>CM046722.1:11807084-14207084 GCA_025584915.1 Monochamus saltuarius
CTGTTATCGGGCGAGTTTATCATTATTCCCCGTAATTAGCGAAGAGGAATCCGTCGACTTTATCGGTGCATAATGGGGTTTATTGGCTTAGGAAACAGCAGGAATGCCGGGTGGAGCTAGAAAACTGGAATCATCCCCGCATACGTCACATATATCTTTTATTCTAGAAGAGTTACATGGGAATGTATTATTAAGTGGCAGAATCTAGATAATTTCAAGCGTGGAAAATGTTTCATGAATACTGAAATCTGATTACTTTTTGTAGGTACTAACCCTTTTTGTGATGCGAGTCTTTACATTAGTTTTTCGTGTATAGCAACTTGGAGTTGATGCATATCGTTTTAATTTATGACGATGTGAAAATGCTTTATCCACAAACCTCGAAAAAATATAGACAGCGTCGGTTGATGATATAGGTCACGTGACAAGTCTCGCGTTTTCTAGGGTCCAGAAAATGGATATTTTATTTGCTTTATGTTGCAGTTCTGCAAATATGATGGCTGCATATGAAATAACTAACTTGCTGTCATTTTAAATGTCAATAAAGAATGTGACCAATCACAGTAAACAAATGAGCATCACGTTACAATACAACCAACGTAAATTAGCATAAAAACCAAGTTTTAGTGATTCTGGATCTTTTAGGGCAGCCATGGATTCATGCGGTCGCCGGCAATATGACACTGGCACAGTCTACAATTTTTCTAGGTTTGTGGCTTTATCAAAACGATTTATCGGTAAACAATTGCCAAATGCAGCTAATTTTAATGCGGTATGCAGTGAGTGCAAGTGTAGTGCAACGCGAGGGAAATGTGAAACCGAATCGTGGACGAGATGGAGGTCCAGAATGTCCACGGTGCTTCATACACGAGACTCAATTATATCCGTATCATTTACAGCGTGTCCACCAAAGATTACAGAATATTTATTCTGTAAACTTTGGTATCCACGCACTAATACCAAGAAGAACAGGTACCATGGCCTCCACGATCTCCTGGCCGACTTGAATATTGAAATTTAACTTAACTATTAATAACGTCCAACTAATAATGTTTTCAGTTTGAATTGTTATTATTAATTGTTATGTCTATTGTGCAATTCGTATTATTGCATAGGTTTAGTTCTTTTGGAGTTTAATTTTGTGAAAATGCAGTTATTAAAGCAGACTCTTCACAAATGTTTTGATTTTCTCCAACGAATGATACAGTTCTGCTATATTGGAAGAACGCCATCCTCCGTGTCTTTTCAGAGTGGGTAAATCAGAGAATCGATTGTTTCTATAGTCAGATGGATATACTAAGCTGCAAAAAAGTTCTGCCATTTAAAAGAAATGTGATGTGCCATAAGTGGAGCCCTCTACTAGTGACGTCAAAACTAATTAAAAATTCTTATTTGCCGTGCCAAAAAAACATAATTGTGCCAATTTTTTTTTAATACTCCGACAGGTTTCAAAGTTATTGAGATATTTCAAAATAATATTCTAGCATTGAACGCCATGTATTTCTGAAACCAGCAACATTCGGATGAGGCATATTTGGCTCAATCGACTTTTTTTGGTCACCAGTATCTCCAACTCTGAGATTTCCCAACCTTTCACAGTATAGCTATATTTTTTTGTTTGTGTGGATCCAATCTATTTGTTAAAATAATTGCTGTTGATCTCCTTACACCCTGTAAAATATATGTAATTTCACTTAGGAAACTATATTTCTGAATGTAGAATTTTCACATTAACTGAAAATGTCTGCCATTCCGTATACGTTAATACATAAATAATTTAAACAATTAGCGCATTTATAAAAAAGAATAAAATTATGATTCCGGTTTTAAAAGTAAACGTCAACATCCTGTACATCTTTATATATTCCAGGTGATGTATCCGATTTTTAAATGCTACAGACAACGAATTCGGTTATAAATCAACTTTTTTCGTCATCTTTTTTGCACCAAACTGAAACCAGTCCCAGTCCCGTAATTTGAACTTTGCTGAACTCGCGATTCGCTGCGAGAAAAAAAAAATTGATGGACAACCGGTGATAACTATACATCCACTTAGCTGGCGTTTTAAGAATATAATGTAACTGCTAAGTGTTAACTAATTTAACCATTTTCAAAATGGTCACAACAAAAATAATATAGAAAGAAAAGGAAAGCCTTAGTTTCAAATAAAGTAATACCTATACAGGGTGATTCAATCAAAATGTCAAGGAAAATAGAAAAAAATGAGTATAACACGAATACGCGATTAAAAAAAATGCATAATTACTCTGAAAATTTCACGGCTGCCAAATCGTCGAACGTACTAGAAGCGTGGCGTCACCAGAACTTATGGGTTGCTTTACATCTCTTAAACGATTGAATCAAATTTTATTTTTCGATTGTATGTGTTCCGATTAAGTGGCTAAAATTAATGACATTGTGACTGAATCACTCTGTATAATAATTTCGTTCACAGAAAAGGTTATTTTTGAAGGTAAGTGAAGACTCTTATTTTAATAATTTTAAAGAAACAATAGCATTATTTACAAAATTCTCAATTCATCATTGACTACTCGATTATTCAAGTGCTCCACTAAAATTAATATGCAGTTTTCCATAATACTGAATTGAAATTTTCTGATTGATTTGACTTCAGGATAACAATTGAAATTTTTCTTCTTGACAAACCTACGTAATTGTCTCACTTCGCATCTTAAATATAAAATTCTACATTAAATCTGTTGTTTTAAAAAACATGTGTAATCCGTCTTTTTCTTTTAGTCAGTCAATAGTAAAAGCCCAGCATTAAAGAGCTATTGGGCTCAATTGAATTCCCTGGTGTTGGAAGACGGTGTCCTAAAAAGAGAATGGTAGAACAATGACGGAACGGAACGGAGGTCAAGAAACAAGTACTACTTCCGAGGTCCCGTGTCAAGGAAGTGCTGTAGAAAGTACATGAAGGTACTGGGGGGTGGACATTTCCGTATCAATAGGATTCTACAGAAGATTAGGGAGCGTTTCTACTGGTTGAGCTGTAGGACGGATGTAGAATATTGGTGCCGAAAATGTGACATATGTGCAGCCAGCAAGAGACCGAAGACCCGTTCCAGAGGCAAAATGCGCCAGTCCATCGTAGGAGCACCTTTCGAGAGGTTTGTCATTGATATCGCTGGCCCATTTCCGAAAACTCAAAGTGGGAATCGATATCTGCTAGTGGACTACTTCAGCAAATGCCAGAAGTATACCCCCTTCCCCATCAAAAGACCACAATCGTAGCAGAAGCGCTAGTCAACAACCTGTTCTGCAGATTTGGTGTACCCATGGAATTACATTTAAATCAGAAAACCAGAACCACCCCACTGCATCCCCAGTCAGATGGTATTGTGGAACGCTTCAACGCCACACTAGAAACCAATCTGAAAACGTTTGTCAACGAGAACCAGACTCTTCCTGTTAGCTTACCGCTCAGCTGTCCATGAAACTACTGGGAAGACTCCCGCAAGGATCATCTTTGGAAGAGAGCTTCGCTTTCCAGCAGATTTGGTATTTGGTCGTTCTGCGGAACAGCCCACAGAGTCAGACACTTATACCCACGAGCTAAAACGAATATTAGCAGCCGTACACGACCAAGTCAGATCTCGAATGCGACTAGAGAGCGATCGCATGAAGACTCCATACGACGTCCGGACCAATACAGTCGGATTCCAACAAGGTGACCTGGTGTGGCTGTACAACCCCACGCGGAAGAAAGGAATATCGTCTAAACTACAGAACCGTTGGGAGGGCCCCTACACCGTCATTAAACGGATCAATGACGTCGTTTACCAGAGGACTCCCAAGAGTAAGATGAAGGTTGTCCATCTGAAGCGTCTGTCCCAGTATAGAGGTGCATCCGATCGGGACGATCGGTCCTAAGGAGGGGGCAGTGTCACGGAATTCCATTTAATTATAGATATCAGGAACAGTTTTGTTTGTGTTCTTCAAATTTCCGAAATATGTCGCCAGTGTAGTTAAAATTGTCAGCTCTTAATTATTCGTCCGCATAAGCCTAGAGTTTTCTTAATAAATTTGTTAAGTAACCAAGGTACCTATATAATTTTACATTTTAATAGTAAAAATGACCTGTCCCAAAATGTTATTTACCCATTGGAGTATCAATTTCCACCGGTCGTACAAAAATTGCACTGGAACATTTTTTTGTTATAAGAGTGGTTCTAAAAAAATGGCAAATTAATAACTGGTCCAATTTTGCTTAGTGACCTCAGAATATTATGTAGTAGGGTATAGTTGGTTACAGATCAATAGGTTTAGAAATACAATTTTCAAAATTGTCAACGTTTCAGCTTATATTCAGCCTTCCTCAGGGTACTACAATGATTAAAATAGAATAATAGTTATGATAATTAAAATTATAATGCAATAAATATTAGTACCAATACCTATATCAAAACCAAATAAAAACAACAGGTTTACATTAATTAAGAATATCTATACTTACAGTACTATTTTGTTTTCTATTGTTAAAATTTTATAAAATAAAAGGGTATATAGATAAAGCAAATTTGAATCATGTGGAAGCCTGTTTGATTAAAATTTGTCAAGAATTGTTTTTGTGTAAGCATATGTGTGATGAAGGTTGCCAAATTTTCCTTTAAATTTTTTGTAATTATATTGCACTTGATTAAAAATGCACATATTTTACATTTTCATTCTCTCTTTGACCAACTGATGTATTTTTGATATAAAGACTCCATGAAGTTTTTACAATTACATTGAAATTAAAATACTAATCATATTTACTTGAGATTTCTTTGAAAGTGGCCAACATTAATGGGTTGATCTTAATTGTTGATATTGTAACGTACTATCTATTTATAATCTGTAATAATAGTGCACACCAAAACAGGAGATAGAAACACAAAGTCAGGAACTGGAGATGGTAAAGGTTGACCGACTTTTAAGAGCTCTAGATCCGTTCTAGGACACCTACAACATTTGTCACTGCAACCAGCCAACAAACCATCAAATACGATATGCAACAAATACACACACTTACATTTCCTGCTGTATAATTTCGTGTCCCTCGAGGGCAAGTAGTAGGTATACTGACCCCGTACATATATACCTGTTCATTCATAGATCGTGGGAACCGAAACGAGGTGTATATGTGAATGTACACCCGATGGACGTCCGTCTCTGTCCGACTCGCTCTTCCCGATCGCCGTCTCTCTTCGATTTTTCGAACTATCGGAACGGCCTGCGGGTGCCAGTCGGTTGCATACACATCATAATGTAGTTTATGGCCTGAGGACCTCTGGGACTTAATGCGCTATGTAATTCATGCAATTTTCTATTATGCTATCTCGGCTTAACGCTCGACGGCAGGTTTCGCTGCACCTTACAGGGTGATCTAGAGTGCAGTGATAACAATTATTTGTAATATTACACGGTGGATTGTTGGTTATTTATTACCTAGGTCGGTAGTGTGAAATTAACGCACCAGAATGTAATGTTACAATTCTAATGGAAAATTACTGTAAAATTCATATACAGGGTGATCTAGAGTGCACTGATAACAATTACTTATAATATTACACGGTGAATTGTTTGTTGGTTATACACACACCATAATGTAATGCAAGATTTATATTTATTTTTCCAATTTCATTGTATTATTAGCTCGTAATATTTCTCAATTGGTCGTGCAGTTGAATAATTTAACGAGCGTTTAATTTGTTCCGAAATAAAAATGGTATGCTTAGTAATTTAAAAAAACATAAACGTAATGAGTAACGATCTTATCCTCTTCCAAGTATCTCCTTTTTTTCTAATAATTACAATGACATTCCGGATGTTCCGCTTGTTTGCGCGATTTCCAGATATCAGTGGATCTGCTGAAACACAGTAGCCGCTGTTATTAAGGCCTCGTTATATAATTGATCTCTCCGATAGATTAGTCGGTTTGTGTTACCGATATTCTAACGGGAATAGAAAGT
Source organism: Monochamus saltuarius (assembly GCA_025584915.1). Classification (NCBI taxonomy): domain Eukaryota; kingdom Metazoa; phylum Arthropoda; class Insecta; order Coleoptera; family Cerambycidae; genus Monochamus; species Monochamus saltuarius. Next base: position 11,813,060 of record CM046722.1, read on the forward strand.
TACATTAACTTGTCGAGTAGCGTTAATGTTATTATTAAACCGATTTTGTTTCAGTTCAATTAAATATGTGACGGCAGTGAATTAATGACTCAAATTCTAACCGAAAAAAAAAATTATAACCTCAATACATCATACGCACGATATATGACTATTGACTAACATATCTACTAAATAATTCCACGTACAAGATGTTAATTGAAAAAAAGGTTTAACCGAAAAAAATTTTTTTTTTCAGTAAATAATTCAATTTATTTAAACATAATTTATTTTCGGAAAACAATATTTTGTTAGGTGTACTGCTTACTTTTTGTCAAAAATAAATTGATTTATCTGGTATGAAAATTTAATTTTTTTATAGTTATTCAATTTGAATATCTTATGAAAACTTAATTTTAAAAAATAATTTTCAAGTAATATTTCCTTAAACAATTTGATCAAATAACATTCTGAATTAAATAATGCAATTTAATTAAAAAATGCATATTTTTTATTGAGGTTGTGGTAAAGAAAAATATGTAATCTTTCAATTCTTCTTGTAAAGTTTTGAAGTTTTATTAGGTTATCAAATTCCTAATATAGCCGTATTGTCGAAAAAAATATTTGTTGATTTGACAAAAAATAATTGAAAATAAGTGCCCGCTAGATATAGCTGTGCTATATTTTGCGTACTCAGGTATGTAGGGTTTGAGAGACATGAATAACAGCCAGGGTTAATCGTCAGTTAACTCACCACTCGCCTGTGGCGTACCTACTCAGTAGGTCCTACTGATGAGAGACAATAAGCTCGGAACTGGTATATGTTGATTATTTGCTATAGATTTTTTAGGTGTAATTCAATGCTGATCGGGGCATTAGCTCGAAGTTGTTTCCTGAGATTCCTGAGCAATAAGTTGTTGACTTAGGTAAACATCACCAGAAGTGTATCATTGAATCATTGCAAGGAAATGTTTTTAAGTTTAAACAAATGCTTTCTTTACACAAAATAACAGTATTTTTCCTTTTACAAAAAAATGATTTGGTATCAGGAGGTTTATAGGCACCAATTTTTTTTTTCGGTGTAACTTTTTAAAATTGTTCAGACAAAAGTTTTTTAGTACATTTTTGGCACTCATTCTAATAACGAAAACTAGCCCATAAGTTGGAGACTTACGTGAGAGGGGGGGGCATATTATTATTAAGAAGGCCGCATTTCCGCAGGAACAACTTATGTTGGTAGGCCCTAACTACTATTCAGTGCAGGAATGAGGAAACCCTCATAAATTAGAGGCATGGTCAAGCGCCGACCGGTATCAAACTCTCACATTCACCTCTTCATCCTCTCCATAAATTTAGCTGATCTACGGTCTACCGGCCGCGGGATTCGAACCTATTTAAAACTCGGGCGAATGGTAAACATGATTCAAGTACTAACGCCGAGCGATAATGTAGCATATACGACTATTTGGTAGCGAATACTGTAGTGATCAATAGAACTTGTGAAATGAAGGTTATGACCATTACTATTATTATTACAGAATATATAATGGTTTTGGTACAATTAATTTTTAAAAAGCACATGTTCATATTCGAATATTTCCCAAATAAAGCTATTAATATTTGCGAGATGGCAAATTAAGGATGTTGCGACAATTATATTAATTCAAAATCTGTTCAAAATGAAACTGGACATCAATTCGATTAAACCTTGTGTTCGATATAAACAATTCATTTGTATGGATTTGGATCCAATTAGTATGCAAAAATCAACCAAATGTAATTGGACTGAAACGTGATATGGTGATGGAAGGCATTTTAAATTTTTTTGCATAATTTATAAAACGATGTTAATCGCATATATAATTAATATTGAGATTATTATTCTATACGAAACAAACAGTTATATTTAGTAATGAAGTTGTTTACAGGAAAAATATCTAGTATATAAAAAAAAGGAAATTATAAAACCAGAAGCCATGTGAAATAAAAAGTTGCCCAAGGCGTTAGTATTACATAAATATTCATAAATTTAGATCTTTCTGAAAATATCAACATTACCGTTCTGACAACAGCATATATTGACTTAATCAGATTAGACATGGTGAATATAGCAATTAGTGAATGGGAAGTGGATTGATTTATAATACACATCCACCGTATCATTTCTTTGGTCCTTCAGGCCGGATAATATACGCATAACCGAAGCGATGAAATATTTCTGACAGTCGTACGCTTCAAAAATATTCTTATATCAAAGTAACAGCTTCTGATATCCTCTATGAAGGATTGTGGTACCCAAGAGCTCCCTGCGTTGCCGGCGCCGACCTCATCGCCGACCGGACCGCCCTGGGTGCTGCCTCAACAGGTTCTCCGGAACGGCACGACGGTGACGTCACGTAAAGCCACGCGACCGTTCATTCATGTCGGCCGTCACTCGCGCCCCTTGACCCCCCGCGCTGCAGCCAGCATCCTATCGAGTAGGTGAAACCAGTGGCGTACAGAGATCGCTTAAATTTAGTGGTACCCATTGACCACGGAGTTTGAGTTGATATTAAGAATTAAATTTCGAAATTCCTAAGTGTTCAAAATCTGTCGGTTAGTGGAATCGCTTATGCTGGAATATATAATGGAATAATATAATGGAATAGCTTAGATGAAAAAGAGCCCAACTTTCAATAAGCAAATTTTACAAGAGTCACATAAAACTGAATTTCTTGAAACAGGTAAACTGTAGATAGAAATATAGACTGTAAATAGAATATAATCTGCCATTCTTTACCGCTATTCTTCTGTGTCCTCTACCCGGAATACTAAAATCGCTGTCATGCTCTGTTCATAATTTGACAAATATTACTTGTAAACTATTGCTCAGCCCACGCACAAGTTTACTTTGGTTTATTCTATTATGTAGATACTTGTCATTATTCTTATATTATGTTATTTGACTTATTGAATGTATTTTTTATTGTTGTCATTTAAAGAGGAGAATGAATAAATATTATTATTATTATTGCTTGCTGACAACAAAGTAAATCTATTTATCAACTTGCAAGTTAAATTTTACCTCCCAGTCTTTCTCTTCTTCCGGTGTGCCACAAGCCTCTAATCTAGGACCATACTTATTTTTGTTTTTCATTAACGATCTCTCTGACGCTGTTCATGTAATCGACTGACGTTCACTGATGATTTCAAATTATAATCTGCAATAAACTCTTTGTCTGACTGTTTTCATCTACAGCTCTGTTTAGATCATATGTCAAATCGGTGTGAAGATAAATCGTTTGTCTCTGAATATCTTCAGATGTAAAGCAATGTAAGTTTCGTAAAATGAGTTTTATTACTCATAATTACTCTTTAATGAATAGGTACATAATTAACGATACAAGGAAATAGGTAGGTATTACTTTCTATAAAAATTTGACTTTCGTCGTTTCGATTTTTAGTAATTATAATTTATTTTATTGATTGATGTTTTATTTTATTTTTTCTCTTTTATTGTTGTACTTTCACTTATTCCTATACCTAGTTTAGTGGGATTTTATTCTGTTAGAATAATGTCACGGATTTCCCAATCCGTCTTTTCTTTCACTTCCAGAAAAACAATCCGTTAATTAATTACTTCTTTATTAACTACTGAACACTACTAATTACAGGTCAACTAAACACTTATTTAATTAATCGCTATCTAAATCACTTTGATATCTCCAACTAAACACTTTACTTAAACACTGTAATACAAGACTTATACAAGACTAACTAACTCGGCCGTTTATTCTTCTTTTATAGACCCAACGAATATTCCAGGTATATTCCAGTATCTCTAGATCTATTTTCTAGTACGACTGGAACGCTTCTCGTCGTTTCCACGATTTTTCTAGGCCGATCTCGATCACGGCATGTTGTTTGTTTACCAGAATGACGTAGGGGCGATCGGGGCAATCTCAGGCAATTCGCGGTGCCACAGTCGTCGGTTTGGGAGTGAGTGGGGCAAATTCCGTGACACTGCCCCCTCAGGACCGATCGTCCCGATCGGATACACCTCTATACTGGGACAGACGCTCCAGATGGACGACCTTCATCTTACTCCTGGGAGTCCTCTGTATCCGGTAGACGACATCATTGATTCTTTTAATGACTGTGTAGGGGCCCTCCCAACGGTTCTGTAGTTTAGGCGATCTTCCTTTCTTCCGCGTGGGGTTGTACAGCCACACCAGGTCACCTTGTTGGAATCCGACTGTATTGGCCCGGACGTCGTATCGAGTCTTCATGCGATCGCTCTCTAGTCGCATTCGAGATCTGACTTGATCGTGTACGGCTGCTAGTCTTCGTTCTAGCTCATGGGTGTAAGTGTCTGGCTCGGCGGGCTGTTCCGCAGGACGACCAAATACCAAATCTGCTGGCAGGCTAAGCTCTCTTCCAAAGATGATCCTTGCGGGGGTCATCCCAGTAGTTTCATGGACAGCTGAGCGGTAAGCTAACAGGAAGAGTGGAATGAGCTTGTCCCAGTCTGTTTGGTTCTCGTTCACAAACATCCTCAGATTGGTTTCTAGTGTGGCGTTGAAGCGTTCCACCATACCATCTGACTGGGGATGCAGTGGGGTGGTCCTGGTTTTCCGGATTCCCATAAGCTCGCAGACCTTTCGGAACACACCTGATTCGAAATTTCTGCCCTGATCTGAATGTAGTTCCATGGGCACACCAAATCTGCAGAACAGGTTGTTGACTAGCGCTTCTGCTACGGTTGTGGTCTCTTGATTGGGAAGGGGGTATACTTCCGGCCATTTACTGAAGTAGTCCATGGCTACTAGGAGATATCGGTTCCCACTTTGGGTTTTCGGAAATGGACCAGCGATATCAATGGCAATCCTCTCAAACGGTGCTCCTACGATGTACTGGCGCATTTTGCCTCTGGAACGGGTCTTCGGTCCCTTGCTGGCTGCACATACGTCACATTTTCGGCACCAATCTTCTACATCCGTCCTACAGCTCAACCAGTAGAAACGCTCCCTAATCTTCTGTAGAGTCCTATTGATACCGAAATGTCCACCTCCAGTACCTCCATGTACTTCCTGCAGCACTTCCTTGACCCGTGTCCTCGGGAGTACTTGTTTCTTGACCTCCGTTCCGTCATTGTTCTCCCATGCTCTTTTTAGGACACCGTCTTCCAACACCAAGGAATTCCATTGAGCCCAATAGCTCTTTAATGTTGGGCTTTTACTGCTGACTTCAGCCCATGAGGGTCGGTTGTTGGCTTCTTTCCAGTCTAGTAAGGGCTTGATGTCACAGTCAGCTTGCTGGTCTTCCCGAATCGCCGCTGAACTCCATCTGTCTTCAGGTTGGGCTGCTACCACCTTACAAGGAACTGATGAGATGTCCTCTTTCTTTTCAAGACTACTACAGTGTTTGCAGTTGACAGGACAGGGTCTCCTAGAAAGGGCATCTGCATTTCCATGTTTCCTGCCGGCTCGATGTTCAACAACAAAGTGATATTCTTGCAGCCGTTCCAGCCACCTGGCCATCTGTCCTTCCGGGTTCTTAAACTGCAACAGCCATTTAAGGAAGCGTGATCCGTTCTTAGAAGGAATTCTTGGCCATACAGGTATTTATGAAAGTGTTCTAGGCTCTTGACGATGGCAAGTAATTCTTTCCGAGTCACACAATAGTTCTTTTCGGCTTTTGACAGGACTTTACTGAAGTAGCCCACTACTCGCTCTTGGCCATCTTGTATTTGGGAAAGAACTCCGCCAATTCCAATGTTGCTTGCGTCCGTGTCCACTATAAATGGTTGTCCAGGTATTGGGTATGTCAAAATCGGGGTAGTGCAGAGGGCCTCTTTCAGCGTCTCAAAGGCTTGCTGGCATTTCGTCGTCCATTCGAACGGGATGTTGTCTTCTGTGAGTTTATGAAGAGGCTTGGCAATGTCCGAGAATCCTTGGACGAATCGTCGATAGTATGTGCATAGGCCAAGAAAACTTCGAACTTGATGTTTGTCTTTAGGAACCGGCCAGTTCTTTATGCACTCTGTCTTCTCCGGGTCTGTTTTCACACCGTGTGGAGTAATAATGTGGCCTAAGTATCTGACCTCCTTTTGGAACAGACTGCACTTCTTCGGGTTCAACTTCAGGTTTGCTGCTTTCAACTTCTTGAACACTTCGGACACGTTCTTCAGGTGCTCCTGGAAAGAGCGTCCCAGCACCACCACGTCGTCCAAGTAAATCAAGCAGGTCTCCCAATGCAGGCCATGAAGTACAGTTTCCATCAGTCGTTCAAAAGTGGCAGGGGCATTACATAGACCAAATGGCATTACATTGAACTGCCACAATCCATTTCCGGTAGTGAATGCTGTCTTTTCCTTGTCTTCTGGGCTGACCTCGACTTGCCAATATCCACTCTTTAAATCCAAAGTGGAAAACCATTGCGCACCAGCCAAGGTGTCCAGAGTATCGTCAATCCTCGGTAATGGGTAACTGTCTTTCTTGGTGACGTCATTTAATTTTCTGTAGTCCACACAAAATCGGGTGGAGCCGTCTTTCTTCTTGACCAGAACTACAGGAGAAGCCCAAGGACTCTGAGATGGCTCTATGGTGCCTTGATTTTGCATCTCGATTAACATCTTGTTAACTTCTTCTCGCTTGGCTAGTGGAAGTCCTCGTGGTGGCTGCTTTATAGGAGATGATGAACCAGTATCGATTCGATGCTTCACAACATTGGTTCTCCCAAAGTCGCCTGGTTTAAGTGCAAACACATCTTCATTTTCACGTAGCAGCTCTTCCAGTTGTTCCACCTCCGACTCTTTTAATCTCTGCTTGGCCCTATCCACGATGTCCCTTAGACATTCCGGTAGGCTGGTCTTATTCGGTTTCTTCTCCATTTCGTTGTTTTCTTTGAGTGTTCTGACCATGGTAACAGGTTCACAGACTCCTACTTCAGTTCCCTTTGTAATTTTCTGTGGAAAGGTTTTCAGGTTAACTACCCGTACTATTGTCGTTTTCTCTGGTTTAATCAGTGTGCGGCCGGTGACTATAGATTTATTGAACAAATCCGGATTACTGGGTTCCACCACTCCTACACTGCAAGACATTTCCCCATCCATTACAGTGGCAACCAATGTTTCGGTCTGACCAGGTAGTACCACATCTTCTTTAACAACGAGTCTCCTTACAGCGTTATTCTCAGTGATGGTCGTTAGCACTACTTCCTCACCCATTATCCGTAGCGTACCAGCATTCAAATCTAAGTTCACCCCTTTGCTCGTAGTAAGTCTAGTCCGAGTATGACATTGTCCGATATATCTGCTACCAGGGCTCTGTGTTTGAACTTGACGTCTCCTAATTCTACTTCAAGCTCGCATTCCCCCTTGACTGGCAGTTGTTGTCCATTGGCTGTTGTAAGGACATAACGTTTGGCAGGGTTCTTAATACGCCAATCACCAATAATATCCGGCCGTACAATAGTTCTTGTCGCTCCAGTGTCGATTACCATAGGGAACATACGACCAAAAATAATGCCTTCTACTAGCAAGGAGTCAGAGTCCTGGAGACGTGATAACGTAACTTCTTCTCGTGGGGCATGGTACGAGGACGCAGCCGGCTTTTGCCCCGTCAAGCCGGCTGACCCTAGTTTTCCTGTGCAGGTGCCGCTTGGGAGTCGCGCTGTTGCTGATCTGCGACTGGGGCCCTACACTGTCTCTTTAGATGTCCTGTCTGTCCACAGTTCCAGCATTTAAGAAGGCGATCCCTTCGACTATCAGATTGTTCTTTCTTTGGCCCAGTAGATGAACTGAATTTATCAATAATCTCCTTTAATGTCTTTATTAGGTCTCCATTCGCCATACTATCGCTGTTATCACTGATGGCCCGAACTTTAACATGTCTACCGGATGCCATCTTTGCTGCCTCGAATTCCAGTGCATGCGAAAGAGCGTCGTTCAATGTTTTGGGTCTGGCGAGTCGTAGTGCCTGCTGGGTTTCACAATCTCTTAGGCCGTCGATAAACACTTGGATGGAGAGCTGCTCTACAAATTCGGACGGGGCTGTTGGATATGCCAATCGAACCAGTCGAGCAACGTCTGTCTCAAAATGTTGTAAATTCTCTCCACTCTGCTGGTGACGATTTTTCAATTGTGCCTGGTACACTTGCTGCAGGTGCTTATCCCCATATCTCATTTCCATATGTTGTTTTAGAATGTCGTAGTTATTCTGTTGCCCAGCAGGAACTCCTTGTAAGACGTCAAGAGCTTCCCCTCGTAGAGCAACTATCAGAGCAGTAGCTTTCTCATAATCCGACCATTCATTTGCTGATGCTGCTGCTTCAAACTGACGCAGATATACATTCCAGGAAACCTTGCCGTCGAATTCAGGGGGTCTCGTCTTCTGAGTTCGGATAACAGGTCCTTCTGATTTGATTACACCCTCTTTTGTTACCTTGTCTAATTTATGTCGAAGCTCTTCGCAGGTTTCTCTAACCAAGTTTATTTCTTCGTCTATTTCCTTTTGTGCTAACAGTTCTTCGTTCATTTCTTTTCTTTGTTCTAACAGTTTTTCCTCTACTTGTTTTTCCACTTTATATGACTGCTCCTCTAGTTTTTCTTCTAGTGTATTCTCTAATTTTTCTAATTTTGTCTGCATTTCTTTCGTCTGATCTCTCATTTCCTGTTGTATTGTCTGTATCTGATCTTTCATTCTACACCCTTGCTCTTCTAATTTCATTTGCATCGTCTCTCCCTGTTCTTCTAATTTATTTTCTAATTTTTCCTGCATCGTTTGGGACTGATCTTCGATTTTATGCCCTTGTTCTTCAAATTTCTCTTGCATCGTCTTCGTCTGGTCTTTCATTTCCTGTTGCATTGTCTGCATCATTTCTAACAGTTTCGCCAGTTGTGCATCCATATTGACTTGGCTTCTAGTTACAGGCATTCACTCTATTTGGAAAGTTCTAGAATGTCCAGGAATGTGTTTGTAAATGTCACAGTTGACTTCCTTACAATGCAACGACTGCAGTGATATGCCACACTTGGGTCTTTGTCTCACTTCGGTATAAAGTTCTAGAATGTTCGAGAATGTCCTTCGCAAATAGCACCGTTCACTTCCTTAAGTCACGACGAGTGCGGCGATATGTCACACTTGGGTCTTTGTCTCACTTCGGTAGAAAGTTCTAGAATGTTCGAGAATGTCTTTCGCAAATACCACCGTTCACTTCCTTGAGTCACGACGAGTGCAGTGATATGTCACACTTGGGTCTTTGTCTCACTCCCGTACAAAGTTCTAGAATGTTCGAGATTGTCCTTCGCGAATAACACCGTTCACTTCCTTAAGTCAAGACGAGTGCGGTGATATATCACACTTGGGTATTTGTCTCACTCCCGTACAAAGTTCTAGAATGTTCGAGATTGTCCTTCGAGAATACCACCGTTCACTTCCTTGAGTCACGACGAGTGCGGTGATATATCACACTTGGGTATTTGTCTCACTCCTGTACAAAGTTCTAGAATGTTCGAGAATGTCCTGCACAAATACCACCGTTCACTTCCTTGAGTCACGACGAGTGCAGTGATATGTCACACTTGGGTCTTTGTCGCACTCCCGTACAAAGTTCTAGAAAGTTCTTCAAACTTCCACTCAAATCCCACTTTGTGGACAGGGTTCCAGAAAGCTCTTTAAAACTTCCAGTTAAATCCACTTCCGACACCAAATTGTCACGGATTTCCCAATCCGTCTTTTCTTTCACTTCCAGAAAAACAATCCGTTAATTAATTACTTCTTTATTAACTACTGAACACTACTAATTACAGGTCAACTAAACACTTATTTAATTAATCGCTATATAAATCGCTTTCGAATGTTCGGAAGGCTTTACTATTGATACAGGACTGAGACAAGGAGACCCACTCTCAACGCTTCTTTTAATTTAGTACTAGAAAAGGTCATAAGAGATAGTGAGTTGAACAGAGAAGGACACATATTGTTTAAAAGTCACCAAATAGTAAGTTATGCAGATGATGTGGCCATTATTGCTAGAGATAGTAGGGAATTAGAAGAAGTAACGAGAAAACTTGTGGAAGAAGCAAGTAAAGTGGGATTGCAGATAAATCAAGAGAAAAGTAAGCTGCTGAGAATAGGAGAACAAAAAGGATACAAATTTTAAATTGAGAATAGAGCATGGAGAGATGGAGTTTGAAGAAGTTCAAGAATATGTGTATTTGGGGCGCTAATAACAGCTAACTGTGATGAGGAACAAGAAATAAATAGGAGAATAATAAAAGCAAACAGAAGTTCGGCAGCAGTCAACCACTTATTGAAATCAAAAATTTGTCCAGACGAGTAAAATTTAGAATGTATAAAACAATTTTGAGACCGACAGCGCTGTATGGTAGTGAAACCTGGGTTCTCAATAAGAAGTCAAGAGAAAACCTTTTAAGGTGGGAAAGGAAGATCTTAAGAAGAATTCTAGGGGTAAGAGGACAGAGGAAGGCTATGTAAGGAGAAATAATGAGGAAATATATGGAATGTACCAGGCACCAACAATAGACGAAGTTGTAAAAGCCAGGAGAGTGCAGTGGCTAGGGCATCTAGAACGTATGGAGGATGAAAGGGCAGTTAAGAAAATAGTAGGGAGTAAACCTAACTACAAGAAAAGGAGGTAGACCGAGGAAGCGATGGAGAGAGGCAGTGGCAATAGATCTAAGGGAGAAAAATGTAACGGATTGGAAAAGAAAGGCGAAGGACAGAATGGAGTGGAGGAGAATAACACAGCTCTGGGCCTAAAAGGCCTGTAAACAGCTTTATATATATATATAAATCACTTTGATATCTCCAACTAAACACTTTACTTAAACACTGTAATACAAGACTTATACAAGACTAACTAACTCGGCCGTTTATTCTTCTTTTATAGACCCAACGAATATTCCAGGTATATTCCAGTATCTCTAGATCTATTTTCTAGTACGACTGGAACGCTTCTCGTCGTTTCCACGATTTTTCTAGGCCGATCTCGATCACGGCATGTTGTTTGTTTACCAGAATGACGTAGGGGCGATCGGGGCAATCTCAGGCAATTCGCGGTGCCACAGTCGTCGGTTTGGGAGTGAGTGGGGCAAATTCCGTGACAATAATAAAGAAATAACTATGTCTCTAAACTTTATTGTAGAATTCCTATTTTCCTTACCTTCCTCAACATTCAGCTATTTGTATTCGCAGCCTGTATTTTGAGCAAATCTCATATTTTATATTCTGCTCATTTAACGAATATTTATTTTAATTCATATAGTTCTGAAATTCTAACCAAATCATAATTTTCATTATGCCATCTATAGTATTTTCTACTGGCGTATCACTAAAACAACACCCGCCAGTGGTTTGGAGGCCACAAGTTTATGTTCCATCAACCGTGGTTGTTGTAGCATCGTGAGGATTCAATTAGGATGACATGTTATTAGAAGAGATTATTTACTACTTTACTGGATGTACTCCTGTATAATTGACTCTCGGATGGAAAGCAGTCGAGGTCGAACCTCATTCGACCTGACTCTGTTTCGTATTGTCGAACGGGATTTCGATTTTGTTTCGCTGTCGTACAAGTGTGAGATATCCGAAGCTCATAAGATCATTAGACTGCACCACAGCTTTGGCATAACATCAAATATAACAGTTTTTATAGGATGAATATTGAAAATGAAGTGTGTGAAATATAATTATTATGAAAGTTCTTAGAAGTTCACTATTTTTTTCTAGACTTATCGATTAGCCACAAATAATATGCTTCAAATGTTTCCAATTACCAATAATATGATCACCTATTGTGGTTGAAGACTTATCACCTTGTAGTTTCCACTGTACCAATTCTTGAAAGGCTTGATGACTTACAAAAAAATATTTTATTAATGTATACGAATATTAAGTAAATCCTTCAGTTACTTAAAAGGATAAATTATTCTCTGACCTTCGTATGTTATTATAACATGCATCTTTTATGTATTGAAAAAGTAGATTCTTTGATTATCTAAAGATAACTTGATACAAGTATTTCCATCAGGAGATTATGTGATGGTCTGTTATGTTTTTACACTTAGAAATTGTGATATCAGTTATGTCACCTCTTTAAGAATGTTTAGTAGATCAGCTATACTTGTAAGGAGGATTGGTACCCTCTCTGTAGGTATGGTAAGGAAGGATGGTTGGATTAGGTCAATGTGAGAGATTTATACCGGTCGGCGTTTGACCATCCCCTAATTAATGAGTTTTCCAAGTTTCTCTCATTCCTGCACAGAATGGTTGTTAGGGTCTAGCAACGTAAGTTGTTCTTGAGCGCATATGCGGCCTACTTAATAATAATATGCCGCCTTCTCTTCCGGCTTCCGGGGGAATCCTCGTGATTATAATGAGGGGTAGACAACAAAAGAACAGTAAATTAAAACAATATTCTGATATATGATTGTCTGGTTAACATACAGGGTGAGCCAGAATGAATAGGTTAACACTAAGCTAGAGATATTAGACACCCAAAATATTATGTTGGAGCTCATCATGCGTTATACGAATGTCAATGGTTTAAGAAATACAGGGTGTTTAAGGTTTAAATTTTAGTATTTTAGTTTAGATCACTTGCTAATAGTTTTTCACGAATAATAAATTATACGTTGGCAAAATAAGCTAATATTTATTAACAACAAAATTTGACACAAGCCGACTTATCGAAATATTTCAGAATAAAATTTAAACACTCTCTTTTTCTTAAACCAGCGACATAAGTATAAAGCATGATGAACATTATTTCTAACTTACTATGTATATTTCTGTAGCATTTCCGTAGTAAATTTAAAGATCCAAAAAAACAATTTACTTGCAAATTATGTTTATCCAATGTGAATAAGAAAGCGTTCTGATTTCGTTATCTTCGTCTTCAAAGATGTTTTGCCATCAGATAGTTGTAGCAGTTCTTCTGCCTTCATTTTCCACTTAATAGAAATTATATTTCGTCTGACTTTTATACTTAAATAATCAAACTTTTTAAAAAATCTAAAAATAACTGATACTCTTAGATCCACCTTCACAGTACACAGACTATTGCTATGTTAAAAATAAGATAAATTCTAAGCAACTAATGATCAATTATATCATATTATGTATTGCTATAAAGAATTAACAACTGACAGAAAATGTTTCAAAAGCATCTTCTAAATAAGTTGCAATATCAGCACCGTTTATGGCTATTGTAACTCATACAAAAGTAAGTTCTGCATCATTCAGTTTTTTGTACTACTAAGTTAACACGAGTTATCAATAGGCGAATTTTACTCAGCTCCGGTTCTGGTTTCGGTTGACATAAAATTGACAGATTTTTTGACAGTGGTTTTACTTTGGTTCTAAATTCATGACGTCATCATTAATGCCAATTGAATGCATTGGTTCTGTGTTTGTGCTTTTTACACACACACTATCACAAAATATATAGCTATAATAGACGTTTTACATTTATTTGTTAATTGCTAGTGATGGTTCCTCCAGTAAAAAAAATAAACTTGATATGTTACTGTGTTGGGACTAGTAGTACTAGTTTTCTTGCATACTTTTACTCACCATTTTCAACTTTGGCAATTTCGTAGGGAGTCAGAAAAACTGTAAGTTTTTCTCCATTGTAACTAAGTTATACCTTTCCTCGTTCCAATGAATGATTTGATTCCATTTGTGACATTTTTATTCGAATTTGGAACGTATATTTACATCACAATTAAGTCAGGTTACGTTTTGATTGTAATGTAAACAAATAAAAAATTAAAACTACCCCGATTTGAGTGGTTCTAAAATTGACAGACCGATTTATAGCCTTGACGTTATGAGCTTCCAATAGAATGCGGTTGGTATCAGTTTCGTTGACCTTCAAGTAAACCGATGCTGAATAAAATTTGAGTAATATAGCTTTGGTATTGGTACTTCAACTAGTTTAGGACATATTTAAAAAGATAACAAAAGCTAAGTCAGAATTGGTGCGAAATTTTGGCTTTATAGAATACAATCGACATCCTGTAAATGTTATTAATACATTTAACTATTTTTCTTTAGGAACCTTGATGCGGATGCTAAAATCGAAACGTTGCTTCAAGACGAAAGATTTAATTATGTTAAAACAATACAGGATTCACTGTTGCAATTTACTGAATTAAATGAGGATGTTGCGCAATTACCAAATCAGAAATCAAAGAACTATCGATTACAACAGCCGCCGAGAAAACTTCATACGTCCGATTCAGAATTGTCCATTATTATAAAGTTATGTAAATGGCGTCAACCATACGTAACAATTACCAAACACTATCCCCTATAACTTTGCGCAACGCGGCAATGGCGAATTATATATTTTCATTCATGTTTTAAAAGCGGAAGCCGGTGCCATTAGAGCGCTCCTTCTTCGTTTTTCAGCCCGATTTACATGGATAATAACACCTGATTTAATAATCATCGCAAATCTTACCGTTAATCGGGCCCAGTTTTTGTCGATTACCGGTTGGAATTAGAGATAGCGCTTTGACGTTTCCCACTCGATTCCGATCGGTTTCCGGAATATACAGGGTGATTCAGAACTTACCCGAAATAAAATTAGGAATGTACAAATATGGTAATGCCAACAAATTAATATACGCATTCTGAAAATTTCTTAAAAATATTTAATTGTATGCTGCTGGAATCTGGTCTACTGTAATGGAATGAGAATGCAAACTGGCGATGTCACTTATCGCACGAAAAAAACCTCTGAAGTTTTTTTTTTCTCGAAGTTCTGACCGACACCGGTGCAAAAAAGATTTGCAGCGTTTTTACTTTAAATAAACTTAAAAATAATAGGTCTGACCAAAGTGGTTGCTATTCTTGTAAATGCAAACTGTTCGCGGCAGCTGTGATATGCGCGCGTAGATCCTCGACGGTTTCCGTTTCCACTTCAGCACGGTACACCTAATTTTTTAAATGACTCCACAAAAAAAGTCAAGAGGATTTAAATCGGGAGGCTGCGGAGGCACAACCACTCAGAAAATCTAACTCGCAATGAATAATCTGCTGGTAACAGTGGCTAACTTCACCACAAATAAGAATCATGCCCATTAACCCAGCATTGCTGTACACATAAACCATTTTGAAAATTTTAAAAATTGACACTCCCACGACAAATAAAACAACACTACTGACTCCGTTCGTTCACCAACTAGAGAGCATATCCCCACTCCAACCCTATTCGCTAATCAGGTGTATTGACACGCGTTGTAGGCGCAAAAATATATACTTTTTTGTATATCAGATACCGTTGAAGTACAGTTGCCCAGCTACGTACACTTTTATAATGTCAGAACATTTCTTACACGGAATCTATTAGACTTTATATAATTTGGTTATATCGACTTCTTATTTATCATATCCTCAAAGTTTTTTGGTATGTTCTGAATCAGCCTGTATGTTACGCATCGACAAAACTGTAGTTTAATTAATCTTTAAGAATGGAACAAATGCAGTTTAATTGGGACTGTAGAAAGGTCAGCCAGCTCGAAAATCCAGTAATGTTGAAACGGTAAAGAACCTCTCCAAAGCCGGCCATAACGATAAATCTGAGGATAATTTCGTCTAGAGTATGTGGGAACCGATTTTATCGGACCCATCCGTAAAATAAATCGACGACCTTGCTACTAATTATGGAAATTATTTTTGGTTCTTCAGATCTCATAATAATTCTTATTTAATGGCTACATGGCTACTTAATATGATGTATTATAAATTATTGCTGGTCTAGCACAAAAGGCTATTAATTTGTTTTCGATTTCTGAGAATCATTTCGCATTTTAAATCAGTATTAAAAAAGTTATAACAGGATAGGAGAAATGAAGACGTATAATCGTTAGTTACCATATATTTAACATAAATAGAAATATACCTTATTACTTAAGCTATGAATTCGTTGAAACTTTGCATATCGGCGTCCTTAAGGCATATAGCTGAGGTCAAGATAAACCTAATTATTGAAATATGCTTTCTTTTCACACAGTATTAAAGTTTAAACTAATAATTTCGGTAATATTTTTAAAGTCATTTCGTGAAAAAAATCAAAAATTTTAGTAGCTATTTTTTAAGGCAAGAATGTCAAAAATAGTGTACATGTTAACTACTTGGAAAGATGAGATATAGACAAATAAGAATTACTAGAATTGTCGTTTTGTCCTTATTCATCCTTATTCTAGAATGTGAAATATATAAAAGATGGGTAGTTTTAGAATAAGGATTAAATGAAATTTTACTCAGAAGGTACTGACAATCAATCAACACTATTATTAAGTAATTTGTACACAAATATAAAAGAAAAAATGTATTCTCTTAGACTAGTGTTTGAAACAGTAATGTGGCAGGGTTCATAATATCAATTTCTATTGAAACTACAGAGTGATGCAGTCATAATGTGATTAGTTTTAACCACGTATTCGGAAGGCCTAATAAAAACAAAAACAAAATATTTATTCGACCTTAGCAGATAAACAAATCACCCAACAACAATCGGTAACACGACTCTCCTGGTGCGCTACAAATTTTCTGATGCGCGTATGAGTATTGAAACGACATAGAAGTCCGGCAACGTTGCCACTCAGAACTACATATATACAGGGTGTTCAGTAAAGAATGGGCCAAACTTCAGACGTAGATAGTTTAGATACAAATAAGCTGAATTAGCTCAACTTACCTTAATCCAAAAGTTGCTACTAACGGAGCTACAGGGTGTCAAAGTTGAAAAAATAAATCCCATTTTCTTTATTATTTTGCGATTGCATCGACCGTATTTGATGAAATTTGGTACAGGGGGGTTTCTTGGGACTAGAAATTCGAATATGTCGGCGTTTGGTACTAGAGGGCGCTACCAACGATGGTTTGGACCCCTTTAAATCGTTACGACTTTTTTGTGCTACACTGTATTTCATTTCGGACTGGAACATTTTCTTCCCTATCTATTCTAGTTCAAAAAGGTACAGCTTGTTGATGTCGCTAGAAGCAATGGTTTCTGAGAAAATGCATCTAAATCTTATGATGCATGCAATTTATCTAAAAGTAAAGTCAAATTGTTGCGTAAGTAATGAAAGCAGAATCAAGTTGAGCTCGTACGTTGATGTTCCTAAATAATGCAAATCGCATTTGATTATGAACATGAATCAGAATCAAATTTATTACTCATGATCAGTAGGTAACGAATAACACAGACGTACACGGAAAACGCAGACGTAAATGTCTATAAAAATGTCTTATAAACTTTTCCACGGCTCTGTTCAGTAGAAGACAACCACGGTCTTTCACTGCTTCACTTTACCCAACTTGATTTATATTTTTATTTAGGCACATAGCAAATGTTATTAATAATTATAATAAACTACATTAGTAACACAAACACACGAAATTCGCCAACCTCTATCTGTTCTATATGTTTATTTGTTCCAGATGGAGTCCACGGCGAGCTCGCCTGCATAGGAAGACGGATCCAAACGACCTTCGACTTATTCCGCCACTAACGCATTAAACGAGGATTTGAACTGCCAACTTGTTAGCAATGGCGAATGTGCCGATTACAGCCTCGATCGATCGACGCTGATTACTGCGGCATTTATTATAAAATTCTCATGATTTCCCATTGAATATACCGGGTGTTTATAAAAATGCAAATTTAATTATTGTTTGTTTCTGTTATTATTTAGCGGTTCTGTAGCGATTATCATTGAGTAGACATTAAAAACAAGGTTATTGACCTAAATACGGTAGGTCAAGACTCGGATTGCCGGATTGTTTATAACTGATAGGTACCTATGCTTCGGACTGTTTTTTTGTTTACATCACGAGGATTTTTTTATTAGTGTCTGTAATACAAAAAATGTTTCAGTCTCTCCAATAATTTTACCTAGTAAGTATTGGATTTTATTTCACTATTTATGCCATGAAATGTGAATGATTTATTCTGATCCATTGAAATTTTTGTAATTTCAATATTAAATATTTTTTACGTTGAAAGTGAATGTTAATTGTATACATTTAAGAATTTATAACAGTTACATATTACAATAAGTAGGTACTATAGGAAAATATTTAAACTTGGCAACATCACATTAGGCCAACACCGAGTTGAGTTGTTGCCAGCGGTCAGTGACTATCTGAAGAGGCAAGCAATTATTTTTTTTTTTAAATCGCATATTCATATTATACTCATTTTTTCCTTTCTTTTCTTAAACTGAATTATGACTGACTCACCCTGTATACATGCATTATTGCCAATAATTTTTGCTATATGTAGTTATAAACACTGCAGGTATCTGCGAGGCATAAACTAATTGCGATATTTAGAGCCTGAGAACGTGTGAACCTTTATTCTTGGGGCCTTGACTCGGCGTTTCAAAACCTTTTCAGGTGCACTAAATACTTGCAATTCTCGGAACGACAAAAATCGCGACATATTATTTTAAAACAGGATTATGCGAAGCTAATTTCATTAATGCGACCGTTAAGGCCTTCGATTGGGGTAACAAACTCGGGCAACTAGTCTCAAAGTCATTAATCCGTACATATACATTCCGTGGAAGTTGCAACACATTATAAATATGAATGAGTACCAGATATGACTAATAACAATTGTTGAAATAGCGACAATATAAGCGTCGATTTTTCGTATCGTTTATGCTGTAATTATTTTCGACACCGGCATGTGCCTTTCAGGTTCAATTCCTGAATAATGCAAATAATTCGACTTTCTCACTATATTCAGCACAATTATCGCATTCCAACATATTAAATTCTATAAATAGCTCGTTCCGATTTTTTCATTTTGACGTACCAGGTCTGATCAGTTCTATAACGCGAGGTTATGGACATAACCAACCATCTTATTGCGGATTTATTACTCAATACTGTAAACGTATTTTTGGGCGCATTTGTGGCAACTTTGCGAAGTACCAATGAGGAGCAACGTATTATAATTATGTTCTGTGTAAAGCTGGGAAAATTGTTCACATAAACTTCTTAAATGATGCATACTGCTTGCAGGCTTGATGTTTTGAATGAGTCAAGGGGTTATGAATGATTTAAAATGCTCTACCGAGAGAGATAGGAGATGACTATCGCTCAGCAGGACACTCAACATCAACCGACAAGCGTCATGATGCGCGACTGAATAAATTTGTGTAGTCAACTATTCGAAAAATGACTAAATGCTCAATATCGAATGCCCTAGCACTTTTATTGTTTTCTCTGATTACGAAGCAATCATGAAGATCTTCCACAAGGTTAAACTGTGCAGTTGGGAATGAGTGTAAAACCAAAAGATTCTCGGTGATTCGGCACTTATTATTCGCGATTTTGCACAGTTCTTCTTCAATCCCTATATTGGCGTAATTTAGATCCTGTCGATGTTTTAAATTATTTCTCCAGCCTCAAGCGATGAAGATTTGAAATAAATGGGAACATATAATAAATGGTAAACAAAGAGTAAAAAAGAGTAACAATAAATGACATTGACATTTGTTTGTATGGATTTTATTGCAAAGAACAGGCCACTAGTTCTTTCGGCAAAATACACTCGCCGTTAAAGAGCTCATCTTATTAAAAATGCATTGCTATATAATTTTTTTGTCTCTAAATCCTGAAATTTTCGAAAAACTTGAAGAAATAAAAAAAGTTAGTAAATGAATGGGGCTAGAAAAAAAAATATAAGACAAAATGTCATAGGGGCTGATTTACAAAAATACTCCAGGGTTCGAAAAATTTCAAAAAGTGTAGTTTTATTGACAGATAATGCATAATCAAAATAATTTGTCTGGCAGTCGCATCTCGAGTGTATGTTTGACACTTATTTACAAGAAAATTAGGTACTTGTTTCTGCCACTGAAATATGAAAAATATTAATAAATACCCTACTTCTCGAAACACCTCTTTACTCCTACTATTATGATATTAAGTTGTATTTTGTCATATCTGAAATGACATATTTTATCTACAACACGAAAAAGAACCAACTACCTGTGGCTTGGTCGTGCCCTGTATATTAATTGTGTACCAACACAGAATATTATGCAGATTGCAATACTGCTAGGCAAAGTAAACAATTGACGATGGTCGTGACAATAATTGAAGACTTCCAGATATTCGACCAATATTTACGGCTACTGCCTGTGTAGTAGTGAATCATTGTTTTTAGACAATCATACTGATGTGTTTGATAAGATTTCAAGAGTTAAATTATGTTTGTTTAAATTTTTAAGACGGTTTGAGATCTTAGTTTAACATATTTTATTTTTACAAGTACAGTATAACTGATAAACCGATTAATCATTACCTAAATCATTTTTTGTTATCAGATTGATTAAAATATCTTTAGTCCAAAAGGAAAAACCAAACAGGTGTGTAATGGGTTTTTGATTTATGATAACAGATATAAAATAAACATTTTGCTTTGATATCATCTTATTGTCAGAACTGCGAGATAAATATAACGATGTTTGTATACGAAATAATTTGTATCTGAATAAACTATAAGGTTGTTTGGAACAGTAATAGTAAATTGTCCAAGACCATTTTACTGAGCTAGATCTGGGTCCAACTGACGTAAAATTAACAAAGTTTTTGGCAGTCGCTTTGTTTTGTTTTACTGCATCATTAACACTATTCTTTGATATATTTGTGTGGATCTGATATACAGTACAATTTTGCTATTGCTTTTTATTATCTAACGCCTCAAAATTCTCTACATTTTTGGCGGTTGGATATATGTAGGTACTCAAGGAGAATTAGAATTCGCAATAAAAAATTTTGGTCTTCTTTTTTGTTAAAACAATCTAAAAATCACCTTTCATTATCATGACGTTTATAAAGACCATTTTGAAAACATGTAATGTTTATACTTGAAATTCTGTACGGATGTCCATACGTTTCAAAACCCGAATACATACATAGGTACGTTTAACATTCAAAAACTGTTTCAACAGCTTCCTCATCTAAATGGTTTTATGAATAAAGTGGCCCATGATTTCTTCACACAAAAAAAACCCATTCACTAATCGATAAGACAAAGGTCAGAACCGCTAACAAACACAACGTCAATCGAAAGCAGTCAAAATTAACACGAAATACGCTACCTTTTATGGTGAAATGGGGCCTCGGTTCGAAGACTTACGTAACCCCGTAATAAGTGATACTTAAAAACTCGTTTTTCGTCCGTTCTCTTTTTTTTATGAATGATTGCAAATCGGCCGATCGATGCCTCTTAATATGATAATTAATCATGGCCTGGCCGATGTATCCGAGTGGTCTGTGACCGGAAACAGTATTTGAGCGTGAGCACCAAAGCTGAATGTTAATCAAGTCGCCTTTAATCTCAGCCTCATAATGAAATGATTCCACCTAGGACGGGCGGATGTGACGTCACCGTCTTCGTTTACGAGACCGGCGTTGTCTATGAAGGGCCCTATGCCACCGCCGTTGTGAATTTAAAGATGTATGTCTTCGGCGAAGCTAATGATTGAAGCGGGTAATTTTACCTAATTGCAGCATATTGATTGGAATTTAATTATGTCCGCAGGTGGTAGATCCAACACGTTATGGGGTAAAATGGACATAATTTCAAAGACGATCCATATTCCATATTTGCCTTTTCAGCAAACTGCTTATATCTCTTCACTTGGAGGTCAAAAGTTTTCGAGTCAAGGGCGTAATTTTCAACAAAATCATAGCTGTGTATTTTAAGGCAGTCTACACTGATAAAAGTGATTGTAAATTTACATGTTGTTTCATCATATATTGACCTAAAAAATACCAAATCCATACTGTAGACAAATGTCTTCAACTGAATACCGTCCATTTACGTTTTTCATATAAAATTACATGATTTTTTCTAAAAATACATAATGTTGTAAAATTTAATTTTTACAAAAACACGGTTTTATTATGAAAAAATTCATTCTGGTGTGTCATTTCGCACTACATCAAAAAACATTTTTTTTCAGGAAACAATTCAATTTATTTAAACATAATTTATTTCCCGAAAACAAATCTTTTTTAGTGTACTGACTACTTCTTTGTTAAATTGATTTATTTGGTAAGAAAGTTTCATTTTCTGACTACACAAACATTTTTTTCATTTCCCTAAATAATTTGTTCAAATCTGTGTAAAAATAACGTATTGAAATAAAAAAAAGTTTTTTGACTGAAATGAATGTGCATTTCTCTATGCGTCTATTTAATTAAAAAGTAGATATTTTTAATTGAAGGATGTGGAAAAGAAAATACTTATGTAATCTTTTAATTCTTTATGTCAAGTTTTGTAAACCATGCTTTGTAATGCGCCCGTCGCAATACCCCATTGTATCTAGGATGTATTAGTTTTTAGTTAGTTGATAGGTAGTGGGTTGACTTGAGTGCGCGAGTGAGAGGGGGAAAGCGCGGAGGGGGAGAAAAGGAACGAGACGCAAGCGGGAGTTGGAGCCGAAAAGGGAAAAGGAAAGGAGGTCCAACGCTCAGCTGAGACATTTAGGAGAAAATAAAGTAAAGTAAAAAAAAGTCATCCCACTGCGAGTAGAAGCCACAAGGGTAATAGGGAAGTGAAGTGGAGTATAACTGTCCACAGACCACCGGGTTGTGTATTTCTGGGGTTCTCGCCTCACATTCACCGGATCCCATACCCCGAGGCCAACCGCTGGGGAGATTGGCGGCTGTGTGTAGGCGCTGGAATAAAGACAGGTAAATAACAAAAACTCTGCCCTCCCGTCTCGATACCTCTACATTCTCTACGCAGAACCATATCGGTTTTCTAGTGCGGGACGCGTAGATACTTTGTACGCTGCACGCCGTCTGCGTCAACTGCTCAGACCTATATATACGTATATACATGTGTTGTTTTGTTGTCCAATGTAACTTTTAGGTGTAATATAATATCAGATAGTCAGTCACACATTTCATTCACCTGTACCCACCCACCCTGATAAATAAGTGATCTCAAGTAAAAGCATAGGGTATCACATTTGGCGCTCAACTCGGGCTAGATAGAGGTTCTTTGTTTGACTTTTATTCATGGCCGTGGCCAGGTGGAACTGATGTGTGGCTGCTTGTTATGTTAGAAATTAATATTTAGCATTGAATATTTTTCGAGCTTAACTAAATAACATAAATTTGTCGTTATGGATTTGAACAAAAATACAGATTCAGAGGCGGTTCAAAACTTCGATGAAGTTGTAGATGAAACACCTTTGTCAGAAATTGCTAGATTAAATGATACATTAGCTTCGCTAGCCGGACTAATGCAGAATATTAATTCGAATTTAAATCTCAATCGAGAGATAATGAAAAAAATTGACAATAAAATAAGTGTACCAGGTATGTTACCTGAAAGTGCTACTACTACCAGTAGTAATGTAAACATGTCTGATAAAGTAGGTAAACAAAATATACCGGGTGCCTCTCAACAAAATCTACAGAGTGTGTCGGGAAAGTCTGACAGAGCTTACATTTCGGCATGGAAAGACTTGGGGCAACAATCTGCACTTCTCACCGGGTGGTACTGTTCATCCAGTGACATTTATAAAAATTAAAAATTCTCTTTGAGGATGCCGAAGTACCTCAAAACAAAAGAGTAAATTTAGCAATAAATGCGTTGAAAGGTTCGTCACAAAATTGGGCTCAAACGAAGGAGGATACGTTCCGGTCTTTTGACGTTTTTGAGAGGAAATTTTAGATCGTTACTGGGGCACTTCACAGGAACGCGAACTCTATCAAAAAATTAAGTTTGGCGTGTACCAAGCTGGTTCAAAGGCAGATTATTTCTTAAAACTGTTAGCCGAATCAAAATATTTATCTATGCAAATTTCGGAGGCAGAAATAGTAAAAATGGTTGTGTCTCATTTTAATACGGAAATTAAAAAGGGTGTTGTCTGTGCCGGACTTATTAATGCGGATGAAGTCGAGGCATACCTTCGCGAGGTAGATGAACTATCAGTGGGAGAAGCTACTAGAACTAATACAGCTTCACAAGATAATAGGTCAGATCGTAATCCGGACCGCAATTGGCGTTATAATCGGAATACGGGAAATTCGGAGAGACCACCGCGTCGAGGGGAATCAAATCAGGTCAGAGAGGAGGCTAGTCGCGGGCCAAACGAGAGAGACGATAGAGCCGCGGTAGCAGTACTTCTAGATAATTATGAGGGTCTTTTAGAGGAAGAACCCCAAGAGGTAAAACAGTTAGCTGTTGCACCAACTATTGAAATTAATGTAGAATCGGTTGCAGTTAGGGCCCTTGTGGACTCGGGGAGTCAATTAACTTGCATTTCGCGAAATTTCTTTAACAAATTAAAACAAATTAACACGCATTTACCAATATTGCCAGCTTCCTGTTCAACTCTGATTGGAGCGTTAGGTGATAAGAGTCAAAAGGTACGAGAGCAAGTGTATTTACAGTTTAGTATAAACAACTTGTCGTTTGATTATACATGTATTATTGTACCTAAATTAGTACGCGATATAATACTGGGATGTGACTGGATGCAGGATTTTTCAGTCAATATAAATTTCAAAAATCAACAGATTTCGGGATGTTTTCAAGGTTGCACCGAAATAATAAATTTTATAGCAGAACCTACCTTGTTAACTCCGGTTATAGTTAGTGAGTTATGCGCTGAAGAAGAGGGAATTCAAACTCTGACGACGTTAGAGAATAATTATTCTCGGGAGGAAATTTTAGAGGTCGCATCGTGTGCTGAAAGTTTCGATGATAATCATAAAAATAAACTCGGGGAATTACTGATACAATATGAACATGTATTCTCTAATAAGCCGGGTAGGACTGACATCTATATTCATGAAATTATACTACATGATTACACACCATTTAATATCAAATCTTATCCGGTGCCATTAGTTTATCGCGAGGAGGTTAAACGTCAGTTAAATGAAATGAAACGGTGGGGCATAATAGAAGAAGCTAGCACTGAATACGTAAGTCCTTTAGTCGTGGTTGCAAAAAAGGATAAATCGGTACGCGTGTGCATTGATGCACGGTACTTAAACAGCCGCATGGTGAAAGATCATGTGACTCCGCCGAACCCGAACGAGTTACTACATGAATTTATTAGCAATCAGGTACTGAGTGTCATGGACTTGACTGCCAGCTACTGGCAGATCCCAATTAAAACAGAGCATCAGAAATATGCCGGGTTTGCCTTTGAAGGTAAAACGTACGTGTTTAAGGTTCTCCCGTTTGGGTTTGCTACGTCAGTCGGTAGTTTCATTGTCGGTCTGAGTAAAATTAGGCCAGGCGTGGATAAATTTGTCATACCTTATGTAGACGACATAGTTATACACTCGGAAAATCCTGACGTGCATTTAGATCATTTGGAAGTCATTCTTGAAAGGTTTAGTAGAGCTAATATTACGGTGAAACTAAAAATCACGGTTTGCATGCCAATCTATTAAATTTTTGGGTCATATAATAACGTCGTTAGGAATAGAGATGGATCCTGAGCGGGTGGAGTCTATACAGTGCCTACCACCTCCAAGGAGTTTAAAGCAACTTCGGTCGTTCCTAGGTCTTGTCAATTATGACCGTCGGTTCTGTGAGCGATTTTCAGAGTTAACTCTACCTCTTACGCGATTGTTGAAAAAGGGACAATCTTGGAAGTGGGGGGTAGAAGAGCAAGTAGCTTTTCAAAAAGTTAAAGAAGCGTTTTTGAGGATAACGGTACTTACCCATCCGGATCCCAAACTGAGATTTTTTATACAAACAGATGCGTCGGGTTTTGCAGTGGGGGCATGCCTGTTTCAAAAAGAAAATGTAACTGGCAACAGGAATGTGATTGCATATTATAGCCGCTCGTTATTACCGGCCGAAATCCGGTATAGTACAACCGAGAAAGAGGCGTTGGCTATCGTAGCAGCGCTTCGACAATGGAGAGTTTTTGTAATCGGTCGACCACTTACTATCGTGAGCGATCATAAAGCTTTATCTTTTATTAGGAATTGTAGATTACTAAATGCGAGACTCACTCGATGGATCTTATATCTCCAGGAATTTGATTTCCAAATCGAATATTGCAAAGGCAGCGAGAATGTAGTGGCCGATACTTTGTCGAGGTATCCGTGTCAATTATATCAGTGTAATGTCGACACTCCAGAACTACCTGCGGTAGAGATAAATTCTCTAACTATAGACCGTAGTATTCGGGAAAAGTTTAAAAAAATAGCTAGTTTTCAAGACTCCGATGAGTTTTGCTCAAAAGTCAAAACCGAATTAGCATCAGTTGATGGGTTGCCGAACATAAAAAAATGGTATGAGTTGTACCAAAATAAGGTTTTTCGAAAAGGGTCAGTGGAAAGTCCGGGTCATAAAATTGTGTTACCTAAGTCAATGATAATCGAGGTGGTCAATCAGGAACACTTTGATAACGGTCATTTCGGTGGGAAAAAGTGTTGGTTATCGCTACGAAGACATTATTATTTTCGGAAAATGCGAGAAGTAATTCGTAAGATAGTGGGGGGTTGTGAAATTTGCCAAAAGGCAAAGGTATCACCGCGATCTATAACAGAGATGCATTCCGTGTTAGTAGATGGGCCTAATCAGCTGGCTTGTTTAGATCTTATGGGTCCACTTCCGATATCTAGGGGAGGTGTAACTCAGTTACTCGTGGTTGTTGACTCGTTTAGTAAATATGTCGGCCTGTATGCCCTAAAGCGTGCGACCGCTAAGGCTATATTGCGAGTATTAGAAAATAAGCATTTTGTCAAGGTCGGTCGTCCGTTGGCTATATTAACAGATAATGGGACTCAATTTAGAAGTCACCAATGGGTAAATACTCTTCAAGAATGGGGATCACCATTCGTCACACGTCAGCATATTATCCACAAGGAAACATGACAGAGAGGGTGAATCGCGAAATTGGGCGATTAATTCGAACCTTCTGTCATGCTCAACATACAAAATGGTCTATTTTCCTTAAAGATATTGAAAAATACCTAAATGGTGCGATTCATGAAAGTACTGGATTTATGCCTAGCGAAATTCATTTCGGAGATGGTCGTAAAAATATGATTAAAAATTACGTAAATTTTCCCAATGACACTATCCCAAAGGACCAGAACCGTATCATCCTTCTGGCCCGGGAAAATTTAAAAGCAAAGGCCTTAAAAAGGCAAAAACGTCATAACAATAACAAGGTTCTAATTACTTTTCAACCGGGGGATCGAGTTTTGTTGCGTACCCACAGTCTTTCCTCTGCTGAAAATCGGGAGATTAAAAAGTTCTTCTTGCTATTTGCGGGGCCGTATGTAGTTGAGTCTCAGCAGGGAGCTAACTCATATAACATAATTGATGAAGTGTCTGGGGTTTCTTTGGGGGTGCACCATGGTACCCATCTAAAGAAATTTAGACCTCCAATAGATACCATATAAGCGCCTTACGACATATTAAATGAACATTGCAAGCTGTTGTCATTTAATGGACATTGCAAGCAATTTTCATTTAATAGGGGGGTAATATGTAATGCGCCCGTCGCAATACCCCCATTGTATCTAGGATGTATTAGTTTTTAGTTAGTTGATAGGTAGTGGGTTGACTTGAGTGCGCGAGTGAGAGGGGGAAAGCGCGGAGGGGGAGAAAAGGAACGAGACGCGAAGCGCAAGCGGGAGTTGGAGCCGAAAAGGGAAAAGGAAAGGAGGTCCAACGCTCAGCTGAGACATTTAGGAGAAAATAAAGTAAAGTAAAAAAAAGTCATCCCACTGCGAGTAGAAGCCACAAGGGTAATAGGGAAGTGAAGTGGAGTATAACTGTCCACAGACCACCGGGTTGTGTATTTCTGGGGTTCTCGCCTCACATTCACCGGATCCCATACCCCGAGGCCAACCGCTGGGGAGATTGGCGGCTGTGTGTGTAGGCGCTGGAATAAAGACAGGTAAATAACAAAAACTCTGCCCTCCCGTCTCGATACCTCTACATTCTCTACGCAGAACCATATCGGTTTTCTAGTGCGGGACGCGTAGATACTTTGTACGCTGCACGCCGTCTGCGTCAACTGCTCAGACCTATATATACGTATATACATGTGTTGTTTTGTTGTCCAATGTAACTTTTAGGTGTAATATAATATCAGATAGTCAGTCACACATTTCATTCACCTGTACCCACCCACCCTGATAAATAAGTGATCTCAAGTAAAAGCATAGGGTATCACAGCTTTATTACGTTTTATAATCTAATGAACAAAAAACCTAAATTAAAAAAACTTATTATAGTATTGAATAAGAAAATAATTCGAACTGTTTCCTATAAACAAAAAATAGTTGTCAATAGGTGGCTAGATGTAGCTGCGCTATATATCGAATACTCAGGTACGTCGGGTTTGAGAGACATAAACAGGTTTAGTCTTCAGTTAACTCACCACTCACCTGTGGTGTACTGATGAGAGCTAATAACCTCGAAACAGGTATATGTTAACTACTTACTAGATTTTTCAGATGTAATTTTATGCTGGTCGGGGCTCACAGTTGTTTCCTGAAATTCCTAAGCAATAAGCTGTTGACCTAAATAAGCAGTTTGTTTAATTAGAAAAAAATCTTTGAAATATATAAATATTGTTTTATTATAAAATATCATTAACAACATCAGTAATGTATCATCGAAAAGGAACTAATGTTTTTTAATGGAAACTAATGCAGAATAACTGTATTTTTTCTTTTTCAAAGAAATGATTTGTTATCAAGAAATAACTATTTATTTGACCCTATACAAACAAACGGACACCAAATTTAATTGCGGTCCTCTTTGCTATCTCATGGTACCCTAGCTACCTCTACTTGGGACCACCCAGTCATTATTTCAAAATATCGCCTTATACAACAAAACCTATTTGAATAATGTAACTTTTTACAAAAATCCATTTTTATTTCATTCTGAAATCCTACTGTAGCGCCACTTTGACAGAAGGGAACTCTCTAAATTATTCATAATCTCATATTTTTCAACTTGTACTCATGAATAATCTTATTTATATTATGTTGGTATCTATTCCTATTAATTTTGAACAATAATGGTCTGTCGACATTTGAATTAGAAGATTTCCTTTAATGCTTTTTTTAGACAATTCAAATTACATTTTTTTAAAACTACTAATACAGTACACATGGACACTAAACGCATTTGGGCAATCTTGAACATTTTTAAAAATAAATATATGAAAATTTGTGTTATACTGGTTCAGTGCTTATTACACTGGGTAACCGGAAAAAACTGAACAATTCAAATCATTTTACCTAATGCAATTCTTTTGTCTTGAAAAAGATTGTCGAAACATTTTTATTTGACTTTTTTAAGAAAACTACAAGGAACGTTTGACAAAAAGGAATATTTTTAAACGTTGCTTTATGTATTATAAAAAAGGATACTTACTTAAAAGAAAAATTGTATAATTTTAGTAACTTAATTTAAGATATTTAAACATTTTAGGCGTTCATTAATTTATACAGTGGGAATTCATTTTTCTTTAGGATTTAATACTTCATTCCTCACATTTCTAGACCATTCCACATTTTATAATTTTTAGATGAATGGCCTAATAAACCTGTCAACAGAGTTGTCCCATGTAGCTCTAAAATATCTCAATAATTGGCAAATGTGTTAATTTTATCGTTTATTTTTTGTTTAAGTATCTAAGTAATACAATAATACAAAATAACTATTTCATGGTTGGTTTGATTTTTATTCATTTTTATTTTTTTATTGAGCAATAGGACAATTTAATATATTGAAAACATGATTACCATTGAGAGAAAAGTGGCAACCACTGTAGGCAAATTTGAAATATGCATTGTTTACCCTTAATTGACAAATGCATACGTAAATATATATTTCTTGTATATTGCTATGTTTGACATTTAGTATAGTGGCGCTGGTGTGGGATATTAACGGAAGCTTTATTTGAACCACACGATAAATTTTAGTTAATGGAACTTTATTGAATCAATAAGTTTTAATCCATTTATTTATCATTTGCTAATTATTTGTTTTTCGAAAAAGTAACAAGGACGCGTCTAAGGATGAATCTCTAACATTCAAACGTTATTCAAATTTTTATAATTTTAGGGCAATACTATGTATAATCCTTGTACCTATATGTTGTGCCCTACTTAATTCATTGATGACCTTCGTATTGCGCCTCTCAAGATGATATACGACTTGCTGCAGAATAACGGCGGCATATTCAACCACAACAAAGAAGTGACCCAACATATTAAAAATAATATTTTTGAACTATGTATGGTACTTGGTACTAGATTATATTAGCTACTTATGTATGTTAAGAAAACTGATCTTCGACACGAAAAAATCATTAATGGACCTCCTTCACCGCGAGAGCACACGCAACCGAAAATAACAAAGACAAAGGCATGAATGATAGATAATGTGTCGCATCTAACAACGAGAACGCCGTTGTATAACCATGAATGGTTACATAACGCGCTCCTCTCGCCGACCATCAATTATTGGCTCGCAAAGAAACAGCAGCACTAAAACAAATGAAGCACTAACTCGATCTCCGTTTGCCAGAGAAGAAAAAAAAAACGAAAAACCGACCCCCGCCTTCTTCGCGAGCGCCACCTGTCCCCTACCCCGAGTGAAGCTGTACCAGGATCGTCCCTTCCATCCTCCTTCATCTCAAACGGCTCTAGCGTGTAAGACAGTGATGGGGACGTGGTACTTGGAGAGGCGGATGGGAATGTAACAGAAGATAGTAGGCTCTGTAAATTGTTTAACCCGAGGCTAAGTTTTTACACTGCGGTCAGTAACCTCTTCGGCAGCCTTCCCATCGCCTCGGGCCATCTATGCTAAACGTCTTTTCCGTATTTACATTCGTTTATTTTTGCGTTTAATCTATCCATTATTACATGTTTACATCGAACAGACAGGTACTACCCGAGTCTAATAATAGCCATTCGCAGCCTGCCTTGGTAAGGAATACTTGCTTTTGGAAAAAATGAGGAATCCATATTAATATTGATGGTAGAAAGTTTAATTGTTCGAAAATGATCTGATGCGAGGTATGAATGAAGAAACATGAATGAAAAGGTGTAGTGGACTTCTGCTCCTCTAGTTTTTCTTCTAGTGCATTCTCCAATTTTTCTAACTTTGTCTGCATTTCTTTCGTCTGGTTTTCCATTTCCTGTTGTATTGTCTGTATCTGTTCTTTCATTATATACCCTTGTTCTTCTAGTTTATTTTCTAATTTCTCCTGCATTTCTTTCGTCTGGTTTCTCATTTCCTGTTGTATTGTCTGTATCTGATCTTTCATTGTATGCCCTTGTTCTTCTAACTTTTCTTGTGTTGTCTTTGTCTGGTGCCCTTGTTCTTCAAATTTTTCTTGCATTGTTCGTCCTTGTTCTTCCAACTTTTCTTGCATCATACGTCCCTGTTCCTGCATCGTTTGCATCATTTCTAACAGCTTTGCTAGTTGCGCATCCATGTTGACTTGACTTCTAGTTACAGGCATTCACTCTATTTTCTTTGGAAAGTTCTAAAATGTCCAGGAATGTGTTTGTAAATGTCACCGTTGACTTCCTTATAATGAAACGAGTGCAGTGATATGCCACACTTGGGTCTTTGTCTCACTTCGGTAGAAAGTTCTAGAATGTTCGAGAATGTCCTTCGCGAATAACACCGTTCACTTCCTTAAGTCACGACGAGTGCGGTGATATATCACACTTGGGTCTTTGTCTCACTCCCGTACAAAGTTCTAGAATGTTCGAGAATGTCCTTCGCAAATACCACCGTTCACTTCCTTGAGTCACGACGAGTGCGGTGATATGCCACACTTGGGTCTTTGTCTCACTCCCGTACAAAGTTCTAGAATGTTCGAGAATGTCCTTCGCAAATACCACCGTTCACTTCCTTGAGTCACGACGAGTGCGGTGATATGTCACACTTGTGTCTTTGTCTCACTCCCATACAAAGTTCTAGAATGTTCGAGAATGTCCTTCGCAAATAGCACCGTTCACTTCCTTAAGTGACGACGAGTGCGGTGATGTGTCACACTTGTGTCTTTGTTTAACTGCCGTATAAAGTTCTAGAATGTTCCAGATTGTCCTTCGCGAATAACACCGTTCACTTCCTTAAGTCAAGACGAGTGCGGTGATATGTCACACTTGGGTCTTTGTCTCACTTCGGTAGAAAGTTCTAGAATGTTCGAGAATGTCCTTCGCAAATACCACCGTTCACTTCCTTGAGTCACGACGAGTGCGGTGATATGCCACACTTGGGTCTTTGTCTCACTCCCGTACAAAGTTCTAGAATGTTCGAGAATGTCCCTCGCAAATACCACCGTTCACTTCCTTTCGACAAGACGAGTGCGGTAATATATCACACTTGGGTCTTTATTCCACCCACGCACAGGGTTCCAGAAAGTTCTTCCAACTTCCACTTAAACCCACTCACGCACAGGGTTCCAGAAAGCTTCTCAAACTTCCAGTTAAATCCACTTCCGACACCAAATTGTCACGGATTTCCCAATCTGTCTTTTCTCTTACTTCCAGAAAAACAATCCGTTAATTAATTACTTCTTTATTAACTACTGAACACTTCTAATTACAGGTCAACTAAACACTTATTTAATTAATCGCTCTCTAAATCACTTTGATATCTCCAACTAAACACTTTAATTCAGACTGTAATACAAGACTTATACAAGACTTATACAAGACTAACTAACTCGGCCGTTTATTCTTCTTTTATAGACCCAACGAATATTCCAGGTATATTCCAGTATCTCTAGATCCATTTTCTAGTACGACTGGAATGCTTCTCGGCGATTCTCGATTTTTCCAGGCCCATCTCGATCAGCGGCATTCTGTTTGTTTAACAGAATCGTGTAGGGGCGATCGGGGCAATCTTAGGCAATTCGCGGTGCCACAGTCGTCGGTTTGGGAGTGAGTGGGGCAAATTCCGTGACAATATGATACCTTCGCAGAACCCCTACAGCGACAAAGTACAAGTACCTACGATATTTCCAATCAGTCATCACAACGGATCATTTTTGGAAGACAGTGATGAATACCATCAGTCATACGTACAACATAATATTGACCATCGAGTCACTTAACGTAAACGTCATCGATCAAATTTATTTTTGTTATTGTGATTGCGGCGTATTTACCGAGAGCAAACCATATTATTTGCAGAAATATGACAAAGCGTAATCCAATATCTGGGATACTCTGGAAGGTTTACTGTACCCGAATGTTTGGTCACCATTGGCGTAGAAGATTAGGGGGTTCAAGGGTGAATAGACTCCATACCTACGCCACTGGCTTTAATTGAAAAAAGTTATGCAGGTCAAAACATAGTTGCGTTATTTTCATCAAAATATTTAAGAAACTGCAAGTGAGAATAATAAAACTATGAAATGATTGTTTTTAACGCGACAAACTATCGAAAATTCTGTTGACAATAAAAATAATCAGCCGTGACGCAAGTCGTCTGAATTTATGCTTGAATTATATTAACTTTTCACTATCATTACTGCATACCAAATTCGAACGAAATATATTTAATTGTTTAGCAGATAAAAAATAAAATCAAATATTTGTTTGAAGTTGAGCGCACTGTATCAAGAAAATGGAGTAATAAAAATGTTATAGGAAAGACCCGTATTATTTTTTCATGCTCTATAATTTCGCAAAGTTAAGAACGAGAAATCGGGGGCACCCCTTGGATCCTTACTGATTGAAAAAAGATCAAAGCTCTAGATATTGCATCTGAACATTTTGCACTTACATGGTTAATACCATTAATAAAACATACTAGTATGTTTTTATGTATCTTGATTTTTAATCAACCGATTTAAATCTTTTTTACCCTACTTCATATGAATACATTCTATTTAAAATCGTATAGGTATAATAAATTTAAAAAAAACTGTGAACCAGAGTACTCCTACTACTATAGCTGTTTTATTAAACTTTATGGTTAGTTTATATTAGATTTTAAATAATAATTTTAATAACTGAATCAATAGGAATCAACGCACTGACCGAATTTTCAAAATAAGTGGCACCACAATTTTGAGGTTAGTATAGACAATGTTCACCAGTGACAACAATACACAATTTTTAAGTTAAAATATTTAAAAAAGCTTAAAAAATACCTACACTGACAACTATTTTTATATACAAATTTAAGCTGGCATGTTTTATGTAACGTATGTAGACTTAATATTTAAAACATATGTAGCAAAATGTAAATCAAACGTTTGCATAAAAATAATTCGTTTCAATAACAACTACATGCCGTACACGTACTATTATTAGTCTTAATAGGCGACGCTTTAGTTTTTTTAGAAAAACTTTAGGTATTCTAATTAATTATAGGAGACGTTCCAGAGCGGGTGTTAAGAGAAAGCGCGTAAAAAGTTGACGTAAATCACTTAAATGAGGGCCAAAGGTAATGCTTTATTTGTCAATTCATTAGAGTTAAAGAAAAGGGCGTTATTTTTAAGTCCCCCGCATTCGATGAACCATGAATGTTTTAAAGTAAGTTTTTTATTCTATGTAACCCTCTGTAGAAGCGTAGAAATTACAGTTTCTATTTTTAACTGTGCATTTTCCCCGAATAGATCTCTCAAAGTTATCACTGCAAATCGTGCATTTTCATTCTAGATCTCTTTTATTTATTCGCAGTTCGTAGAAGCGTTTGTTTTCAGGAATAATGAGATTCCTGGAACTGTTTAGCTTATCTAGTACATTGTTAATAAATCACATTGATCGGTTGTTAAAGCTGCCCGCGTGTATATTTAGCACCGCCTAAATATTTATATTCTTCGTAATAATTTCCTTTTGAAGAATTTTCACGCAGCTACCAAGATCAAAATCTGAGAAAAAAACAATTAGAAACTTACAAAAAAGAAATATAGAGAAAATCAGTTTTGAAAAAAAATCAAGCAAATGTTTTCTTCACGATGTTCAGAAAGTAGTGGTCAAAAATTATATGGGATACAGGGGAAGTCATACATTTTTTTCCTAACTGACTTCTTTACGGATATACAGGGCCAAGTAAGACGTTAAATATTGAATTCCAGTCATAATTTCCATAACGTTGCCTTGATAACCTCAAAATTTGGGTGTTTGTAGTAATTCATGGTAATATAACTTTCACTACTTAAATTGGAATTAGGCTACATTATATGTACAGAGTGTTTTAAATGAAGTAGCAAAAATGCGACCACAGATTCACGCAGAGAAAGCACTTTGTTTTATTCTGAAAACATAATAAATAAAAGCAATAAAAGATTTTTTGATGATGTTTAAAGAAAAATCGAATTAGTAGTAATAGCAATAAAAATGACAAATAAAATAAAAAAATATAATAAATGTTAAATATCACGGTTTAGAAATTATGACTGAAATTCAACTTTAACATCTTACTTGGAAGAGCTGTATATCCGTAAGGAAACCAGATAGAATACAAAATGTATACGAAGTGCTGAGATTATTTTGATTTCCTCTGTATGCCCTACCATTTTCGAATACTAGTATTTGGACACCCTGTATATGTAACTATATGTCCTTTGAAATATTAGAAAATTGAAGATTATTGAATAATCAGAGAGATCAAGATAATAAATTACTGATTTATGCTTATTTCTAATTTAATTATTTTAAGACGATTACCTAATCTTGTGAAATTTCATTTAAACATCAAAGGAACTAATCTGAAAAAGAAAAATATTCAATATCAGAAACTTCCTCTGGAATATTTATTGTAGACACCTCCTAGTTCTATTTTTATGGTTGGAATAAATATAAAGTATCGGGTCAGTTCTAAGATTTTTTCTGTTGACGATTCTGAATATAATATTTTTATAATCCAATGTCACATACATATGTTATGAATTCCTAGAGTTTATTTTTTTCTTTCCATAATTAATTTTGTAACTGTAAACATCAAATCATGAGATCTTAAAAAAATAAGAAAAGAACAGAAGTAGATAAAACTGAAAGATAATAAAATCGAAAGTTAGGAAATAGCACAAAAGATCTCACATCTGAAATTACCGAAAGTTTATTTACTCACTTGTTTCATAATTAATTTTGCAAATAAGTTTCATTTTATAAGACTACAAATAGAAGGGAAAAGAATCCATGGCAAATTTGAAAATGTTCCAAATAAGACAACTACCAAAATAGTAGAAATTTGCAAATATCTTCAAAAGTAGAAATCGCAACCCTAATAATTCTTATATGGGATGAAAAAAAATTTCAACTTGCACAAGACAGAACGAAAAACTACAGGGTGTTCAATTTGAAATGAAAAAAGTTATAGCTGTTTGAAGTTGTCAAAATGTAACGGCAATAATAAAACAATATTTTTAAATTTACGGATATACTATAATTTAGTGCCGTCTAAATTCTTTACGAATACCAAAAGTCAACATGATATTTTTTCCAGGAAAAAAATTAACAATTAATAATTGTCGTTGCAATTGAAAAATAAGTATTAAATTATGTATGTAAGTATTCTTTCGGTTTGATTTTACAAAATTAGAAGCTGAAGAACAAACAATAATAATAATATTTTACAGGACAAAGTATACTCGTACATTAATTCAGAAATATCTAAATAAAAACAAATAAATTTACCGCTACTAATGAATGCTTAAACAAAAAAATATATATACATATACAATAAAGAAACAAGATGAAATAGATAAGATAGCTAAGTGAATTACAGATCACTGGCATCCCTCAAAAGAGAATACAAACAATTCAAATTACAACTAAATATATAGCAAGAATTACATATAGTATTGTAATTTAACGGGTAAAGGAAACTACTTAACATTTAGCTATATTTAGATTTAAATTATTGAAATTACACCATTCTACA
Organism: Monochamus saltuarius; assembly: GCA_025584915.1. Lineage (NCBI taxonomy): Eukaryota > Metazoa > Arthropoda > Insecta > Coleoptera > Cerambycidae > Monochamus > Monochamus saltuarius. The sequence continues at coordinate 11,849,945 of CM046722.1, forward strand.
ATTCTATTCAAGTGATCTTGAAGTTGAATGCAATCATCAATACTTGACACGGAGGAAAATATTTTTAAATCATCTGTATATAACAATTTGTGGTAACAAAGTACGGCGGTAATATCGTTAACAAAAAGGGAAAAAGGAAGGGGGCCCAGTTTAGAATCCTGGGGTACTCCAGAAGTAATAAGAAAATGATCAGAAGTAAATCCGTTGTAGGTAACATATTGCAGGCGACTGCATAGATATGATTTAAATAACACAATATAGCAAAAGGCCACCATACCCATAAGCTTCATAATAAATAATAATAACAAAGAGAGACAGAAAAAACTGTTGCAAAAACAAATACGGACAAGTACAATAATGAAAAAGCAACTCCACTTGTACTTAACTTGTGATGTGAAGTAAGTCCAGTCAATTGAATTTATAATTAAAAACGAAAGCTATACTAGAATCAGAAGTGGGATATAATGGGAAATAACGAAATAATCGCCCAGGCCTGCCCCTGACATTTATTTCCAATCCAGCAGTGTCACATTTAATCTTTTCCGTTATGAAAACACCAAAAGGCTGGTTATAATGGTCTCCTAGCCGGAAATGCAGAACGGCGAGATCTCATATCGTGATCGCGAGGAGTTTTTAAATACCGGATGTCTAAACACCATAATTACGGCGGCACTCGTACTCAGGTGTCGAGTCGAAGTAAGTATAAAAAATAATGCCCCGAAGGCAGCCAATGTCAGTACGCGGGCGTCGTCCTTTCTATCAATCCTAAGCCCCATTAGAATGCTCCTGAATGACTCGTAGAATTACGTGTATATATAGACGGGCTTCCGGAAACAAAAACTTACTAAGTTCTTTAACCGATACTTTTGATGTTGACACCTTAATGATTGTCTCCCAGGATGGATGGGTTGATCTTTGTGTTTCCGGTACTTCTTAACACGCTTCGTGTATTACGAAAATAACCCATCCCTTTATTCGAAGAAATAAATATAATTGACTGAAAGAACCCTTCCTTTTCAGGGTTTAGATTTATGCTTATTGGTGCTTTTTAAGGAAAGCTTCACAAGTAGCTTTATTCAGATGAAAATAAAATACCTAAATCATGAAGCAAAACCCAATACTTATTCAAGATGTTTAGCGGCATGCTGGTGTCGAGATTTGTTGCAAAAATAAAGATTTTCTTTGCATTGCAAGTTATGAACTGTAGCATAATTGTTTTCGGAAGGCGAAGTGAGCAATAAAACGTTGGTGAGACGAAATGTTTGCATTTATTTCATTTCAACTTATACTTGCTTATGATACATATACAGGGTGTTTCAAAACAAAGGCGAAACATTTCAGGGGGTGATTCCTGGTTTAAAATAAAAGGTAGTTTGTTATATAAACCTTGGATCACAAGTCAACCATTAGGGCGATATCGCGTCGCAAAGATGGCGGAAAAATGAGTGTTTTTATTGTTTTTCTTGGATATGAAAAGCGTGGGAATGGTAAAATTTTGTGGAAGTGTTACCATCATCAAAATTCATTTGTGACATATTTTTTTACTTTTTGAAAATAATTGGAAAGGGTTGAAATAAACTACCCCTTTCAGTATTTTTAACTATACTTTCAAAAAACTTCCTTAACGACGTAGAAAAACATAAATTAGGTTAAGCCGACTCATTTAGTAATTTTTTCTCTCAAATTTTTTGATAAAATTTACTGTTTCGACAGTAAAAAATAAAATGTAAAGTATTGCACGTCGGGAAGAGGCAGTTTTACTACACCCATTATTAGAAAAACTCTGCATTTGTGAAAATATCCACTTTTGTTGTATTAACTTAGAATCCCAACGTACTCCGCAATCAAACACATCACACAACGAAAGGCAAATTATCTCGTAAACCACTCTCAAAATGTTAAAATAGTACAAACCATTTGCTATCTGTCAAAGCAACAATGGAAACATCCGGAAATTGACAGCAGCCAACTAGAGTTTTTCCTAATAATGGGTGTAGTAAAACTGCCTCTTCCCGACGTGCAATACTTTATATTTTATTTTTTAACGTGGAAACAGCAAATTTTATCAAAAAAAGGTAAGAGAAAAAAGTTTCTAAATGAATCAGCTTAACCTACTTTATTTTTTTCTACGTTGCTAAGGAAGTTTTTTCAAAGTATAGTTAAAAAAAACTGAAAGGGGTAGTTTATTTCAACCCTTTCCAATTATTTTCAAAAAGTGAAAAAATATTCACAAGTGTCTTGATGATGGTAACATTTCCACAAAATTTTACCATTCCCACGCTTTTCATATCCGAGAAAAACAATAAAAACACTCTTTTTTCCACCATCTTTGCAACGCGATATCGCCCTAATGGTTGACTTGTGACCCAACGTTTATATAATAAACTAGGTACCTTTTATTTTCAACAAGGAATCACCCCCTGAAATTTTTCGTCTTTGTTTTGAACTCGAACTTACTGCTTTTCAGATTACAATAACAGAACTGAGTAGCCATGGGACAGTCGACAGTCACAAGCAAAGTGGTATTAGCGGGAGGTTGACTATCAGAAATAAAGATAGAACATCTAATTTCCGAAAAAACCCATAAACATACCTGATTGAAATAATTATTCTTTCACTTGGGCAGTTAAGTAAATAAGTAAGTAAGCAGCGATCCAAAACCAAAAAACCTGAGGAGTGCAAGCTTCTGAAACCCCATAAATCCATGCCATAACCCCATCACAAGGGTGTAGGAAGACACTTAGAAGGAACACCTTGTATATTTGCTTTATATTTGTTTTCCAAGACTATTTTAGGAAGATAATATTATGTAGTTAATATTAAGTAGTTAATTAAGTAAAACAATATTTTTAATATGACATTTATTTGATATGAAAAGTACACCTACACGTGCTGTTGATTAATCCATTCATATACTCGTATGTAGATAAATAAATGAAGAATGGCGATTGTTGAAATACAGATTAATTATATTAATACTGTTTTTATTTATGGTAACAATATTTCTGCTACTTATGTTACAATAAAACAGATATAATTATTGCTATTGTCTACAATAATTATATTGAACTGAAGTTACCGATAAGAAAGGTATTGTTTGTTCAGCGAATCCTTTTACTGTTTAATGCTACTATTAAAAAGCTTAAAGACAGTACCTAGTTATCGATGTTAAGTATTATTTTGACGAGATAAAATAAAACTTTAAAAAATGGTGCCCTGTTTTCAAATGTAGGTACTACGTAGAAAAATAATGTTTTTTGTTCTATATTTCGTTGACAGTATAGAATTTGCTTTTAATTTTATTCAAAATAATGGTAACTTAGATAATACTAGTGTACACAACATGTATACAGGGTGTTAGGAACAGCAAAACTTTAGTCTGGTTGTGTTCCTTTAATTCATTGGTTAATGATGTGGTACGGACATGGCAATAGAAGATTATTTACGTTTTATTTAAAAATACCTTACTCAAATCAATAAATAGCAGATGTAGTAGAAAGCACTACAGATATTCAAATTTAAATTTTTAAGGAGTATAATATGCACTCATAAAATAAAGTTATGTATGTAATTTGCATCATAAACTATTAGGATTGTAGTAAATATATTAAGTTCATTGTTATCCTTATAAGTATAACAAAAGTAATTATTTTAATTAAATACGTAAAACAAACGCATTTTAAAAGATACCTAACGCATGCATCACCAGTTATGCTTCTAGAGCCCTTTCGGTGTCGTTCATGTGTAATTAGCTGGTAATCAGTGAGGGCACCGGAGTGGATGGAATTAATAATTTGGTAACGGAAGTGGGCGACTCAATCGCGGTTACGTCATAATCGAGACAGGAAGTTCGCTAGTTTCGAGCCGCGCGACAGGGAAACGAAATACCTGTCCGGGACACTGTAAGGATTCTGCAGCCCATGAGAAAGTGCATACGAAACTAGAAAAAATCATAATGCTATGAATAAGAAAGGTAGAAAAAAGGCTTAAAATTTTTCGCATATTTTGCAGGGATTTAAATGTCGAACTCTATATTAAAATATATTTTCAGCAATGATTAAAGAAAAATTATGGTGGAAATACGGATCCTGGTGCTTAAATTTTTTAAATTAAAAAAAAAATTCTTGACTATATCCAACAACCGTCAAAAACCTAAAGTGACTCATCGCTATCTTGTAGACTTGGGCGAAGCGTGCGAGGAGTAACAGTTCATAGGCGTATTAAATTTGAAGGCGATCAGATATAAAAAAATATACAAAAGTGACAAAAATAATTTCATTGCATAACATCCATTATTTTTAGTAAAAACAGTGATATAACAGTTTTGGCCAATTTCGAGGCGTTAAATAATAAAAATTATGAGTTATTTAAAAATTTAAAGTTTTCATCTTGTATTCTCAATTATCCAAGATCGAACATAACACAGAGTGACTAAGTCACAGCATACGGATGAGTAGGGGATGTGAGGGACGGTTTCAAAGCACACAAAATTACCAAAAATAAGTTGACATCCAGTGAACCAGCAGATTATCAGTGCACAAATTTTGCAACTTGTTTTAATTATTTATGGCGGGAAAATATTAAAGTACAAATATTACTGCTACTTTCATTTTAATATTTATTTTAAATAGTTTCTTCGTCATATCACTATTTCGTTTTTTTTCTCGATTTCATTTTATACGAAAATTCACATACCATAATTCATGTCACACATAATTCGCAAAAGCACCCTTCTATACATACTAGGTAAAGTTTCAACTTGTACGATATAGTAACCCATTTTTTTTATTGTCGAAAGCCCATTTTTAAAATACCATCTTCCTTCCGTGAGCTTCCACTATTTTCCGTTTCGCAGTTGTACTTCTTTGCCAATTTTTATTGCACTATACACTACTCACGGACATTCTTGTTAATGAACTAGGTACATATTTCAACATCACTTACACTCTTATGTTTCAACATCACATGCCCTCATATGATATTACTCACTTGTTAGATTAGGGCGTTCACGATATTGAAAATACGCAGTAAAGCTAGAATTACTCTCCATTCTTAAGGATACAAAATCACTAATAAATTAATTACATTCATAATAAAATCAGTGGAAAGATATACTCGAAATTTTTCCACTCGCACGCTGGAAATAGAATAGATGGATCCGTCAATTCGTCACAACCAATAGAAATCGAACGTTTCGGTCTGGCGCATGCGTATGTGTTGCGGCGCATGCGTGTATGCTGCAGCAGAAGCTGTGTAATCGGGTATGCTTTCAAAGATAAGAGGTAGTTACAATCTTATAGGAAAATATATAGGCTGCATGTATTTTTCTTTGTATCGATTGCTATAAATTGTGAGCGGGTTTATAACATGAATCACTCTAAATTAATTGAATATAGAAATTCAAAAGTTATATGTATAGGGCCAGGCTTTGTCAGGTATACTTGACGTTTTACTATTGTGTGGCATTACAACAAAATAATTAGCTAGCATTTAATTGTAATGACATTATTACGAACCGTTTACATTTCTCCACATAAGCTAGTACTAATTTTTCAGATATACCCACATAAAAACAGTTTATTTTCGGCGAAAGAAAAACAGACAAAATTCTCCATGATGAGGAAACTCAATATGCTGCTTTCAGCACTTGGCTATTAGTCTAATAAATGAGAAGGGTAATGGAAACTCCTTCGCTGCAGAATTCTTAGTCAAATTTATTAATAGAACGAGCTGAGCTGAAAATTTAAGAGAAATTTTTGCATTTTTATTTTGTACCACATCAACTGTTATTTTACTATGGCAATGAAAATCATATCTGCAAATTTCTCTACTCGTTGACATCCTAAAAGAAATTATACTGAAAATTTTACCTCTGTTCTGTAGCCAATCAAATGATGTTATTTTAAAATGTAATACAGCATAGCATGCTAACGAGAGAAAATGTCCCAAAATGTTTCTTTTGCTGGGTTTTCTAGACAACATTAGATAGCGAGCTTATGCAAGGTGTTCAATAAAAAATGGGATAAGTTTGAAAACTAGCTTCCCTGGACAACGATAATGTGAATTAAATCAATTTACCTGGGTATAACATTTTACTTCCTTAAGAAATTATGGCTCTGAGAAAGTACTTTTTAATTTGAATTTGGAAAAGAAAGTTTATTTATGAGATAAACACGGATATCTAATTGCTTCTTGAGTTAAATATAAAGGGCGTTATGACCGCCTGAGTCACAATATTGTTAATTTTAAATTTTTTTAGAATAGAGATTTTTGCATCATTAGTTAAACAACCTTCGATTAGTTTTAAAAAAAAGTAGACTTTTTGCATATCGTCAAAATGCACCATTTTAGAGAAAACTGCGTTAATCTTGGAAGTCAATAGATATACCTACAATCTAACAAATTATAAACCCAATAAGTTACTACAGTTGGAAATGTCGTACTTATAAAAAAGCATGAAACAACACGCAGAGAAATATGACTACATGAAACAAAGACATTTAAAAAATATAAAAAATAACCACTTAAACCCAAACACAATAGCACAAAATAAATCTTATATTTTTTTTTTTAAATATCCGTTGACAGCAACTTCTTAGACATTACTAACTGCAATAACTTTTTAAATTATTAATTGGTTAGAATTTGTGTATGTACCTATTGATTTCCAAGCTTAAAAAATACGTTAAACGCAGTTTTGTCTAAAATGATGCATTTTGACGACATATAACAAATATTTTTTTTAAACTAATCGAAAGTGTCACGTTCCTAAAATGCCTATTCTTAAAAAAAGATCTAAAAGAAATAATATAAAGGCACAGGAGATTAGAACATCCAATACATTGAACTCAAAAATCAATTAGCTATTCGTCTTTACATCACAATTTTTTTTTCTTTCAAAATTTGGGTACAATTATCTAACCAAGTAATAAAAAAAATATTCTATGAATTTCTTTCTAATAATTAATAAACTTCTGCAAAGGAAAATTCTATACCCCAAAACAACATCCAACAAGGTTAACATGACATTCATTCTCTGCAATTTTTGTTCCAATAATTAGGCATCAAAATATAATATTTGATTTTTCGTCTTATTCACAAAATTGAGGTGTTTAAATTATGTTGGTGTTTTTTTGCCATTATTTTGAAAAAAATAATTAACTGTTTCATATTTAGATTGAGCTAGATACCCATAATCTAAACGGATAAATTAATTCTCTCTTATTATTATTGCTAGTTATTATTTGAAAGATATTTTTCAACAGTACATTATATTCTTTTTATTTGAATAAGAACTAAAAGATTTCATCCTATATAAATTACAGAAACCATTCGATCCGAAGAAAGCCGTTTATATAAAACAGACTATTTTTTTACTTGTATTATTGTTCAAAGCAGACTTTGCAAAAGAAAATAATCTTACCTTGGCGTAAATCTGATTGTTGAAAGTGACTCGCCTCTGATTTGACTTTTTCAGGGGCGGACTCTCATAGAAATCCTCATCTTCCAAGCCGTAATCGAAAGAGTTATCTGAAGATTCTAACTCCATCTGAAAAAGAATAAATAAATCTATTCATTTCTTGTCTTTAGCTGATGGCAATGGAATAACTGTGAAATCTATTCTATGAAAAAACAGTCCTCAATAAATTAATGAAAACGATATTATTTATAAAATATATTCACGACATAGTGAAGCTTTGGATACATTTTTGTAATTGCTGGGAATAGATACTTATACAAGGTGTTTCAAAAAGATATGACAATATCAGTAGGGCTCATGGTACCTTGAAAAATAAGTGGGGTTGCTTAATAAACACACAAAGTACACGTAAAATTAAATTTTACGTAATATTACAAGGTTTAGAATGGAAAAAGCCAAACTCAACTGTGCTTATACAATATTTTTACTTCAGGAGATCATTTTACTGAATAATGTCTGTAGTAGTAATCTACACGACTGACTATAAAGCGGTATAAATCAATTTTAGTAGTGGTTGCAAGAGAAATGTTTGAGAAGATTCTTACAGCAAAAATAAAAGTAATTTGTAGAAGTTATTCAATTTACTTTAAGAAAGTTCTTACGCCATTTATGCAGCACTTTCAGAAAGCTGTTTAGCTGTACAGGGTGTATCTTAAGTGATGACTTTAATTTCAAGGGGTGATTCCTTGTCATATTTTAAGCAAGAAAGTGCATATGACCATCGGTTCGCAAGTGCTTCGTTAGCTACTTCATTATTGGCGCCCTCAAAAAAATACATCTAAATTGACCACAGGTTTGAATTTGTCATTCCAAAAAACCCCCGTGTATTTAATTTCATTAAATAATTTCGAATCAGTCGAAAGATATTTAAGAAAATGCGATTTATTTTCCCAACTTTGACACCCTGTATCTCGGTAACGAAGTACTTGCGGACCGATGTTCAAATGCACTTTTTTGCTTAAAATATGACAAGGAAACACCCCTTGAAATTAAAGTCATCACTTAAGATACACCTTGTATAATTACAGCATTTGTTTTATAAATGCTGTGTTAAAATATTTTAGGGCGACAATAAAGCAAAACTGCTTCTTAAAGGTAGTTAACACGAGTAAACAATTTTCTACAAAAAATAATGCTATTGTTTCGTTTTCACATAACATTAAAGTATTTTAAATGCTTCTGAAGTGATCAAACTGTTCTATTATTTTAGCGCCATATTTATTCACTTAATTCCAATTGCTTTTCAGGGACCATCTTGAAAAATATTCAAACAACAACTTTTTACGTGAAATTTTTCGTGAAAATAACTTCCGTTGCTAATTAAATATAAGAGTTTTTATTATATTGAATGTAGAATTGGAACTGGTGATATTTATTATGTATTTAAATTTTCGGTTTTTTGTGAACGAAGATAGTATATCTATTTTTTAGTACTATGCAGGCGCGTTATGACTTTTCGACCTACTTTCTTCGTTTATCACAGTAAAATTTTATTCGTACCTCAATTTCAATTTTGAATTAGTTATTTTTGAGTTTATAAGTATAACATCGTGTACCTAATATAAATTTACTTATAATAGACATATGTCGTAAAATTTAAATTAAATCGGATGTTTGCTTTATAGTTCTGATGGGCTTGCAAATAAAACAGAATAATTGTATAATGATTGCATAAGACATTATCATGCTGTAAGCTCATAGCTAACACATAACTTGTTTTTATATAAAACTCTTAAAACATTACAATTATATAATTTTTTTACAGCATCTATGTTTTATAAAAATGTGCCCATTTCACGCTATTAGCTGCTGTGTTGGTGCCAATAAGATGCTTGCACGACTAAACCTTGCAACTTTAACTCTGAAAAAATTAGTTACAGGGACATTCTTAAACACTCCTATAAAATATCTTGTCCTATTTGGTTAGCGTGTTCGACACCATCAAAAACGTACCTGTGTTAAGTTTTAATCAAATGTTGTTCTTTGCAAATATTACATCTAAAATTTGATTTTTTAAATTATCTTTCACGCCCTGTATTTTAAAAATATGTGGCTCTAGGACATACGTTTATTAAGCAAACCCACTTATTTTTCAATGCCCTCTCAGCCCTAGTAATATTGCCATGTATTTTTCAAACACCCTGTATATACAGTGTGGAAGAAAAGTATGGAATAAATTCATTATTTTTAAAACAACGAAGTTTCATGAAATTTTCTCGGACCCGTCGATTTTGCTTTTTAAAGACTCTCTTTTCTATACCAACGCATTTCCGACGTTCATTTGTTTTCGCGTGATGACGTCATCGGATATTTTTTTAAATAGAACCCCTATATTTTTCCATCGGATTCTTGTAGAGCTTAACTTGCTGAATTCAAAAATATATAATTTCAACACTTTTTTCCTTCAACTTTCCGAGAAATAAATAATAACCGATCCAATAAGCGCTGCAGTTGGCAGATGTCAATTCTGATTAGATTTTGTTTAGCTGCCAGAAACAGTTTCTGAGGTGACATGATTTAATTTGTTGTTTTTGCTATCAAAAGATGTAATATTTTAACATGCAATCTAATAAAACAAAATAATAAATTAGGGGGTCAAATACGATTGAGACAACCAGAATTTAATTATTAATTAATTAATTAGTCACTTATTGTTAAATTGTTTTAAAAATGAAGAATCCTTATTTTGTGATACTGCCGATGAATTCACTATATCCACTTTACTCTCAACCAGCCCATCACAGACACAAATGGGAATATTCACATTTTTTTCAAATCGATGAATAAAGTGTTGAAATTATACATTTTTAAATTCAGCAAGTTAAGCTCTACAAGAATCCGATGAAAAAATATGAGGGTTCTATTTAAAAAAATATCCGATACGTCATCACCCGAAAACAAATGAACGTCGGAAATGCGTTGGTATAGAAAAAGAGTCTTTTTAAAAAGCAAAATCAACGGGTCCGAGGAAATTTCAGGAAACTTCGTTGTTTTAGAAATAATTAATTTATTCCATACTTTTCTTCCACACATTTTCAGTTTCTCTACTTTTTTTATTTTATTTTATATTATATTGATTAAAAATAAGAAACAGATATTACTCATGAAATAATTCTATTAAAATGATAAATTTTTGAAGTATAATTATTGCATTCAACTCGTTTATCAATTAGGTAAGGCTTACATCTCGATGACATTTCACCAGATGTTTACTACAGATAAGTATACGATTTTCAAAATATTATCGATACTAAATCATCAGAAACAGGATACCACAAATTACAGACTACATTTAATGTCAATACACTTATGCAAAAGAACTGCTAATATTAATTAACCGATACTAATCTCATTTCATTGGCAATCTGACAAATTTAAAAAAAAAACGATTGTATTTCCTGTAGCTAAATCGATCCTATCCAATTTTTAATTTCCTGTTTCCATAAAATATTAATATTTGCCAACAGACGAGCTACTTGACATCTCTATTTAAAAGATCTTTGAAGACAATCGGGTTGGCAACATAAATTTAGTATCAAATGAGTTATAGCTACAGGCATCTCGCTATAGAATAGAAAGACTCAAATCTCTTATATGTGAGAAACATCATTCGTTATAATTGTTAATTAATGGTTCTCATTAAAAAACGAGCCGTTGGTGTAAGTAATGACCATCCATAATGGTCATTATTGTGCCCCTTGTTCATAAAATTCGTTGGTAAGTATATAAAATATCCATAAAATTTTATTATAAATTCTCGTCCGACTACGATAAAATCACGAATAGGTTTATTGAACTTCTACCAGGAAGTTTATGAAGTTGGAGTTTTAATGGAAAAAATTTTGTTATATTTTAAATATATAAGGGTTTCCAAATAATCGTTGTATACGAAGTCCTAAATTCAACGAAGACCATTGGAACCTCAGAGTTGTGAAAAAGTTACAATTTGAATGCTGTTGAAAAATTTAAGAAATTCTGAATTTTGAGGGCGATATTATTTATAACTTTTAAACGGGAAGGAAAAAGCGAAGTCAAGCGGAGTAGGGTTTTATTAATATTTCTACTTGATATGTCTGCCTCGGTTGCCAGGTTCACATAGCAAAAATATCCCTATCACAGCTGCTGTGTTTATCTTTGCTAGTGCCATTTTTGACATGATTCAACGAAATACAAAATCTCTCTTTAAAACCCCATACATTTCAATGTGTAACTGAATACCACACGAGTATATGGAACAACAGGTGGCTGACAGACGTCACCATCGACGCATTTAATCATTCCGTAGCAGCCCTCATCGTTCTCAACACACCCCACCCCGCCTGACACACCAACGCCAGCCACGGTCAAGTTTAAACGCTGAAGGACTACAACAGGATCTCCAGCTTTATATTCATCCCCATATGGTCGACGCGCGACGAGAAACCAGGGCATTTGTGCGGAAACTTTACAGTCAGTTCGTTTGAGCTTCAAAAATGAAAGACTAGAAATTGTTTAATAGCAGAAAATTTGGTCATCAGTCCCAACTTATTACTGAACATCAAAATTGTTATATCAGTCTAATTCTAAAAAATGCGTGACTTGTGTCCCAAAATTAATAGGACAGAGCAAAAACGACAAAATAACGGCATGTAAAAAATTGGGTTATTATGAAACAACATTTTCTATTACATAAATGTATACCAATATGTCCCGCATTTCTTCGTTAGAAATAAATTATTGTGAAGCATATTTAACAATATTAATTCAATTTTACACATAAATTCACTAGAATACGCTTTAAAATAATGATTTTGACATTTTGACCCTAATTTTTATTAAAACTTTGATACATACACTGAAAAAAAAGTTGAACATTTTTATCCACCAAGAGTATATAGGGTGGTTCAAATTGGTATGTTTTTGAGGGTAATGGGTGGTAGCAAAACGGATAGAGCAAATATGTCACTCTTTTTTTTTTAAGTACCAATGGCGAAAACCGTATCTTTATCTCTCACCGTTTTCAGGCTACATGGCGTTTTTCGGTATCACACAATTTTGCAGACGCGTTGTACTTCAAAAAGGTAAGAGATAGATGAAGTTTTCGCTATTCTTATTTTCTCGAAAAAAGAGCCCAGTACTCGTTCATCAAATCTGCTCTATCTATGACAGAACTACCAGTAACCCTCCTCAAAAACGTACCAATTTGAATCTCCATTTATACAGTTTGTAGCAGGCTGCAACGTCTAGAGTCTAGAGCAATGTTATGTCGTATTTCTTGTCTCAAGCAGAAACCTCCTCTCTAAAAAATTAAAGAGTTTTGAATATAAAATTTTAACTGTAACATCCTCTGCCTTTTAGACCACAGTAAGATTGGCTACATTGTTGTGTTCCATTAATTTCGGAGCACCCTGTATATTTTGTGATAATAAATTAGACATTCACGGATAAAAAGATATGTAACTAGATCCGTTTTATATTTTCATATATTTGAGTAGAACGCATTTTATTATTAGTGATATAAGGATTGATAAGAATGTGCGAATAGTAAAGAAAATACAACTAGGTATAAGAATATGCTATAAGCATAATATACAAGATGTCTCCAAAAGGTCCCTACACAATTCTATTAAAGTTCATCCACAGAAAGTGTGGTAGAATTTTGTTACAACCTTTCAGAGAGTCAAATAAAGACTTGACTGTTAACTAATTACTAATAAAATATCAATAAATAATTCATGTAAAAGTTATAGAGGTTACTTATAGCTACGCCGACGCCAACAAAAACAAACCTCCCGTATTAGTTTTTCGTAGAGCATTTTGCTTCTCAAGACCACATTTTTTATATTCATATGGCTTCATTTTAGTGTCAACATTTATGGGAATTTTTGATATATTTCAAAAAAAAGTAACATTAAAAACATTCATGATAAAAATATGCGAGCGGTCCATTATATTTAAAATGGACAGCGATAAGTAACTAATCTATTTATATTGGCAAAACAGTAATCTGAAATCATTAAATTTGTAAAGTAAATAGTTAGTTGCTGTTATATTACAGCTGAGCTTATAACCCTTTAAAGATAAGTTATCTAAAGCGTGTAAGTATCGATAAAGAAATATCTAAACCGTAATTGAATATGTAAAAATTATAAAAATGTTTATCCTCGAAAGTAATAAATGTAAAAATTTACTAAATTATATCAGAACTTGAATAATTGAAACACAAATAAAAATATTTTTATATTTTATCGAAATAGTTTTAGTATTTTCAAATTACATATTTATTTATCATGAACTGTATGCACTTCTTACAAAAACATCCCGTATATTTATTAATTATTTAAACATGTAGTACCTACATATAAAGCGCGCTTACAAAATCTTAAAACGATGATAAAAACGAAAGTAGTACAATCAAGAAATAAGTATGTACCTACATATTATATGTATACAGGAAATATAAATCATTAGGTATAATAATTAGCAATTAAAAGAACGAAACGTCTATCAAGTAGGTTGTAAATTTTGATTTTTCGATTTAACTCGTGTAAAAAAAGAAGAAAGTCATCTTCAGTGTGTATTATGTGTATGTGATAATAAACTCTGTATGAACACATTTTGTTCGATTGCCTTCCTTAGGAATACATTTCAAGGATTATAATGTTTTTAATTATCAGTATCATTGATTTACAAAATTAAAACCTACGTTCCTTAACAGCCAACAAGATAACTATGAAGTAGATTTTACAGAATCATCAATAGCTAGAACCGTAGGTATATAAAATTTAGTACTGAGACTTAAGAAACTGGTATTTAAAAAATACCATACTCGCGACAAGAATTTAGACGACTTACGTCATGCAAACAAATGAATAATTCATTATCTTTTCATCAAAATATTTAAGAAACTGCAACTGATAGTAATAAAACTATATACTACACTAAAAGTTTGCATTATATATTGCACTAAATTGCAAAAAATGATTGTTCTTAACGCGACCAAATATCGAAAATTACGTTGACAATAAAAACAAATGTGTAACGTCAGCCGTGACATAAGACGTCTGAATTCTTGACGCGAGTATACCAACATCTCATTTTCGTAACAACTCAAAACTAACCCCTGGTTCTTTAGAATTTTATGTGTAGATTTTAACACCCTGTATCGAAAAGTAATTAGATTTGAATTAGCGAAGATCGTAAATGCTTCCGCTGTATTCCAGTATTTGATATTATATCATAAAAATGATTATCATATGAAATCCTTAAGAACAATTCCGCTTTAACGAATGAATTATTCCAAATGAATAAAAAATACTGATATCTTTCGTATCTTGTTAATTATACTCAATAAAACAAAAGCAATAAAAAACTGGCTGGCAGAATGTATATGCTTTTTCGCTACTTTTTTCATTGTTGCTACCATATTAACCAATAACTGACGTGTCAAATATACCTAAAAAGCTCATAAATATTGAGGAATAACAGCCCAAGCATAAATATTTAAAGCACTCCAAAGTCCTTCCCTTTTAAGTTATAAACACCAAGCCCATCATCATCCAACCCACTTAAGACACACTTCCAAGAACCACCTGTTTCAGATATGCAGTTGGGAAAATTTTGACATAATATTGAACAACACACCACCCTAATAAACTTCGAGCTGCTAATTTGGAGTAAATATTTGTGGTGAGATGCGGATGCGAATTGTGTTTTTTTAATCCTTGACGTTTAAGAAGTTAAACAGAAGTTCCAAACTGTCATCGAGGTCATTACCACACTCGTTCACAGCAGCTTAAAATATTTAAAGGCACAACAAAGATTAGGACTATAATAAAAAACCCATAATATTGATTTATTGAAATATGCCAGACAAATTCATGTACGAGTATATTATTATTTATCTACAACTGTCACATAGACAGTGACTATCATTTCACACGGTTTCGAATGTTATAATGACTTACAATGCAAATTAGACATTTATTAAATAAACGAATTATGTAAGATCATATGAAATCGCATTTATTAAATACATTAACAGACAAATCTTTACAATTGGATAAATTAATACCAGACACTGACATGCCTGAAGATTTGCTTGAATAGGTGGAAATATTTTGAGTGTGAACATAATTTTTAGATGTTGATGAAATAATTTTGGATGTTGAGGGAGCATTTTCGGCTTCTAAGGGAGTATTCTAGTATACGTATTTGGATTAAGCAGTTTAATAAATCGTGTAATCCAGTTTTGGCAAATTGCCAATAATATATTTATATCAATAAGTTTTTTTGGTACATTTACCATATCGAAGAAAGCGAACATGACCACAGCTTTCAGTTCTGATTTGACGTATGAAGCATAGGAAAACATATTCGCAAATTTAAAAACGGATCGGATAGGTAAAACACTTTTATTTCACATCTAGGTTAGACATAATCATTTAAAAAATGTTATAAATATTACACTACATTTAATGCAGTTGAGAATGTGAAACAGAAACACTGCTACGGATATTATGAAATATGAAACTGTAACAGCTACTTCATATATTCCCGCACATGCTGCAATTGTTTGCTTATCTGTTTATGAAAAATGGAAAAGATGACACCTTTTGAACATCGTACAGCACTGCATAGTGTACACAGCAGAGTATGTAATATTTGAATAATGCAAATCATTCATTAAAATGTATTGCTGTATTTTTTTAAAAAGCCAATAGATTTTTAAATCTGCCGTCAGAGACATATCTGATTATTTACCTAATTTTGACTATAGTGCCCAAATGACTCGAGCAATGTCCGCTAAAATATGCCGTCTGAAATTTTAAACACTCTAAAATCATCAAGTGGGCAACAAAAACAAGCTCCGACGTCGCCAGACGTACTAGACCCTTTTATAAAACAATTACATCCCCATTTGCAACTTGATTTAACCAATTGTTCGTTCAGACTGCCTAATAAACTGTTATGTTAAGTTTAACAGGATGATTCAAATTGCTTCTCATTACAGGTATCCCCAAGAAGGTAAAATATATTAGAGAAATGTACATTAAATTGCATTTTTTATTGTTGTAATAAATGATAAAATGCCACAGGTCTAGGAGCCGATGAATGAAAAATATTATTACTGTCGTGATCCCCTTCTCATTTGTTTTTGGGTATACCTAGCTTTTTTGAGGTCAAGTTTCCTGTATTTTGGTTTGAATATTATAAAATAAGCTGTTTTATACACCAATTTATAGACAAATAAGTATGTAACGGTGGAATTAAAAATGGAAGTTTAAATTTGCACTAGCTGTAAAAGCGAGCGTTACAAACGTTATAAGAAAATTGGAGCTAAAATTTAAATTCTCTGGTAGCTCGTTCTCAACTTAACTATCTAAGTATATAGAACGCCAAAAGAGGTACCGAAAATAGTCAACCTATGGGGAACACGCGAATCTAGTAATATTGCAGTAACTTAGCTTTTATGAGTTGGCTGCACTAACGGGGTAGCGTCACACTAATGGGCGGAAATTTCAAAATATGAACATTTACGTCCAATTGTATAAACATATGATTTCGTTTTGGTTTCAATTGTATGATGAGACTAAAATGCAACAGCTTACATTAAGTTTTCCTTAGATAGTTGCTTTCTAAGCTCCTCCATAGTCTGACTATTTTTGAGTGCCTAATGTAAAGCCATCTAGTGTTCTGTATATTTTATGATTTCTGTAGTTTCAAACTATTTCCAGCTCCAAGAACAAACCTACTGAAAGTTAACCTGTTCAAACTATTTCTCAACAAATTGGTGTGGGTAAAACAACTAGGTACATAATATTTCTTGCTTTACTTATTCTACGTGAAATAAAATGTTTGTGGCATACAAATTTGAAAGCCATAGACTATTTTTTAAGAAGGTCGGAATTTGATTTAAAAAATATCTTTGACGACTTGCATCTCAAAAACAGAAGACAATGTCAAAATTTACAGAATTCAAGGTATCTCAGTAGGCATGGCGCCTTTGACAAGCCTTTGAGAAGCGGTTCCCTAATGTTCCCTGCACAACCCGAAGCGTTTTGTTTGCGTGCACCCCTATTCTGTAAGCGCAAATCGAGTCGAAATGTATCAAAACGTATCGAAATCTATGACTTGAGTCGAAATCCCAAGATTTGGTATTCTGTAAGGTAGTGCGACATTTGAAATCGAAATGTTGTAGTCGAAATATATTCATGTGATTTCGACTGCGTAAGAGCTATCGAGTTGGACCTCGATATCGAAATTCGTAGTTGACGCATGCGTGTAGAAGTAAAGAGGAGGGCTTAAAATGTAAAGGCGGTAAAGACGGTAAAGACATAACACATAACCATAAGTTTTCTGTGCTGTAACCTCTTAAACATAGATTAATTCCTTATATTCTGTGTGTTATTTTTTAACAACAATTTCAATTAGCATGAATCTACAAATTATACAAGCGGGTGTCTTTCTCGGAGCCGCAATAGAACAAGAACTTCTAAGGTAAATGGGGCTTTTATATTGGAAAATTGGATTTTTCTGACTTTCTTATTTTGTTTTAGTCGATTATTTAATTATCAACGACGTGTTCTACGGGTAACCCTTTTCAAATACCTGATAAATATTTTTAAAGGACTTTACAGGCTACCAAAAGTATTAGCTATCTCGATCTTATCGATGAGCTAGAGCCATTTTTGCATTATCCAATTACCTGCCAAAACCCTCACTACAATACTATCGGTCACAATTTGGGAATTCTAGCATTTATGATAGGAATTTACGAAATGCTCTCTCTAGTTTTATTGTTTTATATCACAGATTACACGCCAGATGTTTCAGAAAGTTAGGTTAAGTTGTATTAGTTTGTTAAAGCCCGCTTTACATTAACAATTTCTTTGTCAATTAATTGAGTCGCTTCGTCAAGTCAATTGACAAATGTAATATTAAAACTTGGACGTCTAATAAATTGATGAAAAACTTCGTCAAGTTATTGACGACTTAAAACTTGTTCTAATTTTTCGTCAAATTTTACTTCAATTCAAGAATACCAACCTAAAATAAATATAAATATTTAACCAGTAATCGAGCAGCAGCAATAATAAATGCAATGGAAGCTTTTGCCCTAAAATATAATTATTAAAATTACTTTTCAATTTTAACAGTTTCTGTTTCGTATACAAATGGGAATGATAATAATGTCAAAAGTTAAAATTACTTTTAGGTTGGTACGGGTGACTTCTGACAGCAAAATTGTTAAGAAATTTGCCAAGCCCTGAACATAATGTAAAACCAAAGTGCGACCTTGAAGAAATTGATGAATTAATTCATCAATTTCTTCGTCAATAAATTGTTAGTGTAAAGCCCGCTTAAGATAAGAAACGTCAGTTAGGTATTAAAGTCGATATTCGCTTAACACGACATGTTGCCAGTTTGTTTTAAGCGCGTCAATCGAGTAGCCTGATTTCGATGTACCACGATGTCGATGTGAGTTATTCAAAAAATAACGAGATCGACATTGGACATTTCGATTTGAAAAGATTTCGATTCGACGCACATATTTCGACTGTGTACTAGAAATGATAAGCGAGGGACACTGAAAATATCTATTCGTGGTCCACATGTGGTCGACGCGAGAGAAGCTTACTGTACTTATATTATGTAAACCTTGACAATTGTTTTAGTTTTCACCTTTTATCTGTCCATATTGTTTATACTATATCACCTATGGCTCATATCACTAATTCAATATCTAGGGATAATCGAAGCCAAAATTAAACACCGTTAAGTGAAAGTAAAGAGGATGGTCAAGCTTAGTACAAAAAATCAAGTTGGCAAGAGAAAATTTGCAAGTTGCCAAGCAGTCGCGAATTTATTACGAAAATAGAACATTTTCAGTTTATATGTATACGACAAAATTGCAACTAGCAATTACATAGTACGAACACTTCCATTTTACATGCAGCACAAATACCTGCGACAAAGTTGATTAACGAGAACAGAACTTAATAACATGTTATAATATAATAGGTCCCACAGGATATCTCAAATTATTTATCACATACCTGGAAGCAAAACATATACAGAACCGGACTAAGGCAACTTAGATACTTTATAGTTTTTTAAGTTCAGAGAAAAAATTACAACAAGCAATGCAAACAGTAGGTATTTGTGACAGTTAGTTTGACTATTTAAATTTGACTCACCCTGTATATGTACTGATAAAATAAATTTGACGATTTTTATCGACTAAAAAAGATTGCCAACTGAATCATTATAGATCCAGAAAACTTAATCATGCAAGGGTTTTAAGATACACGCAAAAACATTTCGTGTTTGAACTACAGACAATATTTTTTCGAAAACTTTCATCAAGATTCAACATTTTCGATAAATTTTCAGTTGACAGTGAGCCTTTTTGTCACCTAACTATAAAATCCTTTTATGTTCAAGAATGCCAAAATCTTTTTCGTTCTAGAACATAAAACAAATGTCAAAAAAAATTTGTCATTTTTTCATGATTTTATTAATTAAACCATATACATTTTATTTTTTGTACCGCTTCTAATACCTTCTCTGGTAAATGCTCGTCTTCACTTCCCGAGCTTATTTTGAATTTAACCGTCTCAGAATATGAATTACAATACAGGGTGTTAAAAAAAGAGTGTAAAATATTTCAGGAGGTAATAGTATGAACCAAAATAAGCAGAAAAGTCTTAATAAACATGGGTCCGCAAAGTGACGGTTTCAAACATTTTGTTTTATTAGGAATAAACCGACAAAGGAAGCTTTTAACAAACAAAAAACAAAGTTACAGAAGATGTTCAAAGTGCCCTCCGTCCATTTCCAAGCAGGCACGACATCTTCGTCTCAACGATATTCGAACTCTTTCGAAAACACCCTCCTTGGTTTGAATTTTTTGACACTTTTGATTAATCCGTAGCTGCAGCTCTTCCAGGCTATTTACAGGAGTACCATACACTAATGTCCTTAAATATCCGTAAATAAAGAAATCTAGAGGGTTCAGATCAGGCGATCTTGGAGGCCATAAAACAGGTCCGGCCCTTCCTACCCATCTATGTGCAAAAGTTTGGTGTAAATGCTCTCTAACGGCCATGGAAAAATGAGCTGGAGCACCATCATGCTGGAACCACATTTGTTGCCTCTGATTCAAAGGAATGTCTTCCAAAAACTCATACAGTGTGTTCTGTAGAAAGTTGAGGTAAGCAACGCCTGTTAATCGGTTTGGTAAAACAACCGGATCTAGAAACCTGTCACCTACAATGTCCGTTTTTTGCAAAATAAAAAAAGAGGCTAAAAAACATAAAACATTCCATATCTCCGCAACCGTTACTTTGCGGACCCATGTTTATTGAGACTTTTCTGCTTATTTTGGTTCATACTATTACCTCCTTAAATATTTTACACTCTTTGTTTAACACCCTGTATATAATTCTGACACTTTTTCAAACAACTAATTTTTTATTGTTTATTAGGTTGCTATCGTTATGATAGTCACCGCGCCTAAACCGTGTTTTCAAACATGGTTAAAACGATTTCAAATATAAATTGTTACACGTAAAACAATTGTCTTATTTTATTGCAGCTTCCGAAAAAAATAAAAATAATAAAACTGGTAGAGTAAGTAAAGTCATTCGTTATTACTTATAAGCATGTGATAACAAAATGTTTGACTTCTACTTTCTTATTTCCTATTAAGAGAAACACAAAAACCCTCTAAAATAACCAGCACATCCGCATTTGAACCAACCCTTTGAGTGCGGGGGATAAAAAGGAAATAAAATGTTATAAACAGTTTACATGCAGAAGATAAATAAGCTTAGTCTTCAAATGAATTCAATTTTATTGTTTCTCTTTATATCGTTATAGGGCTGCATTCCATAATTCTCCACGTTTTACAAGTTGTCGTTAACTACTAGCATTGCCGTAAAAAATGAATAATAAAAGATAAATTCTGCCGATAAACTCTGTTACAGCTTATTTATGGTTCGAAATAGATGTCAATGGCGATAAATAAATTGTGGGTACATAAATCATCATGCAATAAATGCTGTCAATTTGAGTCTGCATTATCATGCTAAGTTGGCCATGTAGGGAATAATTTCGAACTCGGAGAGCTCGTTAGAAAGATATACAGGGTGGTCCAAAAGTCTGGAAACGGTGAATTTATTTCGCGCACGGGTGGAAAATCGGAATTCTGATACTGGGGTCTTTAGTAATTTCGCCCGAGGAATCGAATGGGCCCATCAGATTTTGGGCCCGATGGGGCCTTATACGAGATATGAGGCCCAACTTTGAAATTTCAAATGCAAACCCATCTTTTTTATTGCAGATTCGGATTCAGCGGGAAATTTTACATCCGAATTGGTTAAAACCCAAAATTTTTTCGTCCATTTTTGGGTCCTATGCAGCGTTTTTTGTTCAAGACCAGGGGGACAAATCGATATTCTGGTACTGAGGTCCTCAGTAAATTTTCTCGGGCAATCGATTGGGCCCATCAGATTTTGGCCCGCTGGGGCCTTTAACGAGATATGAGGCCCAAATTTGAATATTCGCGTATTCATATTTAATAATAACTTGATTTTCATTGTTGCAGATATCTATGAGATTTTGGAAAATAGTACCTACTAGTTGCAACGGCTAGATGGTCTCTTTATACAGGGTGTTTCTTAAGTAGAGGCCAAAAATCCAGGAACGTATTTTGTGGTCAAAAATAAGGGTTTTTTTGTCATATAAATGTGGGGTTTTAGTTTTTAATTATTAGTTTCTAAACCGCTTTAGATTATTTAACTAGATTCGGTGTGCAGATTTAGTATGACAGTAGGTTTAAAACAAAAAATTACCAGCTTTAGAAACTTACCAGTGGTGGAGATGTGGGTATCATCGATCATTATTTGCAAATGAACAAATGCCGTCGAATCACTCCGGAAATGCTTCAGAATGTGCGCGAACGTTTCGAACAAAATCTTTATTCTTGTATGGAAGCGGGCGGTCATCAGTTTGAACATTTTTAATCAACTAAGTAGTAACTAAGCAACTAAATTTTTTTCAAAGTATTGGACGGAATTATAAAATTACAAGAGCAATCAAAATAAACATTGCTCGACCCCAATGCCATTTAAATATTTCGGGGTGATGCTTAGCCTTGCTTAGGGGTGAAAGTGGCGGAGTCAAAAATACCAGCAAAGAATCCCCCTTAATCTAAAATCGACGGCTCTAAGCGTTTTTCTACAATCTTGACACAGTTCCTGAAAATGGCTCTGTTTCGTTTTCATCACAAATTGATTTGATCAAGTGCACCTTTAGACAGTTTCTTAAATTACTTAAACATATCTTAAGGAGGCCATGCAAAACATAATAATAATAAGCCGTCATCTTACTTAGAATTGTGTATTGTAAAACTAAGCTATTTTTTTAAAAATACTAAGTTTTAATAATGGTTTATACATATTCAAATGCTGAAATGACCAATATAGTTTACATTTATGGCCTTGCAGATGGAAATGGTACTGAGATTAGGCGAATTTATATGGAAAGATTTCCAAATCATCCAACTCGAAATCTAGGAATGTTCAGAAATATTTTTCAGCATATTTTCGAGTCAGGTTCATTTCAGAAAGGTCCAATTTCTGGAAGACCTTTGAGTGTTAGAACGCCTGAATTGGAAGAAGCTATTCTACACGAAATTGAAGAGCCAAATACTAGTACTAGGAAGACCGGCACAAATCTTAACGTAAATCATAAATTAGTTTGGTTACTGGCGCAAGATTATCCTGCTCGCCTATAATTTTGCCACTGGATTTTGAAAACTAAAAAATGAACAAAATGTGGAGTTTATCGTTGACATATTGTTTACCGACGAAGCTAATTTTTCCAAAGGTACTATAATAAACTTCCACAATAAACACGTCTGGTATGATGAAAACCCCAATGCCATATTGGAATCTCGATTTAAACATTAGTTTTCTTTGAATGTGCGGGTGGGTATTATTGGGAAAAGATAGAGCATGAAAAAATAATAGTGAAGTAAACAAAAAAATACTTTTTCTTCCAACTTGTTATGCAGTAATCATAATAAAACGTTAATATTTTGATATGAATAACTGTTTCTACTAAAGTTTTGTTCGCTCTTGAATCCCCTAAACTTGTATGGCAATGGTGAAAAGTATTTTTTCAGTACAAATATTGAAATGTTATTCTATTTTCTGAAAAAAGTGCTCTGGAGGAAATTCTGTTTTGTTTTTCATATAATTTTACTTTCTCTAATCACTGTTACCTTACGGGATTACAAAGATCTTACAAAGATTATAGGATTAAATACGCATTTTGTGGAAAATGGTCCTGCACTTATGAGAGAATAATATATCGACGTGTTCTTCGATTATTCCAAGAAACAAGATCGAATAGTGTTCGCAGAACAGCTCGTATTCCGAGGCATAATATAAAGTTTTGCAAAAGCATGGAATTTCGTATTATAAATCCTAACCCTAACATTTTCAGAGCACTTTTACACACTACTATAGTATGTATTTATTT
Source organism: Monochamus saltuarius (assembly GCA_025584915.1). NCBI lineage: Eukaryota > Metazoa > Arthropoda > Insecta > Coleoptera > Cerambycidae > Monochamus > Monochamus saltuarius. The sequence continues at coordinate 11,873,955 of CM046722.1, forward strand.
ATACAATAATACTACCCTTAAATGCCTATGAAAAGATAATTTAAGATCAAACACCACTACAAGGTCTTTAACAGAACTTACTCTTAGAATCTCAGTACTATTGATACTATAATCAAAACCAATGATGCCAATGATAATTGATACGAAACATTGTAACAATAAATCTTGGAATAGCCATGAAGGTATCACTAAATCGCCAGGACATTATAAACCTGAAAATACATTTCTAGAGAAATCACCTACATATGTTAACAGATTACAACGCATATCAGACTGATTTCAAACTTTATTTCATCACCTCCTGATTGATTTTGATTGATTTGTTACCGATGAAAATGAAAACAAATGCAATATGTTTATACGTTTCGCGTTTCCAACAGTCAGAGCTTTTTCTCTAAAAATATCGATGTGAAGGTATTAGAAACACCACCACATGCTAATTTAATTTAAATAAAAGCCTAAAAAATATTCGTCGGTATGCCCATCACGGCGTCAGAGGTCCATTATGGAACTTAAACAAGTATTTGTTTTCAAAATTATTCACAAATAATATATGAGTCATCCCAATTCTAATGTATTTTGGGCGAATACAAATATTGCACAGTATAAAAGTTTTTGAAATGTTGGTGACATAAATTAACGCGATAATTCGCGCTTAACGCGCATCAAATTATAAAATATAAATCCAAAACGAACTAAAATGTCCCTACAGAGCCTATACTAAGAACAACACGAGCTTATTCCAAGAACAACAAGAGCAGGTTAAAAATAGTGCATATTAATTCTGGGACTGGCGGCAACCAGTTACCTAGGTCACGGCATAACAATCCGCAAACAGATTTTAGTTTTAAATAATGGTAGAATCCTTTAAAATAATATTTAAAGTACTTTTATACTATTTCGAGACCCTTTTTAATTAAAATAACATTTTCTATATTTTATTTCTGCACTACAGGTGTATAATAGACGCTTAGTCCTACATCATTTTCAATTTTTATGACCTCTTCATTTTTTTTTTTTCATTTGGCAATTGCGCTATATTAATGATATTTGTTTATTTAGATATTGACAATTAGAGTTCATTGCTGACAGTGTAGTGTTTGTGAATGACATTTAGTATCGTCATATTTTAATTTTGTACGTGTTATAGTTACAGTTCATTTTAAACAGTGTAGCCGATGAAAACTGAAAAGTTTTATTTTTAATATAACATAATTTCATCTTCTGTGGAATTCTTTTGGCTCTTATTGATTAATGAAATGAATGAATTGAAAAAGTTATTCAGAATTTAATCTGTCCCATTAATGTCGCGACATCCGGTATATGGCAAAAAGATGTTCCAAATCGATACAATCTATAGCAATAATGATGGCACTATTTAAAACAAATTTGGCGATTTATTTCAAACCGCAACTTTTAACAATAATACGAGCAATAATAGTTCTTAGTTTTTTCCACAATAGAGATCTAATGAAATTGTTACTTACCTAACTTTCAGTAGTTCAAAAAACCTATTTGGTGGCTGCCACTATTATTGCAATAGATTGTTCATCTTGAAGTATAATGTAGTCAAGTTGTACAAAATATATGGAATCTGCTTTCAAAATTTTATTGGCGAGTTATTTGATCATGTACCTACCTACTATTTAGAACTCATTAACTTTTTGTTTACTTCTAAGCTATTACCAAATGTGAAATAATTCTAAATTATATTTTTAATGAACATGAAAGGCAAAAAAGATTTTGATCTTGTAGATATTGGAACCTTTCACTTACTTCTGTGAAATCTGACGATGTGGATATCTTACTACATCCACGGAGTGATGATAAATTATTTCTAAATTAACTACAACACGAATTACACACACAGATTGTTACGGATTGTTCTTGCATGCGATAACAAGCCTGTAAATCGAGGCATGCATGCGGGTAGTTCAACCCTCATAGCGAACGTGCAACCCCTGTAAAATATCGTCTCCCAGAGGACGGTAACGTGCCGGTCAATTTTCTCCCTTGTCAAGTGCCGCAAATCCACCCTTATTACACTTGATGATCGAGCAGGCGCCACCCTAAATGCATTAAGTACAAGGGAGTGGAATTGGTTTTAACAAGTGCAAGTACCTGTAGCTTATAGGCAAGGATTTATTAGAGTTTTATTGCTTTGTAAGAGCCTTCAGAATCTCTTTTTAAACTATATTTAAAAATTTCTATGTATGTACTTCTTTAAAAAAGTACTAATTTTCTGTTGAAATTTTCTGAAACTGTGGAATAAACAGCATTCATAATAGAACCTACTTATTTAATTTGGTTTGTAAAAATGTACGTATTGTTACGGATTTCCTAATCTGACTTGTTCTTTTACCAGAAAAACAAACAATTAATTTTTACTGATAACTGAAACACTCGGTACACTACTAAATATTAATTACAACTCAACTAAACACTATTTCTTTCTCATATATTTTCAGGTATTAACAATATTGTGTGAAACTAACTACTCAGTGGACAAAAGCCCCAACCTGCGTTGTTGTTGAATTTCGAGTTCCCACTCCAGAGGTTAGTAAATATATTAAATTTTTTAGATAATTATTGAATAGAGTTTTGTCTGTGGATGTTCATTAGCATACCTACATGTTTGGTATCAGAGAACATACATATGACTTCATTGATAGGAATTGTAGGAGATTTGATACATATTAGCTTAAAATACCTTTCTTAAACAGTAAAAAAAATGTTACAAAAGCTAATAATAAGGAATATATGGGTAGATATTGTGGGTGTAATTCAACGCAGGTTGGGGCTTTTGTCAACTGAGTAGTTAGTTTCACACAATATTGTTAATACCTAAAAATATATTAGAAAAACTATACATAAAAGGTAAATTTTTTATTAATTTTTATTTATTTTAGTAGGTTGTTATGATATTCATTGACAGTTAATCAGTTTGACGTTGTCGATATTTCATTTTGACATTCAATTTCAAATAATTTTAATTTATTGGTATAATCATCTTTATAGTTAGATATTTGACTCAAGTTAAAGGAGGCCACCTGATGAAGCGATCCTAATAAAACGTAGAAATAAGTGAGATCTCAATTATTGTGGTTGAATTTCGAGTTCCCACTCCAGAGGTTAGTAAATATATTAAATTTTTAGATAATTATTGAATAGAGTTTTGTCTGTGGATGTTCATTAGCATACCTAGATGTTTGGTATCAGAGAACATACATATGACTTCATTGATAGGAATTGTAGGAGATTTGATACATATTAGCTTAAAATACCTTTCTTAAACAGTAAAAATAAACACTATTTCACTGTGAAACTCCAGGAAATTTCCAACTAAACACTCCAATTCAAGACTGACTGACCCGGCCGTGCATTCTTCTTTTATAGACCAAACGAATATTCCAGGTATTTTCTAGCAGCTCTAGATCCATTTCTCGAAAGATTCTCGTCGTTTCTCAATATTCCAATCGCGCCTCGATCACAGCATTATTTTGTTTACCAGCATCGCGTAGGGAAGATCGGGGCAATCTAAGCAATCTGAGCAAATGTCTGTGTATGTATTTGAGTGTCGAGTTAAGTGTGAGGTTATATGTTCTATATTCGGGCGTTATTTAGCGTTCTGCCCTTTTTATTTGATAAACTGCGGTGTGCCGTTTTGATTATAAATTTTGGAATGAAAAATAAAACAATTTAATGAAAGTTGACTTGACGGGAAGTGTGAAACTTGTACTTAACCAAAACATTTACCATGGGGAAGTTAATACTATTGTTAAAATCATTAAAATTCAGCATGCTCCTTTAGTTTCTTGGATTTTATTGATTTCATACACATACGTAGGTATTAGCGGATCTATGAGAGAACACAAACATTTAGCTGTGATGTGGCAACGCAGGTGTAACGTTGCTCGTTTCACCTATCGACACTGGGGGTTTTGCTTCAATTTAAAAACTCTAGTAAACATTTTTCTTGATTTTCGGTTTTTCTTAGGCCTTCGGAATATGTGGTTAAAACAAGGGTTAAAATTAATGACATTATGACTGAATCACCGTGTGGCATATCGATATTCACTTTTTTACGATCATCGTAATCAGACATTGTATCGGTATCATATATACAATGTGTCCCTTAAAAAATATATATGTTTATTTATTTGTTTCACTTGATGAGCCTCAGGAAAACAACGTACCGATTTCAATATTGACCTGCTAGATATGATACTAGAATACCCTGTATACTTAGGTATATAAATTATATTATTAGAATAATATTTGCTATTTATTATTCACAATGTAAGTATATGCATCAGTTTTATCATTAAGTATCTTATTTTAACTGAAAAAGGGGGGAGTGGCTGATTTTTGACCCTTGTTTCTAAGTGCTTTGCAAGTAATTGGATCTAAGTACCAACTAATACAAGTTATTAGAGCTAAGTACCAACTAATAAAATCATAAAGGTGGTACCTGAGTACATTTTTACACGATTGGGATTTATAGTAAGAGTACTTCTACGTCTATATTTTCTTCCTCAAATAAATTCAAAAGTATTCGGAGCACATACTTTGTTGCAGTGGAAATTTATTGAAAACATGCAGTATGCAAAATTAAGTGGTCTGCAAGCAGCAGGTGTCTATATTGAAAACTGGAAAAAAGTTATCCGAGGTCACTGTCAGTGCTATGGAGCGTACGTGCATGTCAAATTCAAGTCCGTGAAATTATTGCGATATTTATAAAATATGTAAATTAAACCTGAAAATAACAATTGATTTAATAATCGCACGCTATCCGTATAAAGATCATATCAAAAATCAGAAAGTAAATTATTATATTTTAAACCATTTCTCTATTGTGTGGTATATTTATTGACCAAGCACAACTTTATCAGTTATTATCATCATCGACCATTTAGGTACTTTCTATCTCTTACTACGTATAAGTATATAGATCTAAACTTATCTGAACATTTTATCAGCGCAATAATTTTTTTTATCCTAAAGTATGAGCAACAAAATATTACATAGAACGTATTTAATATCTAACTTTATTTACTACAAGTATTTGTATAGTTACTTATGTCACCTGGGATTTTAAGCTGGAGCTCAAGGTGTTTGCACTGTTTTTAAAAAGCATCCAAATATATAGGTTCATATCTAGGTAATACATGTATATTATGTATCTACTATTATCTATCTATTTTAGTTATTTACTCCTAACGAATTTACTGTGATAAAGAAACATGTATATTTGTGTGAAAGTGGTACATCTGCCTAGTCCTATATTCAGAAACACTCTGTATAATATAAGTTTGACGCTTTAGAGCAAGTTAGAACATTACAAAGTATTCCTTTGAAATTTAAAAATATTATTAAGTGCAATTCATTTTGCAGCGACTATCTTTAACGTTTTATGCCCAAAAATCGAATTTATCTCAAAAATGAAGAATTTTAAGAAAACGTATCAAGAGTAATACAATATTCTAAACTAAGTTCTACATTATGACGTTATAAAAAATCGTCCATAGGCGTACGCCAGAAAAAATGGGGAGAGGGATAAAATAACCCATCCCCCCGTTACTACGTTTATTTTTTAGGCATCGTTTACAATAATGCCATAGAGGATTTGGTTAATAACAAGAAGTGTCTATATATTTTCAGTGATATGTGAAAATCTGAAGAAATATACCTAGTGAAAAAACAATTTTAAAAGTTCATCTTTAACACCCTGTATTTTTTAAGGCAGGCATTTTTGTATATAGGTAAGTAGGATTAAATCGTCATATTTTGCCGCGAAAAATACGCAGTTAACGAGACTTTAACACCCTGTATTTTTTAAGGCAGGCATTTTTGTATATAGGTAAGTAGGATTAAATCGTCATATTTTGCCGCGAAAAATACGCAGTTAACGAGATGACCTCCTTTTTGATACACTCTGTATTTATTTTTTTTTTAAACAGACTACATATCGAGACCTTATATAGTGCAGAATAAGGATAACAAAGGTAGAGGATGTCACAAATAATTTTAATCAAATCCAATTAAAATTGTATACGTCATGAAAAGTCTGATAATAAATAAGGGATGATCCCAATGGTAATGGTAATGTTTGTGAATAAAAAAACAAATTGTTATTGCTTTTATATGTATACAGGTACAGTGCAGACTTGATAATCCGGACTAATTAAAACCAGCCTGATTCGGATTACCGAAAAATCCGGATTACTGCAACTCACGACTGATATGTAATAAAATTCTATTTTAGAACTTATTTTTATTTATGGAACACAGCTTGTATAAAACGGAATATACATTCATCCCAATTTCATAAAATAAACACTTAAACTTCAAAAAAACACAACATAAACTCATAAATACGTATGTTTGTACATTAAATCCGGATTACAGAATACACAGTGTTTGAAATAATGAGTCCGGATTACCGAAGAATCCGAATTATAGAGGATCCGGAATATCAAGTCTACACTGTACCTCCATACCCAAATAAAATAACCGAGATGCATAAAACAAATATTATTTAAAATTTAATTCTTAAGTACCTAGTTATTTTTAAATGAATAATGTTAGGTACCTACTTACAAACTTTTGTTCGATGAATTTTTCGGACTTAAATTAGTAAATTATAATGCACTACAACATACTCGTACATAATACAAAACAATTATCTCAGCGTATTCAGAAAATTTTAATTGGGTTGAGTGGGAGGTAAAAATTGACTATCAACATGTTCTACTTTATACACCTACAATAAAATAACCTACCTTGGTATAATAATAGGACATTTTGCATATACCTACGAGTACATTAGAATAATAGGTACTTCAAATTTTGCTTTTGCAGAATACCTACTACTCGAATTTACTACCTTTGGAATAAATATTGTAAGCTATTCCCACACAAGTAATAGGAATATTATCTATATCTGAATTAGATCATAATTTGAAATTGGAGCCATAGGAAACAAAATAAAAGATTAGCCATTACAAAAAATGTATGACTGATATAAAGAATTGGTAAAATAAAAATGTAAATGTGTATTTATAAAAAAATAATAAGTACATAATACATATTAACAATTGGGTCTTCATTAGGTCATATAAATTCACTTAAAAATAAGATAAATGTTAAATATTGTAGTACTTTTCGGTATTTCTCTTGGCGAGTGATCAAAGAATCGGAATACAGCACTTATCTAATATTTAATAATCAAGTAAAATAAATACTTCGTAAATTTATGTAGGTACCTATAACCGATGGCGTAGGAGTTAAAAATATGCAATGGTAATTAATTTTTTAAATCGTTTTGATTGCCAGGGGGGTCTGATAAATATTTATGAAAATACAAATTTGCCTTTCAGGTAAAATTTTCAATAGGTACATTGTAGGTATGTAACAGTGCCACAACTTTGTCAAGTTAATACAAGGTATGTAATTTGTTACGGACTAGTATTAGATTTCGTAGTTTTAATAAGTCATTGTTCATTGACTAGAGTTTTAGATTGCACATTTCATCTGAATTGGCAAAAATTCTAACTATGCTGAGCGAAGCTATAAATATAAAAACGTAAACAGAACCTCACTTCAATGAACCAGAGCGAGAAACAATTAAACGTAAAATATAATTATATTAAATATTGCCTTTGTCAATTCGGTACACTCCGAAATGAGTTTGTTTTGGTTGGAAAGTAAACAGTAAACTTTTAAGACAAACTTAACCTCTTCGGCTACCTACAAACTTACATTTCATTTGCCAGAACTCAGGACAGCTTTAATCTAGTCAAATTCTCACAGTAAGGGGTAAGTTATTCACGAAAAATCACTGAAATGGGGGCCGAAAAGCACACACAAGGCACTGATAACCACACTTAACGTCAGATTGCTAAACTGTGTACAGTAAAAAAAAGGACAGCGAGCGAGCGAGATGTTCTGTTGTTGAAGAGATAACTGATGTATTAATGAAGCATATGGCGGAGGAGGTAGGGATCGCACGCCACTGATTGGTGGTATCTTACACTCGAGCTGGCTCGAGAGCTAAGTTTAGATTGAGTAGCTATCCAGCGCGGAGCGTTGATTTTTTCAGGCTTTGAAGATAAATCTTGTTTCTGGAGCTCTGCAGTAAACAATGATTTTTCATTTGAAGTAATAAAATACAATGTACGATTTATTACCAGTTAATGAGATATTGCGGCAAATAAATCCATGGAAATTCGCTATTATTCCAATCGTAAATTATGTTCCTCTCTTGTTCAAACATTTTTTGAATTATAACTGGGTTTCATAAAAAACAATTTGTTAACTTCAAAGTATTTACATTTATTCACAGGAGAGTATATTTTAAAGAATTAAATAACTTATCTATAGGTACACATATATATATATATAGGTACCTATATGTCTGAATTTATACAGGGTGTTTAAAGGAATGCCGCAAATTCATAGGTATTATTTTCTCGACTACGCGCCTACAATTTTTTCGGTGTCAAAAGTAATTCGGTTCTTAAATGAAACTTTTTCAACGTCTCTTCAAAATAAGTTCAATGCATCTATATTGCATTATTGAAATTTAATATACTGATAAGTTTTTAAAAGGCCTTCGACCATATTAATGTTATTAGTTTTGAGATAACTTGTAGGGGTCGCCAACTATACGTTCTTCACTTCTTCCCACAGATTACAGGAAGGTTTTTCGCTTCCTCACACGTGATTACACACTGCTGTTTTAAAATTGAGGTTATAAGATTTCAATATTTATAATTCGTGTTAAAATAGCTAAAAAGTACCGTTTTTTGACAAAATCGCAAGTGACTGTGTTAAATTTAACCAATTTGCGGGGTCTACGTTATTCCTATAAGCACGGCTGCTGCGATTTAGCAGACCATAATCTGCTGTGTCAAATCTGACAATACACTGAGCAGTGAGCACTGAATATATTTTCGGCTTGTAGGGTAAAATCTAATAAAATATCGAACTAAGTATAATATTCTCTCACGTACACCGATTGCAAGTGAATGGAAAACAAAAACAGCAATAAAAATAAGTGCTGCTAACTGTCAAATCTGACAATATCGACAATACAAATCACTGTTTATTGTTTTTTAAAAAATATGGGAAATTGGATCTGTATTGACGCGATCATGGACTCGGTCCAATAAATTTCAATCGAGCAAATAATTGAGACGGAAAATTTTAATTAAAAAAGGCGTATTGGGGAACAATACCTGAGACATAAGGAGGATTTGATGTTCCATTATCACCTTTGGAATTTATGGCAACTCTCCAAACATCCTGTATGAAAAATACTAGAGATGTTTTCTTGCAATGAATATGGTTCAAACAGTTTCAAATGGGAATTAAAACTATAAAACCCGATTGCTATAATTAAATAATGTTTAAATGGTATATATATATCTGATTTTTAATCAGGTTTAATGTGTATTCATCCCAAGAAAATGGCTCACGTAGATAAAAAAATATGCATTTTCATGTTTATTTCCTAGGTACAATAATTTTATGAAATACAGATAATGATAATAATAAACTTAAGTTGCTATAATTAAGCATATACACTTTTTTGTGTGTTGAATACAGTTTGTTTGATTGATGAAAGGCCTCGAGCTATAACTCGATTACTTACCTATTTTTAGTATTATTATTAATTTCCTTTATACTGACTTACAAAATATTTTTTTTCGTCAAACTGTAGATGATATTTTTTAAATGACATTTGTATATATTTTTCCGCGTTTTGGTAGATTTTCTTATTTTATATTCAATAAAAAATATCATATCAATTTTGTCGGTATGTCTTTGTGTAAAGAATTTCTCTCATTAAAAAATACACAGTGCATTAGAAAAGTAACACATAAATTCAATATTTCTTAACAGTGTTTCTGTTTAAAATCCTCAGACAGGTCAATTTTTATTTGTAATTCCTCTTATTTTTATGTAATATACAATAAGATGACGCTCCACGTGTTCCGGATCGACGTCATCAATAATATTTTTAAATAACAACAATATATATTTCCAGTAGAATCTTGTAGATGAGCTCTTTCCGAGCTCGGCAATATAGCACACTCTAATTTTGAGAAAAACAGGTTTAAACGAATCAATAAAGTTTAATGACAACTCTATGGGTACACAAAAATACAATATTGCTCCATTAAAAATAACAGTTGGAAGACTCAATATTATCCTTAACCACATTTAATTTCATACAAAAAATAATAATAGTAAACAATAAACAACTAACTCAAATAAACTGCAGCTTACCTTAATTAATATTTCAGTTCTTTCTTTCTCAGATAGCATATTTACTTGTAATGATTAACAGCACTTTTGACAGTAACATTATTTACTGTCACTTTAGTGTTTTGTTTCAAGACACTTGTTCTTCTTCCAATTGTTATTTTTAATACAGCAGTGTAACCGTAGAGGTGTCTCCATTAAACTTTTATTGATTCGTTTAAGTCTCTGTTTCCCAAAATTATAATTGCCGAACTCAGAAACAGCTCATCCACAAGATTCTACCGGAAAAATATATTACTCTTTTTAAATCAAATTATCGATGACGTCATATCTGGAACACCTGGAGCACCATCAAAATAAGGAAAATTAAAAATAAAAATCGACCTGTCGGATTTTCTCCAGAAACATCACTTTTAAGAAATATTGTAATTTATGTGTTACTTTTCTAACGCACTGTATACACAGGGTGTCTAAAAATGGGTAACCGAGTTACAACTCAGCCCTTTATAATCAAATGAACTGTATATACCTATTTGTACATTATTTAAAGTGTATTTATTATTATGAAAAGAAAAAATATACAAAACTTGAACAATTTGTTAAAAAAATTGTATCCAAAATTTTGACAATAATATACTTACATTTTATTTTCGCTACACTATAATTTTGAATTTTGCAGAAAATTTGACTAGTTATAAAAATAAAGAAATATTTGTCTTTTTACAGTTTTATTTAAAATTTACAAAATTTTTCGCTTACTCTAAAATTACTTTATAATAAACAACCTTCACTTATCCCGAATAAAAGTGAAAAAAAAAATCACTGTAGAGAAAAGTTATAGAATAGCGTACTGTTCATACAACAGTTCTTTGACCTTATAGTAATCCTCGGATATACAGCCTTCTAACATAATACGACCAGACTCCACCTATAAATAATAAAAAAATATCAAACATGTTCAAAAATGATTGATTCCCGAAACGGCATGGCTTTTGAGACACATGGTATAAATGCTTACTATATCACAAGGCCTTACGTAAAAAGTAGATTAGTTAATCTTATGAGATACAAAGATGATAATATTTCAGTATGAACCGATTTTAATAAAGTAAATTAATAATTACCCTTCGAATGGCGATCGAACCACCAGAACACCACAAAACACCTCCTGAAAATTCCGAGTTAATGTTGCTCTTAGCCAGAACTTGCTTAAATTCCGACAGTTTCAATTCGTTGATGAAGACAGAATCGTGAGGCGCAATGTCCATGTACGGTTCCAACGTTAATATTTTCTGTTCTTCCTCGTCCACTGTAAATCACATAAAATGGTGAAGTGCATAAACTAACAAGACTTCAATAAAATCATCAAACAGTGCATGTTTTACCTTCCATGGGTTCGTTGTCGGCATTCATCCGTTTTGCGTCAGCTTGACTTTCCCGAAATATGATCTGAGCATTCAGCCACGCCACTTCTGCGTCTTTGGCTTTCTGGAAGTTAAGTTGAGACACCAAAGCATCCGTAAGACAAACCTAAAAAAAATATATATTTAGGATCGGTTTTTCCATCTCGTTTAAGTATGCACTAACAAAATGGGTACTTCGACAACTTCATTTGACCATCGTCTGCTAAATCGCAGCAGCCGCGCTTTTTCTAGTCTGTTCCCTTGCCCGTTTGCAGTGACTCACCATAGGTGGCAGCACTTTACAGCACATATGTCATAGTTGTCAACTGTTTCTATCAGTAATTTGACATTTTTCAAAAATTATGACAGATTTCAAATATGTCTTGAGTGTACATTTCTGTTAACGTATCATTTTTTAATTTATAAATTGATACAACTTAAAATGATGAAGTATTGTGGTTTTCAAAGTGAGGTAGCAGTCCATTTCCATTATTGTGTATGTATCTTATAAATCTACAGTATTAGGACAGAAGTACGTTGTGTGGAGTACAGAAATAGTATTAATGTTGCATATTTTAAAGTAGTAGATATAAAATACATACATTTTTATAAACCAAATTAAATAAAGTAGGTTTTAAAGATAAGTTATTACAGTCTCAATATCAAATGTCAAATTCTGACATTTTTGGCCTGATGTGTATGTTTTTCATATATTTTCAGGTATTAACAATATTGTGTGAAACTAACTACTCAGTGGACAAAAGCCCCAACCTGCGTTGAATTACACCCACAATATCTACCCATATATTCCTTATTATTAGCTTTTGTAACAGTAAAAACTGATGTGTATGTATCTAAATATTAACATAGGTGTCGACACGCTACAGCACATTGCAGAATTCTAGTTTGAAATTCAGGTGATTCGACAGACAAGTATTACAAAGGCGATGCGATTTAGCAGACGATGATTTGACGAATAAAACATTTTCAGCAAATTAAATTTTTCCCTATTTGGATATTTTGCTTATAACTTAATGCATTTTCAAGTATTAGATAAATATAAGAAAATTAAAACAGTAAATGATAATGAATGTTGAAAAAGGCATATCAATAATGTCAGTGCAATATCACAAATTCAAGTGATTCCATGGGCTTATACAAACTATAATTTTACCACTTATAATATGACAACTAATAATAATACAGTAATTTATTAACACATAATAGGAATAATGGTAAAGAATCTCAAAAAACACAAATTAGATATTACCAAGGAAAAAATTGATATTTTAAAAAAAATGAAACGGTAGCAGTTAGAGGCACAATAATACAACATAAAATTGAACCTAAGACTTATTTTGTTCAGGTACCAGATTTAGACAATATAAATCAAATAATTGATTATAATTTTTGTATACAGTATGCGCCAAAAGTATGGAATAAATTCAATAAAAACAAAACAATTATTTTTGGGAAAAATCCTGGTCGATTTTAATTTAAAAATACATATTTTAGCGTAAAATGCGATTTTCAAATGTCATTTGTTTCGAGTAATGATGTCATCGATTTTTTTAAATGGCAACACCATATTTTTCCTTGATTCTGAAAGATCGTTTAATTCTCTATCAGACAGTACTAAAATTTTGCCCTCTTACATAGGAAAGTTTTGAGTAAATGACGATTGAATGTTAGAAAGTGATAGTATATAATACATGTTGCATTGCCGATTCATAACTGTATAATTAATTATTACATAATGTGGACTGATATAACGTAAACTTTCATGTGGAATAAATTACTACGATTTTACGCACAAATAAAAAAATTAAAATTTCTTATTCCGGTCCTGATCACCAATTCTGTAAATTCCATCGGATGCGCTATCGCACTCACATTTCGAGGTCACCGCAGAAAACTGAAAGCGGTTCAAAGTGCCGACAACGGAGTGAAATTGCTGGTCTACCTATGCTGTGATAGTACCCTGTATCATAACGTCTACTGTGTGACAGACATGATGCTTTCTGTCAACTCACATCTTTCACCACGTGGTCTTCTCACCCTTGCATGATCTCACTGAATTCTCTCTCTACACCATTGTAAGCGGTTAGCTCGATGTTGACGAGTAAAAGGCAGCACCCAATGAGGACGATAAGGCAAGAGGTCAAAACTTTGTATTCGACGATATACTGTACGCATACCGACCATTTCTCCATGTTCCATGTCAAACCACTAATTTCCAATAGTCCGGTTGCTACTAAATAGGTATCCGAGAACTAAAAATCACAATTAACAGTCTTCCCCTCTGTGGTTCCTCTACAACGGCTGGTGACTCTAGCTCTGTGTCCACTTTCTTGAGTTCTTGCCTGATAATGTGGCACTATGGTGCGTAAGGATCTGTTAGTCCTTCTAGAAATGTCTCTCACCGACAAACCTGCTTAGAAAGATATCTGCCCAAATCTACATACTCTAAAAAGACTTAACAGATAAACCTGATTTCTTTTCTTCACCAACAGAAGCAAACAGGCAAATAATTATCAAAATAAAATGATTTAATGGGATTACCTTTCTTTGTCACATAGAAGCTTTTGGAAATAAGTTTATTGAAAAATGACTATACTCTAACTGCCCGATACAATTTAATTATAAACAATTAGACACTTTATTCATATACATTGATAAATCCAAATGTAAACGATTATTTTTACCTGATAGATATGCGTTTCGCTCGTAGCATCCACCATTTCCCCCTTTTTCGGGGTAAAAACCCTGGACTGTATATTATCTACACAGTGTTTTGCTATCACGGACGTACTTTCTTCGTTTCCACGAACCACTACTACCCTTCTCGGCCTCAACTGTGACAATATCTTCATCAGCGACTCTCCGTCTGACCTTCCTTCAAAGTCTATGTATTGCACCTGGCAGTTCACTTGTACCGTTCGATTCAACACTATGCATTTCGTGGGCATCTCCGGAATTTCGGCTGCAACAAAAACGGATATTTTATAGAGGTACTTGATTTTATTCAAAACAGAAACTTACTGATTTCCTCCTCTTCTTTCTTTATAACTATGTTTTCTTTGTTGTCTTCAGCCTCTGGAGATACTTCAACCAATTTATAGTCTTCGGGTTTGATTATTTCTCCGTATTCGTCGCATTTTATTTTTTCTTCATGGAAAGGATACATCGGGTGCTGTTTTTTCGTGACTTTAAAGAAACCTCCGGAGATTTTACCTTCTTGTTTGATAACTATGTCGTGTCTGCCTTTAGAGATAACCGACATTTCTATATCATCATCTGAATCGGATTCTCCATCCCTAAAAGCAAAGAACATATTATTAAAGTTAAAGAAAAAGACGCAAATAACATGTTTACTCTTTAAGATCACTATCGTCGTGTCTTTCTCTCTGTCGTTTCTCATATTCTTCCAATTCCGAACCCTCGAGTTTGACTCTTCTTTCGATTGTTAAGTCGATGGTTCTACCTCCACCGTTATCAACCAAATCTCGTGCTAACGTTCCAGGGGACGTTCTAGAAATAAATGCAAAATGTTAATTACGAGAGTGGTGTAAATATAAACCGGAATATTTATTTCAACGCTCGCTAGCGAGATATCTAGATATATATTAGGTGGGGATGAGAAGAGGGGGAATCTATTAAAGCAGTTTGTAAAGGCAAATTCACCATCAGTAGCACCATGTCTGAGCAAGAGCTACACACGTTCATTGAGCAATACATTATTATTAAATTTTTGTTGCAAGAGGATGTAAAATCTGCTGAAATTTAACGACGATTGACTGTTTTGCCACAAAACCATTTCAAAGTCCCAAGCCACAATAATTCTGTATTTTCTGCAAACAGTGTTTATCTTCTTGAGAAAGGCAGGGACCATAACACAACGTCAGCATAATTCAAATGAGATATGAAAGATTTCGAAAGTAAAATCTTGTCTGAGTATTTATATACTTTTAAAAGCATGGTAACTGTTTTAAAGTTATAAAAGCTTTCTTACAGATATCAATTACAAGATTTTGAATGTTAGCTGAAGGAATATACTCATTATTAATTAAAACGGCAAAATAATCCAAACTTCGCAATGGCTAATAAAGTATTTTTTATGATCGAGTCATAAATTAGTTTTAAATCATTATTAATAACTTCTGTGATAATAATTAAATTAGAAAGCTTGAAACTATAAAGAAATTGTGGATTGTCAGTGAAAATATTTAGTTTATAATTCAAAGGAATTTTCGACAAGTCTGCTATAAAAATGTTAAATAAAAGTGGTCCTAATATAGATCCCTGAGGAACACCAGAACCAACTGACCTATTAGGTGAAGTTAGTAACGAGGAAATTTTATTTAACTTGGTAAATTGTTATCAACATGTAAATAATTGCAAAACCAGCACAACATATTGCCAGAAATACCGTAATAATGAAGTTTAACAATAATGCAACTGATGTCAAATGCCTTTAGACATATCTATACTCAAGTCAAGAATTCAGACGTCTTACGTCACGGCTGACGTTACACATTTGTTTTTATTATCAACGTAATTTTCGATATTTGTTCGCGTTAAAAACAACCGTTTATTGCAATTTAGGGCAATACATAATGCAAACTTTTAGTGTAGTATATAGTTTTAGTACTATCAGTTGTAGTTTCATAAATATTTTGATGAAAATATACTGAATTATTAATTTGTTCGTATGACGTAAGACGTCTGAATTCTTGACTTGAGTATAGTAAAGTATCTAAGAAACAAAATCTGAGAATTGTTAATAGCCATCAAAATGTCTTTAGTCACATTAACCAATAATGTTGAAGAACAAACCCCCTTTCTGGAAACCTGATTAATTTATAGGAATTATTGAATTTTTAACACAATATTCAAATAATTTACCAGAAATAGCAAATTCAGCATTTTTAAGAGGTACAGGCACACTGATGGATGGAGATCTTTAAATTGCTTAGGATTTTTCTTTTTTGGTAATGGTTTGACACAAATAACTTTCCATTATTACGGCAATTGACCAATTTCTAATGAAAAATGTGACATCTGAAGCATTTTATGTGAAATACCATCTGAACCTATAGTATAAGATTTATGTCTCATAATAACGTCTTGAATTTTATTAATACATATATGGAGTTCTGTTGGACAATAAGCTATTATTATTATCAGAATAACTGAACATAGTGGTATATGGCAATGAATAAAAAATCTTACCTTGTAGTAATGATAACACTGTTATTTGGATTTGAAGACCACTGAAGGAAGAGTTCCCTAGAAAACCCACTTTCCATATCTGGAGAACTAGCCAACACCACTTTAGGGCTCGAAACTTTATTCAGCTCTGACAAACTGTGACATAACTGCAGATGTTTGAATTGAAACGGATTGTTTCTAGCGCCTTCAAAGCTCCTCATAAGTTTGTCACTCATCCATTCTATCTGAGACTTAGCAAACTCGACAACATTATAACTTACGTTATTTAGCAACGCTAAAGAGTAGGCTAACAAACCAGATTCCTTATTTCGCCACAGCTGATCCAACATATGTGCCAGTTCTAGTACTCTGCCTGCTGTGTCTACAGCTATTAAAACGTTTCCGTTGTTGCGGAGAGTTTGTAGTATATTTGCTAAAAGAAAAAATTATAATGTTTCTATTGAATATATTTTGTTGTTTCTAACATAAATATATATATATTATGTAATACTTAAATCTTACTCATTAACTTTTCGTCTCTAGCTCTTCTTCTAGCCTGTTGATAAGTAGCATTGAACGCATCAGTTATAAGTAGCGATGGTCGTTGAAGCTTTTCTAATTCACAACCATTCAGATGTCTTTCCTTTTTATGATTAAAATCATTTGCATAAATAACGTCCTCCTCTCCGACTTTCATGATCTTCCAAATTGTACCACCTATCATGTGTCCAGCGGGTAGAGGTGTTACTGTTAATCCATATCCTTTGCCTGCAACGTAAGAACTATTAGAAAACTTGATCAAAAGAAAAAATAATCTTACCTTTTAAAGGAATAGTTTGATTATATTTCAACTGAATAATTTTTTCAAAGGTAGCATCTACATCATCTAAAGAAAAAACACAGAATTCCTTCATATTGTATTGCGACTGGTATAAGTCGTACATGAACATCTGTCCCATTTTATAAACGGGTATTGTGGCATAAATGGGGCAATTCAATCCTAATTTGCCTACTACGTAAGGTAAAGCTCCTAAATGGACGACATCAGGGTACGAAAGTAGCACAGCATCGATACTGTGTACATGTCTAAAACAAATTAAATGTAAAGAAGAAAACTTCATTTCATTTACCAAAATGTACCGTCTTATTTCCTTTATGAATTCCATATTAAATTTTTCGTCCCAACCACAATCTAACAGTATTCTAACATCATCAACTTGTAAGATGTAGCAAGGCGGGGACTCGTCCATTGCCCCAGAAAGGGCTTGCAATTTTATGATAGAAGTCATACTGCTATTTTAAAAAGTTAATACTTTAGTTTTCATCAAGTATTTTTGTTAGATGTAATACAAAAGTTGCTAAATTTACATTTTGCCTATCAAAAACAAAAAGTTGGGTTATGGTTGATAACAAAAGCAAAACGAATGGAAATCGAAATAATGGAAAACCATAACATAAAACGATGCTCCTCGATTTTAGTCGAAAGTATATGGGAGTATTCAATTGGCATATCGAGTACATAGTGTAAAATTTGAAACTAAATTTATGACAAAATCTTTCAAAAATGTCGATTTGTTAGTTCAAAAAACATTTATATTCATCTTTGGATTCTTTAGTTGGAGTTGGAAACTGCCAGAAATCAATTGCTGGAAAAACAGACCTAATACATTTTATCATTATTGTTTACCCATTAAAGACAATGATTTTATATATAAAATATTCTATCATTTGATTTTTATTCAATATAGTTACCCTATATACTCTTATTACCAAAATCAAATAATTTCTAATTTATAAAACACATTTTTATGTCCTTATTTATTTTTTATGCGAGCCATATATCAGTTTATGAAAAAAACCTTTCAGAATAATAAAGGAAAATTAAACAATATGTACAATTTAAATATATTTATTCAAATAAAAGTTACAATTTCCTCTGTTTTCTTGGTCTAGGGGGATTCCATGAAACTCTCGTACTATCGGTAATAGAAATAATTTCTAGTCCTGACATTTGTAAACCCTTGATAGCAGACTACAACAGACCAATTTAAAATTTACTTAATAAATTACGAAATAATGTAATTACCATTCTTCCTGGACCCAAACCACGGACTCGTACTCTTACTGTTTTAATACCTCTTTCTAAAGCTTTCTATAAAATAAAACAATTAGGAATATTTGAATTAAATAATTAAAGTTGTTATTTAATCTGCTGAATGACTACGTATTCATAACTTGAAAAATTGTGTTAAAAGTAAAACAGTTAAATCAACAAAATTATTTTAGCAAAGTACTAACCGATCCAATAGTTATCGCTGTTGCTTGAGCTGCAATATTCGTTCCTTTTCTTGTATTTTTAAATCCTTCTACTCCACATGACCTAAGTAACTTTGGAACCCCTGAAATGTGCATATCCAAAAATTAATAGCATTCGATCATAAATTAATATGGATTGTAAAACTTACCTTTAGCATCTGTTAAACTAATGATAGTATTATTTGGAGATACTCTAATGTTAAATATAGGTAAATCTTTAAAAGCAGTTCCGTTAAATAGTTTATTTGGAGTATCAATAGTCGGAAACCTCTCGGTAAGCCTGTAAAATAAAAATTGATTTAAACGTCATTGACAAACTTTCATGCTAGACTAACTCATGAATGGCAGCGTCAACATCCAATGTCTTTTCTCCAACAGCGCCTTCATCGGGTTTTGGCAGAGATCTTAGCATTTCTCTTCTATCTACTACTCTACATTTGGTTGTTAAACTAGTAGCTATAGTTCGTACATTATTCTGAACATTCTGCTCTGTTATTAACAAATTTTTAAATAACGTACAAAACTGAGTTCGCAACATACTTATGACCTTAACTTACAATATACAATAAAAGTATTAGATAGTTTTGAGAAAATTTTAAATTGGTATATACATTTTAAGGTTAGAAAGTATTGCCAACATGCTAATTAATATAAATTTATAGCTGTCGATTCAACAAATGCCAACATTAAGAAAAGAAAATAATTGGTGCGTTCGCTTGTCAGTGCTAATAAGGAGTATTCGTTTCGTAAATAGTGCAGTGTAGGAACTCAAAGCGTTTTTTCTTTTAATTTGGAAAAATATTCTAGGAAGTCAAACTACATACATTATTTAATTCTTAATTATATATAAGCACAGTAGTAGACTGCTGATTGTAAAACTGCCTTTTCAATTACACTGAAAAATAAGTTTCTATGCATATACTTATGTAAATATAGGCACCCGGCACCCAACTATAATTTGTAAAATGAAGGAAATTGTGCAAGGTATAATTATAATTAAGATACAGTGTAGATCAAAATAATTTAATGTTTATAAATAATACATAACACATTTTTATGAAAATAATACATACTTATAAATAAAAACACAGCTCATCTATTTTAATGCTTCAAGTAGTTTTTAATAAATAATATATAATATACTTGTAGAATATAAAAATATAAGTATTATTCTAAATTGGGCAAATTGGCACAATTTTTAATGAACCTTTTAGGAACATTTCTTTCATTTATTTAAGAATTAACAGTATCTATATGTCACAACAGACAGTTGCGTAAACAGTAGCTAATATAATTATTATATAAGACTGTAATCTGTAATACAGAAACAATAAATCTTTTTTATTATTAAATATTTAATATTTAAAATATTCTAGATTCTGCATTATTGTAATTATAGATTACTGTTTCTATATCTCTTGTATATTAATATGTTTAAATATTATTCATTTTTCCGTAGTGGATTGTGTTAAATGAATTTTAGAAATCCATTATTTTATTTAGGTGCTACGAAAAAATTGCGGTTATTTCCGAGACGTGCTGCAACAGTAAAATTGAATGTCCCCTTTTCTGTTACCTCTACATATTTCAATTTTCTAGAGGACTAACTTATAAACTAAAACATTTGACTTTTGTCTTAGCAATTCTTCACTAGAAAAATTTGGAAAAGCAGCTCACACTAATACAAGTAGTTTTTAGGAACCTCATTCACCGGCTCCGCGCAGGTGCCCAAATTCTTTTTAGTGACCAGCGACCTGGACCTGCAGTTTTCGATTTCCAAGAAGCAGCTGTTGCTGTACGTCTTATTGTCGGTACCGCAGACTGGGTCGTAGTATGTGGGGCATATTCGCTGACATCCTTTGAACTGGAAACCAGATATGCAACGCTTCATTGGGACTACGAATATGTGTTTTCTGAAAAAAAAGTAGAGCAGTAATTAAACAATTCTATAATGCAGTGAAATAGAACCAGTTTTAGATGCAACTGGATCGATTTAGATGGTATCTAAATAGTCGGCTCCGTAAACTAAACACTAACAGCCGGATTCATGAAACGGGCGTAGCGTTAGTCGGACTAACCAGCTTTGCGCCCATGTAAAGCGCGTTAATTGGACTAACCAGCCTTGCACCCATTCACGAAACATGCGTTGCTAGGTAGCGAAACATGCGTTGCTAGGTAGGCTGTTAATTACGTCCATATTTGCGCCAAAAGTTAGACCCAGTATTGTAACTGTCTAAAAATCGCGTAACTTCGGCCTCTAGTTCCTTGCGTTTCCCATTGTATATTTAGTATTTATATTCAAAAACAGTAGTTTTCAGTGCTACGGATTAGTTAACATATCATAAAGTAAGTATTATACATAGTAGTGAATAGGAGTATGCCTTTTATTTAAAGTGGTGCAACAGATGCGTAAATTTTTTGCGTAACCTCCGCTAGTCTGACTAACGTTACGCCTTGTTGATGAATCCGTATGTAAAATTTTATATGCAGGGTGTCTGGAAACTCAGCTTCAGGGGGTTGGTACTACTACATTTTCTCGAAAAGTCAATATTAACGAAGCTACGTAACCTCAGTTATTTTTTCAAAATTGTTTTTTTTTAGATAAATTTTCATTCCTAAAGAAATGCCATCAAAATCTTAAAAAATCAAAGACAAAAAAGTTATGATCATTTCTTCACTTAGCACGTGCCCTTTCTGCTCTTTAAGGGCGCTGCAATTTTAGAAATATTTTACCTGACCCTGCGTTTCTATAAAAGTAGCAAGTGTGCCAAATTTGAATAAAATCGTTCTAGTATTAAAAAAGTTATAGGTAACCAAAAAACACTGCATCCAAATATTGCCGCGCAATTAAACTAAAATGTGCTGGAGCGCCATCGTGCATAAAATACATTTGGTGTCTTAATTGATAAGGGACGTCTTCCAGTAGTATCCGCAACTCCTCTTCAAGAAAATTACGATAAGCTTCTCCAGTTAGCCTCCTTGGTAAAAAGAATGGGCCAATCAAGTGGTCTCCAACAATTCCGACCCATACATTTACTGAAAATTTATGTTGATGGCGGCTTTCATTTATTGCATGTGGATTCTCATCTGCCCATATGTGATTATTATGAAAGTTCATTATGGCTTCTTTGGAGAAATTAGCCTCATCGGTGAAAAGTATTTCTGCCAAAAACTGAGAATTTTGTCCAATTTTTTCTTAAAGCCATCGTTCGAGGAAAATCGTCTGGTAAAAGCGCCTGTACTCTTTGGTTGTGATTTGGATACAAAAGCTGATTTTTCAATACATATCTTGAAGACTGTTGACTGCCTAATATTTAGATTTGCGGCAATCTTTCTTGTACTTGTTGTAGGACTTTCTTCGATTACGTGGAGCACTACCGTCGGCAAGACCATAAACAAAATGAATATCGCACAATTCATTATTTGTGTAATTTATTCTTTGAAGAGAAATATCAGTTTTAAAACACGAAACCAGTAGTTATTTCTACTCACACGTACACTCACAATGTGACAAATAGTAATCAACTATTGACAAAAAAACAATTATTGGCAGTTGGTGGGTATTCCAATTTCCAAGCTAACTGTGGCTATTTTGTTTGAACACGATAAGATAATTTAATCAGACATCTATCAAGACAGATACCCTAATCGTATAGTTAAAGGACTTTTGAAATAACAAGTATTAAAAGTAGATTACAAAAAAAATTAACGCCCTGTATCTCGGAAACGAAGCGTTTCCGGACACATGCTAATGGGAACTTTTTTCCTTATTTTTATCTGAAGAACCTGCTCCTGAAATTTTTCGCAATATTAAAGAATCACCCTGTATATCTTTGCAGTATTAGATAGAAAATAAAATTACTAGCGGAAATATATGTAACACTACTTCGCATTAAACACATTAGCTAAATCTTTCGAAAAATGTAATTAAAAAATTGTTTTGATTTACTTACCCGCAATTATCTCTCTTCATTTCACATTCCGATCTGTAAATCTTGTTGTCAGAGCCACAGACAAAATTTCTCTCTTCCGTGCACTTTTCATTGCAAAGAGCAGTTGTTCTGCAATGGTGGAGTGGGACCTGGATGACTAGTTGACCACAAGTGTCTTTCCTCATGTGACAGTTTGACCTGAAATAAAAGTGCATTTTCTGAATGAAAGAGACCGTTTAATAAGATTATATAAATTCTAAAGAATTTTTCGGTAAGGGTAGGCTACTTTCAAATTCAAATAAAACAAAGTTTGTAAATGTAATGAAAATGTTTATTTCGCAAAACGGAATTCCAGGAAATTAGAGATTTGTCTTTTGCGAACAGCCCGTTCAATTGAACCGACAAGCATTAAAATTTTGAACTATTATCATTAGATAATAAATCTAGTGTTTCGAAAATAATGCTGAACAAATAACCATGAGCGTGACAAACTGGGCGGTCTTGGGTAAATAATGCCTATATTGCCTTTTTGTATCTTGGAATTTTCGCCGTTAAACGAGAAAATTAAATATTTTGGTAAATTTTACATTAAAAGGATACTCATATTTCACTCTGATGAACTATTTTCATTATTTCGATAAACTACTTCGTTTTTTGAGTAATATTAATTTAAAAATTTTGTGACACCGCAAAAGTTTAAGATGGAATCTATAAATAATCATAATATCCCTAGTAGGCTGTGAGAAAATACTATCGGTATTAGACACAAATTAAACGTTTTGAAATATTAATAGTTATATGTATATCAAGGGCGGTAAGTACGTGTACAAGACCCGTATCTTAGGGGGTCAAAGGGTTATGACGCGCACGAGATTTATACAAAACTTCATACACGACCGGTATTTACAGAACACTTATAAATTTGCTATACATTATAATATTACGTATATATTTGTGGAAATAAGTATCCCGATAATTAAAATCAAGTATTCTTTGTTTGATCCGAATTGACAGTTGCGACAGATGCCTAGCAATAATATTAACAAACCTGATTGCAGTCCATATTTAGCACGCGAAAAACCTTTAGCAAAGTGACAGCTCTATCATATATAATTGGTAAAATATGGATTTCAATTGTGATAGTTGTGCAGAAGACAATCCGAGTACGCCCCTTAAAAGCAGAGGAAGCAGAAGGAAGCCTGCTGCCGGGAAATAAAAAAACATTACACCAAAACTTTTGATGATTAAATTGGGTTTGTTTAAAAATATGTAACACTAAAATGTTACAAAAGCTAATAATAAGGAATATATGGGTAGATATTGTGGGTGTAATTCAACGCAGGTTGGGGCTTTTGTCCACTGAGTAGTTAGTTTCACACAATATTGTTAATACCTGAAAATATATGAAAAACTATACATAAAAGGTAAAATTTTTATTAATTTTTATTTATTTTAGTAGGTTGTTATGATATTCATTGACAGTTAATCGGTTTGACGTTGTCGATATTTCATTTTGACATTCAATTTCAAATAATTTTAATTTATTGATATAATCATTTTTATAGTTAGATATTTGACTAAAGGAGGCCACCTGATGAAGCGATCCTTTATAAAACGCAGAAATAAGTGAGATCTCAATTATTGTGGTTGAATTTCGAGTTCCCACTCCAGAGGTTAGTAAATATATTAAATTTTTTAGATAATTATTGTATAGAGTTTTGTCTGTGGATGTTCATTAGCATACCTAGATGTTTGGTATCAGAGAACATACATATGACTTCATTGATAGGAATTGTAGGAGATTTGATACATATTAGCTTAAAATACCTTTCTTAAACAGTAAAATGTTACAAAAGCTAATAATAAGGAATATATGGGTAGATATTGTGGGTGTAATTCAACGCAGGTTGGGGCTTTTGTCCACTGAGTAGTTAGTTTCACACAATATTGTTAATACCTGAAAATATATGAAAAAACTATACATAAAAGGTAAAATTTTTATTAATTTTTATTTATTTTAGTAGGTTGTTATGATATTCATTGACAGTTAATCGGTTTGACGTTGTCGATATTTCATTTTGACATTCAATTTCAAATAATTTTAATTTATTGATATAATCATTTTTATAGTTAGATATTTGACTAAAGGAGGCCACCTGATGAAGCGATCCTTTATAAAACGCAGAAATAAGTGAGATCTCAATTATTGTGGTTGAATTTCGAGTTCCCACTCCAGAGGTTAGTAAATATATTAAATTTTTTAGATAATTATTGTATAGAGTTTTGTCTGTGGATGTTCATTAGCATACCTAGATGTTTGGTATCAGAGAACATACATATGACTTCATTGATAGGAATTGTAGGAGATTTGATACATATTAGCTTAAAATACCTTTCTTAAACAGTAAAAATGTAACACTACGCTGAAAATGTTCTCGTACCTAGTGTATTTTTTGAAAAAATAAGACAACTGTTAAGTCTTGTCTTCAGGGACGCGAAATTCACGAAAATTGGGCGAATTATTTAATGGCGGGAAACGTCTTAACTTTTAGCCAATTTGGCCATCTGTAATATTTTCTACCATTTTCATCATAAAACTGACATTGACTGCCATGGTAGATTGTCAGAAGCTAAAGTTAAAATTACAAATTCCACATCATGATGAAAATTGACACTTTCCTACCATTAATAATTTAAATCAAATTCTGTGAAATTCGCAAGAATTTTTGCGTGCATGTGGACAAGGGTTAAGCCGTCCTCTTTGTGGTACTTTTATATCATAACATCAACATTAGCAAATATTCAATGAGAGATGCCCCCGATGAAATATTTTTAATCATTAAGGTAAGTTGTCATCTTCAAATGTAAAATAAAATTTACCTAGATGATTTTTTCCAAGCTTGTCGCAGAGAAGAATTATGTACAACAATAGATGATATTCAGGATTTAGATAAAACTTAGCTAGTAACTATAAAATAAGACTAAAATACAGCGCATATTTAGTATAATTGATAATGAAAGCAAGTCACGATCAAGATATCTGGATATGTGCAGAAGATATGCGTATCTTCGTCAACAGGATATTGAGCATCGACTTTTTCAGATCAGATTTCTAATTAGGTCATAAAAGTGACGATGAAAATATCGATATATAAAACAGTTCGGGCGATAATTACCCAATAACCCCCCAATTTGGCACGCCTATGACTAATTATGCGGAATTGTTTTTGGAGCATTAAATTCGACATCCGATTGTGATTATCAGTTTCAAATTTTATTACTTTAACTCAATCTGTTTTGAACATATTTGAAAAAACCAAATTTTAGGGCTATAGCTCCATTAGAAGACGTTTACCTATGTTTATACAGGGTGTCCGGAAAAGACGTGTACAACGGAAGACCACAGACTCCTGGGTTCAAAATAAGCCGATTTAGCCCAATTTACTTATTTCCAAAATTGCTTCGTTTCGCCGCTAGGAGCGCCAAAGTTCGCGAAAAATTTTTGTTTATTTCGAATATCTCGAAAACGACTTGATCGATTTTAATCATTTTTGGGCCACGCAGTTATAAGTCTAACCGACACTTTTTGACATTATTTAAAATCTTTTGCAGACATTAGAAATATAAGAAAAATCATGTATCATGCAAATATAAGCACATATTTTTTTAACCCCCGGTATAATTATTCTCAGTTTTTTTCTATTAGTAGCTGACTTTATTTAGAAACTTTTTTTATACTTTCAGAATTTTGAATAGATGAGTAGTTTAGGCAGAAAAAATATTTTTCTTATGTCAACAATATCAGCATTCGTTCTGCAACAAATAACGAAAATTCCAAAACTCATTTATATTTTATTTAACAAATACAAGATAATAATATTAATATAGCAAATAAATAAAAGTTATGATCTCTTTACAATAAATGCTCAGTGACCACCTTTTTTCGTACGCAATAAGTAATCCGTTTTACGGTTTTACGAAGTTGTAGTGCTCTCCATGGATTACCTCGTAAAATGTTAACTGCGTCTTGGATTCGCCAAAAATTCCTCTTTATTATTAACTGCGTAGGCATATACTTTACAAAAATAATCGCAAGGAGGTAAGTCTGGTGCTCGAGGTGGCCATTTTATAGGAGCATCGTTTTCTCTTCTAATCCGCCTGTTAGGATACAGATTATGTAAATACTGACTAACGGGTATTGTAAAATGAAGGGTGCACCATCGTGTATAAACCACATGTTACGACGAAGTAGTAACGGTAAATCGTCCAATAAATTAGGTAATACTTGCTGTAAAAATTTAAATAGTTGACCCCATTTAATCGATGTAGAAACACAACCGGGCCAATAATAAAGTTGTCTATAGGTTTGTTTTAGCAGCAGTTGAAAACTATTTGGAAACTATCAGAAATGTTCGTTCAACTATGTATTGCGTCAAATTCAATGGTAACGCGTTCTAAACTTAACTGGTCGAATATTTCTGATAGTTTCCAAACCGTTTTCAACTGCTGCAAAAACAAGCCTTATAATTCCCGTCCACACGTTTACTCTGAATTCATATTGAAAATGTCTTATTTTCAGTACAGTGTGGATTTTTATCAGTATAAACGTGTTTTTATGGTTATTAATAATTCCTGACCTAGCAAAATATGCTTCATCTGTAAATAAAATGTTTTTGCTGAAATTGATATCATGGGCTCTTTGATCTTGTATAAAATTACAAAATGCTAAACGTTTTTCAGGGTCAATGGGTTGATGAACCGGTCATGAACTGATTGAATATGGTAGGGATGTAGTAACTGCTCTTTCAAAACATCATGTACTATGGTTTTTGGTATCCCTATTTCTTGTCCAATGCGTCTTGCACTTGTTTTTGGGTTCTCTTCTATCTTATCTAGGATTTGTTCCTCCACCTTTATAGTTTTCGTCGTACGTTGACGCCCTTGAACCGTATTCATTTAGTGGAAGAACCAAATTCGCAAAGTCGCCTTTCGATGTTGGCAAAGTTTGATGATTTGACACTCGTCGATGAGAGAATCTGTCCATGTAGATCCTAACACTTTTGCGGCCGTTATCTTGACAAACTCCATAAACCAAAAGCATATCTACTTGTTCGGAATATGTATTGAAGTTGATACTTAAAATATCAGAGCCTACTTCTGGTACTCCGTTATTTGTTGCAGAACGAATGCTGATTTTGTTGACATACGAAAATTATTTTTTCTGCCTAAACTACTCATCTGTTCAAAATTATGAAAGTGTAAAAAAAGTTTCTAAATAAAGTCAACTACTAATAGAAAAACTGAGAGTAATTGTACAGGGGTTAAAAATATATGTGCTTATATTTGCATGATACATGATTTTTCTTATATTTCTAATGAATTC
The DNA here is from genome assembly GCA_025584915.1 of Monochamus saltuarius. Classification (NCBI taxonomy): domain Eukaryota; kingdom Metazoa; phylum Arthropoda; class Insecta; order Coleoptera; family Cerambycidae; genus Monochamus; species Monochamus saltuarius. Next base: position 11,902,469 of record CM046722.1, read on the forward strand.
AAAATATTTTAAATAATGTCAAAAAGTGTCAGTTAGACTTATAACTGCGTAGCCCAAAATGGTTAACATCGATCAAGTCGTTTTCAAGATATTCGGAATAAACAAAATTTTTCGCGAACTTTGGCGCTCCCTAGCGGCGAAACGAAGCAATTTTGGAAATAAGTAAATTGGGCTAAATCGGCTTATTTTGAACCCAGGAGTCTGTGGTCTTCCGTTGTACACGTCTTTTCCGGACACCCTGTATAACGTTTTTATTTTCCTCGTATATCATGGTAAGATTTTCAACGAAAAATTCTTGTCGTCGGTATAAAAAGGTAATATCATTTTATTATAATATTAACATCTTTTTAATTAAGTACCTATTATAACACGGATTCAATTTACTTGATGAAAAAATACTTGTAAAACAATTACATATGAATATATTTCCATTATTAATTGTAGGATTCTCTGGTTTATCGCAGTATACCGTTAAAAATATGTAAATAACTGCGAATGAGAACTCCTACCAGCATAGGATGCAAAGGAATTAATTCCGCGACTTATAATTATCCTTTCAAAATAAATTACAGATTAATAGTATTAATTAAAGAGACGCGTCCGCGATAAATTTAATTTATTGCATCTTAACCATACTCTAATAATAGTAAATCATAACAACCGAAGCGATTATCTAGTACTCCTGTAGAATAGAATAAGTTTGAATAAAGTATGAGTTGCTACATTCGACTGTATAACATTTTTTGGGGAATAAAGTTTCGAAACGTTGGCCCCGTTTCTTTGAGCTGAACTGCTGTTTTAGTATATCACCGGATTTATATCACTTTACGTGGGAAATTCTGGTAAGAACTCTAGCATATGAGTTAGTTAGGTACCTAGTTAATGTTACGTTGGTAATGTAATATAAAAATTACGTATATGCATTTGTTAAGATTTTACAAAATTTTGAAATATCAGAAAAATACAGGGTTCATATTTTGGGGATATTTGAAGACATTAGTGTATTGTACTCCTGTAAATAGCCTGGAAGAGCTGCAGCTACGGATTAATCAAAAGTGTCAAGAAATCCAAACCAAGGAGGGTGTTTTCGAAAGAGTTCGAATATCGTTGAGACGAAGATGTCGTGCCTGCTTGGAAATGGACGGAGGACACTTTGAACATCGTCTGTAACTTTATTTTTTGTTTGTTAAAAGCTTCTTTTGTCGGTTTATTCCTAATAAAATAAAATGTTTGAAAAACGAATAGTGGTTCATATCTCCGCAACCGTTACTTTGCGGACCCATGCTTATTAAGACTTTTCTGCTTATTTTGGTTCATACTATTACCTCCTGAAATATTTTACACTCTTTTTTAACACCCTGTATATGTCCTAATACGACGTACCATAGTATTTACAATTAAATTTTGGTTGGTCTGTTATTTTTAAGAAGTAGGTATTGCAGACAGTTTCCACTAAACAAAATGTTTCAAAGAAAGAAACCTTTTAACAAATTTACTATTATTTTATACAATAAAAGAAACTATTAAATCTTGAATTAACGATCGTCTCGAGTGGTTTTGGATTTAAGCTGTAGGTCTTGCGAAAACTTTAAAGAGACAGAGAAAATAATCTTTAACGCGGCCGAATCGTGTGGAATGAACCATCAGTATGTTTGTTTTTACTATTACAAAGTTTTAAACATACCTGTAGACGTTGCCGTCGGAGCCGCAGACTGGTTCATCATCAGTCTCGTTTTCACAGTCAGATGGACAAGGTTCTTCTTCCTTCAGTTTGGTGCAGTTTCCGAGATGCGCGAATTGAACTCCCTTAAGGCAAGTGGCCAAGTTCAGTTGGCACTGGTTGGTGTATGTCCTGGCATCGGTTCCGCAAACTGGATCAAAGTCGGTAGAACATTTGATTTTCAAGCATTTGGTCAGCTTGTTGCGGCATTTTTCGAAATCTACCTTGTTGACTCGTCTGACAGATCTACAGAATAGAATAACGTTTTCGTTTAGTATAATATCAAATATATAATAACTTAAATTAGAATTTCATTGTTGCTATTTATACAATTATTCAACTGAAATGTTGTTTAATATAAATATTGTATCACCTAAAGGGCAGGGACTATTCGTACCATTTTTTTTTTTCAGGTAGGAACTACTCATTACTCATTCCTGTTAAAGCAAATTTATCAAATTACTATTATTATTATTTTATACAGATTTTGGAACTCGGTAAATATAGTCACGTTAAGATGAAATCGTTAACGGTATTGAAGTTAGACTATGTTCGTCACGAGATTTGTCTTTGAGATGCAACTGGATGAATCTTGGACTTCATTGGAATTGTCTACATAATTCGAGACGTTCCTGATTGTTTAATTGGGAAGCAGTTGATATTAGAAATCAACTGGCATCAGTTTAGTACAAATTCCAAGTCCAATTTCATAGCAACCAATTACGTGTTTCGGTTGAAATGGTAGTCAACTCTCTTCTTAAAATTTGATAAGAAAGTGATAACATAATTTGGCAACATTGCTCTGATTATATTATCTGATAAGAATTTCTATAGATCCAAAATTCTGTTGGAATAAAAGTGTTGTCTGTTGTGGGTATGAAAACTTTCTTTCCCGACGATTCTGCACTTAAAAGGAAATATTTAGTTATAACCGTCATCAGATAATATTTAGTATGTGCTGGCATTTTCAGAAATATGCACCAACTGGTCCAACTGAACAGAACTGGTCTAAAAACAGTATCCTGGGATTCTACATAAGTTTTCTCGTCTGTCAAAGAACTTACTCGCATTAACAACAGGAACCAAAAGTTGGCGATCCTTCAGAAAAATTCAGTACAAGAGTTTACCACGCGCACCGAAATATTCCAGTTGTGCCATAATTTATTTAAAGTTACGCAAAAATTTAGTCTCCTTTTTCATTCAACTCACCCACAGTTAAGTAATTTTAGTTCACATTCGCTCCTGTAGATGTAGCCATCTGAGCCGCAGGTAGGTTTTTCTATCTCGTTGGCACAACTAGTAGGACATCCTATGCTATGGGACGTTCTTTCTTGGCCCATGCAATACGCCATTGGTACTTCGAAAACGTGTTTGCTAAAATAAATCGATAAATACAATTAACTAAGAACTTGCTGATTCTAAAAAATAATTCCTTCTTCGGTTTTATTACAGTCAATAATTTTAAATCCATCCAATGCTATCCTGCATCTTGAAGGATGGCATTGGCAAAGATAAGAACAGAAAAAAATACTACTCATTTCATACAACGAGAATATAAATGGAATAATGGAAGACAAAAAGCATTTCAAATATATGGGGGAATGGTCAAAACAAATGGTCAAAACAACCAATCTAATACAACAATAGCAATTATTGAATGAATAATATTCATGTGTCAAACTAAGTTCAATTTGTCAAAGGATATGCATTTGTTTATTCTGCCAATTGTCAATGTTACTATCCTTGTGCGCCCATCCTCTATTTGATTCGTTCTCTCAAGAAACTGAAATGATAAACAGTTTAAAGCTGCTTCAATTTAAATATTATGTGCAAATTAAATATCATTTAATAATTCTTTACCGTAACATAATTAATTAATTTGCAGTAAATAATTAAGTTAATAGACAACAGATGTTTTTAGCTGTTTGTTACCGTACAAGTACTTTTTGTCTGAAACTTTTCCAGATTTATTGCCTCTAAAAAGACTGCTTTTTATGTGCTTTGATACTCTAAAAACTAATAGGTAATAAAGGCAGATGTCGTGTTTAAAATACCAACCAAAGATCTGAACTAAGTTATTTGGCTTGTAATCTTTAGACTACAAACTGAAATCAGAGTAACAGATTAACTGAATATAACAATCTGAAATACATTTTTAATTCAATTCAGTTAGATGTTCTGGTTTCAGTCCAACGAGCACAAAATGTTTTATAAAAGCTGTAAGAATATTTTTAAAGCAGACTTTATAACAAATTAAGCTTATAATTTTTTCTCCAGTGTTATTGCAAGGTTAATAAGAATAAAAAAACACCAGATTACTGCCGTATAAAAACACTTTATAAGTAACAGGCACTCTAAAAAAAAACAGTTAAAAAAATATGTTATTATATAATGTTATTTTCGGTTATAAAACAAAAATAGTAATATAACAATTATAACAGAAAAACATTTTGTTGCTATTATATAACTATTTTTTAATTGTTTCAACAGGGTTTACAAAATCTGGTCAGCAACTAGAGTGCTTTATAATATGGTGCCAATTTTGGTTGTATAGTTGCTGTACAATGTTTTTGTGACTAATGCTATTTTATAAGATTTGTGCTTTTTAAATATCTAAAACACTGTCTTGCTTCATAGTTAGAGGAGTGAGCTGGTTGGGAAGTTAATATTAATCTGAACATTAGGTACTGCTTTTTGTAAGCAATTTTAGATTGTTAATTCACTTTACATTTCGTAAAATTATTTTGCTGTACCTACTTAATAAAAAATATTATGGGTGTGATCATTAAATATGAGAATAATGTTTTGGCCTTAAAGTCTCTTGACTTTTGACCTGACTTCCCAGAATTCTTTCAGTATTAATTAAAACTGAAGTTAAGGCTATTCAAAAAGTAATATTTGGCAGTTCACAAGTGTTTGCTGTACTTACCCGCAATTTTTAGACTTCATTCTGCAGACGTTGGTGTATACTTTTCCATCGGAACCGCATGCGGGTTTGGCGTTCCTCCAGCACGACTCTCTGCAGTGCCGCGTAGTTTGGCAGTACTTCTTATTTGTTCTCACGACCCCCTGCCTGCAAAAAAATAAAAATCGGAATCGTTAAATATATGTATATACGCACATAACTCTTACTTTGGCAGGCAGGTTTATTAAATGACATTTCTACCGTACAGTCATATCCATAGAAAAATGTATTTAAAAATATTTGACATGACAAGATAATACTTGTTTTAATTGGCAAACCACAACCTTTTCGTTTCATTTGACGTAATAATGGCTTAAGTGTAATATTGTGACGGAAATAATTATTAGTTACAACTAGGTAGTATATAAAAGGCACATTAAATTTATATAAAATGCTGTTAATTAGTTTGCATATTAGTATATATATCCCATAACCTATTAGCAAGATAACTTTAATTTCATAGGATGTTGGAACCGTTAGCTGAGAATTTCTTACGTTTCGTATGGGAACATATTTTGCGTCGGTTTTGTGTGTTGACGTTTTTTTCTAGTATTTAACGGTACATTCTCTTATTCTCGAGTAAGTAAATATGAACATGATACCTTCACATACCAAACTACTTAAATTATTTGTAAGAAAATAATTGCGGGAGTTTTACTTTAGTGACATTTGTTTTAGAGAAAAATATGTCACCATTTCCTTGGCAATATCAATACTTAGTGCAAAAGTATTTAAAACATAACTTATTGCATAATCTCTTAATTTTTTTAAATTTCGGGCGTGCGGTGTCCCTACATATCTCATTTATTCTAGGGTTATCCACCTGTATCAATTTTTTCAAATAAAATATGTAGGGAAATGCGAGATAGGTTTGGTAGGTCAAAGTTCCTGACAGGTGTAAGGACTTGTATTTTAATATTTCGGTGACAGGAATACTCAATTAAACAAAAAAGAAACAGCTACAAATAAATAATTAAAAAGTCAGCTCACAAAGAGACTTCAATGCTAGAATACAACTGTAACCTTTATTTTCAAATATTTTCTATATAGAGATAACTAAGTACAACATTTTTAACCACGTGCTCAGGGATGTCTAAAACGCAAAAAAAAAATATTTCGGAGTTCTGGTTCGATGTTCAAAAAATGAGGCAAAACTCAGTTTTCCTCCGGAAAATCGCCGCCTATTACAACCAACGTCCGCGATGGTGTCAACTAACATGCGATCGTCTTTTACAGCGTTGTCAAATGTAGAAACAACGAAAATAAACATTTTTATTTATAATAATACCTACCTAAGCTGTTCTTCGTTCCATCATTGCACACTGATAAACCTACAATTTCGCTCATTTCAGGTCCGTCAGAATTATCCACTAATACAATTTACCGTGTTAAATAAAATAAAACTCTAAAATATTACTATTGTTCAAAGGGTCAAAAGTCAAAGATATTTACAGAACACTTTAAACATCTCGGAATGTTATAGTTTGAAATAGTGCTAATTATTTTATGCAAACATCGTCGATATTATTATTACATACATATTAATGTGTGCGTGGCAGCGCAATACCAAAGACGTTTTCCGAGTAGATAAAATATTATGCCAAATTCTCTTTGAACCACATTGAACAGCTGCTGTAATGCCTTGGCGGGAAACGTGTGACAATGTTTTTATGTATTTATGTACATTTGCTTGTATTTTTATGTTATCCATTTTAGTTTTTACAGACGAAGATAATTCACCTGGTCGTGGTCGTCGGACCAAGTACCCCGCTTTAAAAAAAAGAACGGTCGAGGGAAGGAGAGATTCCCAGCAAGATTTCAACATTTACAAAAGTCTTCGCAATGCAAACAAGTAAGAAAACAGAAAATGAATCAACAGTTTCTAAATCCTTTCAAATATCGATCTTAGAAATAAATATCAGTAAGGTAGGTGCTATCTCTCTATGCTACAATATCGTGTCTCTCATTAGGTAAATCATTACATAATCATCTACATTTTATGTCCTGTCATTACCTTTGATATCTTTAACATGCGAAATATATCTAACGTCGCGGCTGACAGAAGGCCAGAGTCGGCGATAAATAAACTGATATAGTTTCAAAAAAAAATTCGTTTTATACATAAGTTTAGAAATTTGTTGATGGACAATTCCGTTAACTCTTATTTTTCTCTATCCCCTCTTAAAATATTTGTACTTTGTCATAGTCAATCCTGCATACCTTATGTGTAACTTGATAAGGTTGGATACATTTAATTTCTCAGGAAAAATTAGTGTCAGTAAGATTTTTTCATAACAATGAATGATTGAGCATTGTTCATTTTTTAGTGTTTGTAAGATTTTTTCTTAGCACTGATTGAGCATTATTTATTTTTTGTAAGTGACTATTCAGAAATTACGGATTTGATCTAGATCGTACTGGAGAACATAAAACTAGAGTATATCTACTTACCCACAGGTTAATAGTTTCATCTGGCATGTATTTTTGTAAACGTTGCCATCACTGCCACAGATAGGTCCATCCTGTGGAGCCTGCTTGCAGTCTACAGGACAATTTTCCCTGTGAGCACTGATGTTGTTGCAGGGTCCCAAATGTGATAGTGCTATTCCCAACCTATCGAAAAGTACAATATATTTACTGTGTGTTACACACTCAAAGTCTACTCGACATTACCTGCAGATTTCCACTTGCAGCATGCATTTGTTGAGGTACGTTCTTCCGTCTGTCCCGCACACTAGATCCTTGTCCCCTCCACATTTGTGTTCGCATTTGGAGTCGGACGATCGCTGGCATAGGCTGGGGTCTGCTGATAATGTAACTCCTAAAAAACATATTTCGTTTAAAATATGTGATTCAAATCAAATCAAAATCTCAAACTCAAATCGATACTCTACTTTGACGATCTTGTAGAGGAAAGTAGCCTAATTTTATAATTAACAAAATTTTTAGATTTCCTAATTTCGGATACCTAATACTTGCATAATTTCGGATACCTGAAATTGAGTGCATTTTACTATCCGAAAATAGAAGCAAATCTAGTTTTAACTTAAATTATCTACTTTTTTTGTCAAAACTATGGGTGAAAATAACTTTTCGCTTTAAACATAGGTACAACTATTATTATATCCTATGCTTGCCAAGCAATCTGTTTAATATTTTAAACATTTTTATCACGTATCATCGTAAGATCGAGCGAGAACAAGACTTTAACGAAACTTTTAAAGTTTTATGTTTCTCATTTGTATACAAAAGTCTCGCAAGGATCTTGCAAGAGCCTTACAAGACAATTACAAGACATTATCTTACAAGATTCAGTAAGAACAACGCTTTAAAGAAACTCATCTTTTTTACAAGACAAGACAAGAGTTGTTCAAAATTTGCTAGATATCATGTGTCAGCCAACAAACACTATTCTATTGATCAGCTCAAAATTACTTCATTTTTTAAATTCACAGCCTAAAACACATACTCAAATTTTCAACTCGAATGATGCAATGGTTCCCGAAACATTGGTGAAATTTAACTTTCGTTAACATTGACATTCTCTAGATTGTAAATAAGCAGTACTCCATTAAGAAATTTCCCACTGAACTGTATCCCATTCTAAATAAAACACTAAGCATGAATGACCAGCGCATTCGCCATTACATAGACTAATCGAAATTTTTACCTTTTCCGCAGGTTTTCTTCTTCAATTCGCAAATATTAGGATATATGATGCCATCGCTTCCGCATACAGGATCTCCGTAAGCGTTTTGGGTACATATCCTAGGACACGAGGAGTCTCTAATAGCCGCTGCTGCTGAAAAGAAAATGGGCTTTAGAATATGTAGACGTAACTAGTTATTGTTTATACGGTAATACAAGGTAATTCTAAAAGTAATACCATATAATTAACTGCGTTTTCTAGACTCCAAAGTGAGGCTAAGAGTCTCTATAGGGATAATTATAACTGAGTATTAACTAATTCCGTTAATTCTTCTTCTTCAAATAATGTCCATACTAAACCCCAATTTATCGCCGACTCTGATGCTGCGTCAGCTGCGAGCGTACGCTTGACAATTAAAGAGTTAGGCAACCAGCAACAATTGTCATAATTGAAATTCTATGTGTTTAGGTTTATGATTTTTTGATTTTCTTCAGTTTTTGGTGCCTAGTTTTTCAAGTAAGAAAGAAATATGAGTCGCTTACAGATATTTTCCTATAATAAAGTTCACCGGTTTGTTTTTCTAGGTTATCGGACATGATTTTATAATTAAAGTTTGTCGCGAGGGCATTCAAAGTTTTCTGTTATCTATTAATATTTCTTTCGTTCCATTTTCTTAGAATAAGTGGGCATTTTATTTAACTGTATGCAAAGTGTGTATTTTAGTGAGTAATCCTGATAGACTCCTAATGAGTGAAAATGCAGGTTTGACCATTTGAAACGAAAAACCAATGTAAAATGCTACAGTTAACCCGATTAATTGTTACCTTGTAGACATTAGTATTAATGTACAGATGGAAATCCCGGAAAAAGCAGTCGCATGGTAGTTGACAGTTCCAAGTCATCTCAGGCGATGCTTATCATAGGCGCCGATTTTCAGGAGGAAAAGAGGGTTTTACAAATGCAGTTACATTTATGGTACTACTTTTAGAGTCACATTGCATAATTGCTTAAGGTAAATGCACTTTAAAATATATATTAATATCGAAAATTTAGTAACTACTAATTTATAGTTTTAAATGGGACACCCTGTATTTTTTGACATTTTTGGAATCAGTTTGTTTGTAATAATTATGAGAAAAATTCTAATTTTGAATATTTTTGTTAATTTTTTTTAGTTATTACCACTAAAAATTTCGATTAATTGTATTTCTTTAAAAACTCATTTTCTTCAAATGTAAAGAGGGTGGGCCATATTGATTTTTTAATAATGGATTTTTTTTTAAAATTTTCTGGTACAACAATTTTTAAAATCGGTCAAAAAAAGAAAACAATTTCTGCCAGTCGCGGCCTTCTAGTTTTATTTTTAAAAATTTAAAAAAATTACTTACATCCAGAAGATCAGAAAATTGCTCCTACCATACGTAATGATTCCAAAAATTTCAAAAAATACAGGATGTCCGTTTAATAATATAAATTTACGGTCATTTCCGGTCAAACCGGAAATGTCATGAAATCCGAAATGACCTCAAAGAATTCAGGGCATCATCTAGTATAAACCCACCCTATTTCAAAAGTTACAGCGTGTTCCCACTTTCCGTTGTCACCCGGTATAGCTGCAACTTATTATCTTAACAAATATGTGAATCCTCGAGAATTTAAAACAAAGTAGTAAGTTATACTTTGCAGTAAATAACATTTCCTGTCAAAATGAAAACGTACATAGATACTATTAAGTCAAATTGTAATATAACACATTAAGTGCTACACTAATTACATGTATCTAGTTTTGCACTTAATCATATATGTTAAACTAAATTCACTTCAATTTTCGCCTTATTAAATTTGTTCTACATACTGCTATTTACTTAATGTACGTGTAGTGGTAATATAATTTCATTTATGACATATAATATTACGACAAGTTATAGAAGCCGCACGACATTGATCTTCTGGTTTACAACATATATTACAAATAAGACTTCATTTCACTGACGTCGTCGACTTGTTTGGACTACGTGTTTACTTCAAACTCAGTGAAATTAGAGTAAGCCGTGGAAACTGTAAATTTCTCTCATTTAAATGTATAGATACATAGTTTAATATGCAGACGACACATATTTAATAGTTGTAAATAAAAATCGCATTTCAAGATCCTTTGTTTTTCGAGTAACAATGGAGTTATTTTATTATTATTGTTGTATTACCTTGTGCCAATATTTTAAAAATGTAATTTAATTATATGTAGAGGTTGTCAGGTGAAAATTTGTATCTCATAGTTTTTTTTTAAACTATACATCACAAAAAAACTTTAGCATTAATTTATATAAAATTAATACTAAATATAATATAAAGATATGAAAAATTTTGTAAAAAGATATCAACTTAATATTGAGGAAAGGGGGATCATAGTGAACCATTATTATAAATTTATTTCTTTTGATTTTCATATCTTTCATTTAAAATCTTTAAAATATAATATTGTATATTAACAATAAACATGTAATATGTCGAAAGCCGTAAACGATAAGTATCATGTATAATATATTTTTTAAAAGCCCAGTTGACGGTCTTTCCAAGAGCCTTATTTATAGATTATTAGATGACGTTAAAAATGTGTTATTGACATGCAATAGTACAGATAAAGCACCAACAAAGGTTCATGGTTAAAGTATGGGCGAGTGAATCATCTCATAGAACCTATATTTTTTGAAGACAGATTAAATGGTGCCATATATTTGCAATTTTTAGAACAAAGCAAGTAGAGTACCTTTTTAAAGAGGAATGACCAAAGTATTTAAAAATTCAGTTTTCACCTCTATAAAATGACACGTGTCAAAATTTTGGCCCAATGAGTATGGTGGCAAGTCCGTTCCTGAGTTCCCTGACACTATAAAATATCTACTGTAGTATGGTTTTATGAGCCTTTATGGCCTAAAATATAAAAATTTCATTAAATTATACAGGTCGGTTCAAAACTTAGAGCCGAAAAGGTAAATCGCTGGGTACCCCTTAGGGGCTATGTATCTCCATTAAGGAGCACTTTAGGGAAAAAAATTATGATAAACTAGTGTTATTTTGACCTCCCCTATACACTCACGAAAGTATGCCATATACTTCCGGATACCCTGTATTATTAAATACGTACATTGTCTATTTTTAATTATCAATTATTTATAAAAATGAGTAATCAATAATCACTAAAATTTATAAATACAACACTGATGTGTCCCCCACCTGAGTCACCCTTTGCGCAAGTAAATTTTAGCCTTTGCTACCTCTATCTCTTCCAATCTATTTGACAGATACAAATAAATTTAAATGGTTCAACCGTTATATATTTATATTTTGGATATATTTTGCTTTAAATTTGACGTAAGACATGTTCTATAACGATAACACTGTAATAATGTTCCATCTTGCTTGCATTCCTAAAATCTGCTAAATAATGCACTTCCCACTCAGTCGCATACATTCATAAACACATGCTTGTTTATTAATAGAGATATCATACGCTTGCATCGCGAACTTTATGTACAAAGCCTCTTTATGATTCAATTAGATGGTAAATAGAGGAATGTAATCGAACTATTAATGCCTCAATCTGTACCATAATTGAATTAAGCGGCCTTCAATTACTGCGTCCGTCTAGTTTCCGTTATCAAGGCAGGCCGCTAGCGTTCAGGACTTATTGCACATATTGGTATAATAATTGGCGCGCAAATATGAATTTGTATAATGCAAATAAATCGTGAGGAAGGCGTTATTTAACTAGATGATACTACGGAATGATTCATAGTGTTATTAATTTTAAGAGAATATAGGGAAACATGAGTAGATATAATAAGAATACAAGATTAAAAAACAGCAACAATGCATATTTACGCCGAAAAAAATAAAAAACCCCAACTGATCCAAAATAAACCATTTACATTTCATTACATAAATAGTGAGATAAGGAACCAATACCCACTAGGTAAATTATTAAGAGATACAAGTATTTCGTATAATCACAGTAATACAAAAACCAGCCAACAGAAAACAGTCCGAGACATATTCAATGATAAACAATCCGGCAACAGTGAATCTTGACCAACTGTATTTAGGTCAATAACCTTTGTTCAATGCGTACTCAATGACAAGTAGTGCAGAGCTGCAGAATTGCCAAATAATAACAGAAACAAACAACTAAATTCATATGTTTAAAAACCGCCGGTGTAATGAATATGAAATCATGAGTATTTAATATTAGTCCAGTAATTAATGCTCAACAGCAGTAATCATGTGTCGACATCGGATCGGCTGTAATCTGCACAGCTAAAAAGTTGGCAGTTCAATTTTACGTTTAACACATTAACAGCGGAATAAGCCGAAGCTTGTCCGGGTCCGTTTCTCTATGCTACCGTCGAACTTTATCCAAAGCTACGTCTTCAGGGCCTTTCTATCAGTTACAATCTTCGCGTTGGTTAGGAAGGTGCCTTTCTTATATTTGTTGTTGTTTATATCGCCAGTGCAATTTATAATTATTAATAAAATTTACTATTTACATAAATGAAAATACAATATAAATTAAGTGAAACTAAATTTCAGAAACTTTCCTATCTGATTTAAACATTGAAGTTGTTGAACAAGACCGTGGAAAATTTATAAAAGACATTTTAATAAAAACATATATTTAAGAAGCAATTGGACTTGTTACTATTTCGAAAAATGGTTAAATTTGCTGCCTTTTAGAAATATGGCTCTTGTTATAACTAAGTATATGTTGATAATGCCCACAATTTTTGACGTCTGGCATTTGTCAATTTTGTAAATGCAGATCAAAAGAAATAGTAATTACACAATGAATAAAAATATGCATAAAGCATATAGTTAAAGCTCAAACAATTCTGTTAAACATATTGGAATAGTCTTTTAAGTAATTTGTAATATTCTAGAATTGAATATAAACTAGCAGATTTTCTAAAAAAAGTTAACCAAAATCATTCAATTTCTATTTATACAATGCATTGATATAAACGCAGATAAGACAAATCAACAGCAACTAATTTTGACGCTAATTCATGTCTATTAAATGTATTTTTATGCAACGTTAAACAAGTTGTCATATTAATTAATATAAATGAATTAGTTTAGTATCCAATTACTAGTATGCTACTGACTGAAGTGTGGATTTCCATATTTTTTTAATACGTGTTATACGTAGGCTGTGAAACTTTAAATGAATAACATATCGTTTCTTAAGAGATGTGATCTTAAATTTTACGAACTGGAATAATTTGACAGACATGCCGCACCTTACTAATTTTGAAATGTATATCTACATAACTTTAGTAACTTAAGAAATAAAACAATAGAGATTAAAATGATAATATTTTTTGAATCACACATGGACTGATGCTATATATACAGGGTGTATATAGTACCGCGGATACCGCACTCTTGCAAATGTAAATTTTTCGGAAATATGTCATTTTCGGCCAAATTTTTGCGTATCTTGAGATGCCATGAGCAATTTTTATATAAAAAATAATATTCATTGTGATTTTGAAAGTGGGATAGTAATTTTAGTATCTATAATATGTCTACTTATTTGAAGAAAAGATGATTGATAGAAGTACAAAAAATAGCCCAATAAAATGTGCTCGGTTAAAATTAATACCCCACATTCAAAATCACCCTGTATAAATGACTTTCGGAAGGAAATGTAAGCAGAACAACTTCTTGAACACGTATTCTAATTTTGTCATAATATTCGAATGATCCGAACATAGATGGCTGATAACTAGGTTTAAACGACATACCCATATTTTTGTCAAAAACTTTATTTAGTAAAGTAGAACTTTCTGTATGTATCACAATTTTGACTACAGTAAAATTAAGAAAAAATATTAATGCGGTACTCCATCTGTAAACACCCTGTAGTTATATGCAAGTGCCACTCTGCTGAAAGCTCTTATCGTGTTGCTCCTATGCTGCATCCATCTATCACCTATCATGATTGAAAATATTTCTTGGTAAAACCATCTACATAGCGAGTGAGGATGTACTCATTGTGACAGATGCTATCAGTAAATCAGGGACTTTGGTATAATAAATGCTGATGTTGATAGTATTTATAGGGCATTATATATTTTATGGGGTTTTGATAGTCCCATATTCCAAGATTTCGTCCATCAACTTTTATTTTCTGTGATTTTTGTCGTATTGTCGCTGTTGTCAATATCTAAAAAAATAAATAATAAGAAACAGCATTTGTTTTCTGGGGTAATAAATGTCTCTCCTACATTTCATTTGCCTCTTCTCGAATGCCAGGCGAGGTGCATGTCTAGAGTACGCAGACTTGAACAGATTTCCCAACATAGTGACTTTGTTGGGTTGTATCGCGTATGGTAGCAGATCACCACTAGTTTTCAATATAATGCTGGGGTCAACTTTCGTTTAAGGGAAATCAGCTATGAAAAAAAAAATATAACAAATAGCATTCAGAGGCCCCTCTGAATACAGAAACATTAAAATTTTCCCGCGGAAATGCGTCATTTCCATTATAAAGGAAATTTTGTGGACTTTAGAAAAAGGGAAATCAGTTACATAAAAAATATTTTTTGCTGTGAATTAAAGACATTTTTCTTAACACAGAAACGTCAAAATTTTCCCGCGGAAATGAGTTATTTCCATTATAAAGGAAACTTTGTGGACTTTAGAAAAGGGAAATCAGTTACATAAAAATATTTTTGATGTGAATTAAAGACATTTTTCTTAATACAGAAACGCCAAAATTTTCCGCGGAAATGCGTCATTTCCATTATAAAGGAAATTTTGTGGACTTTAGAAAAAGGGAAATCAGTTACATAAAAAATATTTTTTGCTGTGAATTATAGACATTTTTCTTAACACAGAAACGCCAAAATTTTCCCGCGGAAATGCGTCATTTTCGTTACCTATATGGAAAAAATGTAGAAAAGTGGAAAAATGTGACATTTTTTTAATTCTAAACGTATTTCTGAACACAAAAACTCAACATTTTTAATCTTCTAATATTTTGCCCTACTCCAGGCTTGACTTGACCGTTTTAAAAATCGGTCATAGTTACGATCCTGATAAGGATAAATGCCTGTTTACAGATACCTACCAAATATCTCATTCGATTTCGATGCGAGTTAAACTGTTTTATAAGCGCGAAAAGAAGGTAGAATTTTTTATACCCAACGGATCGAGTCGTCGTGGTCGGCTGCAAATTTTTTTTTAAAAGGTCAACTTCTCCACCAGACGAATTTGCAGACCGACTCTGTTACTTGTGGAGACGCCATTGCACGGAAAAGAGCCTAGATCCAAAGGATGAACTAATTAAATGTATAAAATTAGAATATGGAAATTTTCAAATAAATAGTTTCAAAATAAAAATCATTATTTTGATACATCTACCACAATATTGTCACAAAAGATACTTTAACTTTTAAATCCATACAGAATTCTTACAAAATCACATGCTTTTTATTTAACATTTATATTTATATAACAAAGATCGATGTGAATGTAATTAATATACGCGACGCTCGCTTTTAAAAAAATGCTACACATCCATTTACTTGAATAACATTCGTTTATTCACAAAACTCGTAAAACATGAATATGTAAATTATTTTCCTCAATATTTTTCTTTAAAAAAATGTCCGCAAATAACATTATACATCATTAAAGCGCAAATTAGTAGTCAAATGAAATTATATCTAAGTGGATATAATTAATATACACGAGCGAAGCGAGCGCGCCCGGTCGACGACGCGCGCGGATTTCGAAACGTCGACCGGGCGCGCTCAATTTAAAAAAAAATTCTACAAATCCACTTACTTTTTATAACTTGATTAACATTCGTTTATTCGCAAAACTCAAAAAACATTTATGTGTAAATGATATTCCTCAATATTTTCCTTAAAAAATGTCCGCAAATAAAATTATATATTATTAAAGCGCAAATTAGTAGTCAAATCAAATTATCTAATTATCATTTCTATAACAGATTCTAAAGTCGAAGGAAAATGGAAATTTTCCGTAAATTTTACATCAAATCAAAGCCGCAATTTTATTAATTTTGTATTTCTAGAGCAGCATGTAATATAAAGACATTTAAAAAAGAAATTTTTGAGGCAATTTTCAGTTAAAATACAATATAAGAAAAATTTGAGTTTTCCGGAAAACGAAACATTTCCGCGGAAAAAGAAAATTGGTTATGTACTAGTAATATTATGTAGAACCTTCCTATAGAACAATTTCTTTTGTAAATGATTTCCCTTAAACGGAAGTTGGGCCTAACGCTGAGGCAATAGCGGCTTGAAGATATTCTTCAGTCGTAGAATTCACTGTTGATAAAGTATGTGTTACATAATTAGCTTGTAACTTCAGTGAAGGAAATAGATGAATAGAATAGATGTTGTTCTTCAGTCACGGAACATACTGTTACTGTTGATGTACTACGTGCTTCAGCACAGTTCTCTAGAAGTTCTGATGAGGGATTTGACGCTTTGAGAATGTTGTGAGCTTTTTCTTTGTGTTATCCAAACAATTCTCAATGTATGACTCATCTACCGCTGTGGACTTCCACCCACCATGCTGTTTTATGTTTAAAATATTGGACCCGGTGTTAGCTATTCAATGTCCTGTATACGCTTCGGTGTTTGGGAGACCTAAGTAACCAGCGGCATTAGATGGCACTTTTCCCGAAGATGTTGATATCCACATATTTGTTTATTCGTTGTTCGCCACAAATTTTCTTGAAACATTGGATTTCCTATTTTGTATGGTAATAATAAACACATCCCCTTTGTCTTCTATATAGTGGATTGTTATATTTGTCAGTTCTTCGCGGCGAGAAGCACCAGCACCAATTCCAAATGTCGTGGCTACTTTGGTCATAAGATATATGTTGTCTGGGACATTTAAAAAACATTCTATCTCCTTTCTTTATAATCCCGTTAGCTTAGAGGTATTTTCCAATATCAATGTCCTTCTTTATTTAGAAGTATAGTTTCAACATAGAATACTGGAGAGTTATATTTTTCAATATTGTGAATACAGGTCAAAAATACCTCGTCTTTTAACGATGAAGTGTTCTTCTCCATGCGTCATGGGTCGAAGACAACAAATTCTTTTTCATAGCAAATTCTTCATTTTGCATTACTTGCATCATTAGAGCCCTCCAATATCTCTGTCGGAACATCATTGAGAGACTCCTCACTTATTTTGGGAAGTTTACAACAAAGAGAAATGAATAATAAATCAAACTCAGCCTTCAAACTGAACTGAATATTTGAAGGCTTATGTCAAAAAATATTGACAATCAAAACTACACGTGTAGTTATGGAAACGACAGGATTTTTTATCAGTGTTGAGCGTCGTAGCAGCTTTACTGGTATTTACTGTTAGACTGTAAGTTCCATCGAGCGGTACTGATAAGCACCTTAAGAAAAACTGTTTCGCTTAATGCTGCCTGCATCCGCTGAATTACGTTGGACACGATAGGGGCCTACTGAATAATGTGACAAAAACTGTGCGGAGAAGTACACTTCAGCATGATAGAAAAAAAATGTACTTATCAAATAACTGAGTACTCAACGAATTTCTTAGTATTTCAACAGAATTGGCAGTGAACTTGTTTCCAACCAATTGTGTTGATTCTGAAAGGAACTCAGCTGGAAACTTTACACTGTATATTTTTACGAATCCAACACAAAATAACGTTTTATCGTTGCTCAGGGTATCATTACTGAAAATCTTGTCCAGTAACGTCCACTAATGCCTATCCACGTTCCAGTTGGCTTTCCGCTCGAACTGGTCGATCGATTATGTGTAATTTACCAAAAGAATCCCGATAAAGACTATTGTCATCGTCGTCGGCAGGAGTCCGCCCCGGGTGATTATCCATTAAAGCGGTACCGCGATCGCCCATTAAAAATGGCCAAATGACGGCTTTCCGTCCGTCTCGTTGACGTTTTTGTGCGGAGTACCGTTTCCTAAAGTACCACGGTTTCAGGCTTCGTATCATTCAATTAAGTTCTTCAATGTAATGCTCGTATTAAAGGCTATTACGCGGGGAATGTACATTGTTCCGTGTACGAGAGCAAGAAGTGGTACTAAGAAGTCTTGTATGTATATCAGAGCTTTATAGCCCCGCCGAAGAGTTTTTGCTGAAGCGAATTTTCTGTATTGGTCCGTTTTTCATGGAGATGTGCCAGCCGGTTTTCGATAATTCGACGATCCTGGTCTTCTTTTTAGTGATTTCCTGCAATTCATGCACTGTAATCATCGCGTTATTTGAATTTCCGTTTTAAATTATTAACGTCAGCAGTTTAAATATGAAGGTACTAAATTTGGTCAAAAGACGAGTACATAGGGCGCTTTTAAATGAAGAAATTTGTTTAAAAAAATCTGGCACTGTACACTAGATCGTAGTACTTTGATATCACGCAGGTTTTTTTAGTTTAAGATTTAGGTCCATTAGCATGGAACCAGTGTTCTGTGACCCTTTGTCGAAAAAAAAACTGCACCATTTTTTACATAATATTTACTGGTTAGTTTTAATTTACATTATGTATTAACGAAAAATCAAGTTAATTATGTTTTTACGTAATAAAATTAGGAAATTTCAGGCATAATGTGGTAATACAGTGTAGGTACTACTTTATAACTATTTTCTTTTACTGGATTTATTATGAAATTTTACAGAAACTTTTTTCATGTAATTTCTGTTGCACACGCGTTGAAGACTATCCGTATAACCTCTAACCTTGTTCAGGGCCTTTGTCATACAATAACATTAATTTCAAACAAGATATTTATGTCTCTGATAGTAAATATAGTAATAGTTTGCAACATATATTAAAAATAGTTGTAGTTGCGTTAATTGTAACTAAAATTCGAACAAAAAATATTTGTTTATAATATATCTACAAATATTTGCAAAAACTGAGGAACGTATGTATTAATATTTGAAGAATAAGATATCATTTTCAGCGAAAATATTTCAACATATTTTTTAATGTGAATGAAATATATTGCAATACATTTTTTTAGATGATGGATGAACAATACACTTTTAGAGGAAAGGGTGATAATTTGCATTTAGAGGATGCATGCACAAATTCCACTAATATCCTTCTTACACAGAAGTTGTTTCTGCTCCTGACAAAGCTTTGTTAATTATTTAGAAATAAAAATGTAGCTGTAAAAAGAAATATATAGGTAAGTTTTTTCCCTGTTTTCAACTTCATCTGCCGATATAATATTTGCATGGTTATAAAAATAATATTATTACCTTTTAAAATTGGCTTCTGTTACACTATTGCAAGTTGCAATTTTATTTAAAGTGTGCATATTGTTCGTTATTGAAATTTTCTACTGAGTAATTTTATTGTCTTATTTGTTTTTTTATACTTACCTTTATATTTCACATATGTAACTGTCATCAAAGATATAAGTGAAATAAGGTTAAGTATTGAAAAAATATACCACAAAAAATATCTATTGGAACAAATACTATAACATCGTTACAGAAAAATAATATCTAAAAATATTGTTTTATTGTAATATTAAAATATGTTTCTCACGAAAGATAAAAAATACATATCTGCCGATGGTATGAAAGTTTTGACAGCGCAATAAACACAAAAAATCATTATATGGTAAGACGTATGAAATTGTTGTGCTGATGGTTGCATAGCTAAGGTTCAGGATAATGCCTGACATTTTAATTGTCACAACACCAGACTGGAACTTGAAATATATGGATATATATAGTAATATGGAACAAAGACATTGAAAATATGAATTCGATGTGAACAGTACGTTCAAATTTCTAATTAACACAATTTATTAATAGAAGGCTGGGACACGTGGGCATATATTTTTAGCGTTCGTGTTTTTAAACCATGTTCTCCATTTTGTAAATAAAAGTTTTTTTTAAATGCGCGGTAAATTGGTACAGATTGGTTTGTTATGAAACTGAATTGTTTAATGAAAACCTAGTTGAAGGATTGTGTTGGTTGTTGTTAAATATTAAATCTCTCTCGAGCAACAGTACCAACGTTGGTGACTGTTAGAAAGTTCCCAAAGAAAGTAGACCATTTTAATCAATAATTACTGCTATTTAAAACATGTTGACTATACAGGGTGTCCCAGAAATCAACGTTAAGTCGGAAACGGGCGATAGGCCAAGTCGTGACAGTTATTAGAAAAATATAAAAAAAATGTTTGTCATGTCCTTTTCAAATTATAAGTATCAATAAATAAATTGGAAAAACTGACATCAAGTCCTGTGACTACAAATATTATGTTTCTTCAATCTTTTTTCTGTAATGTAATCATGAATAACCCTTCTGTAAATTGCAGTTTAAAATTAAAACATAACTGCCTCAGTTTCAAATAAAACGTTGGATTTTTGCCCAACATTAAATTCAAAATAATTACATCACCCGACTTTAACCGACTGTACTGTAAAAAAATGTAGGTACTACACTATTTTGGCAAGTAATTTTAAAAGATGGCGCATTTAGTCCGGACTCTAAAATGGTTATGATACTTGCTAGGTTACTTCTTTGTTTAGGAACAATTTTTTTTTTTAGTGGAACCGCATTTCAGGCCAATTTTGTGTAATTATTTAAAATGTTGGTAACTCAATCTAGGCATTTTTAAGACCACAATAGGTACAAATTCGACTGAGACGGAGAATGACGTTATTTTGCCTAGTGTGAGAGAGACAGATAATGACGCTAAGTGTGCGCGAGATAGATAGTGACGACTTTTACATAATTATGAGTGAAATAGATAGAGACGCCACCCCGGCAACACAGTGATGCATTGTGCAATACTGCAGTACGTTACGATCTTACGTTTACTGTAAACAAAATTGGCCTGGAATCCGGTTTCACTAAAAAAAAATTTTTCCTAAACAAAGAAGTAATCTAGCAAGTATCATACCATTTTAGAATCCGGACTAAATCCGCCATCTTTTAAAATTACTTGCTAAAATAGTGTAGTACATTTTTTTACAGTACAGTCGGTTAAAGTCGGGTGATGTAATTATTATGAATTTAATGTTGGGAAAAAATCCAACATTTTATTTGAAACTGAGACAGTTATGTTTTAATTTTAAACTGTAATTTACAGAAGGGTTATTCATGATTACATTACAGAAACAATATTGACGAAACATTAATATTTGTAGTCACAGGACTTGATAGATCATCACAGGATGTCAGTTTTTCCAATTTATTTTTTGATACTTATATTTTGAAAAGTCCAGGACAAAGATTTTTTTTTATTTTTCTAATAACTGTCACGACTTGGCCTATCGCCGGTTTCCGGCTTAACGTTGATTTCTGGGACACCCTGTATATGAAACTCTAGATTGTTTTCAGCCGACATGCGAGAAGGCAGAAAGGAATAAGTAGATTATGTTTGCGCAAATTATCTACAGAAAAATATAGCCAACCTGTTATAAATCCCACTGTTAATATGCAAAATCTTCTATAAGACGTTGTGAGCTGTAAGGTGACAATATAACTAAGTCTTGCTAACTGTCGCACAAGTTTCTAGAATTTACATTTCAACATTTATATTGACCGTTGAATATCCTCCATATGCTTTACCATTTGCGTATGTTACAGCATTAGCTACATTGTAGAGAGTACTAGTACCCAGCCTATCCAATAAAAATCTCTGCTTTCAAATAAATTCTAATGCTGTACGCTTAGAATAAAGTAAGGCGTACAGTAGCTAGCAATTTAGACTTGTGCTCACTCATCACGCAATATCTGTTAGTTGCAGTGCAGTAAATGGTCCTTGTAAATAACTAATACAATAACATTTATAAATGTCAAGTGTTTAGTAATGGTTTTTGCGCAACATTAAGCAGTAATAATAGAAAGAAGTGACTAGCTGAAAAAAATTCGGGAATTTTATTAACTATTGTCTCTAAATCATCTAAACGTAACAGTCGCATGAAAAATGTTATTTTATAATTAACTTTGTTTACATCCTTAAGAAGAAAAAATCAATACTTTTATAATATCTAGGAACCATATCAAAATTTTGCGGTATTTAAAAAATGATTTCTTACAGAAATTAGAATCTACTAATACTTTGACCAGCATTGATAATTATTATAATTACGCTAATAATTTTTTATCCACATATTTTTTTTATTATTAGTAGAAGTGACTCAGAAATTGAAAAAAGCTCGTTTACATTTTAATATCTTTATAATAATAGAGTAAAAAACATTTTAGAGATAGAAGAGAAACAGTAAAATATGTGCTGCAGATGTTATCCTGAAAACTGGTAGACTTTTTCCACAAAGATGAATATATTCCTGTGTTGCGAATTGTTAAACATAAAAATATATACATTTTAACTGAAATCAGTGATGATATTGATTTCTGTGACATACTATTAAATTATGTATTAATACAAATAGAAGCAATCTTGTTTCATAAATTATTTTAGAAACAGCCACGAATAGAACTTCAATATGATATACATGGTGTTCTATAGGTCTATGAAAAACTTTGGAAGGTAGCTGGGTTAATATCAAACATGTTTCTTATATAAACAAAAGTCTAATTCGTTTTTGTTTAAAAATTACAAATTATATAAGAATACCTTATATAGGACGATAGCGATTTTGTAAAAAATTATCAAATTTCGTTTGAATTTCAAAATGCAACGTCATTGAAATAATACACTGTCGATACAAATTGATAACTTCTCAGTCGTGTATTTAAAGTTAAAAAATACAGTTATCTGAAAACTATCAGTTTCATTTTAACTTTAAAACAAAAAGTTTTTCTCATTCTGAGTAATGCAAAAATTATTATTTATTCCTCTTATTCTATCTTCAAATGTTTAGATATAATCAGATGGTATCAAATCGGGGGATATTGGGAGCTGGCGAACTAGACCAAATCTTAGAATCCATCTATTGGGAAATCTTGCATTCAAATAATTTGTGACATTATTACCATCATCAGGAAAATCTCCATCTCGTTGCAACCGTATATTTAATTTGGTTAAATATATTATATTGAAGACATTGAAGCTATCTTTCCCAATTTAAGTTATTATCAAAAAAATAAGGAACCAAATAAATGTCTTCCAATTATCCCACACCATAAGTTCATATAAATTAAAATTTGTCTACGTTCATGCAAAAAACAAAACTTTATTGAACTATATTGAGTGAAAAAAGTGGTTCTTTATTGCACTAGTGCAATAAAATGTGTATTGCATTTATCTATCATTCTACTACAGCGTTTTGTCATCATGACAAACATAAACGTTCAAATCGACGCCACATTTTCCTAGACTTAGTGTCATCTAAATAACATTTTTTGGTTTTTGTATGAACGTAGAAAAAATATTGTATGCAACTCGTACAAAAAGTGCTTATTGCACGCGACGTGAAATTGTCCAACGAGGCCGTCAGGCCGAGTGGGACAACACTTACTTTTTGTACTTGTTGCATAAATAACTATTATAAGTCTCGTTGTCGAAGCTACTTATGATATTCATTACTCCAATAATGTAAAGTACTATTACCCTTCCATTATAGTCCAGACGTTAGAGGTTGAAAATCATTGATTCTCCAAATAATTGCTATTTGTATTTATATTTTTTAACTTTAAATATATGACTCAGAAGTCATAAATATTTTTCATTGGTGTTTGGTTTTAGTCCTATTACATTTTGAAGGTGAAGTAAATGTAGGAATAAAATTTGTAATAATATATGAAATGTGATACACTCAAACTTCATGTGAAAATGAAAAAATAATAAATATTTACTGTGCTAGAAATTTTAATACCGTGACTTGCACTCGGTCACTCTCTCATAAATGCAATCTAATTATTTTTAATGATCGAAGAGCAGATGTCGGCTTCATTATTAAGTCATTTTACATCTTCATGGCACGTAAAAGTTTATTTTATATGCCAATAAAATTATAAGGTTATACCCGCGGAGATGTTTAGAATTATAAGCATTTGTGTACAAAGTGTAACTATCTGCAATGTTCTCTTTTTCTTCTACAACATATGCTGGAATATGAATAATTTAAATTTTTTAAGAAACTACCAATAAAAATGTCTTAGATATAAAATACCTAAGGTAATATCTTGGCTGTAATTACTTATTTGTAGCATTAATTTTATATTTACTCCAGATATTCTTAATAGTTTTATAAATGGATAGGAAGACATGCACTTTTGATCACGTCGAAGTCTCGATATGACCACAAATTTTATTTTTACATGCCACAAAAAGTTTATGAAGGTTATTGTAGCCAATGTTTCAATAGATTCGAAATAATTCTACCACAGAAATTTTGAAAAGAATAATGTTTATTTGAAGAGATTTTAATGTCTATCTGAAAGAGAGTGTTGACAGTTGAATTTGAAGAAAGGGAAAACAGATACATTTTTATTTGTAAATATTTAAGAAGGCATTGTCAGGAGCAGAAATACCTTCTGCGTAGGAAGATTTTTAATGAAATTTGTCTATATATACTCTAAAAGTGAATTATCTAGCACTTTCTCTAAAAGTGTATTGTTCACCCATCATCTAAAAATGTATGGCAACCTATTTCATTCGTATTAGAAAAGATGTGAAACATTAATATATCTACATTCCTTGGTTTTTGCAAATGTTTGTTGATATACGTATATTTGTGTGAAGATAAATAATTTGAGTTCGATTTTTAGTTTTGATGCAAACATCTAAACAACGTACAGTTTCAGCTTCTATTATATTTATGATTTGTATAACATTTACAGTGGTATAAGTTGCAAGTGCACAAAATATAATCTTATGCTCCTGATGTCCCATAAAAATACCTTATTAATGTTTGTCTATCACACCTTAATACAATTAAAAAATATTAAGTTAGATTGATATGCCTCTGTGCATGCAACAGAAATCACTTCAAAAATTATGTAACATTTCATAATAAATACGTAAAAGGTTTCAAAGTGGTATACGTTGTATTACCATATTATTCGTATAATTTTGTAATTTTATTACGTAAAAACAGATGTGCCTGATTTTCCCTTAATATATAATGTAAATTAAGCATTATAAGTATTCTGGAATTCTGGAATTAAGGGGAGGGTAGCAAAAAGGCTACCGCACTTATGCTCCATTGGGCCCCTTGTACATCCTACCATTAGGAGATCAGTCCACCTGAGCCGCCAGCCGGCCTAATAAGGAGAAAAAGGTGGTGACATTGCTCAGGGGGATCTCTCTAATGTAGGCCATAGAAGGCCATCGCTCTCCCAACACGGACTCTTTTATTGACGAGATGGCAGTGCACTCACAGAGTGCATGGAGTATTGTCTTGTCTTCCTGTTCGCCCCTATAAAGAGGTGTATCACACTTCCTCATGTAATAGAGGTGCTTTCTTAGCCAGCAATGTCCAGTTTGAATACCTGTCATCAGACAAAGGATTGTCCTAGCACTCCTTAGCAAAATGACAGCCATTTGTTCCATCCCAACGTTTCATAAACACTTTGTGGGTGTATCCTTTGATAATTTCAACAAATTCTGACAACGGAAGCATACTGGAGGGACCAGGTCCAAAAATATTCAGACCAGATGCACTCCAAGCCAACTTGTCGCCCTACTTTATTGCCATTGGACCGGTCGTGTCCCTTTATCCAACATACAGATACGCTGTTGTTAGCTGAGGCAAATTCTTTGTCGGCTATGATTATACCTGCTAATTCCGTTTGTACTACGGTAGCTTGCCTATACATTGCCCACTGATAACGAATATGCAAGGATCTGGAATAAATCCCACATCCTGCACTGTTGATAACATCTTCACTGGCGGTCTTTTCATTCCTGATAAGTACCGTGCAGGGTCTGTCAAACACAAACTTGGGAGAAATGCTATCCGTGTCTGCCTGCAAAAGGGGCATCTTTCTGACGACCCCACTCCACAGACGACTCCTAGCTTCTCCACATCCTACCTGATGTAGGATGTAGGCAGCATTATCAGTAAATATTACGTAAAAAGATCATAACAAAACATGGAAATTTCCACCCATTTTTATCAGTGTAGATTTCGAAAAAACAGATGTACGGCACTTGTTCGTTGTACGAAAAAATTGAATTGAATTGAATTGTGTTGACGTGTTTGTGTTATGGAAGATATAGCATTTTTTTTTAGTTTTATTGGGTTTTTGCCACACTTCTGAAAAAATAATAAAGATTAATTAAATAAGCCCTTGCGCCAAACGGAACAGTCAAGGGTTATTTTTGAAACTAAGTTTGCCTAACCAAAAAATCTCACACTGAAAAAAGCAGATAAGTAAGAAATAACAAAAATCACAAATTAGGCAAACTTAGTTTCAAAAATAACCCTTGACTGTTCCGTTTGGCGCAAGGGCTTATTTAATTAATCTTTATTATTTTTCAGAAGTGTGGCAAAAACCCAATAAAACTAAAGAAAAACTAAAATTATGCCACAAATAAATAGCTTCAGACAATATATAGCATTATCTTAAGCATTTACCCCATTCTTTTATGGTCAACAAAAAATGATTGTCAGTTACTGAATTATTTAGCGCCGATTTCAATTCTTACATTAGAGGACATTACTCTTGTTTTCTTGAAAGGAATTTTAGAAACATAAATAAACCAAAATAAGAAATCTTTGACCCCAGTTGACTCTATAAATAAGAGATCACATCTTAATCTCCACAAATTTGCAACTGAATGCCAAATAAATACAGTGAATGCAACAACGGTAATAATTTTGTGGAAACAAAATGATTTAGTTTGTGCTTTAGACCTATTAAAAATAACTGTGTGATATTTTGCGTATCATGGCCAAAAGATCACGACAATTTTAGTCGTGATCTTCACTGAAAATTGTTCACTTATTAATATCTAATTGCCCGTGACATTTCGCTACATGTATCTAAAGGTGTGGGTTATTAGACTTGTTCGTTAAAATAATTCTTGAAACAAGTTATGTACGCTCATTTCTCTAAGAGTAAGAGGTATTCCAAGACTAATGACTGCAAAAACGTACTTTCCCATATAAATGAGATTGCTAATTACGTACTATTACTTATAACAATCCGTCATTATTAAGGATTTGATGGCAAATATAAATAGGAATCGTTTCTCGCACGGCAAATGTGATGTTCGAAATTAATAATGCACATTTTAATTTATTTACCCTGATGTAACAGGCGGCAGCAATTTACTGGCGTCAAAGTTGTTTTCTCTGACTACCTATTTCCCTTATATTTATTACATGTAGCACACGATTATTGTAGACGTAAAATAATATTAAATAACCGTAAACATATAGGTAACCGTTAGCAGTGAATAACAAAAACATAAACAAACGAATATAAGTAGGTGGGAATAGAATATAATTGGTGTCATATCGACAACAAGCCACATGTGAGCCTGTTATTATGATTTAACCATAAAATCTACTTGTTATGCCGTTACTTGTTACTTGAAATTTGACTATAGAGGTCACTGAGGTCATGATTAAAATAATTCTAGTAGCAATAAGTGTGTTGGTAAGCTTGTTTTTCTTTTTCTTGGTTTTGTCTTGGTCTTGCAAAGTCAAGACAAGACTTGACGGCTCTAATTCTAAGGCAAAACAAAATTTAAAAAAAGTCTTGTGTGTCAAGACAAAACGACAAGAAGTCTTGTAAATATAAGAAGGGATAATGTTTCAATGAGCATTAGATAAATAAGTAAATATTGCATTTCTATTGTAGGTATATACTTTATTTAAAGGACATTTTAAAATCAAAGTTTATTGAGTCTAGGTTTAATTCTACTGAACTAAACTAATTATAAATTCACTCTCACTTGACTGAAAGAGCTCCGATTGTGTTTTTCCTAATTTGTCCATTCTATACTTTATAACTTCTACCAATCAGAAGCGGAACAGTACCAGACCAAGAATAACCAAATGTTACCAAATTGTCAATAAAGTCCCATGTTAGTCATTTGTATGCAAGGATCTCGCAAGAATCATGCAATGCACGCATCATGCATATCGACCAAAAAAATCGAAGGTATATTCAAGCAATGAGATGAATAAGTTTTAAAAGAATTTCCAGATGAAGTTTATTTAAAATGTGAAAATGGGAATGATCATGGGAATAGCAGGCGCCTGTAGAAGGTAGAGAGAAAGATTTGTCAGCTGAAAATACATAAGATGTCCAGGATAGTGAATCATTTATTATAGTACACAATCCCAATACCAAGACTAATATTGAGGGAACTTTTACAATAATCAATTCAGGGAACGGAACAATTAATTGTTTGGAGTACTTTAGAAAATATTTTTTAAAGTTAAGGTCAAAAAACGCGGTCATCTTAGCAATGCGCAATGGAAAAGACACCAATAACGTAGTGGGCGGAATTGCAATAGGAAGTTGGCCATCAAAGATAGCTAAATGCTTGAATTTGGCGGATTCGTGCATCTTTATACTTGCATGAGTTTAGAAGAACTTCGGCTACCCTTTTGGTGAATAAAGGTCTTTATATTTTAGACCCTAAAATACATGGTGGGTGGCGTTCGTCATTTGTTGCAGAAGGTTACGCAGTTGGTGAATAAAATAGAGTTTTTTTGCATGAAAATGCACCCAGGGAATCTATTGTTTCAGCAGAAAATCTTATTGTGGAGAACATAGGAAACAATTTGACACTATATGCACCCAAAGATTCTACCTTTTCTGGAAGTCTTTTTAAAATTTGCATTAATTGTACTTTTAATTTTTTATAATTTACTCTCTTACTGATCAGACATTTGTAAACACAACTTACTATCGTTAAATTGATGGATTGTGCAAAAAATTTGTTAAATGTCTATTTTCTCATAAAAGGTTACGCTTCTGCTTTCACCTTGTATGAACGAAGGATAAGCTTTAAAATTACCGTCAAAGCAATACTATGACAGATATCATTCAATTGCCATCAAAGTATACTTTGCTTATATCGTAAAAGAAATATATTCACCAGTATGCCCCAAAAAATAAATATCAATTACCTCACAAATGGGTAGTTTTTTCCAATTCAAACAAGTATCAAATATTTAGATAAATCATAAATCTTTAAGAAAATGTCATTAAAATTTCAATAAAATTAAAAACAGAAAGTTGTGCTCATTTCTTCACCTTTCTACACTATAGGACGCAATCATTTTAGGAATATTTAGAATATTTAGGAAGTAAAATCAATATACAGGGTGACAACGAAAGGTGGGAACACGCTGTAATTTTTTTATGACTGCTGATGAAAATTTGAAATTGGGTGGGTTTAAACTAGATGGTGCCATGAATTCTTTGAGGTCAATTCGGATTTCATGACATTTCCGGTTTGTCCGGAAATTACCGTAAGTTTATATTTTTAAATGGGACACCCTGTATTTTTTTACATTTTTGGAATCAGCGGATCATTTTACGTATGGTAGGACTAATTTTCTGATGCATTTTCTGGATGTAAGTATTTTTTTAATTTTTAAAAGAAATTGTTTTTTTCGAGATTTCAGTACCTAATTTGGTCATTTTAAGGCGAGAAATACAGCGACTTTATTTTTTTATCACACATACTTGAGAATACTTTTTTTAAAATAAAATGTAGGTATTTGGGGGCAAAATATGAAAGTTTCAGGTTGCTTTTTCATAAAGTTTATAAAATGTGTTTGATATTATCCACTAATTTGCATTGTTTTTTTTTTACAAAAAAATAATTAAATAAAATTAGAAACATTTTACTATGAAGAATCGTCATATACATGATTGTTGCTGTAGTAATTGAAAATTACGTTTGGTTCTGATTGTTAATGTGACAGACGTTGCTTCACATATCAATCTACAGTAAATTTCGATCTGCAATGAGTAATCAACAGCCACGATTTGACGCCTGTTTCTGAAGAAATTTCTTCCCAATATTTGTTCCTTGTATTAGAGCAATCTTCTTCCAAGACGCAAGACTTCCGCAATTAACTTTCACAACGCATCTAACTGTACGTTTACAACTAATATCACTAATAATAAGTTAATAATACTTCTTTTATTGAAATGTATTTGTATTCACTCTTGTTATGTTACCTTTATTTCCGTTTGTATTAATACAGATTTAAGAACATTAACCTTTCCATTTATTTTCATGAGCTTGTAAAAAAATGTTGTTTCTAACTCAAGCGGAAAGTTATTTGTAGGAAATTTACTATTTTTTGGAATCACTCTCTAACCTGTGTTTTCTTTTAAATTTTTGTTGTCGATGAAGATATATCTTTCAAAAGTCTCTTTCTGATTTAGCCAATGACACACCTCAGGACAACCACCTTCATGCATTGCGAATTCTAGGGAAAGCGTTTGAATGTAACTCTAGATTCCTCATAAAAACCCACAACGCTGCAGCAGATAAATTTACAGCATTATTATTCGGAAACGGTATGTCGGCTTCAAGGAGTTCAAGTCCGTGCCGTGTCGCGCAGCGATACCATTTAAATTTTCAGCAGATAAAGCATTTTTAGATTTCATCGTCGAGAGAATCATGCACTTGGAGCGGCAAAGACCGAAGCGGATCGCGATAAATTCACTTCCATTGAAAGCCAGATAGGAATCGTTTAATTCCAATACGCCTGATTGAGCTATCAGGCGGATACGGTGCCGTATATGGTGAAGGCGGAGCTGCGAATATAACAGAACGGGATATTGAATAAATCGTTCACAATCGCTGGTAAAGGGGATTTTTGAACCTACAGCAACGCGACCTGTTTACCCAGTTAAGCTCCGATAGGTTTATTTAATAGACATTTACTTTTAGGAACGTGAGGAGTGAGTGTCTTTCTAATAGATACAAAAGGCACTTACTTGAGCTTTATTGGCTGAATGTACTAGAAATAAATATGCAAAGTAATAGTTATTTATGATATAACTGCTAGCAGTGACATTTTATTTTGTGAGAAAGACATTTTTCCTTCGATCAAAATAAAATCACCTCTAGAGCCTGTATCATACACAACAAACACCATTAAAAGTACAAATGAACGTATTTCTTACGTTATTAGATTTATCAAATACAGTTTTGAATTAAAGAATACCATGAAGTTTATTGTCGCTAACGTAATAAAAGTTCGATCGTTCATTGTCATGTAAAATCTTGTAATTATGTAGTGATCAAGGCCATGAATTTCTCCCGGCGGTAATTGAGAAGCTGCCAATTGATGTTAGAAAAGTTCAGTAAAAAGTGCAAACACTAATCATTCAAGAATTTTCATAAAATAGGTACAGTAAGAATAAATATGCCACGATTCCAGTTGGAACCAATATTTTTTACTGTATTAGAAAGGTATTTTAAGTTAATATAAATCAAATCTGTTACAATTTCTATCAATGAAGTCATATGTATTAGGATATATTGTAGATATTGTGGGTGTAATTCAACGTTGGTTGGGTCTTTAGTCCACAGGGTAGAGACATTGGCAGACATCTTACCAAATATATTGGGATTATTTTGAAAACTTCTCATTTTCAAAAATAATGAATTTATTCGTTACTTTTCGAAAGCACTGTATAAAAGACTGTACAAAACAAGAGCATCGCGGGCCAAATTTGGTTCCAAAACTTCGGCAGATAACATTGTTTGCTTCCTTCCCTAGTACAAATTTCACAGTAATAATTATTACTACAGCTACCATGACATTAGCCATGAAATTACTTATTTTAATTGTAGTTTCTCTAACTGTACATTTAATTAAGTAGATAAATATATTTTTATTTAAAATTTCTTAATTGTTTTCTATTTTTGTTTAAATTTATATGACGAGCTTTCTAAACTGACTGTAAATGATTTGAACATTAGATACATAGCTCAACCTTATACAATTAATGATGTGGTTAAATATAATATAAAAATTCAGGAACCATTTTCAATTCCTGACTAGCCAATAAAGATTTGATTTAGCTAGAACACTGAAATACCTTTCGTTCAAATCAAGTACAAAGTCTAAGTAAGTAGTTTTGGAAATGAGAATCACACAGTTCAAGAGTATCCAAATTCCGAGCTTGGTTGCATCGTTTCTGAATCTACAAAATAATTTTGGATCTTCAGTTTTACTTTTAGATGGTTCAGGATGATTTAAGGCTTAAAGTGTTACGGAGGCTAGATTTCGCCTGCAATCGTACTTCGTATATGCGGAGGAGTGTATTAAACAGTTGCTAATGGAGTGCTTAATAGCCAAACGATAAAAGTTGCATTACTGAATTGACCTTTTTATTTAATTTATTTTTATATGTGAAAACTATTTAATAAAATATGTAACAATGAGATCTATTGTTACTACAACAACATGTACTTATTGATTTTTTAAAAAGAGCTGTGCTTGAAAATATGTTTTGCTTATCTTGGAGGGTCAGGTCACCAATCATGACATCCAAAAAAATCAAAAGGTCGAGTTTTATTTAAGGAAACTGACCTACTCAACAAATGCTTTAATACACAAGAAACAGTAACAATAACCACATTTTATAAATAATATATAACATAATTTTAGTTTAAGTAAAAAAATATAAATAACAATTTAACTTATATATTTTAAATTTAATTAAATTATAAATTCTTCTAAATATAAAATATAAAAAACAAAATTAAAACTGAAATTAATGATCTAAAGAGTAATTATTATACAATATATAAATTTCTTTTTTCAAAATTTTTATTGTACCCATACCGATTCCATAATATTTCACAAAGTAAATTCTTTGAATAAAAATTTAACTTATACATTCTTAAACATAATTAAATAGTTTTAGCTTTCCTGTATTAGTCCATTTTTCATATTTAATGTCCGATGAGCTTTGAAAAATCATATTTAACACTTATTTAAATTTAAATCATCATAAAATAGAAGGGGTGGCTCCGAAAATTTACTATAAAAGGTATAATTAAAATGATTAAATAATAAAATTTTCAGCACTTACTAAATTTTATGTGCTTAACAATATGTAATATTTAGAAAACATTTAAAAATTTATAGCAGGGATGTAAGAAAATACCTTGGTCGATGGTAAAACTCACTTTAATCTTTTTATGCTTGAATTTTTATAATTTCTGAATGAAAAATATGAGAACTTGTTGTTTCTTACATAAAAATAGCAGTCTTAAGAAATATCGATAGATTGCACTGTTCATTTGAAAATTTAGTGTGTCATAAAAAAAATTGCAAGTATGTGACAGATAACGTTAATATCAAGTACCTATTGTTAAGTAATTTTAATTGAGTTTGAAAATAGTTTCAGTTACTAATAGTAATTTAAATTGCATTTTAGAGCATGTTATGCAATTTTTTAGTATTACTAGAGATATCCTATCAATATGTAATAAGAGTACGTTTTGTATGTAACAAACATTAAGGTTTCATTTCATAAATTAGAAAAATTCACGTATAAAAAGATAAAGATAAACTCTACCTTCGATCAAGCAATGTTTTCTACTACATATTGTTGTGTACAAAAAGTTCAGTAACTGACCAAAATTCCATAATTAATATCAAACCGTTTATAAATTATTTAATAAAAAGCATTTGGCTACCTCTTTCAGGGAGTGTATGAGAAAAAAAACATACTAAGGTTTCCATCATATTTTGACTTGCTCTACATGCATTGAAATTTTGAATATTTATTTTAAAAACAGTTTTTATTACATATTTGATTGGTTACTGCCCATAGTATCCTAACATAACTAAAATTTTTATCAAAAATAACTTTTTCTTGAAAAAATTCAACAATAAACATGTTTACAACGTGAACAACTTGCATTTCTGTGGCATTAGATTTTTTTATTTATTGAACGTCTTTTATTTTCTGCGATAAATAAATAAACCAGAAAAATTTAATTATGTACTTAAAATGTTGTTCCAGATCATACTTATGTTTTACACTGCAAATATTAATTTTATTTATTCTTATAAAAATAATACTAAAAAATATGACCAAAACTCCATAATTTAATATCAAATCTAATAAAAAACATTTGGTTGTCCCATTCAGAAAGTGTATCAGAAAAAAAAACATACTAATGTTTTGGATACCTAATTTAGAAATACGTTTTATTACATAATCGACTGGTCACTGTTCATAGTATCCCAACATATCCATAAAATTCCACCAAGGAGTAAAAACTATTTGCTAATAAAAAAACATTTAATTTATTTTTAAATATATTCAAATTTAATGACATTTTTATTTCATTTGGCAGTCTATTAAATATTTGCAGTCCAAATACGAAACAGAATCATGTGTGACTTTATATTTATAAAATGGAATATAAAAGTTATTCCTTTGTCTAGTACCTATGTCATGCTTGTTTTTAGTTAAAATGAAATTAACCCTATTTTTTAAAATGTAAACACACATTTCATATATTAAAATATCAACAGCAGACCAAATGCCATATTTTCGAAATATGTTTCTGCAAGAAAATTTACCAGACACACAGTAATGCATCTTACAATCCGTACATTTATTGCTCGAGTGGAGCACCCCCAAAAGCACACCCCATATCTTAACCTAGAAGATACTAGTCCATTATAGACCACAATAATCTGTACATCTGACAGAACAGTTTTCAGATTTCTAAGAACGTAACAAACTGAGTTTAACTTGGAAACTAATTGACCACAATGTATATTCCAATTAAGACACTCATCCATTGTGACGCCCAAAAACTTAATACTTTCTTTGAATGTCAATGGTGCACATCCATTTAATCTAATATTCAGTGACGAACAGTGTTTTTGCCAATTATGGAATCTCATAACATGAGTTTTCCTAGTATTAAAATGTAAATCACTATAACTAATACCAACTGTTTATGGATTCAAGAACTCTATTACATTTAAACTCTAATTGTTTGGATTGATAAGGATTGATTGTCAGCATAGATGACAAAAAATGCATCCTTAATTATAGTATCTAAATCATTGGTACATAGAATAAATAAAATAGGCCCTAGAACGGATCCTTGCGGAACCCCCATGTCAACACATTTAAAATTCGTGTCTTCACATTTATATAATAACTCTTAAAATGCTTTTGTATGACACACATTATTTTGCTATTTTAACCCCACATTATAAGAATTATTTTTACATAAGTATTTACAAACAAAAGTGAACAATCTTATATGTAAAACTATGTAAGTTTATGTTATAACAATATTTACATCTACAGTTGAATTTTAAAAAATAAGTATTTTAAAAGATTTCTGTACCTTAAAATTTGTTGGCTAAGCCGTTATATATTCGTTTTACTTCGGTATCTTTGATTATTCGCAGATGGAATGAGATAACATTCCTGTTATTTGCTTAACAACAATACAATATTGATATATTTAATTGCTCTCTATATCAATTTAAAAAGAAAATGAAATTTAACCTGATTTCGAATTAAGTTCATAATAATTTTAAGTTAGTGTTATATAAGTATATTGATTATACGATTAAATTACTTGTCATTTGTACAACTATGTCTTGTTTTTATTTTCTACTTCTGTAAATGGCCGTAGGGGTGCTGGATGTATGCAATTAATAAATAAATAAATCTCTATTCAGTTCTTAAATGTCTAAAATTACTTGTATTTTTACATACATGCTATATCAAGAATACGGCACCCTTAAACCATATTTATGCTTTACTCTGTAAATATTAATTTTATATCTTCTTATAAAAATAATATAAACAATGTGCTCTACAAAAAAGAACTGAATAGATTCAGATCTCTGTCTAGTCGATTTCGTGACTATACCAGTTATCCGACATTTATGCAGCAACCCCGTACGTCTTTGAGGTGACAAAAGTACCCCCGTTCTTTGTCCGCTACCATTCTTTTTGCTCGGTGGAATCGTGACGCCGCATCTCTACCCGACAAGCAACCGACCATCCCTATCCTACAAAATCGTGTCCTTTGTACGTACCTGGCACGGCAGCCGCGAAGAGGGCCACGAAGAGCGCGAACACGGAGGTGCAGAGAAGTCCTCGCGATGCCATCGTCACTGTCAAGTTCAATAGCGCGACCACGAACCCGGTCCTTCGTTTCAGCAGTCGGGTGACTCTTATTCGGCCTGATCTGCACGACTGTGCCACGGCGAGGTACACTGGCGAGTCGCGGCGCGAATCTGGCCTATATCCGACCACCTCTTCTGCAGCCGCCGAAGACGCTCCGTGTCTGATTTCCACGGGCGATGATTAGCACCGTTTGATGCTGGGTGCATCGCCGAATGTTTTTGGTTCGTACTTTTTCAGTTTTCAGAACCTGAAACCCAATTGTCGAATCCTTATCGGCTCATGTGGTACACGAAAATTGTCGCAAAGCAATAAATGCATTATTCAGACGTAGTAGTAATAGCAAAATTTTAGTATTAACTTTGTGAGTTAATTGCTACTATTATTTGCATTTTAAACTGTCGACGTCCATTTATTGGCCCATTTCTTTATCAGTGGCGCAGTCTTTTGAAACATAAGTTATACCTGGTCTGCTGCTGCTGTAGTGCTTCTGTTGAGAAGCATCTCGGAATTGCCGGTAGTATTTGTAAAAAAAAATTCAATCACACTTATGATGATCTTACGCAAGCTGAAATTATAACAATTAATACGGAAGACAAGAATATTTGTCCTAGAACTGTGTCAGCTGTAATACCACTGGAAACGATTTAAACTGCTTCAAAGCAGTTATTATTAATCTACAAAATGAGGTCAAAGAGCTCAAAACTCAAAAGACCTCGAACACATCATCAAATTTTACTTTTGAGGAGATTATTATTATTATTCTACATGGACTAGGGCTAAGAAATTTCTATGTAGCCCAATTTTAAAATTATGCATCAATAAAAATGTAAATTATTCTAGTACAAGAGCAAGAAACACAATGTGTACGAGTAATATACAAACAAAATAAATGTTCATGGGTTTCTTCTAAAGAGCGAAGCATCAAGTCTTTTCTTGAACATACATTTGGGGAAGTAACCACGTGCAATGGCAGAAGGTTCCATGTGGAAAAAATGCGATTGGAGAGGAAAGTTTGCCTGGTTGCTGATTTAAAATTTTCTTTAACTTCAAGTCGTGGCCCGTCAAGCGTTGATCTGGATTTATTGGAAAGAGTTGGCGAATGTCATCACTAAAAAAGTTAGTTTTCAAGGCTTTGAAAGTAAAGATTAAGTCTTCACGAAGTTTTCGATCAGCAAAAGATGTCAATCCGGCGGAAAGTAATCTCTCTTCATACCAAAGTCGCATACGTCCAAAAGGCAGTCGTGTAGAATATTGTTGCACAGATTCCAACAGATTTTTATCTCTCACGAGGTTGGCATTCCATACTGGCCTAGCAAATTCCAGCAAAGGCCGAACATAGCGTTTAAAAAGGCGAACAAATACAGGAAACGTGGGTTTTGCAAAAGACTTCTTCAAGCTTTTTCGCAAACTGCAGCTATGTGATTAGACCGCGAAAGATTTTCTCTAATATTAACTCCAAGGATGATACGATATTAAGTGGGATATTTGGTAAAGAGTACTGGTAACGGGGGTTGTTTTTCCCAAGATGAAGTACAACGCACTTATTTGCATTGAGGGAGCATCCAGTGGTCGCACCATTGTGCAATGTTGTTCAAATCTTGTTGAAGTGTTGCCTGATTTAATACCGGGTTAGCATACAGTTTGGCATCTTCAGCACAGAATAGAACTTTGGAGTCTACGTGAAGTACTAGGTCCGAAACAAACACCAAAAATACGAGAGGGCCTAAGACCGAACCCTGCGGTACGCCACTAATTACGCGGGGGATGAAAAGAGTCACCAACCCTCACACTGAAAGTTCTGTCACAGAGAAAAGTATATATCCAAAGGAGAGGGTTACCACGAATGCCGAAATGGGTGAGTTTATGTAATAGTCTTTTCCTAGGTACTCTGTCAAACGCCTTGGCAAAGTCTAAGTAAATAATGTCCACCGGTTGCTTGCTATCGAGTGATAAAAACCAATCGTTGATGCACTGCACTAAATTTGTCACTATTGACTGATTAGGTACGAAACTATGTTGTTCTTTGGGGATAACATGAGCCGACATTAAAAATTGAAATATTTGATATATTAAGGAGATATTAACCAACTACTTTGTACTTTTTACTGGATTTATCAGCGACGACTTCTATTCTAATGCAGGATAATGCGCAGCCACATACAGCAACGTGTGTTACACATACCTCGCAAAAGTTGATATTAACAAAATGAACTGGCCAACATGTTTGTCTGATCTCAACTTCATAGAACATCTGTGGAATATGCTTGGTAAGCGAATCAGAGATTGTCAAGTAGCTCCCCAGCTACGGTAAATGAGCTTGAGGAATGTCAAAATATTCCTCAAAATATTAAACGCAACCTTATTGACAGTACGAACCGACGTATGCAGGCCGTTATAAAAGCTAGAGGTGGCAATACAAAATATTAAGCTAAATTTGTTATAAAAAGTACGTTTTTTGGGGGTTAGTTAAGTTACAGTTCAATTGATTTGTTTTGAAGTTAAATTTAGGTTTGCATAAATACATTTTCTTATTTTTGTAAGTTCCAATAATTGCTTAAAAATTATTTTCACTCTTAAAAATTAACCAATGCATTAAAGACATGTACCAAAAAACAAAATGTGGGAAAGGAATAGTTCTTAACAGAAATTGGTATTTTGAAAGAATTTTGCTACGAAATTATTCCATAGGGTGTTTTAAAATTAGAGTTATACAACAACCTTTTAAATAACCCTGTATAATGACTAAAACGCCAGCATTTAACAAAAGACAGGATATACAAATTGAATTGATAAATTATTTTATCGTCAGCGTAGCTTAAAATTGTGCTTGAGGTGTGTATATTGAATAAAAAGTTTATATACAGGATGAATACTGTTCCCTGTGGTACACAATATTCAATAATGTTAGGTTTATTTCGTATGCTATTTATTTCAGTATATTGTATTCTAATGTTTATATACAATGTTATTAAATTTAAACTGTTATTTCTAAAACCAGTGTTGTTCAGTGTCATTATAATGGCCCCTTATGGCAAGTTAAGTAAGTCAATGAAAACTGCCAAAGACTTTTGATGATTATCTAACGTATCATAGACGTTATTTACTAACTCCGTAATTGCATCCTGTGTACATTTCCCCTAAATCTAAATTGTGCACTAGATAATAATTTATACTTACCTACAATAGAGAACTTATATAAAGAAACCAGCATATTTATCATCAACCTGTTACCACGGCTGAATAATAATATGTAAACTGTTTTAAAAGTAAACCCTTAATAGTTCTTATAAGCTTGGACCTAGGTAAATGCCTTTTACGTAGTTATACCAGAAAACTAATGAAGAGTGAAATCCGTGACTTCTGCTGCCATCGTTCAACTACAAACAACAATTACATTAACTGAGTGAGAATTAGC
This sequence comes from Monochamus saltuarius, assembly GCA_025584915.1. Taxonomy (NCBI): domain Eukaryota; kingdom Metazoa; phylum Arthropoda; class Insecta; order Coleoptera; family Cerambycidae; genus Monochamus; species Monochamus saltuarius. Next base: position 11,942,312 of record CM046722.1, read on the forward strand.
ACTTTAAAATGATATACTGAATAGTAAAAATAAAGAACTGGCACAAACCCAATACTTTTCAAATCGATTGTAAGGCATGAATTTAATATTAGATGTATCCTGTTGAAAGTTGATTGCTTTTAGAATCCATATATAGTAAGACGTTACCTACATTTTCTTGAAAAAATTATTTTTGTATGCAATTATATACATTACCTTACTCAATTACTCTGAAATTCTTTTTGAGGAAGCTGCTATTGTCATACCTATAAGGTCTCATTTCAAGTAGGTTAAATTAGAATGTTTATCGCATTTGATATATTCTCTTGAAAGCATGGAATAATAAGAGAATCAATCGGTTTGGAATAACAACACAATAAAGGATAATTTTTCTTTTTTCAATTTTTTTATGCAGGGTTAATTATGACTAAGTACAAAAATTTGCTCAGGGAGGCCTAAAAGACGATAACAAAAAATACTTCTGAAGTCTAGCTCAATGTTTAAAAAATGGATCAAAACCCTCTTTTCAGAAAATTGGCGCATATGACAATCAATCAAAGCCCGAGATAGCTTAGATATGTCAACTATCATGCGGTCGTCTTTTTCAGCGTCGTCAAATGTAGAATCAACGAAAATACACATGATTATTAATAATTTAATAATAATGATAGATACACAAGTATCTGATAGGTAACAGTTAATCCGATTAGCTGCAATATTTTGCATTAGTTCTTCGTTGCACACTGCCAAAACTATATATTCACTCATTACAGGTCCGTCAAAATTACCCACTACATAGCCAACATAAATCCTTAAAAACTAAACTAAAAATTGGTCACTAAAACTGTGCTAAAAGTGAACCATAACCTAGAATTACGCATTTCTAGTTGCATACTCTATAAACATCAAAATGTTTTACAGAACACTGTAAATATCGGGATGTTATTGTTTAAAATTGTACTAATTATTTTATGCAAAGATCGTCGATTACTGCTAATATTGTTTCTATTATTGGTATTAACAGAATTTAATTCCCCAACAGCACAAGAAGTTTAAACATTTATCGGCATGAAGTACACCTTTGACTACTATAGTGAACCACTACGTCTGCAGATCGCGGCTGCATCAGATGGTGTCAAAAAATATCGCATACGGGATGGTGAGGTAATTAGTTTGAAATAAATTTTCATTAGGCAGTTTTCGCAAATTTAATTTTTTGCGTATTTTTTGTCGATCTACAAAAATGTCGTATTCAAATGTCTAGATGACGGATAAGGTGTTGATTTATGGGTAGTGTGTCAATAGCATATTATCGTATTTTTCGAGTAGATAAAATATTATACCGAATTCTCTTCGAACAACTGTTGTAGTGTCTTGGCGGTAAACGTGTGGAAGTGAGATATAAGTGGTTTGCTTACTTCCTGCTCGGTCTAAGCGGCTTGACTTACAGGAAGCGACTTACATTGCAGTAGGTACTTAACGCAGACCTCTCGCCCTGGGCGTCGAGCCATTAGTCCGCGGAGTAGTTGTTTCCTGCAGTATCATTTACAGAACGTGTGGAAGTGTTTTTAAGTATTTGTGTAAATTTACGTATTTTTGTTACCTTTTATGTTTTTTCCCATGGAGGGAATCCATCTTTACAATGACAAATTTTAATGTAAACAAGTAAGAAAACAAACAATAATTCCATTTCTAAAACCTCTCTAAATATCAATCCTGGAAATAAATATCTACCTCCCTCCATATCGTGTTTCTCATTAAATAATAATCTACATTTGGTAAATAAAATTGCTTCCTTTGACTTCGCCGGAATATAGGTACCTAACAATTTTTTTTAACTTTATAAATAATTTTTTTAGCTTTATAAGAAATTTTTTGATGGACAATTCTTATTTTTCTCTATCCTTCCTAAAAATATTTGTACTTAATCATAGTTAACTCATATCTACTTATAATATTTTTTTTTAAATCATTCTAATTCGTGATCCACTTATAAATATCTGACAGTCACAAACAAACGCTATTCAGATTTTGCGCAATTTTTTTGTAGCACTTGTGATTCTTTTATCTGTCCAGGTATATTTTGGCAGACGTGTCTGCTTTAAGTTGAAGGAGCTTTAAGGAAATAAACTAAAAAATGTGGAAGATATCATTACACACAGCAGGTTGTTGCTTTGATAAAAAATAAATTAAGCAAACGTTAGGTATTTCACCTCTACTAAGTAATCAAAAAGAAGATTAATGTATTTGCTTGCATTTTTATTTTGCCAAATATGAGACATTTGACTAATGGACGATGTGTAAATATTATAATTTAATTTTGCACAGCAAGTCTAGACCGAAGTATGACATGTAAAACCATGTACCTAATTAAGTTTATTCAACCCCAACTTAAGAACAAAAAACTGGAGGTTTTGTTTTTAGGTACCTACCTACTTAACATTGACATGACATTTTCATAAAATGCACGTCAACATTTACACTAGTTGATATATGAATGTTTTATTTATCTGAAGGAAAGTAAAAATGTAGTGTTATATCAATTAAGTTTAATTAATCACAAATTACGTTATAAAAATATGGTTTGCGTTGCAAAAACCCAACACATTATTTCTGAGTCATCTTGAAAGCTAGTAACAGTATAACCTAGAGAAAAGATGCTACTTACCACTCGTTATCTATGATTTAATGACTATTACCAGTCTTTTGGTCTATCTAAGAATAAAATTATGCGGTCAGCTATTTAGATCAATAATAATTATTGTTGCAGATGCCTTTCTTATTTGACCAAATTTTGCCACACACTGTAAAAGATGTCTGTAAAATTTCAAAGAAATTATTTATATTTACATAATATTTACCATATTAGTTATGATAGTTTTATAGCTATCTCATGTAGTTTTACAAATATTAGTTACTAGTTAATAGAAATAGTGACAATAGTTCTATTTCACTGTAATTTTAGCAGGAAATCGTATATAATTCTATAAATTTAATAAAAATTTACTATTTTCACAGAGATAGTTATAGTGAAACATATTCCAACGCACGCACCTTACAGTATCCCGGTCCTGTAATGGTCGGCTTGTCTATACAGTCTCATGAGCCTTATAGATATTGTGCATTTGAAATAAAAGTGGTTCGAGATATTTCAAGTGTATGTACGGTTTAGTTGTGCTGTAAAATAGAGTAAGAAAGGCTCTCTGAAGGTGATTTCAAAAATGTTTAAATACACATTGTGTGGTACTGCATTATAGCTGCCCGAAAATACCTACATATCAATATTATCACATAAATTCGTTTCTCTGATGAAAATTAGGGGCTTTGGTATAAATAAAAAAAAACCTTTCCTGAAATGTTACACCCCTTCAAAAATTCCAAATTGTCTTCCATGTATACAGTGTGTCCACAGATGGAGTTGACAAGAGCAGAAACTCTTTTGTTTTTGACTTTATCGAAAAATGTCACTCTTTATAAAAAGTTCTGCTTCCCGAAAAAATGATATTCCCAGAAACGTCTTAGATCAGATATACAGGGTGCTCATAAATTAAAAAAAACATGAAAATACTCAAGAGAGAAATACCATTATTTATTATTTTACACAACATTTTTATAAAACAAATCTGTTTATAACCCGAAATAGAGACCTAATATAAATTTTAAAATCAAAACTTCAATTTTGACTTTTACTCTACACACTACGAATAGTTTATTTCTTCTCTAATGCGCTCTTTTAATATCATGTGGCAGATCATTTGAATAAACATTTTGTTTTAGGAAAAAAGTCAAGGGGCCTAAGGTCAGGTGGTCCAGCAGGATAATGGAACAAATCATCCTATCTACCTTTCACCATTGTCTGAGCAAGGCTGTAAAATGTGCAGGACAGCAGTCCTGTTGCCAAAACAGGTTATTGCATACTTCTGGCTCTCAAGTATTTAAAAATGGTAAACCAAATGTTTCCAAAATGTTTTGGCAACAGGACGGCTGTTCTACTCAGAGGAAGATTTGGCCCAATCCTAACCTTACACTCCTTGCCTTTTTTCTCCAAGGTGCCCTAAAACAAAACATTTATTCAAATGGTTTGCCACATGATAGGGAAGCATTAAAAGAGCACATACGCCAAGGAATACATGAACTGAATGAGCCGCTAACTATTCGAAAAATTTATTAGCGGAAAAATGTGTTGAGGTGGGAGGTAGAGGTAGAGTAAATGGTAAAATTTAAATTTTGATTTTAAAATTTGGATTGGGACTCTATTTGAAGTTATAAACAGATTTGTTTTATAAAAATGTTGTATACAATAATAAATAATGGTACTTTTCACTTGAGTATTTTCTTGTTTTCCAAATTTATGAGCAGCCTGTATATCTGATCTAAGACGTTTCTACGGGAATCTCATTTTTTCGGGAAGCAAAACTTTTTATAAAGAGTGACATTTTTCGATAAAGTCAAAAACAAAAGAGTTTCTCCTCTTGTCAGCTCCATCCGTGGACACACTGTATATCAAGCTAAAGAAACCAAACTTGGTTACATTTTCTGTCAATAAAATTACACTTTTGTAAGTTTTTTCAACCCTGAAGTAATTTTCCTAGGAGTGAAGTAATCAACCCCTGACATTTTTTCTTATAACTTTCTTAAGCTCAATTCATTTAATAATTGTTTTGTCTATTGAAATATTTTCGAAAAGTTAAGGATTTATGAGAAAAAATTGTATTGTAATGGATTTTTGTGGCCTGTTCTTTGCAATGGAATCCATAGACAAAGAATTAATATATTTACATATTATGTAAAAATATACTTAATTTCCATAGTAAAAATACATTTAATTTTTACATGTAGGTATCTGTTTAATTATATTGAAATTTTACAAAGCATTAGTAACTTTACAAATCGTAAGTAAAATTACCATAATAGCTATGGGCCAATGATAACGATGTTATTTACATAAATCATTTTTTAAGTGCAGTGAAAAAAAATCGAATTTCAAATCTTTGCCAAGATTACACTTACATCACGTAAAATTATATTATTTTTTCAAAAGATAACACAACATAATTAAGTTGTAAAATTATATTTCATAATATGTACATAAACACGGTTTTACTAGTAGTAAGTAACTATTTGTTACTTATATTATATACTTTATTAAACAGGCATCAATTTGTTGAATATGGTGGTCATGCATCTAGTAAGTATTTTGTTATTTCTGGTGTTCCTCAGGGTTCAAATCTTGGTCCATTGTTATTCTTAATTTTTATTAACGATCTTTCTTCTACTTTGACAACATCTCACTTGCTACTTGCTGACGATCTAAAAATATGTTCTAAAATAGATTCTTTACATGTTCTTTACATGATTGCATATCTTTAGAAAATAATTTAGAAAACATTAATGTTTGGTGTAAAGTTATCACTTTTTCTAAATTCAATTCACTTTCAGTAACATTTTAATGATAACACTCTTGCGCGGTGTATTGAGATCAAGGATTTAGATATTACTTTTGACGGTAAACTGAACTTTAACAATCATATTAGGAACATGGTAACTTCAGCTACTAATAGTCTAAGGAGATCTTTAATTGAAACTAGAGGAATTTTACTAATGTCAACGGCCCAATCCAGGAGATATTGTATTATCTTTGCCATTTAAATTAGTCTATAATGTTATTGGCGGTCAGATTCTTTTAGATAAATTATCATTTCTGGCGCCTGGACATAATTCTCGTTCACATGATACTTTTTACTGTACTTTTAATAGCATAAATGTTATGATGAAATCTACCGTTAATAATATGTGTCAGTTAGTTAATAGTTTATCCAACACTGTCATTAATTATAATTCACTTGGTGATATTTTAAAATCTTATCACAATTTGCAGCGAGCGCTTTTGTAAAACTTCTATAAAATTTCTATATATAGGTATATTCATATAATTATATTTTTGTAATCTAAAGTGTGATTTAATTCCACTCTATTTATTAGTTTTTCTGGAATTGGGTGTAAACCTGTTGGAAATAAATGATATTATTATTGCAGTTGTAACATTATATTCTGGTGTGTTATTTTCTACACCGTTGACCTAGGCAATAAATTTACCGTGCAATATTACCAGTAATTATTATCAGTGTATTCAGATGGTTATAACGAAATGTTTTAAATCTCTTGTCATTTACAATTTACAATGACATTAGTGTGAAACCAAACAAATCAAGTCGATCCGCTTCCGGAAGTCATCTTTATTTATGTCCCATTGAATTTCAAATTTTATCTTTATGGACATCGAGGCCTATCGGTTATCTCGAAAGCTCTCACCTAGTACGGCCATTATGCACTCGATGCCCTGATCTATAGCTATCTGATTATAATTAATGCAGTTACTTCAGCGATTAGCTCTCGAGAACCGTTTAGAAAGGTCACAAGAGGAAGAAAAATTGGAGCCATTGCTCTGGAACGTTTGACTGCGCTGCAGAATAATGTTTATCATTAGTTGATTTATTCAAATTATATCTGGTAAAAAGCGGTATATGATACTTTTAATACAATTGAATGTAGTGGTTAAATTGAGTTATAACACAGAACGACGAGAAAAAACTACAAAAAACTGGCTGATAGAGAAATAGGTTTAAACTGTCTTCCCTATATTCTGTGACCTAAAAAAAGTTATATTGTTATACAGTGTGGAAGAAAAGTATGGAATAAATTCATTATTTCTAAAACAACGAAGTTTCATGAAATTTCTTCGAACCCGTCGATTTTGCTTTTTAAAAAGACTCTTTTTTCTATACCAACGCATTTTCGACGTTCATTTGTTTTCGCATGATGACGTCATCGGAATTTTTTTAAATAGAATAGAAATTTAACTTGCTGAATTCAAAAATATATAATTTCAACACTTTATTAATTCAACTTTCCGAGAAAAAAATAATAACCGATCCAATAACTGCTGCAGTTGACAGATGTCAATTCTGATTAGATTTTGTTTAGCTGCCAGAAATAGTTTCTGAGGTGATTTAATTTGTTGTTTTGCTATCAAAAGACGTAATACTCTAACATGCAATCTAATAAAACAAAATAATAAATTAGGGGGTCAAATACGACTGAGGCAACCAGAATTTAATAATTAATTAATTAATTAATTAATTATTGTTAAATTGTTTTAAAAATCAAGAGTCCTTTTTGTGAAACTGATAAATTCACTATATCCATGTTACTCTCAACCAGCCCATCACAGCACAAATGGGAATATTCACATTTATTTCAGGCCGATATTTTATTGGATCGGTTATTATTTTTTTCGGAAAGTTGAAGGAATAAAGTGTTGAAATTATACATTTTTGAATTCAGCAGGTTAAGCTCTACAAGAATCCGATGAAAAAATATAGGGGTTCTATTTAAAAAAATATCCGATGACGTCATCACGCGAAAAAGTGTCTTTTTAAAAAGCAAAATCGACGGGTCCGAGGAAATTTCATGAAAATTCGTTATTTTAGAAATAATGAATTTATTCCATACTTAATAATAATAATATATTTATTTCCAAAGATATACATACATACATATAGGAATAGTCATGAAAAAAATAATAAACATAAAACAACAAAAGAATTATTAGTCAGTGCCTGTGTAATTTAGCGACAATAAAAAGAATTCATCTACACTATACAATGACCGTTTCAAGAGAATTTTTTTCTTCCACACTGTATAAATGTGGAATCTAAGGACAGCCATTGTCATGTAATCACGTAATTTATCCAATTACGGGGTACATATTTAGTATGAGTGTAGGTATGAATTAAAAGATTGCCAGATTTAGAAACTTAGCCAGTGGCGGAGGTGTGGGTATCATCGATCATTATTTGCCAAAATAATACGAACACGTGCAAAAATTCCAGGGGTAGCTCTTATCACATCACGACCAGCTATAATTTGACGTAAGTGCTACTCAGATTCAATGCGAATTTTATAAACTAATGTACTCATATGTCTCTAAACAAAAAAAAAATTAATAGGGTTCATATCGGGTGATCTGGGTGGCTAAGGTTGACCTGATTCTTGGCTGCTTCGTCCATTCACGTTATTACCGAATCTTCAATCAAGCAGTTGAGACAGAATGTTATCAAAAAATGTCTGTAGGAAGCACCGGTTACAGTTCTTAGTAAAAAATAAGACCCAACCAAAAAAAATTCCAATAATACCCACCCCTACATTCAAAGAAAACTGATGTTGATATCGAGATTCGATTATGGCATTAAGGTTTTCATCAAACCAAACGTGTTGTGGAAGTTCATTATAACATATCTGGAAAAATTAGCGGCGTCGGTAAACGATATTCCAGCGGTAAAGACATTTTGTTTTTTTTGCAAAATCCAGTGGCAAAGTTGTAGGGGAGCAGAATAGTCTTAAGGGTGCCGTCACCGTATATTAGCAGAGTAGTCTACAAGACAGTAAGATTTTAAACGGTTGGCACATACTGCTATCAAGTAGGTAATAGCTAAACTATTTATAGCTCAAAAAATACTGATAACTTCATCTTACTATGGTTAAATATGGCGATAATCAAAACAATGTATATCTCGACATAGACAATTTTAAGTGTACCTTTCTTTTCTACAAAAACGTTAACACTTTATTTGACTGCAGCAAAATACACATAAAGGACGAACTTAGGAAAGGTTTCTGTCCATTTATCTTACTTTGGCTTTTAAATGTGACAAATTAATTATTGAAGTAAAAATTCCATAAAAAGTGCCACTTTCAATAAATATTTTAAGTACAAAATCGCTACATTTTGGCAATATACTAACATTACCTAAGTTGCACTTTTTAGTATACAATAATGTAAAATTTTTTTTTGGTAACTTTAACAGGGTTTAAAATTCCCAACTTAAAAACTACATCGACTCCACTATTTCGTGGCCACAAATATGGCCACTTTAAATCCTTTGTAAGTGATACGGGTATAACTGTTGATGCTTCAGAATGGACCAAACTAGTTTATAATAGTATTCTTCATAGTAACACGGAAATTTCCACCCATTTTTAACAGTGTATAATTAGTAATGTTTCCCTAGAAGCTTCTCATCTGTCGACATCTATGATCCTGCAAAATCAACTTCCTGCGGCCGCTTGTCGGGACTTCGCGTCTTCCGCAATATTCAAATAGCGCAAGGTATGGCTTCAAATAAAACAAAGCCTAACTACACGTTATACACTCGGCAGATATTCAAGAACATTGCGAGTAATTTGTGTTTTCTTTTTGCGCACTGACGTTTTAGACAAGTACAACTGAAACATCCAGGTGACTGATTTACTCCCGAGGCTTGGGAAGGCCTTTCCGGGTTTGGAACGGAGGCATTTCGTGACTTTGTTTGCGATACGGTGGCAGTAGAAAAAATTAGAAGGGAAGCCTCTGATACTTTCACAAGAGATACAGGTATAAAGTGTACACAATTTTGAATACTACTAAATAATAGAAGTTCATTTTAACATATTGCATGTAAGAAGACTGTGGAATTTCGGCGAGCCAATTTTTTTACAATTAATACCCTGCAGGGAGATTATATTTTACTAACCATTTTATTGATGTGACACAAATTTGGCTTACTACGAAGGGTTGTTTTTTTTTTTTATCAAAAAGATAATATTTAGGGGCCATTCAACACACATCAAACTACCCATATACCAAATTTGATTAACAAATGTATATTGAGTGTTTTTATGGAATACTAAACTTTGAAAAAAACTGAAAACTATAATAAGCAGGTCAAAGATTGCCATTAAAGTGAAAACAAATAATAATTACACAAATAACACATACACTACAAGATTAACACTTTAAACTGCGGCCACAATAAAAATTATTAACGTTCAAAAATTGTAATGAATTATGAATACCTACTAATTTATTAAAATAGAATTAGAAAAGATTAATCTAAATTAAATTTTAATTTTCTCCACCATATGCCCTTCCAGGCAAACACATTTTTACAATTTTCTTCTTAAATTTAAAATTACTTTACATAACCAACATTGTTTAACAACATATTATTTAATAATTCAATACTTTTTTTATACGTTAATTGTTTTTACTGTAGCCATATAAAATAATTCTAAAATTAAGAACATTATTGGAAAAATGTGTTCGACTCGAAGGAGGGGTGATGGAGAAAACTAAAATTTAATTTAACTTAACGGTTTGTTTAATAATTTGGTACGCATAATTCATTACATTTTTTGTACGTTCATTATTTTTACTGTGGTCGCAATTAAAAGTGTTAAACTTGTAGTGTATGTGTTTTTTTCTTTGTCCGATTTATATTTGTTTTTCACATTCATGGCAATCTTTGACCTTATTATAATATTTAGTTGTCTGATGTTGGCACTCATAAAAATAACATACCATTGATCTTTTTCGATCAAATTTGGTATATGTGTATTCTGATGGATGCTGTATAGCCGGGTAATATTATGTTTTTGATAAAAAATGTCTAATGCCACTTTCTGGAAATACGACTCTTTTAAAAAATTGTAGTAGGCCAGACCTTTGTAATAATAAATTGCCAGGAAAAGTAAACAAAACCACGTGGCCGAAAACCGTTGCTATTACACCCTGTAAATCAAAAAGAAAACATTTAAATAAGAGTTTTTGTAAAGATTTTTTGCCAACATAGTCGAAAGTCGGACTAACAAACTAATTAACAGAATGTTTATTAGATATAGATCAAATATCCACAACAAAAGCATCTTGATGAGTATTTTTTGATACGCTTATTGACATCGGATAATTATATTTGGTTTTTTATTCAATATACTATTAAGACAATCTTAAAAGATATGTATGTAGGTAACGGATATTGCTTGGAATAACCTTATTCAACAGTGTAACAACCTCTTACAAATGATAATTACTATCAGTAGGATAAATACAAAAGGAAGTAATTATTTTTGATAGCAACGATTTTTTTTTTTTGTTATAACAAAGAAATCGATACAGTAAAATATTTTTAAGACAGAAGTTATATTTGTTATACGGGGAGGTTTCTTTTTTGAGAAATCACTGCATACAAATTTTAGCCTATCCGAAATAATCATATTACTATTGGATAAATTTACATTTCGATATGGTGTTCAAAAAATAAGAAAATATTAAATAGTGAAGCGGTAGAAAAAATAGACACAATTTAATGTTTGAATTGTGGATTAACTATTTTATTTTTTAAATAAGTAATGGAACAACTTTTAAAGTATAGTTATTCACCAAATTGTTACTGTTTTGCATTGCATCTAGTGTAATGACAATACTGTCTTCACTCATATTTACTTTTCAATTGTCTTAATTTTTTTATTTACAGTGTGTCTTAAAAGTCATGCGCATTTCGGAAACTGACAATATTTGAAAAAATTGTTCAGACAGATCAATTCTGTTTGTTTAGTGCATCAACTTCGGAAGTTCTATTTTCAAAAATACCAGTGGCGGCGGAAGTCGGGATAAGGTTGTTTCTTTTTAATGGCGTATACCGTATGCAAGTTTTTGTCTTTCTGAGTAATTTGGTGTGCAACATGTTGGAGGATGTTGGGAAAAATTGAAGAAACCTAAACTATTTCTATTTTTCAACGGAATAGCTGAGTTTAGGCTCTTGAACACAATCAACTCTTGTTGAAATAGTTTTTATTTGATTTTAATGGATCAAAGGTTTAATTTGACCTTCTGCAGCTTGAAAATGACCCAGACTGTTGACAAACTATCTCCTGATTGTTTCAGATGGTACTTGGCCTGATTTCATGACTTGACAATGCCTTGATTCAGGTCTTCAGTTGTCTTCGTTCTGTCATGATACACCTTGCTTTCCAAGTATCCCTATAAGGAAAGCTCAACCGAGATTAAATCAGGCGACTTGGCTGCAAATTTCTGAAATTCTCCACATCTGCCAATCCAACGATGTGAAAATTGATGACTAAAATAGTTTCTAGTAGTCAAATGGCTGCGTGGACGCACTTTTCGTAATGATGGGAAGGGGTTCCAGAAACTATTAGATTCAATCGTCCCATTAAAAGAGAGACATTCTGAGTTTACGGTTTTCTCGATTGTTCTCCAAAATTTTTCCTACCAATAATAATAGTAATATCTCGACCTCTCATCCTAATTTCGAGGATTAGCCCAGAAGTCGGAGATTTGTGAGGGAAAGGGGGCGGCACATTATTAAGAAGGCCGCATTTGCACCCAGGAACAAGTTACGCTGGTAGGTCCGGAAAACCTCATTAATTAGAGGGATGGTCAAACGTCGACCACTATTAGTCTGTCAGATTGATCCAACCCAATGTTCTTTCACCCTATCAAACCTTCAGAGAGGGTACGAATCCTCTCCTCTATTATAGCTGATCTACGGCGTACCGGCCGCGGGATTCGAACCTGAGTAGGGTGGTCCAATATGATTGCTAGTTTTTCGAAATGCGTATGACACACTATATAAAAATCTAAATATATTTATGACAATGCTATTGTTTAAACATACAACAATTTTATTAATATTTTCATAAAAAAATATTAAAGTTTCTCCTGTTCGAGCAATGGTCTTCTACAACTTATGAAAAAGATGAGATCAAACAGTACATTGACATCACGTTTCATCAATTTATAAATACTTATTTTGCAAAATTACGTTCTTTGCCATTTATGGATTTACTAATATCCGATTATCATTTTTTGAGCAACTTAGAAATGCTAATACATCTTGCTTAAAATGTATCAACTAATTAGAAATTGACGAGATTTTAACGACGTGTGTAATTTGGGGCATAAAGTGTATATTTCACCCTTCTATCTGGACTTAAATCTGTCCTACTTCTAAATAACAGTTTCTTGAATTATAACCGACAACTGCAAGTATAGGTACCTACTTTAACTGAAACATTCATTAATTTGGCAATGTAACTACGAAAAATAATTCGCAAATGGGCATTAGCAAAGAATTTTGTTATAGAAAGCGAAATATTAAAAAGCAGCAGCATCCAATGCAAATTATACTTTAATGTAATTATGTAGATTTCTCTCAGCTATGAAAATTGCTTTAGAATTTATTGCCTGTTGAAATGATTTATTTGAAAGTTAATAACACTGTGTGCAGCAAGATATTTTGTCTGAGAAGCTAAACAAAAATCTGTGTTACAAGGACTGTAATCACTGGATTAAGTTGTATGTGATTATTAAAAAAATTGCGCGATAGAAAGTTTTCGCTTTAATATATTTAATCTTACTAATGGAAAGTAAACAGTGATTATGTCAAGAAATCTATAATCACTTAATGTTACAATACTTACTTGCCTATCAAGTTAAATCAATTTAAAAAAATCTGTAGGATACACATGTCACCTAGATTATTGTTTTTTAATTAGCATTCCAAAGTTGGTCTATTGAAATGATTAATAAATTAATTTTTATTTCAAAAACGATGCGTCAGATGGACAAAGTCAAAGACACTTCTTAAGAACAATTTTGAATGTTCTGTCAACAACGTTTGGAGGGTACCTAGATAGTTAAATTTTAGATCTAATCATAACATTGTTATTAAGAAAGGTGTTGTTAAATGTTTATACGATAGAGCAAAATTAATTTCATCAAACAACGAAATTTTTATTATCTGAAGCTATTTATTTGTGGCATAATTTTAGTTTTTCTTTAGTTTTATAAGGTTTTAGCCACACTTCTGAAAAATATAAAGATTGATTAAATAAGCCCTTGCGCCAAACGGACCAGTCAAACTAAGTTTGCCTAACCACAAAATCTCACACTGAAAAAGCAGATAAGTAAAGAATAACAAAAATAACGCAAATGTACACAAATACATAAAAACACTGCCACACGTTTACCGCCAAGGTTTACAGTTGTTCAATGTGGTTCAAGTATTTAGCATATACGCTGCCACACAATAATATGCACTTGTCACACTCCCCTAAATCAGCACCGTCATCTAGGCATTTGAATACGACATGTATGTAAATACACAAAGAATACGTAAAATTTGCGAAAAGCAAGTACTGAAAAATTATTTGAAACTAATCAAAGTACCGTTGGTAATATTTTTTGACATCTGATGCAGACCACATCTGTAGGCCACTGGTGCAAGGTGCACTTCACGTCGATAACTTCTTGAGGTGTTCGGGTATTAAATTCTGTTAATAATAATAGCAACAATATTAACAGTAATCGACAATATTTGTATAAAATAATGAGTACTATTTTAAACTACAACATCCCAAGATATTTTCAGTGTTCTGTCAAAATGTTTCTTATATCCATAGATATAACTTATCTTCGCCACGATCCTTGAGGTTTGGAGAGTATGCAACTAGCAATGCAATATTCTAGGTTATGTTACTTTAGAACAGTAGTGACTTATTGTAAACGTTTTATAGTAATTAAATTAGTTGTTTTATGTCGGGTATGTTAGTGGATAATTATGACGAATCTGTGAGGAATGAACATGTAGTTTTGGCAGTGTACAACGAAATAACGAAGAACGAATACAAAATACTATAGCTAACGGGAACTGTTATTTATCAGGTACTTAGGCATTATTATTAATAATAAGTGTCTATTTTTGTCATTTCTACACTTGACAACGCTGCAAAAACCGATCGGTGATTGTCAAAGGCGTCGGTTTTTCGAGGGAAACGAGAGTTTTGCCCCATTTTTTACAAGCTACGAGCTACAATTCCGAAATATTTTTTTACTGTCTTTCAGGCCTCCCTGAGCACGTGGTTAAAATTTTTCTACATAGTCACAGTTAACCCTGTATTTATTACTGACGATCCTTACATTTGATGTTAAAGTAAAATTGGGACAAGTGCAGTTCATAGGAAAAAATATTCGACATACTTCCTGAGAAAATTATGCGCACTTGTAAATATATTAGACATAACATTAATACCTACAAGCCATTAAACAAACAATTTATAGACATTTAGAGAATGCTAGCGCGGAATACGAATCCGAGGACTGCCATAAGAACAGAGACTTGGGCAAAGAACCCACCGTCAGCCGTGAGATTTGCGCAGCCAATTAACGGCAGTTAACATGTGTGAACTATGTTAACGGCTGAGCCGTCAAAAGCTGAAACGAATTCACGTGCGCGAAGCTCCTAAAAGGAAGTCGCGGTGACCTTGAACGAGGTTACTGCAGTCACCTGGAGGCTTGGGTTGCCTACATATCGACGTCCACTGACATATATGTTACCCATATGCAATCTCCTTACATGATTTGCTGACTCTTAACTCGAACAAATACGTTCTGTTTCGCTCTCGTTCATCAATCATGGGAGGCTGCAAAAATGCAATCAGAGATCGGAATCGCAGTGTGTAGCTCTCTGCTGAAATAATTTATAGCCGTGTCGCTGCTATCACCGATGATATGTGGCCTGTTCTTGTCGCGGTAACAGTTTTATGGGTTCATTTTTTGAATCGGTTTAATGTCGGTGTCAACAGGGGGTAGAGATGTAAATCGATAAATACTTCAGTTACTGCAAAGAGTAGATTCTAATTACAAAAAATTGGTGTTCTTGGGGAGCTGTTGTGTTTCAGTATCTCTACTCACATATAATCCTTTTGCTATTCGTTGGGATCCTTTTCTATTAAACGCACACTGACTTAGGTTAATCGCGTTCTGGGCACAAGGACCTTAAAATAATTTGGGAATAGATGCGCCATGACGAATGGAGTCTCAATATTGTAAATAAAATTTTGATGGAATCCTTATAGTTTCCGGGAATAAAATTATTGGTTCCAAATATTGAAATCCGATTGTAGTATTAACGTTTTTGCGATAGGGCGGGTTTTACACTATTTTTTCAAGTGTCTGAAATAGTTTACGTGTATAGCAACTCGGAGTTGATGGATATAGTTTTAATTTATAGCGAACTAAGACAAAATAATTTAGCAGCTTATCGTTTGTACGCAGAATGATTTCCCTATAAACATGTGCCAAATACTGCTATTTTTACCGCGGTAATGTAACGCGAACGTGATACGGGAAATTTGCAACCAAATCATGGAAGAGATGGAAGTCCAGGATGTCCACGGCGTGTTGCAGCAGCTGAGGAACACATTTTAAAGATTGTTGAAGAGAATCTCCGAATAAGTACCAGTAGCAAGAGATTATCTCTTACGAATTAGATTTTATGAACGGTTGCTGTAATACAATGTTCGAAATCCCAGATTTACAGTTAACGTGTTAGTTATAGAAGAAGCTATTTTTACACGGAGTGGGATGTGTAACATTCAAAATATCCATGTTCGGAATTTTGACTTCTGGAAGATGTGCTGTCCGACTCCAAATATGGTTCTTGCACGATGGTAGTCCTCGTTTTCGACCAAATATTCGAGAGTATCATAATGAAGTTCAAGGGGTACAATGAATTGGGTGAGAATGGCCGATATCATGGCCGCCACGATCTCCTGACTTAAATCCTTTGGACTTCTCTTTGTGGACATATTTTAAAAATTAAGTATATCGTATCATAGCTGCTGCCAATAACTTACGAATTCAAAACAGACAAAAATCAGAAACATTTGTGTTAGTTCATGGAAACTGGGTAAGACGAGAATTTTGAACAGTTACTGTAACATCAGGTATGGCAACTTTAATTTATTAATTAAAACCATAAATTAATTTTATTACTTAATAATAACAATAGCAGCAAAAACAGTTGAATTTGCTGACATAAAATAGGTGCTATAAAGTTTTATTTATTTCTTTCCTTGAAACCAGTTTCAGATGCCATGTGTATCTTTAAATCATCTTCAAACTGCTCTTTTTTACAAAATTTTATTTGTAGGTGCAATAAAAAATTTCTTTTTTGGATAGGTACTGAATCACCCTGTATAATTATATCAATTCTTTGCACCAAGGTATTGCGATTTATTATATGTTATATTTATTTCTTTGTCATTCCATACTAGAAAATGCAGAGGAAATATTCAATATTGTTTATGTTGAGGGAAACTTAACTACTCTTAAGTAAATACATATTTTTAAGTACATAAATGAGAAAGATCAATGAAATTGATATTTCTCAGTTCAGTCAGTGATGTATTTTCTTTTTTTGCGAAAAGACTCAATATAATAAAGTACTGAACTGATCTAGATGTTAAAAAATGAAAATTTTGTGTGATACTAGAGTACTATGAGCTAGTGTACTATGTCAGATGTAAAATAAATTATTTTATTAATTTTACAGATATGATCAGTCTTTTTTAAATTCCACAGCAACACCCTGTAACTTTGATAAGCAACTTTACATCAACTGGACAGCATTACTTGGCAGCATTTGTGTTCGTTTATTTAAATATATCCTGTATTTAGTGGCCAACTGTGTATTGCAGGAAGAACTTCAAGAAGTAAAAATATGGAACTTATTTCTTTTACTTGTTTCGACGATAGGCTGTCGCTACGTAGCTACGTAGTTGTTACATGCTGTGCAATAACTTTCCTAATCTTTAGAGAACTTCCTAGACGAGTGTTTGCAATTAGTTCTGCAGGTGTATCTGCTAGCTGAAGGTGTAGGTATCATTTATTATAGAAGACTAGGATTACTAGGAAGTAGACACTTGTCAGATGGAATAAATAATCCTGTACAATGTAAATTATTACACTTTTACGCGGATTTAATTAAGATAACACAATTATGTTTACTTAGAAAATGGAATTACAATCTATGTATTCACTGAGGCATGTATAAAACACCTGTTAATGATAAAATCAGGCACTGAAAAATGTATGCCGAATATATGGCCGTGATTTACATGAAGAGCCATAATATTTCTGAGGTCAGTATGCATAAAAATTCATAGGTTTGTAAATTAGCCTGATATATTGTTAATTGAATACATTTTGTAGTTTTTAATCTTTATGGAAGATATCTTAGGAATGTGTAAAGAATTTCTTCTGTCTAGGATTTGTCAATAGTGTAATATAAAATTCACTAGATATGGGCCATACAAATCAGAATAAAATTTTCTCCGCAATAAGAATTACGGAGATACGAATAAAATAATAGATCCGTATAGAACTGGTTCAGGACTATCAGAATTATTTTATCAATTCTGTCTTATGCTGCATTTGTTGAAAGTAGATTAACCATTTAACTGGCCCAATAGTTATGGTCAGTTCGAAATCGGTTCTTGCTGTTGTTGGAACAAACCGAATATTGAATAATACACCTTGACCTGTTGTTATGTATAACTATTTATTAAATGTTTCCAACAAACAGGCCTTACAACATCTCAACGACTAAAGTGCTATACAATTTTACAATGTTTTGTGACATACTGCTTTATAAGGCAAGGCGCATATTGAGACGCGTATGATGCGTGTGTGGCGACACAGCACAGCACGTACTTTTGTAGCATAAGGAAAGTAATGGAACAGCGCAAATTCGTGCCACGACGTTGCGCAGCGTGTGACCCAAGGCGCACGGCGCAATGGCAGTGACACAGTTTTTCGCGTCGTACGCGCCACATGTTGATAATTTTGAGGTTAGTTGTGTGTTCGCCCGTGGCAATGAAAACAAAACTGATAGAGCTGGTAAGAAGGCATAGAGAGCTTTATGATACCAGACATGAGAATTATATGAAAGCGAAGATAAAAAACAAATGTTGGTGTGACATTGCAAAAGAGCTGCACTTAAAAGATGATATATTTTGTAGGTAGAAAACTGTGAAACATTTTCATTAATAATTAAAAAATACGATTACGAACTACAGGCTACATATGGTCCAAGTTCCAATTTTTTTCGTCCTTACGTTTTCCTAATAATGGTTCCCAAACTCAGGGATCTATTTCATTTTTAAATCCAGTTATCTGTTTAAATCATTCATGTTTATAATAAACACGAACAATTACAACGACTTAGCTGTTTGAAAGTCGTAAGCAGAACTGTCTTGCAATATGTGAAAGACAACGCTACGCGTGTCGCGCATTCGTGTCATGCTGGTCGGGTCACGTCATCACACGCGCCATACGCGTCTCCACAATTCGGTTACAAACTCGTGTCACGTCCGCGATGAATACCGCGGTAAATGTAGCTGCATTTAGTTGCAAAACATTTTGTTTTACTTCGTAACAACTTAAAACGATATCCATACACTTGAAAAACTAATGTAAACACTATCGTAAAAATGTTAATACTAAAATCGAATTTCAATATTCGGAATCGCCTGGCTAGAGACTGCAGTAGCCTAACGATGTAAAACATTTTACAAACTGATTTTACGATGTTGACGAGTTTTCATGACGCATCCATTCCCATTTTTAAGATATATTTTTAATATATTTTTAGGTATCAACAATATTGTGTGAAACTAAGTACTCTGCAGGCTAAAGCCCCGACCTGCGTCGAATTACACCCACAATATCTACACATATATCCTTTATTATTGGTCTTTCTAACATTTTTTACTGTATTAGAAAAGTATTTTAAGCTAATATAAATCAAATATCCTATCAATGAAGTCATATGTATGCTCTCTGATACCAAACATGCTAAGGTATACTAATGAACAATTCCACAGACTAAGCTCTATTTAATAATTATCTAAAATAAAAATTAGTCTAGCTAAATATACTAACCTGGTTTATTTTATTTCTGTTTTCATTAAATCAGGTTAGTAAATTTAACTAGATTAATTTTTAATTTAGATAATTATTGTATAGAACTTTGTCTGTGGAATTGTTCATTAGCATACCTAGATGTCTGGTATCAGAGATCATACATGTGACTTCATTGATAGAAATTGTAGGAGATTTGATTTACATTAGCTTAAAATACCTTTCTAATACAATTTTGTTTTGATATGTTGGGAATCACGCTGTATACTGTGTCCCATGTAGGTGTGTAATTAATTAGAATTTTATTGATATTGACGAAGTCAATTTCTCACAAGAAAAGATATCAATTACTCATGTGTGGAATTATTTACAGAAACAGGCAATAGCTACTACAATCCAATCAGATTGTGCTACATCGTCTGTTGTATTTAAATTAGGTATGCGTGTAGACCTTGTGGCAGACGTTCAGAATAAGCATTATTTCTAACGGTTTCCCTTTACTGTGAGAGAAATTCGATGTTTTCGACACATTTGTTACGGTTTCAGAGACCCGAACTATTTGTAGAATCCATTTCCCACAGAATTCCGAACCTTTTTATGTACGGTAGCGATCTAGATCTCAAATTAATATATTACCTTTCTTAATATAAATCGTGATATTCTCCATCAGTGCCTAACATCAGTCATAAATTAGTATTTGCAGAGCCCGTTTCTTTTTCAGACGGTTTGCTTTCATTGTAAATTCTTTCTTACCTACTTGTGAGGTAACTAGGTCGGTCAACTGGTCTTCATCTGATTTATTTTGTTCGCTGATTTAGTTCACCCGTTTGTCCAGCAGATTAATTGCAACTTCTGCAAGCGCAACTGTTATGTAAAGGTGATAATTTAAAATATCGTGTCGTAATATTTTTATTGCCTCGGTCGTTACGGTTGTTTGGGGTGTGCCGGATACTTTTTGACACACATACGTCCTTCAGCCAGCATTAATGGAAGATAGAGGTTCACAGGGTGTCCGGAAATTATGCGTCAAGACTTCAAGAGATGATTCCTCACAATAAATTAAAGTCACAAAGTCCTATAACAATTTTTCGAAAATTCAATATTAACTGAGATACAGGGTGTTAAAGTTAAAATTTTATTTTAGATATTTGTAAATAACTTACATAAAATTTGTAAATCGGGAATTTTGCGGACGAGAAATTCAAATATGTTTCTAATTTTGGCGTCACTTGTAGAGGGCGCCATTTATGGCACATCATGTTTCTTTCAAATGACAGAACTTTTTTTCTGCTTAGTGTATCCATATGACTATTGAAACAATCGATTTTCCTACCTGTTATATCTGAAAACTAACTAACTAACTAACTAAATGTTCTTCGGTGTTATTGGTTTATATTTCGGAATTGGCGCAACAGCAAAAGCCATCAACAGTGTGGTCGAATTATTCAATGGTTAAAATAATGTTACAATCCAGTAATAATGTAGACATTTCAAAATATTCCAAACTAATTACATTTTTGAGCAAAATGGGCAAGGTTACATGACCAACCAATTTATGATTTTTACGAGTACACATATTAGTGATCTTTTAAATAATGATCCTGATGAAATTTATTTAATGACCGAGGTTGCCGTTGTATTTGGGATTGCAAGTGTTTTCCAAATTTGTGAAATCAGCCAGGTAACATTACATGATATTGAAGATTCGGGAACGGTATTAATTGTGAAGCTTAAGCAAACAAAGAATGATATAAACTGGAGGAGACTTAATGCAGCCAAGCGCTACGGAAACACCCGAACGATCATAGACGTTCGTCGAGATAGAACACTGCTAACATTTAGCATATATTTAAAATATCCTATATAAATAGAACATTTATTTTTGTAATTTTCTCAATTTGAAAGTAATACTCGTATGATAACGAATATTTAATTGTGCCGAAAACGAAATGAGAAAAAATTAAGGCATAATAAATTTGGTTACAGCTGGAACTCAAACAATACATAACAAATACCCTTCTAGTTCATGCAGCATGATGAGGTGACAAAAAAGATTTATACACCAATCTTTGAACCCACTGGCATCCACTTGCAAGCCGTCAGTGGGGTGGAAATTGGGGTAAGTTAAAAATTCGATATATCTATAATGAAAACCCTTTCATTTAACAGGCTGAAACTCGGTAGATAAATATTTTATAAAATTATCAATTTTCTGATACCAGGTCATCCATTCGCAACCCCTCGGAGGAGTGAAAATTGGGATAAATGGAAAATTAGATATTTCTAAAATAGAAACCCATTATTTTAACAAGCTGTATTAATGTTTTATTTAGGATACTTTAATATGCTAAATGTTAACCGTGTTCTGTTTCGACGAACGTCTATGATCATTCGGGTGTTTCCGTAGCGCCTGGCTGCTATCTTTGGCTGCTGTCTTCACGCTGGTGTGGTTAGAAGTCATCAATGGTCGCTGAAGGGCATGTCGATGAATCGGTGGTGCATAGGACAGAAATATCTAGTAAAATGTTTAGAACGTGTGGCAGTGCATTAGCTGAAATACGAACCAATTTGCGACCAGGATCATCAAAGGAAGTTGTGTCCATGGCAGAAAATATGATTTCAACTCAAGAAAATTACACTGTAGCAGACATTCCCAATCGTTCGAGGAACATGTCCTTCATGCAATGCACATTTAACAACTGTACTTTTGACGTTCTGGAAAAGTTTTGTATACATTAAATATCTCCGTATGTGTACATAAAAAAAGTATTCATTTTTTCCCTGGAAGAAGTTATTTCATAAAGAGACATTTTGTTACCTGCCAAGAGAGATAAAATGTCAAAATTACTTCCCGCCAGCACTACAAAAAAGTGATCTGTCCGACGGACTAAATCTATATATTTTTATGTATTTTCATACGCTGAATCCGAATCTGGGGTCCATTTTACCCCATCGCAATAGCTTCAAGGCCATTTTAATGTCAAAGCAAAATATAGATATGTAAGTGGACCAGACCATCGTACATTCATGTTTTTAGGGTCGCTGTATCTCAATTCGGATTTCATTTAACCCTAGCAGATCAGTTTCAAGATCATTCCAGGATAAGATCGAATGATTTTGCTGGTGGTGCTGTTTTATTTATAATATAGGTATGTCTAGTAAGAAATTTTATTTTTATTTTCACTGTTGTCTTGTTCTCTTTTAATCAAGAAAGTGATACTTGTAATGAAAAATAATAAAAATATATAAAAGTAATATGTTTTGCTATGACTTTAAAATCATATAGACAAATTACTGACTGAACTAGTTCAAATGAATAGTTTAGTTTTCCTGTTATCTGTATACGAGAAGATGTATAAAATATTACTTTTAGTAACGAAAAATGGCTTTCACAATGAAATTTATAAAAACAAACATATAGTATGTGCATTTAAAGGTGACAAGGTAGGCTCCATATAAATCTGACTCCCTTTGAAATTCACACCCTGTATATTAAAGTTTCTTGGCGAAAAATGTTATATTCACTAACCATAGGACATGCCTACTTTTCTAGTATTGATGTTATACAAGTATCTTTGGCCTAAAAAGCCTTCTCGCAGCTTCTTCGATTGTTATCGATAGTAAACAGTTGTTAAGCGGGTGTTATCATACTCTTCGCAATCGCAGAATTTACATATTTTTATCTAAATTCGTAATTAACGGTACTATCTAGGTAAACTCTATGCAGTTGTTGAAAGTAACACATAAACCTACGAGTATGAATCCCAATGTAGCAATGAGATAAGTAGGTTTTCGGGTGTAGAGAGAAACAATATATCAATTTTTCAAGACTAGTAGACTTTGAGGTGTAATAAGCAATATATTAACAACAGTGTTCTCTAAATCATTTGCTTTCTTCTGATAACCTTACATGCTTGACCTTTTTAATTTTGTTTTATCCAGTCAAGAGCTACTTTTGAATAAATTTCGTTGAATATTAAATCTAACCCATTTGCGAATTATCAAAACTCAGTTCACAGCAAAAATTTATTTGCAAATTGGACTTACAATGTACGATAAATAGATTATATAAATTTACAAATTTTAAAATTCCAAATTGTGCATTAATAATTATTATAGTGATTGCAATTATCAACTACAATATTACAAGTAAACAATAAAAGAAACGTTATATTTTAGCGTACCAACATAAAATAGAGCACTGAAGGTATATTTGTTTTCCAATTTTGACTCAAATATAACGTAGGTACACTGCAAACGATATACCTACCTAAAGTGCTTTATTTTGTGTTAGCTGGTATTCTATGCAGTACAAATGTTACTGATAAGAAATTGTATGATTTATATATAGTCATGGAAAAATTACATGTGCCATCTTTGGATATAGAAATTATGAACTAGGTGAGTATTGGTAATGGATGGAACTATATTCTCGACTCTTTTGTCAAAAAATATTCACAATGTCTAAAGTTGACTAAACATTTTCAGTCGTTATATCTTATTTTAAAGAACATTCCTCATTCAGCATGACTAAAATAATTTAGAATATTAATAGCAGAGAAATGTTATTCGACATATCACCCTATATCCACGAAACATCCATTTTAAGGAGGTTCTTTCCACAACTAGTATGGACGCCTATGGAACATCCAACAGTGTGCTGTTCAGAGGCGTCCTTAATATTACGTTCATCAGATGCCCAGATGTCAAATTAAAATTAAATAAGTTTAAAAATGTATGGTTTCTCTTCAAGGAGCAACATCGAATCACTTTAGACTTTCTTTGTACAAGAAATATAGTGTAAGACAAGAAAAGAGAGTACATTGCGTCTATTCACAGTGTAACTCTTAAACAAACAAACTTAATTTTAAGGCTCAAATTGTAGTAAATGTAGAAACTGTTAATCAGAACCTCTTTGGGCACGTTCGTTGGACGGAAGAAAGTCGGTTTGTCAGTAATGGTTTGCCAAGCAGGCGCAACGAATACTACTGGTCCATTGAAAATGCCCACATTGCAAATCTAGTCCAAAACCAATTTTGAAGTAAATGTATGATGCCATACCATCGGTAGGCATTTAATTGGGCCTTATTTTATGAACATACTTTGAATAGCGTGAGTTACCTAAATGCCCTACAAGAAGAACTTCTGCAGAATGTTCGTTTGCACAAGGCCAGGTTTGTGCAGCAATATTTAGACAACACTTTTCCAGAAAAATGGATAGGGCTTAATGGACCTATTCAGTGACCCGGAAAGTCACCAGATCTAACATCTCTCGATTTCTTGATGGGGTTTCGCGAGATATTAATCATTTGATAGGCAAAATGACAAACGCTTGTAATGAGTTAAATGGCGAAATATTAATAAACGCAGCCCACAAAGAAGTCAGGCGAAATTGGATATGTGTCTTAAAATGAGAAGATCATATACAGAGAATATATTGTAATATGTACGTAGTATGAGGGCGTTTACCTCATTTTTTAAGTATAGTTATTGTTACCATCGCCTTTTGTTTTAACTCTGTTAAAGAATTATCGAGTTCATTCCTTTTATTTATTCTTAATGACATTTTTGCACTTTAAACAATGAACATTCATTTATTTTCCATCAATTACTTGATCCTTCTACCGCTAATGTGAATTTTAGGTGGTATTTCTTTTGAGACTCTTTTGGACGATATTGCTTATAACTTTTACACGGGAAGTAATACAGAAAACTTTCTCTAATAAAAGTTTATTGGAAAAAAAAGAGCTGTTTAACAGGAAAAAAATTTGGGTATGTTTTTGGAAAAAATATAATTGATTCTGTCAAATCTCAAAGATAAAACTTTCGATTTGAAATTCCATTTAACACCACCAAATTTTATTTAAATTTTTGTATCCTTATAGTAGGCCCATACTATCCAAGTTTGAGACACTATACGTATATTGCATATACTCGTACATACATCTGGTACAGCCTTAACAGATTTAGACGTTCATTCGTGGACCATTGATGAACCCCAGAAAAGACCAATTGTTTGGAAAACGGACCTCCTAGGGAAATATGTCGGACGTCTCTATGATATCAGGCGTTTACTTTGATGCTATATGTCAAAGGTGACAACATGTAATGCAATAAAAACATATATAATCAGCAAATCATAACAATCGGCTTCTTACTTTGTGATTATATAAAACAACAATGCTCTACGTTTGCTAAGAATATTTACCCGGTTTTCCGAACATCTTGTGTAAGGCCAGAAATAAATATCAATAAAACATTTAAAAATACAGTCACCAGATGTCAGCTAGTGCTATTTTATTATAATATACCGAACATCACAAATGCATTTGTTCAATAATTTCCTAATGGACCATGATGAGAAACCTGTTAAACCGTTTTTTAATTCTACAATATGCAACACACTTTACACTCCACTTATGTCTTCCGGTGTGCTGGGGTTGCATAAGTATGAGCAGCAACTGCTGAGCCATATTTTTAAATATTTCGACATTTTTGGCTTAAAGCTAAAATTAACGTAGTACACCTAAACAAATTCAACAGGTAATTTAGTTTTAAACATTGATTTTATAAATGGTAAATAAATTGGCACTCACAATTAAACGTTCTTAAAAGCTAAACACATAAAATATTAAGAAATGGAAGATGTAACACACATTTATCGATAAAAATTGTTAATTAGCGAATACTGCTAAACGGTAGGTACGATACTATAACATATAGATATGGAATAATACAACTTTTCTCTCCTTCAGTTATTCAGTTCATTTTTGCTTCTGTACAATCTTAACATGCTGACACTAAAACTAATAAGCCCCTAAAAGAAGGCACAAATAAAATTGGTCAAATTGGCCTATTTTTACACTTTGATTTAGTTATCTATATTTATCGTTTGAGCTAGAGTCAAATAATTGGATAAATTTCTTATGATAGTCACTATAAAAGTTAAATATCTCGACAAAATTCTGCTTTTAAACATTTGGTTTATGACTTTGGCTAAGGCAGATGATATAAATGTGTGTGAAAAAAAAATGGTAAATAAATGCTTATACTAATTTTAAATATACTATTTCATGTTACTTTTTTAATGCTGAGTAGGTATATTACTGCTTTTTTAGTACTACATATTCAACTAACTACTTTGGTCAGCCTGAAAGTAAAATTTACTTGGAATAAAACATTCCAGCAGAAATTCAGTTAAATTGAAGTTTCTTTTCTAAAAATATTGTATACTCGCGTCAAGAATTCAGACGTCTTACGTCATGATTGACATTAGTCTTTATTGTCAACGTAATTTTCGACATTTGGTCGCGTTAAAATCAACAATTTTTGCAATTTCGTGCAATCTATAATGCAAACATTTAGTGTTGTATATAGTTTTATTACTCTCAGTTGCAGTTTCTGAAATATTTTGATAAAAATATAACGAATTATTCAATTGTTCTTATGACGTAAGTCGTCTGAATTCTTGACGCGAGTATAGCAATAGTTTCCAAAGTGTACTTACTTTACTTTTTTTAAACAGTATTATCGCAATTTATCGCATTTTATTTCACAAAATAAAAGTAATACTCATTTCCAAGCTTCACAGTTTTGGCGATATCAAGACAAATTTTTTTCAATGATACATGAATAATTTGTTTGCTAAAGTATCTACATATAAATCTTTTTTACACACAGGGTGTCCTTCTATGTAGGTGTTCGAAAAATACAATTTTTATTTTAACACAAGTCTGTAAAAATAATTGCTAGTTTATTCTTCATTGCGTTAATATTAGTACAATTTCGTTTGTTTAGATTCAGGTTTCAAAAATTTTAAAAATATGTTATTTGCAGGAAATTAGTTTGGATTTTTTGGCGATTTACTGCAGTTATCGCCATTGACTAAGAAAATGTAAAGTATCCAAAAAATCAAGCTTTAAATAACAAAAGGACAAGAGACATAAAAGTTTATAAATAAAATTTACATTCAAGATAGGCATACTTTACAAAATATTTGGAAAGGAGAAAAACCTCAATTACTGGGTTTTAAATATATATTTTCTTCAAAATTATTTCCAAAAAGCAGCATAAAGAAAGATTCTTTCAGCTGTTACTTCATTAGATTTAATGCAGGTTAAACTATTTTCAATGGCAATATTAGATATTCAATTAATGATAGGTTTTAATATTAATATTTTGTAGAATGTTATTTTTACTGTTCTTATTTTATTTTATTGATTTTATATTTGTATTAATACTCATATTAATAAATATGGTGTATGTTAAAAAAATATGAATATAGGTACCTACTTGGTTTTCATGTGGAGCAAAATCGTGAAAATACAGTGTGTCAAATGGGGTCAAAAAATAAATGGGGTTTGCTTACTAACCATAAAATCAAATTTTTTATGTCATTTTTTGAAAGAACAACATATTCATTGATCTTTATAAAAAATACATCCAAAATTTGATTGCTTTAAATTATTTGACACACCCTGTACCTTAAAAATGGGTGGCTCTAGGACATACGTTTATTAAGTTTATTTTTCAGTGCTATATGAGTCATTGCAATATTGTCATGTCTTTTTGAATCACCCTGTATAATATTTTTATTGTTGCCATTCCATTTTTTCTACAAATGTTTGCAAACAGATTTTGTCGAGAAAAGCTTAAAATAGCTGTAAAACAATCATTACAGAGATACCACTTTATTTAAAAAGTTTGAATTATAATTGCAGATATGTTTTTTGTCACTGATTGCATTCACTGGAAACACAGTCCTAAACAAATATCTAGCTCAAAAGTACGAAATTGTTTCTAATTAATTCACTTCTTCAACAATGTTTCAAATTCCTTTTGCATTTTCACAAAAATTATACATCTTTAATTTAGTGAACAACCAAACAATACTCCCTATTTTAAAGCTGTACCTTGCTTTTAAAAATTCTCTTATTAAACACTCAGAGTAAATAATAAAATCTCTTACCTAATAGAAAATAATATATCATCTATACATATCTCTACGTCTATGTAAAATTTTATTCTATAATTATTTGCTAACATATGGACCCGGGTTGATTAATTCATACAATATAAAAAATTAATTTCAAACCTCATTATTGCCAAATGAGATGACGATGACACAAACATCTACAATTCATGTAGATCTAACCTAAGATGCAGTTCATTGGTGTTGACAATATGGACCCAAAACTATGGTTGATTAACACGTCAGGGAGATATGCAAGTGGGGGGAAACATTGTAAAGGGTGTCTTAAAATTAGCCTGCCAAAAATTAACTGTGGGCTCCGCGACCAAAAATAAGAAAAAAAGTTATATAAACATAGGTCGGTATCCCAAAATCAGTTTTTTCCAAGTATTTCCAAAACGGATAGGGATAAAGTAATCAAATTTAAAATTGAGAATGATAATTAGATTACGAATTTAATGTTCAAAAAACAGTTTAAGATAATTAGTCATAGGCGTGCCAAATTGGGGGATCCCTGGATAAATATTGCCCTAACTTTTTCATGTGTTGAGATTTTCATGTCAAATAAAAAAATTTAAAATTTTGAACAATTTTACAAAAAAGGTATCCTTGTTTTACTTTGATTAGTTGTTCCGTTTTCGTGTAATAATAATTTACAAATTTTGTGACACCAGAAAAAATATTAGATATATTATGCTAGCGATCAATATCTATCTAGTAGACTTTGAGAAGGTATTTTTCAGTTTATTTTACACATATTACAGATGTCTCTAAAAATTGTTGAAGTAACAATTCAAACATTTACAAATGATTACATTACTGATATGGGCTAAAATAGTATTTTAATGCCTCAAAAAAATTATCCAAATTTGAGAAAATTATAGATTTATTCGCATCATAACGATTATCGAACGGGCGAAAGACCGGTTCATATACAAAGTGTTGAACATTATTTGACAGTTTGAAAATCCTCGAAATTAAGGGAACTAAAAAAAATGTTTGATGGAACTTCTTACAAGAGTTTAAAAAAATACCAATTACCGAAAAAAATGTGTTTAAATACCGAACCAACCTCTAAAAAGCTCAAAATTCGATTGGAATTTAAAATAAATTGATAAGGGTCTATTAGAAGACTAATTAAAGGAAAAAATACAGGGTGCTTAAAAAACCGAAACGATCTCCGAAACCTCGTTCCAATGTTTAAAATACAAATATTGAAGGAAATGTAACCAATCCTCATTATTGACGGAATTTGATGAACTGCCAGCCTGCCTCTTGAAAATTATAGAGTACCGGACCTTTCCCACCACAGAAGGGACTGGCTTTCTAGTAACACCTTTAATATGTGTCAAATATTTTCTATATAAGCCGACAGTATTTTCTAACAGCTTACTAGAAATATTTTCACTGTTTATTATAGTTTCCATTTCTAAATGTTTAAATTAATATTATTTCATGCAAAAATCCTAAATTTTGAATTTTTTGGTCTGACGGCGAAAATCTCGAGATACAAAAAAGTTAGAGCAATATTTACCAGTACCACGTTTATGAATATTTGTACAAAATTGTTTTTGGAACACTAAATTTGTTGTTTAATGATGATACTTAGTTATTGTTTTAGGCGGTTTTTGAAATATTTAGAAACACATCCTGGACCCAATTTTTAAGGGACCATAACTCTAGGGCTTTTTCCGACTTATATAACTTTTTTTCATACTTTTGCTTGTAAAATTTACATTTAAATTTTGGCAGGCAAATTTTGGCTCACCCTGTAGAAACGTTTATCTCAAAATTTGAAATGTTAGTAACAGCTGACAGTTAAAAAATAATATTAGAAATTTATATATCAAACTGTATTCGGTAAAATATAAAAAACATGTAGTTTAAAAATATAAAAACCTTATCTAGAAGTAAACGTAATCACAACAAACTAAAACGGCGAGGAAATGATTTCGAGAGCAGAATTTTTGTTCAAACAATAGTTATTTTATTTATTGAAAATGCATGTCTCATATGAAGATAACAAGTAAGTGCGTTTTATAAATATTTTGTATAAAAAATGTTAATACTGATAAATTTTTCCGTATTAAAAATAACAAAACAAATCAGATTCGATCTCGATAAGATTTCCTCTAAAAAAAATCACATAAGGGATTGTACTCTTCTATTTCCGTAACTACAAGATCAATTTTAAAATTGCGACAGCACCATTAATTTTAGTAATATATTTTTTTATTTGAATATATTTTAAGCGTATATTAAGTGCTGTTGAAATTCTAAAATGTGAGAAAGCAATATATACATATTATTAATGAGATAGTTACGGAACTTAAACACACACAGGGTCCAAAATAAAGCTTCAGATAGAAAACTTCCAGCTAATTTAATTTACTTCTATTGTATTTATCAGTACTGACTTGGATGGTTCTGATGCTTTTCAAAGAGGATATAGTAGATTCTTTGTATGTACCTATTTCTATTTATTTTCATTTTGGACCCTGCGTATACATCGGCGCCAATTTTTTTAACGAAACAACTTAACTATACGTAATATCGTAACACTAATAAGCATATAGAAAAATCACATTAAGGTGTACAAAATCTTAAAAGTAGAAAAACAATTATAACACATGCAGATTCTCGCATGACTTGGACTTGCTGTCTCTCGCCCAGACTTTTCCCAACAAATTCCTCACTTTCAGACTGGCCGACGTCCTGGACCCTCTGTATTTCTTCGGCGAATTTTGTGCGCTTCCGGTTGGTGTGGCTGTGCCGGACACCGGCGATTTGTTCCGGTTCAGGTTCTTTTTGGAGGAGCTCCTCTTCCGGAAGAGGTCTCTGCTTCGCTCCGGGTTCTCTAACTTCAGGCGTATCTGCGTCAAGATGCCTACCAGCAGCTCGTCCACGTTGTGGTTGATGCCGACAGAGGTCTCTATGTACTTGCAATCGTATGCTGTGGCCATGGCTTTGCCCTCTGGAAAGAAAAAAATAGGTCAGATTTTTGAGACTTTCAGGATTGGCAAAATACATGTTTTAGCAATAATGTTAAACAAAAATTAAGTTATTTCAATGTTGCTGGAATAGTATATTATCATATACTATTTTTTCTTCAAGCGTTATAAACTCTAGGCAAAATGATTAAAATAACTAAGAAAAAAAAGACGAATTTTAAATAAATTGCGAGATTGTACCTTGAAGATATTTCACTGTGTATACCTTTACTTATCGTTACCACAGATATGCACTTGCATCTATCAAAACAAATATTTAAAATTTGGCGTGTGTCGGTTGACAGTTACTAAAGACTGAAAATGAATGTTGAAGTGGTTGATAAACCTCCCGATTTGGTAGAGGTTGCTAGAATAGCTGACACCTTTTATTGCCATACTTTTCGGAAATGGCACAGAAACTGAATAGTTCTAGTTTGTGGGCTTATTATACAATGGTAAAGTCTGTGTTAAGTTGTGAACATTGAAAAATATAACAATTTAAGTGCATTTTTGAGAAACCGAGAGTCTTGTTAAGAGAACAGCTCTATACATTTTTGTTTGATGCTCCATATGAAAAGTATTTGGCGATAAATAAACCGCAATTTATATTGAAAACTATTCGGTTTAAAATGTGCCTTCAAAATGGCAATTTTCTCAGAGTCGTAAAAGCTTTGCCACTGTGAATAAAATTGAATTAGCGTAAAAATTAGTTAATATTAATGATAATATGTGCACAAAATTTGCATCTCAAGCGGCTCCTCAAATATCGTCAAAAAATAAAAAATCTTTTTTTAACACCTTATATCTCCAAATTGGTGCGTTTGCGGACCCGTGCTAATAAGATTTTTTTTATATAATGAGCCAAAAATTTCCACTCTTCATTTTCGGACAAATGTTTTGAAACACCCTGTATACTTATTATAAATAATTATTGTTGATTTCACTATTATACGCAACCTGTTTCAAAAAATGTAGACGCTTAAGTAATATATCTAATAAAATTTCTTATAGTAGAAAAAGTTAGTAATGATTTAAATAAAGATCGAAAGGAAATAAAACTACATTACCTAATTCCAATCTAGTTTGGCACAAATTTAGTTCGATTCTAATCAAATTTTCTGAATCAAACACGCAATAATTAGAGCGCCCAAAAAGAAAATCGCACCAAAAGAAAATGCGCTACGGTATACATATATTAACTAGGTAAAGATGGTGGAGCTTTTTTACCGAAGTAAATTCAAATTAGGTGCTCAGGAAGGGGATCCGAATTAAAACGAATTTTTTTTTTCATAAGAATTTAATCTTGTTCCCGTTTCGATGTATTTAAATGTCTGGGGAAAATGTAAATATAAACTACCCCCGCAGATTTTAAAGGAAATTTTGCAGAGACGCAAATGTTACCGATTGCTTTGTAAGCAGTATGGATAAAAATATTGAAGCCGCATAAGGTGCTTTAATTGACAAGAAATAAATAAATAAATAAGTATTTATGTAACAATAAGTTGCGAAAAGTGTTTTTTAAGAACGGCAGGCAAAATTCTGAAAATTTGTCGAGTGCTTAAAACACATCGATTTTGCAACGAATTTCATACCAGATTTTTGGTGAAAGCAGATAATCTGATATTTTTATGCTTTTATTTGCATTTTTAAACATTTTTAAAAGTGGGCAGGCAATCTGCTTCTAAGGCATTGTTTATGAACAGTTTAAAGTCAAGGTTCTGTTCAAACGCCGCACGTCGTCGTATTTCCTACAAAGTTTTGCGAAAAAATCGCCAAAATTGGTGATAATGACGAGTTTTTGGATATTGAACAAGGTGCTAAAGCTGCGCTATAAATTAGTGCCCGAAAAATAGAAAAATTTATACGTAAACTCCTACAACCTTTGAAATCTGGGCCAAAGAAAAACATATTCAGAATTTTATAGAAAGCGTAGCCTACTTTCTGACTGAAGTTATCCAGTATGTTAGGGCCGACAACTTTGTAACAACTGGAGTAAATATATTTTCGTTAGTTCTAATGTTTCATTTTCATTTTTAGGCACTAGTGCCTAAAGGAGTGGCATGTAGAAAATCTCATCAATATCAAAATTTGTCAATTTCGCAATGCTTTCACAAAAAATTAATTCTATACGTTTATTCAAATTTAAATAAAAAATAAACGACATCTTTCTCTTGATTATTTATAAATGATCAAAATTTTGGTACATAAATAGAGACATTTTCAGCCTCAAGGACTATGCAATATGTGGGACAATGTTCATTGGGTTTCTGTTTGTCATGACGAACTCAGGCGCTAAAAAAAAGAAGTGCAAAGCGGAAAAAGGCCTTTGTGAATGTTTGCATATCTTAAAATTTTATTAAGGAAATACATATTCAACATGTGTTAATAGCAGCTAAAGTTATAATTACCAGTGTCATAAGCTATATAAAATCGAGACCGTTGAAATCATTATTATATAAGTACTAGAGTTATAAATAGGTGGTAGAAACGTAAACACATAAATATTGATTTTGAAAATTGAAAATATATTCTTAGGTTTAAGATTGGTATAAAGCAAATGCAGCAATTAATGAAGTATTAATTTAAGAACCGTAATAATTGAATAAGAACATATATCTGGAATTCTGGAATTAAGGGAAGGTAGCAAAAATTCTACAGCATTTAGGCCCCATTGGGCCCTTTGTACCTCCTGAGCCGCCAGCCAGCCTAATAAGGAGAAGAAGGTGGTGACGTTGCTCAGGGGGATATTTCTAATGTAGGCCATAGAAGGCCATCGTTGTCCCAACAGAGATTCTCTTATTGACGAGATGGCAGTGCACTCACAGAGTGCATGGAGTATTGTCCCGTCTTCCTGTTCGCAACCCCTACAAAGAGGTGTATCACACTTCCTCATGTAATAGAGGGACTTTCTTAGGAATGTCCAGTTTGAATACCTGTCACCAGACGAAGGTTTGTCCTAGACATAGCCAGGTACTTTTTGGCTGTATCCTTGCAGGGGTACTCTAGGAACTCCTTAGCAAAATGACAGCCATTTGTTTCATCCCAACGTTTCATAAACTCTTTGTGTGTGTCTCCTTTGATAATTTCAATAAATGCTGACAACGGAAGCATACTGGAGAACATATGTCTTATGGGAATCTCTTTTCATATGCAGGGTGCTTCATTGGGAAATGTATAAAAAAGCGAATACAAGGCATCTATTCCTATCAAAAATCATTTGATTATACAGGGTGGTACGCCTTTTATGGCAAGTTACAGATATAACCAAAATTGGTAAAACGCCCTGTAACTCGCTAATGAGAATGGTTAGACCCGTGAACAACAGATTTTTTAAGGTATCCTAGATGTGCTGTATTCACTGTTAACGTATGTATATTTCCCAATGAAACACTCTATATGCAGGGTGTTTCAGTAGGAGATGTACATACTTCAGTATGTTATTTTACGTTCACTTTTAAGCAAAAAATTTTCTATGAACTTAGGTCTGGAAACGCTACGTTTAGGGGATACAGGATGTCAAATTTACAAAAAATTTACTACATTCAGCTAAATTCATGAAATTTTGTATACGGAAGTTTCTTGTGACGGGAAATTGAAATTTTATGCACTATTGGCTATATCTCCAAGAGGGCATCATAGGCGACCATTAGGGTCCTTTTAAATCGCTTTAATTTTTTTGTGCCACGGTGTACGTCATTTTGGAATAGAAAAACATTTTTCCCTACATTTTCTACTTAAGAAATGTACACCTTATTGAAGTCTCTAGGAGCAGCTGTTTCCTTTAAAAACTCATCTAGAAATGATGATGCATGCAAATTATGTATTAGAATACTATCTTACTTTTATCTAAAAATAAGGCATAACACTTTAAAGACTAAGAACTATTAGTTTTTAATCAAAACAGTCTGAAATTTTTGTGAGAATTGCAAAAATAAATTGTCTAAACAATAGCTTTCGAATCACTAATACATAATTTGCATGCATCCCCATCTTTACATGATTTTTTTTGCGGAAACGGCCGCTCCTAGGGACTTCAATAAAGTGTACATTTCTTAAGTAGAAAATGTAGGGAAATGTTTGTCTATTCCAAAATGACAGACACCGTGGCACAAAAAAGTTGAAGCGACTTAAAAGGATCCTAATGATCGCTTGTGGCGCCTTCTTGGATATACACCCAATTATGAATACAATTTGAATTTGTCGTCCCAAGATACCTCCCCATACAAAATATCATGATTTTAACTCAAAGTAGTAGAGAGTTATTAAAGAAAATGTAACTATTTTTTTTTCAATTTAACATCCTGTATATCCTAAACGAAGCGTTTCCAGACCTAAGCGTTTCCAGAAATTTTTTGCTTAAAATCGAACGTAGACTGAAGTATGTACCTACATCTCTCCCTGAAACACCTTGTATATAAAGTAGAATTTCATTATAGTGTCCTTTCCAACTTTATAATCCTTGTGAACAAATTCAAAGGCACATATGCAACTATAAATAATTTTATTTTATGATAAAAATGAAGTCAAAAATGCTGTAGTTTGTGGATATTAGAATATTTGAACAATTTTTTGAAAAAACTGAAAGTAAAGTACAATAGATTATATATCGCGAAATTGTGCCACCACTGATTTTTCACAAAGCAACACTAGTGACGCGCTCTCGCGGTGAAGACTGGAACCACTATTTACGTTGAATGCTCAGTTGAAACTATTGACCTATATAAGTAGACGATAAGTTTTTATTGCAGTTTTACAATTCTACTATTCGCTAATGTACTTTTTAACTCCATATCAAAAGTTATATTGCTCTCAAAGGTAGTTTTGCTCTTAGTACGATAGCTATTCGAGTTCCTTGAAGTAAATGAAAAGACTGACACGTATTGGGAAAAAGACGAACAAGCTTTTTAACGAGACAAGTGCTGATCCACTCTATTCGAAAACTTGCTTGGAATTCAACAAATAATGAAAGTCTTAAGATAAATTCCTAATTCGAATGCTTCTAGTAAATATATCATTCCACTATTATTTTGTGATACTTCATTAAAACGTGACGTGTTTTTATAATGACTCCATTCCCGACAATAATTTTACGTAATCCAATCACTAGTCTAAATCTTTTACTGATAAAAAGCGGATGACTTTTAGTAGATCATAGATAACATTTTTTACGTTCCTGCCGTCTTTGATAATTCAAAGCTCAACATACAAATGATGTGGCAAGCTAAGCCGTATGTGCTGCCCCGTTCCATTGTCTGCGTTTCAGGTCCCCATTGGCCACTTCAGTTCTATATAGAGGTATCCTTTCACGAAACAATGTCCTTTCGAGAGTGCTGTTAACACGCTTAACTGATTCTATAGCAATAGCAATGCTTAGATATCTTCTCCTTTGAAATTAACAATATTATATTACCTGTTCAATACATTAGATGTTTGTATTGGAATAACAAATTAGAGTAATGTTTAATATTGAGAATGCTTAAGGAATCGTTACTGTAGCGCTAGATGTATAGGAAGATATAGAATTCCGGGCTTTTCAAGATTACAGGGGTGGTAATGAGGAGGAAAATAGTGGAATCCTACATTTCTCCTATCAAAACCTGCTTTTTTTTCTCCAACCGAAATCCCTCATTTAATTATTAATTTGTGCTTTGAGCTTATTCAAACCAAATTTGGATAATACAGCAAAGCAAAGTAGGATATACCAATGTATACTTTGTCAAACATTAGTCACCATATTGCTAATTTAGTTAATTTGTGGTTCAATTTGCTGAAGAGACTGTAAAAATAGACTCTAATTAAGATTCAGGTGTACTTGAGGAGATACTGGAGTGTCGAAAGAGGTCTCTTTGAATCTTCTTCCAAAAAAATCATGAGAAAGTTAGGAATGTGTCTCCTTACGTTTTATGGATTAGTTCAGAGACAAATTAAAGGTTGTATTTAGAAGACGTTTTGATGGTGTACGAATATTTCTCAAACTTAGCCAATAAAACGTTTTATGGATTGGTACAAAGAAAAAAAATGAGGGATATGTACCGAAAAAATCATGAGTATTTACACAGGACCAAGTTGATTGCTTTTTGAATAGTCCAATTTATATTTCATGATGATGGTAAACACTTTATAATTAAAAGAAAAAAATGTTTAAAAAGCTTCTTTCTAGGTCGTTCTAATATTGGGGATTGCAGGTGCATGCCGTTCTAATAAATTAGGTAATTTAGCAATTGATAATGTTGAATATGTGCAATGCGCCTTAATTATAAAAATTTCCAATACCAAAACCAAAAGACCACGTGCTTTTAGTGTGCTGAAAGATAATTATTTAAGTATTTATCGACTCCACCCGTATTGGTAGAACGTCGATTATTTCTCAGATATGTTAGTGGAAAGTGTAATCGAATGGTGGTCGGTATTCATAAAATCAGTGCCGTCTCGCAAGAAGTGGCAAAATTGTTGAAGCTGGACAACTGGAAAGAGTACAGTGGACACGCATTACGACGAACGTCTGCTACCCTTTTAGTTGACGGCGGTGGTGACCTCACTTGTCTTAAAAGACACGGAGGATGGAGATCGAGCACTGTGGCGGAAGGCTACATTGAAGACTCACTTTTGAATAAAGAAAATATTGCGAAAAGAATACTGAAAGTTGATAGTGGTAATGATAAACCAAGCACCGTTGTCATTTCTGATTTCACAACATCTGAAGATAATACTGTTAATGAAAACGTGTTGGACTGCTTTGAGAACTGCTCCAAGAATGAGGGTAGTGACAGTTTCAGTGGTTTATTTAATTTTAATGCTTGTTGTGTATTTAATATCAATGTGGATAAACAAAAATTATTGTAAATGCTGTTGAATAAACTTTTATAAATTAAAACTTCATCCATTGGCAACCGTAGCTCCTAGGATTAAAAGTGAAAAGATACAATTTTTTCTCAATAAGAAAAATGTCAACTTTAGAAACTTCTGAAAGTAAAAAAAATTCATAGTTTAGTACCAGTGAAAAGGTGCTTTATTTTATCATTCCCAATGCGTCACAAGTTTGCTTGGTACATTTTTTTTAAGATGAACGTAGGCATGTGAATTCTAATTTAGAAAGATCCAAGATAAAAATTTTCCCTGTAATGTAAAGAGTCAGTTAAAGTATTTCCGCACAACGTGTCCAGATAGCATAATCTTCGACGGCTATGAAAGCGTTCGAAATGGCAATTTCACCCGACGTTCTGCAATTATTTGTCTTGGAAAAACGCGTTTGGAACTTTTTAACCTGGCGGGCGGGTCCTCGTCATCAGCTCACGGCGTGGAATTGCTCTCTGGTTTTTGTTTGCCCGGACAGCTTAATTTTCGACTACGCAGATTATGCCGTGTTTATTCTCACAAATCGGTGGAACTGTTCTATCTTCATTAGCAACGTTTCGTTTGTTTTTGTTGACGTAATCGGGTCGGTTCTCTGGCGCGACACGTTTTAATACAGCTCAGTAATGAGGGTTCTTTTGAATCAATCTGGAGTCCTTCCTGCTGGTAATTTGGAACGGGCGAAAAATCGAGCCAAAAAAAAAGTTCAAAGGATTTTTACGGGTAGGAAAATTAACTACATAATG
Organism: Monochamus saltuarius; assembly: GCA_025584915.1. Taxonomy (NCBI): domain Eukaryota; kingdom Metazoa; phylum Arthropoda; class Insecta; order Coleoptera; family Cerambycidae; genus Monochamus; species Monochamus saltuarius. The sequence goes on from CM046722.1 coordinate 11,981,450, forward strand.
TACAAAGCTAGTAACCACACACATTTATATTAAATCTTTTGTAAAACAATGATACATATTTTCTAAATATTAATACGCAGGGTATGTAAATATATTTTATATATACAGGGTTAACTATGACTGAGTACAAAAAATTTAACCACGTTCTCAGGGAGGAATAAAAGACAATAAAAAATTTATTTCAGAATTTTACCTCGATATTTAAAAAATGGGACAAAACCCTTTTTTCCTACGGAAAGTCGGCGCCTATCATAAGAACCGACTGAGATGGCATAGATAAAACTTACATCTGTCAACAATATCTACCATCGTAGTTTTTTTGCAGCATTTCTAAATGTAGAAACGACAAAAATTAACATTCTTATTAGTAATAATACCTGATAGATAAGTAACAGTTAATCCACTTAGCTCCAGTATTTTGTATTCGTTTTCCATTATTTCGTTATAAACTGGTTGAACTACATATTCGCTCATTACAGCCACTCACTACCGATAAAAGACACTTCCCGTAGGTACAATTAGATAAAATGCCTATTGATTATAACAAAATCGAACGAAAGGAATAGATAATAGACGTTTTAATGTAACCGCGGCAGTCTTGTCCCATAACCTAGAAAACCAAACCGGCGAACTATATGGTGGGAAAGTATCTGCACCCAACACAAATGTCTTTATTTAATAACTATAAAACGTTTAAAAATTAAAAAAGACACTGAAAACTGAAGAAGAACACAAAAAATTACAACGAAAACACAGGAATTGAATTATGACATGACAGCGATACCGACTGAGTGACTGTTGCATGCTTGTAGAGCTTGTACTCTACATTGGCGGCGTTAAATAAGGATTTAAAATAATATCGAAAAAAATTTTGTTTGGCTTTATAAATAAGTTTGGAATTTTTTTGAAGGGTGATTCCGTTAATTCTTATTTTTCCCTATCCCCTCTTAAAATATTTGTACTTACTTACAGTTAGCCCTGTATAATTGTTATGCAGCTGTGAATGGCACGGAAAGTTGCTGTTTACTTTAAAACGAGCCTCAACAACAGCCTAGCCTTGCCTACACCAATGGCTTGTCTCGCAACATTCCAAACACTACTAATTATTAATTTAATAGATATGCCTGCCGAATTTATGAATTTAGGATGTTGAGGGCGACAATTTCCTTCGCGTTCCGCTACAAATTAGCGCAGCTGCACGACCAGCACAATGACAACTTTCTAGGCGAGTTTCACCGTAGCCGCCACAGCGTAATTTACCTTCGTAAACTGTCCAAAACACAATTATACTAAGCGCCGGTACAAGTTGACAGATCCACGCGCAGCGGCCGACGTGATAACGGTAGTCGAGTTCAGGATTGTATTACACGCAAAAGGTTTTACGTTTTTAGGTTCCCTCCCTTAGATAATAAATAAATAAGGGACTTTGGAAAAAAGATATACTTCTACCCCGGATAATATATAAATAACATTTACGTAGGCACAGGAAGGGACGTGAGAATAAAATTCCTCATTCGTTTTTGCTTTTGTGGATGTTAGGAATCGTACGTCGGCTAGTATAAGGAAGGTTTTACATTAGCCTTTCTTCAGAACACCACGTCGCTGTTTATACAGGGTTAACTATGACTAAGTACAAATATTTTAAGAGGGGATAGAGACAATTAAGAATGAACGGAATCACCCTTCAAAAAAAATTCCAAACTTATTTAAAAAGAGAAAAATTTTTATTCAAAATTTTATTTATTAAATCACCAAATCCTTATTTAACGCCGCACATGCGTCATACGTTTACAGAATCAGAGGAGGTAACGTAGGCAACTAGCAACACGACTGTAAAATTTCCAGTCTTGTTATAATTTAATTCCTGTGTTTACGTTGTTTTAGTGTTCCTCTTCAGTTTTTAGTGCCTTCTTTAATTTTTAAACATTGCATTATTAAATAAAGAAATTTGTGTTGGGTGCAGATACTTTTCCACAATATAGTTCGCCGGTTTGGTTTTCTAGGCTATGGGACAAGACTGCCTCGGGTACAGTAAAAGTTTTCTATTATCTATTCCTTCCGTTCGGGCATTTTATCTAGCTGTACCTACGGGAAGTGTGTTTTATCGGTAGTGAGTGGTTATAATAATTGAAAATAATGTAGTTTTGCCAGTTTATAACGAAATAATGAAAAACGAATGTAAAATAGTGGAGCTAACTGTATTAACTGTTACCTACCTATCATTATTACTAATAGGAATGTTAATTTTTGTTGTTGCTGCATTTAGAAATGCTGCAAAAAACGATCGCATGGTAGTAGATATTGTTCAGAAATGTAAGATTATCTATGGATCTAAGCCATCTCAGTCGATACTTATTATAGGTGCCGACTTTCCGTAGGAAAGAGGGTTTTGCCTTATTTTTTAAATATCGAGCTAAAATTCGGGAATAATTTTTTTATCCTATTTTAGGCCTTCCAGGGCATGTGGTTAAAATGTTTGTACTTAGTCATAGTTAACCCTGTATAATAGGGAAATTGCATGATTTTAACAAATGAAAGAATGCATTATTTTAATCGAAATGGCGTTTGTCCTAGACAATTTCGTGGAAAGATAAGCCTAAAAACGATATTTAAAAATTTAGTCTAACTACGCCTCCACAAAACGATCACAGCCACAGCGTAGACTTGTGGCGTCAAACGCCATTCGCACTTGTACATCTAAATGAAGCAGTGTGCTTTAGTTCATATCTGTATACGATTTCCATACATTCGGACAACGCAGTACATACGTTTACAAGAGTTAATTTGTCATTTGTCATATTATTAGATGTTATTGTGTTAGATAGACATTGATATTGAATAAAGTTCCCAAATAGACTCGTAAAATAGCACAGAAAGTGCAACTCACCGGGCAAATGGAAGAAGTATTGCAGTATTATGCCATTATGTACGAATACAGCAGCATATAATAAAATATATTTCACCGTGCCTAAAAAAATGAAAAGAAAATTGTGGTGTAGGGCGATAAAGTGCGACGAAAGGAAACGTTGCAACTTTGTTTGCGAAGACCTGATTTTTAATGTAAGTTTAATTGGTATAATAGGTTTCAGGTTTTTATATATTTTTAGGTATTAATAATATTGTGTGAGACTAACTACTCTGTGGACTAAAGCCCCAACCAGCGTTGAATTACACCCACAATATATACCCATATATTCTTTATTATTAGCTTTTGACTGTATTGGAAAGGTATTTTAAGCTAATATAAATCAAATCTCCTACAATTCCTCTCAATGAAGCCATATGTATGCTTTCTGATACCAAACATCTAGGTATGCTAATGAACAATTCCACAGACAAAGCTCTATTCAATAATTATCTAAAGAAATTAATCTATCTAAATTTACTAACCTGGTTTAATGAAAACACTATAAATATATAACTTCACTTTTGACAGTGAGAACTCGAAAATTCAACCACAATAGATGAGATCTGACCTATTTCTGCGTTTTTAGGATTGCTTCTTCAGGTGGCATCCGATATTTAATTTCAAATAATTTTAATTTATATAATAATTTTTATAGTTAGATATTTGACTCAACTTAAAGGAACTGAAATATATTACAGATTTGTTATTATTATAGTTCAAACAAATGTGTCCATTAATCTGATATAATTGCAATATAATAGATTGATGTTTACGATATAAAAGCATTATCATAATAATTCGTTATTTTGCCTATAATAATATTCTTTCTTCAAGTCTTGTTCTATCTGAAACGGGATAGGATGACCATTAAGTATTTTTCTATTACCTAAATGCACTATCGCTTCTGAAACAGTTATGATTTATCAACATTTTATAACACAGGCTTTCAATATGCAACACAATTTAATTCCTAAACCTATCTGTTTGTTGGTTAATCCGATCCTGACCAGTGGAGTCTGCAGTAGTCAGCTGTAATTATATTGCTATTAAACTCCTATACCTATCTATATTTCCACCCTAGACACAGTTGATCACCGAAGGAAATGCGAATGAAAGCTGCCCAGATCGACCGAACTCCCATTTTTCTCCCGTACGTAAACTGTTGGGGCCCTTTTTCCAGATTCGATTGAGTTCTCGGCTCGAAGAGAATGGCACGGATCTAGCAGAGGTGTGGTAAGAAATGTTTGTGGATTTCAAGTGACAAAAACAGTGGTATCTATAAGATGATGTGCTTATAGCATCTATTAGCATTATTACATGCAAATAAATTTAAACAGATTTGATATACTTCATACGATATAGTACAGCTAGGAATTATCACTTATATGCAGTATTGCTAATGTGGTTCTTTATTATTGTAATTTCTTGTTGCTGTAATAAGTAAAATACTATAAGAAAAGTATTGCAGCAACAAATACAAAGTAATGAAGCCAGAGCTTGCAAAAAGACTAGTAAATTTGGCTTATACTTATTTGCAGATTTGGATAAAACCGTTTTACCGAATTTTCTAATTATTTGTAGTCAGTTAAAAAGTGTTGTTGGTAACAAATTGTTAGGTTATAACGAATGTAGTCAGCGAATTTAGATATATTTTTCGCATTTTTACTGATAATATGCTATATTATCGTTTACTAAAGTGGCACATTACCACACTGAAATGTCACATTACTATATAGTAATGTCACTGTTAATAAAAACACAGTTTGACAGACAATTGTTTATTTAAATATTGGAAACGTTATATTTATTAAAACAATTTTTCAAATTTGAAAAATTAACAACACGAAATTTATTCTATTCTACTTCCTTCCTGAAAACTATTATAATTCTTTATCTGCATTCCTGAATGGTCTTAAGGTGCTACTAGTTCTTGCTGAATAAACATAGTTTTTGAAATTGGAACTTATTGACGATGCTTTGCCAATCTTCAGCTACATCTTCCATGTCTTTTAAGTGTTTGAATATCCGCTCGACTGTCAGCGAGGAAGGTGGCAGACGTTCTCCTTATGCAATAACCAGTGTAACTGGGAGCATCTGGGAGTTTTAAGTATTCTGCAACTTTTTTGTGAATTTTTGCAAAACTGTCGATGCCAACTGGTTGTATTGTGCACTTACCGTGATAATAGTAAATGAAAATTGTGTTTTACTTGTTTGGGTCTCAATAGTATAAATACTTATGATAAATTTTATATCCGTTGCACTCTGATCCTGCGGTAAATATAGGTTTCTTTTTGGTTTTGGTATCATGTAACTACAATTTTTCCCGTGTCTTCCATATCTTTTACAGTTAAATAGCACAATTAGTACCACCTTCATTAGTAAGAACATGAAATATTTATGTGAAAATGGTATGCCCTGTTTTCCGTGTAGACAATTAGAATAAAATAAAAACATGATGAGAGGATAACATCAATTACTGAATACTATAGAGAAAATAATTTTTAATTGAATCCGTTCGTGAATATGGTATAAGCTTCTGAAGTGTACCGAAAAGAAATAAGAAGGAAAAGTGATGTTTATCCAGTCATGTATTTATTATCATATTTCCATGAAACCAAGGATCACATTGTGAAGTGAAATGAAAGTCCTTTGAACACCACTGAACATATTTCTATGAATTGTTTCAATAGCATGTTATCCGATCACATGGAATGTGTGGTAAGAATGAGCGTTACATGCAAAGATATTAGTACTAGAACCGTAAGGGGGAGACACAATTCCATATTAAATTACAATTTAATTACTGCACAACTGCTTTCGAAATTTAATGTATTGTGCAGAATGAAAATTAATTTGCTATTAGTTTCTATGCAATATGGTAGCTTTGCCTAGGCGTACCGCTTGTTACATTGTTTAGGTAATTTAATCTATGAAATTTCCGGTGGATAAAATTTTGAACAGATAACTACATGCTTTTCAACCATGATATACTTAATAATAATAATAATAATAATATCTCTACCCCTCATTCTAATCACGAGGATTTGCCCAGAAGTCGAAGACTTGTGCGGGAGAGGGGGCGGCATATTATTATTAAGCAGACCGCATTTGCGCCCAGGAACGACTTACGTTGGTAGGCCCTAACCACCATTCAGTGCAGGAATGAGGAAAACCTGGAAAACCTCATTAATTAGGGGAGTAGTCAAATGTCAACCGGTATCAATCTCTCACATTGACCCAAGCCAACATTCTTCCACTTTACCATACCCGTAGAGAGGGTGCCAATCTCTCCACGAATATAGCTTATATACGGTCTACCGGCAGCGGGGGTTGAACCCAGAGCGATCCAGTCACCTCGATTCAAGTATTGACGCCTTAAACCGCGCGACCACTGACCGATCCAAATTGAAAAGCTTGTATTTTTCAGATTTGAAGGAACATTTAGTTTTACTTTTTTAATTAAGTACTTTAACTAAAAAAATGGAAAGCTAAATGAAATTATTTATCATAACCCGGACAAAAATTTGTAGCAATTATTCATACAAATGTAAACGACACACTTAAGAGTAGAGCAAATAATTTGAAAAGGAGAGTAATAACGATAAATGTAGAAGTCTTGCTGTCGTATTTTTTAAATTTTAAGAAAAAATATGCAATTTCATCTATGTGGTCGAAGTATTCGATGTTGAAGGTTACTATAAAGGCCTACAAAAATATAGATATTGGAAAATATAACAAGCTTACTTGACGACTGACTCTAGAGAATACAGAGTATAAAAGCTGCAGTATTGTAAAGAGCACATTGAATAATTTGTGACTGAGGCTTTCAATAAAGAATATTTAATGATCAAGGTAATATATCTATCTTTTACATGTTGTTAGGTACATAGTGAACATTGAATTATTTCAGGCTTCACTAATATTGGGGATATTTGGTGCCTGTCGATGTTGTGAATTGAAAAATTCGAAAATTACTGACGTACAGGACGTTGGCAGTTACCTACAATTTGGGCATTTCAAGAAAATTTACAATTATAGAAGAAGGATTTTGTGTCAATGCTGTTGAAATATGCAGAAAATATATTTCTCTGCGCCCAGTTCCCTTAACACACTGATTTTAAGATACATCAATAGTTGCTTCATTCCTGAATATCTCAAATTCAGAAGCATATACTGGCCATTGTATGACGCGCAGTTCAAAAAATTTATTGGCCAATCAAGGTGATGATCTAACAACCATTAAACGGTATGGTGGATGGAAGAGCTCCTCTGTTGCAGCCAAAATTTTTCAAAAACTTCGGCAGACGTTATGCGTTCTGAAAATGATGGCAACAATGCTACAAGGGTAGTTATTAACGGAAACGAAGTTAAATGTGATAAAATAAAAAACAAAATGTCTATTACTATAAATGTAAATGTTAATAGGTAAATAAATTAAATTGGATTAAGTATAGGTTCTTTATTGCACTAGTGCAATAAAATGTTTATTGCATTCATGTGTCATTCTACTACAGCGTTTTGTCATCATGACAAACATAAACTTTCAAATCAACGTCATATTTCCTAGAGTTAGTGTCATCACTGTCATCTAAATAAAACGTTTTTGGTGTTTGCATGAACGTAGAAAAAATATTGTATGCAACTCGTACAAAAAGTGCTTATTGCACTGGACGTGTTGTCCCACTCGGCCTGACGGCCTCGTTGACAATTTCATGTCGCGTGCAATAAACACTTACTTTTTGTACTTGTTGCATAAATACTATCTATTTTTATTACTCTACTAGTGAAATAAAGTTTCTTTATTCCACTGGTGGATAAAATATAACTTTAGACGGTTCATATGTGTGGATAAAAGTTCGATTATAAGGTGATTGTGGAGAAAATATTTAAAACAGTTTTAGAAATACAATCTTACAGCACACATCGCCTTCCGATTTCTTTCCATGAACATAATTTCCCCTGAAATAAACTATTCATGCCTTTTCCACTTGATCCAATGACAAAATAGTATAATTTGCCAAATGTAAATAGTAAATTAATCTTCATACATTTTGATTCGATATTAAACGCTGAACCAGAATGCCGGTGGCTACGTAATAGATATATTGTTCGCCATTAAAATGAAATGGAATTAATTTGCAACGGAATAAATTTAAATAAACTGTTTTTGTTGTTGCATGAAATGGTACATAAAGCGGAATAGTTCATTTAATGGACTGGTATTATTAAACTTCCGCAGAATAGAGCCACAGCTAGCTTTGTTTACTGATGGAAATGCGATTATAAAATAATTTTACCTATTCAAATTTGTATACTAAAATATCCTTTGATGAGCACGTATATGGCGCGTATCTTTTAATAACGGATAATTACCTACTGCTATGAACTGGGAAAGCGTTGTTACATGAAGGTATTTAATAAATATTGCTCCAATTTTGATAGAAAAAAAAAGTTTCAAGTTGTGAAATTCAACAATCAATTAAATATCTTTAAAAGAAACATATAAAGAGTTCCTTATGGCGAAATGCGTATCCACTTTTGGACCCGAGATAGCATTAGGTAATAGCAGCCCTTTGGTTCTAAGAATCGTCAATTTATCGACAACTTATTGTTCACGGAGGTTTTCTTTGCTTGTTAAACCATTGAATCACACAAAACACTCAAAATTGACTGTCGTTAACAACAGTTCTCGACAGACGGACAAATCTCGGGCCTAAAAAACCCCTACTGTAAAACACGGTATAACATAACGGAACGTCAAACATGAAGGCCTTTATTTCTTGTCCGTAACATTTTGCCCTATAGTATAGTTTTAATAGGGCCTTTGTTTTCAAGATACAGGGTGTTAAACTTGTAGATCGAATACGCATTTCGCCATTAAGGTTGCGCCTCTTTCTAATTTCTCACTCAACGGTTTTTGTGTATTTTCGTAAATCATGAATTTCAGACTAATTGATTACGGAAATATGTATATCGAAATATCAGAACAAAGTATTTATTTTTTTGTTAATTTTGTTATTAGTTTGAATTTCTAACTAAATGCAAACTTAATTCATAGTTTAAGAAAAACGATAGACATATGTAAGTATGTATATTTATCATTTATTATTAGTAAGACATAATTATACAGGGTGTTTCTTAAGTAGATGCCAAATATTTAGAGGCGTATTGTGTGGTCAAAAATAAGGATTTCTTGGGAGGTGTGGGTATCATCATATGCGTCATTTTATTATCTTCACTTTTTATTTCTTTCCACTTTTTTGTATTACAAATCGATTAACAGCAAAATTGATTTATTTGATCAAGTGCATTTTTACACAATTACTTAACATATCTTAGGAGGACCGTGCAAGAAATCGAAGAATAAGAAATCGTCATCTTATTTAATAATGTATATTGTCAAATTAAGTGTATTTTTAAAAAGATTAAGTTGTAACAATAGCTTATGCATATTCAAATGCTGAAATGGCCAATATGGTTTACATTTATGACCTTACAGGCTAGGCGAATTTATATGGAAAGTATTTTAAATCCTCCAACTCCAAATCCAAGAATGTTCAAAAATGTTTTTTAACGTCTTTCGGAGTCAGGCTCATTTCAGAAAGGTTCAATTCCAGAAAGAGTGTTAGAACGCTTGAGTTAAAAGAAGCTATTCTACATGAAATTGAAGAAGTCCAAATACTAGTGCTGGGAAGATCGCTACAACTCTTAATATGAATTATAAATTAGTTTGGTTCAGTCTGAGGCAGCAACAGTTATACCCGTATCACATACAAAGGGTTCAAACGTTACTAGATTTTGCAACAAATTGAACAAAATGTTCACTTTACCGCTGTCATAATGCTAACCGACGAAACAAATTTTTACAGAGATATAGAGCTACAAATTTTGACAATAAGCTGATGAAAACTGTAATGCCATAATGGAATCTCGATTTCAACTTCAGTATTTTTAGAATGTATGGATGGTTATTATTGGAAATTTTCTTGTTGGGTCTTTATACCAAGAACTTTAACCGGTGCTTACAACAGATATTTTCTTAAAACTAGTGTTGGGAAAAACCGAGTTATTTCAATAACCGAATACTGAGTATTTAAGTGACTTCAAAAACCGATTGATAACTCGAGTGAAGGTCACTTGAATACTCAGCTGCTGACATATTACTATTCGTGTCGTTTGCCTATATATAAATTTAAATATATACTCTTTGTATGTGTATATATATAAATCTTAGATATATAGCAATATATGTTGCATTACACAATGCAGTTTAGTATACAAAAAAATTGTTAATTTATTTATTTAAATTTTTCAAAAATTATTTTACAACCGTCATGCATTCCGTCAACATAAAATGTTATCTATGGCTACGACGATTGCAAATTACGAATTACAAACATGAATGATGATCATTTCTATAGTTATTCAATTTTAAGTTGTTTGTTAGTCGTTCTTGTCATGCGTATCTATTATTCTACAAATTTTGAGCTCAAACACATAAATTTTAAGTGAACAGTAGGGTCGCTACGTATCCTTATTGCAGCCTCTATGTCCTTCTGTCCTTACTTTTATTAGAAATGTCGTTACTTGTTCATATTAAAATATAATTATCGGAACACAAAGAGACATAACCAAAATATGTAAACAAATTTTCAAATACGACGTAAATTGATGTATACAACCCCTGCTATTTGATAAGGCAAGTAATGTGCTTAATTGAGAATTTAAAAAAATAAGATTGTCCTACTTGCACATATGAAAAGGTGGCAAGCCTACACTTAGTGAACAGTAAAAAAAAATCAAATAAATAATTCGTTACTCATATAACTGATAACCGAGTGATTTCGGTTATTGCAATAACCGAATAATCAGTTATATTTCACTCGAGTGAAACGAAAACGTTTTACCTGCATATTTAACAATGTTTTCTATGCGCTAAAACAAAGAATGTGGTTTATGCACACCGGGGCAATCTTTAAATGATAAATTCGGTAATAACGTGACTGGATGAGGCTTAGAAACGAGGTCAACTTTGGCCATCCAGACAACCCGATATGAACCCTACTGCTTTCAAGAAGATCTGAAGCATGCATTTTAGGTAAGGTGGCCATTTCCAACATTTGTTATAATAAATCATTATTTTGTTATTTTAAGTAGTGTAGAAAGTATCGTAAAAATGCACTTGATCAAATAAATCAATTTTGTTGTGAAAAAGTGTACCGTACTTAATTTTGTTTTTGTCGTTTGCACGTTTAAGTCTCGAATAATAAAAATGATGGATAGTTGTGGTCAATATACCAATTCCATGCATTGATGTTTTCAGTGACAGGCACAAAAAATATTCTGTGGTTAATTAGTTGCGAGTAACATATTTCTTGCCTGTTCCACAACGCGGAAGAACTGGTTCTGGCATCTAGTATGTATATAAAACAGTTTGTAAGTTAATAATTCATGTCGCTGTATCTCGCCTTCACAATCACACACGGAGTATCTTGATTAAATAGTTTAATTGGGTAGCGAATAAAATCTAAAGTAATTACTAAAAATTTATTATCTACGAATTTACGAATTTCACGTCGGTCGACTGACAAAATAATTACATGACTAGAGATAAATCTGAGAATATAGCTTACGGGCGACAGTTTAATGTTCAGTTCAAAATATTTTATACGATAATGTTTTTAATAACGTCTGGCTAGTATAACTTTTCCACCATTTCAGTGGCCAGTTTACGATAGTCGGTGTAGTGGTTTATCGCATTTGGCATTTAGGGGATACTGGGTTACGGTTGTTTCCAGATGCGGCAAAAATAATTATAAAAGGTTATTAATGCAGGATTATAATAACACTGGTTTGTAGAATACTTCCTTTAACATCATTTTAATGCCAGATGGTTAAATTTTTCCATTCTATATAGTAAGTAGTTTTTTATAGAATAATAATTTTTATAGAGCCTTAAAAGTTTTGAATTTATTGAATGTAGATATGTCCATTACAAAATGTAGAAGCATTGGAAATGTCTAAAAATCATTGTTAATTTAAAATATTGTCTAATTAACGACGGCGATATTTATAATTTTTTTTTTCTGTAGGTAGTTCATTGAAAATACATTAAATTCTAATAAAAAAACCTTTATCAAATTTTCTCTCTATTTTCACCCTTTCGAAAGTTATGCCCAACAGAAGATATAAGAACAATAAATTATTGCATTATAACTATATGTAATTGATATAAATAATATTTGATAATAGTAACAGTAACAGTGCAATAAAAGTAAACAACAAATACATCCTCAAGAATAATTACAACAACAATTAAAGCTACATTCAAAGAATGACGTAACGTTGCTAGCAACATGAAGTCACGTGATTTTCTGCCACTGAAATTAATCGTATTCTTCTTTTTGCTGAAGTCGAGTGAAGTTCAAAATTTCGAACTTCAACTATGCAGCGGAAAAACAATGGTACATAACATAATCAGCAAAAATAAAACCGACTTCATAAAATCTTTATTTCATATAAATTAAAATGGTGGTGGGGTTGTTGCCAGCAACACTACATTGTTATCTGAAGGAGACTTTAACCTTACGTTTTGTGACCATTTGTCAATGTCTCACACGCTAATGCTAATCTTATATTGTAATTCAACTTATCGACATTATCTGACCTTTGCTTATAGATAACGTCCTTAAGCTTCTCCACAGAAAATAATCCAGAGGGTTTAAGTACGGTGATCTGGGTGGCGACTGTATTGGACCATTAGGTCCCATCCAACGATTTGGATATGACTGCTGGTTAAGATAATTTCTTACAATTACAGAACTATGACTAGGTTCACTATCTAATTACAGCCATAAATGTTTTATAATTTGTAATGGAATATTCTCCAACAAACCTGCAAATTCTCTGTTTAAGAACTGTAAAAACCTTTCACCAGTGAGAGTTTGTTAAACAAAATAAGGACCTACAAAATGCCTTCAAACCATGCGGCACCACACATTTATTACAAAATACTCTTGATTGTAAACTCCATTTAATCTATGCGGATTTTTATCAGCCCAGTACTGAATATTTTGGCAATTTGATATAACAATACTTAAAAGTTTACTTTCGTCGGTCCAAACGATATAACATAGAAGTTGTTTTCATCCTCTTCAGTTACCATCATTTGAGTAATAAAATTTAACCTTTGATCACATTCATCATTTCTTAGCATTTGCATATTTTGTATTTGAAAGCATGAAAGGGAACACTTTTTAACACTCTTTGAATCATTGATTTAGAAATATGAAGAGCAGCCGAAGTCTGTCGAATTTTGCAAATTTTTCTCAAAGTAGTTAATAATATTGGCAACATTCTCATCATTTGCTATCTCCTTTTTATGTTTTTATACTTTCTTGAAGAAAAGCATCTTCATTATTTCGTTGCCAACTGAGTTTCTGCTTCTTCAAATACGAGTAGCATATAAACTTGTCCATTATCAGTAAACATAAATTTTTAATGAACCATTATACCGACAACAGAACTGTCAAACTTAGTTAACTGTAAAACAGTGAATAATGCCGGAATTTATTTTTCATATACTTTCTTTTGGATATAACTTTTTAAGAAGTGCAAATAGACGAAAACTTTATAACAGTTTTTTTTTATTATAGTGCAATGTATTTTTCAATAAAGTACAGAAATAGATATGTTTCTGAGACAAAAAATTATACAAACAAAGCTTAGGCGCCTAAAATATGTTGTCAGTTGTTTTGGCCTACTAAAAATATTTCTTGGAGGAAAATGACTGGGAATAGAGCTTTGGGACACTCTATAATTAGCCGTAGTTAGCTCTGCATAAACTGATTCTGCACAAGAACAAAAGCCTGTCGCAAGCTCTCGAGAACGCTGCTAAAACTTACATTTTCTGCTACGGATACGTTGACTAGCAATTGCCTCTTTAGTTTTGAGGAGGAGTAACTAGATAACCGCGTAGCCAAATAACGACATAATAAACATCCGGATTTAGTTCCAAAGCTATTAGAGGAAGCTGCAACATGCAAACTTGTAATTTGAAAATAAAATTAATTCCAAGTTCGAAGCGGAATTCTTGGTTGAAATAGTCGCAATCATAGTATCAGTTTCTCCAAATTAATTAATAGTAGCAGAATAATAACACGAAGGCGTTTGCATATTATACAGAAGAGATACATTCACGCCTTATCTAAGCTTCTTCATTTATTTTGCTATAAATCCTGGACTTAGTTTTTTTATAGATCAGTTTTATCCGTTGTTCGATCTCAGTTCTGTTTCATACGTGAAGTTTTACTTCATCCAGCTCTTAACATTGAATTGCCTTTTATTATCGATACGCGTAAATTTATGTTCAATTGTAATGCTCGATATAACTTCTCTTGATTGTTGACTGGACCACGTTATTTTCACTTGAAGATGTAAATGAAACTTATAGCTGATTTTACCATATTCTTGATACAATCATTTCCAAATCAACTACAAGAACAACTTCGAATAATAACATTATTACAGATATAAAGAAGAAATCTAAAATTGGAAATTATATAATAAAAACGGTGACATTACCACTTATAATCAGTACTAAAAATAAAATACGTACTGCTTATAGTGGACATTTGAATTGTTTTGAACAACAGCTTCAATTAAATCCCAGTCAGTATTGGTTTAATGTTAACAATATTAAAAGTGAATCTAGTATACCTAGTGCAATGAAGTATGATGGAACATGAACTTCATTCAAATTCTGATAACTCTTTCAAATTATCATCGTTATCAAAATTCTATTGACATTTTTCATTCTAATGTACGTAATGTTAAAAGATGAGTTCTCATCTACATGTAACTTTTTTGATAATGTCATCTTTCACTTTGTTGTTTTGCATTGTTCCTACCATGTAATTGGGCACCCGCCTGTCTTGGTAGTTGTATTAAATAAATAAATAAATAAACATTTCAAACATCAGTGTAATTGGTAGTTGCATCAAGTTTTGTATTCTTATGAAGATTTAGGCAGGTATATAATTTTTCTGAAGGATAATATTTCCAAATGTATTTCATATGTATAATTTTGACACAATTGATTGGTCACTAAATTATTCAATATATTGTCATCACTCTCTATGTCAATAAACTTTTTATACGTATACCAATTTTTGGAATAAAAATTAATATTAATATACCATACGTATACACGATGTCTGACATTATTTATTATTTACTGTATTAGAAAGGTATTTTAAGCTAATATATATCAAATCTCCTACAATTCCTATCACTGAAGTCGTATGTATGCTCTCTGATACCAAACATCTAGGTATGCTAATGAACAATTCCACAGACAAAGCTCTATTCAGCTAAAAAATGAACTAGTTAAATTTACTATCCTGGTTTAATGAAAACATTCTATAAATGTCTAATTTCACATTTTGAAAATGTGGGAACTCGAAAATTCAACCACAATAGATGAGATCTGACCCATTTCTGCATTTCAAAATTATCTCTTTTGCCTCCAGATATCTTATTTCACCGATTGCAGTAAAAATAATCCGTTGCAATGCTGCAAACTTTCAATTAAAATACTTACCCCCCTCCCATCTTCCTGAAATGAGTATGTAAGCTATTCTTTATAAAAAATTAAAAGTTATTGACTCAATATTCCACGAGAAGTAATAAAATTAATATGTACATTATAACTAGTTCTATCGTACTTATTCAATTTCTTGACCAATTTATTGAATTGCACTTGTCTGAAATATTGGTCAATATCGTGATTAGAATGAGGGGTGGAGATATTATTATTATTATGTATTGGGTACAAAATTAGTAAATGAAAAAATATTATCACATATGTTTCGTATTCAATAAGGCAAAAATACATATTCCTGGTGTATGTAACTGCAGTAAGTAAAGTAACTCTACTCTAGTATGAACAGAGGTTTCAGTTCACCGCTAAGACTTTGTCACTTTAAGTAACTTCCACTGTTGGATCGGTTAAATTGGAAGTTACAACATCTATCAGAGTGCCTCTGACACCACTAGAACGTTGTTTCTTGCAGTCTATAAGTTTTCTGTTTAAAGTTTACAAGTTCTCTTTTTGCAGAGTCTGCGATACTGCACTCTGTACTAAATTGAGGGTATTAAGCGATTGGTTCACAAAAACTGATCGATACAGAAGCTTCCAATAATTGTTCTTTAATATTGTGTCTCGCGACACTTTGTGAATACGTCAAATTTAAGACCAAGCTGTTAGCATGCTCCTTCGGCATTTTGAAAATTTTCTAGAAAACTTCTGCACAACAAACACAAGAGACAAAAAATTTCTATATTTAATATAATCTAAAAATCTCGTGATATTTGCTATACTTTTTGAAAAAAATTTTGCAGAAAATAGGATACAGGGTGATAAAAAACACCTTTCCGCTCTCGATTTTATTCGTATTATTTATTGTCTTCCTAAAGCTGACTAATCTCTCAAAATTTCATCATGTTGCCTTTTTCCAAAAAAGAAAAAATACTTTTATAGTTACATCTATTAAGGTATATAACTGGAAAATGATGCTTTAAGAGGTTATGTTTATTAAAGTTCTTAGTCATATTTCTTATGTACTATCACTATTCAAAGTTTATTATAACTATACTATATCAATAAAGCCCTGTATATTGGAATATGTAACTAGGAAAACTATAGCATATCGCACATCGATTTTTTTTGTTATTCTTTTACCTTTATGTATGCGGTGATAGAAGTAAACTTGTACTAAATTTATACAGATGTAATATATTTTCTATGTATAGACTGGTCTGTTTATATGTCCTACTTATATAGCCACTAAATTTAAATGAGATTGCTGATTTTATATGGACAACAAACCATATAACCTACTGCCATAGTTTATCTATCGCCTGCAAATTTTTGTGGAGAACATTAAAAATAGTTTTATTATGTTAATAAAGCTTCAAAATCGTTAAAAATGTATACCAGTGTGCAACTGAATGTTATTCTAACGCTCTCAACTATTAGAAGAATCCACTTTATTTTGTTATTATATAGCATACAAAAATTTAAATTGTAGGCCATTGTCTAAATTGTATATCCTTATTTGAAGTTTTACTTCAGTTGACTCTTGAACATAGCACTTTATAAAACATGATTATTAACAATTTTGAAATGACATGTAGCGACGTTAAATTTGTGTGCAAAATTTCCGTCGAATTATAAGGCAGGTAAAACTGTTTGGCAGAGTAAAATTTTACTATACTCTTAAATGTATACACAGAAACTTTAGAACAGCGAAAAATAAAAAAGTTTTAATTTGGAATAATCAATAAAGTTATAGTTTCTTTAAATACTGGTATTTCTTTTATATTATTTTAAAATAGTGATTTCAATATTATATTTTTTTTAAACGAAACACAAAGAAATAGTTGAATTAGGTACGCCTATGGAAAAGCTATAAATCACGCTACTGGTTTTCCAATCAAGGTCATAACAATGTCACACAATTTTCTATTGTTTGCAGCAATTTATACATTAAATTAATCTAATTGTATAGTTGAAATTAATATTAGAAGAAAGCTCATTAAGATCCAGATTCCAGTAAATAAATTGCAAGGAATATTTACCTAGTAAAACTCAACTGCAAGTAGTAAATAATAGAAAACTCGAAGAGCATTGATCGTTTTTCCAAACATACATGTTTCACACAAAGTTTGCTATATGTATTCAATTGTTTACTTCATTAATACTGACCCAAAAATCAAATTAGGAACATATTACGTTACAGGCGTTTTTATTTAACCTTAATTGTACCTTAGTTTGTAATTTTGTAACAGTTTTGCATATTACTGTTGTTGTATATTTATTTTTGAAATATATTTGTAGACCAACTATTCGTTTTAGGCGTTTCATAAGGGTGTTTAACTGCTTTTGGTCATATATAAGTAATTAAAATTACAGTATTCATATTTTGGACACCCTGTATATACATATAGCTAATAAAAAATATATTATCAATATCATTTTCAATATATAATACAAAATTTAGACTATGAAAATCGAATTCTGAAAACCCAAATTTGTTATTTGCGGTCACCCCGGAAATTTTGAATAATTTGTGAAATTTGATCATTGTTTAGAAAGAGAAGAAGAGGTTATTATGAGGCGCAATTTATTAGACAGAAAAATTTTGTATCTGATTTAATTATTTGAAAAAGTTAAAAAATCTTATACCTATTAATTAGGTCCTAAATTCAATATGGCGGATAGAAATAATACAACATTACAATAATTGATAGCTTTCTGACTAATAAAGGGCAATTAGTGCCGATTAGAGACTGATCAGCCATTAAATGCAATTAATCAAAAAGCAATTACAGCTCCTTAAGGTCACCGTTGATTTTCCGATAAGTGGAAGTTTGGAATTATTAATGTTACATTACCCCGGACGCCTATGGGTTCCCATCGCATTTATGAGAAGTTCATTTGATCGTACACCTTATCATCGCATATTTACCGGTGCTGCGTTGCGCTACATTCACGGCACAACAGTCTCCTTTCTACACAGTCCATTGTTCCCCGCACAAATAGTTCCAGCCGACAAGGACTGCAATGCACTGAGAGATAATTTCTAATGTGTAGGCTATGTATGGGTGTGTCTAGGTATAATGTGATACTCGTTTGTTTTTAATGGAGGAAACGCGCATTCCAATAAAAATGATTGCACAAACATTGAAGATCAATTTCGTGACTTGCTTTATTTTCGATAGGAAACAATTAATCAAGATTCCGATACGATAGATTTGTCATCGCTTTATACAGGGTGTTAAAAAAAGAGTGTAAAATATTTCAGAATGTAATAGTATGAACCAAAATAAGCAGACAAGTCTTAATAAACATGGGTCCGCAAAGTAACGGTTTTCGGAACATCAGATATTTTTTATTGCTCGTTTATGCATTTCGGAGAAAGATGGACATGTGGAGCAATTAAAATGTTGAATTAATAAATTGAAATGTTAAAATTGCAGTTTTCAATAAAATTTTAGTACTTAGATATAAATCTTGTGTTTAATAATTAATATGTTTCTTAAATCGCTGTTTATCTTTAATAAACAAATTTACATTGATAAAATACGTTTATTTGTGTAAATATACATCTGGTTACCCGTATGTTCAGACACACTGTATAAAATAAGTGAGAACATTTTAAAGCAAGTTAAAACATTACAAATTGTTTCTTTGTAACAAATTTAAAAACGTTATTAAGTCCAACTCATTTTCATTTTGCTGGGACTGTTTCCAATGGTGCATGATCAAAAATCGAAATTGGAAGAAAAATCTGGAAAATTGAAGAGCTTTAGGAAAAATTATTAAAAGTTATAAGCGTACGTCAGAAAAAAGTGGAGGATAAAGTAACCTGTTTCCCCTTGTTTCTACATTTATTTTTCAGGCTTCATTTACAATAATACTCTTGGTTAATAACAAAAAATATCTATAAAATTTCAAAGTGATACGTAAAAATCTAGAAAAACTATAGCAAAAAAACTTAAAACTTTAAGTTTAACAATCTTCTTTTACACACACTGTATAATCGAATAAGTTTCCTCATGTTTTCCTTACGCTGCATTTTTTACTAAAATTGCTACATTCAGAACTGATCATTCAAAACTTTAAAACTAGAAGGCTTTGAAAATATAACTAAATATCCTTTCCTAAACTACTAAATTGCACTCTCTCTGATTCATACTTTTAATAGTAAACACGTTTTAATTATTTGATAAGCTATTCATTAAAACAACAAAACTATAAAAATATGAACATGGAATAAGTGACAATATTAACTTATTTACTAATTATTGAGAAATTTCAGAACTAGATGTGACAACTCTGTTTACAGGTTAACTGAGTCATTCAACTCTCAAAAATAATTGTTAGAACTTATATGTGTTATGACAAAGTTGGCATTGAACTTTTTGCTGCGTAGAATCTTTCTCTATTGGTAAAAGTATCATTAGACATTTTCAGCTGCAGCTAGCTGAAGCGTGGAATGCATTGTCCTGCTGCAGGACAAAAGGTGGGGAAGGCTCTGCTACTCCGCAGGCTATTGACCCTTTCGCTAAATCCTGCAAGTCGGCTTAAGCACACCCCCGACCACCTTATTAGGATGGGGTCGAGCAAAAGTTCGAGTTCGATTGGATAAAGGCATTGAACCTGTCACGTGCAGCTGAAAAATGCTCTCAGACCAATTAGTTTCGTTATTTTGATAGACTGTCGAAGTTTGAGGGGCCGGGGGAGTTTCATAAATTTGAATCTGGTCTGTTTGTTCGATTGGACGGTAAATTGAGTCAATTATGGATTTTCCTCGTAGGCTTGTATAATTTTTAATTCAAATAAATTTTAATTAAAAGCTTAATGGAAACTGGATTTCGTTTGTAACGCACAAGGTTCAAAGAAGCGTACAAAAAAAAAGGTTGCAAAAAGAAAAATTTGTGGTATTATTCATTCGTTAATTTTAAATAGTCATTCAAAAAATATCGCAGAATTGATACCGATAATTGCATGTCTACTTTTCGAAAGACAAGCTAACACAGCACTAACTTTAATTATTTTTTACTATTAGTAATACTAAATAAAATACAGTAATATCGATCACAGGAATTGAAGTTCGTGAGATGGAAGTATCTGCACATTGTGGTCACTAGCTACTCAATGTTGGCCGTAGGTACACCACAAGCAGAAAGTGACTCACTATATTATGGGAAATATTGAAAAGCCTCGACTTGTATCACCTTCGGTAATTGCGATATTTGCAAAAGCGAAATGTCAATGTTCCGCAAAACGTTGCATACTACGATATTTTAAACTGGTCGTTCATCCAGAAAGTGGTATTAGGTATTCTTTTTATCAAAAAGATAATATTAGCAGGGTATTCAACATTCATCAAAATACTCATTGTTTGATTGTACTAGACAAGTGCATAGAAAGAAAGTTTTGTTCATTCTACAAACGCAATTTATCTATATGTAGAAGTGCACACCAGATCCTGAACCACGAATATATTGAGAGCAGTACGAGTTTGCACCATATTTGCTGGTCCTTCGAGCCGGATTACCAACAAATATAGTGCAAACTTGTACTGCTCACAATATATTCGTGGTTGATAAGGTACTGGTTCAATATCTGGTGCGCACTTCTATAGATAAATTGCGTTTGTAGAATGAACAAAACTTTATTTCTATGAACTTGTCTAATACAATCAAACAAAATCTTAACTAAATTGCTACACAGCTAGGGAGCATGTACGCCCTCAACGGATAGTTCGGCACTGATTGCCAAAGGCAAGGGCAAGTTCAGAACAGTAAGTCCACATACGTCTCTGGATCACTGCACTGACACATGATTTAGAGCAAAGAAATGTTAGGCAACCCCTTATACTTAAGAGTTTACAGAAGGGTATATAAGACATTTATGATTGTTATATAAAACATAGTTTGGGATCAAACACTCATATATCTACCAAATTTTATATAAAAAAATTGCTCTTACTATAACACAGTCAAATTACTTAACGACACACTTCGCACCCAAATCTCAAACTGTACTTAGTAGTAATTACTCATTAATTGATCAATTTATTATTACTGCAATATTAAATGTTTAACATCCATTTTTATACAAAATTACGCTCCAAAAACGTTTATTTTCTTTCTAAATGTGCTTATGTTTTATATTATATTAGGGCTACGCAGTCATTTTCTAAATAAATTATCTGTAGTTTATATTGCATACTTTGACGCATGTAAACATTCCGTATGTATACGTCTGGCTTATTATAGAAAATTTTACGTCAACCTATGCGCTTATTTTTTCTATTCAAAAGGTAAACATTACAAAGATGCTCTATTTATATCGCAATTTCTGATCAAAGGATTCTTGGAAAGATTATATTACACCCGTAATGATCAGTTAATATTTTATCATCCTGAAACTGTAACGAAACCACACATCATAAAACGTTGGAGGTAATATATTACAACAGCAATATACAGCTTAGAAACCACTGTGCGCGATGAACGTCTACTCCTCTGTTAATTATTAAACTAGCTAGTTCGTACATCTTCGCTACGTTCAGTCGATACCAAGTACCTTGTAAATACACACAATGTCAAAAGTCTTGGACCCCCTCAATATAAAATGATTCGATTACACCTAGTGGTTAAATAGTACATGTACTTAAGGAGTTAAGGAACGAAAAAGACAATAAAAAATTGCAGACGATGAACCTTTACTTTATTACCAAAGTTTTTACAAATCAGGTCAGTTTTGGAGTGTATTCAGTCAAGTGTTCCTTTGAATTTTTGTACATTATAATGCCAGGACGTGAAATTTGCTGCGTTTACCCGAGCAAGAATGAGTGCTTTACATGAAGCAGGACATTCTAATCATCAGATATCCCTAAACATGTGGGATTTCGTTGCTAGAGCCATTCATAATCACATTCTTCCACCTCAGACTGCAGATGAGTTAGTCGTGGTGGCAGAAGAAGAATGGAACAATATTCCGCAAGAGATCGTTAACCGCTTGATTATCTCAATGCACAGACGTGTCAATATGCTGTTGGAATGTGGTGGAGTTCATACCGACTATTAGTCAAGTAGAGAACTTGCTTTGTTACTTCTTTTTGATTTAATTTTGTCAAAAATGTCACACATGTAGGGAGGCCGGGGCAGCGAGGACCACTTAAGCCCATATTGTTAATTGTATGTTTATTTACCGTTAGAAAAACAAAAAAAAAATAATGCATAACTTTATTACATACAATTACATTATTGCAATATAGAAAGTAAGAAAAAATATGTAACATTATCAAAAAAATTTATGATATGTGTTACTTGGACCTACCTACCCCGTCCGCCGGGGTAGGTAGGTCCACGTATAAAAACTAAAGAACTAAATGGAAATTATTTGCATAATTTACATACACATCGTCGTCTTCATCTGAGCCCATTGCTCACAGATTTGGCATCGTATCCATCCTTCCCCTCGTCTACGGTCTTTGAAACAACTGTGACAAAAAATGCATATGCAATCGTCTTCCTCCTCGCTTTCACTGGTGCTACTATCTTCATAAACAGTTGCATCCAGGTTCATATTTTTACTTGCTCATTACCCTTCATTATAATATTCTTCTTTGCGGTATTTGACAAGCGCTTTCCCTTTTAGAAGGTAACGCTTCATTTCCCGCTTCAACCCCAATATTAATGGTCCTCATTACCCCAAGTGTAGCCAAAAAGCAAAGTTACCGAATAAATTGTTTTAAGCGGAATGACGGTTGAACATTCAGGTTAGGTTCGTAGCTATTTTAATACACCTCATTACTGTAGTAGTCATTTTTCATAATAATCCATAAGTGTCTTTGTAATAAGCACATTCTCAATAAAAATTACATAAACTTACATTGAAAACTGAATTTTCTATAAAACTTCACAGCAACTGACGCTGTCAACAGAGTACTGATCCGACTACCGCCAACCTATCCAGTGTCAAATTGCGCGGGAAATTTAAAACGTTCTCAAATTACCCCGGTGGTCCTCGCTGCCCCGGCCTCCCCTACTCAGTTTATCGAACATATTCTTTTCACAAAAAAGATTCAGAAAACAATATACTTTTATAAATGTATTTGGTTTTTCTGACAAAAAGATTTCTTTAACAAGAATGATGGGGGTCCAAGACTTTTGACGTTGTGTGTATTTATAGAACAAGTACGGTTTCAGATAAATACGTTTCAAAATGAATCAAGTTTTTTCTGAACTACTCTTACTGGGGCAAAATACAATAGTTGTGTTATTATTCGAGATACTGGTTGCCATGGTAACGAGTCAAAATAAAGGCATCTTATTGGTTTTAAAGTAGAGGTGTGAAATTTTCAACAAAATATTTAAGTAACTGCAACTGAGAATCATAAAACTGCATACTACAGTAAATGTTTGCACTATAGTATATTGCACTAAATTACAAACAATGTTTTCAACGCGACAAAATAAAGAAAATTATGTTGACAATAAAAGCAATTGCGTAACCTCAGCCGTCTGAATTCTTGAACTATATTTCTTAATCATTCAGTGTTATTTTAACACGATACTCTACTTGATCTCAATTAAACCTAACAAGTATAAGGTGCAAGTCACGTTACTCAACAAAAAGCCTGATTTATAACTGACCTTCCGTGGTAACGACCCTCGACCTCACGAGATCCGCCTTGTTGGCCACAAGGATAACTGCCTTGGTGCTGATGGTGTCCAGAGTCCAGAGGGTTTGTAGAATTTTTTCAGCGCACGCCAGACTCTGACGATCGGCGCTACTGTATACCACACAGTAAGCATGGGGATCATTGTACTTGCTTATACAGCTGTCCGGCTGAAATTAGAAGGAAGCATTTAATATTTCAGCTGAAAATGGGAAAATGTTCCTGAAACCATAAATGTGAATAAACATTTGACCTAAATTATTGCCTCAGTTTTAGTTGTAAATCTGCTGTGTACCTAACAAAAATAAACTATTCATAAATGATACGTTTTGTTAGGTACAGTTTAATCGCGGTGTATTTCCTTATTATAACAAATGCCTTGAAAGAAACAATAATTTTAGGAGGTGATAGAATACTTGATTTTGGGTCGTTTGAAACAAACATACCTATATACCAAGTGTTACAATAACTGTGATAATTAAGTTTTTAATATTTTTTAATTTAACCGTGCTTTTCTATAATTATTGAAGTGTAGAAGAAAAACAAACCTTTTTATAACAAATATTTCTATACATTTTTTTTATTAGAAATGAATGGTAAAGTGCAAATATCTTCATTTCTTAAACCATTTTTATTAGAAACTGAAATGCTGTCTTGTCTTGGCAAATGCGCTCCCTGCATATTTGAACATGTTAAGATTAATTTCCATAATTTTCAGAATATTTATCAAGAAACTTTTCCTAAGTACTGAAAGAGCATTGCTCAGGTAAGTTTTTAATATTATCTGAATAAACCTACACGTAAAGGTTTAACTAAAATCCACGTTTAAATTTGACTCTTCGCTTTTACGAGTAGAAAAACCATGTTTATGAAGTTCTAGGTAAGTAACGAAGCCACTTTGGATTTTATTGGTTAAATCATTTAAGTAATCCATTTAATTCCCAATAAAAAAGGTATAGAAACATTTGTTATAAAAAGGATTCTTTTTCTTCTACACTTTAATAATTGCAGAAAAGCACGGTTAAATAAAAAAATATTAAAAAATTAATTATCACAAATAATGTAACTTTGTATATAGGTATGAGTGTTTCAATTGACTCAAAATCGCGTATTCTATCACCTCCTAAAATTATTTAACGACTTGCAAGACACCCTGTATATATAGGGTGTTTCAATTGTTGTGTAGAGAACTGTAGATTTCTTTGATAGTATTGCTTCACATCCTCAGGCAGCAAGAAGATGTAACTATGCTGAATTACCGAAAAAACAATTGCTAGTATAAAAAGTGAAAAATGTTCTACAGGATCGATTTTAAATACCTAAATACATACAGGGTGCACATAGGTCCGATTTATTTTTTTTTAGAAGTTACACTTAGAAGTTAGAAGTTTTTAAAAATAATTTTAATTAAAGTGGTCAAATAAAAATGAGGGTTGCTATATCCGCCACTCGACGGATGAGATCATTTCTGATTACCTGCATCCTGAATTATTTCAAGTAATTGCTGACGGGTAATGATTTCAATAGGGCGGAAAAGCTGCTTCATATGTCCCCATAAATAAAAGTCCAAAGGATTTAGATCTTGAGAACGCAGTACTTGTCTCCCTCTATGTGGTGGTGCACCATCGTGCTGATATCACATATATTTTGCACAATCTTAAGCCCTCCCAAGTAGCACCCTATATAGTGTGTCACATGACAGCCGCTATTTTGATGTTTAAAGTACCCAACAAGAAAAACGTTTTATAGAAATTATTTAAACTATTTTCAGAACGTTCACGGTATTTTACAGAATTATGAATACGAAATTATTCAAATAACTATTTACTTTGTTCAACTAAATAAAATACAGGGTTAACTATGACTAAGTACAAAAAATTTAACCACGTGCTCAGGAAGGTCTAAAAGACAATACAAAATTTGTTTCGGAATTCTAGCTCGATGTTTAAAAAATGGGGCAAAACCCTCTTTTCCTACGGAAAGTCGGCGCCTATGACAATCAATCATCATCCGCCATGGCTAGATATGTCAACTACTGGTCGTTTTTTCAAGAATTGTCAAGTGTAGAAACAACGAAACGAAACATTTGTATTAATAATAATAATGTCTAAGTACCTGGTAGATAACCGCTAATCCGGTTAGCTGCAGTATTTTGTATTCATATTTAATCTGTGTTGTATTCGTTCTTTCGTTGCACACTGCCAAAACTACAATTTCACTCCTTGCAGATTCATAATAATTATCCACTAACATATCCGACATAAAATACTTTATTTAATTACTATAACACATTTAAAATTAGTCACTTAGCTGATATAAAGTAACAGTAAATTCTAGGTTATCTTCTTCTTCTTTTCTGTATGGCCTTCGTCCAGGGGACATGCGTTGCTAATTGCATACCCTCCATGCTCCAAAGCACAGTATACTAAGCAATCAGTAGGGAAACTCTCAATCAATACTTCAATTTATATGAAACTACACTGGATTAAAACAGTTAATTAAGAATTAATGCAAACTATTATAACTACGAAACACCTTTGGTTATGTTTACGCCAAATTATTAGCTATGTTTTCGTATGTTCTATGGAATCCGCCATATTCTTGGCGACTTTTTCTAGAGTGGGGGTATTTAAAAACTGCCAGGCGTATTTCATTCATAAATTGTCGAAGATTCCGTACTGATTGCTTAGTATACTGTGCTCCAAACCATCCAGAATAGCGAAGTTAGTTATAATCTAAGGGTTATTTTTATAGAACACTGAAAAACATCTTGGGATGTTATAGTTTAAAATATTACTAATTATTTTATGCAAACATCGTCGATTACTGTTAATATTGTTGCTATTATTAGTATTAACAGAATTTAATTACACAACAACTCATGAAGTTTAAAAATTTATCGGCAAGTGCACCTTGCATTAGTGGTCTACAAATGTCGTCAGATGTCGTCTGTAGATGTCAAATAACGTAAATATACGGTTACGGTACTCTGATTAGTTTGAAATAATTGTTCAGTACTTGTTTTTTGCAAATTTAATTTTTCGCGTATTTTATGTGTATTTACAAACATGTAAATGTCTAGATGACGGATAAGGTGTTGATTTATGAGAGTGTGACAAGTGCAATATTATCATATTTATATATATTTAATCTGTGCATATTATCGTGCAAGAGCCTCAAAGACGTTTCCCGAGTATACAAAATATTTTGCTGAATACTTTTTGAACCACATCGAACAGCTGTTTTATGTCGTGGCGGTCAACGTGTGGCAGTGTTTTTATGTATTTGTGTACATTTACGTGTATTTTGTTGTTATCCTTTGTGCTAATCCACCCGGTCAAGACCGCCAAACCAAGTAGGTACCTCGCTTTACACAAAACGAACGATCGAGGGAAGGAGAGGTCCACAGGAAGTACAAAAATCTTTGCAGGTTTTAATTTAAACAAGTATAAGAACACAGAAGATGATTCAACATTCTTAATATCTCTCCAAGTATCAATCCTGGAAATAAATATTAGTAAAGTAGATGCTGCCTCTCTGTGCTACCATACCGTATTTCTCATTAAATAATAATCTACATTTTGTAAAGATTTTTTTTCTTTCAAAGCGGATTAAACTGATACACGTGTCAATGAACCTGTCACTATATTTGACATCTTTGACTGGCAGAATATACCTAACCTCGCAGCTGACAGAAGGTCAGTGACGACAACAAATAGGGATTTAATATAGTTTGGAAAGTAATTTTTTTGGCTTTATAAATAAGTTTGGAATTTTTTTGAAGGGTGATTCCATTAATTCTTATTTTTCCCTATCCCCTCTTAAAATATTTGTACTAAGTCATAGTTAACCCTGTATATTGCACCTTATATGAAACAGTTTTAGGTGGTGTTATTTTTTTCTAGTCAAAGTTAAAACACTCTTCCTCTGTTAGCAGAGAAAATGCTTGAAATAAAGATGATGAGTACCGAATTATTCAAACAAGTATTTACTGTTGATTTATTAAATAAAATATATTGCAGCTTATATGAAATTATTTATGATAAGAGTCGCACTATATTTTAATGAAGTTCATCCCGTCGTCAATATCTTAAACATCTATGTAGTGGTATAGAAAATTAAAGTTAGTATCCTGAGGATTACTCAATAAAAGCTGAAATGTAGGCGTAACGATAATACAGTTTTTTGCTATATTTGATCTGCGCCCAGAAGAAACTACGTTAATAAAATATAATTTTACTTGAAAAATGGTTTGTTTACTTTTCTGATATAAAAGTAAATATTTTTCCGGGTGGGAGGGCAAGAACTGTCTACTTATTACAAAAATATGAAAACCGGGGAAATATCTGGAAGTTAATCTAGAATTTTTTGTACACTTTAATACACCCTAATATATATCCAGAAACCTTTTTTATGGAAATAAATCACCGCGAACACAGGAAACAACCCCCTTTAAAAGTGCTCCCATTATCAGGCGATATCTCCCGACTCGCCTTTGGAATAACTCGTCAACGCTCTCCTGATTTATGACACTTTAAAACACAATATTTTGATATATTGTGAGGCAGTCAGTTCGGCCTAATAAATGGGGTAATTAATTAGGGTGTTTTCCGTTTCACACAGTCGAAACTTTTTAAGACTATTCCGTAGTCGGCCTGTTTACCTTTTTCGTAGTTGCTTTTTGCGGCTCAACTGAAATTTATGACTACCGAATTCGGGATGATTTATTGGGCTCCGTTTATCGTTTTAAACTTCTGGTCTGGCTCTTCCATAAACGTGCAATTCATGATTAAGTAAATAATAGCCTCTCGTTATTGTTTCAGGGGAAATTACGCGGGGGCTGTGAAGTTACTTTTCGGAAGAACTTTTCAGTTTCAGCAGGTCGGTGACTTTCAGGCGGATAAATGAACGAAGTGAATACATTTTAAACGGATTATGCTTAAATATTTACGTTTAATTTGGAACATTTTTCCAAAAATATTTATAAAACCTTGTGTGCAGGGATCGTAAATTTAAAGATATTAATAGGAGATTTATAGATAATATTTATTTTAACCCAGAATAGTTAATTAAAATTGAGGTTATGTTACGTAGTACCGATAGCTGTTTTACGCATTATGTATTATCTCAATAATTTATTAATAAAGGGCTTGGCTTTATACAGTTTTAAACTTACATCTGAATTTCTTTCAGATAAAAAACAATGCTAGTATTTTTTAGCAAATATAGCAGTTATAGTAAATAATAACAAGCACACTAAAAAGAAATTAATTACCACAAGTAATTATGTTGCTTAGATAAGTGAACTTGTTCACTTTTTACCGCCGAATACGTTACGAATAAAGACGAAATGTACATCATTTTAATTCGACGGCGTCAATAAATTTTGTGAGGTTATGGTGCGTGCTTCGAAATATTAAACAATATTATTGCATCTAGCAACTTAAATAAACATTTAAAAATACTATATATTTATTCGTTAGCTAATATTTCCTTACTCTATTGTTGCTGCATCATCCATCAATAATTCATTCAAGAACGGTTATGACCGTCTCCATGCTCCACGTTAGTGTGAGTGAACCAGTTTATTTGATATTCATGTGCGGGTATTTAACTTTTGAGTGTATTTTCAATCATTTTGCCATGTCTTTGAATTTATGGATTTTCTCGTTATACAAGTAGGTATATATTTTTTTGCATGATTAAATTTGTCTGTTTTATTTTCACATTAGCAATTAAGCTAATATTTACCTATTGAGCATAGACATAGGTCTTTGCCCTTATTGTATGTTAATAATAAAAAAAATATTTGACGGCATAACATTCATCCTAATTATTAGTCATATTAATAAGTTTGTTTTACAACGAGATAAGAACTGAAAGTTAGTTAGTGCAGTTACGTTAACAAAGTTTGCCAAATGATTTAAAATAGTCATTAAAGGGCTTTATTATAACGAGTTAAGTTGTGACTTCGTACCCCTTCAACTTACTTTTTAAATTTGTTAGTTTGACAACTCATAATTCATTTTACGTGTAAAGCGTTACGTTTATATGCAAAAAAATTGTTGAAAGACATTTGTGGATTCTAAACTATAATGTACCTATTAGATTCATATTATAAGAGAAAAATGCATGTTCGTCTAGTTATCAAAGAAAATGAACTAATAAAAAGTTATAATCTTTCAAAAAACCTCTTAAATAAGGAAGAAACGGTCCTTCCCTGTGATGACTACAGGCACGTACAAAAGCATGGATTCAATGTATAATTTTTTTTCTATACCAAAATACGTTGCATGGAAAGGACAGGACCATAGTATCAGAAAAATATCTCGCAGAGACTAAAAATGTAATGAAAGTTATTTGTGTTCGCGAGCTTTATAAATACTTTTTTTTAAAATAAGCAGGTCCAACAATTAAAATTATTTTTCTTAATCTAAATTTTAGCAGAAGAACGATAGACAGATTTTACATACAAATGTATATTACATGAATACATAATTTAAGTGAGAAAAAGTCCAACTGAATCCCACTTCTGCGATTTGTGCAGAACATAAACACAAAGATGAACAACACATTTTCTATCGACTTAATCCGATAAAAAATAAATATGACACACACACACACTCATATACAACTGCGGCCTACTAGAATCATTAAAAGTTTGTGATATTTTTTATTGGAAACTTTTTAATAGGTAGGTAACATTCTAGACTATGAGCGACAATGATTGACTAACCAACATAATTTTAGAATACTCCAACGCTACTAACTAATTTTTTATTCAATTATCTTACGACGGTGCTTATTAGAGCATTAACTAAATACCAAATTGAATTATAAATTATGAAACGGTACAGAGTTTTAGGTTCCAGCTACTTTGTGCTCAGAATTGCGCGCTTGTAATCAATTTAGATATTAACGCTTTTTGAAAAACAAAAAGTAGCCATTTTTATTCCAGCATCTACAAAACGTGGACTGCATATTATGTAATGGTATTTTAGCTTTTATCTGTTTCTCTTTTTCAGTGCTACATAAACAAAATAGAAATAAGGAGTGTTGATGTGATAAAAGGTGGTGGTAATATAAACAAATATTTAGTGTTTTAATGTCCGCTTTACATGCGCGGAATGAAAGGTCGCAAAAAACTCGAAGGTTAATGTGGATGCCTTTGCGTGGTATTCGCGGCATCTACACGGCTTCGTGCGCCGTTCCCCGTTCGGAGTAGGCTTTGCGAAGCACGAACGTAAAGCATCCATACTCATTTGCAAACGTGGTAACCTGGCACACAGTACCATAGCAGTTGCTACTTCATGATATATCTCTTTAGAGTGCGATAACCAAACTATGAATAATACAAGTGTGGAGGAACGTACTGAAAAGTTGCGAAAGCCAGTAATAATTCTTACAACAAGTAGTATTGGGATGCACATTATTTATGTCTTCTATATAGGGTGGTTCAGAACTTATAAAAAAAGAGACTCTTACATATATAATTTTGTAAAAAAGGCATTTCGAAAATGAATTGAAAATACACTTATGTACAGCACTGGAATCTGGTCTACTGTATAACCTGACATTGCGCGAGACAAAGCATGCAGTCCGCGAGGGATATGGTGGCAAAGTGTAATAAAAAATGAACGGCCAAAAAAGAATTTCCCAAGGAAAGAAGATTGGTCTCATCGTCCAATTCATCGTACCCCTTGAACTTCATTAGGGAACTTTTTTACCCGGTACTTACTTCGGGGATTCTCTTCAACAATATCTAAAATGCTGCTGCAATACTCTTTCGATTCGGTTGGAAATTTCCCGTGTGACGCCCGCGTTGTACTACTGTGGTAAAAGTACAAACGAGAAGCTACTAAAGCATTTTGTTTTACAATAAATTGAAACGATAACCATCAACTCCGAATTACTATACACATAAGCCATTTTTGACATTTCTAAAACTAATGTGAACACTATCATAAAAACGTTAATACTGCAAGGTTAAAAATACTACAGTTTTTTTACATTTTTTACATTACATTGACTCAATTTTTCGTGATGTATCTACTTCCAATTTATTTTTAATAAGATGTGAATCGCCCTGTATTTCAGAGTACAATTTGAATAGTACCTATGTTCTGTTCCACTAAAATAAATTTTGGCTAGATACTGTTTTACATAAATTCCGAATGCAAGTTTTACTAAAAAACACATGTACGTAAAGCCTTGAAAGAAATTCATAGATTAATATAAATCTAAAATTCAAATGTATGATAAAACCCCAGCAAAATGCTTAGATTTTCAGTTTTTTTTATTCCATTAATTGTTCAACTCGTTTCTGCCACTCATGCAAATATTATCGTAACTGAAGTAAAAAAGAACTACTTGCTGTGTTTCAGCTAGAAATAAAATAAAAATTACTACACTTTCGAATATTTGTATCCCAGTGGAATTTGAATTCTAGCAAAATACACATATAAATTCTGTGTCGCCGAGATTAAAGCTAAAATTTATATGCAAACGGACACTGAAAGCTAGCGCCGGTCTGCGGATCTTAATTTTTATCTTGTCCGAAAATTCCATTAAATTTTTTGTCGATTTTTCACATCCCCACAACTTAATTCAAATCCGAAGCGGCGATAATTCACCTGAAAGTTAAATTGTAACCTACGACACTTACCGATAAATCAGCCGTGGCAAAATCTATAAAACACAGCTCGGATTCCTCCCCTGCTAATAGCACCGACACAGATTTTTCTCCGCTCTCATCGTCTGAAACAAAACAAATAGTATGGGTATCTTCAACTTTGATTTGAACGTACATTTCGCTCAATAAAACAACCTATTTTATTACAATGGATAGTGAAATCTATTCGCAATTTTGTTTTAGAGTGGAATACAGAACATGAACACTAATCCTGAAAGGGTTTCTGTATCTGACCAAAAGCGATAAAAGGTTGTTTCTTCTATTAATATAAATAAAATATACAACCAACAAGTTTTCCTACAAATTCTTAAAACTGTAAAATGCTGTAACATGTGATGTCATGTTATGACTAGCGCAGTTCACTTTTCTTATGGTACTGATTGCACTAGAAGAGCACTAGCAAGTTTATCATTTCTACATAAATTATTTCATGGCAATGTTGACTCCCCTGCTTTGTTAAGTTTGTTCACTATTCGAGTTCCGCGTTCTAGTTCTCGAAGTAATGATTTATTTTATTGTCATAATGTTAGAACAAATGTTGCTTTGAAGTCTCATGTATATGTAATGTCCAATAACTTCAACTACATTAGTGAACACATTGATATTAACGTTTGCAGCTTGAATGACTTGTTAACTTTAGGAATTTTGTCTTTTTAATACTTATCATGCTTGTAAGCAATTAGTTTATTATGTATTATTATTATTTCCCACTCTTTGTTATTTCTTTATTAGATTTATATTTTTCTTAGATATATTATTTTAGTTCTACTAAACATTATCTTGTATTGTCCTATTACTGGAAGTGATTCTGTTGGGCAATAAATGCATTATTATTATTATTATTATAAACATTTTTATTATAAATTTAAAACATATAAAACATGAAAGTCAGTGATTAAAATAAAAGTAAGTTGTTTATTTATTATATACTCTTAAGCTTCTACTTTTAGCAATTACATTTTTATTGTAAATACAGTGACCCCTGATAGTTATATAATATATAGATGAAATTAGCTTAATTAAATTTGAATAGTGAAAAGTAAATACATTTGTTCCTTTTTGTGTCTGCTTAATATTTTGATATTTAGTTCTATATGAAAGTGGCACACATTAGAATATGGAAAAATATTATCTTTCCGTAAATTTAGTACAGTTATCCAAAAGTCCTATCTTTTTCATCTTTAGGAAATCCAAAATTATAATTCTAAATAAACCTTCAATAAGCAAGCAGCAAGATATCATTTTCACACATTTTGTTTTACTTCCAATTATATTATTTTGTTACCCAAAAACGAATAATTATTAGGTACATTTTTATTTGTAATTTGTACCAAAAGTAGTAGTAAACAAAAATATTATATTAAATACGGCCATGATACGGACACGTGTTATGGAATTTTTTTTATATATTTTTAGGTATTAATAATATTGTGTGAAACTAACTACCCTGTGGACTAAAGCCCCAATCAGCGTTGAATTACACCCATCTACCCATATATTACCAACTTTCCGTAACACTTCTTCTGTTATTTATTGACTAGATTGTCTTTTATTTTATTATTTATTACAGAATACTTTTCTATTTTCAACACGATTTTTATTAGAATGAAAATAATTTCCGTACATATTGGTAGTTTTCGTCCTTTAGAGGCAATTTATTTGAATATGTTTTTATTATTCCACAAACTGCGAATCCCGTAATACTCGTACCACCTCATAAATCTATAGCACCTAAAATAAATTTAAATCACGGACAAAGGGAGACCTACTTCCCAACTCATTTATCAATAAACTTCGCCGAGATGCTCTACACAACGAATTTATGTGGATGAGAAACACAAGTTAATAATGTATTAATCAATTTCTCGTACATATGCAGGCTTTGCAGGAATGATTTATTGTTATCGAATTAGCTGATGTCTGTTCGAGATAATTTTTGGTTTGGAAGAACAGCTGCTGTAAACTGAAATTTTGATTATCTAAATCTAAACGTGCAATTAAATATATTAACTACCGGATAAGGCTCTGAATTTTGAGCTACTCATTATTCACGCCTAATTTGGGAGTGTAGCAGTCTATCTAAGGGGCAACTCTGCTAATGAAGGTGGATAATTGAATTTACACGTTCGTTTTATATCTTTCTATATACATCTCATATTTAACCGTGGTTACAATTATTATTTTGGTCTTGGCATGACCATTTTCACTGATCTATTGAATTTTGTTCTAATTCGAATTAACAAGACGTCTCAAACTCGATAGTATGGGTCTAGTGTGCGGTTACAAAGAATTTAGGACACATGGTGTTTAAATGGGATGAAGTATGCTCCATTTTCAATTGAAAGTATTATCTTTGGGATTTGACAGAAACGACTCAATTATATTTTTTCCAGAAACCTACCCAAATCTTTTTCCTTCTGTTAAAGAGCTCTCTTTTTATCGTCCTAAAGAGTCTCAAAAAATACCACCTAAAAATCATATTAGGGGTAGGATCAATTAATCGTGGGGCAATATTTGAATCTTCGTTCGATAAATGTCACAAAATACTTGTAATTATTCATTATACGAACTTGAACCGTATAACTTTTGTGCTAAAAACGTTTTATCATTCAGAAAAAGTTGATATGCTGCTTATTTAAGGCAAGGCAAGTTATATCGAGAAAGGCATCCAGAGCGTCTAATTCCTGATCATAGATCCTTTACAAGATTGGAGGCGACTTTGCAACGAAATGAGGATGCATTTTCTGTTCGGAAGAATCAAATAATTGACCGAAGAATAAGAAACAATGTTAATACAGCTAGACTGTTGCAGTATTGGATAAATCAACCGTTCAACGAATTTTAAAAACCAATGGGTATCATGACTACAAAATTCTCAGTTTAAATGTAGAAACTGTTGATCAGAATCTTTTTCGGCACATTGTTTGAACGAAATGAAGTCGGTTAGTCAATAATGGTTTGCCAAACAGGCGCAACGAACAGTACTGGTCCATTGAAAATCCCCACATTGTAAATCCAGTCCAAAACCAAAGCATTGTAGTAAATGTATGGTGCGGCATTATCGATAGGCATTTAATTAGACCTTATATTTATGAACAAACATTGAACAGCATGAGTTACCTCAATTACAGCTAAGGAGAAACCTATAGTTTCAGCATAACGGAGTTTAACTCCACAACGCTAGGACTGTGCAGCAAGATTTAGATAACACTTTCTCAGAAAAATGGATTGGGATTAATAGATTATTCAGTGGCCCAGAAAGTCACCAGATCTAACGCCTCTCGATTTTTTATGGGGGTTTTAAAAAAAGATAAGGTTTGAAAGAAAAAAATTGCACAAGATTTTAATGAGTTAAACAGCGAAATGTTAATAAACACAGCCCACAAAGAAGTCAGGCGAAGAATGGATATGTGCCTTAAAATGAGAGGAGGTCATACAGACTGGAAAAATTGTCTAATAAGGCAAGGATATACTTGCAGTTGTGTTGGATTAATTCATTAGATGTGCCAGAAACAATAACAGCTATTGTACAAAATTTTTGGGTATCTGCCTAGATAGTCGACTGAATTGGTCACTGCATATAGACCAACTCACCAAGACCTTAAGCAGAGCATGCTATGCTATCTCTCGCATAAAGAATTCTATGCCACTATGTGTCTTGATGGATGTTTATTACAGTATGGTATACAGCCATCTCATATACAATGTTGTTTTATGGGGTAATGCCGTGAATTCTAATAAAGTTTTTGTGTCTCAAAAACGGATTATCAGAAAAATTTGGTCTTGGTTCCAGGGAAACTTGCAGGGACACATTCATCCGGAATAAATTACTAACTTTCCCCTGTATCTTTATATTTAGATCACTTATATATGTCAGGGAAAATATTAACCGACTAAATATAAATTCCCAATATCATAACTACCATACTCGTCATGGTGCTCTTCTATGTATTCCCAAACATAAAACCACTAGATTTGAGAGGTCTGTAATATACCTAGGTATTAAGTTGTACAATAAGATTCCCCATGAATATAGATCAATGAATGCTATTAAATTTAAAAAATGTGTCAAAGACTTTTTGCTTGCCAAGTGTTATTATAGCGTTAACGAGTTTATGAATGACGTAATGTAACAAATGTTTATTTAACGAGCGCTCTGTTGTTTGTCCATTTTTATTTTATGTTTTCTTGTGTGCTTTTGTCTTGTTTTGACTTGTCCTATACATTTTAATGTCTTACTGGATTAAATAAATTATTATTATTATTATTATTATTATTATTATTATTATTATTATTATTATTATTATTATTATTTATTTTTTTTTTCCAGTAAACACCTTCCGAAGCTCCGACACATTCGGGATGGAGAGTCAAGCAATGACCACTCTCCACTCCGTGGAGTCGGTAATCATTGCGCCCGTAAATCGTGTGTTCTGAGCAGACGTAGCGAACCAAGGACGATTGCCTTCTGCATTCTGCCGGCTAAGATCTCTGCCGAATTTCGACAAGCCGGTATGATCTTTAACTCAGAAAGCAACGTATGTCTCATTCCACCCAGGACGCCTATAATTAGCACCACAATCTTAACAGAGTGGTCTGGATACAGCCTGCGGAGCTCGGAGAGAAGATCTCGATACTTCCTCCGTTTTTCCCCCTCTTTTAGGACGATGTTGTTCTCTGCGGTAGCCGAGAACTCAATCACAAACATCGTCCTAAGCTGGTGGTCGAGAAGGACTACATCAGGCTTATTGGCTTGAATTTGCCTGAGGGTGGGGAATGAATAGTTCCAATAAATTCGGCACTTCTCATTCCCTATCTCCATTCTATATCCCCCAGAGCATAAGGCAGCACTGGCGTCTCGTCTATCTCATACGAGTGTCGTAAATGATAATGCAACACCCGTAAGGCTGAATCGTGTCTTTGGATATACGCTGTGGCCGCATATACCGGACAGGCAGACAGGAGATGCATAAGCGTCTCCGGCGCTTGGCAGGAGGCCCTGCAGCTGGTATCAGGAACCTCGATACCCAAGACACGACTACGATAGACGAGTGTGTTAATTACACCATCTTGGCAAGCCATTATGAATCCCTCGGTCTCAGAGTTCAGCCCCGCTGACCTCAAAACAGCAAAGGTCAGCCTTTCAGATAAGCCAAGCCCCTCTAGATGACGGTAGAAAAGACCATGCATTGGCTTATCCTTATGTAGCTGCAGAAGATGACGCGTTTCTGCAACTTTAATTAGGGCTTTTAACTGAGCAGGATCCGACTCGGTGACAGAGTCTGGATTTTCCCGCTCAGTATCGAACACGAGACCAAGTTCATCGGCTGCTCTTCTCGCTGCCTTATACACAAACGCTCCTATCCTGCTGCTTCATGGTCTTGGACCATGCAGAGAAGGGATCCGAGCTCCTGATGACTTTGCAGGCCTCCTCCAAAACCACTCTGCCCTGGAGACACTCCAAACTCAAGAGTCCACGGCCTCCCCGATTTCTTGGGAAGTATAGCCGCGGAACGGACGATCTTGGATGCAAACTCCTTATTATTATTATTATTATTATTATTATTATTATTATTATTATTATTATTATTATTATATCATCCGCGTACATAGGAAAAGTGCAGAAGATATTAGGTGCTCAATATCATTTATATATAAAAGAAACAGATTGGGGGCCAAAACAGATCCTTGAGGAATTCCCATACTTTCATTTAAACATTTTGATGTTACACATTTCACTATACGTTGCTCAGAATGCTGAAGATTCAGCTAAATTCAGATGATATAATTTTTTATTTTTGCTATAAACATTCGACACTCACTCACTAACTCTTTAGCTTGTGTAGTTAATGGCTCAGGATAGTTCATTTCCAGTTAAATAATCTTTCATACCATGGAAAATCGATCATGTTAATATGATTTGAAAGAAGAAACGATACTAATAGTTTTAGCAGTATCGATGTCTTAATTCCTCTATTATACACAAATAAAATGATATATTAAAAATGTTATTTGATTTCTTCTGGATACACCACTTTCTTCTACAAATAAGTGCGGAGAGCATTCAATTATACATAGTACGCCATTACTTGACCTATATACCTAACAATTGATGTCCAAGACAATCTTGTATGCAAACTAAAAACAATACAAAACTCAAATAGTGAATCACACAATATATTATTTGATTTGTTGCCTTGAAACCGTTAAGCTTTGAGTTCTAAGTTGGCAACTTTATTTCTAGGTTTTCCACTAGGCAATACTCTAGATAATATCCTTCGTCTCCTACTAACATAAACTTTCCCAGACCTAACCACTTACAGTAAAGAACGAGACGTGCAAACACGTCTTTCTACAAACAGCTTTCACACAAAGTTTTCTAAATAACCCTTTGAACTAGGGGAGTATAAAGAAAATTAAACACTTTCTGAAAACTGCGGACTAAGCAAAGCCAGTGTAAGAGAACAAAGCGGGGAGTATTACGAAATCTTTACGAGCGTTTTATTTTTTGGAGCTCTAGCAACATATAGCCTGGAAGAAGGATTCTTTAAAAATAATATTCTCCTTTATGCGGCTTTAAATTTATGTCTTTGTATTTCCTGTACGGTTACCCGAAGATAAGCTATGTATACTAGTATTTTTGTACACTGTGCTCAATTCGATGCAGTAAATCTAGAGAACAACCAGTTACTTTTAAATACAAGTGACTATATTACAGGGTATGTATAAATTTATCTTTTTAATATTCGACCTTTCCTTAAATTATTGAGAATTACAAACTAATAGTTATTCTCGTTAACTTTGAGAAGTTCTTTGAATGGTGGAAATTTCAAATATGATATTGTTAACATGAATTTATTTTTAGTCTATCCACCACAACAAATCATATGTATCACTCAATGTTCAGAGTGTTACAGAATAATGTAAAGAAAATCTAGGGGTAGGTTCTCTGTTTAAAAATAAGAGAAAAGTTAATATAAACATGGGTCCGGACATGCTTCGTTTCCGAGATACAGGATGTTTAAAATTTTCTGTATTATACAGGGTGAGTCAGTCACAATGTCATTCAATTTAAGAGGAGATAGGGAATAATGAGTGTAATGCGAATACGCGATTGAAAATAAATCTAAATGCATATTTACGCCGAAAAAACATAATTTGAAATCATTACTTAAACCCCCTTTTCAGACTGTCACTGACTGCTCACAGCCTTGGTGGTTTACAGCACACAGTTCAACGCGATGTCTACCTGAGGCTATGTTGCCAAGTTGAAATATTTTTCTAGTACCTACCTACCTAGGTTTTAGACATCACAAATAAACGGTTGTACTGACTATTTTAGAATATCATTTTTTCTTGCTCAGTCAACTTCAGCCAATAATAATTTAAAATATGAACATCCAATGAAATCAAATAATAATAATCAAATAATTCTATTAAAAATTGCATGTAACGCGGTCCACTCAGGTTTTCCGGCAGAAAATACGGCCCAATCAAACGATACCCGTACACCCCTGCCCATACGTTGACAACAAATCGCCTCTGAAAGCTAAACCGACAAGTAGCGTATGGATTTTTCTCTGAGCAAATGTAGCTGTTATAACTGCAATAAAACTCCAACGTGTCTAATAATAAATCGAGTAATAAACCATTTAGGTACATTACATAAAAAACCTATGCCCAATGGGTAAATTATTAAGTTACGCTGAAAAGTGTTTCGTGTTTAAATACTAAATAAAAAACCATCGTGTTGTCGACAGAAAACTGTCCAAGACCGAAATGGCACGAATTACATGAGTAATTTATACGCATACAAGTAGTCTTCACTATATACGGTTGTATACCAAATCTCATCTCAATACCTGGATCGGTCAGTGGTCGCACGGTTTAAGGCGTCAGTACTTGGATCGAGGTGACTAGATCGCTGTGTCGTTCGACCCCCGCAGCCGGTAGACCGTATATAAGCTATATTCGTGGAGAGATTGGCATCCTCTCTGCGGGTATGGTAGGGTGGAAGAATGTTGGCTTGAGTCAATGTGAGAGATTGATACCGGTTGAGATTTGACTACCCCCTTAATTAATAAGGTTTTCCAGGTTTCCCTCATTCCCGCACTGAATGGTGGTAAGGGCCTACCAACGTAAGTCGTTCCTGGGCGCAAATGCGACCTGCTTAATAATAATATGCCGCCCCCTCTCCCGCACAAGTCTTTGACTTCTGGGCTAATCCTCGTGATTAGAATGACGGGTAGAGATATTATTATTATATATTATTGTCTTCGAGAAATGAAGACTCTAATAGCATCGAAGAAGAAACTTTTAAACAACCTGTATCTCAAAAATGAGGCATTTCCGGATCCATGTATATATAAACTTTTTTTCTTATCTGTAAATATAGAACCTATAACATCCTGTATAAATTTTTCTTATTTCCAGAATCCACAGTTAATTTTTGGCGGGCTAATTTTAAGAAATAATATAAGTTAACATAATATGTATAGTAATTTTGTACAAAATGGGATAGCTATTTTAGAGAAAACATAGTTGCAAAAAAATTCCACTAACTTTAACAATTTTGCAATATAGACTCGTCGTTATCACTATGAATGGCATTCAATTCTGATTCACATTGCCTGGTTATCGTATATTTTCAAACGCTGGTAGTTGTCGTCCTTTAAAAATATTGTGGTTTTGAGCTTGACAGTCTTTTGGTTGTTTCTATTTATAATATACTGGAGAATAATATTTTGCGTTTTCAAAAAGTTTCATAAGTGTCTTTATAACACAGGCGACATAAAAAAGGGGTTACATGCACAACAAAAAATCTGGACAGTTCTATGCGTCCTTTTAAGTTTAGTTCCGCTATCTAAAAAACATTCTAATGAATTGTTTCGCTGGTGGTGTGTTCCAAACCAATTTATAATACCTAAAATGGCGCTTGGCGTGAAGCCATTTATTTAAAAAAAATTAATTAATCCCACCCCTGCCCCGATGAATACGAGTTAATAGGAAAAATTAAAATTGCTTTTCCGTTCCATTCCCAAAAGGCGTTACCCATGTGGAATTAACAATTATTCCGGATGATCACGGTAACAGGCCGATCAATTTAGTCAGCACGCTATAACCTGCTCCCAAAACGGTAGTAGGACGCAATGAGTGTAATGAATTTGCTAATCTACATCAGTATATAGACTGTACTGCGAATCGATTATTAAAAAGAACATAGCTAGAAGAGCTTTTAATATAATCATTTTAGTCAGTCATATATTACAGCATGATGCCTTTATACTTTACACGAACTGACCCACATGCATTTGGTATACTTGCAAAAAAATTTAATAAAGATGTTTTCTCTTTTTCAAGTTGAACCAAGTAGTTAAATGTGAAATCAAATGGCATAACTTTTCAAATACCTCAAATAAAACTCTCTACCTGGATACAACCAACGCATCATTGCCCCCGCAGTTTTCAGAAAATTACAACCTCATTGACAATGAAAATAATTGATTATGTTCCTGGGTATTTTATCTGAAATACGAAAGAAACATCTGATATACGTTTATTCCATTTCAATGGTCTCTTAACAGCTAATTATCCAATTTCAACCAACTTGTACCTTTCAGTTCCATCATACACTCTGTTTAGGACACGGTGTGTATTTGAGGGTAAACATATTTATAAGAACAAAATTCCTGTTGTCAGCTATGGAGGTATAGGTTGCCCTAATGACAGCACAATTTCTTAAATAGGTTTCGCAGTTCGTGAGATTGCCGGATTAACCTTTATTGTTTTCTTTCCAGCTTCGGGCAATATAAAGTATATAATTTGAAAAAGACGTGTACATTTTTCAACAACGCACTGAACGCAGGGAAGTCATTTTTCCTCATTGCTCACCCTGCTTTTATTTTAGGCCGGTAATAGCATACGCCACCCTAAAAGTACCTATTTGTCACTAGTATGTGAGAGATTCAAGTAATCTATGTTTTTATTACTCAATCAAAGTGATAGTGAGAGTGCATTTTATTTCAAACAAAGTTGCAAATTCAGGCAGACTATAATTTCGAAAATATAAATTACAAAACAATAGTAAAAATTAAGAAATATAAGATATGAATTGTGCTATTATAGTTATTTATGCAACAAGTACAAAAAATGTAGGAAAATATGACGTTGATTTGAACGTTTATGTTTGCCATGATGACAAAACTCTGTAGTAGAACGACAGATGAATGCAATAAACATTTTATTGCACTAGTGCAATAAAGAACCACTTTTTCCACTAAATATAGTTCAATAAAGTTTTGTTTTTTGCATGGACGTAGAAAAAGCAATTTATTTATGGATATAAATATAAAATCATATTTAAATATTTTATTTTTTCAAAATTGCACAAATTTGTAAGATATAATATTAAAAATAAGCTTTCAATAATAGTGATTAAGTGACATAATTCACTGCAAAATTTATAAAATATTACGTAATTGTGCGAATATAATGAAAAAAAAATGATTGCATAACGTATGCTGAAAATATGTATAGGGAAATATTTTGTTAACTTACGTATAAATTTTAATTAGCTATAGGAACTGAATGTATGTACAATTAATTTCCTTCCGTTTATAATCATTAATATTATATTTTGTTTTTCTTCTAATTTCTTAATATAATTTTTATTAGTTCCACATAAAACAGTACTTAATACAATCAACAATATAGTCAGTACAAATATGTCTTCTATTTAAAATATCAAGATCTATTTTATGCATTATTTTCCTAAGTTTTAGATGTAATCGAGACAGTAACAAAATTTTGAAATTTTAAACACTAGTTAAATTATTTTCTGGATCGAATCATTTTTCGCCTCCCTTTCCATTTTTGTCTGAAGAGAATACAACTCTTTTTCATTACATTATGCAAAGCAAATTGTATATTACTAAAGTAATTACTAAACTGACATTATGATTTATGAGGATGGAAAATTTAGCGGGCATTAGAGATACTGGAGCAATATTTTCAGAGTATAATATCAGGGTCAGTTTACTTCAGGATTCTGCGAACCGAGTCTATCAGAAATTGCCCGAGGAGAAAAATTGCTTCCACATCTCCTTATGTACAATCCATTTAACAATATTGTTACCCTGGGACCTTTTTGATGCATCAGGACATTGACTCGACGGTCTATGGCGGGACGAATAGGGTGAAATGAAAATTTGAAATAGATATAATGAAAAAGGTACATATTCTGATTGTCGCTCATTTTAAGAAATGGCGAATGCGCCAGGTAACGGTACTGTACAGGGTGATTCCTAATTACGTGTAGAAAATTCAGAGACGATGGTTAAAATTAAGATAATAAAAAAAGTTAGTATTAAAAAATCAATTTAAAATATTATTTGTTCCATTAAAACTGCCACAGTCGTTTTCTTTAAACCGTAAAGAGATATTATAGTTTTGTAAACATTATTTGGTAGATAAGCCATACCTATGGATTTAAAATAATTTGAATTCTGTTTGAGAAAAAAATTATACAATAAAAATTGTTTAGAAGTGAACATATATAACATCATTTCAGTTAATAATGTACATTCTAGTAACACTGATTTACTTACTTACTTTACCTGTATTGAAAATTGTGCACAAGCTTATCAAAATATTAAGAAGTATAAACCTTTTGCTTCAGCAACAATGATTTTGTAGCGGTAAGTAACTATAATGTAACGAGCCCCTATATGTTTGCCAGTAATTGAATATTTCATTCTCCATGAAGCAGACAGGAAGTTTATGAGCAAAATTATTTTTACGAGTGGCGCATGTGTCATATACTGTGTAATCCGGAAAATGCAATATTAGTTACACAATGTCATGAAATTAGGTATAAAATTTCACGTTGCTGTTTTTGAAAGACCATAAGATTATTATCATATAGAAACATCTTAAATGAATATATAACGACAGAAAGCGGTCTAACCAACAAATTTTTAGGTACAAAATCTTTCAAAATACGTGTTTCTGTAAATTTAACTGTAGATGTAAATATTG
Source organism: Monochamus saltuarius (assembly GCA_025584915.1). Lineage (NCBI taxonomy): Eukaryota > Metazoa > Arthropoda > Insecta > Coleoptera > Cerambycidae > Monochamus > Monochamus saltuarius. The sequence continues at coordinate 12,026,346 of CM046722.1, forward strand.
TTATAACATAAACTAACATAGTTCTGCATATAAGATTGTTCACTTTTGTTTAGTAAAGTGTATGAAAATAATTGTTAAGATGTGGGGCTAGAATAGCAAGTGGATAATATGCTACTTAAAACACTTATACAATAAATAACTACTATGAGCTTTATATCGCATGTTTAATATATTATTTTATATATTTTTATCTAATGATTTTGTTTATTTTGAATAACAGCGAAGCTATTACCGACCCGGCAAGCTTTTAAAGTATTTTATTTATCGCTGAAAGGTGATCCACATTTTTCATTTGCCAGGACACGCACTATTTGTCGTTCCCTTTGATTTTACGGCAGCCGTGACAAGACGACTTTGGAGAAATAAAACATCAGAAGAATCGCGTTTAAAAATAATCTTAAGGATTCGTTGCGGTTCCCATTTAGCAGGTATTTCAACGTGCGTGGTTGTGAACTCGATGTGTTTCCGAGAACCGAGTATCTTCTGTCAAACGCGTTTGTTTTTATAGCCTATAAAAATAATGCGACGCTGGTATTGGTTAAATATAATCGAGCGCCACTTTTGAAAGTGTAACGATGAACTTACGGTGTAGGTTATGTAGTTTTAAAAATATATCGATAACGAAAACAAAATAAAAAGGTGCAGATGTTGCAGAGCAAAATAGAACACCTGCTGGGATCTAAAAATAGTTTTAGTTTATGCGATATGGTATCTAATGCGTGCAGAATCGAATATAATTGGATAACGAAGTGTGCCATTTACTGTATCTTAATTATGGATACAGTCGCTTCGGTAAATAATAGGGAGAGGCAGGTTTGTGATGTGGACTGAGGCACGGATTTTGTCCACCATATTTTAGATGTTCGTTTGGTTCCTATACAGGGTGAATACAGGGTGATTAATCATGGGACAGAGATTAATGGTAGAATGCTGACTTCAAAATAAAGCTATTAAGTCAAATATGCCTTATTTGAATGTTGCTACAGGCTACAAGTTGAAATTTTATTTTCGATGTTTGTAAATAATTTTTAAAAAATAATATTTGCATACATTTTGGAAATTGGGCGAGAAATTCAAATTTGTTTCTAATTTTGACATCACTATTAAAGGGTTCTACTTATGACACATCATGGTTCTTTTAAATTGCAAATTTTTGTCTGACTATTGAAGCAATCGATTTTCCTACTTGCCTTAAAATTTATTACTAATTTAAAATAAGTATTCAGTGTAGTGCATCGAGTAAAAGTTGTTTTGGTTTTAGATAAAGTGACATTTGCGCTGAAAATACCGCAAAATGTTGCTTGAAAAAGTTATTCAGAACATAAGTTGTGCAAAATTAGAATAAGTTCAAGGTTTGATGAAACCGTTATCTTTAAATTCTTCACCATGATTTCATCAAAACAGGTTCTAGAATATCCCAAAATCTTGAGTATTGCCTAGGAGACCATACTTTCCCATTTAATACTGAAATTTAATTCCAAGCAACTTTTCTTAATTACTTTTCCAGCGTTAACATTTAGTACTTTTCTCTTCATGGTTTCTGATTTTTTCATATTTTTTAACACTAAATTGAACAAATGGCTCGTCGAGGGTTTTAAGGCAAGCAAAAAGTTTTATGGAGAATAATTTTTCCGACGCTGCGTAAATGAGACTTTGCTGTAACTCAGGATGTGTAAAATTTCCGTGTAAATAATTTTACACATTTTTGCTTTTTTATACGTTCTACACAAAATATGTTAAAATTACTAGTATTTTAATTATATTATGTAATATTTACTAACAATGTGGTAAAAGCACACCATTTTGTGTTAACTTAACACACCTCTGCGTTTTGTGTCCCTACTCCTGATTGGTTCTGCACAACTGCGCTTGTGCAGTACATGCCGCAGCATACATCATTTTGGTTGTATCGGGTTGTTGTGTTCAGTTAATTCTCCTTCACTGTGTTTGAATAAGTATGGATGGATAATTAAACTTAAATTGGGCTAATCCGAACTAGTTAAATAATTTTTAAATTTCTTAGTGTACCTTACTGACTTTTCACAAAAATATCACTCTCTCTAGGTATTACTAACCAATAAAAGTACATGTTGGTTTTGATGCGTTTCCGTCAAAAGCAGAATTGAGAACTGAATACGTACTGTTTTATCTTTTATTTAAGAAACCGTTTTAAAATTAAGTGCCGCTTATATCCACTACACGTCGTCATTTTTGAACAGGATTTTCCAGCCAGTTTCCAGCCGAGCGACGTTGAACTTCTGATACTTGAAAAAGACATTTCTCGAAAGCTCGCGATAAGCTAGGGGAAAAATGTCCTGTCAGACAATTCGGCAAACCGGTAGAGAGAAACCAGTATTAAATATATAGAACACAACGTTGCAGATATCTCAAACATCGCTCAATCAGCGTAATGTGACAGATCGCTATTAACGCTGAGTATTTTTCCCACACAATTCAATTCCATTAAGCTGTCGAAGCTAAAATACTGGATGTTTTTTTACATAATATAATACACTATAGGTTAAAATATACGGTCTATTTTCATCGTAATAGTTACATCTCAGTTTCTGGAAAGGAATTACTGAAGTGGAACGGAAAAGTTCATAAATTGAAAAAGAAAATTAGGTGACACATACAAAGCTTTTGCTTCAGTATAAGTATTGAAATAAAAAACAACTGTAATTCTGTACAATTTGTCAGTGTAGGATAATCAAATACTATTGGATTTTAAAATAAAGTCGACGTTTCGTTTTTTATTTAAAAACTTCTTCAGGGCCAAAAACAATAATGCCTATCACATCATCGCTTAAAACAATTATATGAAAAAACAATCAAATAATATCGACCAGTTGAAAGGTTTAATTATTATTTGGATAACAAAGGAAGACACACTGTCTGAAACTATCCTTAAGGATGTGTTTGTTGTTTTTGTTACACTGTTACTGTTATTATTTCTAAATATTATTTCATCAATATCTTCTTCTAGATATAACTTTCTAACGAGTGCAATTAGGTGAAACTTTTATATAAGTATATATTTTTTATTAGAATACAATGTATTTTTCAATAATCCATATAAATAAAACTGTTAAAAAAATTATAAATGACGCCGCGACGCTTAGTGTCGTCCGTTGTCAACTACACAAGTTAGAAACAAACAAAGCTTGGGTTTATGCCTAAAAAATATTGTCACTTGTTTTCGCCTACTAAAAATATTTCTTCGAGAAAAATGCCTGGGGGAGGGGTAACTTTGGGTCACTCTGTATATAGGCAGCTTACATATACATTTTCTAATTACACTTGTAGCCTGGTACAATGCAGGTGCCGTATTCACTGAATAATAAAATAGTTCCCGTTAAAGCAATAACACCATGCCGTTACAAGTCTTTGAAGTTTGAACGTTTAAGTAAAGCGATATACTACCAACAGTAAATTAACTAGACCCTGAAATATGTTCAGGAATATCAGACATGGCCTTTTTAGCCCTCTCTCCCAAAAACGCTGTTAACTTAATGAAGTCTATTAGTATACATAAAATATAACTTTCTTCCTCTACCTTTACTTCTGTGACGTCAACGATCTCTGGTAATTTGTTCTCCACCTCATATAGGGAATACTTAATCTACACCAAAGGCCTGTACCACTTGTTACATATTGAACATTTAATTTGGTACACTGAATTTAATTGCCTATCATCCAACAAAAAATAATCGACTTACAGGATAAGCAAATTGAAAACAACAGTTTTTAATTTTTTCCCAAATACCAAAAAAGTGACATAATAATAATAATAATAATATCTCTACCCCTCATTCTAATCACAGAGATTAGCCCAGAAGTCGGAGACTTGTGCGGGAGAGGGGGCGGCATATTATTATTAAGCAGGCCGCATTTGCGCCCAGGAACGACTTACGTTGGTAGACCCTAACCACTATTCAGTGCAGGAATGAGGAAAACCTCATTAATTAGGGGGGTGGTCAAATATCAACCGGAATCAATCTCTCACATTGAGCCAAGCTAACATTATTCCACCCTACCATACCCACAGAGAGGGTGTCAATCCTCTCCACGAATATAGCTTATATACGGTCTACCGGCAGCTGGGCTCGAACCAACTCCGTCTAGTCACCTCGATTCAAGTACTAACGCCTTAAACCGTGCGACCACTGACCGATCCAACATGATAAATGAAATTAACTAGACATTTTCTGCTGTTGATAAAGCACTCAGTAAACAATTTTTGATTTTCCTTTACGGTTGTAATGGGTAGAAAGAACCACCCAAAGACTTGTTTCATACGTAATATTTTTCATTGCTACCTTAGCATTTAAAAATTCTTTTCATTAATTCTAAACAAAAGGGTTTCTAGTATATTTTTGGTAAAATTAACGATTTCTGAGCAAAAATATTTAAAATGAATTACATGGCATGATTCGCATAGAGTAGAAATTTAAACAAACTATAATTTATCTAGTAGGCGGTTGTCAGGTTGACATTTTGCATAAATTATAAAATTAAGTTGCCATTTCAAAATGGTAATCTATCAATAAGGAAACGAGTTACGTATGAAATTAGTCTTAGAGGATGGCATTTTTCTCCTTATTTGAGAAAAATTAAAAACTACATTTTTGTCGCCATTAAAAGATACTCTTATAACAGTTGATGCCAAAATGAGATTTTCATATAAAACTCCTTAAATTTTTCGCACTTATTTTACTTACACTCTGTATAACTGATGGTAATGACACTATGAGAAATGCTTATTTGGAAATAAATTCTATTTTGGCGAAGGTTTCTCCATGTTTTGATTGGAATATATTATCAAAACTTGGATTAATGGCAATACTCAATTTAAATCTGACAAAAGTATTAAGACAGTTTCTTGTTCTTATATTAGAATGGTAATTCTAGTAACAACCTCAGACTTCGAAATGCAGTCTAAATTATCTTATCACTGTCAATATGTAAGCATAATTTATGGTCAAAATGAAGGGCTTTTACTGTACCAATAATGGCACTGTTTAGATTGTAGATATACAAAATAGGATTCAGCTTTCTGGTGATTTGGATTTAGAGAGAAACTATTAACAAGACACTAATTCTGAGTATGATCTAGAATCTAAATTTATTGTTAGTATTATTAATCTTGCTATATAGTTTTACACATTCTGCTATAACAAATTACAGTCAAGATCTGGAGCTATAACATTGATGACGAAAAATTTAGTGATCCACAGTCGACCCTTGATGCATATTCGATATAATAGAGACTTCTTCAGTAAGTAAATAGGTATATGGGACTATACTCTCAAACAAGTCAATATTTCACGCGCTAAATGCAACATGAGCGTTAGCATTATAAAGAAAATAGTACTATTGAACTAAAAAGATTGTAACTGATCTATGTAGAATCGGCAAAACAGCTTTTTACAGACTATATTTATATCTATTACAATCAAGAGATGACCAGACTCAATTTAGATTTTCGTATAATGCATGAATTAGCTTTGTGGGAATGATATAATTATTCAGCGAGCATATAACTCACTTGGTGGTGGTAACCTCGTGAATTACAGCCGTTATATGCAACTGGAATATTATACTTTGTCTACGACTATTAACAATATTGTGACACCCATAACTGGAACAGGACATGACATACAAGCTGTCAAAACATCTTACTTTACATTTGTCTTTCATTTGATACATTTAAGAAAGCAAATAAAACTTAAATTAGTAAACTTCTACCGTCATTCGGAACAATGTTAATATTGCTGTAACTGGTAACTAACATCGGATAACTTTTATTTTATTAGTTCATTTCTGATATTTTGAAATAAGTCAATAATAAATATTATTATTATTATTGAGAAAACACATGTATAATGAACATTCTATAAGATAGTCAAATTAATTTAAATATGATATTGCGGTACTGATACCAAAAAAGATTAGGGTCTATGCTGTGCCCCATAAATTGTGTATGATATCCTCAAATTGACTTGAATGACTCACCTATACTGGTGTCGTACGCGTGTAGGTACTCAGAGGTCATAAATTGTGAAACTAACGACGACTTGCCCACAGCTGGACCGCCTAGCATGAGCACCTTGAAGGGTATAGGACCCGGTGCACTGGTGGACGACTCCCTCGAGGACGCCAGACTACAAGAAGCTGATGTACGGGCTGAGCCGGCTCCCGAGACAGCTGCTGGTAATTGTTCAGTACTGGAACAAAGAGAATATGTTAACGTGTTTTATTAGGTGTGTTCCTACTGTTTTCAATGTGGAGAAATTGAGATATGAGGCTACCGTCTACAAAAATTCAGAGTGTAAGAAGGCTGCTGGGAAATTCTCTGAAAGAAGTAACTTGTAAAAGTATACAAGGGTGTTCCTCTGTGAACGTACAATAATTTACCGATTTATACAGGGTGAATCATAAGTAATGATACACAGAACAGTGTGAGCAGTTGTTTATGTAAAAATAATGGACTGTAATAAGTATATAATACATTTCGGCTAATAAAAGTTTTATAATATTTTTTAAGTAATATTCCCTAGTATTTCTAAACGCGCTATAAAACATAGTATAATTGGTTTTTAGATGCGGGCTATCAAACTATTTAGTATATTAAAAAGTAGTTAGAGACAATTTTACTTCTAATAACAAATAGCTGTATTATACATCTAGCTATTACGTAATCATATTATCAGTCGTGAAATAAAAATAATAACACAACAACGACATAAAAAAACGTTTGACGCAAAATTACATTCTATAAAACAAATTTGTAACAGCAAAATGGCGGGACCTTGTGTCATAACAAATGATATAAATCTAGTTTGCCTCTTGTATAATTTGTATAAGAATAAACATGCCAGGTTTGAGCCAGTGGATAAAATTCAAAAGTAGCGTATTTAGAAGAAAAGTAAAGAAATGCTACCAAAAAACAATGACTTTTATCTCGACATTGAAAGATTTTCTACTTTTATCTCATCCGTTTCATATAAATGTTTTGAAAATATGAAAAATTTCTGGTTTTAAATGCCTAAAAAATATTATTTACCATTACTATGCGGCCTTGTTAGATAAAAATCTTTATAGAATCATAGCCTCAGTGTTTATAGAAATCGCTCAATTACCTTACTCGTTTCGCGCTGTTTTTTTACAACTAAATTATTTTATAAGCGGCAGCCATTTTGATAACAAGGCTAAAAATCATTATGGCGTATATATAAAAATGTCACAAATCTAGCCGGTTTGCTAATATTGAATAGTCAAAACGAAGATAATTTTGAAAAGTTATAATAACTTTTAGCGCTAGTTTTAACGTCAAAAATGCATGAAATTCCAAAAAACTATCTTTCTTAATAAAATAATATTTACGCATCATTTACGCACGCGGCGCTTGTAACATTTATATGGGTCATACAAATCATAATCAAATTTTCTCAGCAATAAAAAAAGCGTTTACAAAGTGTAGTAAAACGTTTATAATAATATAGGAATATACTAAATTTTATAATCGGTATTTGTAAATAATTAAAAAAAAATACAAATATTTGATTACATTTTGAAGATATGGGTTTTTAGGGGCGAGATATTCAAATTTATTTCTACATCACGCTTCTTTGAAATGGCATATTTTTTTTGCGGGTTAGTGTATACATCTGACTATTAATGCAATCGATTATTTTACCTTCTTTGTGTGAAAAATGTATACCTTGTTAAAGCCGTTAGGAGTAACCGTTTCCGAAATAATCCTTTTTGAAATATTCAATGCACCGAGGAAAAATTGCTTTGGTAAGTAAAGCGTCTTTTCCCTGAAAATACAGCAAAATGTTACTTAAAAAAGTTACTCAAAATGATAAATTATGACCATCTGCAAAATTTTAATAGTGGATTTTCAAGTTTCCTTCAGCTTTTGATGTAAATTTGCACAAACTATGAAATGCACATATATTTTAATTGAACAATACATTTTAAAGAAAATTGCAAAGAATTATTTGTTCAAAATAGTCGAAATTTAAAGTATCCTACATTTTGTATAATTACGATTGAGGCATACTATTTTGATTGTAAATAAAAGAAGAATGGCAGAGTTGGTACACCACTGGTAACATAGGGAATATTTAAACATTCGATACGGGTATATTTAGGTAAATCTTATTTATTTTTTTACTATTACAGAACTGTATTACAGAACAAAACCGACCTATGCACAATGAAATAGGCCAACCGCTAACCTTCAAATATAAAACTATAGCATTAGGTTTCATGAGAGATCATGCGACCTACCTTAAAAAGTGAGTCTGAATACACGCAAGCGGTATGCTGCTTTCGCACAGCTGAGCAACGTTGTCACCTTTCTGGGAAAGATTTCTATGCAAGACGTAATTTAACATGTTCAACAATGGAACTGCTAGTTATTTTATTTAAAATTCCCGGCTTCGAAATCCATTCACAGAGCGCATTTGTTGTCTCAAAAGCGAACAAACGTTGAGGTTGGATCTGGCGTACTGGCGCTGCAATCGATACGTGGGGTAGTTCCACCACCTAACCACGAAGCCGTTAATAATGAGACATATCAAACTTGGTGGATATAAATAGGCTTATCGGCACAAACGCGGAAGTCCACATAGGATTATTTCTGATACAAAGAGACGGCATTTTAAATGGATGTAACCCTTTCGCCAACGTGTTCCGCTTGGATTGTCAAACCACGTTTTGCCTGTCGAACGGGATTACAGTTTGTAAAGTACGGACCTGACTTTGCATGCTCTTTTTGTGTATCTGCGCCTCGGTTTTTGCGACCTAGTTTTCTGATAGACTGCATGACGTCATATTTGCTCTGGTGTTTGTTATTGGTCTGCACCAAAATGAATATAGTGCTGTGATGAACGCAGAACGCAGATAAGATAATTGGAGTTTGTCTATTATTATGTAAATAAATTATATAAGGCAGCGTAGCATGGAGGGTGACTCATTTGTTTTTGTTGGACTCTCCAATTTCTACAGTTACAAACTATAACTACATCAAATTTCAGAGCTGCATTCAATCATTTTAATTTAATTAAAAATGTACGTTTCACCGCCCGCCCACGCTTTCAGCCTTGGGAGCGACTTCTGGCTGCAGCGCTATGGGCTAGTCATAAGTCATCTACTAAGGAGTGTTTTAGATACAAATATTCACTGCACCTTATCCTTCCAGATTTTCGTAGCCAGCTCTTAGACTATCTGTTCGTTTAGCAAAACTTTCCTTTTCTAAACTTGTTTAATATACTATTTCATGTTCTGCACATCTTCGATATTAATGTTACATCCCACAAATGCATGCATTATAGCATGACCTGAGATAACGATGGTAACATTGGAATCATCCAATAAAAAACATTCGACCGCAAGCCATAAAATACGAATGCAAATCCTACTATTATCCGAGACGGAATGAGACATCTATCCTTCCGTCTTGCCAATTTAGACATTCCCTGGCAAATGAGTAGAATATTTCACTATTACGTCTTTAGATATATACGACTAGATATATCGCGCCATGGAATAAAGGTACGACTAAAAAATGGTCAAATATGAATTAGCTACGATTTTGAAATCATGCGAATAATTCGTAAAACTGATTATTTGTTGCGTACGAGGAAATGCTGGACACGTTGAGCATTTATTGTAGAGATCATAACTCTTTATTTGCTATATTATTATCTTGCATTTATTAAATAAAATATAAATGAAAGTTTTGGAATTTTTGTTAATTGTTCCAGAACGAATGCTGATATTGTTTACATACGAAAAATATTTTTCTGCCTAAACTACACTCATCTATTCAAAATTCTGAAAGTATAAAAGAAGTTTCTAAATAAAGTCAGCTATTAATAGAAAAAAAAACTAAGAGTAATTGTACAGGGGGTTAAAAATATGTGCTTATATTTGCATGATACATTATTTTTCTTATATTTCTAATGACTGCAAAAGATTTTAAATAATGTCAAATAATGTCGGTTAGACTTATAAATGCGTAGCCCAAAAATGGTTAAAATCGATCAAGTCGTTTTCGAGATATTCGGAATAAACAATATTTTTTCGCCAACTTTGGCGCTCTCTAGCGGCTAAACAATGTAATTAATTTCAATATCTTTGTATTCAATCGTTCCCATGCACTTTTATATGCTATTTATAGAATATGCAATATCTGAGTTATCAAGCACACTTTGACATTTTTAGCTGTTCCACTGCTACTATAAGGTAAATTTACATTGTATTGCCGCTTTTTGAAAATTATTTTTAAAATTAAAATCTCATAATAGACCTATATCATTTTACTATATTTGCTTGTTTTTATATACTGCATTAAAGACGCTACACCCTGTATATTATAGTACTATTATTTTATACTTCCTTTATGAATAGTAGTGTTCTGGGATATGTTGTTGAATGATGAAATATATTTTAATAGACTCTGATATACGAATTTCTGAGATTTTCAGTATCCTCTCACTTGATTGCGCTGGCTGAAAAAACACGGTAGGTAAATATGTCTAGGGATATAATTAATGTTTGCATTAATTAAAGCAACTTTTACTCTTTGTCTCCACCCCCCAATGTTTACACAGCTTTTGGCTTATGTTATTTACTGGTAAGTCCCTAGATTTCAGATAAGATACCAGCAATAATTAATAAATGTTTCAGCTCTCCGTTAAAATGGATCAAGCTTCGCTATCGATTTTGCCACTGAACATCATAAACATGTCCACACTCGACGAAATTCATTTGATGCAAGTTTGATTAATTGTACGTTTTGGGCCTCGAGCCACCACGTGGGAAACCCTACCTCGAAACATATTTTCAGGGATGGGATTTAATTGGTGCTTTGGTTCTCGAAAATGTTAATTACACATGCTAAGGGTGCCGTATTCTCGAAATAGTGCTTTCTACAAATATAATAGTTATTTATATGTATTAGAAGTGCCCCATGAGGCATTTTATAGGACGCGTCTGAAATTTACAAAACGAACTGAAGGTGTGTAAATACAGTTAGTGTAAAATGCAAATATGGCATGTATAATACACAACATTTTATTTACGCTCAACTTATTATTTTTTTTTATACATAAAAAATACTAATATTTATTCTCGACACACATCTACAAGTACTAAATAATGAACACTACTTATTATGAATATTAATTACACAATTTTGACAGTTTATGAAGTTAACTCCAAATTGGGAAGATATTGCCTTTATAATCACCGGTTTATTAGTTTCTTTTTACAATACAATATAAATATTTCGTGGAAGCCTAATTAGTTTGCTTACTTGAAGTGTAACTAGTAGGACTGATTCCAAAGTCAAAAATGTGTGGATTAAGTTTTATTGAAGTGTACAATGTCATTTGATTGGATTGAGTGTCATATCACTGTCATTATGTAATGAACGTAGATACATAATTTTATACTGTATAATATAGAGCTTAGCAAATAACAGGGATGTTATCGCATGCACAATGGTATTGTTACAAATAAGTACGTAATAATTATTTATTGAAATTATTAACGACTTTAACGATCTTGAGCCAAGAAAGTGGAAGTGAATCCTCATAGATGGCGGTAGTCAATTTATTTCGTTTTGTTTTTAAGGATTGTTAGTTATGGAGGAGGTTATCAAGTGGGATGTAGGGATTTTGGGAAAAAGTAGTTGTAAACCTCTGACGATATTTAATAGAATTATTATTAGAAATAAGGGTATTCTTCATAGTAAATTCCCCTAAGGTCAGAGAGCGTAAGAGTCCAGTTCATTTTGGCGCCCAACGTGGGGCAAAGAGAGTTGAAAAGCAACAGAATGTTGACGAAGTGCGGCAGTCTTTAGTAATAAAAAGGTAAAAAAAAGATAGGTAAGCAAGCGAAATGTATTCTTTTTAATGAATTCTCCCTGAGGTCAAATAACGTACGAGTCCAGTACATTTTGGCGCCCAACGTGGGACAAGGAGACTTGAAAAGTAATGGAATGTTGGCGAAGTGCGGCAGTTTTTAGCAATCAAAAGCTGAAAACAACGTACAATGTTCAACTTTTAACATTACTTAGCTCATAGCACTAGAAGCATCTTTGTTTCAACATACTTGTACATCCTCTTTCAACCGACATCCGTTTGTTTTACTGAAGACCCCTGTATACAACTTTAATTTTGTTCTGTAAATATTAAATAACCTAGGCACCCTCGGTCTTGCAAACGACGCTCTCATATGGATTCCAAATGTGAACACGTTCAGCAGATAACACCGCGGTATTTATAAAATATTTGTCTTATAAATTATTCAGGTCATACGCTGAATTTTCGAAGCCAAGGAAAATTGGAAGGTTGTATGTTTATCCTTTTAGTTTTATAAAATCCACAAATTTCAGCCCCCGTTTCTCAGGCGACTTTGCGGTCTTCCCTGTCTACATTTTATGGAAAATTCGATTAATTACATTCGGTCTCTTTCATTCCTCCGGAAAGAGTGGCTTTCAGAATGATTACCTCTTAAAAGTTATAACAACAATTCAGTAAGTAGCTATAAAGTTACAATACAGAAAATTGGTTCTTGAAATATTGCATTCTCGAAACGATTGGGGTTTCAAAGAAAATATTTGTAATGAAATGAAAACCGCTTCAAAATTTTGGGATATGATTCAGTTGAAATCCTGCGGATTTCGCTTGCGTTAAAGTTATTTTCTAATTATTTTGCGCCAATGAAGTTCACTCATCAAGTTTCGAATATATAAAAAAGTTATTCATTAACGGTTTTACTTAGTGCTGGCAATTTTATCTTGCTTTTCCTTGATTTTCCTTGACTTCTTGAAATCGAAGGTATGACAGGGTTTAAAAAAAAAATCTTGCGGTACAAGACAAGAAATATTGGCGAAACTCGTGAACCAATAGATGGCTCTGCAAAAATTGTGAAATGATGAATAACAAAACAATATGATTTATGAGGTTGAGATGTTTTGTAAGATAATTTGATTGCATGTGTTCTACAATACCTATCCATTAAGTCATATATCTGCTCTTTGATAGTAAACAGCTAATGAACAATTCCATAGACAAAGCTATCTAAATTAAAAAATTAACTAAATTTACTAACCTGGAGAATTCATTTATATTAGCTTAAAATACATTTACAGTGGGATCGGTCAGTGGTCGCGCGGTTTAAGTACTTGAATCGAGGTGACTAGATCTGAGCCCAGCTGCCGGTAGACCGTATATAAGCTATATTCGTGGAGAGGATTGGCACCCTCTCTGTGGGTATGGTAGGGTGGAATAATGTTAGCTTGGGTCAATGTGAGAGATTGATGCCGGTTGATATTTGACCACCCCCTAATTAATGAGGTTTTCCAGGTTTTCCTCATTCCTGCACTGAATAGTGGTTAGGGCCTACCAACGTAAGCCGTTCCTGGGCGCAAATGCGGCCTGCTTAATAATAATATGCCGCCCCCTCTCCCGCACAAGTCTCCGACTTCTGGGCTACACCCTGTGATTAGAATGAGGGGTAGAGATATTATTATTATTATTATTATTTATTATTATTATTAATACAGTAAAAAAATTACAAAACCTAATAATAAAGAGTATATGGGTAAATACTGTGGGTTTATTTAAACGTTGGTCGGGGCAGATTTGTTAATTTCACATAACTAATATTGTTAATACCTAAAAATATATAAAAGAAACGATTACATAAAGGATAACATTTTTTTATTGGGCAAATAAGTAGCTAAATGTTATGTCTAATTTAAAATCTCTTGACAATTCAACATCACCTTTGACACCGTGTATATTTAATTGAAAATAATTTTAATTTATAGGATTTTAATTTATAGGTATAATAATTTTTATAGTTAGATATTGGACTCAACTTAAAGGAGGCCACCTGAAGAAGCAATTCTAAAAATGCAGAAATAGATCAGATCTCATCTATTGTGGTTGAATTTTCAAGTTGCCGTAGTTTCAAAAGTGAACTTAAGTATTTATAGAATGTTTTAATTAAACCAGGTTAGTAAATTTAGCTAGATTAATTTTTCATTTTAGATAATTATTAAAAGTATAAATTATAAAACTAACAATTTTTATGCCATACAATATATTATGTGGCATGCATCATATAAGGATAAGCAAACTTGTAACTGTTGTTGGCTAAAAGTATAAAATCAGAGTTTATGCTTTAGAAAGTGGGCAACTAACACAAATCTAGCGGCCGCGTTTACATTTTTCTGAAAATAGTAATCGAGAGAGCCATGTGTTCGACCGTTCGTTGGTCCCAAACAGCATTTTCCGAAAGCTCTATTGGGTGCCAAGGCTGCTAATGTTTATCGGATAACCTAATTTAAAGCAGATTGCTTATGCGGTTTGAAGGAATAATAAGAATATATTTTTCTAAGCTGCGGAATTAAGAAGGGGAAAAAGAAAAAGAGATAGTGGATACTGGGTCAATCAGGTTCCAGTAAGATTACCAACTACACAACAACAACAATTTGAATTTCTTAGAAACAATTTTACCCGCTGAACTAGAAGATGTATCTATAATAAATGTTAGGGTTCATCTGTCTAAACATAATTTACTGCGACAAACGATATAAATAATCAGAATTTTAAAAGTCTAAAAAGTTTTAGATTTATCATGCCATATTTTACATAATTACACCGTATTTCACCAAAAATATTAATTAAATACACAAAACACTTAAAAGGATACGTTTTATACGTTAGTGTCACAACTCTGAAAACTGATGCGTTAGGCATTGCCTTACCACAAATATTACATGTTTTCTTTTCACTTTGCCGACCTCGCTAGCCATCCGTGAAAATAATAAAATGATTTAAAAACATTTTATACGTTAGTGCAGCAACTCTGAAAACAGATGCGTTAGGATTGCCTTACCACAAACATTACATGTTTTTATTTTCACTTGTACCTTGCCATGCAGTCCCTGCACCTGTATCCCTACGGGACATTGTGCCTACTGCCCACCGCCTGGCTTATGGCACCTGTGCCTACGGTACCGCAACCTTGCGCATAACCTTTAATAATATGTGACCGAATAGTGACGTAACACCAAGCCATCTTTGTTTACGACTGCATTTTAGTACGGCTAGAATTATTTTGAATTTCTATATCTTTTACAGAAAAACTATACTAGTTAAAAGTATAAAATTTTGTGGCAATAGATTTTTTACAATATGATGAATTTTACAAGAGATGAATAAAGAAATGTGCAGCTTTCAACGTCCTTTGAGGTTATGGGACGGCATAAAAAAAATAATTGTGGCAGAAAATTAATATTAATGTGTTGTGTGAAAATCATAGTTACTCATTATTCTTCAGAAAATAACTTAAGGACAATTCGTCTCTTTCTAACTTTTATGCACATTATGTAGAATTTTTGGAATCATTGAACAAAGTAACTTCCTTAATACCTTCATTGGTAGTATCGAATTTGCGTAAATTTATTCTTTAATCGGTTATGTTAGTAAGGCCAGTTAAGAAGTGAAGTTACAGTGTAGTACCTGCGCAATTTTACTTTACCTATCGCTTAAATCAGGTATTTTTAAATTAGAAACAATCTTAAAGATTTAATTTATGTTAATGTAAAAGAAAAATATTTATTTTGGTGACGATATGGCAACCTCGTCTTCACCAAATCATATGGCTTATTATACGCACATAATTCTACTATATACCGCGCACTTTGTATATTTTCAATGTTTGTCAAAGTCATGTAAAATATCTATGCCACCATCTTTCTATTGCAAATAAATGTAACCCTTAAAATTTTTAACAAGTTTAACTGGTGTCGTATTTCACATCGTACAATTAAATGGATACAAATGACAGCGATATTTTAACTCTTTCCTCACCCGACTGAATGCAAATTCCGCGAATAAATTACGTTTTGTCAACTTTCTTCGACGTTGATAAGTTTGTTTAGCATATTCCGGGAATATAGCACCTACACTCTTCGTTAGACTAGACTAGACTGATTAATTTCATCCCAGAATTGCGAAGAAGCTGTTACGTTGGTGTCATTGACAGAAATCATGGCGAAGGATTCTCACGAATTTTATTTCAGAACGCGATGACAAGCTCGTAGCGCGCATCGGATATTTTTAACTTTTGACAAATAATATCGGTGTGATATGTTTTGAAACAGATATAACTTTACGTTCAAAGAAAACATTTTGGATTCATATTAGAAGAGACTATTTTTTAAATATTTGATATTAATATTTTCCAAAACTAACTACCGACCAGCGTTGAATTACATCCATAATATTTTACCTGTATCTTTAGTTTTATTAATTTTTTTGAAAAGCGATACATTATTGCTCGAGAGTGAGAGTTAGGTAATCACTCGAGAGCAGTAATGTCACTTTTTGCTCGTAATGCTTACGAAGTTTTATCTACAATTACTCAATACAATAAAACTTTTCAGTTACAACGAGGACATTCATAATTTGGATGCTGAAAGAATAGTAGTACAATCTTTAATAATAATTCCTGATCCAGAAGGCATACTAGGGCTATGTTCTGATATGGTAAAATTTTCATTATTTGATGGCCTAGTTAAAATTTTCTTGTCTCAGTTTTTTCATTGATGTTATTATCTATGTATCCTTCTGCAACTGTAGAACTCTTTCATCCCCGGTGTCGCTTCAGTTGTATAATATCACCTCCATCATGGACCAATAAAGTAGCCGATGTTCGTCAAAAGCAATGCCTTGTGAGACTATAAGTTAAGATAATTAGCAATATTGTTTAGTGTTTTAGCAATAACATTCAGTCCTACCACTTGATTAAAACACCTTATTAAATTTTAAGATAATTGTGCTGTTGTATTTTTGTTTCTAGGTGTCAAAGCTACATACTTTCTATAGCATGACAAAAAGTTGATAGAACTATCTTGAATGTGATTCGTGACAGTTAAGGTGCGTACAAACCAGGTTCGAGAGCTGTTAGCTAACACCTGACGAACTGAATGTGTACCAGAGGTCGCGAACAGCTCGTGTTCGCTTTGCGAGTTCGGCTGAAGTTCGGTACATGAGCGGTAAGATCAAAGAAATTGTTAGCGAGCACATGTTCAATAGCAGTTGCAGTGTGGACGTTTTACCGAGCAAGTAGGTATTGTTGAAAATTCCCCTCAACAAAAATAGGTTAGAAAGGTTTATTTACCCTGTACATCAACTGTACCTTATTTTAGTTGTTTATGTAGATTTAAGGCATAAATAGTAATATCTGTTGTAAATATTTATATTAAGGGTTGATTTGGAGTTCCCAAATTGCCTTTCCTACAAGGGAAAGTTGTGAATACCCAGAAAGAGGGTGGGAGATCGAGGACCGTTTGTAACACTATTATATGTACATCATTGTAGCATAAGTTTGTTGTGCCTGTTGCACTGTGTCAACTTCAGTTTTAATTATATTTTGTTTGGGTACAGAGTAACATTCCATTTGCAAGTCGTTAAGCAAGTCAGTTCCACTGTAATGTTCACGATTGCGAAATAAACTTCTTTTCCACCATCTTCTGACAATACGTTTTTTCTTTTTCTCTTTCTACAATCGACTTGATAATAATTACACTGGCACAGGCAATTAAAATATCTTCATCATCACTCGACATTTTAATCGTTAATACCGAAACCGAACAACCTGCTTCGAACTACTGGCGAACCGTAACTTCATACCGGAACATGTAGTGTGGACGTTGAGCTCGTGAACTGCTCACGATCTGTTCGCGAATAGCTCCCGAACTGCTCG
This sequence comes from Monochamus saltuarius, assembly GCA_025584915.1. Taxonomy (NCBI): domain Eukaryota; kingdom Metazoa; phylum Arthropoda; class Insecta; order Coleoptera; family Cerambycidae; genus Monochamus; species Monochamus saltuarius. The sequence continues at coordinate 12,044,145 of CM046722.1, forward strand.
CGAACAATATCTTTGGTTTGTACGCGCCTTAATAATTCGACTTCGACCTCTTGTTTTTGAATCAGGAATAGTAACTATCAAAATGGATTCATTGTCTTCAACGATTCTAACATAATTTTTTTACTAATTTGTAGACAATCGAAATTACAACTACATATAATAAGATATTTATATTAAGTTACAGATTCTACAATAATCAATATGTACAGAATTTACGTTTTTTAATAAGTATTCAGCTTGCAAAAAAGTTGGTGATGTCTAAAGCTTATATACAACTTCTTGCTTCTTTAAAAATTCCTTTAACTTTTTGAACTTGCATAAGTCGATATCATTCTTGGTAGAGATAATGTGGATTTTAGCATCGAGTAGATTGGCCGTAATGTAGATGATTTTAGTGTCTTTGCTTTCTTACAAAAATAGACGAGTACGTTTTCTGAATATTAATAAATATCCTTCGACTTACACCATGTCACAAATAGGTTACATTGCTTCCCGTATAACTTCTTTGATTTTTCTGGCAAGAAAACTTAATGTTACAGTTTCTGCAGCATTTCTAATACCTGGAGGTGTATTCGGGTTGTCACTGCCACTGTTTTCAATTTGTATCATTTTTTCAACTAAAATAATCGCAACTAAACTGCGCAAATTATACAAAATTTGACAATTGTTATGATTCTAGAATCAATTTATTTCAAATACTAATAATCTTAGGGTAGGCATGTGTTATTTAGGCAACCAAAAATACAACGACGTTCGTCACGATTTATCACCAGAAGTAAAAGATAAATTTTATAACCAAAATCAAAACGCCGGTTTTACTTTGAAGTCTCAATATTCATATGAGAATTTTAAAACCTTCTTTGTGTAGAAAAGCATTACCAGCTATATTTAAAAAAAACGAATTACCAATACCCTCGTTCTCCTAAAAAACGTGAAGAAATGGTATCCTATAGGAAAATACGATTTGAAAGAAAAGTAGGTATATTGGATATAAGAAATGGAACGCCTTATGCCTTTCAAAATTTGTCAGAAAAATTCAAATCTTTAGTACCTTATTTCAACTTCGTCGTATATAAATCTACATTTCCAATGGTAATAATATTTAGTATGGAAAATGTTACAAAGAAATATATTTTTACACATGTAGGTAAAACATCTTATATCTTCGTACATTCGGTTGTATCGAAAAGGATGATCCAGCTATATGTATGTATAAAAGCATAAAGAAATGTCTATTTTAATAATCTGAACTCTTAAAAATATTATATCTCATCGCATTACTCAAGTCCTTTTTATTCAATGCCATATTTAATTTCAAATATTAGAAAAGTCGATCTCCGCATTATACATAAGAACTTTATCCAACATCGATCGATCAGGGGGTGGTTTTTTTATAAAAAAACTTTATCAAAGGCGACATTATTCAAGGTAAGGAACGTTACGTGCGTATAAATTTGTAGCAAAAAAGTTTGACGAACTTAAATGACTTTTAATGTTACAAAACGATATGTATTTTTAGAGAAATATTAGGAATTACACAATTTCAGTTTCGGATGTTATATAAAACGATTATATTATAGTGTTTTTTAATGCATATATGTATCTTTTATTTTACTAGGTAGCAGTGCGCATTAAAAATATAATTACATATACAGGGTGTTCCTTAATGACATGCGAATATTTAAGGGGGTGCTATCCGCTCTCATTTGCATGGAATTGCGCACTCGTTCAAATATTCCCGGAGTATGTCATATTCTATCACATGCTGAAACTATTCTTTCTCTTAATTCCTATTTAGTGTTAATATGACTTGTGTACACGAGCGTCTTAAGGTGGCCCCACAAAAAAATCTAAACTATTGAGGTCGGGGGACCTTGGTGGCCATTCCTGAGGCCCACCGCGCCCAATCCAATGATTTGGATAAATTGTTTGTAAATAATTGCGTACTGTTATACTGAAATGTGCTGGTGCACCATCGTGCATGTACCACATTTGATTTCTTATTCCTAAAGGAACATCCTCAAGCAACGAAGGCAACTGTTGTTGAAGTAAATTCAGGTAAGATTGTCCGTCAAGTCGTCCCGACGGGAAGAATGGTCCAATAAAGTAACCACCAATAATACCTGCCCATGCGTTAACCGAAAATTGTTGTTGAAAATGCGTTTCAGTTATAGCATGAGGATTTTCATCCGCCCAAATATGATTATTATGGAAATTTTGAATGTTACGTACTATATTAAATAAAAACATGAAAATATAATTAATGCAGTATATACTAAAATTATCCATTCACATGCGGAAGTATGCTAAATAAATTACATTAACATTAAATAATAATTTATAAATGAATCGCAATGAAGTTAATATGTCATGTGCATGCATGTATAATGCAATCGTTCTACTATTATGAGTTTTTTTTACCCGATACCACAAAATGCGCAGTATATTGTAGATTGGCATAACAATTTGAATATTCTATTAATAAAATATACATATGGTTTCCATTTTGTTATATTTTGTACAAATTAATTTATTTTGTATGAAAAATTTAAGAGACACAGTTTTTTCAAAGAGTTGTAAAAATAATTCTAGGAAGATGTTTGAAGAAAATAAAGATTGAATAGTCTTGAGACCTTGCCAAAATGTTGCCACAAAATTCAGTGATATCAAATTGAATGTCTACAATGTTACACAAATCCGTTACGAGCTGTATATATACAAAATCTGAAAGAAAAAGCCAAGCATATTTGACAAAATTAAAACTTTTTCACGTAGAATATACAATATAAGAGGTATTTTGCTTACAGTAAAATGTTTGAGAGAACCAAAAAATCCCAGTTACAAGTTCCACTTGAATAAAAATGAATTATTCAAATATCAAACACAAACCGGTGAAAAATTGATTGAAGAGAGAATCAATTCCTTAATGAAGCGGTAAAAAATTGAAACGTATTAATATTTAATCTCAAGAAAGCCCAAGTCGCGACGAATTCCAAATAATGGAACTTAATTGAGACTGCAAAAAAGTTTCTGAACGAATTACTCATTCTCAGCATTTTATAATTGCCAAAGTCGGAGTTTGGTAACAAAGAAAGCCAAAGTATTTATTACCAAATTAAAACCTCAAACGTGAGCTGCCAACGAAGATATTGAATAATAACTAGAATAAATGACGGTTTTTACCTAATGTTCTAATAAATGCTTTCTGCAGAAAATTCTTATGTCAGCACAACGTCTTGGAATTCCTTTGATTTCGAAATTTTTGTCGAGATATGGCACAGCTTTGAAAGCATTTAAGGTTGTATTGAACATTTGAATTTAAATATAAGTAAATCGCTTCAATTACTAAATTACGAAATATTACAACAATGTTACAATAACTATAACTATTATATTCTGCACCTGCCTTCCATTTGTATACAGGGGGTTGGGAGTCTGAGTGATTTCATTTAGCTGTATGATAAATTGTACCAGTGTTTATACCTACAAGTATAGTTAGTCAATAGGCCTTAGTTGTGCACCAGGTCGGTTAGATGGCGGGACTATGACATGTGCAAAATATCTTAAACGAGTCCTAGAGAAGTCGGTGAACAGAGTCAGACTGACTTTATTTTAAAAACAAAGTCAAACTGATTCTCTTTACTGACTTGCCTAGGGCTCATTTAAAAGATTTTGCACATATTATAGTCCCGCCATCTAGCCGACATGGTCCACAACTAAAGCCAGTTGACGAACTATACTTTATATAAACACTGATTGAACTAAACAAAACATATTTAACTTAACAGAACAATTAAAATGTATATTTATAAGGCGCGGTATTATTATGAGAGTTTGGTCATTACATTTACGAACAGAAATTTGGGTTTTATTATTAGAAATTCGAAGAGTTTACAGATAACAATACTTTAGTATTACTTTTTAATGCTTTTGTTAGGTCAAAGCTAGAATATGCTTCTGTAGTTTGGAATCCAGGTTATAAAATTCACAAATTTAAATTGAAGAAAATTCAGAGGTGTTCTTGTAAGTACTTATGGTGGAAAAACGATGGTGTTTATAAAGTAAGAGGTATATCTCAGTATAATTTACTAAACCGTTTCAGCATTAATGATTTGGAAACCCGCCGTAAGTATTTTTCCATAATTTTTTTATTCAAATTAATCAACAACCAAATTCATTGCCCATTCTTATTAAGTAACATACATTTTCATATGAGATCTTTCCATAGTCGATATCTTGATATATTTTACTTACGACCTCCTCAGTCTAATCTGTTGAAATTTTCACTTGTGCATAAAATGTGCCTTAATTATATTGCTGTTCAAAATGAATTTGATATTTACTGTACTAATATAAGAAAAATAAGGAGTGTTATCTTGCAACTTATTTATTGTTTATACTGTTTTTTGCTTGTAAAATATTTGTCATATTCTGTTGATTTGCATGTTTTTGTTTGTTTTATATTTATGTTTTTGTTTTGCTTCCCTATAATTGGACCCTCTGTCTGGGTATTGTGTTCTAAATAAATAAATTAATTAAAATCCAAATAAGTACATATAAATACCTGCCTGACTTGTAGTCATTCTCTAAGTCATATAAATGACATCATTAAGGTATATTTTGGTAATATCTTTTATATTTTGATAAATAAAATTGATCTGTATTTCTTTCAGGTTCAATTATCTTACTGGAATAAAATTCTTGCCGTTCAATTATTAGCTTCCATATTACTACTAATTTTACTTCCACATATGAAAAAAGGCTAACTATAGGAAAACTATTCTTATAAGGGGAAGGTCCTGAAAATTTGTTATTTTAACTTTAAATGTTTGTTGGAAAACTAATAGGTAATAATATAGTAGTACAGTAAGCTTTGCTAACCAATAAGTATTTGGTAATTGCTTAACAATTCAAAACAGATGGGAATTTCGACACGCTGCAATAATGCATGGCTAGGTGGCTAGCATGCAATTCTGTGGGGTTTATCTCTAGGTATACGAAATACCGACAGTAGACACAATATCGATCTGTCTGTCGGGAGTGTATCACACTGAAACGTGAACTTTATCTTCGTATAAATAGGTAGGAACAGTGTTGGTTCAGTTCACGGTTCATTGGTGTTTCGAGTTGGCTATCGGACATCCTTTGAATAAAACGAATAGTCGGCTTTGCTAGAACTTCAAGTTGTTTTGGTTAGAACACTACTGCTCAGAGAGCTGTTTTGTTCATTCGAGGATCTTTTTACATACAAAGTATGTATAGTCGAATGAACATTTGATTGGTTTGTTTTGTTAAATCTACTAGAAAATATTTTATACAGGGTATTTGCAAACTAAACCGATAAACAAGGAAAGCAAATTCAAAATATTAAACGTATGTTAAGTTTGATCTTTAATATTTTTACTACTATTTTGAGAACGAAAACAGAGAGTTTTTCGAAACGTCAAAAATACGTGCGCGATAGTGATGTGATTTTTGTTATCTTTAAAGAGTTAAATATCAGAAGTAGGTGGTACAGTGCGAGGAGCACTGAAGAACAGCACATACTTTCCGAGATTTTGTGCCAATATTCTTGTGTATGTTTTGTATTTTAGTACATTTTTTATAACGAAATATCATACAATCTCAAGTTTGCAAAGTCAAATTGTAATGTGTTTATATAGAAAAAATTATTGAAAAATATTAAGAAATACACAAAACTTCACACTCCTATTATACAAGTAATTTGTTGTTCACCTCTGTAGCAGTTCCAGAATCTATCAAGAGATATCAGCCACTTCATGACTCTCTACAACAGTATTTTTTTAATTTTGGAAAAATATATGTAGGTAATTCCTAAACAGATGGAAAAAATAAAAATTGTTTTTAACAAAAATTGTTCACATTTTTTTTTTGTTGTTTGATTTCATAAAGTCAGTATTCTCACAAAAAACAATTGTAGATGATCTCATAAATTATTCGAAAATTCCTTAGATGTTGCAGAAAACATGGTGTGTTAAAACTGGTTATAATTTTCAAATGGTAATACCTACTTAGTTAAAATCAAAATATTTGAGAGTTTGAAAAGCACAATAAGCTTGCTGGATCTAAATTAATTATTTTATTCTTCATGTTTTCTGCTATTTATTTTCCAAATAAACTGAACACTGCAATGAATTTTATATCTCTATATCGCAATAAGCAGAATTTTATAACGAAATTATATAATAAAAGTATGTTGAATCTTCTTGACTGCCACATATTCATATATCATCCTGTATATTCAAAAATTATTTTAAAATACTCCATAACCCCTTACAGCCTTTTGTATTTATTTTGTATCCTGCAGAGGCGTTGTTCTTTGGCATATTAAAAGATTTTTATATAAGGTTTTAATGGTTATTTCAAGTACGTATTAAACGAAATCATTTTCAATTACCCGGTTTTTTTTTCGTAAAGAAATATGAGTATTATTAATTAACTTAAAATTAATTTCTTATTGGAGGCACTTTATGATGGCAGCATTAGAACTCATTTTTACACTTTCAGCATTTGCAGGTATATTTGAACATATCTACACCACTCACGCAACCTCATTAGCAGTACGAGAGTGTTGAAGTCACTTTAGGGCTTTTTTGCAAGGCAAAGAGTATAACTGGATCAACATATTTCTCAAATTGCTTCAAAATGAAGTAATTACTTTTGAAATGGCGCAATTACTTCAAGTTTGAATCGAAAATGCATTAGTAATGATCTAGAAAAACTATTTGTTTCAAAAATGTTGTAAGAAGGAACACTTTTAAAAAATCTTCTATTTGAGACAAAAAAAAATAGAAGAATAAAAGATTAATATTAGAGAGGGGATATTTTTTATCATAAAGTGACATATATGTGAAAGTGTCAATCTGCAATAAAATCATAAAAATCAGTTATCTGGAAAAACTATTTTTGTTACTCTGACGCCCTCTAGCGGCTAAATCAAGTTACTTAGAATGGTCAAATAGGTACCGCAAAAGAAAATTATATTAATATTAAGATTAATACAGTTATTTCAGCGCTAGATTGGTTTCACTATTCCTCAAGCATGCATAATACTTTATTGAAAGATTAACTAATTCTTTTAATAAGGTTATATTCTTCACATAAGAATAAAAATTACTTGAAATCAAGAAAACTACAGTACTTAATATGAGATAAAGTTGTGTATGTTTAAAGAATTGTTTTATTTAGATAATATGTCAAAAATTGTTATTTTCCAAATAAAGTTACATTTTCTTTATTTGAAGTTTTTGAAGAATTACTGCAAATATTTGAAGTAATACTAAATAATTTTGAATAAAGTAAATAACATTGCATTAAGAAAAAATAAAACTGAAGTACATAGTTAGTATTTTAATATTCTTTATTGTATTCCTTTCTAGAGTAGTTACTACTCTACCCACCGTAGACAAATAATTAAATACTACTCTCTCAGTAATTTTTTATATAAAGAAAAAAACTCATAGCAAACTGTTAAAGTCATCCATCCAGCAGCACACAACAGCAACATGGAACTACATCCTATAGTCACATGCTGAATCTAGGGGTTCATCTACACACACAACTTGTAGCCGCATTTTAAATTTTAGAGTATGACATTTATTACAAAATATTATATTTATTTTAATTCCTGTGTAAATTCAATATGCTTGATCAAATTAAGTTTATGACAAAATAGACCCTAGAATAGAATGAAACGCGATAGGACCTTCTCTCTTGAAGATATTAATATAGGGGTTCAAAGGTCTGTCTCTAACAATAAAGGACGCTCAAAGGGGTGTTGGGTAAGGGCTGCTAGACATCATATGGACTTTGTAACAAATTCTTCCTCACGCATATTAGTTGAATAAGGTTTATTTATATGTATCTACAGAATGTCGTATCTATAATAAATGTACTTGTTGAAATACTATTTATGCAGTATTAAATTTAAGGAAAAACGACGTATTATTTTGACATTTATTACGTCGTTATTTTAAGAAAAAACGACTGTTATAATTAACCTAGAAAGAAATAAAAATATAGGTTGCTTAAAATCGTGCATTATGATATTACAAAAGCGAAGTTCCAAGAAAATCATTTTTTACTGCTACTTGGCAGGTACTCCTGCTGTTACAAGCCATCCATTTTAGATAATGGGTTATCTAAGACGGGCTTCTAGGAAAAGCTTTTAAAATAATTGTCACATATGAATATTAATACCGGGATTTTGCGTTAGAAATTTAGTTGGTCTGTATCACAACGAGAAATCGAATATTATTCTTTAACAATAATTTTAATTTATTTGAAATATTCTCTTGCATAACGTGTGATATATAGTCCACCCATGCTTCTGTATGTAGGAGACTGTCGACGTAAAACGTTACTGAGACGTATATCATGTATTATTTATTATACAATGTGTATGTCGTTTAAGTAGGTCACATTCATCTAAAATATCTTCGACTTGTGCATATCAAGCACTTTGTGAATTGTAAATTCTACCCGATAATTCACATTGAATATTTCACCCACACTCATGTAAATAATGGTGTATAACACCCATTTTCATTACCATCAGTAGTGGCCAGTACAATGAGGCAGATGAGGCAGTGCATCTGATGCACTGCCTCACTAAACATTTAAAGTAAAAACAAATAAGAATCACTAACTGCCTACTTTAATCAGCTATTCTAGTAACGTTAGAATATATTAGCTATGTATGACAACAATATGACAGCTATCATTCAATTGTTTTCAACGTATACTTTGTATAATCGTAAAAGAAATAGTATTCACCAGCATACCCAAAAAATTTAAATGTTGATTTTCTCGTAAACGGTTGTTTTTTTACTTTAAACAAGAGTCTCAAATTTTTAAATAAACTTTAATTTTTCAAAGGAATGCTATCAAAATCATAATAAAATTAAAGACAACAAAGTTATGATTACGTCTTCTCCTAGTATGTGCCCTTTAGGCAGCTGCAATTTTAGAAATATTTTACCTGAATTTGTGTCTGTATAATAATAACTGTAATAAATTTGAAAACAATCATTCTTTTTTTAAAAAAGTTATAGCCAAAAAACAAATTTAAAAAATAACTTTGAGGTTACGTACAATCGTTTGCAATAATAATGACGGTCTCTTAAAACCGGAAGTTCTGAATAGAAATTTCATTAAATCTCTCTTGGTAAGTGAATCAACTAATAACTAATGTTAAAAATTTAACGGTCGAATCGTGGCTCCTCTTCCACTATTAATTATATTTAAAATTTCAGTACATTGTAATTAAAATTGTATTGTCGCTTCTGCATAGTTTTTAAGTTTCAGACATCTGTACTGTGTAATGCGAAATGACAATGCCCAGGGCTTAAACTACCTAAAAACACGAAAACGCGAGGAATATGCTAAAGATATTAGTTATTCAATAAATAAGCGCACTTATTGCTGTCTGCCTCACTAGTTTTAAAAACTCACGAGCCGCCACTGAAGCATTGCTATTTAAACGTTCTAATACTGACGACAATACTACCGCGAACACTCTATGTACCTAATTGGCATCACTTACCTTGAATTGCTAGAAGCGACTGAATTATTCGATCTGGACCTCCTGCTTTTCAGACTATCTCCTCTGTTCACAACACCCTTTCCAGTAATAGAAAAATGCCTGAGGCGGTAGTACTCCTCTTCTACTCCAGTGTTGGGCATGGAAGCTACTCGCGACCTCTGTTGGGGAAGACACAGGTAGTTTGGCCTTCCTGAAGATCTACCAGGAGTTTTGACTGACTGGGATCTGTTGTGGTGTGGACTTCCGTATCTGAAGAAAATGGAAAAACATGAAAAACAGTACATGGCGTAAGTAAAATTGTATTATCAGTGTAAAGGTATTTGAAAGATGGGATAAAATATGAGCATTCCCAAGTTGTCACTAGGCACTCAAAATAAACAACACAAAACCGCGGATGACTTATGAACTACCCTTCGCTGCACCTATAAAATTATTTTTCCCAACAATATGATGTATATCTCAGCTGTTCCGTGGTATACTCGTAACAGAAATTTATATTCTCGCCTTGAATATAAAATATTGCGGCTATGAACTACCGAAGCGAAGTGAATCTTTTATGTGCAATATACTTTTGTCGATCTCGCAGGATTCTCAGGAACAATTATGTACAATTCAATATTCTTGTATACTGTTACTGACACCGCTCTGGCCTGAGTCTCTTGCGAGATGTCGATGCCGTCGATATCCTTATTTCCAGATTTCAGATTGACGTAAATGCGGGGGCATGTTTTGACTACGGTTATGTCTTTTATGTAAACGATGTTAAGGATATATTAATTATAAAGTAATTAATATATCCATTTTACGAGACAAAATTAAATTGATTAAAATTTGCTTGTCTGTGAAATACGGTTGGCATGCAGAACTTTTATCCTGTATCAGAAATTCAATGAGGGTTGTTTCCATAATTCAGAATTTAGTTCAAATAAGAATTTTTATAAAGTAAATAGTATATAAAACATAGATATCACATTAATTAGTATTGTATATACTGTTTTACTAAACTATAAGTCTTTTAAAATGGTTTACAGTTTGAATATTTAAAGCTGATTCAAAACGCGTTCTTATTGGTGAAGACGTAGGAAAGTAGTTCTAGAAAGGGCTCAGTTATGGTTGCGGGAATTTGGAATTTTACTTGACAATCATTCTGTCATTTCATTCATGTTCACCACATGGTGTTGAGCCGATGATTGCGGTTGTGTGTTACTTGTACTGTGTAAGTGAAGTCATACAAATTACAATCAGTATTTGGACAAGATGGTACAAAACATCACTTATAAAATTTATTTGTTGCAGCCATCTTAACGCACGCACGTACATCCCTGACATTTATCTTATAATGCCAACTACTTTGCTACGTCAGGGAATTATGCAACTCAAAATACACCGCAGAAATATGTTTTTGCGGCAAATTTTACGGCTTTAACTTAGCGATGAAAATATTTCCAAAATAGAAAAAAAATAATTAAAAAATATATATGTATAGCGTTATCATGGCTAAGTCCTAGAACCAATCTATACCATTTTTGAAAAAAGTGATAAAACCCTAGGTATTAAATATTAGGTTATAATTCCGATTCGTGCATAACTCCGGGCCTCCTCTGATATAAACGAAAAATAAAACATTTTTATTTTTCATTTTACGAGAAAAAGACATTCTTCATGAAAATCTTTACGTCTTCTTAGGGTATATCTATATAATTTTAACTGTGAAAAAAATAATACTTTTCCATTGCATTGCTTTTGTTTTAGGAGCGCCGTATTCTTGAAGTATATAGGTTTTTCTACAAATACAAATAATTTAAGACATTTAAGAACTTAGCAAATAACAGGAATGTTATATCATGTCACCTGCGAATATGGTCTAACCAACAATTTTTTACGCGGTGTAGAACTAACTACATCTATCGGTTGTAGTTAGTTCTACACCGCGTACTCATGGTCCCTTCTATCGGGTTAGACAGACTAAACAGCTAGGATTATTCGTCGGATACCTTACCTATGACATACTGATGAGAGCTAATAAGCTCGAAACCGGTATATGTCTGGTGGGCTTCTGACGAATGACTCTAGCTGTTGCTATAGGTTTTCCAGGTGCTAGTCGGGGCATTAGCCCGCATAGTAGTTGTTTCCTGGAATTCCGTGTTTGCAACAATTTTTTAGTTACAAAAATGTTGCAAAATATGTATTTTTTTAAATTTAACTTTAGATGTAAATATGTAACATAAACTTACATAGTTCTGCATATAAGATTGATCACTTTTCTTTATAAGTATATGCAAATATTTGTTAAAATGTGAAGTTCTGAAAAGAATTTAAGTAGTATCAAGAATTTTATTTTTGATATTACTTTTGTTCTACATGTTTTATATTTCGTGACTTCTGTATCTAAAAAACACCACAAATTTGATCTTTTTACGGCGAGAAATACGGCGACCATAATTTATATGAACAATGCAAACATTTACAAATGTAATAAATCATATTTATTTTTTAGTTTGTACTTAAGAAAATTAACATTACCTTATTCTCCCATTCTATATTTACTGATTGTTTGATTACTGTGTAAATGCAAGATTAAAGTTCCACATATAAACCTTATTTTAATTATGATTAAAATTGTTCATCAATTGTTCATTCAATTGTTGTAAACTGAGCAATAAAAATGATGATTCTTGATATTTTTTATGCTATGATAAAATAAATAATATTTAATCGCACAAATAAAAATGTGTTCTATTTTCGAATTATACAGGGTATTTCTGAAAAAAGTACCTACGTTTCTTTAAATATGTTACAGAGGATACTTTGTACTACACAATTTGTGTTCTAAAGTGAATTATATTACACAAAACTTAAACTTATCGTGCATCGTCATGTTTGTCAACTATTTACAACACAGCAACTGGCTTAAATTCAGTAAATGTTACGCAGGGGCAGACGTATCTTGCATTTCAATACCATATTCACAACAAGAATTAGCAATTTGTATGTATATATGAATTGTTACCTCCCAAAAGCAATAACCGATTTACGAAATAGTGCAAAGGGCTGTTCATAGAGTGCAGGATACTGATAAAAATGTTAAATTCACAAGTGCATGTTGTGTATTTATATAATTTATTGTGAATTTGCAAACAAGATGTAATAACACCTAACAAACGCGAGGTGAGGTGAGAAGTTACATTTACGTATACCTATGTTATTTTCATACTTGTAATGTTTTTTTGTGCTGTTATCTTATATTTCATAGATTATGTACATGCCTTTGCAGTAATAATGACACTCCAACAGTTTTTGAACTCCTCGAAGTTCTAAGTAGAAATTTTATTAAATCTCGTCTATTGGTGAGTGAAACTACTAATCTTAAAAGTTGAAAGTAGATTTCACTACAAATACGTTAGAAGTTCAAAAGAAATCGCAAAATTCATTTTAAATGGTGTAATTATTATAGCAAATCATTGTACAACTTACTTATTCATTATTGTACCTTTAGAACACTTTAGTTTATATTGAATTTAAAGTTTCCAAATGACGTAGCAGTAACGTTGGAGATGCTACAACGTTTCCGTTTAAGTCATTTTCGCTCTACTCTACACAATAGAACCATTCTCAAGACTGCATGTTTGTTTATTTTGACAATTTTTATATATATTAAAAATAATTACAGTACAAGTTGTTGTTACAAATTGTTATATTTTTCCGGTCTGTATTGAAGGACGTACTTATTTTAGCAACATTCTGTACATGGACAGTGAGGATTCTTTTTCCATATGCAGCTCAAAGATCGTTGAACAGATCAACGGCACGTGAAGCGAAAGGCAGGATTTCAATGGGAATTCCATATTTTCAGCAAACGCTGGAAATGAAAATTCCAACGACCAAAAAGTCGTCTATAACGGTTTGTATATATCCAGCTGAGAACGTAAAGCGTAGGAATGAATATTTATAACAGGGATGTTAAAAGGTAGCTTGACGTTAAAATGTAGTTCGCGAGTATCGATTTATTTTATTGCTACAAAAACCTAATCTAAACTTAAACATAAGAAAATACGTAACGTAAGAATGTATGTGTACACTGTACATATTAAAAATACGAATCCGTTGAAATTGTTCTTAAATGTTTTAATAAAATTACCGGTTAACTGAATTAGTGAACTTTGAAATTTCAGAAACTTTTTCTATATGATTGTTGTACCACATATTTAATTTATATTTTGTACCTATACGTTGTATAACTGTAATTCGGTAAGTACCTACACAGGATATTTCAAGAATACGTACATTTTTGGAAAGGGTAATACAGAATGAGAAAATACATTTTTATTAAATAATTTGTGGTCTAAAACATATTTTATCTATTTTCATTTAGTAATATGAAATTTACAGCTGTATAAATAGGTTCGTAAGGGCATCTATTACAGCACTAGTGCTGTAATGAAAAGAAAACCCGTTTTTATTAACATTTACCGAAGAAGAACGATTTATTTATTATTAAAAATATTATTATTAAACCTAAGGTTTATTATAAATATTAATAACATACTTCTTTCAATTATAAATTTGTATACGTTATTTAGCCCCAAAAATGATGATTATCATAGAAACCTTTATGAGTGGCTCATCTGCAGTTTTTAAAAACTTATCTTGATTTATCTTGACTGAAATAATAGTTCTCAACATTGCGTAGTGAGTACATAGTAGGTATATAGGATGTTAAGTAAAACATGCGCCAGAAGCAAGGTTAGATTCTAGACGTCAAAATATTAGGATTCCATCAAACATGCTTTAATAAAATGTCGCTCCTGTTCGATATACGGGGTGTCAATTACTTTTCTTTATTTTTAAATTTCATTTATCTAATAATTACTGTAATTATCATCGAAAATACATGAAATTTTGGTACGGGAGGTTTTGGGTGACGAGAAATTCGAATTTGATGTCGACTTTGCGACAGCTGCTAGGGAGCGCTAGTTACGCGTGACTCTGGAGTTATTTTCAGCTAAAACTTTATTCTGGAACGCCCTAGCAGAATTTAGAGTAACGCATTCGATAGACCGTTTATTTCTACGAAGAAAGGGTATACTTATTTGAAACCGATAGAACGAGCCGTTTTCGAGATATTCGTCTCCAAACGATTTCTAAACCTAATTCATGACATACTAAATAGGAGTACCTACATAAAAAAATGCGCCAAAAATTAAAATTTAATTCTAGCCGTTAAAATATTAGGATTTAGCTATTAAATACACATCATTATGAATAAATAATTTAATTAAATTTGAAAAATGCGATTGATATTTTTATTTTAACAAATGTTCAAAATGTCCACCGTTCACTTGAATACATTTGCGAGCTCCTCTAATTAAGTGCTGTCTTATTCTAAATAAATACCCGTCATTATTTTTAATCACTGGCGGTATCGTGAATGCGTTGCATTAATTGCTCGCGCGTATTAAGAGTCCGTCGCGCGCTTGAAATAAACCGATTTTTAACGCTCGGCCCATAACACTTATTTAGACAACGAATAAACATAGCGATCCAAATAAAAAAATAATCAATAGACAAAGTTGCTTCCTAAGGCTGCTGTGTAATATTTTTTTCAAAATTAGTTTTTAATTATTTAAATTTGAAGAGTAAACTGTGCAAGAAATCGTCATATTTACAATTTATTTACTTACTAAAAATTAAGGCTTAAATCGAAAATTGGTTACACGAAGGAAGTAAGTCTGTCTTTTAGCTTTGCAACGGTACCAACATTATATCGAATTGTGAAAAATTACTCAAAATTCTATGCTAAATTCCGAACGTCTACAACTTCAGAAACGAATATATTTTAAGTGGTGCAACCACGTGTGTTTCACTCCGTGGGATGGGCTTAGAGATTGGTAAATGCAGGCAGGACCGGAGTTCAAAGAAATACATAGTCACTGATAATCTATACGTTCTCAGTTGAGACAGTATTGAATTAATCGATCTTATGGAGTTCGATGTTTTTATTTTCATTGATAGAAAGTTTTTGCACCCCATGAGGCAATAAATATTATAAGAAATTGATATAAGTTAATATTGAGAAAAACAGTGCGGTACAGCCAGGCAATGTTATTTCTTGTAGCGGAAACTTATGAAAATAAATGTTGTAGTAAATATTTTTAATGCATTGTCTCTAATTATTAGTTTTCGATATCAAGTATATGCCGATGCTAAACCTAGTTTTCGTTTTTATATTGATTTTATTTATTGGTGTGTATCGTGAGAAGTACTGTAGTTTTTTTATATAAAGTGTAAAAGAACTACGAACATAAGTAAAATCGTTGATTTACAAGCGCGATGTAACAAAAAACGTAATAATTGTCAATGTCCCAAGCAGCGATAATTTTATTTTATTTTTATAAAATGCGGCCCTACTAAAAAAGTTGTACACGTCCATTTTGGATACTAAAAATGTCCTTCTACAAGATGGTTATATTTTCTTAAAAACAAAACGGCATAATTGCTAGCCGATTTTACTCCACTAAATCTAAATATTCTAAATACGTCCACCGTAAAGTCATTGTAGTGGGAGAGCGATAATCTCCACCTCCAGCCGTAACTCCCGTGCACCCGACCCCGGAGCGCTATCAGAGGAGTGTACACAGAACGGAGTCTTAATTTCAGTATCGTAAACTAAGGACTTCATGTACTGCAGGAAAATAAGCCAAAAGGATTTTCTCTGACACCTCCTTTACTTTGTTAGTTTTTCACCAATCTTCAAACTTTTGGTACTCCAACTCATAACGTGCCTTGGATTTTGTCGCAACTAGACTTGAAATCGCTCGGTTTGCCGCTGCAAATCAGAAGGTAAACCGCAATCAGAATGCTGTAGGAGGCAGTGACGTCAGATGCGGTTTACGCGAGTCCATATTCTAAAATTATTTTAAGGACTTTAGACGCGTCAGAAAATTATAACTGTTTCAGATCGGTTAAAATTACAAAATCTTCAGAAAATGTAATAAAAATTGCTAATTGACCTCACTGACTTATTTGTACATCAAATAAAGTGCTAGAGTGTTTCCTTACAGCAAGATAATAATATTTATTATCCTAACTTTTCAGATGATATCTAATGCAACAAGATCCTTACAAATTTAAAGCGATTTACTGAATAATGTTATATATTGTACCATAAGTATAAGAAAACAGAGTACCAATGAGTAATTACCACATTTATATAAAATACATATGAAAATTGCAGACCTTGAAGTGTAGTTCCTTTCTTTAAGGATTATCTGGATTTAGAATTTATGTTTGGGCCATTAAAAACGCAAAACGAAAAAGGTCATACGGACAGTTTGCAGCATAAATCGTTCAGACGACAGAATTCAACAAAGAAAATTGAGTTGTTTGTAATTTACTTAATGTTAAGTGTGTGTACGTAGTATAGCGCAGCTGTCATGAAATGTAATGCCCGTCTAACATCCTTTAAGAAAGCAGAAGATACATTAAAAATACACAAATACCCTGTTTCTGCGTATTTTCTCTGAAAGTTGCCTTGAGACATCATTCAAAGATGCACCGTACGACTCCTATCTTTATTCTGTTGTTTTATAAAGCACATACCGTATTCTCATTGGTGTTGACATGAAATTAACTCTGTTTCTACAGCCATCTAGATCGGTTTTCAAATAAATTTTAGAAAACTGCCTTAAAATTATCCTCCAAACAACTAATTCGATTTTGTTGATGTAATATATTTAAGCTAACAGAAATAAATTTCTGGGTAGCTTCAACCTTAGACTAAAAAAAGGTACCTACTCTTGAGATGTAACTGGTTTGCTACTTTCTGCTCTGCCTAAGCGGCTCGACTTGCAGGAAGCGACCTACATTGGCGTAGGTACTTAACTGCAGACCTCTCGCCCTGGGCGATGCGCCATTAAATCTATAAATGATACTGCTTGAATCAACTACTCCGCGGGCTAATGCCCCGACCGGCATTGAATTACACCTGCAGTATCTGTGTGAACAGCCAGTTCAATTGTCGGTCATCTCACCTATGGCATACTGATGAGGGCTAACAAGCCCGAAACCGGTCTATGTCTGATGGAGTGGCCGACAAGGGTTCTTGGCTGTTCACACAGATACTGCAGGTGTAATTCAATGCCGGTCGGGGCATTAGCCCGCGGAGTAGTTGTTTCCTGCAGTATTATTTATAGATGTACCTACTCTAGTTTATTGCCGATAAAATTAACCGTTCACGAGAAAAACTTGCGACTTATGTTCGCATACTGAAGTTTTTCAATAATTTCGTTAAGGTGCCTCCTGGGGACACCACGGCATTTTTTAAATTTTATATTTTTTTGATATAAACATTTTAAAACGGAACTTTCCTTTTGTTTGAATGACTTTTGCACTTTGTTGTCGAGCAAAAACATGGAAATCATAGTCCTTTTCATTAAAAACGAAACATTAACTTGTTTACTATCCTTATTCTTGCCCCTGAGCGGACACATGATATGGAATTTCAAACTACACCAACCAACAGTGTTAGTAAACGATCAAACAAGAGGTAATATGCCATTTTTCAAATTGATATCTGTGATTGCTGGGTTAGAGGAGTGGGAAAATGGCAGAATGATAATACTCTTTGTGTTATGCTCCTCTTCCTAAATCTATGGGTTTGGCTTATTTTTTCATTTCTAGGTTGACTTCTGAGATGATTTAAAAAGCAGCAGCGATTGTAGAGGCAACGATTAAACGTCAATTATATTAAAAAAAAACAAATTGTTGACATAATTCCATTTCAGCTTGAAGTTTCAAGAAAGGTTTTGTTTTCAATTTTTTTCCAATAAAAAAAGGACTCATGCTCTTTACCTTATAAATTGTAAATAACATGTTGTATAATTTAGGATAATAATACTCATATGATATCAGACAAAATATATTACTCATACATTTTTCCTAAACAAAAATTTACTACTGCATTATATAGTCATCTTTATTTTTACGATTCCGTCGCGGCCAAAAATACGTAACGTTTGTTTTACTATCCGCTAAAATTAGACTGTCTGTTTACTATAAACTAAAGTGACGTTTTTAAATGAATTTTATTGGATCAGGGGAAACACAACGTGTTCTCTACCACGTTGCTTCTGCTCCTAAACTGTGGAAATAATCAGTTTCGGAAATAAATCAGTTTACTATGCGAAATAAAACCAAGTAAATGGACCTGTTTGGCGTAGAAATGTAAACCTCGAGCCGATTTCTGCGGAAAAATAAGAAAAAATAACTTTTCAGGTGATCTAAATTGAGTTGTACAGATGCAACATCCTAAAAGTATAAAATACGTACATTCTTTTATCCAGTTAACTATAAGCACAGTAGAAAGTTCAACTAGGGTGGTTAGCAACGCGGGTGTGGACGTGTCGTGTCCCATTAAATGTAGATTGATATACAGGGTGATTTAGAACTTATCTAAAAAAATGTTTGGATGTTTTGACTCTTACAAATACACGGCACTGGAAACTGATCCATTATAAAGCCTGATAAGGCGGAAACTCATGTGATCGGCGACCGGACAAAAAATGGAAAATAATTCGTTATGAACTCGTAAGTTATTAGCAGCAACTATGATACTGTGATGTAAATCATCAATAGTACGTATCCACTTCGGTGCGATACACTTTTTTTTAAATATCCCTACAAATAGAAGGTCAAATGACTTAAAGTTATGAGATCGTGGCGGCCATGGTACCGGTCCTTCTCGTCCAATCCCTTGGTATTAATGCTTGGGCATACTGTACATGGTACGGATATA
Source organism: Monochamus saltuarius (assembly GCA_025584915.1). Lineage (NCBI taxonomy): Eukaryota > Metazoa > Arthropoda > Insecta > Coleoptera > Cerambycidae > Monochamus > Monochamus saltuarius. Next base: position 12,063,503 of record CM046722.1, read on the forward strand.
ATTAAGCCTCGTGCATAATACGTCACACTGTTGCAATACGCCGTGGACGCCCTGAACTTTCATCTCTTCCACGATTCGGTTTCAAATTTTCCTTGCATTGTACTAGACTTGCACTCATTGCACACAGCGGTAAAAGTAGCTGCATTTGGCATATGTTTATCAGGAAATCGTTCTGCTAAAGCCTTTTCACATCGTCATAAATTAAATCAATATCCATCAACTTCGAGTTGTTACTATACACGTAAGCTATAAAAATAGCCTGACGCTTGAAAAACACACAAAAAAACTTTAATTTTTTTTTTAAGATATTGGCTCCATTTTTCACAACGCCTCTATTCTTAATTTTCTTAGATAAGTTCTAAATCGCCCTGTATAGTTCTTTTCATATATCTGTTTAGTAGAAATAAAACATTCTTTATGTTGCCGACAAGGGAAAAAATCGGGTCGTAAATATTAATCTGCTTAGAAGAACAGGACCGTACTTAAGTCTCCCTTTCTATTTGGTCTTACAATGCAACCTAAAATTTATTTGTTTTATCTTAAATACAGGATGATTTTGAAAGAAGGTATTGATTTTAACTGATGACATTAAAATAAATCCCTAATGCCCTAATAAATGTATTTTAATATCCAATAAACTGAATTTATTGCAAACTTTGAATCCGACTCTGTAATAAAACCCTTACCGAACGGCTGTTTCATGAATGTTGGCCGATACGTCATTGGTAAGGTTATGTGATATGATGACGTGCAGTTTTTGTTGAATGTCTCGTAACCTTACTAACCTTAAACTTCCATTCCAACCGAACTAACGTATCATACGTGTTAAAATATAATCTTACTTTGTGTTAAACCGTTGAGCGAGAAATTAGAAAGAGGCGCAACCTTAATGGCGAAATGCGTATTCGATCTACAAGTTTAACACAAAGACGCTATTAGAAAAGATCTGTAGGGCAAAATGTTTTTAAAGTCGGACAGGAAATAAAAGCCTTCATGTTTGACGTTCCGTTATGTTACACCGTGTTTTACAGTAAGGGTTTTTTAGGCCTGAGATTTGTCCGTCTGTCGAGAACTGTTGTTAACGACAGTCAATTTTGAGTGTTCTGTGTGATGCAATGGTTTACCAAGCAAAGAAAACCTTCGTCAACAATAAGTTGTCGATAAATTGACAAATGTTAGAACCAAAGTGCTGCTATTACCGAATACTATCTCGGAAAGTGGATACGCATTTTCGCCTCTTTATAATTTCTCACTCAACGGTTAAACGTAATTTGCTGACACTGATGCGATATAACAATGCCCCAAGTGTACTGCTAATGATGATCTGTGGGTCTGTTGTTTGTGTACAGAGAGTGTAATCAAAATCGGTGGGCATTGCTGGACTAAATACACAAAAAATTTCCTCACAAATTTCATCCCTCTGCACGACGATTTATTTATATTTACATCTAACCCGGGATACAGGCTTACTTACATAATTTAAAAATGCGAAGATAGGTAAGTTATATATAATATTTTACAATAAAATTTGTTGGTCTATATTTTGAATATCACTTGTTTTTCGAATAAGTAGTCATATACTAAAATTACTACCCTACCTCCAAAATCATCCTCTATATTATATGAATACTGAATACCTTACAAGATATGTAATTATCGATTAACATTGTGTTTAGTTAATCTGTATAAGTCTACTTGATACAGGTATTATGATTTGTGAAATAAATTGAGGTACTGTTATAACTTTTATTTTTTTAGGGACATTTAAAAATTGTGTTGCCTACTCTAGACGTATCACACTGGTCAGCGAGTTTTAACATTTTTTATGGCTACTATAAGTCTGAAAAGAACTATACATTATTTTATAGTGTAAGTATGCTATTGTCTATGCCACCGGTACTTTTCACCACCGCTTACCAGCATTCTAGCTCGTAGAAATAATTTCCAGCACTTATTGTAGTAGGTACTACTCCCTAGTCTAATCTTTCTGGAGGTTGTAAATTCTACAAATATTCCGAAATATAACGACGTATACAATAGTTATATTTTTTCAAGGAAATGTGTAGGAAGTATAGTTTTTCTAAAAACAACTCTAATTGTTTCGCAAGAATCTGAAGGCAAAGAAAACACGTATGTACACATTTACCTAGCTAAGTTTATAAATACTTCATCTCCATCTATTTATCCCATTTTAAAAATAAAACCCACTTTATGGCCTACCTGCTTATTATTCTTATAATAAATTGCATGGCGTGTTTAAAAACGCGCTTTATTGCCGTTTTGTGTTATTCTAGAAGCAATAAATCGCCCCAGATGTTCCATCTCGCGACCTATCACAACAACTTAATAATACTTCGTTAATAAGGCATTGCAGCCTCGATTGCAATAATGGAGTGGCTACTTGTGTGAATTAATTCTCCTGATTTATTTGTTTTCTTTTTGTTAAGTGAGTTATGCTCCTGCGTCTTCTGTATAAATAGAAGTGGTAGAGCATTGTACGATAGTATTTTTATGAACCAAGCATATAAATAGGATGGGTTGATATATATAAGAGTGGATACAAGATACATGTATAAGCGCGTAAGTAAATATAGACATGTAATACATTACGGTCGGTAACGACAAATTTATATTGGATTTTCTCCCTTACTTGGTTTCATATTTATTATATTTCTAAATTTGGAGTAGGGAACATCATCAGACAGACATGGAAAAAACATCTCATATAATCAAGAGGAAACCGTGAATATAAAATAAAAAAAATACAAATACAAATGATAATAGATAATAATTTAAAAATACTGTGGACGTCACTGACAACGATACTAAATTTTAACTTCTACTGACAAATGTCTTCTATTAAGACCTTTTGAAGAAAAACAAGCATAACCATATAAATAAATTGAACAACTTGAACTTTACAAACAAGATGTAAAATATATTTGAAAAATCAAGACTATGTGTCTTATATTTCATAAAAAATAAGCTATATAATATTACGAAAAAGCTTGTTGTACATTTTCCAATTTTAAGCACCCAACAAATTGATCAATAAATTGACACGATTCACTTAAGGCTTACGATGAGCGCTCGATCCAAAGGGATATAGTTTTCGCTCAGTAACTCCTCAACGAAAAATGATAAAAATATGCGGTTTTTTTAATAGACTACAAATACTATTTTACGTCGGCGCTGTGTTTTATGCAAAATTCATTTTAAAAAAATTTATTTTACACTTTTTCCAAATTTCAAAACACAGCCGACGTAAAATAATATTTGAAGTCTATTAAAAAAAACGCCTATTTTTATCATTATCCGTTAAGGAGTTACTGAGCGAAAACTATGGGTTTGTTCCAACACAGCAAGAATCGATTCCGAACCGTCCAGAATTAGTCAGTCAGTTTAGTTGTTAATGTACTCTCGGCGAATGCGACGTAAGACGGTGTTGGTCAAACATTTCTCACGGTACTGAACAGTTCTCGACGGTTGTTGGAACAGATGTTATATATCGTTTGATAGAGCGCTCACCGTAAGCCTTAAAGTGCAACTATTGAATAAGCATTCTCTAGCATTAATCTAGCATTCTAGCATTAATAGCCACCAAATTAATCAAAATCATATTTCCTGCGTGATTTGTTGAAGTTGGCGAAATATTTTTGGGTATACAGGGTGATTACGCCAAAAATGCTCCCTTCTTTTTTTTGCTTTATTATTCTAGGTACGAAAAAAAGTAACAATAAAACTTGTAGGAATTTTTAAGAGACATATTTTTTAAGCAATGTCACAAAATCAATTGAATATTTTAAGGATGTAGGTTTTTTAAAATGGAACATACTGTATATATTTATACACCACTGTAAAGACCGTTGATGAAATACATTATATTAATTAGGAATTAGCTTTTAATATAATATAAGGATTTGTAAAATTTATTAAAAAGATATCAACTTTGCATTGAAAAAGAAGGAGGAACTTATAAATTTATTTTTTCTGCTTTTCATATGTATCACTTGAAATATTTAAACGTTCCTTCAGCTTTTTTCTTCTTTTTTAGTATCTAAACGGAAAATAATACCGGACAAAAAAGGGGGAGGGGGAATTTTCGCGTGACCACTATGTAAAAATATAACAATTTTTTGATCAATTTACTGAGTTAAACATTGATAAATGCAAAATAAAGTATCCTTAGTATGTTTAAATTATCACATGTGTATCAAAAATACTTGGATTCTTAATTAGATATCTACTTTTATCATTGAAACATACTTCATTATCATTGGTTACAGCTAGAGCCACAAAGAAAATGGTCAATTAACCACAAATGAAACGTATCGAGTCCACAGAAAGACTATTATTGCTATCCTGAAACAGAAATTAGAACCTACGCTCAAGCTCCCCCTATTGACAAAGCTGTCAAATTATTTACCAATACGCCTACGAGCTACCAGAAAATCACTAACAATGAGGACATCGACCCTAGGCATCTATAAATACATGCCATAGGTATTTTTGTAGGAATATCATTATGTAACATTGATTATTTTTCACATTTGATGACATTGAAGTGGTAGCTGTAGAGCCTCAATTTATACCACAATTGAAGTAAATATAAAACAATAAAAATTATGAGACATAGCAACTAATCTACTATAAAAATACGTGTATACAGGGTGATTCAGTCATAATGTCATTAATATTAACCACGTATTCGGAAGGCCTAATAAAGACAGCAAATCGAATTTTTTTTACTCGACAAATCGAGTAAAATTCAAAACATAAACAAATCACTCCGGCTTCTGGTACCCTACAAATTTCACATATATGTATGTTCGTTATTGAAAGTGATAGATTTTTTTTCTAATGACAAACTGCTTGTTTGCAATACATTTTGAATATTCTTTGGTACCTTTAAAAATTGTTGTATTTTTAAGGTAATTTTCGTATTCACTAAGCATTTTGTCAAGTTCTAACGTAAAATTCATTCATCTTTCCCTCGTAATGCAAGTTCAAAAGCTCCGCAAAATTTTATACAATAAATAATGTTGGATAAAACATAAAAAACATATCCATTTTTTGTCAACTTTTTGTTGTGTTCTGGAGAGCAGAATCAAGTTGAGCTTGTATTACTCATGATCACCGAATAACACAGACGCACACGGAAACCACAAATGCATATGTCTATTAAAATGTCTCTTATTAACATTTTTACGATTTTACCACGATTTTACTCCGCAGAAGACAACCGAGGTCTTTCACTACTTCACTTTATCCAACTTGAATTGTATTTATATTTAGGCAAATATTTTATTAATAATTATAAACAACACTGGTGACACAAACACACGAAATTCACAAACCTCTACCACGCTGAAGAAGGGAGGGAAGTCGGGCCACGTATATCTGTTCCATATGCAGTCGACGGCGGGCTCGCCTGCATAGGAAAACGGACCCGAACGATGTTCGACTTATTCCGCCGGTAACGTATTAAACGAGAATTTGAACTGTCAACTTTTTAACTGTGCAGTGTGACAATTACAGCATATGATGTCGGCGCCGGTTACTGCGGTTGGCATTTATTATAAGATTCTCATGATTTCCTATTGATTACAGTGCGTGTTTATAAAAATGCATATTTAAATATTGTTTGTTTCTGTCATTATTGCCTGAAGACATTAAAAACAAGGTTATTGACCTAACTCGGATTATCTTGAACTATTTTTTGTCGTCAGCACGAAGGTTTTTTTATTAGTGTCTGTATTTAAACACAAAAAACGTTTACATATTACAATAAGTAGGTACTATAGGAAATTATTTAAATTTGACAACATCGCGTCAGGCCGACACTGAGTCAAATTTCCGCCAACGAGCAGTGACAGTCTGAAAACGGAGGTTTAAATAATGGTTTGAAAATAATTTTCTTCGGCGTAAATAAGCATTAATTTTTTTTTTAAATCGCGTATTCGTATTATACTTATTTTTCCATGTCTTTTCTTAAAATTAATTATATTACTGAATCACCTTATATAGCCAGTTAACTCCTTCATGACTGAGCTCAACAGGAAACCCCAAAATGTCAAATGTTCAATGTATTTTTTATATAGTTGTCCGTGTTCCAGAATCACAATAAGATGTTTTATTCGTTACAACATGTTACCGTTGAGTGAGAAACTCAACGATGTTACGTAGTGTAAAATACTGGCAGCTAACAATATCGCTTTTCCTGTTACGAATAGAATTAAATAATAAAATATATCTCGGAAGGCCCTAAAAGTTTTGTCGATGTATTTAGAGGCAATTAAAGTAATAATTTTCATTGAAAGTAGCTTAGGCCCTGTTAGATACACCTGGCCTATTGCCTAAGCGCGCCTGTTTTAAAGTTCTTAACGAAACTAATTACCCACATACTTCTTTCTCCACACCACCCTCTATGTTTTGTCTAAAGGCGAAAGTTTCATACAATAGAAGGTGCTGCTTTAATTAAATTTAAAATATTGGCATCGTTAGTGAAAGTAATTAATAATTCTGGCAATACTGTCACGGAACGATAGAGAACTAAAAAGAAAACTATAGCCTGAGACAAAATTGATCGTTTGACGAGCAGGGATAGATAGGTTTATTCCTAACAGACGTTTAAAAAGTATTTCACAAAAAATAGAAAAACCTTGAGAACTGAGAATAGACTGTCTAACAAATTGAGGAATGAATAGGTTTTGCGGAAACGCCAAATGCCAAAATTTAGATCCAATCCAAGTTGAACCAGAAATTTAAAGAGGGATATAAAATGGGATTAAATGGTTTAGGTGACCATAGTTATCATCATCTATTATTAATTACGTTTGTCTTTGACAATGAAAAATCGGAAGGTAAGTTTGAAGTCGATTCGATAATGATTAGTTTATTTAATTTATTAATTCTAGTAAATTATCAATTTCTATTTTCAGCTGATGATGATGGTGATGATGATAATGATGATGATGATAATGATAACATTTAAGCTTAATACACTATACAAGAAAAATAAACCTAAATTGATCGAGATTACTACTGCCCGCCATAAAAATAGTCTTCAATATTACGAATTACAAAAATTTTAGTCAAAAATTTGTTATCTAAGGATAATATTATGACTTCCAATATGTCAATTTATAATATGTATAGTTTGAAATTACAAATCGTTTGCTTTTCCTGTGTTTTCAAATGCTAACATTCCAATAACGTATAAGACGAAATTACAATTTACTTAATTTTGCCTTGAAATATGTTTCAAACATCCAAGGATTTTTAAAATTATTACATTAGGTAAGGTAAGGTTCAACTAGTAGTTAAATATAACGTAAGAACTAGTTATTTTGCCTTGCCACTTTCCTAAGTTCTATTTTTGTTACAATATGAACCTATTTTGAACTTTGTTGATAACTTCTTAGAAATATATGACCATTTAACCTAATAGAAATATTGTCCTATATTGTGGTACAAATTTACTTGTTAAGAATACTTCGACGTAAATGTGCCAGAAAAAGGTCTCTTAGGGAGCAAACTTTTTGTTATATGTATTCAGCAATAGGCTGTTGAAGTTGTTTTGTGTTTGGACAATCTGCAGTGAAAACGTACTTGTGTTGTACAGGTAAATCATTGTAAAAAACTAATTAAAAGATAATTGTTGTGCACATATTTGGTCTATCAAAATTTTAATTTTCAATCACAAATAAGTCCAAGAGTAGAAGTTTATATGTAGGTACTTGTACTATGACTAAGTACAAAAATTTTAACCACGCGCTCAGGGAGCCCTAAAAGACAATAAAAAAGTTATTCCAGAATTTTAGCTCGATATTTAAAAAATGGGGCAAAACCCTTTTTTCCTACGGAGAGTCGGCGCCTATGATGAGTATCGACTGAGATGGCATATGGCTTAGATCCACAGCTGACATTACATCTGTCAACAACTACCATGCGGTCGTTTGCAGTGTTTCTAAATGCAGAAACGACAAAAATTAACATTTTTATTAGTAATAATACCTGATAGGTAGGGTAACAGTATTTTGCATTCGTTTTTCATTATTTGGTTACAAACTGGTAAAACTACATTTTCACTCACTACCGATAAACACACTTCCCGTAGGTACAATTAGATACAATGCCTATGTATTATAACAAAATAGAAGAAAGGGATGAGTAGGTAGGTTCTAATAGATAACAGAAAACGTTTAATACCCGCGGCAGTCTTGTCACATAACCTAGAAAAACAAACCGGCGAACTATATTGTGGGAAAATATCTGTACCCGATACGTATTCCTTTATTTATTAACTATAAAACGTTTAAAATTAAAATAAGGCACCAAAAGCTGAAGAAGAACACTAAATTATAACATGACAGCGAACCGACGCGACTGGACCGACTGCCGACTGTGGCCGACTGTTATATGACGGTTGCTTGCTGGTTGCATACTCTGATTCTCGCATTGGCGGCGTTAAATAAGGAATTAATATATCGAAAAAAAATTTTTTTCGCATTTTAAATAAGTTTGGAAATTTTTTGAAACGAAATTCTGTTAATTCTTATTTTTTTCTATTCCCTCTTAAAATATTTGTACTTAGTCATAGTTAACCCTGTAGATGTAAAAAAATACCATAAGATGAAATTTCGACCACAAAGTTAATATTTTACCGCGGTATAGTATAATAACTTTTTTATTTAGGACTTAATATTCTAGAAAAAGTTTCAATAATTTTCAAGTTACCAATGGTAGTACTATAATTATTTTCTACCTAACCCGTAAATTATAAAAGGAGTACTTATACACAGTAAAACTGCACTTCAAATCCTCTGTAAAATTTAGAAAAATAAATTGAACTTTTATTTATGTACAGAGTATAATATGTGTCATTTTTATGCATGTCAAAATATATCCACTGCCGTTGGGTCTATTTGTGTATACGTTAGTAAACTCTGTCCTTATTCAATTGGTAATAGTAGTTCTTTATCTAGATGTTGTATATAATTAAATTCAGGATATTAAAATTACTGTTTTTTAAAAAACAATTTTATTTACTTAAAACTACAAATGCGAGCTCTCTAGCTCAAGGACTAATAAGAACTGAACTTAACTCTAAACATTCGGCTTTTTATAATGTGGGTGCATTAGACTTATCTAAGGGCGGTTGTGTTCCGACGACATCTTAATGAGTTAGGTGGCGTCTCAAGGGTTGATAACAGTTGGACATAATTATATACAACAAGGTAATATAAACAATTCGGAAGGCAAACAATGGATTAAATATCAAACTACCCCTGGAATTTCAAATATTAGAATTTGAGAATACAAGAAAATAGGGCTCTAATGATTTCTCAAGTTAATTATGTATCCAATTTGTTTCCTAATGTGTCTAAATTGTTCATATTGAAAATGTGTTCTAGTTTCGACGGCAATGGCCCCACACACAGCAAATTTGCAACTTATCAGACGTAGCCTCGTTTCGCAATATCGAACATCGTAATTAGTTGTAAAACTTTGGATAGGGAACCAATTTCGGCACCGTTCTGCAGAGAAAACGAAACAATTAATACAACAAAGCTGTCTGCTGCATGCAGTTTGACTAACATTTCACGGTTTTATGGCAGATATGAAAGGGAAGCAGCTATTTGTTCTCTGCGATAATATCTCCGGCTTAATTTCATCGCGTGAGGGTTGAATTTCAACTTAAAATAGCGCTGCTTGCCTCGTAAACTGAAGGATTTGCCACAAATATAATAAATACTGTTATTACTGAATAATGGATAGTCGTCACGTCCTTTGAAACATTTTTATGAAATAACGATGCTGGATTTTACTACAAACCTATATTACTGGGTCTTAATAGATGCATTGTTAAAATTTCTCATTCTGCTAGGAGCGTTCGAAACCAGAAACGTTGAATTTTTGTTGAAGTTGCGTTACTGTTCAGCGTCTTGAGAAGATATCCAAAGGTAGTTGGAGATCCACTCTTTCGATGTCTTCTGAAAAAGCTGACAGCATAACCAGCGAAAGTAGAGGTGGCTACATTTTTATCATAAATTGTGTAGCCCTTTGAGTCATCTCCTTAACAGAAAGCAATATGTTTCGTATCTTGGATACAATTATTATATTTTTACAGCAACTTCGAGAGTTCCTCAAGGGTCCAATTAAGGGCACCTACTTTTCTTTTATTTTATTAATGACCTCTCGTCTGAGTTTAGTTGTAAGAAGCTACTATTTGTTGATGATTTGAAGCAATTTAGTAAAGTACCAGTTATTGAAGACTGCGAGAGATTACAAAATCAATTACAACTCTTAGGCAGCTGGTGCACTAATAATTGTCTGCAATTATTGAACATAACGAAATTCAAGATTATAACTTACACTCGTAAGTTGCATCTAACAACATATGATTGCATATTGAATTCGGAAACGCTTGAAAGGGTAAATTATATGTGTTTTGTTTTACTAATAGCTTTTATTCACCAAGCACATTAATGAGCTCCCTCCATCTGCGTTAAGGATGCTGGGCCCTATTATACGCAACTGTCAGTCATTTTCTAATGAAACTGCTTAAAAGATTCCTTATAACTCTTGCATTAGATCTAAACTCCAATATTGTTCATTGGTGTAGTATCCGCGATATGATTATTTAAAGCTTTCTTTAGAAAATGTCCAAAGAAGATTTTTAAAATTTATGTCAATGTACCTAGATCGATTTTATCCAGAAAGGTTATAACCACACTATTTTACTTAATAGATTCAATGTCGCTTCTCTTTAGTTTTGGAGAGCCAGTGTCAAGATTTTATTCAACTTATTTCATAGCATAGAATGTCCAACTCTGTGCCAGATTTATGCTGAAGCTCCTCATGTAAATGCTCATCAAAATTATACATTTGTTTGTGCCAGGGTAAGGTAAAATTGTCTTAAGATGTCCCCAGTGTATATTATGTGTCACAATTTTAATGTAGTATCAAATTTATGTGATATTAATTTTAGCACCCAAAATCAGATGGTTGCAGCTGTTGATCTAAGATTTAGTAACGATATTTAGATGTTTAAATGTATTTTTTTAGTAGTTCTTCTTTACTATATTTATTTGTTTCGTTGTTTCTCTGTTGTAAAATATTTGTCCTTTAAATGGATTTTTATCTATTGGGCAATTAAGATTATTATTATTATTATTTTCATCCAGAAAATATAAATGTATCGTACATCAACCACTTCGTCAATTCAAATAAAGTTTAACACAAGTCTATTTGTCATAGCGTTGTTACTGATATTCAAAATCTACAATTTAGCGAGCTAGATGTTATACTACCGTAACATACAGTGTAAATATAACGATTTTATTGCAATTAAAAACAGATAGTTGTCATAAAAATGTCACAGTTAAAGCTTTGAATGTGAAATAATGATACGGTTTTGTACAATGCCAAGTTATTTTATTTTAATAATATCGTCTATTTCAAATAAAAAAGGGCTGAAGTTGTTATCCGCTTTTAATTCATATTAATATAAACAATGTTACTAAGAAATACCTACCAAAGAAATTTAGTAGCTTCTCGACAATTATGCAAAGAATGTTAACTTGTGAAAATATTTTCGTTATTTAATTCAAGTGTCAGTCAGTCAGTTTGCGGGAGAAAATAAATGTGGCTAAATAAAAAAATTGGATTTTTTCCAATTTGTTTACATTAGTCACAACAAAACCGGAAAAACCAAGACGCCTACAACATTTAAGAAAACAGCTCCCATAAAAAATTTCTTACATAAATATTTTTATTAAATGTAAGCACATATTAGATTTGATCTGAGCTAAGTGTGTTTTCAAAACGAAATCAAAGGGTTAGATTCAAGGAAATAAACATTGATTCTAAACTTTATTGATGCTATCTAGAACTACCTAAAAATTAGTCGAATGTTTTCAGTCCAGTAAGATTTTCAGGTAAAATGTAATGTGAAATTATTTAACAATCAGTAACATACAATAATGCTAGATGGAACAAAATTGATAAACCAAATACATAGTTACGGAAAAGTTCAGTCAAAATATTTGTATGCTCCACTGCCAACATCTATGACAACGTAAATAACATAAGTAGCTGTCTATTAGATGAATAATTTACTATAATATGAAATACCTAATTTTTCACGAGTTTTGGGAGAAAGAAAGAAGTAAACTACAAAAAATAATAGAGGAAAGCAAAAGTAAGTAAACATTTCTTTTAATAGTTTTTGTTTATCAATACTTAAATTTAAATCTATACCTATAGATATTTCCATATGTATAATGCGTTCTCTATATTTTGAACTACTTCTCTAGCTATTACTTTTGAAAACATACAACAATATGCACTGAATTCCCCTGGAGAACCATAATAAACATCACAAATGTGAAAGATAAAGTTATTTTATTGTGAAACTATATCATATCATTTTTAAATAATATGGTATATGATTGTGCCACACCGATATAGTCGTATCTCTTTTACTGTAAATGACAAACAGACCAAACTATACATATATAACTGTAAGAAATTATCTATATCAGTTTGTTATGATTTTTGGTACGTTCATGTAAGACAAAATTCTGCAAATTCAATATTTAAGGAGAAGCAACGTATAACGAACTGAATCAATATCGATGTAGCTAGCATATTTACCTTAACACCCAGGCCTACTAAACCAATATGTTTCAGTAGTTATAGTCTATCTCACATATATAAGGTATTCTAATAAAAAAACTCAATAGTCTGTAGATTTTGATACCTGTGATGGTTGTTTGTTTGGTCTGATATTTTAGCCCGTTACCAAAATATATTAATTTTTTTATTTAACATTTGTTTATACGAGTATATCCAAAAATTACAATATTGTCAACATCGACTTTGATGTTATTGCCACGTGCTCCTTTTAATTTCAATTGCATTTGTATTTTTAAATTATAGTATAGTCTCTAATCAATAACTTTTTCAGTCAACAACTAATTTAGCCAAGTAAACATTTCAATGAAAAAGCTTAAAAATACAAATGATACGTGTTGAATTATGTTCCTTTTTGAATTTCTAATTCCTACTGAACGAAATGTCAAAACAACTCACATGTCACTCACAAAATATTTTATTAGAAAAAATAAGTTATTATGGAATTAGAGAAACGTTACTATTTCTTACAAACTCCTACATTACTGACCAACAAGCTGTAGCAATAGATGATTTTATGTTCAATTTTTTTTGTCACAAAACATGGAGTCCCACAGGGTTCTGTGTTGGGTGCATTTTTATTCATTTTCTACGTTAATTATTTATGTTACCTCATAAATAGATATTATTTGCTAATGATAAAACGTTCTTACTATCTAATAATTTAAATTAAGTTTCCTCCTTTGACATGGTTTCTATTAAAGCAGATAATTCGTTTCTTGTAAATAAAATAAAACTTAATGCCACTAAAACACAATATATGCAAATTACGGCTAATAATTATATTTCAGCAAATAGTCAAACTACAAATGTAAAACTTTTTGGTATATCTCTTTCATACACTTTGGAGATATTTGGAATGCAAAAGAGGCTATTAGAGTGTTAGCAAATATTGGACATCTAGATCATTGCAAAGAATATTTTATAAAATTTAACATTTTGCCTTTACCCATTGTATTTATAATTCCTCATTGAAATTCACAGGACACAGTCAATTTCGCCTAAGGAGGCTGATATTCACAATTACAACACACGTAATGCACAATCCTTTAGAACAACCCGTTTTTGACTATGTCAGAACGCAATTCATTGTATCATAATCTGTGTAATATTCTACCGTCTGAAGTCAGAAAAAGCTGAATGATAAATGTTTTAAAATCAAAATAAAAAATGTCTCTTAAAACACTGTTTTTATTATCTTGAGAAATATATATCTCATTATGTGTCGAATAACTGTCATCTTGTACTTTACAAAATGTAAATTAATATATTAATTTATATTTTTGTCTTTTTTTGAGTTTTAAGGTTGATATGATTCGATAATTTTTAATATTTTCCTTTATATTTGTCTCTATTTGTATTTTTTGTTATATTAGGTTTGTGACTTGCTATAAACATGTGTCAATGTAACATAGTCAAATAAGCTGCTACTACTACTATTGCGTTTATGTGTTTAAGAAGTGGTACTCACCTCATCTCGAAGTCATGGATCTCCTCCAGCGTCAGATTGTTAGCTACGTCGAGTAGCTGCTTCATGTTTTCTTCCTTCTGCTTCTTCAGCGACAACTTGTTGGCACTCTCCACGTTAGACAAGAACTCACTGCCGTTCTTAAGCAATATTGTCGATATGTTGGCGTGGTCAAGACTCACTGACGGCTGTTGCACGACGATTGTGGCTTGCGGCGCCTTCCTCCCGCCAAAATGTACTGAGTTCTCCAAAGGATTAGTCGTAACATTTATAGGAGACGTTGCTGATGCTTCCAAGTGGGCCCCCACCTCCCGTAGGCATTTGTTTAGACACACGCTGCCTCGCTTCTCGGTAGAGACGCTCACTGCCAGGGAGTGTGCCGTATCCATTTGAGTTGGCACCTGGCCATTGTCGACCTAGTGCAGTACGAGGAATATCAGGAATAACTAACTATCTTTGGTAATTATTCTACTTTACTTTTGGTTTCCACCAAAAACCACCACAGTTCTTAGCATATGAGTGTTCCAAAGGAATCTACAGTGTGTCTTAAAAAACCTTGATCATTTTGGAAACTGGCAATTTTAAAAAAAATCGAACATATCTATTTTCTTTTTTCTTTGAGGGGAGGGGGATGAACTTTGTGAAGTTTAATTCTTGAAAACGGAACCAGTAGCGGCGGGAAAGAGATAAGGTTGTTTTTTTAAATAGTAGCCACCTTTTTTATTGCATTGTATGAAAGCTTAGGTCTTTCAGATTAATTGATATGGAAAGTTTTTGAGGAAAATATAAAAACCCAAACACCGAATTTATCTAAAGGGTGTCTACTTTTATTTGTGTACAAATCCGTAAACACTTTATTCAAGATAATCAAAAAAACAAATACTTTTCTTTTAAATGACATCGAAAACCGTTTCCTCTGACCCTACCATGGCATCTAAAATGGCGATCCAAGGCCTGCTATAACTATTTTTATACCCCCCGAATTTAATAAAAACGTTTAGGGATATTTTATTTAAAATCTGATAAGGTGGTGTTACTCAAGTCATCTCAGAAACCGTATGTGTGAAATTTGAACAAAAACTATAGAGTGTTTACTTCTACACGCTCTCAAAGTTTTATTTTTATAAAACTATGTAAAAATTTTATTTGCCAAAATAACGCAACGAATATTTTAATGGATTGCGACAGTAGAATTAGAACAAGCAAAAAAAATGTTGGATTATCTTGAACAGTGTTTTACGAATTTTTACACACAACTTTGAGAATGTGTGGAGCAAAATACTCTGTATAACTTTTATTCAAATTTCACACATATGGGTATTGAGGGACCCTGACTAACACCACCAGACTTTAAATAAAAAAGTTGCTAAACATTTTTTTTAATTCCGGGGATACAACCATCTTAAACGCTGTGATAAGATTAGAAGGAGCGGTTTTCGATGTCATTTAAAACATAAAAATATTTGTTGCGTTATTTTGGAAAATAAAGTTTTTAAGAAAACACTGTATAGTTTTTGTTCAAGTTTCACACATAGGGGATTTGAAGGGTCCTAATTAACACCACCTTATTAGATTTTAAATAAAAATATCGCTAAACGTTTTTATTGAATTTCGCGGATATAAAAAAAAATCATAGCAGGTTTTGGATCGACATCTTAAATGCCGTGGAAGGGTCATTTGCTTTGCTGGATTAGTTTTAATTGTACCTTAGTTTGTAATTTTGCAACACAGTTTTGCATTTTATGCAACACGTAATTGTATTTTTATTTTTGAAATGTGTTGGTTGAAACACGATTCCTGTTAGACTTTTTATTTCATAAAAGTTTTTTTTGCGTTCCGTCAGATACAGAAGCTCTTTGAATATTGCCACTCATATCCCAAACACCCTGTAGATAATGTTATGAATATTATAATACTATATTTATTACACTTTGCTGCTACGCGGGTCGGCGACATGCTTTGCCTTACAAGGTTAAGTTTTACAGTGGATCACTTTCCACTGCCGTACAGAAATGTATTTTAAAATCATTTACAAACTGTCCTTTTTGATTTTTTTTACAAAATTGTATTTGTAAGCGTCCTCTGTACATTCAAATATTTTTTTTCTTGAATAAGTTCTAGATCACCCTGTATAATTTTATGCATATGTATGGCTATTTTTGTTAATAATCACTTTCATATTTACTGTACTTTTGAATTTTTGAAGTCGTAAAATCTCCGATTTATTATCTAGAGAATATATTTGTACAAACTTTTGAGTAAAAATAGTCACCTGGAGTGTCGGAGGTGGATGTTTAATGAGACCACGCTCTTGAAAAAATTTGTATTTATTTTACATTTACTTTACAAAAGAAAGTATACTTCCTTTGTTGAAGCAAATAGCCGATATCCATTTATAGTCCGAGTTTCTTTACTTCTGGGTATTAATTTGTCCGTTTGTGTACGTATTCAATCAAATTCCAATCTTAAAACTGTTTGTTTTCAATTTTCCATCAGTTTTTTGGCTAGTGATACATAAACTCTTGTTTGTATTGATTTGTTAGCGATATTTCCCAAGAATTTCCTCTCTTTCCAAATTCAAACATTTCTTTTAGATGGGACTAGAGCTTAAGTGAATGTATTATGTGAGGTTTTCGTTGCTTTTTGTTTATATATTTTTTTGCCAGCACTGAAAATGTTTTTATTCAGCCGCAAACACAATTTTCAGTATTCTCTCCTACCTAATTGGGTATTATGCTACTCGTACAATCTTGGGTGTACATAAATTGTTATATAGGGTGGGTCACTTAATATTCACACTGAGTTTTCGTAGACACCGAGACTTTTGTTCAAAAAGAGCAGTAGTCGTAAGTGGAGGACAGTAAATAGTTCAAACTTGCATACAAATATTTTTTATAATCATACTTGTAGATCGTTTAATATAACATAATTTTCTGTCTTAAAATAATCGAAATTAGGTATCATATACAGGGTGATCCATTTTCATGGTAAATGATCTTATAATTCAAAATTATAAGACCAGAAATTTATATAAAAGATATGTAGTGGTTATACATGACAGCAATTTCATCATATTATTGTTCCATTTGAGACTTCTTTGTTAACAGCCGCTATTTTGCTGTTTAAAGTACCTGTGAGAATAATGTAATCCCTACAAGCAAAACGTTTTATAGAAATTATGTTCAAAACGTTCTTGTGTCTGCACTTATATAATACAGTATTTTTGCTTCAGGTCATTTTACTGTATAATGCCTATAGTAGCAATCTACACGACAGACTATAAAGTGTTATAAATCAATTTTGTAGTGGTCGCAAGAGAATATTCTTACAGCAAAAATAAAAGAATTTTATAGACGTTTTTTAAATTACTTTAGGAAAGTACTTACGCCATTTATGCAGCACTTTAGTTTCAGAAAGCTGTTTAGGTGTACAATTACAGCAATTATTTTATAAATATTGTATTAACTGCTAAACTAAACTAAACTGCTTCTTAAAGGTAGGTAACACGAGCAAACGATTTTCTACAAATCATAATGCTCTTATGTTTTGCTTTTACATAACATTAAAGTATTTTAAGTGCTTCTGAAGTGACCAAACGGTTTTATTATTTTAGCGCCATGTTTATTCACATAATTCCAATTGCTTTTGAGCGTCTATATTGAAATAAATTCAAACAACAACTTTTACGTGAAATTTTTCATGAAAATAACTTCCGTTGCTCATTAAAAATATGAGTTTTTGTTATATGGAATTTAGAATTCGAACTGGAGATATTTTTTTAGAAGCAAATGTGCATGTATTTAAATTTTCAATTTCTTTGTGAACGAAAATTTATCTTTATTTTTTAGTACTATGCAGGCGCGTTATGACTTTTCGACCTATTTTATTCGATTACCACAGTAAAATTTTATTCGTACCTGAATTTCAACTTTGAACTTAATATTTTCGAGTTTATAAGTATAACATCGTATACCCAATATAAATATACTTACAATAGACATATGTCGTAAAATTTAAAGAAAGTCAAATATTAGCTTTATAGTTATGACGGGCTTATAAATAAAGCAGAATAATTGTATAACGTTTGTTATATCAATGCTGTAAGCTCATTTGCTACAACATAACTTGTTTTTATATAGAACTTTTAACACAATTATATACTTTTTATACAGCAACTGTGTTTTATAAAAATGTGCCTATTTCACGCTATTAGCTGCTATTTTTATCCCAATAAGATGTTTATGTGACTAAACCTTGCAACTTTAACTCTCCAGAAATTAGATACAGGAACATTCTTAACTACCACTATAAAATATCATGTGTTACTTGGGAATATATCTGCTGAAGTTGCTGAAGTGTTGTAAAGAAACTTATAATAGCGATTTTTGAAATTGCCATCTAGCGTCATTATTTCTCAACAGAAAGAGTTGATATACGAGAAATTAACGTCAAAAGAATATTTCTACGATCACATTTAATTTCTTTTCCTTTTGGGCGCCATATCGGATCTTTATCTTAAAGACCATGACCGCAATTATTTTCTAATTCAAGTCACCGTATATACGAGATCCCAATGCTGGCTCATAGAAAACGGACCACTACATGTTTCAAAATAATATGTCAGTCATATAACAGTAAATGTTTTTTAAATTATTTTCCATTGCAATTAAGCTCCCTGCTACTTCATTAGTTTTATATAATCCAAATAACATATATTTATTTAAAAAGGTGGACAACACTGAAACGTGCGAAGAACGAACTTGTAAGATTTTATGTACTGGCCAATGGTAATGTAGGCAAGAATTTAAATGTAGTTTAAAAAAAAAGTTAAATCTTGTTTATTATTTTATAAAAGCAATAATAATTTCAGATTTGGTATGTTTTGTTTAGTAGGTATTCCTGCCACTGAAAAATAAAAATATTTATAAATAACCCTTGCGCGTAATTGATCAAGAGGTTGATATTATAAATTTTGTTTTACTTTTCGTTCTCAAAGTCAAATATGACGTTTAAATGATTTTGTTTGTTAATCTACGTTTCATAGTAGGTAATATAAGACAGGTTTCATATAATATTTATTATGTTGTTACTTACCTCGTCGTTAAGAATATCCAACCAACAATGAACAAAATTTTATTAAATAGTGTTAGTACAAAGTTTAATATCTTGGCTATTTAATAGACAAAGCACAGGCGAGTCTATTAAAGAAGCCAAGGCATTAAATCTACTACTGCCAAATTAAACACATAATATTTTCGCCGAACCGTTTTTATTTTATTATAATAGGAAGCAAAACTATTTTATATTATTAAAATTGTATAATACTTCTTTTATGAATAATAAAGATGTTATCAGGCCGTGTGGTTTCTATGAGACGAGCGTTATTAAGTTACACAGGTAATCGCTATATTGTCCTATTTAATTTCATAAACTATTTCTTATTTGAGATGAATTCACATCAAATCTACCAGAAAATATTGAATCAGCAAAGCAATAGAGTGAGAGAAATTGAAGAAGGTATAGGTATATCAGCAAATATATTAAAAATTTATTGATTACCACGCTGAGAATAACATTGTCTTTTTCAGAAATTGTACTATTGATATATTTTTCTGAATTAAGCAATAGTATGAGCCTTTCTTCATGCTCAGAGGTACTTTGAATGTCTATAACAACATCGATATTGGAAAGTATCTAAAACTAAAAGCATTCTTGAAACGGCAATTAGATGGATATCCTGCTAAAAAATCACGCGATTTATAAAATGAACAAATTAAAAAATTTCCAATGGAGGCCTCTGGTGATACGTATTTAGGTCTAAAGATAATTATAAACAAAATATTTTTGTAAATGGAAAATACTGACTAATTATTTTAGCTAGCAATGATTTTTGCCATTTCTGGGGTGTACCGATGTGATGAATTACTTCAAATAAGAACTGGAGAAGTTGAAGATATGGGAAATAGATTGCTAATCACTCTGCCAACTATCAAAATAAAAAAAAAATATATGTATTATAAAATACAAAATATGTAAGCGAATATTTACAGCTGGATTCATGAAACGGGCGTAGCGCTAGTCCGACTAACGAGTTTACGCCCGTGTAAAGCGCGTTAGTTGGCCTAACCAGCTTTGCGCTCATTCTCTAAACATGCGTTGCTAGGTAGCGAAGCATGCGTTGCTAGGTAGGCTGTTTATTTACGTCCATATTTGCGCCAAAAGTTAGACCCAGTATTGTACCTGTCTAAAAATCGCGTAACTTCAGTCTCTAGTTCCTTGCGTTTCCCATTGTATATTTAGTATTTATATTCAAAAACTGTACTTTTCAGTACTACGGATTAGTTAACATATCATAAAGTAAGTATTATACATAGTAGTGAATAGGAGTATGCTTTTTATTTAAATTAGTGCGTAAATTTTTCGCGTAACCTCCGCTAGTCTGACTAACGTTACGCCTTGTTGATGAATCCGTATGTTAGAGTTTAGATATAGTACCGCAAGACCTACACAAATAAATGGTAGCAGATTTATACAGATGGTAAAGTTCATAACCGATTAATAGGAATTCATACTGTTACGGAAGCTCACCTACCCTTTTAGTTTATTAATTATTTTCCTGTTTACGTTACAATTTGTAATTTTTGTGATGCCTTTATTTTGACATTTTCATTCTCGGCCACATTCTATTTGATTCTAGAGACCGGCAAAAACTTTTAGAACCCTAAAAACCTATATAAGCGGATCGGTTTCGCTCACACAGTTCAGTTTATATTGATCACTCAAACAGGAATGACTGAAACGTCAAAGTAAAGAGTCTGACAGTTGTGAATTTGTTGAAGGATATTTCTTGTGTAATCAAGAGTGACAATAAAATGTGTTTGTCTACGTGACGTGTTTCCACAATAACCCGACATAGAGGTTACAATACATTTAGAAAAATTCCAGAAGAAGTTGCAGCGTTTCTCAAATTGAAGGATACTCACGAATATACCTGACATTGTTTCCGTAGTACTTCAACTACACTAATAATAAATTTTGGAACTAATATCACAACTATAAAAATGCATGGTGGATGGAAATCTTCAACGGCAGCTTAATGCTGCATTGGGGAATTCAAACTCGTAAATAATTTATTAGCAAAAACAATCCTTACTGCAAGTACATCAAGTACTGGAAGCATTTTTTAAATAATTCAACAAATCTTGGGACGATTCAATAGTTCATAAACTCTCTACTAAGTACTTCAACCTATATAGACAAAGTAAATGTTTCAAAGCAAACAGGACAAGGGATATGTCTACAGGCTATAATATTGTGTTGCCAGCTAATACGAATATTAAAGTTAATAAAATGAGCATATAGGATGTATTGAAAACACAGAGCATTAATATATTCGACATTGAATCTTTCAAAATTATATAAACAATTATCCCCTCCGCAAATAGCTATTATGCAGTTCACATTTTTATATTAAATAAATATGTAATATTGAAAAGGCATAAGCATAAAAAGGAGTATATAATCACAAATAAAGTAATTAGTAGGTGTTGTTGGATAAACTGACTTTCCCCTGCAGTACTTAAGACTCGATGATGCACTTGCATTCGTGATAAAAAAATTGGAAAGAACTTACATTTTTATTGAAAATTGGTACAATCTGATCCTAATTGGTCCTGGTCATAGTTTTACCGAAAGTGAGTGCATTAGTCTCTGGGGCTCTTCCAAAGATAGATTGTTATGTCAGCCTCCTGGACTCGCCAACAAACTTTGTCGTAATGGACAAATTTCAAAACGTCAGCAGTATATGGGTGATTCAATGATGTTACCAATGATTCTCTACTAGTACTTCAAGAAGTACTACGGCCTGGATAGTACGTAATACGTGGTACTCAATAAGACAGAATTACATAAAGCAGCATACCGTAGCGTAGTAGTAAACGTTAACACACGGATTCATCAACAAGGCGTAACGTTAGTCAGACTAACAGACAGCGGAGGTTACGCGAAAAATTTACGCATCTGTTGCACCAATTTAAATAAAAGGCATACTACTATTCACTACTATGTATAATACTTACTTTATGATATGTTAACTAATCCGTAGCACTGAAAACTATTGTTTTTGAATATAAATACTAAATATACAATGGGAAACGCAAGGAACTAGAGGCCGAAGTTACGCGATTTTTAGACAGGTACAATACTGGGTCTAACTTTTGGCGCAAATATGGACGTAAATAAACAGCCTACTTAGCAACGCATGTTTCATGAATGGGCGCAAGGCTGGTTAGTCTGACTAACGCGCTTTACACGGGCGCAAAGCTGGTTAGTCCGACTAACGCTACGCCCGTTTCATGAATCCGGCTGTAAGGGTATAATGTTCGGCCAAACAATGTAGCTTTTATCAGGCTCCGCCCATCAGCACCTTCAACGGCAAATTTAACTTTGTGCCCCTGTAACTTAGGCAATTGTATACAGAAATTTAGCAAAACATGTCTTCTTGGCGGACAGATTTCATGAATATAAATGCAAAAAATTGAAATCTGAGGCAATTGTCTGTTATATGAAGACTTGATTTACCTAAGTGCCTAACAACGTCTCACCGCAGTCCTAAATGTGGGCAATATTGCGACCGAAATATTGTTCAGATCTAATTTTTTGTTTTGAAAATATGGCTCTGCTGTCTAGTAAAATAGACTTTTATTAGTTGATTAAAACTTGCTCCATCTTAATACGAATTTCCATTGAGGAGAAATATGAAAACGCGTGGACGTCTAAAAACGGCTTTGTAAAATTGCGAACATTACAGCCTTAACGTAAAGTAGAAAAGCCTCAGAATATTACAAGGCCCCTATATTTCGCAAAAAGCGTGATTTCAGGCAAATTCCTCGACTCTCGCGTTCGCTTCCTAATTTTCTAGCGCTCGACAAAAAAAAAACCTACATTTCTTGTCTATCAAAAAAACGACTCACTGGCCGGTGTAAAATA
The DNA here is from genome assembly GCA_025584915.1 of Monochamus saltuarius. Taxonomy (NCBI): domain Eukaryota; kingdom Metazoa; phylum Arthropoda; class Insecta; order Coleoptera; family Cerambycidae; genus Monochamus; species Monochamus saltuarius. The sequence goes on from CM046722.1 coordinate 12,086,658, forward strand.
GCAAATAAAAATTGAAATTCGAATTGTTATTAAACATATAATAAAATCTATTTATTATTGGAACATCATTTCACCACCAATCATATCACTGCATAATACTGTAAATATTTTGTTGATACATTTTAACTTATAAGCAGAGTATAGCACTTTCAAGAAACAACTTTCAAGTCTTTAAACATATATTAACGGTCTTTACCTCTAAAAGTTAAACTAATTTACTGCTGACATATTATTGTATAGATTGTTCAATTAATGATATTGAAGTAATTCTAAATACTAAAAATGTATAATCATAACACAAACCTTTAATGAATATATGGTTGCCTACTAAATGTACTTTTTGTTTTGCTGCCTTTCTGGAATACCGCGTGTTCTACTAAATTAACCGTTACAACCCCCCCAATGTTAAATGTTTGGCTACGCCACTGTGGTGGACACATAATACTATTCATGAAAAATTGACACTCATTTAATAGTTACACCCTGTATAAATGTATGCAGCAACACTCGAGGAAACAATTACAATGAATGTTCTGGCGACGGCGTAATGTTAATGAATTGTCTGGTATTTCTAACAAATATTCCTCTATACTCACCGTTTCGTTAAAGAAATCCACCCGCAAGTCTGGCAGAGGAGGAGTCATTCGTGCCGTAGACGAGACACTCCCGCCACGATATTTGGCTATATGTCTCTCGTCGTACGTGAACTTTTCCCTCTGCTTACTAGGCGATCGGTGTCTCCTGCTCGTCTTTTTGTGTCTGGGGACAAGAAAGAAATCAAAATGCATTGCTGTTTACCCGGCGTTAAAGCGGGTTTACACATGCATGGATATAGTGGCGCCAATGGTTACCGGCGCACCAGTAATATAAAATTGTGTGTAAACCTCTACTGGCGTCCCAATTTTATCAGTGCTCGCACGGATCAAAAAAGTCAGAGCATTCCAACTTTTCCATGCATTAGTAACACCTCATCAGCTTGTGCAAAGAAAGTTTGCAAATGTAAACCTATTCATGCACGCCAGTATTTACGTACTAGTTTACCAAATCAGGTTTTGTTTAGTATTTGATTTTAAGTTCGTTTATAATACTACACGAAATGAGTATTGAGTATGAAGTGAAATTCGAAAAAAATCTAATTTTGAGAGTATTACGAAGAATGTCCAATGTCCTTTTCTGTGGAACCCAATTCTTATAAAAACAGAAATGTAAGAGAATATGCTTCTGAAAAGATCACAAGAAACGTAAATAGTGATTACTTTAATTCTTCTGAGGTCAAAGCGTAAATATGTTCTACGGTTCTTAACTATGACTAAGTACAATAGAACTTATTTATAAATGTTTTTTGAAATTATATTAAATCCTTATTTAACGCAGCCTATGCGACTTGTAAGCCACACGTTTATAGAATCAGAGTAGGTAACGTAGGCAACTAGCAGCACGACCGTAAAATTTCCATTCAAGTCATAATTTAATTTCTGTATTTACCATGTGTTTACGTTGTAGTTTTGTGTTCTTCTTCAGTTCTTAGTGCCTTTTTTATTTTTAAACGTTTTATAATTAAGTATTAAATAAAGAAATTTGTGTTTCCCACAATATAGTTGGCCGGTTTAGTTTTCTAGGTTATGGCACAAGACTGCCGCGGGTACATTAAAAGTTTTCTATTATGTATTCCTTTTGTTCGATTTTGTTATAATAAATAGGTATTTTATCTAGCTGTACCTATAGGAAGTGTGTTTTATCGGTAGTGAGTGGTCATAATGAATGAAAATGTTGTAGTTTTGCCAGTTTGTAACAAAATTATGAAAAACGAATGCAAAATAGTGGAGCTAACTGGATTAACCATTACCTACCTATTTATCAGGTATTATCTACTAATAAGAATGTAAATTTTTTTCGTTTCTGCATTTAAAAATGCTGCAAAAAACGATCGCATGGTAGTAGATATTGTTGCACGTGGTTAAAATTTTTATACTTAATCATAGTTAACCCTGTATAAGGAATTCATATACCTAAAATACCAATAAATTTAGAATCCAAGTTTCCTTGGTTTGCAGTGGCTGATATACTAAGGGACAATTAATAATAATAATAATATCTCTACCCCTCATTCTAATCACGAGGATTAGCCCAGAAGTCGACGACTTGTGCGGGAGAGGGGGCGGCATATTATTATTAAGCAGGCCGCATTTGCGCCCAGGAACGACTTAACGTTGGTAGGCCCTAACCACCATTCAGTGCAGGAATGAGGGAAACCTGGAAAACCTCATTAATTAGGGGGGTAGTCAAATGTCAACCGGTATCAATCTCTCACATTGACCCAAGCCAACATTCTTCCACCCTACCATACTCGCAGAGAGGGTGCCAATCTCTCCACGAATATAGCTTATATACGGTCTACCGGCTGCGGGGGTCGAACCCACAACGATCCAGCCACCTCGATTCAAGTACTGACGCCTTAAACCGCGCGACCACTGACCGATCCCTAATTAAGGACACAATTTTTGAAATAGTGTTTTCTACAAATATAAATAATTTTAAATATTTAAGAACTGAACAATATAGAACTTATCAAATAACAGGAATGCTATATCATGCCACCTGTGAATATTCAAAGGTACCAAAGTAAAACAAATATATAACGACAGAAAGAGGTAACCAACAAATTTTTAGGTGCAGATATATTTGAAAATGCGTATTCTTTAATATTTAACTGTAGATGTAAACATTGCTATAACATAAACTTACTAAGTTCTGCATATATGATTTTTAACTTTTGTTTATAACTACGTGAAAATAATTGTTAAAATGTAGGGCTGTATTTTTTTTGTGTAGAAATCAGGATACTAAACTATTTCCATCCAACAAGTAATTTAAAATTAATGACGAGACAAAATCCAAACCATGTCTGCGAAGAATGGGGACGAACTGAATAATAATTGTGTTAATTTTTTATTACAGATGTTGTTCTAAAGTAAATATTATTTATTTCTTGACGTTGAGCATATTCGAATGTGTTTTCCATTAGTTTCTGATGACAAGTGTATATTTTACGAAGATAATGAAAGACAATGCTCATTAGGGTTGACACTTCATATATTTTACATATACTTATATATATACGGGGCGTTTCAAAATAAATACTATAAATTCTAGGGTTTTTTCGCATTTGGGAAAAGCAAAATTTGAGTTATTTTTTGTTCTGGTAGATAAGTACTAGGTAATTTTGATAAGTTATAAAATAACGTAAGTTATGAAAATAACGGCTAAATGTAATTAATTATTAAAACTAAGAAAACAAATAGTTAACTTAAAGCTCAACTAAAGAGAGCAGTCGCTATTGTCATTATAAGTCAACCACAGTAAAATATTCCCTTAAGACAATTTAATACATTTCTTCAATATTTAAAATACTATAATTTTGAACATTTTGAGTTTTCTGCATTTATTATTTTTTAATGAAATAATTTAGTTTCTGTTTTGATTACATGTTTGCAATTTGGTAACATATTAGTGGTGTAGAGGCTTTTGCGGTCGGTGCTGCTATTTGATTTATACTGGTTTTTCGGGTTGTTATGCCATGACCTAGGCACCTGCCAGTAGCTGCGAATATTTGGTTCACCCTTGTTGTTCTAAGACTAAGATCGGTGACTGAGACTCAGAGAGACGTAGTCGCGGCTATATATTACAAAAATCAAAAAAAGTAATGGTCTAAATCACTTTCAGAGCATCCAAACTATGTATTATATTTTTTGGGTTGTCGCTGCGAAGGTTCGGCGAAGTCAGCACTGAAGATGCCTACAACGGAGAACTATCGTTTGCTGATTATAGTTGTCATAGAACCGCAATCACGCACGTTCTCCACAGAGCCTAGTTTGAGAACAACAGAGGCAGGTCAAAGGCTCCTAGCGAAAGCTAGAGAAGTAAACGATAATTCCAAAACCCATAGTAATATGAAACATGTTTATTTCAACAAAAAATAAAATTTATGGAAAAATGCCAGGCGAGTGCAATTTTGGTTTTTTTTTTTCGAAAATAAATTGTAAAAAAGCAAATTGTTTGCTTACTCCTAGAATCTTTGGTACTATATCCTGGAACTGCTGTAGGGTTAACTATGACTTAAGTACATATATTTTAAGAGCGAATAGAGAAAAACATGAATTAACGAAACCTCCCTTCAAAAAATATCCAAATTTGTTTATAAAGCGAAAAAAATTGTAACCATATTAAACTCCAATTTATCGTCAACCCTGGCAAAAGAGAGTTTAGTGGGTTAGGCAACCGACACCAATTTGTTGTCATAATTGAAATCCTATATGTTTACGTTTGTGATTTTCTGCTTTTCTTGGATTTTTAGTGCGTATGTTTTCAATTTTAAATATTATAGAGAAATTAAATAAAGAAATTTGTGTCGGTTACAGGTATTTTCCTATAATATAGTTCGCCGGTTAGTTTTTATGGGTTATCGGACAAGATAAAGTTAATTCAAAGTTTCCTATTATCTATTAATATAATATATATAATATTCCTTTAGTTCTATTTTCTTAGAATAAATGGACAGAGTTGTGTGTACGTTTATAAAAATAAATTCATGCTTAATCGGGATATTCATGCTATAAATACCAGAACTAAACATCAGCTTCATTTTACTATTTGAAAAGTTATCAGTTACCTGACCACATTGGCTTGAAAATTTTCACTGTACTTCCTAATGATATTATAAAGTCAAGTGAAAACTTGCATACCTTTAAATCTATTCTTAAAAAGTTCTTGATTTGTAAGTGTTTCTATACTCTCCTATTTATTTTATAACAAGATCATCATATAATTATACAAAGATAATATATATATAATTTTAAAGAAAATGTGGTATAAACTAAAGCGCATAATTTTTCTGTCACAAACATATTTATAGTTCATAAACAAAATTTGCGGCGCAATAAAATTGTAACACTAGATTGCTGAAATGACAATATTGTTAAATATTATATTAATCTACCATTTAAACAAATGATCGCCATTGAGTTTAGGCTACCCCATTTTTAAATATAAGCACAAATAAATATGAATCTACCTGATACACCAATCTTAAAATGATTTGGTTTTAATATCCTTCACTAAAAATGTTTCTTTAAATAATACCAAAATGAACACTATAAAACGTTTTTATTGTTGCTGTATAAAATTGTTTTAAAAGTTTTGTATACTTTTTTATAGAACCAAAGTGTTTTATAAAATTGTGCTCCTATAAAATTTATGTTATAGTAATTTATACAATTTTTGTAAAATATATTTAGCTAGTTGGGATAGTTATATTTGATAAAATTGTTTTTGTCTAATATTTGTTTTATATTAATTTTTTATATTGACTTTTTTGTATTTTTGTAACTATTGCTTTATTTTTTAAAATGTCAAATAGACAAAATTAAATTATTATTACTAGTTGACAGATCGAAGACATCTCCGACGATGCTTATCATAGGCACCCATTTTTCAGAGGAAAATAGGGTTTTGCCCCATTTTTTTTAAACGTCGAGCTAGAATTTTGAAATATTTTTTATTGTCATTTAGACCTCCCTACTGAGAACGTGGTGAATTTTTTTTACTTAGTGGTAGAACGAGATTAAGTAAATATTTCAGGTAAATGGTTAAAACAAACAAATAATTTCACAGAATAGAGATAAAATAGTATTTAAATCGTACATGAATAGTTAGGCAATACGAGAAGAATCGAATAGCACTCTTAGAGGTATTCAGCATCAATTAATCACCATTACAAATGTATTAGTGCAGGACACAATGAATGCAACTCTGGAAAATTTAATATTGCATTTCTACATTGCAATTTATCATCTTTTTAAAAATATAATGTTCTAGCTAGGCTGCCTACGGTTTAACGAGAAATTGCATTCAGAAAGCGCTTCTGCATTGTTAATACATTCATGGGCTCGTTTTAATAATTATCGGATGCTTAATAAAAGCATTTTTTAGCTTAGACCTAAACGAGGCACCGCGAATTTTCCGATATTTAAAATTCCTGAAAAATTGCCCCGCCCGGACGATGAAAGGGAAAACAAATTTAATAAAAAGTTTGACTTTCACACCTTCCCCGGATCTCGAAAGTTCAAAGAGCGATAAAAGCGTGTTATTAAACAACGAACCTCTTTGCCATTGAAATTTAATCCTGTTTCTCGTCCCAAGATTAAATGTCAATGGACAATGTGGTAAGGAGCAAATAATACACAGCAAGCTCCCAGGTGATACGAACGATCGATTGGAGCTCGCATAAAAGTTATTTAACAAAGGACGCAAGTGAAAAGTCCTCTTTAAACACGTGAATGGAAACCTTTCAGCACCAATTTGATATCACCACTCCATTTTTAACTAGACAGACCTTATGATGAACTGTCTGTCCTTCACAAGCATGTAGAGCTGAATCCAATTAAACTGACTATAATTAGGTTCATTAATTTTAAGCCTAGTAGTCGGTTTTTAATACAAAGTTCATAATGATCAGGTTCTGAATCATATCAATTTTTTATAAAGTTGATTAATTTAATTGAACAATTATAACAGATTACTATCGTGGATTAAAGCATTTCTCAGTGAAAGGTCATTTTGAGTTCGTATTACCGACGCCCTCTCCAATATTGTCACTAGTGGAGTTCCGCAAGGATCAGTGCTGGGTCCGGTTTTATTTTTAATATACATCAGTGACCTGTTACTTTTCCGTGTCATGTACATATATGCACATGCATATACTGCTGACACCAAACTTTTTGAGAACCCCCTTATCCATTCTGCACCGCTTAAGCATGAAGCTTAATTTGTCTTGAGCTGGTGTCAGGATTGGCTAATTCCATTGAATAATATGTGTCCGGTACTTCATATGGGAAAAAAACAATCCCTGCATTTCTTACTATATAAACAATACAGAACTTTCCGCGATGTGGTCCCAGATGAACCTGGGTGTAACAGTTACAAGATACTTAAGTTGGTTCTCGCATATTTCTAATATTGTAAACAAAGCCAATTATGCGATGTATTTACTTAAAAAAAAATTTCATAGACGCAAATCCATTGGTAGCTTGCAAGCTGTATGTTAACTATGTCAGGCCATTGATAGAACAACTCCTTGGCTTGTCACAGACTGCTCATTGTTGGAAAGAGTGCAAGGTAGTGCTACCCGCTGGCCCAGAAAACGCCATTACTTTCTTATGGACAACGGTTGAAGGTTCTTGGACTACCAACTCTCCAAGAAAGGCGACTACGTGGAGATTTGATACAAATGTACCGTTTCACCCACTACGATTTTCCTTCCTCATCTTCCATGGTTGACATCAATCACTAAAGCCGCCTTCGGGGTCACCTGTATAAGCTTAAAACGAGCAGCTCAAAACATCACATCGATTACATTTTCAAGCAACAGAATATTCGACACATGGAATTCCCTTCCCGAAGATATCGTTTGTGCCCCAACCCCTTCAAGTTTTTAGCATCGTGTTGATTTATTTTTGTAGCAAAACTAATTTCATGTTAATTTTAGTTTAACCTTTTTATTTCATTTTCTCATTAATTTTTGCTACTATTTTTTGTATTTCATATTTTGTGCTTACAGGCTTGCCTCAGCACTTCATCTTTTATAATAATAAAAATAATTGATCAATGTCAGTTAAAACATTTGTTTTTCTAAAGTAAACGTAATAGAATGTCGTACTGACGAGGATCTTATATAATATATGTTTAATGTATATTGACGGTTATAACTCAATGCTAATCAAGGCACTATTTACCAGGTCTCCTCGATAAATTAAGTTGACGGTTGTAAAGCTAATGACTTTATAATAATAATGGCTGTTTTTTTATATACCATTACACTAGATGAATATAAATTTCTTAAAAAGAAAAATGTTACCACTTACCTATGTTTTGGTTTTGGTGAGTCAGTTTCATTTTCAGGAGAGGAGTTAAGCACCCTTTCAGCTCTTCTCTTCGGCGAAGTCCTCTCTATCTTTTCCTTCTCGACTTCTAGTTGTTTTCGCCTGAAACTCCTCCTGTGCTCTTTTGGACTGTTCATACAGTGGTTAACACTATCATTTGCCACTTGGATTTCATCGAAATTTTGCGCAGCTTGTTTGTAGCTGTTCCGACGCCTGGCTTCCATTTTGAGCGCTTCAATCTGTTCCTCCATTAATTTATCAACCGTCATTTCCACATTTTTGTCGGTTCCCTTATGAGAAGACCTTTCCAAGCCTTTGTCTTCGTGTGCGCTATTTGTATGTTCGTATGTTACGGTTTGTTCAAATGTAAACCTAGTGTCTGCTGCTTTTGGCGTATTTTCATCCTTACTCCACGCCTTGGACTCCACCTCAAACGTAAACTTTGTCTCATTTTTAGCCGTCGGAGGAGTCTGTTGCCTCGCTGTTGCTGGAGTTTTAGGAGAAAGCGGAACGGGTTGGATAGGGTTTGACATTTTTGAGTCCAAGATGTTTTCTGATGAAAAGTAGTCTAGAGGTTCGGTTACATCCAAGCTGTCCTCTGTGACATCCCCATCTGTTGCTGTAACTGTGGTTACGATAGTGTTCGAGCTATCAGTGCTTGTGTTTATGGTCGTTTCGGAAGCAGTGCTGGAGCCCATAACTAGTACTTTTGGAACGGGTTGATTCTGAAAACAAAAAAGGAATTAAAGGTTTACAAGTTATAAGTAGGGTTGTCAGAGACAACAACAATTCAATGGCGTGCCAAGCGGGTCAACCGAGACAAAGCAACAGACTGTAAAAAAATTATGTTGTGAATGTAATAGTACATGTATGGGACTCAAAGACACCGACATTTCCACTGTTACTAGTTAGCAAAAGACTAACTGAGTGTACTGGCCAAATAATTAACGTCTATAGACGTTAGAAAAATTTGAACGATCAACAAGTCAAGTATTAATCTTTGTCACCGAGGGTGCCGCGACAATAGGTTTGGTCAGCCGTCCTTCTCAAGAACACGGATGTCATTTCGTATATATTACGTATAAAAGTTATACTTTACATCTTGCGGCAGAAATTATTCGTGAAGGTTTTCCAGAGATAGATAAATGAATAGCACATACAATAAAAGAAATTTCTTAAATTCCCTACACGTCTCCGCGTATTTTACAGCCAGTGTCCAGGTATTCCCGAACCACCACAGCCGATTCTTACACGTTTTGAAACGTAGCTGCAGGTATTATGCAAAATATTTTCAAAAAGTAAAAGCTGTAAAAGACATAGTTCCCAAACGTAGACTCGTCTACAAGCTAAATCATCTAGGTATTCGTGGTAACCTGAATAGATGGATAGCTGACTTCCTTGACGACAGAGTTTTTGAGGTTAGAGTTGGTCAGGATTATTCTGAGGTAGGACCAGTTACAAGTGGTGTCCCACAAGGTTCAGTTCCTGGTCCGCTATTATTTGTTATCTAAGCAAGTGACATCCAATATCTTTCCACAAGCACAATATCGTTCTACGCTGATGACACCACAACTTATGCTGATCCCACAACCGATTACCGAAACCTTTAAAATGACATCGATACGTTGCAGATTTGGTGTACTGACAGGCAAAATATGTTAGAAAAAAGTTCAACGTCGAGTTAGTAGATTATCCCTTGGTCCTGTTTGGCCGTCCTATCACGATAGATTGGTATCTGCAGATCTCACGACATTTCATCAACAACGTCTTCGTGATGATTTAATATTAACTTACTTTTAATTAATTTTATAATTCACATAGCTTTTCCATACATACACTCGCCTTCGTTGGCATTCTTTAAAACTTAAGAAGGAGAATTACAAAACAGGTATCAGACAACATTTTCTGAGCAACAGAGTCTTCGTCTGGAACTCATTACCTCAGGACCTAGTGGATTTGCAACAAGTAAATTGTTCAAGAATATAATTGATAGTTGTCTATTTAACAATTAGGTTCATTTCTATGGATACTAAATTTTTGTTTTATTTTTGTGCTTTAGGATATGTGTTACTTCATCTGTTTCCTCCTTTTTGAGCACAATAGGACAGTAGTAGTCCTCTGCTCTTCTATAATTTGCAATAATAAAAAATAGTATAGTTAATCCTGGGGAATCTGCAGTTATTAAGGAGTGTCAGAAAGTATTCGCAAATAGTGATGTAGACAGCGATTTAGAAATTATTCACGTTAACTGTAGCAGCTTACATGATGCTTACATGACGCTATTGTAAAACTACAAAACAGTGCGTTGTCATTTGGGGACTCGCAGGCTGAACACTAATAGATGATGCAAAAATGAGCGCGTTAGGGAAAATGTTGCGAGTATGTTAGACAAAGGTGCCGACAACAAAGGTTTCACTAGTCTATAACAAGATATGGTGTACACAGAAATAAATTTATTCCCACTGATTCAAAAGTTCGAAGATCATACAGTAGACACTTGCCTAGGTTGCCCACTAACGTATGTAAACTTCGCCATTAAACACCCTGTAGGTACAAAAATTTCCACAAATGAATAAAATCCTTTATTGATTAATATTTTGTAATACTTTTCTTTGGAATTCCATTGCGTGTTTTTGATAAAACCGCACGATATTCAGTTATAAACACAAGATATATAGTTAATCGATATCGAGGCTGTCATCGGAGCGTTTTTCTTTCAAGCCATACCCACGGACATTCGCAATAAGCAGCGAACCGATATTTATGGAGAGCAATATTTTATACATACTTCCTGTGACAGCTACCGTTTGAGTTTTTTTTTTTAAATTATGCTTTAAATCCGTATTAAATAGCAATAGCGTTATTTGATAATTTACAAGACTTAGCTAATAGAAATTAATTTAAAATCAAGAAAAAACTATTATAGGGTATCCGGAAAATAAGCCTTAATTTTGCTATATGTTAAGTTGTACTAAACAAAATATATTTGACTTAATAATTTGTTTCTCTGACCAACAGTAACAGAATAATGACAGCAAACAGGTCTTGAATATGTCACAACATTGCTTACATACTATATTAGGATTGGTATCTATTTATACAAAATGGTTACAAATAGGTACACCTAAACATGAGTACTTAGTGTGAATGGATTTCTTAGAGCTCTTTTCACAACAGAGAATAATAGTTACAAGTTACAAAATGACTTATATGTCTTGCAAGAAACGTTTACCGTATAAATGTGTCGTAGCCTAGCCAGAGTTTTGCCTAGATACGCCGTAAATTAACATGTCATACAATTGGTTAAGGTTACTATAAATTATTGTTCCACTGTTCTTTATGTATACTCACATACATCAAAGAAAAACTAGACAAAAATGAATCTTTTAGGTTACCACCAGCAGCCAGCAGCCTGACACTTCGATCTTGTCGAACGTTACATTACGTTACAGTTTTAAGGCATTTCTCAGAATTTCAATTGTTTACTTCGTTAATACTGATCAAAATCAAATTACCAACAAATTACGTTATAGGCACTTTTATTTAACCTTAATTGTACCTTAGTTTGTAGCTATTTGTTTTAGAAATTCTTTTCGTAAGAGGTTTTTTATTGCATTGTCAGATTTATAAGCCCTTAAAATTACGGCACTCTTATTCCGGACAGCCTGTATTTATATAACATTCATTAACGTAAATATTAGATATAGAATGAGGATAAAACAGATGCTGGGTTTTTCTTGTAAATTTTTATATGTTCTGATCGTCAGTGTGCACTTAGGGCCTTAGGTGAAGTCTCTGGCCAGAGTGGAGAAGCTGGAGTCGGTTTGGGTTCCGAAGCACAAAGGAATCCCCGGTAACTAGAAGCCTCATCAGCTGAAATTGGAATTACGCGAGGTAGTACTAATAGCGCCCTTAACAAATGTGCCTACAAAATATCAAAATGGAATTGGAGAAGGAATAGAGGATGTAGACAGGGCGGTATGACTGCTTAACCTCAGCTAAACGTCTCTGAACAAATGGTGGGTCCTGACAGATCACTGCAGACTTAGAAGGCATCTAAGTATGATAGAGATAAAAAAGAATCCTTTATGCCTGGAATGTGAAGAAGAGGAAAACACTACCATTCACTTTCTGAGGCGCTACGCGGCTTTTGGGATGGTGGCGTCGGATAGATTCGCGCAGAGCTGAAGGCAAATGGTGGATAGGTGATGGGATGGTGGAGTAGGCAAAAAGCACCCACCTGTGGCCTGATTGTTAGGCTGTTGGCGCTGTAATTCATTCTACAATTACAGATAAAGTCCACACTACTACGCAAGACATGAAGAATTGAGCGAAGCAGTGACTTAACAATAATTTCACGTAAAAATTCATTATTCTTTTTCTGGAATACATGATACTTTAAACCACTGTTTTTTTAATGAAAATTATTAATTTTTATACTCTCAACTGTAGTATATTAGTATACTGTGCTCTGAACAATCCCTTTTCAACTTATTTCAGAAACAGCCTCTATAGTTCTCACGTCTATCGAGGATTTCGCCAACACAGGTGCTCCGTAGCAGGAAGGTAAACAACTCAAAATGTAGGACGTAATAAAGTAAACAGATTGACCGCCCTCTTCCTTGTAATTTATTTCAGGGATACATATATCCAGCTCCTGTTTATTCTTGACCTTAAATAAAATAGATGTGCGTACGTAGTAGGCGAGAACAATATACGAGGACCTTTTTATGAGGCCCAAAGGAGTTATTTAACTGAATAATAACAGAAGGATGTTTGGAGACAAATGAAAAGCCTCGGAGTAGGATGGCGGGAGTATGTTTTTTAGTTTCGGTACTAGAGAATGCCTTACGGGGAGATTTGATTCCAACAATTAACTTGGGTTGGGTTTTGGATTTGCAAGAAAACTATTAGTACAAAATGTTTGAAATATTTTTTTTTCAGGGATAAAATGGTGTGAAAATTTTGCTACTAGATCTATACGAGCATTGAAACTTATGAGTAATTGGGATATAAAATGGAGAAATTGCATGATTTCTCCAAATATGTGCAAAAGGACAAATGTATTATTTTAATTGAAATGACGATTGTCTTAAACAATTTTGTGGAAAAATAAGTCTAAAAGCGATATTTACAATTTTATTCTGGCCATGCCAAGCTACCAGAATGTATACAGGGCGTTTAGAAAAACAATGGTGAAGCAAACTTATATTTTTCTTTCTTTTTTGAAGTTATACTTCTTTGCGCCCGTTAGACACATTGGGATGGGATGTTGGTCGAGAAACCGCGTCACGCTCAAAAGGAAGAACAAATTTGGAAGAACTTATTTTTAAGAACAAATTTTTAAGAACTTTTAATATATAATAATAATAATAATAATATATATATATATTTTTTTTAAGAACTTTTTTTTTGTACGTACGAGTGGGTGTATGAGTTTTTTTTTTAAGAATTTTTTTTTTACGTACGAGTGTTTTTTTTAAGAATTTTTTTTTTTAAGATTTTTTTTTGTACGTACGAGTGGGTGTATGAGAATGGCCAAAGAAGTATAACTTCCACCGTCTGGTCCGACGCAGACAATTTTTTATATATTATTTCATTTTTCTACGTTCATGCAAAAAACAAAACTTTATTGAATTATATTTAGTGGAAAAAGTGGTTCTTTATTGCACTAGTGCAATAACATGTTTGTTGCATTCATCTGTCATTCTACTACAGCGTTTTGTCATCATGACAAACATAAACGTTCAAATCGACGTCATATTTTCCTAGACTTGTGTCATCTAAATAAAACATTTTTTGGTTTTTGCATGAACGTAGAAAAAATATTGTATGCAACTGGTACAAAAAGTGCTTATTGCACGCGACGTGAAATTACAACAATAAACACTTAGTTTTTGTACTTGTTGCATAAATAACTATTATTGTATTCAGCGCTACATTTATAAAACTTTGCTAATTGACTTCATTACATTACATTACCTGATTTATTATGAAAACATAATAAACAAAAGTGACAAATAAAGATTTTTTTTAATGGTTAAGGAGAAATAAAATAATTAGTAAATAACATCAAAATATTTTTTAAGAAAATTAATAAATATCATTATTCATTACTTTTATTTATTATTTTTCAAATTAAAAACAAGTAGTTTCAAAAAAGTGAAATCAGATGGTATAATTTTGTATGTACCTCAAGTAAAACTCTCTATCTGGATCTAACCAACACCATTGTCGTCGTAATTTTCATGAACAAAGAAGTCAGTTACGTTTAACAATACCGTAAGTTCACCACATCACCACTAATCATAATGGTAATGTTAAAATTGAAACTAATAGACACCTGTTTACTCTGACCCGTATTTGATGCTCTAATGAAGTTGGGATTAGCACGAATGAAGTTCATAAGTATAAAATTAAATGAATTTATGCTTACACAAAACCAGCCTTAGTCATATAGTATATATCATTTACACTATCTATAACCCAAAAATTCAACCAAAACACAAGAAACAAACGCCTGTTTACATCATCAACACCATAACAGTGCACCTGTCCTCTGTATATACGAAAACATAACCGCGTATGTACGGCATATGACGTCACATTCAATAAGTTTGAAATATTACCCTGTAAAACTTTTCAAATCAATATAAAACTCATGCAACTTCTCCACTTAGGTTAAAGCAAGAGAATTTTACCAGTTTACCAGGTTAAAGTATTTTAAAGATTTTTCTTTTATTTAATACGATCAATTTTCAAATGTAAATAGATAAATTTCCAAACAATATAACTGGTCATACTGAATGAATCAATATGTAGTATGAATGAAGGCTAACAACAGCTTTAGAATTTATTTATAAATAATATGACGTTCAAAACTTTGGCACTTACTTATGCAGCGTGTTGATGTCAGTTTTATATTTCCTTGAAAAAAAAAAACATGTTCTTTGTAATTCAAGGTTACTCATACTTGACAGATTCACCTGTTCCATTACAGCCTTGTTCATGTTGCAACACAACATTGACAATTTATTTCAACGTATGTATTTTTTATCAGTTTCCTGTTCATACCGATAATTTTTGAGTAATACTCTGTACACTAGATATTATAAATTGAATGCATGAGCTCCAGAAAGAAACAGTTCGAATGATTTGACATTGTTCTAAGTTTTTGAAATGACAATGGATGTTCAGCGAGGGCAAAGAATCTAGGATTAAGCCGTGATTTAGAGAAAAAGGTAATGGGAGTGATGCTACGTGCTCCATTTATTATCGGCTTTGAAAAAGTTAAATCTTAACAAAACTTTTCAAGCAGAAGGCCACGTGTACACTCAGTAGGTCGTGGAAGTTGCCTTGGTTGAAATATCTGCCTTTTTACTCTCAAGGGAGAAATTTAATGATATACTATTGTCCATATATTTTACTGGAGTAATGTATAAGACTCATTAGAAATTTCAACAGAAGTATCTTGAAGAATGCTTAAATTCCAGTAGACAATAATAATAACAGCATCTTATTCTAATCACGAGGATTAGCCCAGAATTCGGGGATTTGTGCGAGAGGGGGGGCGGCATATTATTATTAAGCAGTCCGCATTTGCTTCCAGGAACAACTTATGTTGGTAGGCCCTAACCACCAATCAGTGCAGGAATGAGGGAAACTTGGAAAACCTCATTAATTAGGGGGGTGGTCAAGCGTCGTTCGGTATGAATCTCGCACGTTGACCTACGGTCTACGTCCTAACTCCTTAAACCATTCAATCACTGATCTTATATACTTTCTTTGTTCCAGTTATAAACCCTCTTAAAACGATAAGCTTCCTCCTTTTTTGTTGAGAGTTACATTTTTGCTGATTAAGAATTTATTCTAAAAAAAAATCTGCAAATACCTAAAATTTAAATATAAAATAAATTCGTTATAGTGCAATGCCATTTCTAGGAAGAATTGGTCTCTGCTTTCTTCCTCCGGATTGGTATACATAAAATTCTAGGAATACCAGTTTTTTGTTCTTTGCTGACTACTGAAGTCCCACAAGTCCCCAGACCCAACAAAAGGCTTATAAAAGACCACACAACTAGCTTCTTAGCTGGATAAGTCCTATTTTTGTCACAGGTCTCAAGGAATAGAGCTTAATCTGTTTTATACTTAATGACTAAGTTCACCGGAAAAACACTGTAACAGGTTTCAGGGGAAGCAGATTTGAGGTTATTTTTAAATCTTCCAACTAAGCCTCAAATATAATTGGATCTTTCCTACACTGGAATAAAAATCGGACTTCTTTGATCAATTCTTTTACTTGAACAGATTTTTAAATAATTCTTCTCCATCACGCCTTATTCATATCTAACATTAAATTACAATTATTGGTAACAACATGGGACAAACATGAAACAGTTGTTCAACGTTCAGGGAAACATCGAAAAGTGCATGTTTACATTAATTTGACATAAATTGGACATGAAATTCGTGAACATATCCCATATCCATAGAGAAGTGTTTACTACACACAAATGTCATAAATACTAAAAACATAATATGGTAACATATATTGGACTGGTAACTTCTGGATTACAATGACAACGAGAACATAGCTCAAAAAAGAGCTACGTTTGTTAGATAGAGAAGAAACCGTGACGCTTTTCTTGACAGATATCACATCACTTCGTTCTCCAGGTATTTGCAACAATGCAATGTCTATCAAACTTTGTTTGCCACCAAGACAGGCAGATCATAAAACTATTAGTTTTTTGGGCTTATAATCGATTATCAAATGTTACGTTAAGAAGGTTTAATATCAAAATTATTTCTGAGATATAAGATGCTTCAACAAAACTTAAAAATAGTTTGTTGGATGGAGAAGAAAACATCTGCAATGATATCTTTCTTGACAGATGTCACATCACTTTGTTCTAGCAATGTATGTCATTGCGTACCTTTGTTTATTATTAAAAAAACGCCATCAGGACAGGTAGACCATAAAACTGTTAGTTTCTTTTGGCCTTGCAGTTGAACAGATAGTGTCATGCCAAGAAGGTTAAATTTAATGATATATGGACGTTATTTCAGGTCTCAAGATGTTTTGAGTGTTACCTCAGTAACCATGCCGAATTATTTGCAGGATCAAATCGTCTTTCGTTAAAAAGGAGTTTAGAAGGGAAACAAAAGCAAAAAAGTATCAAAAACATCAAAACAAATACAGCACGACATTAATTACCCAGAATACCTGTGGCTGTTGCTTGGACGAGGAAGTTTTGGTCGCATTTCGTCCGGTTTTGAAATGGAGTCGCCGGAGGGCAGAAGTGGCAGTGGTGATAAGGTCGTCGGGGGGTCTGGGAGACTTTGGGGGGCCCGACTGCGAATTGACGGTCATCCTGGGGCGCGGGCTAGAGGGAGGGCAGTGGCTGTTCGATGATGTCAGGGGACTGCTGCTCGAAACGCAGCTGTCGCTCGCCTGACAACACTGCTGAAACAAAAAACACTAGCGGTTAGACACCACTACTTTTAGTATACGTACGGTCAAATATATTTGTGATTCACTCAAATGTTTGTTTATCTCATATACGTTATGAAAATTGTCCACTAGTTATTATAAAGCTGTGGCTGGTTATTTCTGTATTAATTTACATCTTAGACCTGATGTTCTAAGTAACTTCTGAACGTTAAGAGGTGACCAAAAGTTAGATTCTGCGGTAGTTTTAATATAACTGAAGTTTGGCATTGCTACATGGTATCAACACAAGCATTTTGGTAAGTATTACAGTTTGGATTACCTTAAAAAACGACAAAAAATAAAATTATAGTCATGCCTAATGATGATCCGAATTTGATGAAACTTGATGATAAAATATTTTAAAGAATGTTAAACGATTATGTAATCATTTTCTTAAACATATATGGTAATAACTGTCACTCAGTTTTGACACTAAAAAACGCATTCCAGTTGGCCGAGTAATTAATAAAAAAATAAGTAGAACACGTAGATTTTTTGTTATCCTACATTCTAAAAAAAACAAAAAAATTGAAAGTGGCCAGAAAATGAAGAAGTCATATCACATTTGAACGTGACATGTATTACATCCACCATCGTTCGATACCCTATTCCTCTATGCTCCTTATACACACAAAACATGGAGCCCATAAACACCAATACCGATAAACCCCAAAACCTATAACTAACAAATCCATATATCTCAAAACCAATAAGTTTCAAAATTCATACACTTCAAAAATGTAAATCCCAAAACCCATAAATCCCAAATCCCCAAACACCATAAAACAACCAGTTTGGCATTTTCCGATCTATCAATAAAACGCAAAACCAATAAATTTCAATGAACGATATCTTGAAGAAGAATAAAGATATTTGATCAAACTTGATTTTGAAGAAGAAAACTAGTACTTTAAGATACAATCCCTACTTTCCAGATGAAATTATATGTTTTACCGTAAAGAAATTACTGTTCGAAAAATAACAAAAACAGCGTTTGATATGATGGAGCAATTCTGACGTCTGATTCAGATTCAGCACACCAAAATCTTTTAGAAACATGATTGATAAAGTTATGTAAACCTGTGAAATCTTTAGATCTTTCCCTTGCTATACACGTTTTGTTGTAGTTTATTCTTGAACCAAAAAGTTTATTTTGTGCTTTCATGTATTGTAAATATAACATGTCTAGCCTGTCTAGAATTGAAATGTATAATGAATTATTTACACGTCTTGTATATTACACGAAAATTAAGAAATCATATCACATTTAAACGCGACATCCTGTATAATTATGTAAAGTGAATACGTCTAATATTAATGTAGTATCTCCTTTGTATTTAAATTTTTATATTGAAAATTGAGAATGGTACAATGTCATACTTGTTTTACTTGTGTTACAGCTGCTCTGCCAAAATGATACACATTTAGGTTGCGTTTCAGCAGTTCCAGTAAACAGTAATTAGATTAGTCCGTGTTTGCAGTAATTAGACTGCTACGAAGCACAATCTTTCTTTGTTCCTTGCATAAAAAGAACAAGCTTAAAAATGATATACAATACAGCTTTACAAAACCACCATATTTTCATTACGCTCGCGTGCATTCTTTCTCCGCAGGTAACAATGAAACAAAGAACATTAAATATACGATTTGTAATCAAGTGTACTTAACAAAAGATTATTAACTGTGATAATGTATTTTATTTCAAATTTAAAACCCCATTTACACGGTCATACTGAACATACGAACATTCTGGAACTATTTTTCTGTAATCTAGAGTATTTTCTACAACAGTCAGAACACAGGGGTTTACAACATTTAGGTTTATTTATGTTACACAAACACTAGTTTCAACAGTATTTTAGTAACCTGGATCCGAATCTGACCTCAGAATTGCTCCATCACGTCAGATTTTCACGATATTCTAATCTAAAAGAGTAAAAAACGTAATTTTTCCCTATATTTGAGTTTTTTATGTCAAAAGATAAAATTGCATCTTAAAGTACCAGTATTCCCCCCTAACATTAAATTGAGTATGCTCGAATATCTTTTTTCCTATTCGATATATCGTACATTAACATTTATTAGGTCAGAAATTACACATTCCATTTCTGTCCCGTTGTAGTCAAACTGTAAATTATATCCTTCAGTAGTACTCATAGTAACCTTTTCCCACGTAACCACTTATTTGCTATTTCAGTTGTACTCCAATTCCATCATTCGATATCCTCCAATCCCCGATATTCCTTACACACACAAAATATGTAACCCATAATAACCATCACCGATAAACCGCAAATTCTATAACTAACAAATCCATATCCCAAAACTCATAAATTTCAAAATTTTTACTCGAAACTGTAAATCCCAAAACTCATAACCTCAAATAAATACCAAAAACCCCAAATTCCATAAACCCCTTATCTCCAAATTCCATAGATCTGTAAGTCCCGATAGCCATAAATCCCAAAACCCCAAAGTAGTCCTTATGTGCTGCAAACACCCAATGTAATTACTCTCCAGAAAAGAACTGTTGACAAAAGAAGTGAGATCTCAGAGGCTATTTTCCGATGTATTAATTAAATGGAAAACTAATCAACTGCAATGAATGACATTTCAAGCAGGAAAAAATATATTTCAGCAAGCTCAGTTTGATTCTGAAGAAGACTAGTGCTTTATTAGGCAATGCTTAGTTTTCAGCCAAAATTCTACCTTTTGTCGTAAAATAACATCTAATATAGCAAAAAAAAACCGCGGTTTTTGCACTTTTAGGTTAAAATATTTCGAATACCTCAAATCTATTTTTCTCCTCCTTTCTTTCTCATGACTTTGAGACTTTGTTGGTAGTTTTAACATCAATTATGATCTGTTTCAACAAGACAAGAACTTGCAGTATTAGAGTTATATTATTTAATCTACGTTTGGTTTTAGAGGTTAAACATAACTTAAAGTTATTGGAATTATTCAGTAAAATTTTACTTCAAAAAAGAAACCTGAAGCTATCTTCACACAGAACTGATTTTTTTTGTGTGAATTTGAACTTCAATATATACCTATTTTGCTCCCAGGGATACATGAAATACAAAAGAAACAGTAATATTGAAAAATTTTAAAATTAGGGTATTTGATTAAATTTTTCAAATTTCACATTAAAAAAGGAACCTAAAGATATTATCGCACAATGCCGTATTTTTAAGTTAAATATAACTGAAAAAGACAACAAATCCACACCCAGGAATATAAAATTTAAAAAAAGTTTTTTATTGCTCCGCCGTAGTGTACAGTAAATAGTAACGATTTAAGATAAAATAGCGACTAGAATTCAGACGACTTACGTTACAGCTGACGTTACGCAATTGTTTTTATTGTCAACATAATTTTCGATATTTGGTCGTGTTAAAAACAAACATTTTTTGCAATTTAGTGCAATACATAGTGCAAACATTTAGTGTAGTATAAAGTTTTATTATTGTCATTTGCAGTTTCTTAAATATAATAAATTATTCATTTGTTGGTATGACGTAAGTCATCTAAATTCTTGCCGCGACATTATATGCATTAGTATTAAATCTGACCTCTACTCATAAGCTACGCGTTTTTATTTTGAACGACTTTGATACCTTTGCTTTAATACCCTTAAAACTAATTTCGTGGAACGAAACAACATGTTTCATACCCCCATTTCATAATGGCAGTGTGGTAAATGTCACAGTCCTAAACAAAATTTATGTGTGGGTTAAAAAGAACACCTACTCCGTGTACTAATGGAAACAAATAGTTCTGGGGTAATAAAAATAATGAAATCGGAACTGACCCGAAGCACATATATCAGTCACGCAGAAATCCTCATCAAAATTGTATATCTGAACAATCGGGAAACGGTTTGAGTTAAACGTTTCCGTCTCGAAAGACCTATATAAGAAAAAATGCGCACATGAATTAAATTCACAGATGAAGGAAAGTAAACGATGACAGGAATTGGTTCATGGTTTATGGTAAGGCATAATAGAGATATTTGAATGAAGAACATAACGAAATATTTCACAAATTGTCACGTCGGATGGCATTACAAGCTACTATTGGCTAATGATGACACTACCAATACTTGGTAATATAATACGAGAGGAAATTAGCAATTGATAAAAATTATATAAATTAACTTCAATTATTAACAAACGAATTATAACTGGAGCCTTATGATTATCTACGTGTGGTCAAAAATTCATATAAGTATGGAATTACTTCAACATTACCATTACTTAAAAAAATACTGTCTTTAACTTTTCCACCAATATGTTGTAAGCAGTTAACTTCAAAGATTTGAAACGGCCAAGTTCTATTTGTTTGAAGAAGTGTTTTGTTTTATTTGGATAATATGAATTATTTGATTGATTTGATATCATTAACTGTAAAAAAGTGAAAAAATAAAAGTTAATTGGACCCGATTGTAGAAATAATGAATATACCCTTTAGAACATATTTCCATTAGAAAAGTACCTTTTCCACTGAAATTAGGTACTATATCACCTAAAGGCTTAATGAAATCTACCTACATTATGTAAATGTGCATCAGCATATAATAAAAAGTTAGTGTCCAGTTTGTAGCCAATATCATTGATAAACAAATTGAATAACAGAGGACCCAATACCGAACCCTGGGGTACACCTGATATAACAATATATTGGGCTGATCTGAAGTCATGAATCTCAACATGTTGAGTACGATCGTCGAGATAAAACTGAAATAAAGTTATTAAATCGTCAAAGAGGCCAAAATGTGACAACTTATATAGCAATAGACAGGCAAATTACAAACATCATTTTGGTCATGTGTACTAATTGAGCAGTCGTGCGAATAAGACTGCATAAAAAAATCCGCAAAAGAATGAATTAACTTTGTCAAGTAGAGAAGTACGTGCATTATTATTATAAAACACAGTAGCAGGCATGCCCGACAACACTTTTAATATCATTTTCAGTCCTCAAATAGATTGTAAATTATAGCTATTTTTGTTTTTATGTTGGTTCTCAATTTTTTTAAATTATCTGTGTCACATCACCAGTTTAATTAAATATTTTGTAAGATCCAGCTTTATGTTTCATATCCATAATAATATCATCCCTTTTATTATCGGAATGGACCTATTCGATTCAATTGACAAATATTATAAATGCCTTTTAGATTATTTATTTGACTGTCCATTTTCCTGATTTTCTGCTACTATATAAGAAAGAGCGCCCTTTCATTCATAAACGCGTTTTCCAGTTAAGCCACATGCACCGCCTTTTAATCTTTTGAGGCGTCTTCTCGGAAAATCCTTCTCTGAAAGGAAATCTCATTAAGTGTCCTCATATTTCAGCAGAGCCACGTATAGCCACAGGCCATATAAATCGCAATTCTTGGAAAGGAAGAGATAAATTAATAAGAATCGCTATATTACTAAATGGTGAAAGAGTTTTATTGAATTTGTGCCTTTAAATTCCTTCGGTTATAATTATTTTAATGCTGCAATTTGAGAAGTGTTACTTTATTTACACTGACAAAATGAAAATACTGAAACAGTTACTGCAATAAATATTGTGCTTACAATTTTACATATGTAGTAAACCATATAAGTTTGTTGTTGTGGCAAATTCAAAAGCATTGGCGCAACCAGGATTCATTCTGGTAGGGGGCACAAAATATAATAAATATAAATAAAAAATATATGATATAAATAAATAATAAATATATAGGGTGTTACAGAATGATGTTAGGAGAATCAGCAGCGACAGGTTCTATGTTTATTGCCCAACAGATTACAAATCCCATTACAGGACAAATATAAAAAAGCAGTAGTAGAAATATACAACAAAAAAAGTGCGTTTATAAGTTTACAAATATATATGTATATATGGCAATCAAGCTTCTAGTTGCTGAATTTAATATTAGCGCAATTAATAATTTGCAAA
Organism: Monochamus saltuarius; assembly: GCA_025584915.1. Taxonomy (NCBI): domain Eukaryota; kingdom Metazoa; phylum Arthropoda; class Insecta; order Coleoptera; family Cerambycidae; genus Monochamus; species Monochamus saltuarius. The sequence goes on from CM046722.1 coordinate 12,110,037, forward strand.
AGGGTACTATAATTGATGTCACAAGTATCAAATTAAAATTTCTGCACATAACATATACCGAGGATTTCAAAATTATGTTGGTTCTAGCTGCTTGACAGTAAAATATTGCATTTTGCCTGGAACTTATTCTAAGAACTTAGAAACAGAAATGTCTCAATAGCAACGGACAATCCAAATTATTGTGAAATAGATTAAAAAGAATTTTTAAACTATTAGTAACACAATGTAACTCCAGCGATACAAAACTAAACCTGTTAAGTAATACAGAATAATCATATCCTCTCTCTGGATAAAAGTTATCAGTTTCCAAAGATAAAAATTTAAGAAACCTTTGCTGTCCTCTCAATTATGCATTTATGATTACCATAATATGGATACCAGACAAGCGAACTGTAGGTACTCAAGTTTAGACCTTATAAAAGAATAATAAAGAGTTTTTAAAGCTACCTCATCAGAGAATTCTGGACAATTTCTAATTATGAAATCTAGCATCCTCAAAGCTGCATCTGTACTCAACATGATTACAAAATCTTACTCTACAATCAAATACAACTCCTAAATCTTTTATGGTGTCAGAACGTTCCAATATTACATAATTTAGAATATAGTCATAAATAACTGGATTAAATTTACGGGTGTAAGTTACTATTTTACATTTATTTGCATATAAATTAAGATAATTATTATTATAATAGTTTTGTAATTCACATAATTGCCTTTGTACTATTGTGCACTTATCAATATATTTAATCATGGAAAACATCTTCAAATCATCTGCAAAAAATAGATTCTCACAATAATTGCTTACATTAAGAATGTCATTAATAAATAGTACAAAAAGTAATGGTCCCAGATTTGAACCCTGTGGTACACTAGAAGTAGACAAGAAAACTGATGATTTAAGACCAAAGTACGCAACAAATTGCCGTCTGTTATAAAGATATGATCTAAAAAAATTACGTAAGTGACGGTTAGTATCTTTAATGTATACAGAAGGAGTCCATGATCAATGCGATCAAAAGCTTTTGTAAAATCAATATATATGACATCCATCCTTGATTACCAAGTTCATTGGCAATATTAGTTAGGGTACACAAATTTGAAGTGATCGTGTTAATTACAAATTGCGTTTGGAGCTATAATCACAACAAATTGTATTTTATATGTCTACAATTATTGTAGAAGCGATTACTATTCTTTTTGTTCAGTGTACTTGAAATTTCGTTTTATACAGGATATCTGAAAATACTACACGAATTCGATATTACTTTACAGGAAATCGTAAACGAGTAAAACTAGTTATTTATATGTTGTAGTAATTTCGCTGACAGCTGTTAATTGTGTGTACATAAAATATATTTAGAAACAACTTGTTGGTGACACTATCTGTATCCTCTCATTTAAAATATATTTTGTAAACAGTGAATCAGTTACTCAGACAATGTTAAGAGAACGGAAATAATCGTGAGCTTGTTTTCATAAAATATGAAGGGAAATGGCAAGTAAAGAAACACTTTCATAGCTATTAGAAACTATATAAGAAGTGGATACTTGACACGACAATTTATTTCTGGCATTATTCCTCCTATTATGGAAAGCATTATCATGAAATTATTCAAGGACAAATATTTTTAATAGTAATTATGTACAATATATTGTAATAATAATGACACACCATCAAATCAGTTTTTAAACTACTAAAAGTTTTGATTACAAATTTCAACTAAATCAGCAGTTAGAAATAAATCGTCAATTTTTTTTTAAAGAGTGCCATTATTATTGCAATAGATTGTACTGTCAAATTTAAGGAAGTGTTTTTTCATAAAATAGCAATCGTTTCAAACAATAATACTGAACACATTTCCGTATTTATATCGAATCTATTTATTCAATCTATTTTTTTCACAAAGGCACAAATACAAATTTAGCACATATAAATTATCATCGATTTTGAAATATATAAACAACGATTTAGTATAAACATTCGGGGAGTTGACAACTTATTTTAACACAGGAAATATAACGAGTTAAAATTTTAGTTTAATAAGAGACATAAATAACATCAACATCCTTGTAGACTACAGTTATTATTTGTTAAACTACTGGGGTATTATTTCTGATATTGTTAACATCCAGATGTTTACAATAAAGATTTTAATTGTGTTTCATATAATAATAGTGATATGTTATTGTTTTAGGTGTTAGATGGTCCATAAGTTAGTTACGTTTTAATCTTACTATTATCCTGTTGATATTTGATACAAATATAAATTACCTTTACGAAAAAATTAAGATCTGTGCAGATATTTTGTATAAACAAAGTTTACAGAATAAATATATATTATAGTGATGTATTTAATTTGTTGGGCCCCAATTAATATTGATATTTAATGTGTGTTTATTTTTTTTTATGTTTTGTGTTTATATATGTCTCATTAAAAAAAAATGTATTTATTGGTCCACAAACCTGTATATTATCTTTTCTAGCTTATTCAACTACCCTGGCTGCTTGTAGAACATAGACTCTGGTAGTCGGTTCGCTCGTCAAGTCAAATCTTATTACAACATACTGTACCTTATTTTATCAAATAAATATCATTCCACAATTGACAATGTTTATTTCATAAGAGATTGTTGGCTAATACTTATTCAAGAATATTTTAAATTTTATGTACATTTAATTTATTGGTAACAGATTTTTTTAAATGCAGTTGCGTATTAAAGGTTGCCTATCTTTATAACTTAAAATTCTTAAACTTATAGTACAAAATTTCTTACAATTCCTTATTCTGTGGTATTCTGACTAATGTTCATTGCTGCTGATATATTGGAAAATGATCCTTATTCTGACAGATGGTCCACAAAATAACAAATTTTTATGTATTAAATGGAAACGTGACTATTATTAACTATATGGTAAGTAACTCTATTGTTATACGAAATTTCTGAGTGTGTGACTGTTTTTTTGTAGAATTTGATGGCTAGCTAGCGTTTATTTTCTTTTATTAAATTTTATGCTCATAAAATACTTTTATTAATGTTGATGTTTATAGATCTTCTACTGGAAATCTTCTAGAAATCCCTCATAACTTGTGATATGGGGCTACAGATGTTGGTGAATGCTTTACCCACTATATGGTACTGCCAAATCCCTAGATTGAACCTGGATCTCTGTTTCTAATGCTGTTCAACAATTTTCTTATAACGTTAGTATTAATTTTTAACTGTTACTTTCACTTTTTCTTGTTAATTTTCTTAATTTTCGGGAACTTCTCTAAAAACCGACGCTGCACGTTCTTTCTTTTCTTCGTATCTATCAACAAAACTTATTTTTCCTTTATTTTTTATCAATTTGATATCTTGATTCCTTGTTTTAAAATTTACATACATATTATGGTTCAAACATATGATTTGAGTTTTTCGATGCACTGTTTTTATGTTTTTCACTACACTGCTTAACCTACTACAATTTTTTATATGTATTTACAATTTTACTTATAGCTAAATATTAAATATTCTTAAATATTACTATTTTTTATGTACATTGTGATATCTGTGAAGCCAACTCTATGCTTGACATTTGTTCATGGCTATGAAATTTATTTGACATTTCTGAACATTTTATAAAATTTATTTACTTAAATTGTTAATACTTTTATTATATTTGCTTGACTCCTGTCGATATATTTAGGCAATTAATATATGATCTTTACTTGTTCATTCTATATACTTTGCTCTGGGTTTAAATCTGTTTTTGTTTATGTACTCTTCATAAATGTGAGATCATGTCACAATATTAGATAAATTTTAACTATATTTTATTTTCTAAAATGTTTAATTTATTTAATTTTCACTATAATAAACTGCCTATATGCTCTGTATTGTCCATTTTTATATTATTTTGTTCAATTCTACAGTACAGTAATTTTAACAACAATAATAATTTCAATAATATTTTATGGTTTTTAAATAAACATGTAAATTTTCATTATTATCTATTGAATGTCTGATATTTCATTTTGTCTCAATATATTCTCGGAAACCGTTGCTCCAAGCGACTTCAATAAGGTAACCTTTCTTAACTATAAAAGACTGGGGAAGAGATGTTTCTAGTCCAAAATAATATACAGGGTGGAACAAAAAAGTTATAACGGTTTAAATGGTTCGGAATTGTCGCCGGTGGCGCCCTCTAGAAGATATACCAAAATGGACATTAAAATTAAATTTGCCATCCCAACAAACCCCTGGATATAAAATTTTGTGAAATTAACGTGAAACAGTCGAAAGTTATTAAAGAAAACCCGATTTACTTTTTGACACCCTATAGCTCCGTGATTATCAACTTTTGGACTAAGGCAAGTTTAGTTAAATCGACTTATTTTTAGCTATACTTTATGTGGCGAAACGTTGTCCCAACCTTTTAGGGGCACCCTGTATAATACGTAAACAGTTCACAATAAATTGCCAAATTCACTTTGAGGAGTGTTATTATTATTGAAATAGATAGTTGTGTTACTTATATTTTGTGTTTCTTTCTGTTTTCTTATGTAAGCTGCTATTACGACCAATTTTTTGTAGTTGAAGATTGGGCGTCTGGGAATTAATTTGTTTTCGAACTCTGATTAGCCTTAGCGGCGAAGTCTAAAAGCAGGGTACGCGTGATGTAATCGACAAAAGACCAAACGAGGAAATGATGGGAAGTAGGGGCAATATCAAAGGGAAGTGACAAAGACAGCGCTAGATTTCTTCCGGTCAGATTGAACAAGATAAAAGAAGTTCAAAGAAAGGGAAAGCACAAAAGATCTTAGCGAACGGCACAGTGGTGCGCCGTTTTGTGCACGCTGAAATAACATTTTAATAATAAATCTAAGGCGAACCAAGCTTATGAAGGGTCGCGTCTGTCAGTTATACCTCAGAAGGGACGCGATAAAATTCGGGGTTACCAAATGAGTCGAGATGAATGGAAAATATACAGCGTCAGAAGTTACCCGAAACAAATAGGAGTGTATACTTCAATCAGCCAAAACAACATATATTGATTTACTTAGTAGATAGTAGTTTAGTGTGTACAGTTATTTTATTGATACATGAATTTAGTACGAATGAACTGAACTAAATAATATAGGCAGGAAGAAGCAGAACAAAATGCAATAGCACCAAATGTTAAGAGCTAAGACACATATTTTAAATATCGTTAACAACATTCCTTATCTAAACCAACTTATCTAAAATAATTTGAATGAAAAATGGAGCCAATATCGTAAAAAAATTATATAATCCTTATTGTCTCCGATTAAAATTTTATTGAAGTTGTAGTATTTTCAACCTTTACATCGCTGGGCCACTGTAGTCTCTTACATTAGTTTTTCAAGTATCAAAAATGTCTTGTATAGTAGTAATTCGAAGTTGATGGGTATCGTTTTAATTTAGTACGCTGTGAAAATGCTTTAGCAGAACGATTTCTCGTTAAACATGTGCCAAATGCAGCTACTTTTACTGCGATGTGCAGTGAGTGCAAATGTAGTGCAACGCGAGGGAAATTTGAAACCGAATCGTGGAAAAGATAAAGCCTAGAACTTCCACGGTCTATTGCAGCAGTGTGACGTATTATACACAAGGCTAAATTATCTCCGTACCATGTACAGCATGTCCAAGAATTAACACCAAAGGATTGGACGGGGAAGACCGGTACCATGGCCGCCACGGTCTCATTTGGACCTCTTTTTGTACATACCTGCTATTGACGATTTACGGTACGATTATCATAGTTATTGCCAATAACTTACGAGTTTAAAACGGACAAGAAGCAGAAACATTTGTGTTAGTTTGTAGAAACTCGGTAAGACGGGCCCAAAATGTTGTTGTAACATCAGGTATGTCAAACTATTTTATTAATTAATAATAATAATAACAATGTTTATTTACCATAGTAAAATAAGTACAATAAAAAGTAATAGTATAGGTAAATCAACACAAAAGAGACCTACAAAGGAAAATCTGCACGTAGACTAACTTTCATGTCAGTTTAGTAACACTAAAATGCTTACATCATTAACACATTACATTATACATGATATACAATTATAAACATAAATTGTCTATAAACATACACATACACATCTCACATATGCACACATACAAATACATAGATAAACAAAATATAAATAACTAAACTTGTATACATTAAAATTTACATATCTAAAATCAAAAGTATTTAAAATAAAAACAAATTAGCAATAAAAAAACACATATGCAATTAATACGGCTGCTAATATTACTCTATTAAATTAGAAATATTTCCCGGGAAATTTCAAATATCCATTTCTTAATCCTGAATTTAAAAAGGCGTAGTGAATTAATAATCTTATAGTGATTTGGTACCACATTAAAACCACAAATTAAATCTATTAATAACCAAACCAAACGGCAAAACCAGTTAAATTTGCTGTATAAAATTGGTGTTAAAAAATGTTATTTATTGGGCATTTCTTTCCATTTTTGGTCCAGTCGCAGATTGCGGCTTTATCAGTGGACCAATTTCCAATGCCATGCAGAAGTGTATTTTTAAATCATTATTGAACAGCCCCTTTTCATTTGTTTTTATAAAATGGTATTTGTAAGACTCCTTGTACAATTTTTTTTATATAAGTTCTGAATCACCCTGAATAGCAATCTACGGGTTTACATGAAAATTAGTTACATTCGAGCTACATTCAATGTGTGTAAGAATTGTTACTAGCAGGATTTTATGCTACAAGTATAAGGTGAATCCTTGGTATTTCAGCAGATGTGCTGTGGCAGGACAAGATACAGTATTTGAGAAATGGAACATTCATACGTAGTAACACGACACCATATTTAGTGCCGCGTTTCATTAATTATGGAGTTTAGGTATAAGTCCATGAATGTTATACATATACCTGTTAGCTACCTGTTACCTGTTATACATATTTGTTATTTACAGTAATATGATATTGCATCAAGAATATTGTACAAAATTTTATCTACTTTCATTTAATAACACGAGAAAAATATATTTGAGAAAAAGGGTCAAATGATGCGAAAAGAAGGTGGTATGAACTTTATGAACAGAAAAAAGTACCTGCTATTAAGTTTAAGGATCAAGTTTTCCTATGTTACCTTTCGCGTGGTTACTGTCAAAATTTTGTCAAACAAATCAATAAATATAAAAAGCTCTTTACAAAATAAGCGATTCTGATAGAAGTTTACCCTTTGATACAGACACAGCGTTAAAATCTAAGGCGCGGTATGAGAGTTGAAGTACCAAAAGTTTAGTGCACAGATAACAGGGTAAACGAGGTATTTGAAAAAATTATTTTGGCTTATTTTCCCGGAAAGCAAAGTTCCGAGAAACCATTTACGCTATGGACGCACTACTCAATGTTGAGAATTATGATTTCATTTAAGAAATCAAGATTTAAGCTGATTTTCTCAACTAATCAAATTTTTGAAAAATATTTCAAAATTTTTACAAAGGAATTATATATGATATGTAGATGTTAAAGAGTTATGGGTGCTGTAAATTTTCTTCTACGGCAGAAGGCTCTGTTGAGAATTCTTTATAGAATAAGAAACATATAGCAAAGACGATCATCAGGGATTTAACTCGAATGAATTAAATTGGCATTATTTCATACATTGTTATTTTAGTCCCCACATTACATGGTAGATAATATGAATTCTTGTTTCAATCCAGACTGACACTGTAAAATGAGTTTTCAAAAATTGATAATATTCTCATCGTATATGTATTATTATTATTCTTTGTTTAGATCAATTATAGACCCATCTATTTTTTTCTGCGATAAGTCCTTGTAGTATTTTAAGCAAAAGGCTTTCACCATCTCCTTTCTTTTCTTGGAAAGACATTCTGTACAATCTTTCCTTTTATCTTCAAATCATTAGCAAATCTCTCCGCTGTTCGTTGGCCTTTCTACTAAGTCATTTAGGGAATCAATAGACGTATTATACGCATGGAATATATTATTTCATGTACATTTCACTTTATTTGGCAAGCTCTAAGAATGTGTGACGCTGTTTTCTTTTGGACTTGGCATTATCTTTTGTTTATACGTTAATTTCATGTTACCTTGAGGTGTTTGACGTTGTGTCCCAGTTCTCATATTTTGAATTTGGCGTTTGTTTTGTATATATTTAAATATTTCTAAAGAAGATTAGGTGCATTAATACAGTTAAGAATTTTAAGAAATGTGCATCAGTGTACTGTATATTGTATATATTGTTAAACATATTTCAAGCATACGTAAAATTCACTTTAATAAATTTATTCCAATTACGAAATGAATCACGCTATATTTATTTGTGGTATTATTTTAAAATTTAAATATTATAATTACATCGAGTTTTGCCAAGTGCTTATTAGCGTCCTGGGACCATTTTATAAATTAATGTGGTATTAAATTGTTTCCATTGCAAAATTACAGCTTAATTTTATTTATAAAAGTACTAAAAAAATAATAACTACTTATTTTTGACTTGTTTTGTAGCAACTTTTTATGAAATATCAACTTGAAAATGTCGGTACAAAATGTGTGGTGTCTCTTTTAGGTATACAGCAAGATATATTTTGATTTTTATTGTAGTAAAAGTTTTTATGTAACATGTTTGAAATATTTTCTCTCGGTTGTGACATTTTGAAGGAAAGCTTAACACTAAATTATCACTTAACCCATTTTCTATGATATTATCCATATGGCATTCGTGTGGGCCATCAACCTTAGTTGTATCAATTTGAAATTTTGGCTTACAGCTACAGACCTAGTAAACGAATTTTTTTACTAACATGTCATATATAAATTAAGTAGAATATAAGGTTTATAAATAAAAAGTTTAATTTTTAAAGACGACAACCTGTCTTTTCTGTTGGGATATAGTCACAAGTAGTATTTTCTCATTTCAAAAATGTAAACATGTCATACGTTTGTGCAATTTCAATAATTAGAACAACCTACGTTTTGAAATTTCCGTTAAATCAGATAACTGGCAATAATCAACATGTAGGATTTAACTTATTTTAGTAAGGTTTTTATCCACTCTGCTGATTTTATTAAAAACAATCAACTCTTCGAACTGACTTAGATCATAGTGTCTTGGCTTTACGTTTTCTGAATATTTACAAATTTACTTTCACAAAGGAAATGGTTTCTCGTCTAATGCCTTTAATTATTCCAGCAATAATTCAAATTTACAGTTTCTGCATCAGTTACAATACTGGCAGATATAGTTCTCTAATAATTTCGTATTGTATAAATTCCTGTTCATACTACAGTTCTCTGTTCAAGGTCCTGCGATCTTCAAGTTTAATATACTCAGTATTTCTTGTGATCTTATCTACGACATAAAATTCAAGAGTTTCTTCGATTGAGTCTGCCCTTGTCTCCAACCTCAGCATTCATAGTTTCCGTCCTTTTTGAAAACATCCTCCTCTACGGCAGTGTAAGGAATGCCAAAAGTTGGTTCTGGTCTTAGGAAAAATGCAACAAGTTCCTATTTGGCAAATTCTTCCTTCCAGTATCCAACCCAGTCTTACTGTATTGGTACTTGTCAATTCATTTATAACTCACCTTGGTCGAGTCTAAGGATTTTATTGCGGGTCGACTAAGTAATTAAGCCTTAAAATAATAAATATGGTAAAATTGACGTTAACATAAACTGAAAATAGTGTCAAAATAAATGGCAAGTTATCGGAAATATTTGATGTACCGGAATATCTTAGACAATGAGATCCATTATCACCACTCTTGTTTAATATAGTCCTAGAAAGAAAGAAATATAATAGATATAATAGATCTTAATATACCACAAATGGCATCAGTGCCTAGCATTTGCAGATGATTTTGTACTATGAACAAGAAGTAAAAAAGAGTTAACAGAAACATTCAAGAAATTGGTAAGATCAGCAGAAAACATGGGATGGTAATCAACCATACTAAAACGAAATCCATGGTATGGTCTGACAGGGAATTTGCAAATCAAATATTAGGAATGAAGGAAAAGTATACACATTTGAAGAGGTTGAAAAATTCACATACTTAGGATGGATATTTACTATAAAACAGAGATTAATGCAGAAAATCGTTGCGTTGCAGCTCTTAATAATGCATTAAGAAGTAACAGTATATCAAGAGGTCTCAAAATTAGAATATACAAAACTGTTATAAGACCAGTGTTGACTTTTGGATGTGAAATATGGACATTAACAATAGCATAACAATGGGAAAGACAAATTTTGAGGCAGGTATTCGGAGGAAAAAAGTAGATGATGTATAAGAAAGAAGAACGAATAGTGAATGAGCCTGATATTATAGGAGTAATAAAAGCCCAAAGACTTAGATGCATGGGTCATATAATGAGAAGGTCGAGACATATAACTCCACATAGAATTATAAAGAGCGGTATTGGAGAAAGAAAAGGTCTTGAGAGATCAAAAATTAGATGGAAAATGAGGTGGAAAAGGATATAGAAAGGACAAACATCAATTAGTGGCAGAAATGGAGACAAATTGTGAATCAAGCCATGGGCCTACTAGGCCTTCAGAGCTATAGTATATATACAGCTGCTGCGTAAATTTTCTGTCAAATTCGCACTTACCTGAAAGTTTCACGTACAATTATGTAAAAAAAAGCTTACAGAACAAAAACTGTTTAAACCTTGTGGACTGACAATTCAACCGGCAATACAAAAAACGCAAGTTCTTTAATCTAGTTTATATAAGGGTATAAAACTTTCTGTTGAAATAGAACCAAACTTACTTAGCCATTATCAAATGAAATCCAGAAATAATTACAGGCAATGTTACAATTCCTTAATGTTATTAGTTTAGAAGCAACAGATTCTGAAATAAAGCCAATAACTCAATTAGGACGTATGTGCAATTTGCGTTTGTTTAGTTTACCGGACCTTGATAAAATCTGACATAACGTTCACATTTTCCGGAACCTTGTTGTAAATCCGTTACCTCATGTAGTTTTCACTGCATTGTTCTATTTCCCGAATATCCGTGTTTACAAGACACCGAAAACGTAAACAAACCTCGATCGGAATCACATATTCGGTTAAGGTCGCTGGCAAATCTCGTTAGATTTTATCACAAACAGACTCACTTTTACATAAACAGTCAACACGCTCGGATCTTGACCTAGTTCGCCAACCAACTGTGTCGTAAGCCTCAAGGTATTTTTTTCCTACCGCAGCAATTTTGGTCTGATTTCCAAAAGACATAACCGATTTTATGGGCGGTGTTTATGAAAACCCTGGGTTAAAACAGGTCAAGAAATTCTCGACGATGCACTCTATTTTTAGAGCCAGTAACTAAATCTGTCGCGTTGTGTCATGCAACTTGGCCGTCTAATCCTGTAAATTCGTTCCCGACGCGTGTATAAATACATTCGACTAGGAATAAAATAGTCGGGGCGCGATTTAGAGTGATCTATATTTGACGGATTCGGAAATTAAGCGAGAAAGATGAGGTAGTGGATTGCTTTAGGTTTAAAAGGCGGATTTATAGCACCTGTTTATTCTGCATGGGAAACTTTTGCGCTCATTACTGTTCCTTGAAGAAATTTACTGCACCAGATACGAATTTATATCTACTACAGAGATTCAGAATTTAACGATGAGCAATTCTTGTAAATTCAGTATTATTAGAAACATTTGTTTGGACTTGCTACTTCTAATTTTGTTATGTTTCCAAAAAGTCAAAATTCTTCGATGTTACCGAAAAATTTGCTGGTCGATCAACAATATTTAACCCTATTTGGCAAACTCAATTTATCGAAGAAGTTATTGAGAGGAGAAGTCAAGCAGCTGTATTCTATACTGCAGTGGCATGTCGTTGGCTTAATAATAGGTGAAGCGCATATATTTAGGAAGAGAAGACCAATCACAGACATCAATTTTAATAATGCCATATTACCGCTTGTTTGATCGTTTACCAGCATTGTTGGTTGAAGTAGTTTGAGATTCCATAATCTACGTGTCTGTACCAGGGCCGTATTTAATATAATGATGTTGTTCACTACTACATAAAAAGAAATCTAATCTATTGAGTGTAAGGATAGTGATCTACCGCAATTTCTATTAAAGTTGATTCAGTTAATTTTTAAAATCGGAAATTGAGCGAGAAAGATTAATGGATTGCTTTAGGTTTTAAAGGCAGATTTATAGCACCTGTTTATTCTACATGGGAAACTTTTGCGCTGATTACTGTTCCTTGAAGAAATTTACTGCACCAGATACTAATTTATATCTACTACAGAAGGATTCTTTCAACTTGCTACTTCTAATTTTGTTGTATTTCCAAAAAGTGAAAATTCTTCGATATTACTGAAAAACTTCGGTTCGAACTGGTCGTTCAACAATATTTAAATATTTAACCCTATTTGGCAAACTCAATATAAGGACAAAGTTATTGAGAGCAGAAGTCAAGTATTCTGTAATATATACTGCAGTGGAATCTCGCCGACTTAATAATAGGTAAAGAGCATAGATTTAGGAAGAGAACAATCACAGACATCAGTTTGAATAATGCAATTGTTGGTTGGTATAGCTTGAGGTTCCATAACCTACATGTGTACTTTTGGTACAAACAAAAATGTAATCTACTAATGATTTATTTCTGAGTAACAAAATAATGTAATTGGAAATAAAATCAAATGTGAAATTATTTACGAGAACTTAATTATAATTTTGTAGACTTAAAATACAGTGTGGAAGAAAAGTATGTAATAAATTCATTATTTCTAAAACAACGAAGTTTCATGAAATTTCCTCGGACACGTCGATTTTGCTTTTTAAAAAGACTCTTTTTTCTATACCAACACATTTCCGACGTTCATTTGTTTTCGCGTGATAATGTCATCGGGTATTTTTTTTTAAATAGAACCCCTATATTTTTTCATCGGATTCTTGTAGAGCTTAACTTGCTGAATTCAAAAATATATAATTTCAATACTTTATTCCTTCAACTATTCGAGAATTAAGGCTTATGAACTGCAGCGGATGTTTACTGATGCTGATTGACACTTCTTGCTTATGCACGGTATAAAATCAGTAGTCGTTCTCACTGAAGACAATGTCTTCTTGTAAAAACATTCGGTGCCTTACCCTTTATAATATTTTTTTTGGTTTAATAAATTATGTGATAAACAGAAACATAATCATGTATTTTTATTTAAAAAACAAAAGACATTTTTAACATCGCAATATAAATTTAAAATTTTATATCTATTAGATTAAAAATAATATTAAGGACAACGACGCGTCACCTGATGAGCTAACATTACTATACTGACTCCTCAAAAGCATTTCATAAAATTGGTCTCAACATCTTATTTTTAAAACTGCAGTCATATATTTTTTTTAAACTTCAGAAGGTCCAAATCTAATGGAATTTTATAAATATCAGAAGTACCTCAGGACTCTGTTCGGAGTTCCATATGTTTTATCTTGTTTATTAATGACATTATTTAACATTTTATCATTTTAATATCAAACGCCTGTTTATGCAGAAGATCTGAAAATTTAGTTAACTCTCTGCAGAATTGTTAAAATAAAATAACGATTGGCAATCCAATTTGCCATTAAATGTTAAAAAATGTTATTTTATATCCTACACCAAGAAATCAAACAGCCACCAAGGTTCCACTATTTGACGGCCTTAGATTTTTTCTTATGGGATTATCTGAAAGCCAAGGACTATGTCATTGCACCTCAAATAACTACAGATGTAATAAACAAGAGTTATTGATGAAATTGTTATCAAAACTAAACAGCTCAGGGCTGATTTGGTTCTGCATTTGAAGGGTTTTAGAACTGTTGCAAATAGTCACTCAGTTCAATTCTCAACTTTAGTCGTTTGGTAGTTTTTATTAGTGAAATGGTTATTTTGAACAGTTCTAGAGCCGTTCTTTATCGGAACCAAAAGAAGCCCCTCGACTTCAAAGCCATGATGACCTTTTGCCCAACATCCTTCTTCGTGTAAAATGGCATCCATTGATCAAAACAAAGAAGGACATACAGCATTACTTACATACTTAGGTATATTGAAAATTAAGATACCCTGTTCCCTGTATTATAGGAAGTAGACCCTCTTTGTTTTATCCAACTATTTACATTGCTAATTCCACCTTAAGTAATGTGAAGCATTTACGTTCATTGACCCAAACTGCCAATGCAGTTAGTTGGCTATTCAAGGAAGGAAGGGCTGAATTTAAAGATACTTTAGCAACGAGTCTGGCGATTGCTTTACGGAAAACGCCTGACTGGGCGGGTTGATTTATTACCTCGAATCGTCGATTAAACCAGATATCACGTAGCTGTCGGTAATGAAAATTAGTTTTTACTTTCTGCTTTTAACCCATAACTTATATTTATGTCGGCATGTGTCAAATTATCACTCGGGATAAATGCTGTTACATTTTTATACTTTTCTACGTCTTGTTAGAAAAAGAAAAAATGAGAGTTTTAATATGTATTTGGGAGAAAATTCATTTTGTAAAAGGCTATGCTATTTCCTCTTTTGTAGGTTCCGTAGTTTTCTGGAATTAAAGATTTCAAGTATATTATATTAATCTTACCTTAATATTTCCAATTGATAAGGACAGAATATACTCACGTATACACAACGGTCTTTCAAATGGCAAGGTCAAAATTGGGGGTTGCTATTTAAAAAAACTGTCGATGACGTCATATCTCGAACAATGATGACGTCACAAATGTGGGCCGTATGTCAAATAGTGCTTTTTTCTTAGTTAGAAAACGCTCGCACTATTGACCACTGAATCCAACTATCTGATAGAGCGTAGAAAGTAATATGAAATAAACAGATATTTGTACAGTCTGGTAATGTTGTGTAGTGTTTCTCTCTCTCTATACAGGGTGTTTGTTTAGATGTTTGACTGTCATAACTTCAGAGTAAAGTAGTATAAATGAACTGATTCAATTTAGTTTAGACGGCCGTATTGCCATTTTATTTTTCAATAAAGAACGATAGAATGAATGATTTTTTTTATTATTAAGCTACTGTTTTAATTGTTTAAATTTTAGTAATTTTTACATGCCAAACATTTTAACAACCGAAGAAAAATTAAGAAAATAGTGGTACGCGCACTTCCGACAAGAGACCTTTGTGCAAGTGACACTTCGTAGTTGAGATACCAACCGATCTGTACTATCGACCGGTTCTAGAGTACAGTCTCGCAATATCGACTTTATCGAGTTTTATTGATTAACGAAAAAATTGTTTTATTAAAACTAAACAAAAATAAATTGAAAGAATTTACCCCGCTTACGGTTATTTAATGCATTTAATTATGGTGAGATTCCTTAATTCACTGAATGTTTACACATGAAATTTAGATTTGTTCATTTTTTTTCTTGAAAATGATTGGCGATTTATGGTCGTCAAGTTTCTAACACCCTGTATAAGTATTAATTTTGGCTACCTTGTTTTCCTTCAAATTGCTTTACGCAGGCACTTCAAACTTTTGTTTAACTTAACTAATTTGGTCTCAAAGCATGCACATTTTAGTTTATATTCAAAACCGTATACTAATTAGTACAGGCTGAATTGCTTCAGCATCCTGACTTTCCCAACTAATATTTTATTTGAAATCGTGAAATGTATACAGTGTTCATAAATTCCAATCACCACAATCAACAGTTATATTTAAATTACCTCCGCTATTAGGTATATCAACAAATAATGTGTGTTAGTTATTATTAATTGCTTCATTAAGTTTTCATTTGTTTCCTATATTGAGAGGCACATAGATTACATAATTACATTTGTATCATAAACATAATACTGGAAAAATGACAACTAAATTTTATTTAAATTTTTATCTGTCTACTGTTTTTGTTATCATATATCCTCATATATAAAACCTCCCAAGAGAGCGATGCATAGTTGGTCTTGTCTCTTCATTTTTCCTTTAAAAGGTTCAAATTAGCTAGCCACTTAGAAATATAAATTACACCGCTCATAATATAGCTTTATATGGGGTCATATATTAAAAAGTTTACCGGGAAATAACCTCAGGGAAGAGAAAACTACTTCCATTTCCTTTGGTCTAGCTTTAAATTACATCCAAGATTGAAACTTTCCAAGGAAATTTGAATGGAATGTTCCTTTTATTTATGCATGAAATGCAAACGTTCAGTAACTGTAATTCAAAGGATTACTTGAAATTTAAATTACAGTTCTTGCTACACAGGTGCGGCCACTTTGATATTTACAATGGTCGGTGAGTTATTTACTCACAGCAAAGGAGATTTAGGAGAAAAATATGCGTCGCATGTGAGGAATGGGTGTGTTACGTAGCAATATGGGTACAATATTTCCTACATAAGAGATAAGCAAATGTTTAGTTATATTTCTATTACTCATAATATACTCATTGGTTAAATATACAGCGTTTAAGAAATGTAACTGGCATTACTAAACATATATGAAACAGGGTCCAAACTTAAACGTGATAAAAAAGGAAGGCATGGTGTTGTTGTTCTTAGAAGCATTGCAGCAGATAACCCACACCTATCAGTCTGAAGATCTATTGTGCATGCCGATAACTGTAGATTTCAAAACAGGCCCGTGCTGCATGTAAAACCTAGCATCAGGTTTGCTTGAATCTCTCTAATGTCTTGCGTTCTACAAGTCCAAACTGATAATGGCCTTTTGCAATTGGCCGTCAATATGGGGTAACCAGGTTCGTTTATCATCTAGAGTAACCCCCAAGAACCTCGTTCGTGTCCTCTGAATGGCAATGTTGAAAGTAGTCGGCTCCCTGAAGCCAACTATCTTCCGCTTCCTGGTTAAAAGAACAAGCTATCTATGTCTAGGGCCCTCTGACTGAGCTCACTGATAACGTCCAGCAATTTTCCCAATATGAGTATAACAAAGTCATCAGCGTAGGCTTCTTTCATTAAACCCAAGAAGGAGATCATTGAGCGCAGGGCACCACAGAAGTGGAAAAAGAACCCCATCCTGTGGACATCCCCGGCCCGCAACCACCCCGATTGTGATCCCATCTAGAGTTATATAAATTTGACGGTGAGCTAGCATGGCCCCAATTCACTTTACTGCAGTGGAAGTGATGCCATACAATTCAACAGCTCTTGATTGGAATTCATGTGTTACTCAATATATGGTATTACAAAACCAAATAATAACAAACAAATAACAACTAAACTCACATATTTTCTTAGTTACAACCATCAACTTATACATTCAATTAACTGTTGAGCAAAAATAAACATCGTCAATGCATTATTATTTCTAAATATGTTCAAAGAATATGTGGTTAATAGGATGGCCTTCTATTTTGGGACACCCTGTATATTATTTTTTGTTAAAGTACAAAATTTAATGTTACTCTATAAAATTATGCCAAGATATTTCGCAGTTGGCAAATAATTAGTTATCAGCATCGACACTTCTACATAATCCTGATCATATTTTCGCTGATGAAACTGTACTTCCCTTTACTCCAAAATTTTCTACGTTGTGAATCAAAGACATCACCATGTGTCACTCCAACAAAACAAACGTCTGTAGTTTCCCATTAACTCGCGTTCCGACTTATATTCGCACGCTTGATTCATAAGCGTCTAGACAAGATGCGATGTATAAGAGTTGCGACGTTGTGATTCTCGTCTCATCATTTCTAAAATTAAAAGGGACCACACCCGTACACCTCGCATTTGCAGATTTATTGGTAAAAATAAGAGTCGGTAAGTAAGTACGGCTGTCGGAGTGATGGATAGATCAAAACAAGAGAGGTAACAACCTCCGAAACGTCCTAAAGCTCAATGAGCCTCAGAAACTTTGGTAATTACGAGGTCCGACCATAAAGGTCCAAAACTGTTTGAATTACGCAGTGAACATCTTTATGACGTTCTGCAATTGGCAGCACTGTTTTGATTACAACCTCACAAATAATCAGCTGTTTGTTGATTGTGTTACACTTCATTGTGGAGATGTACCTAGTTGTTCTGTTGATTGAAAAGTGTTAGTATCAGAGTTTGTGTGAACTTTTAAATCGACCAATATGCGAATAGCTTAAAAGGCCCAATAAAGCTCAGGAATCAGTTGGAGATGGCAATAAAATAAATGAAGTGTAAAAAATGTTGTTTGGTTTGTGTCAAAAAGTTCTAAAAGAGACTCTGGGAATGACTCGTGATGCTGAAAATTTGGTCTTTGACTCATGGCCAGAAAACAATTCTGCGGGCTAATGGTCCGACCAGCCTTGAATTACACCTGAAAAACCTATAGCAAACAACTACGGTTGTTACTACCTAGTTGTTCTGTTGATTGAAAAGTGTTAGTATCAGAGTTTGTGTGAACCTTTAAATCTTACTACTTGATTACGTTATTTCGAGACAATTTGATAATAGTATATAAATTATTGTTTATATCAACAACATTTAAATTTTCTATCCGTATAATAATAATAATATCTCTATCTCTCATTCTAATCACGAGGATTAGCCAAGAAGTCGAAGACTTGTGCGGCAGAGGGGGCGGCATATTATTATTAAGCAGGCCGCATTTGCGCCCAGGAACGACTTACGTTGGTAGGCCCTAACCACCATTCAGTGCAGGAATGAGGGAAACCTGGAAAACCTCATTAATTAAGGGGTAGTCAAATGTCAACCGGTATCAATCTCTCACATTGACCCAAGCCAACATTCTTCCACCCTACCATACCCGCAGAGAGGGTGCCAATCTCTCCACGAATATAGCTTATATACGGCCTACCGGCTGCGGGGGTCGAACCCACAGCGATCCAGTCAACTCGATTCAAGTACTGACGCCTTAAACCGCGCGACCACTGACCGATACTAGTATACACTGCTAAAAGGTTTATTATTTGTAAGCGATCAAAATTTAGTACTATGCTTCCTCTTATATTGAAATTCATACCGTGATTTATTGTCTAACTTTTATCCAGTTAATAATTATTTCCTAAAATTTAGTAGAAATATATTTAGACATCTTTGGAGAATGTAAATCAGGAAAGGATAGATTTAACTGTTTCAGAACTTTTCGTTCTACAGAAATGTCCCGAAATACTGTGTCAGATCCATTTTAAACAGAAACCTGGTTAAACACGTTTTGAATTTTTTCTATGAACCGTAGCTTACAAAACGGTTTCCATGAATTTTATTAAAATGAACTGAATTCCTTGAAATGTCTAGGTCGGAAAATTGAATAACGTCGAGTCAGTTTCTGATGAAAACAAAGTTTATTTAATTATTTACTACTATATATCACCATGGTGTATCACTGTTATAACGTAAAACGTTTTATTTTTATTTATTACAGCACTCGTAAGTAAAACTGTGTACTTTGGCTATTTGCTTAATAGAAATCATTATAAGATTCATATAGGTAAACGTATAGGCGTTTCTCTTGTGAACGGCTGAAGTAAAGTGAGCGTTGCCAAATAAAGTTTGTCTGGGTTGAATAAGACTTGAAATTAAGGTAGATAAAATAATCATAACCAAATGACGCGGGGCATCGTAGCTCTCCATTTTTTTCTCAGAAGCATACTATTTTTATTACATTTATACTGTTGCAAGTTACAACACTTGTTTTTTCATATATTTTCAGGTATTAACAATATTGTGTGAAACTAACTACTCAGTGGACAAAAGCCCCAACCTGCGTTGAATTACACCCACAATATCTACCCATATATTCCTTATTATTAGCTTTTGTAACATTTTTTTACTGTTTAAGAAAGGTATTTTAAGCTAATATGTATCAAATCTATTGTGGTTGAATTTCGAGTTCCCACTCCATGTATAGAGTATATCAGGTTAGTAAATAGAATACATTTTTTAGATAATTATTGAATACAGTTTTGTCTGTGGTGTTCATTAGCATACCTAGATGTTTGGTATCAGAGAGCATGCATATGACTTCATTGATAGGAATTGTAGGAGATTTGATACATATTAGCTTAAAATACCTTTCTTAAACAGTAAAAAAATATTACAACACTTGTTGGCAAAAGCTAGGTACTTTATATATAATTGGGATTAATATTAAATAAAATGAAAACACTACCTACTGTTTCTGTAAAACCCCTCATCTAATCGAACTTGACGATTGATGTGGTAAACAAAATATTCCAGTTACACAATAAGTGGTCTGTATCTTTTGAACTGTTATAATCGCAAGAAAAAGTTATTTGGAAAAAAAACTTTAAATGAAAAGTTCTTTTAATATCCGTAAAAAAATAGTACGCTTCTCAGAAAAATAAATTTGGAGCGTCATGATGACGGGCTCGTTAAGTTATAGTATTTATCTTAATTTCTAGTCTTAGTCAGCCTAAACAAAATTTGGTTGGCAATGCTCACTTTGCTTCAGCCGTTTATAAGAAAAACGCATTTCCCTTGATAAAAATCAGCCTGTATATAAAGTCACATATGTGTAAAAAGATGCATATGGATACATTTTGATAACAAATCTCAATAAGATTTTAGACAAGGGAAGCGCAAACTTCTCTAATCTGGAAACTGTGATACATACTTTCATGACATTTCAATTTAAATTTGCTATCCATTTACTAGACTTGAAATCAAATAGTTTACTTGGAATTGCCGGCTTGTGTGGCATCTGTCAATAGTTGAACAGTTTCCGCGTTGAATGCTAACTACATCATTGGTGTAACTTTTACTTTGCGAAATCTAATACTAGATAAGATGATATCATAGTTTTTACGTTACTTTACGTTACTGAAATTTTTATTTAAATTTCTGTTCTGGCAATAGAAAACTCAGCTGTAGAAGATGATGGGGGCACACTGACAATTTGAACGGTTATCAACTTCATTCCATTGTCTAAATAAGAAAGAATATAATCCGAAAATAAAACCCAAGAATCGAGTACCATTATCTTGCAAAAAGAAAATAATTATTGTCAAATTCAAGAAGCTACGTCTCAAAAAATGTGTCTTAGTGAAAATAAAAAGTGAATTGAAAAATTTACATTCTAATAGTAGGTAAACATTTGCGTAATTGGCAATGATGCAGGGTAAACAATCTGTAAGAAATATTAGTGTCATGTACTGTCATTTTCTACAAAGAAACAGTTGATTTCTTTTGACTATTCTATTGAACAGCATGCTCTTTCTAGACCTGATACCTTCTCTGAGGGTGTTATATTTGACAGAAAATTGTGTTTTAATAGCTATCTACACTACGTAACTGCAAAGACCTATAGACATCTTGATTTCATTATAAGGAATAGTAAATAGTTTCGGAATTCTAATACTTTGAACAGTTTGTATTCTACTTTTGTCAGGTGCAATTGTGTATATGCATCCTAGTTATGCTGTTATGCTAATTCTTAAAATATATTAATTTTAAAGCTGATGAAGAGAATAATTCTGTTGGGTTCACGTGAGAAGATTTATTTAATTTGTTTACATAAAATAATGCATAATGTCATCACTACAAATAGAAGCTAGACAATTTAACAAGTTTTATTTGCCTGTTAGGACAAATATTCTGAAGCGCTATCCACTTCATAATATGTGTGATTTGCATAATGAAATTATCTTGCTCGTAGATTTTATGGACTGTAATATCTCAACTCTGCAAACACTTGATTTGTAATTGTTGTTTCATATTTGTCACATGTGTCATGTCTAAGCGTTGTGTAATTTGCTTTATCTTTCTTTATTTGTTTATTTTCCTATTCTCTACCTGGGCCTTTGACCTGTTGAATAGTGGAAATAAAATAAAACTTTCTGATTTCTATTTCCTCTGTAGTATCGTGACTCTATTCAGGTATGTCGAACACCATGTCATTATCCCATAGAATCGTCTGAAATAACTGCAGTGAGACATCAGCAGTTGTAAATCCATGATTCTGGTAGACTTTATAGAAAGATAATAGAACTTTTTAGAAATTGGAACAATTCAAATAATTTCAAAGTAAATTCTGAGGAGAACAATTTTGGCCCAACATTCTACAAAAAGGTGTTATAAAATCTAGAAATATCGAAATAATGTCAACTGGCGCGCAGACCACTACGTGGAATCTGCAGGTTCAGCATACGACGACGACCAACAACGTTACAACCAGTTCGAGTTGCTGAACCATCATATATTTCAGTCAACTGAGCTTTTAGTAGAGTGAAAAGTTTTTGTAATTTTATTCGCCCCGAGTGCATTGAGCGTATGTTCTGCATGCAAAATTCAAACTCTAAAGATATTATACACAGGTTTGTCGTTTGATGGGGGATTTAAACTGTCAGTTTTTTACTTTATAGTAGATGCGACGTCAGCAGTTTCCACTCCGATGCGGGAACGATGAGTTGATGTAACCAGACTCGACACCTGTCTCCCAGGCAGAAATTTGAATTTCAGATCGAATAGATGCTTGTGTCGGTATAATCTTAATTGTTTGGGTTGGGAATCTTAAGTCCCGAGTGTGAGATTAAAATAGATGAATTATATTTGAGCTTAAGGGAAGTAATTTACCGATGTTTCGAAAATGAGAAAATAGAAAGCATCACACGAATGTGTTCCAAATTGCTTGTTATTTGAGATGTAGTTTGATTTGAAAATGTATGAAGTTTTCGAAGCAGAATTTAGTTCATTTACTGTTTTATTATTCAGGTTGTCCGGAAATAATCCATCAAATATTTTGGGGGTGTTATTTTACACGATAAATTAATGCCACAAAACCCTATAATATTATTTTCGAAAACTCAAAATTAATGGGGTTACAGCTTGTCAATTTTTGTAAGAGTTACTTTAAGATAAAAATTAAAATCTCCGAATTACTTTATCTTGGAATAATCAAATTTGGTACATGATTTCGGTTTATTATGCTTTGACTATAAGTTCAAGTAAATTGAAACATGTTCATTGACGTTGAGCACCTTTAAAATTATCCCAAACTTTTTTTTCATTCATTGAATTTAAAAAGGAATAATATGCAGAGCAGAATTTAATTTAAAACACTTTTTTGCTCTTGATAAATTTTAAGAAACTAATGTTGTCAATAAAAAATACAATAATTAAAACAAGATACTAATAGTATTTATTAGAAGATATCAAAAAGTCAGTAGCATGATTTCTCTTTAAAATTTGACAACATTCAAATAGTTTTTATAATGTTCAGTTAAATCACGGCTTTATATCGGTCTTATCGGTCAGTGGTCGCGCGGTTTAAGGCGTTAGTACTTGAATCGAGGTGACTAGACGGAGTTGGTTCGAGCCTAGCTGCCGGTAGACCATATATAAGCTATATTCGTGGAGAGGATTGGCACCCTCTCTGTGGGTATGGTAGGGTGGAATAATGTTAGCTTTGGTCAATGTGAGAGATTGATGCCGGTTGATATTTGACCACCCCCCTAACTAATGAGGTTTTCCAGGTTTCTCTCATTCCTGCACTGAATAGTGGTTAGGGCCTACCAACGTAAGTCGTTCCTGGGCGCAAATGCGGCCTGCTTAATAATAATATGCCGCCCCCTCTCCCGCACAAGTCTCCGACTTCTGGGCTAATCCCTGTGATTAGAATGAGGGGTAGAGATATTATTATTATTATTAGATAAAAATGAGAAAACTAATGCTGATTTATACAGGGTGATTGGGGACCGCGGTGTCCGCAATATTCCAAAAGGGTGTTTTGGGAGGCAAAAGTGAACAAAAGCCTAATAAACATATGGTATGGTTACTGAGATAGCAATGAAAATATTTGTATTGCTATTTTTGCGAAATCTGCTATTATTTGATATTTTATTTTGAGTAGGTCATGCATTATATACCAAACTCTCATTAGTGATTACTGATTGTCATATTTATTTTGATGTTTGTGATTTAAACGCTTATTTTAAAACTATCGCATTTATTTTTACATGTGCGTTCGTTTAGTCGGTATCGTACATAATTTTGATTGCGTGCCACATTTAATCATCGAGAATATGCTGATATTATTTTTATTTATGGGTATTGCAACGGTTGCGCTAATCGTGCAGTTGCTGAATATCGACGTTGCGTCCCGAACACAAGAGTGCTAGATAGAAATGTATTCCAGACAGTCTTCAACAATGCACGTGAAACTTGAATGTTTCCCAGTGTGAGAATTAAAAGGATTAAAACTTTTCCATATTCAGCGCGTCCAGAATCTTCAGGACGCTTTACATATACATTTTGTTCACTGATGATGGAGTAAATACCGGTCACAATGAACATAATCAATTACTTGGCCCAGTTGTGCTAGATGGTCGTCTTACTGGAGCCAAATATGTAGAATCCCCCTCCCCTCCCAAACACCCTGTATATGTAAAAAGTATCAATTTCTAATGCAAAATAAGCCCTTAATTTTATGGTATAAATAATTGAATTATGGAATATAAATAAACAAAAAATACGTCGAGTAGAACTTGGCTGCTGTGGGTAGACTTACTTAAGTTAAAAAATTAGTACTGGGAAAATAAAGTAGGCTCGTTCCCGTAATATGATCCACATACATTTTTTAAAACAATTTTCTCTGAAATGCTGAAGGTGCGAGTATTTCCTTGTTTTTATATTATGTTTGAGAAAAAAGTCCTCAGACGGTAGGGTGTGATGGATTGTTAATAAAAAATGTAACTGAATTTAAGATGTCACGATGAGAAAATTTTATTTATATCCGCAAAATGTTTAGGTCTTCTTATTTTTTAGCTGATAAAGGACCCACTTTTCCTTCTCCTTATAAATTCATATACCAATTAAACATCTATTTATATAAAAAAGTGCACATTTATAAATTAGGTTGTCAAATAAATTTACTTTGGAAAAATTGTCAACCACCTTTGTTCCTGTGAAAGTAAGGATAAATCTAATCGTTCCCAAAATATGTTGAAAAAAGCTGAAAACTTATTCTTCTATGGATATCTCTTTTCTATTACTCAAATTAACCTAATAAAATTTAGTCTGAACAAGGTCGGTCATCTCACCTATGGCATACTGATGAGGGCTAACAAGCCCGAAACCAATCTATGTCTCGTGGTGAGCCCGACAAGGGTTCTTCTCTGTTCACACAGGTACTGCAGGAGTAATTCAATGCCGGTCGGGGCATTAGTCCGCGGAGTAGTTGTTTCCTGCAGTATCATTTACAGATTTAATGGTCGTCGTTCAAGGCGAGAGGTCTGCGTTAAGTACCTGCTGCAATGTAGGTCGCTTCCTGTAAGTCGAGCCGCTTAGGCCGAGCAGGAAGTAAGCAGGCCACTTATATCTCACCTCAATTGGTTAATTATTTTTAAAACATTTTTGTAAAAATTTATTTTAATAATAACACCATTTGTACGAAACTAGATACTTTGGAGCTTTTAAGAATGACAAGTCGAGATCTGATCACAATTTCGCTGTACATTTACAGAGGGCGCCACCATCAGTACTTGGTTTAACATCAAAAGTTTTGTTTTTGTGCGTCGGCATATTAAAGTTCTAGTCAAAAATACATGCCGTTTCTGAGAATCAAATGGAAAATAGTGGAAGGTCGCGGAGGGAAGAAGAGAGAGGTTAATGATACAAAATACGCGATTCATAGAACACTCCATGGCTGGTATTTGAGGAAAGAACCTCCGACAAAGAAAACACAGGTTGTAGAAGGGGCTTTTGCGTATTCTGCATGACATGAATGTTCGTTTTACAAAATGAAATCGAAAGAGATAGAAAAACACCAAATAGTAACATGTCGAAGTAATTACATAACAAATATTAGAAGATGCAAATCTGAATCAAGGAATATGTTACACTGACGAAACATGGATATATGAAGGCCATACGATGACAAAGATGCGGCACTGTTTTGCCATATATGGAAGCTTCGTTGCGGTTGTAATGAATAATGCACTCTATAACAGCCAACGATAAGTGTTAATCTGTGACCGTAGATAGTGCTAGTTATCAGTAATGTATAGTGTGCATGTATAATGTATTATTATAAGAGTTAAAGTGTGATATCTGCGGAGTGCGCATCAGTAAAAAGATGGCATTCTACTGGTGAGTACGAATTTTCTTAAATAAACTATTAATATACTATATTCATTAAATGTCAACTTATTTTTGGTAATTTTGTGTTTTTTGGACCACTCTCTGAAATCTTGTTCTTTGTAACCCTGTCACTTCTCGTACTCATCTAAGAGTTATAAATGAACTCTCTACTATTCTGGAACTCGGGTATGGTTTAGCAGATTCTGCAGTGTGCACCTTGAAAATGGTAACCCTGTATAGGTATTGCTGTTACATTATGAAGATTTTACATGCCCTCTGTTGTGAATTAGAAATAAACTGAATATATATGGATGTATTTAGACCGCTCTAAGGGTAATCCTGCTACAGCGTTAGCCATTTCATTACCCAAGTGGGTTCTTTAAGCGGGACGTTGGGTGTATCGACCACACAAATGAGTAGTTGGGGAATACGAAATTTAATACGAAATCAGGACATGTACCCGCGGCTTGCTTTGAACAAGCTACCAACAGTTTTTTTTTTATTAAATAATATAAGCTCAAACATTTCCATTTGCGAGTTTGGTTGAACTGAAATAAATTATTTACAATCCTACTTAACAACTTAATCAATATTCCTACGGAGTAAGTAGTTTATAACAACTGTGTAGGTATTATTGTTTAAAGTTTGCGGTTATCTCTGAGCATATTTATCTATAATTTAGATTGTACAGAAACATAAAATAGCAATGCGCTAATATAGTCTAACACAGCCTTCCCAAATAAATAGACAAACTTTATGGGTATAAAAAAGAACAGAAACATTTATCGCCAACCATCAATAGAGCCTTGCATTGGCATAACGGTTTCCGCAAGAAAGCGGAGACTTTATGTTACTATAAAAATCAAGCATTTTACCTGACGCAAATATTTATCAACATAGCCATTACTGTAAGACATCAAACAGAAATCGTTTGTCGCTGTCACAGCTTTAACAATAAAAGTTTTGTCGCGAATTATTTATAGAAAATGATGGAAGAAAACATTCACAATTCGGGAAAAGTGATTAGAAACGTGTTTCGAAATTTTACCACAAAAATCAGTCAAAAAATACAATCGTCAGTATGACATATTCATGGAATGGTGCAAAAAGCACGGAATTAAAAAATATAGTGAACATGTTTTATTGACAAAATTTTCCGAGTTATGGAAAGATTATTCTCCTTCCTCAATGTAATCATGGTGAAAATAACCCTTTCAGAAAAAAATGACGGTGACATTAATAAATATAAAAAAACTTACAGTATTTGTAAAACAAAAAGGAAGAATAGTAAAATTGAAAATTATCTGCATTTACCACAACCATAATTTTATACGGGACATTGTTGTTGACCACCACTCTCTTTGCCAACGCAGAAGGAAAATTTGAACCGTCACGAAAGGTGGAAAAGTAACACGATTGGAAAATCCTATATTAAAGAAATCTGTGCTAAACAAACCGAAAATCGAAAGGAAGATTTTAGATGAAAGGCAAATTGAAAATATAATTATTACTAGAATTATTATCAAAGAAGCGCTAGGGAAAAACGAAAAGCACTAGCCACTTTTAGGTTAACAGCAGCAGCCGACATGTAATAAATGTTATCGAACGTTACAGGTTTAAGGATTTTTTGGAAAACTTCAATTGGTTACTTCATTAATACATATAGAAAAAACTAATTATGTTACAGAAGCATTTACCTAACCTTAATTGTACGTTACTTTGTAATTTGGTAACAAAGTTTTACATTTTATTGCAGTTGTATTCTTATTTTTGACTGTATTTGCAGAAATACTATTCGTGTTAGACATTTTTTTTTTCATAAGAGTTTTTTTGTTGCTTTTGATCAGGCATATAAGCCACTAAAATTACGACACCCATATTGGCTAAAATAATAGAACATAATAATTGAATGACTAATCATAACTGATATCATAAAATATCTATATCTATTCGAGAACATCCTACTTAATAAAGAACTTTCTATGTAAATTAAAGGCGTTAATTTTGCCTTCTAACACTTTTTAAGGTTTTTCATATTTTGTTACATTTACCTAGATAAGAATTCAGTTTTAACTAGTGATGTCTTTGTATATTATAAATTATAGAAAAGTTTATTCACCATTGGAACAAAATAAACAATATCCGTTTGAACACTTTTTAGTTACTCGAATATTATCTCTCTTGTTACAGAGTCGTCGGTGGATTTGTTTTTGCCTGGATACGGTATCACCCCCTAATCCCACTTCACCCTTGCTAGTTCAGTGTGAATATATAACTTCTCCAACTGAAGATCTGGACCTATTCACCATTTGCGGGTTGCTCTTTAAGTGTCTCTGGATTAGGATATTTGCAGAGAACGGCATTCAGGATCGTAAATATAAAAAAGGAATGGATTCTAACGATAAAAGAGACTGAAATTGTTACATTGTATGAATAAATCGCAAGTTTCCACTTTGTTAATCGTATAAATGAATAGTGCGGTTTATTTTTAGATTCACCTTTAAAATTGGTATAGAAAATTCTAATTAATTTTTTTTGAAACGTTAATTTAAGTTTATTTAAATGTCTTTGATTACATGTTTAATTAAAAATCTGTCAAATACATTACATATTTTGTTTCATTAGTAACATAACGATTTGTTAAGTATTTACTTTGATGACATTTAAATCTGGAAGAGTAGGTTTTGGAAATTTTGTTGCATTTCTTGACAGCCGTTAAAATGCAGTGTTGATCAACAGAAAATCTGTAGATAAGGTAAACTGACCAGCCTTTTTAAATAGCTTATAAATTGTATATAATTGATATAATCTAGAGCATAGCAAAGTTACTGGAATATTACAGATATCGCTTGACTGCTCTCGAACATTCGAGCTGGAACATATCGAATGGCCATGCTCGGGTTTTCTATAAGAAGATTGAATGAAGCTGGACGAGCAGAGTTAATAGTTAATAGTGTGAAATACCGCCTCACAGACAGAAAAACGTTGAATACGGTTCACGAAGTTACTTGTTACGGTCAAGTGTTTATTTGTTTATAATTGTAGTTATTTTGTTCTGATGTGGTACGTTTTATGTTTTCGTAGAAAAGAAGAGTAACGAACGAATATTGAGTTTATCATGACAGCAGGGGATCAGACAATTTAATCACAAACAACAATAACAAATTCCCGTGCATTGTCTGTATGCAAGTACTATCAGTTATCAGTTCCTAAAGAATATAATATGAAATGATATTACACTACGTTACGAGAAAAAAAGTTTCAGCAGTATACAAGAGAGACCAGAAATGCTCTCATTACGGATTATAAGAAAAAAACTAAAACAACAAACACATTTTTTCAAAAAGTCTGACACTAATAACAAATGCAGTATTGCTGCTTCTTACATATTAGCGCTGGATATTTCAAAGTCAAAAACATTTTAGTGTTGGAGTGCTTATTAAGAATTATCCAATCAAAATGGCAAAAGGAAATTCAGTAAAACAAAAATTGCTGAAAAATTCACAACAATTACAAGGCTACATTAATCACTATTCAAAAGGACTTCAGTGTAGCAGAGGAGAAACTTGATATTACTTCTCTTCATGGTACAACTAAAGGTAAGTAAATAAGGTGGTATCAGACTACGGTGGACTCGATAAATGTTCCGGTATCGTCACTGATGGAGCCAGAACTATGATAGGAACTGAAATTGGATTAGCAGAACTCTTATAACAAAATAATATCAAGTGTTCTGTGATACACTGCATTGTTCACCAAAACTCCCTATGTGGAATGTCCGTACGTCAAATAAATATCATGACAGTGGTTGTTAAAATAACTAATATTATAAAAGGATGCAATCGCGTTTTGACTAACAGAAAGCTTTATGGGTTTTTGGCCGAAGTAGATCTACATATGGGGACTTGTTATTATAGATATAGGTGTTCCCTCTCTGATAAGTGACTCAATTGCTTCGTTTGTCAACAACAAACTAATCTAATGCGATGTTGCCAAATTAAATCCGTCACGTTTGTTTCGTATGCTAATAATATGTGCTGAGCTTAAAACAACAAAATGTACGTATTCTTAAAACTGGAAAGAAGGAAGTTTATCATATTCTGAATATGATGTGCCGCAAATGACTACCATTCTCTAATTTATGCATAACATTTTAAAGAACCTGCCGAGAAATAGCATTTATTTTATTTGCAATATTCAGTTTCCTTCAGTTCCTGGGTTTATTCCCAAACTCATTGTTTAAATAGGCCCAGAGAAAATAATCAGCTGACTATGGAATGGTACCATTTCTAGAAATCAATCTGTTTTGAAAGGACTGTTTTAAAACGCCCATCCTTCTTCTTGCCGTATGACTTGTGTTAGCCTGTTGAAACCAGTAATATCCAACTTCGTTTTGAATTTGTAAAAAAAGAATGTCTGCGTCATCTGTAGGACCATTTTACTAAAAAAATTAACCCACATAGGTACTTTAGGGCAATGTAAAGGTCATTGGTGAATGTTGTGGGAAATGTTTTGGTCCCAGCAACGACAATTCTGTTTATTTTGATTACCCTTTAAATAAAAATAAGTACATATTCATATTCTTCGTATACTTTTAGTCAAATTCAAGTCAAGAATTCAGACGTCTTACGTCAGGGCTGACGTTACACATTTGTTTTTATTATCAACGTCATTTTCGATATTTGGTGGCGTTAAAAAGAATAATTGTTTGCAATTTAGTGCAAAATGTAATGCAAACTTTTAGTGTAGTATATAGTTTTATTACTATCAGTTGCAGTTTCTTAAATATTTTGATGAAAATATAATGAATTATTCATTTGTTCGTATGACGTAAGTCGTCTGAATTCTTGTCGCGAGTATAGTAATAATTGCATTTCTTATTCTTTTGTCATTAAGTGCACTGTAGGCAGATCTTGGTCTTCGACTAGACTTTTTGTCTAATATAAACCATGTTCTCCATACTGCCACATATTAAACTGACATCGAAAACATCTTTGAACGACTATTATTAAATACAATTCAATAAACTTCTTGGTATAAAAAACGCAATTATTGACCAATATTGTATTTAGCCAGATCTCAACAATTATAACAAAATCCCCAAACCCTACTTTTTCAGGTAAAATTGTCACTGCAGTGAATAGTTGATACGTCTTGTTGTTGAAACAAACTGGTTAATTTATTTCAAAACAATGAATGATGATAAAATGAGTGTATCTACTGATACGATTAGGTATTTATGATAACAATAAAACAGCACACTTGGAGGCCATAACGATAGGACTAAAAAAGTTCAAATGTCATAAGTTTGTCTTATATATTGTTTGCAAAAGGGACTTAAATTATATTCTGCAATATTTTTCCAAGATAATACATTAGGATTAATTATAGAATTGATTCTATAATTGATAGTTCCTTGAAACAATTTAAGGTACTTAATATATGTGTCACCAGACTATTTCTTGTTTAAAGGAAGAAAGACCTTTACAGTTTCTAATCCTTACTGCTTTAAAAAACAATTATACACTGAAAACTAATTCCACATTAAACAACAATCCAACTTCTCGCTGACGAAAGTAATTCAATATTCCCGTAGCCGTACTTGGGGAACAATTAAAGTTTGGTAAAGAGATAGCTGTTACCACCATCATTTTCTGGACCCCTAACCCACGCATTATTATTATTAGATTATCCTTAGAGATTTTAAACAATTTACAAACTTCTAGGTAATCTCATTACGCTGAAATCACTTTTGTGGCGCTTTACATCGAAACGATAATTGGAACGGGCATTAAATCTCTTCGTAAAGTTGCCTAACGGGCTTTTACGGAGGACAACAGCGTGACATAGTGGATCATAACATAAACAGCGCCGTTCGGCAGGTACTACCGTACGCATTTTTAGGTTTTACCACAGAATATATAGCTTGCGTAGCTATATTTTCTGTGGTTTTACCTTACATCGAGGAGGTATAAATAATGGCACGGTATTGGAATAGTATATTAAAGTGTAAGGTCTTCAAAACACGCGCTCTTTTTCGAGACCAGTTATCCACGAATGCTTTATGCTATTTTTTTAGTGATACAAAATCGTAGATACTCGTATTAATACTACAAAAAATGGAAGAAGTGAATAATGTAAAATGGTTGAATTCGTGATTACTTAAATAGTAAAGAAGAATCGCGGTTAGTAGCGCTTATCAAAAAAGAATGCAAGTTTATCAAATGGATGGAAGAGCAAAAGGTAACAGATACAGATGAATGAGTTGTGCATCCTTACCTCCAAAAAAGGTGCAGTACAAGACGTTGACTACCTATGTGGGCTATCCTGTATCCATTCGAAATTGCAAAGTATGTTGAGGATAAACAAACTTCATAATCATGAAGACAATTAGCAAGAATGATGTAGCTAAGAAAGCATATGTATTCAAAGAAGACGATTTGCGGAAGTTTTTCACAGATTCACCGGACGTATTTATTTTTGAAGGTGGTAGCCATTTGCGGTATCTTTGGCTCTTGTAGAAGATGTGAATTGTGCGACTTACGCTTACATGACATCAAGGAAGAAGGAAGCGTATTGCTTATTACTATCCGACCATCTAAGACAGTGAAGGCTCGACGTTTTACTGTTGCCGACAGTGATGGAATTAGTTATGTGCGTTTGGTGAAGCAGTATTTATCATCGTGTTCTCAAAATGTAAGTACAGACCGAATTTTCTTACGGTATGATAAGGGAAAGTGCACCAATCAAGCGATTGGGATTAATACATTTTGATCATGTCCCTTCCATATTACACGTTATTTTAAATTGAACGATCCTGAATAGTACACTGGACATGTTTACACTTAATTACAAACAATTTTTGTTTTTAACGCGACAAACTATCGAAAATTACTATATTTTAAAACTACACACAACTAACAAAGAAGGGAATATAACTCGGTACCGTGATGTTTGTGCAATTTTTAGGCCGATACTCGCAATATAGTATATGCTAGTATTAAATATATAGTAAATTAGCATATAACGTCGTATTTTGACAACGAGCTCAGACACTCTGTATAAAATAATATTACAAATTATACTCGCGGCGAGAATTCAGACATTTTACGTCATGGTTGACGTTACGCAATTGTTTTTATTGTCAACGTAATTTTTGATATTTGGTCGCGTTAAAAACAAACAGTTTTTGCAATTAAGTGCAATATATAACGCAAACTCTTAGTGTAGTATACAGGGTGACAACGGAAAGTGGGAACACGCTGTAACTTTTTTATGACTGCTGATAAAAATTTGAAATTGGGTTTGTTTATACTAGATAGTGCCATGAATTTATTGAGGTCATTTCGGATTTCATGACATTTCCGAGTTGACCGGAAATGGCCGTAAATTTGTATTTTTAAATAGGGCACCATGTATTTTTTGACATTTTTGGAATTAGCGGATAATTTTACGTTTAGTAGAACCAATTTTCTGACACATTTTTTGGATGTAAGAAATTTTATTTCATTTTTAAGAACAAATCTAGAAGGCCGCGACTGGCAGAAGCTGTTTTCTTTGTTGTTTGTAATTATGGAAAAAATTCTAAATTTAAATATTTTTATACATTTTTTTAGTTAACTATTACCACTAAAAATTTCGATTGATTGTATTTCCTTAAAACTCATTTTTTTTTAAATGTAAAGAGGGTGGGCCCTATTGATTTCTTAATAAAGGATTTTTTCTGAAGTTTGTGGTACATAAATTTTTAAAATCCGTCAAAAATGAAAACAATATCTGCGACCTTCTAGTTTTATTTTTAAAAATTAAAAGAAAATACTTACATCCAGAAAATGTGTCAGAAAATTGGTCCTACCATACGTAAAATTATCCGTCAATTCCAAAAATGTCAAAAAATACAGGGTGTCTCATTTAAAAATACAAAGTTACGATCATTTCCTGTCAAACCGGATATGTTATGAAATCCGAAATCAAAGAATTTATGGCACCATCTAGTATAAACCCACCCAATTTCAAATTTTTATCAGCAGTTATAAAAAAGTTACAGCGTGTTCTCGCTTTCCGTTGTCACCCGGTATAGTTTTGTTACTCTCCGTTGCAGTTTCTTCAATATTTTTATGAAAATATAATGAATTATTCTTTTGTTCGTATGATGTAAGTCATGAATGAATGAATAAATTCTTGCCGCAAGTATAGCATTCACGTAATGACTGAGAACCAATCAGATCATTTGACTTATTATACGCGTAAAAAAATATCACGTTAACTATGAAATGTTACAAATAAAACAAAATAATTTCAAATATCTTTTTGTAAAGTAGGTACAGCTCGAAACAAAGAAGAACACGCACAAACGAAATTGACAATCAACGACACTTACATCGGCTTCTTCGATGATCAATGATTTGTTACACAAAGAACCTTCATTAAAATTCAGAAGGCAGTCGTCGACAGGATATAATAATTCGTATCCCTAATGTTGTCATGGTGTATGACTTCACATCGCAACTCAGCTAAACTGAAATATGAAACGAATCGTCATAAAATGTTTTATAACGAGATCCTTCCTAATTGCTACGAGTTTTACAATCAGAAATCAAAGTTTTACCAAGGCTGGTTGTTACAAATTTGTGTATGTGTTATACACGGTCAATCTATTTGCGAATTTTTCAGTTTTCATGGCAACGGTATTAGACGCATTGGTGAAGTAAAATAACTATAAAGTTATTTTCAGAAAGTTTTGCTTCAGAAAAAATAAAACGTTTGATTTTCATTATATATTACAATTACTGGAATAACTACCTACAATAGGTATTTATTTATTTGATACAACTACCAAGACAGGCGGGTGCATAATTACAAGGTAGGAACAATACAAAACAAAAAAGTAAAAGATGACATAATTAAAAGAATTACGTGTACGTATAAGGCAATACAAGTAAACATAAAAAATAGTAAATAAACAAGGGAAAGTCATATTTTATAATAATATACTTACACGTATAGACACTGACATCTATCCATACACAAATGACTCAATACATTAGAACAAACATTGTCAAAAGAATTCTGATAACGATAATAATTTGAACTCATACAGTAATAGGTGTAAATCGAAAAACATTTGTCCTGGGTATTTTTAAATAGGCCAAACGTTTATAGCGAGTTCTTTATTCCAACGTATTGAATGTTAAATAACGCAATAGCTCTTCACAAACAATTATGCCGTTAACAAGTTTGAAGAGAAATAAAACAGAAAAATATAGCTTTCATTGAGCTAAAGAGTTGAGATGAAACCTGATAAATAGTTCACACTGAGGGTAACCTTAACGTGGATAAATGTCAGATTTAAAGGAAAGGTATTTATTTGTGTTTTATAAATTCTGTTTATATTAATTCTGTCAACAAAAGTTAATTTAGAATAAAACACAACTACTAGATCTCTAAAATTATCACATGCTAGAAATACTGTATTTAATTATTTATATAGACAATTAATGCAGTTTTAGAGGGCGTCGAACAAGACAACGTTGCCATAATTTTGATAAAAAAATCGCATATATGAATTTCCGAAATCATCAAAATCGCAATACCCACTACAATTTTACAGGGGTGTGAAGGTGAGAAGTGAAACACACCCCAAGTTCAAAATTATAAGACCAGAAATTTATATAAACAATATGTAGCGGTTACATGACAGCAATTTCATAGTATTATTGCATCTGCATCTGAGACTTTTTTGTTAACAGCCGCTACTGTGAGAATAATGTAATCTCAATAAGAAAAAGTTTTATAGAAATTATTTAAACTATTTTCAGAACGTTCTTGTGTCTGCACTCATACAGTATTTTTGCTTCAGGAGACCATTTTACTGCATAATATTTATAGTAGCAGTATAAACCAATTTTGTACCGGTCGCAAGAGAAATATTTGAGAAAATTCTTACAGCAAAAATAAAAGTATTTTATAGAAGTTAATTAAATAACTTTAAGTTCTTACGCCATTGATGCAGCACTTTGGTTTCAGAAAACTGTTTAGCTGTATAATTACAACATTTGTTTTATAAATGCTGTATTAAAATATTTTTGCGCGACAACAAAGCAAAACTGCTTCTTAAGGTAGTTAACACAGGCAAACTATTTTCTACAAAACATAATTCTCGTATGTGCCGCTTTCATATAACATTAAAGTATTTTAAATGCTTCTCACGTGACCAAACTGTTTTATTATTTTAGCGTCATGTTTATTCATTTAATTCAAATTGCTTTTCCGCGTCCATACTTAAAAATATCCAAAAAGCAACTTTTACGTGAAATTTTTTTCCGTTGCTCATTAAAAATAAGAGTTTTTATTATATGGAATTTAGAATTCGAACTGGGGATATTTTTTGCAGCAAATGTGCATGTATTTAAATTTTCAGTTTTTTTTTTAACGAAAATAGTATCTACATTTTATAGTATTATGCATACGCGTAATAATTTTTCGATCTACTTTATTCGTTCATCACAGTAAAATTTTATTCGTACCTGAAATTCAAATTTTAGCTTTATAGTTGTGATGCGCCTGTAAATAAAGCAGAATAATTGTATAACGTTTTTATAAGACATTATCATGACATGCTTTATTGGAATCGTATAGACTGTTGTATCAATGCTGTAAGCTCATTGCTAAAATATAACTTGTTTTTATACAGCAATTATGCTTTATAAAAATTTACATATTTCGCGCTATTAGCTGCTGTGTTGATGCCAGTAAAATGTTTATGCGGCTAAACCTTGCAACTTTAACTCTCTAAAAATTAGTTACAGGAACATTCGTAACCACTGCTGCGTTAAATCTATAAATGATACTGCAGGAAACAACTGCTCCGCGGACTAATGCCCCGACCGGCATTGAATTACACCTGCAGTATCTGTGTGAACAGCCAAGAACCCTTGTCGGCCCCTCCACCAGACATAGACCGGTTTCGGGCTTGTTAGCCCTCATCAGTATGCCATAGGTGAGATGACCGACAATTGAACTGGCTGTTCTTTCATATGTAGGTTCACATATAAATCGAGTGCAGGTGAGCTGCTACTTCCTGCTCGGTCTAAGCGGTCTATGTCTGGCGGAGTGGCCGACA
The DNA here is from genome assembly GCA_025584915.1 of Monochamus saltuarius. NCBI lineage: Eukaryota > Metazoa > Arthropoda > Insecta > Coleoptera > Cerambycidae > Monochamus > Monochamus saltuarius. The sequence goes on from CM046722.1 coordinate 12,147,199, forward strand.
AGGGTTCTTGGTTGTTCACAAATATACTGCAGGTGTAATTCAATGCCGGTCGGGGCATTAGTCCGCGGAGTAGTTGTTTCCTGCAGTATCATTTATAGATTTAATGGCGCATCGCCCAGGGCGAGAGGTCTGCGGTTAAGTACCTACGACAATGTAGGTCGCTTCCTGCAAGTCGAGCCGCTTAGGCCGAGCAGGAAGTAGCAGACCAGTTACATCTCACCTGCACTGCTGTGTTACTTGTCTTGTGTTACTTGAGACTGTATGTGTAATTATGAAAAATATTTTTTACTGGTTTCATATATATCACAAATTGCATGCATTCAAAAAAATGCATTATGTACTCATTTAGTATTCGTCCTGTATATTGAAAGCTAATTGATTTCACAATGTAACACTTAATTTCAAAAATCAATATAGGTTAAATCTCATTAACAGCAACGCTAAAAAGTGCGAGAAAATAAATATTAATTGGACACGATTCCATCCATTTCAAGTCTGTTTTCATTGAAAACGTTGTTCGATATAATGAATATACCCTTTAGATCATGTTTCCATTAGAGAAGGACCTTTTCCACTGAAATTAGTATATCACCTAAAGGCTTAATGGAACCAACCCACATTCTGCAAAAATGTAGGCGATGTTTCTGTTAGATCGGTTTTCAGCTAATAATGTAATTGGGTATATTCCTGCTGTTCATTATCTTTGATAAACATCACGAAGTCCGTTCTGCTGGTCAATATTATCATACTCGTCTACATCTACATCCCTAGATTCTAACGTCTATTTTGTTTCGCTAGTTATTAAGTTACTAAAGGATCTTCTATTTCAACACTTAATAATATAGAACGCTGGTACACGCAAAGAAAGCAATGCTAATATCAACATTAATACATTTATTCCAACGCTAGCTTAGATTCACCATTTCACGGGTATAGTAGTACTTGATTGAAATATTAACTTATTCTTGTATAATACCGTTATAATTTATTCATTTAAGAATAAAAATTACTTAGATAACATGAATTGAATCAATAATTGTTATTCTCACAATAAAGTTATGTTTCCTTATTTGAAGTTTTAAGGGACTTAAAGGAATTACTGCAAATGTTTGAAATAATTTTGAATAAAAAGTCTTAATAAACATGGGTCCGCAAAGTAACGGTTGCCGAGATATAACCACTATTCGTTTTTCAAACATTTTATTTTATTAGGAATAAACCGACAAGGAAAGCTTGTAACAAACAAAAAACAAAGTTTCAGAAGATGTTCAAAGTGCCCTCCGTTCATTTCCAAGCAGGCACGACATCTTCGTCTCAACGATATTCGAACTCTTTCGAAAACACCTTCCTTGGTTTGGATTTCTTGACACTTTTGATTAATCCGTAGCTGCAGCTCTTCCAGGCTATTTACAGAAGTACCATACACTAATGTCTTCAAATATCCCCAAACAAAGAAATCTAGAGGGTTCAGATCAGGCGATCTTGGAGGCCATAAAACAGGTCCGGCCCTTCCTACCCATATATGTGGAAAAGTTTGATGTAAATGCTCTCTAACGGCCATGGAAAAATGAGCTAGAGCTGCAGCTACAGATTAATCAAAGGTGTCAAGAAATCCGAACCAAATAAGGAAAGAAAGAGTTATAGTAAACTGTCAAAGTTATCGACAGCAATACCTATATGGCCCACCAGTTATATACTGTTTTTGAGCTCGTGGGCTCTCCTTAGTATGCCATAAGAGGCGAGGCAACCGACGACTTATTCGATAGAAAGGAACCTCAGTGAAGGCGAGGCAACATGGAACTACTTCTATTAGCCGCACCTGGCGGTCACCTACACATACAACTTTAATTTGTATTAAATAATACTATAATTGCGTCTCTACAATGTTGGTAATGATCACCACAAGTGTTGTATTAATATCATATATAAATATTTATATTTTGCACTATCGCCGCATTTTAACGACATTTATTACAAAATATTAATAATGGGGAAATTGTATGTTTTTCCAAATACATGCCGAAGAAAGAATGTATTATTTTAATCGAAAAATACAATTTTACTTTAAACTTCAACTCGTTGCCAAAATGTCAATACAAATATTATCTGCCATTATTTTCTTACCAACTTCTGCAGAACACAAAATTAATTTACAGGATTTCCTGCATATTAATTAACCAATTCAACCAGAATATCATAACAAGGGTTACCGTGAGCTACTGACGGTTGTTTGTACTAAACATTTAAGGGGTTCTGCGTTCAGCGGGAAACTGGATAACAAATACTATATTTTGGATTTAAATTAATTCCAGTTTGGTGGGCAGGTTGACTTTAGGTTAGTTATGGTTTTGAACAGTGGTAGAGTTACGGATGGGCGACATCTTTACGACATAAACTCTAGAATATTGTGCTAATGAATACGCTGCACTGCTATAAACAGGAGTGGAGGAAATTGCGTGTCGACTACAGCAATTTAAGGAAGTGTTCTAAGAGGTGAAATCTGTATTAACGCAATAATATTGAGAGAATTTGAAGTTCACTGGCAAGTTAAGACCTATTTTAAATAAAACGATAAAATAAATTGATAATCTATCATTAAGTAATTTTAATAAAGAAAATGAAATAAAAATGATGAATTCAGAAGTATAGAAAAACACAAATAGGTTATAAGAACAGTAACAATGAGAGAAATGTTGATGTAGTCAGTTGGAGTAACCATATTATTATGCAGTAAGTGTATGTTACTTATATCTGTACCTATTGTATACGGTTCAATCATTTAAATATATGTTGTCAAATAAATATAGTTATTTTTACTGTTTAAGAAAGGTATTTTAAGCTAATACGTATCAAATCTCCTACAATTCCTATCAATGAAGTCATATGTATGTTCTCCTATATATGGAGTGGGAACTCGAAATTCAACCACAATAGAAGAGATCTGCTCTATTTCTGCATTTTAATATTGGATTGCTTCATCAGGTGGCCTCCTTTAACTTGAGTTAAATATCTAACTATAAAAATTATTATACCAATAAATTAAAATTATTTGAAATTAAATGTCAAAATGAAATTAAATAATGTCGACAGCGTCAAACTGATTAACTGTCAAGTATCATAACGACCTACTAAAATAAATAAAAATGTACCTTTTATGTATAGGGTATATCAGGTTAGTAAATAGAATACATTTTTTAGATAATTATTAAATAGAGTTTTGTCTGTGGGTGTTCATTAGCATACCTAGATGTTTGGTATCAGAGAGCATGCATATGACTTCATTGATAGGAATTGTAGGAGATTTGATACATATTAGCTTAAAATACCTTTCTTAACCAGTAAAAAAATGTTACAAAAGCTAATAATAAGGAATATATGGGTAGATATTGTGGGTGTAATTCAACGCAGGTTGGGGCTTTTGTCCACTGAGTAGTTAGTTTCACACAATATTGTTAATACCTGAAAATATATGAATAAATATAGTTAATTGAAATATATATGTAATTTAATCAATACATATTTTATTCATTTATAGGTCACTTTTTAATTTAACAAAATATTTCTGTTGCTTCTGAACATAATATTTTTTCAAATGGAAATAAGATATGCTCAATTTTATTATAATTTTTAATCAAATTAATATGATAAATCTAAATTATTATTATAAATACATATTGAATGAAAAAAATCTTAATTGTTTATTTAAACTGCTATCAGTTAAAACAAATATGTGTGTTCTAAATAAGTCTCTAGTATTTTCTTTGAGAACATCATGTTGCTTTCTCTGCTATGCTCACTGTAATGTCAACTATTCTCACAAGAAAAAGTCGGTATACATATTTTCAACATACGTTATTACCATTTTTGTGCATAAAATTCACGTGCTAATGTTTTTTTATTAAATTTCTGTTAATTTGAATCCACAAATATGATTGTGATGTGATTATGGATATAATATTGTATTGCATTTGTGTTCACATTATGTTCTCGCGTTTACACATTCTTGAGTGGACAAAATACTACTCAAAACACTTATTATACATTAAGTAACTAATAATAAGAGAATTTTTAAATTTTGCTCTGAAATGAATTTCAATAACAGTGATGTCACTTAATCACTATTATTGAAAGCTTATTTTAATATAAATAGATACCGCAAATATTTGAAATAATATTAAGCTTCTTCGCTCTCCTCACTCCTCAGTATGCCATACTAGAAGGCAACCAACGACTTATCCGACAGAAGGGAACATAAGTAGGCGGGATGCAACAGGGAACTGCATCTTTTGGCCACATAGTGATCCTGGTGGTCCACCTACACATACAAGTTTGATACAATTTGTAGTATTGTTTTGGTAATGATCAGCACAAGTGTTGTATTAATATCATCTATAATTATTATTTTGCAATATAGCCGCATTTTAAATTATACACGATGAGTTATTGTAAAATATTAATTATTTTAATTCGTGCAAGTCAAGAATATGTAAATATTTATGTGAAATATATTTTATTACTGATTTAATACATATCACCCTAATGAAGTTTACAATTTGAAGTATATTATTAATTTTATCATGCACATTTTAAATTTAATTATTAATTACAAAATATAAATCTTTTTCGATATTTATATTAAAGTTTTGCAGCAACCCTGTTTTGTATCACCTATAAATATCAAAATAAAAATTGGGAAATTCCAATACCGTTAATACTACCTTATAAATATTTTTTAAATGTAAGATATTTTTCTATGGCGTTACAAATATTGAAGTTATTAAAGACCTTGATCTATCGAGGTTGATTTTTCACTTAAAACTAAAACAGATGCCAACGGTTCCCGAATTATTTAACTGTGAAATCCTCTGATCTAATGTAAATCCCAAAATAAATACATTTTCAGTAAGAGTACGTTAAAACAATAAATCATTAAATGTTGTCTGTTACGGTGAAAATTATTTGGCCAAATTTTCATGAAATTATTTAATGTAGTTCTTGGAAACCTAAAATTAAATAAGTTAGTACACAATCCGTTTGTCAAAGTTTCGGTTAAATTATTTTTGAACAAAATTTTCCGCTTAAATCGAATTATTCGCGGAAATCACTTCATTACGCATAAAAGTAGTCAATTTTAAATAGATATCTTTCTTGCCTTATATAAATAATTTAATATTACCGAGTAACTGAGTGAGTTAATTTATATAAAGTGGGTAGAGTAGTAACTACTCTATAAAAAAGGCAATAGAACAAGAATACTGAAATACTAATAATCATTATGTACTTTAGTTTTTTTTTCTGAATACAATGTTATTATCAGAATATTTGAGGTAATTCTTTCAAGTCACTTAAAATTTTAAATAAAGAAAACATAAGAATAACACTATCTGACTGGAGTAATTCATATTATCTAAATAAAACTAAACAATTCTTTGAACAAACATAACTGTATCTCATTTTAAGTATTGTAGTTTTCTTGATTTCAAGTAATTTTTAATCTTGTTATATAAAAATATAAGTCAATCTTTCAATAAAGTATTACCATAGATATATAAAACTTATTACTCAATGGTTGAGGAACAGTGAAATTAGCTAGCGTTGGAATAAGTGTATTAAACTTGGTATTAGTATAGATTTATTTCCGTTTATCAATAAGAAATTTTAATAAATAAATAATAAAATTCTGATAAATTCAGAGTACCTATAGCAAAACAAACAAATTCTGTTAAATTATTAATGGAAATCACTTCATTACTCATAAAATTAGTCAATTTTAAATTCAAAGTACTTATGATTAAAGTTACACAAGAGAGGATTATATTTAATTACTCTATTTCCAAAATTTGTAATGTTCCTAGAAAGTAGTAAATTAGAATCAATAAAAAAGTACAAAAGCAGCTGTGCTGACACATAATTAAACAACACAAACTTTATTGCAGACCTGAAACAAGAAGTAGGTATTTATACAATTTATGATTTTCTCAATCTTAATCTCATTTTTATACGAATGTAAAATTTTTAACACCGGAAATTAAAACACCGGCACACGAAGAAACTGTACTTTTGTCCATATTCACCTATCCTATGCATTTTTATGCAGTGAATCAAATGTATTAGTAAATTTGAAAACAATTGAGAAATATCGCAAAAAATCACATTTATGAGCGCAAAAAAATAATTCGAAATTTTTTTTCTGGCCTTAATCAAGTGTGTTGCTCGTGCATTTCGATGCACTTATTCTTATACAATAAGGTTATATATTCTTCATTTATAAGTCAATTGGGCGGAACTATAAAATTTAAAGTCTGTTGCAAAGAGAATTATTGTAACAGCTTTCAAAATAAATATTACTCAACCCCCAATGCCATTTAAATATTTTGGGGTGATGCTTACCCTTGCTTGGGGGTGAAAGTGGCGGCGTTAAAAATACAAAGAATGTCCCCCTTTAATCTAAAATCGACGGGTCTGAGCGTTTTTCTTCAATCTTAACGCAGTTCCTGAAAATGGCTCTGTTTCGTTTTCATATGGCCACCCTGTACACGTAAATATTATCCCATAACTTTATTTCTGAATTAGTACATATTATATACCTCAATGATGTTTAAAATTTTAAGTGTATTATTATACTTAAATATAGATTACATTTTCTTCGTGTATATTTCAGAATAATTAACACTTTCTTATAGATGTAAAATCAATTAATGGTTAAAAGTTCAAGAAATTCAGTTAAGAAAGACACTCTAACTTTCAACTGCTTTTCCTGAAAAGTTAGTATCCTTATATTATAATGGTTTTCTTTCGGAAGAACAACACAAGATTCCACTGGCTGATAATTATAAGAAAACTTTTAATTACATAATTTGAACTAATTTAATATCGTTAAAGTAAAAGCTCATTTTAAAAATGTATAAGTTAAGGCTCTAAATGTCTTATGAATTGCTACAAAGTAACATAGTATATCTTTTCGTTACTAATTGCTACGTAGAATTGGGTCGACTCTATTAAATTACTTCAGCGCTTCAATTCTAGTAATGGCAGAAAAAAACATGTAGTAAGGGGTCTAGGACATTGTAAAAAAATCACTTTATTTTCCCAAAGATCGTATTACACTTTTAAAGTACATTTGTTTTACGTTAAATAGCAAGTATCAATTTTACTGATAAGACATTTTTAAGTAATAGGTTCCAATAAGCGTAGTTCTACAGTTCTTCATTTAATATAGAGGGTGCTAACATGCAACACAAAAACGGTATCTTTATATTACTATTTCTTCATCAGGTTCAAACTCTCCACAACCAAAGCATATCTCATAATGTTATTATCTTTTCCTGTGTCTCTGCTCATCTGTTTATTTTTTCAATGTTTCTTGTGTCTGTTTTTTTCTTTATATTTTTTAATTTTTCGTTTTATTATTTATTTATTTTTTATTATGTAATGCTTCTTTTAATCAGTAAACGTCAATATTTCAGAGTGCCGCTTCCTTATTGTTGATTATTTTTGTTGTAAAATCGGTACTGGACATACATGTTTAAAACTATACATCTATAGAAAGTTATAATAATTCTATTAATATCCAATAAAAATACCTGTTTAATACCTTTTCCAAACCTAGTATTTATATTTTGCACTTGTATTACCAACATTATAATACGCAAAGTTATTATAATCGTATTAGAATGGAATTAACAAGCTGAAATATATAATTCAGTTCAAACGAACAACAACCAAGTTTTCTAACAAAATTATTAGTAGTACACATTCTAATAAGGAACTTATAAACCAATAAGGTTCTAGTAAATCATAAACAACGAAACAACAAACATTAAACAAAGATATATTTAGGCACCACATAATAGCAGTTTACGAACATTAATCAGCAATATTTCTTATAGTTATGTAAGTGCTCCATTATCTCTGATCAAACCTCAATTTAAATTTAAATGTTCTCCATTTGAGTATAGCGAACGACAGGTAACAGAACACAACAACGCTACACGACAAACATGGCGTAATAACTTGTGTTAGAACAGCTGATATACGGCAGCTGCGCAATTATGTTCAACCAGGAGTAGAGATATAGAACAAAGAGGTGTGTTAAGTTTACACAAAATAGTGTAATTTTAACACATCAGTGGTAAATGTTCAGCAAATTCAGGATATTTTATTATAATACTAGTAATTTTAACACATTTTATGTAAAACCATAATGTCTGAAACTATTACACGGAAATCAAACTCATCCTAAATTACACACTGTAAAATATAACTTACTACTTATGCACATGAAACAGGCCCTACCTGCTACCAAAAAATTAAATTTAGTATCAGTGGAATGGAATTCCAAATTATACCTCTCGTTCCCCTAACCATATTTTCAGCTCTAGCTGATGTTTTATATAACAAATTTGGCCAAGATATTTTAGAGTTCAGAAAATAGAAAGTAGAAAACAGTTATTTTAGAGAACATTCCAAATGTCGTGTAACTTTGAAATTAAAGTTATATATTTATAAATTCTCTGTAAAATGTCCAGTCTTTAAAACTTGACCATCCTATATAAAGGAATTTTTTTAATACGAAAACAATTCGTCCCATAAACGAAACGAAGTTAATATACCCAGTTGTACTTTTTTTCAAATGTGACATCTCACAGGAAACCTCAATTATGCACAATTTACTGTAAGATGGAAGAAAATTGTCGGCCCATGTTTGTCAAACCCTTATCACGAGAAGATATAATAAATTTATTTGAGCCAGGGAATACTCGTATAAGTTTATGAAACTAAACAATTTCCAAAAATTTTAATATAAAGTCTTTGTACGTTTAATTAATTTTTGAAGCACAATTGAACCTAATATCACAGCACTCTGTTTAATTGGATTTACATCTGATGGACGTTAATAAAATGAAATAGGATTTGTTGTTCATCTAAAAAAGGAACTCGTTAGTTTAATTAAAAAAAACTTCTCTGTCAGTCAGGTGTCTAGTATAAAAAATGGTGGTATTTGCTCACAAGTAAATAAATGCGGCTACTTGAAAATAGTCCTGACGCGAAGTGGTTAAATTAATAGTTATTTATGCAACAAGTACAAAAAGTAAGTGTTTATTGCACGCGACGTGAAATTGTCCAACGAGGCCGTCCGGCCGAGTAGGACAACTCGCCAACAAGGGTTTATTAGAATTGTAGTTAACGAAAAAATACAGAGTGTTTGAAAAAACCGAAGCTATTCCTAGAAATGTTCAAATTCATGGAATTTCAAAAAAAATGATAGAACTTTCAACATCAAATGAATGCATTGAAAAAAATGTAAGCAAACTCGAAACTAACCTAATGTTCCTGTAGTGTCTCTACGACTAAGTATATTTTATTATCAAAACAATTGCTATAGGTTGTTCAGGTGTAATTCAATGCTGGTCGGGGTATTAGCCTGGAGAGTAGTTGTTTTCTGAAATTCCACTTTTACAAATATAATTATCACCGTATTTCACTTTATATAACAGTGAAATAAGTTACAGTATATATTTTTCTATAAAACAATATGGTTAACCGAATACACCTGTTAGAGTGAGTATACTCATTATTTACGAAATTGCTGTGATAAAAGTTATTCTTATAAACGTTTCAAACTTTTACCGTAATAAAATTTGATACAGAATAAAAAAATATAAAAAATAAAATAATGGCACATTTTATTTGTCGGTGTGGCAATAAAAATAAACGAACCGATCAGTTGAATCGAACAGAGAGAATAACAACGCACTGCAAATGTTTGGATACGAATCCAGACTCCAGCTAAATTGTGTTCTAAAGCTTTTAGTACTCCTATAAAGTCGACTAAGGTATTAGTTATAGGATGTAATTTCATTTTACAGGCGCAGTTGTGGAACGGACTTGTATTCCAGTAAGAATATTCTCCTGATTAGCCTTAACCCTAGTGTCCTATAAACTGATAAAATAATCTTTTTCAAAAGTGAATGACGATTACATGGAATTTCTACTTTTTATTTTGTGTATATATTCGTGCAAACTATCTAGAATAAGGCTGCCCAATATGAGGACATTACTCTCTACCCTAAACAACAAAATATGAATCATATGATACATTTTTCATGCAGAATTCGACAAATGCTGATTTTCCTGCTGAAGTTCCTGAAATAGTAGCTGTATTTCGATTAGTTTCAGATAAAATAATGTTAGTTTCATTAGCGTATAGTATAAATTTTATCTTATCATTAATAAAATTATGCATTGCAAAGTCATTTATAAAACAATATAAATAATATGGGTCATGTGCAGGAACCTTGAGCGGTATCACAACACATCATTTGAGTAGCTGAACACATTTTGGTTTTCGTTTAGTCCCTAAATATGTTGGTTGATAGATTGCACGAAACCCATGTTGGTAATTTAATAAATAATCAGAGAATAAATACTTAATTATAATCGATTGGCCAAGACGTAAACTCACCAATAATGTTTTCCCATAATTTAAAAATATGGTGAATGCGCCAGTTATGCAGAATATCCAGACAATAGTAATAGAAAATTCAATAAGAAATAAAATTATGTTGCATAATGTAGCTACATTACATTTAAACTGAAAATACAGTGCGTTTATAAAGGAAGGTATAAATTGATTATTAGCTAAATAAATAATATTAAAAATTCCAGAAACAAGTCGATTTTTTATTTTATTTTATTGTTATTTCAAATGATAATTTAATATAAAGGGTGACCTACCTTCGAGTAATGATGTCACCGGTTTTTTAAATGGTACACACCATTTCCCGATTTCCCTTGCTAAGCTGATTCCAAAATGTATCAAACGTTGCTTCAGATTGGTACAGGGCGGGCAACAATACCAAAGTTTATAAAAAATTAATAGAAAGTTATACGTTACCGTTGAGTAAGAAATTAGAGAGAGGCGCAACCTTAATGGCGAAATGCGTATTCGATCTAGAAGATTAACACCCTGTATCTTGAAAACAAAGGCCCTAATAGAAAATATTTATAAGGCAAAATGTTTTTAAAGTCGGATAAGAAATAAAGGCCTTCATGTTTGACGTTCCGTTATGTTACACCGTGTTTTACAGTAGGGGTTTTTGGGGCCCGAGATTTGTCCGTCTGTCGAGAACTGTTGTTAACGACAGTCAATTTTGAGTGTTCTGTGTGAATCAATGGTTTAACAAGCAAAGAAAACCTCCGTGAACAATAATTTGTCGATAAATACTATATCGGGCCCAAAAATTGATACGCATTTTGCCATAAGGTTGCGCCTCTTTATAATTTATCACTCAACGACGTTACTAAATTCAGATACAATGCTCCTGTCAAATTTTTTTCAAAGAAATATGGACCAACAATTGTATTTCTTAAAATATCAGCCAACACATTGACCTTTTGTGGCCGTTCAGTATAGTATTCTTGCATATCATGTGGATTTTCCTGAGGCCAATAACGGGTGTTTTGCGGATTAATATGCCCGTTCAAATAAAACGTTAGCAATGAAATTATTGTTTGATTATTTTGGTCCATCATATACGCGCAAAATTCAGTATTTCGGTCAACGTCATCTTTAGCCAATTTATGGATGAGACGTCTGTTAGTACATTTTTAATAATATCGTTTATTTAGTTAATAATAAATTTATGCATTACTTGATGGGCGCTATGTCAAATATTTATATTTACCTAAATAATAATTGAGTAGATATATTTTCAAAACAATCTTTTGCCATTTAATTCTTTCCCTTTGCACTCTATATAAATTTGGTCCCATCAGATATATGTGGTAAAAGATATATGTTTTCAACAGATAACAACTTTTGGTGGAATTTCTACTGGAAATATTATTTCATTACGAATATTAATTTGAGGAGTTACCGTGCAGGGGTTCGACACAAAAAGGGTAAATCAGTTTGGGTCTACTCGTATTCAAATTCGTTAACAATGCTGAAAATGGACGCCTTTCTGCTGATATGGTACCTGTAGCCTAAATTCAACGAAGAATTTCAATTCATTACGTATAATTCTGTATGGATGGGTACAGCATGCAGACAGAAATATAATATTCAAAACATTGAAATAAAATGTGAATACTGGCATTGTTCATAATCTACCTTGTTAACATGGCATACAAGCTAAAATTATAAACAGAATACCTAGATTATTAAAAACAGATACCTACATGAAATAAATATATAATTCTGAATCCTGAATAAAATGCTTATATGGGGTAAACACAACTTTAATTTACACAAGAACACAAAAATACAGGGTGTTTCGATTGAAATAATAAAGTTATAGCGGAGTATTATGAGTTCACAAATGTTTTATTACCATCAAGATAAATATACATAGTTTTAAGAAGTCAAGAAAACTAAATCAAGAAGGTTTTGTTTTTATTTTTTTTTAAACATTGACATATTATGTAAGTTTTATGTAAAGTACAGTCGATGGAAGAGAAGACAAAGTTACTAATAAACCACCTGTAGTCTACGTATTATGGTATTAATATAAATTCATTAGATGCTTACGCAAATTAATTATGGACGAGTAGGAACAAGTAGAAAAATAATTTGATTTTACGGTTATTTGTTGCCTAGTTCGTCTTCTTACATACTACTACGGTATAAGTTAGAAGTGTTATTGCACTATTAATATAGAAATTATTAAAGAAAAGTTAGTTATAGATAAAAATAAATATATAAAGAGTATTTCCAAGTAGGTAGTCTTATTTATTGAACATAATAAATATATAGTGTATACATAACCCTTATAGAGTGTGCTGAATCCAGTGGTATAGTTAGATTTGAAGAAAATAGAATTCGCTAAACAGTTTTTGTAAAGTTTGGTAGTGAAAAAAAAAACAAAAACGAAATAAGCCTTAACAATAGAAAACAAACTTTAATACTCTGCATCAGTATAGAGTTTGTACTGCTCCATCTTTTAAAAAAAATCCTGTACTAAATCGGATAATAAATACCACTTTTACAGACCTGTTTTCATTTATGTCTCGTACCATTTTAATTTCAACTGCATATATAGACAAGCCGACCATTACTGGACCGGAACGCTGATAGCGCATGCTTTGGAATGTGTTTACCATAACTATCTCTGTAAAAATACATAATATTGGCATTTTTATCAAATTTACAGAACTTTCCATAATTTGCTATTAAAATTACAAAGTGAAATATAACTATTACAATAGTTTATGTGGATAGCAGGACTATTATAATACGTCTTAGTTATTATTTGAATTAATATTGTAAATGTTCTTAATATTTGTGAAATTATATGGGATGACTATAAAATTAGCATAATTTCTTCAAACTTTTACAAACATTTTTATAGTGAGGCATCACGGAAACAATATCCGAGCTCTAACAATTACACTTAATGATACAAAAAGCTTTTTAGGTATGTTTTTAATTATGTTTTCTTATGACTGCCAACATTTTTAATAAAAACCGCGATTTAACCAGAAAAAAACGCGCTAATGCGGATTTCAGGGGTCGCTTGGCATTCGCATTACATCTTGTTAGGAATCACAATCTCATTAAAATTCTCCAACCTCACCACCTCTGGGCATTCATGACATACTCCGTATTGTGGAAAGGATGAAAGTATTAATAGAACAAAAATGTCATTTTATTTTATCCAAAAGGCTTTGCTTACTGAAGCTCGAAAATTCACAATGAAATGTTGCCGACCAGTTCACAGGTCGATAGCCAACTGTCCCGCAGGCGAAACCAATAGGATGTTCTATTCTACTGGCATGGGGATGATGAGAAATTCTTGACTTGCCATCATAGACAGAACAGCCTCAGTACTGCTATGGGCAGTCAAAAAACGGGTAGGTCATAGATCACTGTTACAGAGATGGTAAAGTCTATTGTTTCGAATAATCCGGAAACTAACAATTTTATTTTTAATAAAATTATCCTTATACAGCGTGTCTCAGTTTTAATAGCTTTTCCTCCATATTTTAGTTATTATAGACATCAGATTTCAAATATGTATGTGTATACTGCTCCTCTAACGGATTTACTTCAAATTTTCTGCAGAAGTCAACAATAATGTAGGCTCAACTTTCCCAGACGGTATGTCTCAAATTTTTTTTATGAAGGTTAGATAGATGAATTGTTGATAACAATTTAAATTTCAATGAACACCTCAAGCATATTTATCAAGTGGCATTCTACAAACTTAAGTCACTGTACCATCAAAAATATAGTCTAACACTAATTATATTAAATTAAAACTCATTAATATACCCACATGTCGAATATTGTTGTATGATATGTTACTATCTTTTGCTAAATTATAACAAAGACAAATTACAAAGAATTCAAAATTCTTGTATGCGGTTTATTTGCGATATTCTATACAGGATGATTCAGAACTTATCTAAAGGAATTTGGGAATAAATGCGTCATAAAAAATGTAGTATTTTCAACCTTTACATCACTGGGCCACTGTACTCTCTAGACAGGTGATTCCAAATATTGCAACTCGATTATTTTTTGTAGGCACTAAACTTTTTGTGACGCCAATGTTTACAGTTAGTTTTTCAAGTGTCAAAACTGTTTTGTATAGTAGTAATTCGGAGTTGATGGTTATTGTTTTAATTTAGTACGCTCCGAAAATGCTTTAGCAGAACGATTTCCTGGTAAACATGTGCCAAATGCTGCTACTTTTACCGCGGTATGCAGTGAGTGCAAATATAGATCCAGGACTATTACGATCTATTGCAACAGTGTGACGTATAATATACGAGACTCAATTATATCCGTACTATATACACTATGTCTAAGCATTAACACCAAGGGATTGAACGAGGAGGGCCGGTACCATGGCCGCCACGATCTCCTGACTTTAAATCATTTGGACTTTTTTCTGTGGGTATATTTAAAAAAAAATAAGTGTATCGCACCGAAGTGGATACATACTATTAATTTAAGGAAACGTATCATAGTTGCTGTGCATAACTTACGGATTCAGAACAGAAAAATTGTCAACAGAATACTTATTGGCCCTTTCATTTTGGAAAATTAGTTAACTGGTGCTCTTTATTTACAATTTTTGCATAATAATTTACCGGTACTCATCGAAGAAGTCAATCTCAACGTTTGACAACATATGTGGTTTATTCACGATGGTGCTTCATCACCATATCTTGCGCGACTAGTGCGACAATATTTGGATCATGTATTGATGAAAAGGTCGCGATGGTCTAGATAGGTGGCCCTCTAGATCGCCCGACCTTAATCCGCTTGACTTTTAGTTTTGGGGTCATATGAAAGCTAAGGTACATGTTACCGAAGTCAACACTGAATAAAAGTTGAAAAATCGCATACTTACACGCTCCCGTTGAGGCTTTTCAACTACAACATAGTTTGAACTGTGCGTGTGGGGATTCATGGATTCAGCGAATTCAACTGTGTATTGAAAATTACGTAAATAATTTCGAACAGTTACTATGATAAATTAAATGCATCTTCAATTTTACAATTATTCACGTTCTTTTATTTTTCTTTGAAATAAATTGGTATTTCCGTAACTGAAAACATTTTGTTTTTACTAATCGTCATATTGTTCTCAGCTAGATCTAATAACAACAATTTGTCATATATTGTCTCTTGAATACCGTGAATTCACCAATGTTTCGAATCTTTATTATTGGTCAAAACATCAGTAAATTAATAGTGTTTCGAACTTGAAACATCATTTAGGAAATGGAGCCCTCAGACCAATATGTATCAGCCCCGTTTAATCAAATGACAGACTCAGCCCTATTATCGCCATCAATAACCGTTAAGTAACATTAATTGAATAAGGCTAGATCAATACCCAGCCATACGTCAAACGGGATTAGTCACACATTCAAGCGCGTACAGACGCAGTTAGTGGACTTACTCTAAATTGAGTGGCAATGGAATCCCCTATAAGAGCAGGCTCACGTCGTCAAGATCGAATTAGCGAAATAAATGCAGTTACGTGCACATGGAGTGTTCGAACGCCAACTTGATTACGGTGTTATGGCTGTTACATGCTGTGGCCTGGATTACGAGCATTCTAGGGTATGGGGTAGATATCTCGTGCACAATATCGTGGGAGGATACACTGGCAGGAAGCATTACAAGCATATTACAAGCGGCCATGAAGATATGTACAGGGTGAGGATACAAAAAAATTAAATACAATTTGGTGTTAAATGGGATGAGGTAAGCTCCATTTTCAATCGGAAGTATTATCTTTGGGATTTGACAGAAACCACTAATGGAGGGTTTTTAAAACCCCCCACAAAGAAATCGTGGGGTGATAGATCTGGTGACTTTCCGGACCACAGAATAGGTCCATTAAGCCCAATCCATTTTTCTGGGAAAGTGTTATCCAAATATTGCTACACAATCGTGGTCTTGTGGGGTGGAGCTCCGTCGTCCTGAAATTATAGGTTTCTCCTTAGTTGCAAAGGCACATTTTCCAGAAGTGTAGGAATTCCTTTTGTAGGAAATTTACTAACGTGTAACACACACTGTTCAATGTATGTTCATAAAAATAAGACTCAATTAAATGCCTACCGATGATTTACTCCAAAATGGTCTTGGTTTTGGACTGAACTTACAATGTGCGGATTTTCAATGGACCAGTAGTGTTCCTTGCGCCTGTTTGGCAAACCATTACTGACGAACCGACTTTCATACGTCCAAGGAACGTGCCGAAAAAGGTTCTGATCAACAGGTTCTAGCCTGCCGTATTGAAGTTCGTGGATTTTGTTCAAAATACTGTAACAGTCTAGCTATATTAACATTGTGTATTGTAATGACAAGTATTTTGTGACATTTATGCACTTTAAACAATGAACATTCAACTATTTTCCAACGACTACTTGAGCCTTTCACCGCTAGTGTGATTTGTAGATTTCTTTTGTGATTCCTTAAGACGATTGGTTATAATTTTTAAACGGGAAGTAATACAGAAAAATTTCTAACAGGAAAAAAATTGGGTATGTTTCTTGAAAAAATATAATTGCTAACGTCACTAGTCATTTCTGTCAAATTCAAAGATAATACTTTCGATTAGATCGGTCAGTGGTCACGCGGTTTAAGGCGTTGGTACTTGAATCGAGGTGACTAGACGGAGTTGGTTCGAGCCCAGCTGCTGGTAGACCGTATATAAGCTATATTCGTGAAGAGGATTGGCACCCTCTCTGTGGGTATGGTAGGGTGGAATAATGTTAGCTTGGGTCAATGTGACAGATTGATTCCGGTTGATATTTGACTACCCCCCTAATTAATGAGGTTTTCCAGGTTTTCCTCATTCCTGCAGTGACTAGTGGTTAGGGTCTACCAACGTAAGTCGTTCCTGGGCGCAAATGCGGCCTGCTTAATAATAATATGCCGCCCCCTCTCCCGCACAAGTCTACGACTTCTGGGCTAATCCCTGTGATTAGAATGAGGGGTAGAGATATTATTATTATTATTATTTTTTTTCCAGTAAACACCTTCCGAAGCTCCGACACATTCGGAGATGTTCTGGAGAGTCAAGCAATGACCACTCTCCACTCCGTGGAGTCAGTAATCATTGCGCCCGTAAACCGTGTATTATTATTATTATTATTATTATTATTATTATTATTATTATTATTATTATTATTATTATTATTATTATTATTATTATTATTATTATTATTATTATTATTATTATTATTATTATTATTATTATTATTATTATTATTATTATTATTATTATTATTATTATTATTATTATTATTATTTTTTTTCCAGTAAACACCTTCCGAGGCTCCGACACATTCGGAGATGTTCTGGAGAGTCAAGCAATGACTACTCTCCACTCCGTGGAGTCAGTAATACACAAACGCTCCTATCCCTGCTGCTTCATGGTCTTGGACCATGCAGAGAAGGGGATCTGAGCTCCTGATGACTTTGCAGGCCTCCTCCAAAACCACTCTGCCCTGGAGACACTCCAAACTCATTATTATTATTATTATTATTATTATTATTATTATTATTATTATTATTATTATTATTATTATTATTATTATTATTATTATTATTATTATTATTATTATTATTATTATTATTATTATTATTATTATTATTATTATTATTATTATTATTATTATTATTATTATTATTATTATTATTATTATTATTATTATTATTATTATTATTATTATTATTATTATTATTATTTTTATTATTAATTTCCCATTTAACATCACGGTCTCAAGTTTTATTTAAATTTTTTGTATCCTCACTGTAGATCCATACTATCGAGTTTGATACACCCTGGACATATTGTGGTGAATAGAAATTACCCATAATAAAAATAAGAGTTAGAATACAAGATAGAGAGATTCAGTTCGTGAAATTAGAATTATTATAAAAAAATTTAATAAATGTAAATATTTTTCAAACGACGATTTACCGAGTACCAGGAGAATCAAAGGGATGATTTAATATTAATAATCAAAGTAGTTGACAATATTAAGAGTAATGGTAAAAAATCAGAATAATAATATTAGTAAGATTAAATCAACAAAAAAGGATTTATAAGAAATAATAATTTAGTTATTAAAAGTCAGTTGACTAATAATGTTCAGTATTCGATCTGATTGGCAGAAACGCATTGTTAAATTTAAAATAAAATAAAAACGTAGTAGCAAAATGCTCAAGGGAACGCTGCAAACACCCAAAATCCCTAAACAGAAGAGATTGCCGACAAGCTGATTCCCTTCGCTCCGCCCGCCCACAGATTTATAAGTAACGACACTGGTATTTGAATCGAAAATGTCAGATATAGGTTGCTAACCAATTTCGACCTTTATTTGTATTTTAGAAGTATCACTGTGTCCCATGTTATTATTTTTGTATTATTGGAATTATTTTCATACTTTGGCGTAATAAATGTTGTTCTGGTATTTGTTACCGTTACGTTTTGGTTGCTATTTAAGTGCTGTTGAGAATACCTACTTCTATGCGAAACCTCAAATTATGTAACATAATTCTTGGAGTAAAATTTATATTGTGGCTACCTGTAAAATCAAAATGAAGAAGGGAAACTGGCGGATCTAATACTCAAGTTTCAAAAGAACCTTAGATAAGAAAAGAACGGAATGGAAGGTGCTAAGGTGCAATGCATCATGGCAACTATTCGGGATTGTTAAAAAAGGCTCATTTTAGAGACGGAAATGAGTAAAATAGCTTTTGGGATTTTTGAGCTTTTGGATCGTCCTTTCGTACGTTTAAAATTGCTTGTGGTTCTTTTTTATTTGCATCCGCTTCCATGCCACTGTTTTTCGCAAGATATTGAGTAGTACATAAAACAATTAGTTATATTGTAATCGAAAAATATTTGTCTTTCGTAGTAACAGTGTTGTCAGATTCTGTTAAGCATTGTCGCAAAATAGGCTATACTTGCCAATTTTACTTGAAATTTAAGCAAAAAATTCTCGATCAAAATATAATACAAAGAGTAATTATTATATTCCTGTTTGCTCTTTAAGCTTGTTTAAACTTTAAAATATAAGTCACAGAATTTCTGCACGCAGAATAATTTTAAATATAGCCCAAATTTCGATAACTTGCCCAATCTGACAACATCGCATTGGAGCACGTCTCTCGTGCTTATGTAAGTTGTGAAAACTTTATAAACTAGAGAACACATCCCCATCTAACATCGAATGCAAGCGCTCAAAATTTAAATGAAGTTGGGACGCCATATGTAGGTATAATGGAGTTGAGGAGCACAAAGTCTGTCACCAAATTCAATTACTACTTCCTAAGGAATTTATTAACAACATGATGTTGAAATGATATTGCAATTAAACTTAAAGGGTATACTTAAGAACTAAGGTTGCTTTGCGCGTAATATTAAATATTACATTTGTAAATAGTTTATAGTAGGCAGCAGAATAACTTTTTTGGAGGTATATAAATATATAATATTGTTACGAAAGCTCACCTACCTTTTTAGTTGGTTAATTATGTTCCTGTTTTCGTTAGAATTTATAATTGAAGCTCACCTACCTAGTTAGTTTGTAAATTACGTTTCTGTTCATGTTAGAATTTATAATTTTTGTGATGCCTTTATTTTGACGTTTTCCGGAATATTCCAGGCTATATTCTATTTGTTTCTCGACACGTTCTCGAAGTCTCAGAAACTTCGAGAACTGTAGAAACCTATATAAGCAGATCATTTTCGGCCGCTGGAGTTAGTTTGTATTGAGCAGCCAAACGCGAGTGACAAACGTCAAAGTAAAGCGTTGACAGTTGCGAAATTTGTTGAAGGATATTTCTTGTATTATCAAGAGTGATAATAAAGATTATTTGTCTACGTGACGTGTTTCAACGATAACCTAGTTTCGAGGTTACATTGGTGTCAGAAGTGTGACGTTCCACAAAGAAGACATTTGGAGTAGATAAGTGAATGCCGGTAACGAGATCGAGAGCAACAGAAATGGAGGAAACATTGAAACAGTTAATGGGAATGATGCAAGATATGAAGAAGAGTCAAGAAGATATGAAAAGAGTCAGGAAGATATGAAGAACAGCCAGGACGAAATGAAAGAAGACTTAAAAAAGAAATGAAGAACAGCCAGGATGAAATGAAGACTAACCAAGACGAAATGATGAAAGATATGATGGAAGACTTGAAAGAGAAATGAAAAACAGTCAAGAGGAAATGAAGAACGGTCAAGAGGAAATGAGGAACAGGTTAGAAGAAATGAAAAATTATCAAGAAGGAAATAATAAAAAGTTAGAAGAAGTAATTAAGATCAATCTCAAAGAGTTTGAGGAAACCGTTGAAGAAGAAATTAATCTATTGAGAAATGAAGTGCAAGATAAAGTTCAGGTCGTAGAAGAAAGTGTTAGTAAATTACAGAGTGAAGTCGTCAAAGTCCAAGCCTTAGAAGAAAGCCTAATTAAGTTGGAGCATAAAGTTACAAATTTACAGTCACAATGGCCTGCGAAGGAGATTGTTAAGGCTGACAACAGTTTCATTTCCTCTGCAAGGATTAAAGCGCCCACATTTGATGGAAAAGTGTCATGGAGCACTTACCTTAAACAATTTGAAGCAGCTGCCTTGGCAAATAATTGGTCAGAAGAAGAAAAGGCTATATCACTAATAGTTGCCCTACGAGGTGAAGCCATGGAGATATTACGAACTCTAGCCGAGGATCAACAAAAAGACTATCAAATGCTGAAGAGTGCTTTAGAAATGAGGTATGGCGATGCTCATCTACAACACGTTTATCAAGCACAATTAAAAGGCCGAAGACAACGCTTCGAAGAAAATCTGCAGCAATTTGAGGCAGATATAGCACGTATGGTGAAGCTAGCCTACCCTACCGCACCGACAGAATTTCAAGAACAGTTAGCAATAAGTAGCTTCATTGATGGCCTGCGAGATTCTGAGATCGGTCAAGCGTTAAGGTTGGCCAGGCATAAAAATATATCTGAAGCACTGGCCCAGGCGCTAGAAATAGAAGCCGCCCGGCAGGCTTCTAGAAGCAGTCAAGGCAGAACAAGGCAAGTAAAGCTTCAGACTGTGGAACAACGAGGAGATGATAAGAACATCGAAGGATTTGTGAAGGGTTTGCAGAACTTATTGACACCTTCCGGAAGGAACAGGAACGGACTGGTACTACGGTATACAGCAGACGAAGACCCATCCAGTGTTGGAGTTGTGGAGCTGAAGGGCATCTTAGGAATCGATGTCCTAAGAATACATCTAGTCAGAACCAGGAAAACGCCAACTAGTCAGCTTTAAGGGGCAAAAGCTGGCTAGGTGTTACCAAGCCCCACCAACTATTAAGATCAAGATAACCCGTCTGCAAAATAATGGAACGAGTTTGGTAGTACCAGGGCGTATATGCGGACGGGATTGCGAAATGGTCGTTGATACAGGGTCTAGTCACACCATAGTGAGACCGAACATCGTCGCTCACTGCAGAATACAAAAGCCAGACCGAAATTACATCTTGGAGACAGCAAATGGAGAAGTCATATCAGTGAAAGGCAACCATCTAGCTAGAATAACCCTGGGGACAACCACTTTCCAACACAACATCCTAGTAGCAGAGATAACTGATGATGTCATTCTTGGACTTGATGTAATGACTCAACATAATTTTATATTGGACCTTCCACGAAGACTATTGAAGACAGAAGATGAAGAAATCATCATGCAGTTTCCTGAAATAAGAAACCTTCCTATTAGAACTGTGAAAGCGCCAGCAGACATAGAACTTCCAGCAGGTTCAGAACTAGTAATTGAAGCTATTTGTAGCAGTCCTTCGGCAGCTGAAGAAACTGTAATTGTAGAACCAGAACCAGAGAGCAGTCTTTATAGGAAGGGCATATTAACGGGCAAGACATTAACAGAAAAGAAAAGCAATTTGGTATTGGTGAGAATGCTAAATCTAAAGGACTACCCACAACAGATCAAGAAAGGCGAACCTTTGGGAATTTGTCAAACAGTTGCATCGGTTTTCAGCAATATGGAATCATCAACAGCACCCCGAAATATTCAAAATTACCCGAAGTTCTGCAGAGCCTTGTTAACCGATTCAAGTCCCCATTACGAGCCGATGAAGTCCAAAAATTGGAAGATTTGTTGAGGCGCTACCAGGATGTCTTCTCTTTAACAGAGGATGACGTCGGAAGGACTAATCTTGTGCAGCACCGCATAAATACCGGCAATACCACTCCAATTAAACAAGCTCCACGACGTATCCCTTTAGCGAAGCAAGAAGAGGTATCGACGATGCTTAGAGACATGCAGCAACAGGGAGTCATTGAACCATCCCAGAGTCCATGGACTGCGCCGGTTGTTCTGGTAAAGAAGAAGGACGGCTCTACTAGATTTTGTGTGGATTATAGAAGACTAAACGATGTCACTAAAAAGGACAGTTATCCGTTGCCAAGAATAGATGATACCCTGGATACCCTGTCTGGATCCCAATGGTTTTCCACATTAGACCTGAAAAGTGGCTATTGGCAAGTGCAACTTCACCCAGATGATAAAGAGAAGACAGCATTTTCCATTGGAACAGGGTTGTGGCACTTCAACGTCATGCCCTTTGGCCTCTGCAATGCACCAGCCACCTTTGAAAGACTTATGGAAACCATTCTGAGAGGAATGACCTGGAAAACTTGTCTCGTTTATCTTGACGACATAATAATACTCGGAAAAGACTTTGAAGATCATTTGAAAAATGTCCAAGAAGTTTTTCAAAAGTTGAGAGAAGCCCGACTCAAGCTAAGTCCCAAGAAGTGCATGCTCTTTCAAAAGGAAGTTAAGTATTTAGGACACATTATTTCGTCTAATGGAGTGAAGACTGACCCAGAGAAAACTGAAACCATCTGGAAATGGCCAGTACCGAAAGACAAACATGAATTAAGGAGTTTCCTTGGACTTTGCACTTACTATCGCAAGTTTGTGGAGAAATTTCGCCGAGATTGCGAAACCCCTACATCGGCTCACAGAAAACAATCAGCCATTCATCTGGACGGAACAATGTCAACAAGCTTTTCAAAGATTAAAAGAAGCTTTGTGTTCTTCTCCGATTCTGTCATATCCCAAGCCTGGAAAGACATTCATCGTGGACACAGACGCTAGTAACACTGGAATTGGAGGGATATTATCACAAGTTGAAGACGGGCACGAAAAAGTGATTTCCTACTTTAGCAAGGTCCTCTCTAAGCAAGAAATGAACTACTGCGTAACCAGAAGAGAGTTGCTTGCCATAGTTAAAACTGTGGAGCATTTTCATAAGTATCTCTATGGTCAGCCGTTCGTCTTGAGGACCGATCATGCATCTTTGAAGTGGCTACTGCAGTTCAAGAATCCGGAAGGCCAAGTGGCAAGATGGCTTCAACGGTTGCAGGAGTACGACTTCAAAATCGAACACCGGAAAGGATCTAACCATCGGAATGCTGATGCCCTATCCAGAAGACCATGCCCTCCAAACTGTAAACACTGTCTGCGACAAGAAATTAGAGAACAAGATGAGTTTCTTTGCCGAAGAATTAACATCCAAGGCCCAGATGATTGGGATAATAAAATCATCGCTAAAGAACAAAGTGAAGACCCGGATTTTGGACCAATTTTCCAGTGGAAGATAAGAAACATGGACAGACCCACCTGGCAGGATATTTCTGATAAATCACCGTC
This sequence comes from Monochamus saltuarius, assembly GCA_025584915.1. NCBI lineage: Eukaryota > Metazoa > Arthropoda > Insecta > Coleoptera > Cerambycidae > Monochamus > Monochamus saltuarius. The sequence goes on from CM046722.1 coordinate 12,171,402, forward strand.
TCTAAAAAGCTACTGGGCGCTATGGAATTCTTTAGCCATCGAGAACGGCGTATTAAAAAGAGTCTGGGAGAGCCCAGACGGCAAAGAAAAGATTTATCAAACAATACTGCCCCAGAAAAGAATTCCAGAAGTTCTTCAAGCACTGCACAGTGGAGTCGGTGGTGGGCACTTTGGAATAAACAAAACTCTGAATAAAGTTAGAGAACGATTCTACTGGCTTGGCAGTCGGTCCGATGTGGAAGAATGGTGCCGACGTTGTGATACCTGCGCCTCTAGTAAGGGACCCAGGACTCGAAGCCGAGGACAGATGAAGCAGTACAATGTTGGAGCTCCATTCGAGAGAATAGCTATTGACATAGCTGCTGACCATTTCCTCGTAGCAGCAGTGGGAATCGTTATATTTTAGTAGTGATGGACTACTTCAGTAAATGGCCAGAAATATATCCCTTACCTAATCAAGAAGCGGTTACCGTAGCCGAAGCTTTATTCGAAAATTGATATGTCGTTATGGGGTGCCCAGAGAGATCCATTCCGACCAAGGACGAAATTTCGAGTCGGAAGTATTTCAGAACGTTTGTGAGCTGCTAGGCATTCACAAAACCAGAACTACACCTCTTCACCCGCAATCAGATGGAATGGTGGAAAGATTCAATCGCACCATCGAAAACTTCCTGAGAACGGCCGTCAACGAGAAACAGACCAACTGGGATACCTGCCTTCCTCCATTTTTACTGGCATACCGAGCAGCAATTCATGAGACCACGGGTAAAACACCAGCCAACGTGATTTTCGGCACAGAATTGCGGCTACCCATAGATCTAATTATGAATCGACCGCAACACGAGGAAAACTTAGACGATTATCTCAGCCATCTGAAAGATCGAATAAAGATGGTACATGAAGAAGTACGAGAGAAGATAAAAATAGAAAGCGACAGAATGAAGACCAGATACGACTTGCGTGCCAACAGCAGCGGGTTTCAAGAGCTTGAGAAAGTGTGGCTCTATAACCCAAAAAGAAGCAAGGGTAAATCTCCGAAGCTGCAGAAATCGTGGGAAGGCCCTTATACCGTCGTGTCACGATTGAATGACGTAGTCTACAGGATCCAGAGGAATCCTCAAGCCAAGATGAAGATTGTCCACATCGATCGTTTAACACCTTATCAAGAAGGCCATGCGGACAATGGAGTAACCTGATCGGGACGATCAGTTCTAAGAGGGGGGCAATGTTACGAAAGCTCACCTACCTTTTTAGTTGGTTAATTATGTTCCTGTTTTCGTTAGAATTTATAATTGAAGCTCACCTACCTAGTTAGTTTGTAAATTACGTTTCTGTTCATGTTAGAATTTATAATTTTTGTTATGCCTTTATTTTGAAGATTTCAGGAATATTCCAGGCTATATTCTATTTGTTTTCGACACGTTCTCGAAGTCTCAGAAACTTCGAGAACTGTAGAAACCTATATAAGCAGATCATTTTCGGCCGCTGGAGTTAGTTTGTATTGAGCAGCCAAACGCGAGTGACAAACGTCAAAGTAAAGCGTTGACAGTTGCGAAATTTGTTGAAGGATATTTCTTGTATTATCAAGAGTGATAATAAAGATTATTTGTCTACGTGACGTGTTTCAACGATAACCTAGTTTCGAGGTTACAATATTAATACTTTTAATCCTAATAATTTCCTGTTAAATTAAATTTTTGCACAAGTTCAAAGAAACTTATTGAAACATTATTGAAATTCCCCTACAAGGAAAATAAAGTAAAATATGTGTAAATACGTAGGTATATAAAAGATTTTTATCGAGTGTGAACTTTCATCAGGGTTCGTGACACGTTTTCTTGTTTCCTTCGCAACAAATTCGCGTGGATCATGGAATAAAACTATTTTGTACTCAACAATCCTTCGACCAGTTCACAAGGGTATTATTATAGCAATTTTCTGTATACGTGTTGGTATTTTAGATTTCTAAGCTGTTTTAATAAACAAACTTTATTGCTCTTACACAAAAGATTATTCGTATACGATTTTCCTCTTATAACTTTCTATCTAAAAAAATATATAGAATAGAGTTTTGAGTTATATTTATTTTCCATTGTGTAAACATCAAGCTGATCATTAATTGTCAATTTCGTAATGCCTGCCACATTTAGTCGAGAATATGCTGATATTATTTATATTTATGGGTATTGCAACTCTATCACCAATTGTGTAGTTGCTGAATATTGACATCGCTTCTTGAACAGAAGAGTGCCAAATAGAAATGTATTCCAAACAGTCTTCAACAATGCACATGAAACTGGAATGTTTCCCAATGTGAGAATTACATATGAGAGGCAAGCTGGTCCTGTTCTAACAGTGAAAGAAGATATTCTAAATACCTATAGTAGAACGTAGCCAGGGTGTAAGTACAAGGCGCATTGCAACCCGTCTCCAAATTAATCAAACTACAGCATGGGAAGTCATTCACAAAATCGGTTTAAAACCTTTCCATATTCAGCCCATCCAGAATCTTCAGGACGGTGATAATGCTTTGAGGCTGCATTTTTTCAATTAGATAATCGCATACCATACACTTTACAAATACATTTTGTTCACTGATGAGGTTCAAATCACTCGTGTTGGAGTAAATAATTGTCACAATGAAAGTCGTTGGGCAGATGAAAATCCGCACGCCACGGTGGAAAGTAGGTAACATTTAGCATCTGTGTGCGATATGATTAAAAATCAATTACTTTGTCCAGTTGTGCTAGATGGTCGTCTTGCTGGAGCTAGATATGTAGAATTTAAAAAAAAATAATTTGGCAGATCTACTGGACGATGTTCCATTGGATATTAGGCAAAACATATCCTTTCAGCATGATGGCGCCCCTGCCCATTTTAGTCGTGTTGTGATCATCTATCATCGTCGAGGTGGTTTCCATAATTCGTCACCAAGGTCACCAGATTTGAATTCCCTTGATTACTGCCTTTGGTGATGGTTTAAATCATTAGTATATGCAACAAAAATGAACACAAGATATGCGCTATTCTATCGAACTGTTAATTGTGCAGCACTAACAAGAAAAAATCACCGTGCACTTCAACGAGCTACCAGTGCAATCCACAAACGAGCTGCTGGTGGTATATTTGAAAATTTAATTTATCCATTTTGGTTTATTACGTGTTTGGTTTATTCAATGTTATAATTTATAATACCTACAAAATAAACACTTTATCTACTAATGCATTACAATAATTAACTCGGGTAAAAATATATTCATTGCTATCTCAGTAACCATTGATAATCAAGCATATGTTTATTGGGCTCTCACTTTTGTCCTCTGAACACCCCATTCGAATATTGGGGTTCCCCCAATCACCCTGTATATGTTTGTAAATAAACATATTATGTACCTATTTTGAGATCCAAATTATAGACACCGCTGAAAAGCAGACAACAAGCAGAAATTAATAATTGAAACTGCCAAAACTAATATAAACTGCGAACAAACGAAATAGTTTTTGATACATTTTAGAACCAGTCTATTGGGGCATAAAATAAACTTCGGTAACACCCCTTTTATTTAATTAACTTTAAACGTACCAAATTTCACGGTAGAACAAAGCCAACAGATAATTTAAAATCCACACGCATAGCGGGCAAAGAAACATTTTGCGTTAAATGTTCAATTATTTCCCATTAATCTAGGAATCCATGCGCGGAAAATTCGGAACCTGCGGGTAACTGGATCTAAATAACTATTCCCTCTTTGGGAAGTCTGAATGATTTGGGATATTTAGCGGTGCGTAACTTTACATTAACATATACATTGAATGGTAATAGTACGGTAAACACTAGGCAGTCTACCTCATTTAGCATGTAAATTTGGGATTCCAAGAGTGGCGGATCGGACGAGTCGTAGGGTTTTCTAGAGGGCCGCGGGCTTGGGATGTTCCCACGCTCCGCCAAGTGTGCATAAATTTGCGCGCAGGACGTAAGCCCGAAACAAATCCTCCTAAATGGCCTTAATTAAATGGATCGAACTCGTGCCGGGCCGTAAATAAAACTGGGAAGTTTGAGTTGGAGATTACGGACGACAAAGGCTTGGGGTGATGTCAGTTATCGATCTTGATATTTTAGTTATCTGCGGCTGTGTTAATTCTGCACTTTGTCATTGTACCGTGTGTTTCGAAGAAGTTCTTCAAAAACGTAGAGAAAACGCGCCAAATATGGAATATATCCTTATTATACAGGGCCTTTTCAAAAGTAGTACAAATGGTACCGATGAATCTACAAAAAACACATTTACATAAAAATGACCCTTAGTAAAATGTACAGGAGATATTGTAAACGCAATAGAGCTCTTTTTTCTGCTTTGCGTTGCACTATGCAGGGCGTTTACGGTTGCGGCGGCTAGCTATGATCTCAGGGCGTCTGATGGTTCGAAGATCCAGTCCAGGATCTTACTCGCGGGAGGATTTGTGGCGATTTGGTTAGGTTGATGTTTTGGGCGCCAGGAAGCTTTATAACCTCGGATGAACGGGGGTCGAGAGGGACTACCCAGCTAACAATTTCTTGTTCTGTAAAAATTGTAAGAACGTTTCCAGAGCAAATTTTATAGAGCAATGTTTGTTCTAAGAACATTTTCAAAACATTCTTACAACACTTATACCATAAAAATGGGCACCGTTCTATAGAACCTTTTAGTTCTTTAAGCGGTTCTGTAAAGCTTGCAGGAAATAATTATAGAAGTCTTAAAGAATTTTTATAACACAGTTACAAAGCAATCTCATAAAAATTCTATAGCACTTCACTATACAATTTTTGTGTTGCATGGTGTTATATTTAAAGAACTTTAAAATCGTTTAATTGTATCTTTTAAAAACAAAATGTTTCTGTATCGCACATGTTAGAAATAATATGGACGGGCCAATAAGAACCAATAAGAAGGGCCTAGCCTGCATAGGAGTACTTACATTATTACGAATTGCTTAGTTTGTTTGTCCAGTACATTTTAATGCGGAAAAAGTTTTATCGTGAAATATGTGGTACATAATGGTAATTTTTTGACGCGCCCTCAGTTAACCTTATATTTCCTATGATGCTGGAAATTTAATAAAAATTTTTTTTTCTAAATTGATGAATATAACAACCAACTGTTCATAAAATAGTCAGAAAGTAAGTATATCCATATTATTGATATCATTTCACCTATTTATATTGTACATATTTTTAATTCAGATTTTTTTCCTTCTTCACAATATGGCGACAGAAAGAAAGGCTTCATCTTGTACTTCCAATGGATTCTCACTAATATGACATTTTTGTGTCGATTGCAATGATTATAGAGCAAATATGCTTCGTAAGCAACTACTTAATATTCACAGTGCTGTCATATTTTATTGTGGTAATTTCACTTATTTCAATCTTATTTAATAAATCTATTAAAATTCTTTAACTTCAACATCTAAAAGTGAAAATGTTTAAGGTTTGGAATGGTCTAAATTAAATATGTTACTAAATTTCTATAAGAAAATCAATTTCTCTTAGCAATCAAATAAATCTTATCTATCGTAATGAAATTTTCTTTCTGCAAGCAGATAATAATTTTTACAAGTCACGACTATGTTATACAAATTTCCCCATTATACTTTGATCAAAATATTTCGTACTATTACAGGCAGGTCTCGTCAGATGGGGCTATGGAAAACCTACATATATAAAAAATGATAGTTCTATAGCGTGTCTTTATGGAACAAAAAGGCTTTTGTTACTTATTTACTCTATAATGATTTTATAACAACTGTATTATTATTCTCTACAACTGCTTTAAAGAGCTTTTTCTCTTAAGTTCGTTAGCAGCTTCCATATTTGTAATTTGTTTTCCGCAGCAGAATTGTAACTTAACAACGCCTTATACAATAGTTCTATAATGAAACTATAAGCGACATAACGGAATAATTTTATAAGAGTGTCACAGGAGATGGTATAATTCTATAAAGCAGTATTTTGCATCGGTTTTACAGTAATTTGATTCTATAAGCACCGTTGCTGTAAAATTGTGTTATTGTACACACTTATAGGGCTACATTAGCAGTTATCTTATAAGTGCTCTATAAATTATGCTCTAAGAACGTTCTTGCAACAAATTTAAAAACAATTCAGTTTCTGAAGGCAAAATAGTCTCATGTGCCACATTAATGCAACAATTTAGTATTCTAAATACAACTATAAAATATTAACAGAATATAAAACTTCTATTACTCTAAATTTATAGAACTACTTTGCTAGCTGGGTATCTCTCTTTACCCACTTCATCGCTGTAGGCCTGGACGCCTCGTAGAGGTGGGTTCCCTTCTCCGGTCAGCCTCGACCTCAGAAGATGCTGTTCAAAAATGCGCTCGGTTTTATGAGCGTTTCTGGCCTAATTTCTAACGCCAAGAGCCAATGGGGTGGCTTGGATGGGGTTGTGGCACTCTGATTGGCCGAGCGCCAGATATGCCCCCTGGCGACGAGCAAAACTCGGGAGCGGGCCAAGCGGGGCGTCATTTTACGTCTCTGAGCTGCAGCGTTAACATCTACAACAATATAGCCCTTCAAAGTTTACAAAAAATATGGAATAGTGGCTGTAATTTGAATACCAAATAGGGTGTAATAGTCAAATTTTACATAAACTTTCTACTCTGAATCTGAATAAATTATAGCGGAAAACAATTTTAGAAGTTCAACTTTAACACCCTGTATCTTTTAAGAGAGGCATATTTGTATATAAGTAAGTAGGGTTAAATTGTCATTTTATGCCATCAAAAATACGCAGTGAACGGGATGACCTGCTCTTTTGCTACGCTCTGTATATTAGAGATGGTAGGGGAAAAACAAACTGTTTTTTATAAATCCACGCCATTGAGGCTACAAATGCAAGTTGACGCTGCAGTGTTGCAGCTAATAGATTGTTCAAGTCTACAGGGTGTTTTAAAAAAAAGTAGCACAAATCGTACCAGTGAATCTACAGCTATAAAGAACACGTTTAGATAAAAATGATCTTAGTAAAATGTTCACTCCTTAGGAAATACAGCCCTTCAAAATATCCAAAAACATATGAAATAGCGGCTGTAAATTCAAAATCAGATCAGATTTTCAAGTACCACTTTGAAATTTTACAGAAGGGTATTATTGTAAATGACGCCTAAAAAACGTAGAAACGGGGAAGAAGGGGCTATTTTATCCCCCCACTTTTTTCTGACGGACGTCTATGGACGATTTTTTATGACATCGTAATATAGGTAGAATTTTTTTTAGAATATTTTATAACTTTTGATAATTTGTCATAAAACTCTTCATTTTCGAGATAAAGCATGTAACATTAGAGATAGTCGTTGCAAAATGAGTTGCACGTAATAACAGCTTTAAATTTCAAATTGCAAAGCAACAATTTGTAATGAAAAAACAATGATTTAAGAAACATATTAGTTATTAAATAGAAGAATTATAATAAAATTTAATTGAAAACTGTAATTTTAACATTTCAATTTACTAATTCAACATTTCAATTGCTTCACATGTCAACCTGCCTTCGAAATGCATAAACGAGCAAGAAAGTGTATCTGATAGTTTGAAAAACCTGTGACTTTTGCCTAATTGTTTCAGCCGCATTTATAATACGCCTTTTCAGTTAATCAATATTCTCAATTGATTCGGAATAAACGTCGCCATTCATAAATCTCCAAAGTCTATCCAATGGACTAAAATCTGGGGGAGCGTGGTTGCCACTGAATAGTTGTGTTTGCGGCTCATAAATACCAAACCTATATCAAAAGTTAAAACAATACAACATATTGAACACATACTGTACATCAAGAGTACCATAACAAGTAGCTGTTTAAATTCCACAATTTAACATAATAATAAACAACGTATTCAGTAATAAGATAATGAGTAAAGAAGAGAAGAGTAAAGTTGAGTAATAATGAGTAAATATGATAAGATGATAATTAATATTCAGAACAAAATCGAGTGGTAAGTATAGATAAAATCTAAAAGTATAGCAAAAACTGTTCATTAACTTGAAATTTCTTTATATTTAAAGGTAAAATGATGAACAATTTTAGACCGTAATAAAAAACAAATCGCTGTATGTGAGACTTCTTACAAAAAACAATAATCATAGTTTGATCCGTCTTTACTCAGGTATTATACATATCACTTACTTCACAAAGGCATGAAGGATTCTTAACTAATATATAAAATAAGTACATTCAAGATTGCCATCAGATTCAGTAACTGTTATTATATCTATATAATCCTGAGTGGCAACGCTGCTGGACTTCTATATAGCTTCAATACTCGTACGCGTCATCAGAAAATTTGTAGCGTACCAGGAGTGTCGTGTTACCGATTGTTATGGGTTTATCTTTTGAAAGGTCGAGTAAACAAATTTTTCTCAATTTTCTGTCTTTATTAGGCCTTCCGAATACGCGGTTAAAATTAATTACATTATGATTGAATCATCCTGTATATATTTTTAGGGTTCTACAAGTTTCCGCGGTCTTGAGAACGTGTCGGAAATCAAATCTAATATGGCCTGGAACATTCTAGAGAACGTCAAAATAAACGCACATATTACAAAAATTATAAATTTAACAAAGTAAAACGGTAGGTGAGCTTCCGTAACAATACATATTTGAAATTATCTTATCATGCTTTAAAGACATTTACCTTTTCAACTATCGCATAAATCAAAGCGCAGACAAATAAATCTACGCTAACTGCGCAGTGTGTGAAAATAAAGCCGGGTATATCAATATTTGTTCACGAAGAAGAGGCGACAGTTTATGATATGGGCCAGAGTACTCCCTCAGATTCTCCTCGATGAGGCAAACAGAAGCGAGATGAGGCTCCATAACTTAAAATTTGTTTGAGTTGAATATCTGACGGTTACGAAATTCTGCTCTTAACTTAGAACGTAGAACCGAAGGACTTTATTAAATATCGAACTTTAAAAAAATCATATTGTACGTGGCGTTTTCTGAAGAACAGGGTACATTATTTGAAATCAGAGGTAGTCTATATAACGTGATGTGGTAAACATAGCTTGTTGAACTTTATTAAAATTGAATTCTGGTAATATTTGGAAAACCACTTCACGGATCCAGCGGAAATTTTCAATGGACATATACCAGGTGTTTGGAAAAGTTTGTACAAAACTTAAGGCAGTAAAAGTAGAGCCAAAAACGTAAACAAAGTTCCTATAAATATTAGTCCTCCGGAGCATCGTTACTGAGATGTGACTCTTCAAAGGGGTTATATCATTCGGATATGTTTTAAAACAACTTTCTTTTTGATTAAGATAATGGAATGAAAATTGTAGGTAATAATCATACCCTAAGGATCTCTATCATATGTTTAATCCAAATTGGTTATAAATAAATAAGGGTAGTTTTCTAACTACGATTTATATCAACTTTCTTTCTGATTATGATAATGGAACGAAAATTGTAGGTAATAATCATACAATAACGGTCTTTAACTATCATAAGTTTCATTCAAATTGGTTATAAATAAAGGTAGTTTTCTAACTACTATTGACGGAAATTTTTCGTTTTTTTTCTTTGAATTATCAAGTACATAATGTTATTTTTCAATAAATTATACTGTTTTTATAGAAAAAAAATTCTATCCATTTTTATTCAACGTAGTTTAGTCAAAAGTAATTATTTTTTAAATAATATAAATAATAGTAGGTATGGTACAGTAACATTTTTTTAACATAGTAGGCATCTGTCATGGTGACAGATTCGAGTATAAGTGAAATGAAATAATTTTAAATTGTTTTTTTGTGCATACGTCACACATATCGATATATTAAGGCAATTTAATTTGCACCACGACGTCATATTATGATTTATGCACTGCTGCAAGTGATGGCAAAGATCAGAGCAGGAGTTTATCTCAGTAAACAGTTTAAAGTCATCTGCAAAGAGTAAACGCTCACAAGAAATCATATCTGGAAGATCCAAGAACCCTGTGGTACCCCCGACATTGGAAAAATGGATAAGAAAGAAAGTTCTGATCTGATCATAAATTGTATGTCTGATAAAAAACCAACTTTTCTAATTTTACTAGCAAAATGTTGTGATCAATTTGACAAATGATTTTTGGAAATCCATATAAATAACGTCAACTTGTATACCACTTTCTAAGACTTTAGCGGTGTATTGAGAAAAAACAGCTAAATTAGAAACTGTTGACTTGCATACATTCATATTGACTAGTAGATATCATCTGCTTGGTTGCGTAATAAATTTTACTATCTTACGTCACAAAGAGAAATTTCATAATAAGAAAATCTCTGTGTAAATAGTGACATTATTTCAAAGAATGAAAACTTTCTAAGAATTTTAAGAATTTCGAATTCAAAATTTGAATTTTAACGCCCTGTAACTTTTTTATTAGCCACAAATGGACCAAGGTAAGTTTGACTTAATCGCATTATTTTTATGTAAGGAATCTATTCTTGCTCTGTGTCCCATTCATTTCGGGACACCCTGTATATGCAATGTACCATAATCCAAAAATAGACGAAGTTGTAAAAGCTAGAAGAGTGCAGTGGCTAGGGCATCTAGAACGTATGGAAGATGAAAGGACAGTTAAAAAAAATTGTTAGGAGTAAACCAAACTAGAAGAAAAAGGAGAAAATGGAGAGAGGCAGTGGCAATGGATCTAAGGGAGATGTAACGGATTGAAAAAGAAAGGCGAAGAATAAAATGGAGTGAAGGAGAATAACGCAACTCTGGGCCTAAAGGGCCTGTAAACAGCTTTATATATAACCGCGTTTTAGTACGCATAAAATGCAATTTTACAATGTTTTTTTTTAATAAAAATTATGTCATTTTGCACTTTCTTATAGTACAGTTTGTATATTGTAGTTTTGACAGTAATACATGCAATTAGTGAGGAGGTATTTTGAATATACTATTAAATTTGAATGAAAGCATTGCTAATACAATTTCTACTAACCTTCATAAATCCTAGAAAACTTAGAATTTGCAATTTTTAGAAATGTATAGTCTCCAAATAAGCGCAATCTTAGAGCTTATTTAATAAAAATTGTTTTAAAATTACTATTGTTGTCTTATTTATTATGTTGATGATTTGTATACTTATAAATGTAGACACCCTAGATATTACAAAGAGAATTAATATAAAAAATTCGGTCTCAATATCTTTTTCAATCATTGTTACGGTTTCCCTTTACCTTTATAATAAATTAAATTAGGTTTGATAATTTAAATAGGTATGAAGTACATTCGACAGTAATAATAAAAATGTATCGGTCAAATATATTACTCTGTATAGCGAAGTTTATGAATATGTTATCTGCGAAGCACTGTTTGCGCGGGGACACCTTTTTTGTTTCTAAGCGGACGATTCTATTCGATTCTATTTTCCTAGCAAGATTTTGATGGCTGTATGAACGGCAGAAATTTTCGTTATATACGGATTTTATTGTTAATTTTCGGAAGTACAATTTTGTCGATAGTGATTATTGTAATTGTTTCAACCTGGTGTTGGATTTGATTCCGAAATTTGGAAAATAGTCTCTGATTTTCACCACGAGGCCGCTCGAGAACAAAGGTAAAAAGTTCATTCTCTTTTATTATAAAAATTCACATATTATGTTCAGTGAACAATCTATTTAGACGTTTGATATGATCTAGGCCTCATCTGATATCATCTTATATCATCTCATCTGTAATTCCTCGTCTCTTCTTTCTTCATCATCTTCGTGCTCTCCAAAGCCAAGATTCTACAGACGAGACCACAGTTGTCTGTACCTGTACTAAATATCCTGCTGGTAGTCTTTTATACGGGGCAGATCGCCGGAGTACACCACATCTTCGTAGAGCATCAATTCTCTCCACTTACAGGGTGTTCGCTTGCTGTTGACACCATTGCCTGGACGATCTGGACGTACTGTTCACCGAATCAAAACCAGATAAGCTTAGTTTAAGATTTAAACTGTCATCTGACACCCTGAATATCTAGATTTAACTATATTTTGTCTTTATTAACACTTATGTCCATATTATTGTTATTTGTACTGGTTATACTGTTTTTATATATATATATTTAGAATATTTATTATTCAAGACTAATAGTCCCCTTTTTCTGTAAATTGAATACTTTTAGCCACTTAACTCTATTTGATGATTTATTTTAAAACTGAAGATCAAATATAAAATCATAATTTCTTATAATTAAATACTTACCATGATCATGTGCACCAATCTATAGTACTGTAGAGTGGGTTTTTACTGAATACTGTATTTATATCATAACATTACGATATATACTTGCTAAATATCAGTATAATAAATACTGATTATATCGATTGCCGTTATTCTTTTCAGTAAATTTAATTAGTTAGAGAACTGTGTATCAATTGCTGCCTTTTTCCCGTTTTTTTTATTATTGAAGAATCTTAATAAGGTATAAACTCCTTAGAGTACAGGGTACGTTATAACAACGGGTTGTAAAACGGGTGGCGCCAAATAAATAATTGTTAATATTTACCCACTCCCCTCTTCCTGTGCTAGGGCCAACCCTAAACGAAACTAAGGAGTTTGGTACATCAGTTTTTATTATTACCACCCCAAACTACCAACGTAGCATCATTCTACAAAGAATATATCTCAGCTTTGAGGTTTCATAGAATGTAAATTATTAGCAATGCCATATAAGACATTCTGTAAATTAAAGTTTATACTCGTATATCTGTATCCGTATGCACATTATTTATGCATGTTATTAAGAATTTAAAAATAAAATATCGCTGTATCTCTCTTTTCAGATAAGCTATGAAAATCAGAAAATACTAAAACATTTCATAATTTCTTCGAAAGGTATTTAACCATGTATCTAAATTTTCCATTTGGGAAACGTACATTCTTCACACAACTATATTCCGGTGCACCCAGTTTGAACGAAATTTATTATGCGCTTCTCGCTTGCCAGCTCCACAAATTAAAAAAAGCATTGCACAGCTTCAGTTTCCATTAATTTTGTAAGCCTTGCTCATCATTATTCCGCAAACTGGTTTCCGTGTAATTTATTTCTGCTAAAATAAACTCGCAGCTGATTAATTATAAACATTTGCAATAAATCCTTTTATAACGGAATAATATTATTTCCTGATAGAAGTTTCGATGCCGAAATAATTAAAAGTTCTGGTTTTATTATTCCAAGGAATATAGAAAATGACTTTGAGATTGCATGCTCCGGGTTGTTAGCTGTTGCCAGGGAGGGGAGTATTTTTTAGGATCGTTTTATTTATAGAAGGAATCGGAAAACCAGATTAATTTCGTCAGAATTATTCTGAATGATTTCTTTGTTTCCTTCATCTGTTGGGTCAGCTACCAAAAGAGACCTAAAATACAGCGGTCAAAGAGGGCCTATTGTGCTTCTCACTAATAAATAATTCCTTTGTCTTTTGCATAAAGTCCAAAGGTCTGCTAGCCGATATTTTCCTAAATTCCCTTGCATATAAGAAAGGTTTACCAAGAAGACAAAATCTCCGTCGTGCTAGTCCGTCGCATTCTTCCAGTAAATGCAACGCGATCTGCTCATTACAGTTGCACCATAGATATTTTCAATTATCTACCAAATTCATATTGTTTCCTCAATCGACAGTATCTTGCTCATCAATTGATATGCCCTTTTCTGCGAAGGCTTCCTACACTTGAACTTGCCCTAGTTTTGAAACCCAGTATTCATGTCCTTTTTGAACCATTTCTCCCAGAGGTCGTATTATGGCACTGTAAAGAATGCCAAAGACTGACTCTGGTCCTAGGAAGAATGCTTCAGATCCCTATTTCGCATGTTCATCTATTTTTTTTACTTTAATTCCCTCATGTCCTAGCACTCAGCAGAGCCTGACTGTATTGGTACTTGACAGTTTATTTAACTCAATCAGTTGTAAACAATCTCAAACCAATCTCGACTCCACCTCATTTGACTCCAATGCTTTTACTGCAGCTTGACTATACGAGAATGTATAGGTGAGATTACTTTCTAAGAATCTCCATTACAGACGCTGCAAAAATTTCAGTCTGGACTAATCTAGAAAAGGAAGACCACAACTTGCCATGTGGGTCTCACTTCTGCTACTCCAACTTCAGTTCCATTCTTTATTTTAGAGCTATATGTAAACTACACCAGCCTCCATCTTTCCAGTACACTGTGCTTTAACTCCCATTCCTCTCGATTCCCTCCCTATTTGAGTCTTGAATTGTCTATGAAAGTTCTGTCACATTTTATCTCCAGGATGGGATCTAGCAGCAACGTTTCCATTATCTTGGAGTGACCCTTATTATAAGATACTATTCTCCACTCATTACTGTTTCTCTTTCGGTAGGCTACCATTATTGTTTCTCTTTTCAGCACAATATGTAATGGTGGCAGAGTTAGTAAGACATCTCTGAACTGTGTGCAGCTTGTTTGACCTTAAGTCACCATGTTGATGATAAAAAGTAGATTCGTGTGTCCTCAACGTCGTTATTGCTTCATGGTTTTTCATTTAATGTGTATAAACAAAGAATATTAATATCTGAAATGTGTTTCGATATCTGTTATTCTACTGCTATCAAATTGTATGAACTTAAACAGGGAATGTGTTTTGAGGGGTTGGTGTTAATAAGAGACAGAAAATTAGCTAGACCTAAATTAATTACCAGTGATTTGGACTCTTTATAAGAAAGCTGGTAGGTATAATTCTTTTTGGTTCTAAAACTAAATGAAATTTGACAAAGCATCATTAATAAAGATTTTTTAATCTAAAATTTTGTCATTGCACACTGCACCATTTTGCCGTTAGAATCCCATTAATTTCTGAATCTGAATGTAATTAATTGAAAAGTTACAAATGCAGAAAATTACATAAATACATATTTGGATGACAGGGCAGGTTACTCTTTCAGATTTTAAACTTTTGGGTCCCTCTAATCTCAAGAGGTCTGAGCAAGGGCTCGTACATTATATTCCCAAATTAAAATCAGCAGGAAATGTAATTTCGGACCCTTTTTCCAAGTTGATGTATAATTAGGCGTGAAAAATTACGTTAATTACGTCCTCGCCTTGGGAATGCTCACAAATTTAAGTCTCTCCGCAAGGCTTGTCACTATTTCAGTACAAATTTTAATAATTTTTCATTGACACTTTGCTATTCAGTGAAAGCTTTTTATAGGCTTACAACTAATAAAATTAACACTACCAAATGGTTCACTATAACCAGACAATATTGAAACTAGTTGTTACTTGAAACTTTAAGTAAACTAGTGATAAAGAAAAACTTTTAGAAGAGAACAACGATAATAAATTGGTAATATAGCCAGAACCCTTCAAATGATGTAGAAAATTATATATATAAACAAAAATTTTAGTTTAATATAGGGTGATTTATAACTTATTCAAAATAATTTGGAAATAGATGCGCCATGAGAAGTGGAGAATATCGTAAACAAAAATTTTGTCAAATTCTTATAGTTTTAAGAAAAAAATTATTGAATTTGCAGTACTTTCAACTTTTACATCGTCTCTAGCGTCATTGGAATGCAGGCAATTCCGAATACAAAAATCCGATTTTAGTATTAAGGTTTTTACGATAACTTTTACATTAGTTTTCAAGTGTTGTTCAAAAATGGCTTACGTGTATAACAACTCAGATATCGTTTTAATTTATGGTGGAGAAAAACAAAATGGTTTAGCAACTTGTCGTCTGTATGCCGAACAATTTTTGTGTGCTAAATGCAGACACTTTTATCGCGATAGTGCAATATGGACGTGACATGGGATATTTGCAATCGAATCGTGAAAGAGGTTCGAGGTCCAGGGCGTCCACGGCGTATTGCAGCAGCTGGGGAACCCATTTTAGAGGTTGTTGAAGAGAATCCCCGAATAAGTACCAGCCTAATCGCTCAACATGTACGAAGAATGTCCCAATCAAGAGTGTGGCGTGTCATACACGAGGCTCAATTATATCCGTACCATGTAAAGCGTTCCAACCATTAATGTAATTTATAATTATTACGAATTAGATTTTGTGAATGATTGCAAAAAAATGCTCAAAATCTCAAATTTACAGCTGATGTGTTACATATGAAGCTATTTTTACACGGAATGGGATGTAAGTATAATATTCATGATACTTTCGGATTTTGAAAACCTGTACGTGTTCAACGGAATTGGACCATTAATATTACCTAATCGAATGAACGAGGTTCAGTATTTTTAAGATCTTTCCAAATGATCTGCCTGAACTTCTGCAAGATGTGTCCTTAGCTGTGCTACTTCTAATGTAGTTCTTGCACGATGGTGCTCCCCTCATTTTCGACAAAATGTTCCTTAATAAGTTCAAGGTGTACGATGGATTGGACGAGGAAGACCGGTACAGTGGCTGCCACGTTCTCCTGACTTAAAACCTTTGGACTTATTTTTGTGAAGATAGCTAAAATATTAAGTGTAATGCACCGAAGTGGACACTAGTGATGTCAACTTCCGAAGTCAAAACCGACAAGAACCAGAAACATTTGTGTTAGTTAATTAAAACCACACATTACTGTTACTATTTAATAATAATAACGGCAAAAGCAGTTGAATTTGCTGATATAAAATGTGTTATAAAATTTTATTTACTGCTTTCCTTCGGAACTTCTTTCAATTTCTTGTTCGTTCATTTCTCATTTGTAGATCATTTTGTGGAGTGGCTTTAATTTTCCACTTCTGTTTGAGTGTATTAATTGGCCCTTTTCTAAAGTGGAGGTTAAAGAACGAAACAATTAGAGACGCCGTATAATTAAGTTAAAATAGTGATAGCACTCTGTCTGTATTAAATTTGTGTTGCAGCTGAACAATACTCTGATAGAGCAAGTAATTAATGACATTCTTCTTTCAAACACTTGTCTCAAAGGATATTGTCCCATAATTTAAAGCATCACTCTTATAATTAATACATTAGGTGTATAATTGACATTCATTATAAAATTACTTAGGTATATATTTCTTAGTTAGTTCCAATAATGTATTGCTACACATATATTTCTTAAGCGATGATGATATGCTGAAATAATTCAGAAATTAATACATTGATATCCAACAATTTTTAGTAAAAATTATCGTTACCTATGTGATATTAACAAAATGATCAACTCTGGTATATCTACGTTTCACACATTCTGGCATACATTTTGTTACTTTAATGTAATTATACCATCATCTATCGAAATTATGCGTTAACTGAGGTTTGGTAAAGCATCAGAGGACATGATATACGAACTAATTGAGTTCTGTTTGTGCTACTGTAAATATAACAGTTGCTTCCTTTTGATGACTCCAATCTTCAAATAAGCGATGCACTTTTTCATATTTATCTTTGGATTTTGTAGGCTATAATTTAATTTTTATTTTTTATTTTATTTTATTCCAAGCACATACCCAATAGGCAAATGCCCAATTACAGGGTATGGTAAAACATATACAGTGTACAATAAACACAGGACTGTGTACAAGACACAAAGATACTAACAAAACGAAGAGAAAAATAAACGAGAGGCAAACAAAAAATTAATGGACAAAAAAAATTTAATAAACAAAAAAAATAATAAACAAAGAAATATATAAGTACCTATGTAACTAAGATAAATACCTATCTAAACCTATCTTCACTAAGTACTGCATTTTTTATAGCATGCACTGAACAGCAAACAATATCTACACTAGATTCTATATCATTGTACCTTGAGATAATTTGATACAAAGGCGATGCTACAAGAATATTGGTGTGCGCAGTAGGAAGGTTAAAAATATTATTACTTCTTGCTGAAACTCGTGGTATTTTGAATTGGATATAGCTGAGAACACTTGGACATTCCAAAATGATATGAACGATTTTATACAAGAACATTACTTGGGAGACTGCCCTTCTTTTAGACAAAGTATGAATATTGAACAGATTAAGTAAAAATTCATGCGGAACACCCTGAGAAGGATACGTACCGTCCAATAAGTACTATGCAGATTTCATAAATCTACGCCGAACTCTTGAAGACACAATATGACCAACACAGATTGGCCTCCAGACTATTGACGCATATTCCAATTTCGAACGAATGAGCGTAGTGTATAGCAAACGTAAAGTAGAGATATTGGCAAACTCTTTGTAATTTCTTATAATATAATCAAAAGACTTAAGTGCGGAAGACGTCATAAAGTCAATATGTTTAGAGAAGGTTAAAGTTGGTCGAATGTTACTCCAAGATCTTTAATGTAATTTGGTCTAAGAAGTATTATTCAGTGTGTAAATAAATTTAATTGAATTCTTTTCCTAGCGAACGTAACGATATTCTATTTAGACGCATTCAAAGGTAAACAATTATGTAGACACTAATTGCAAACATTGTCAATTGCACTCTGTCACCTGTCACAATCAGCAACGGTGTTAATTTCACATAAAAGTTTGAGGTCATACATCCAATAGTGCACCTGCAAGTCCTCAACAGTGTCCTTTATAAATAACACTGAAGTAAAGGTCCAAGTATGGAACCCTGTGGTACGCCAGATATTTGATGAAACATTTGAAACTTAAAACCACGATACTGAACAAACTGATGTCTATTACTTAAATATGATTGTAAATTGTCAGATAATCCAAAAGCATCTAGTTTAGTTAATAAAATATTGTGCTCTAGTCTTTCAAAAGCCTTAGTGAAATCAGTGTAGATAACATCACATGACTCATCCTGTCAAGACTTTCACTCATAAATTGCGTTTTTGGACTAAGTTAGTAACAGTGGATTTACCTTTTCGAAGCCATGCTGCTCACTAGGTATCAAAGAAGATAGAGAACTAGAGAATGTTTAGTAAAACATTGTGTAACAAAATTTCAAATAGTTTAGAACAATTACAGATTATAGTAATTGGCCGATAGTTACACAACATTCATTTTTGCAGCCCTTCATGAATATTGGACAAACTCTAACTTCCACGAATCAGGATAACACGATGTTTTTAACAACAAGTTATAAATGATTGTTAGCGGGGCAGCAAGAGCTGACGCACAGTCCCTAATAAGAAACGCTGGTATTAAATCCGGCCCGGAAGTCACTCTAGATTTGAGTCTCCTAATGGCAGCATATACCTCATCTACTGAAAAGTTTATTATGTCTGTTAGATTGGAATTTAAAGTAGAGGTTACAAAAGGACCGCTGCTAGGTTGTGTGTATGACCGAGAAAAAAAATCTGCAAAACTGTTCACTAAAGCTTGCTTGAGTTTGACAAGAGCATAGATGGTATAGACAAAATACTCCTTTCAACATTTATAAAAGACCAAAAGTTTCATCATTTTGAATATTATTTTCACACATACATACATATACGTATACGTACATATAACTTATAAGGACTGATTATAACCTATAATCGTGATTTTGGATGATTCTTCTATATCATCTTCCATATTATCGTTGTAAGCACAAGATTCTAAAATTTTTCATAAATCACTGATGCAATTAACGAAATTCTAATAATCAAACTCTTCTTCTTGATTCACATTTTCGAAATTCACAATTTTCAATAAAACTATAGTTATATGAGCTATTTTCAAAACACTATAAAAAAATCAGGTGTGCAACTCGTAAGAAAAGCGTCTTTCCTATCTTATTGCACAAACAGCTATTTCACCTAACTAAACCATCTTCATATCATCAAACAGCAAGTACTAATTTAATTGGCAAACAGTTTAGTAATACAGGGTCCAATCGAAGATGCGGAAATCGGATTTCAAATTAATATTAGGAGCAGGTAAGTACTAAGGGCCAGAGAACTTTCAGTTTCAGACTTATGGGGCTTGACGAGGGTTAGACTGGATACCGGATAAAGTTGTTGCATTGATTTTAATACGATTTCAGTGCCATTTCAGCCTGAAGGTCAGAATTTATCCACTTCGGTTAATCCACTATCCTGAAAAGTCTAGTTTAGGGTAAATGAGATTAGAATTTTCGTAGAGAACTTAGGGAATGTAATTTTTAAATAGGTAATTTAGAAGATTTTTTAAATACGTTTTGTCTAAGTATGTTTAATCCACGGTATTCAATTTGCATTTAACATAATTTAATTAATAATTATGATTTTTTTTGTATCGATCGCATTCTTTAAACAACGTTGTAACACTGAAAAAAATGTTTATGTAAATTTATCATTGGCTTTTGTATGCCCATAACTAACATGGTAATTTTACTTACAATTTGTAAACTTATTATGTCACATTTGAATGTGATTAAGCTGATAACACTTGTAAAAAATTATATGCATTTTTAACATGGAAATTACGTTTTCATATACAGGTTGTATCACATAAGAGTGTCACTCCCATGTATCTCGCTTAATATGCGGGACACGTCTAAAGTCTTTAATTATTTTTGTTGCATTTTGGAGGTCTTTATGCTCGTAAAAACAAATTTGAGATTCATGGCCAACTTTATGAGTAATAACAGAAAAACCTGTAAAGTGCCCAAACTTTAAGGCTGTCTAACTTTTTATGTTAAAGATAGGGAAAACTTATTGGTATTAAATTTTTATTGCTAAATTGATACCTTCCACCTGATATAAACAGATTTTGAAATATCGTATGTGGTTCGCTGCGCTCTCTAGGCTGATAAAAAATTTGTTATTGAAGTAGGCTATGGCCACAAAAATTGCCTGTTTTTCGTATTTCATGCAATATACTACATGTTGCCCTTATCTTTCGTATTTATTGCAATTTTTTCAATTTTAGTTAAAAAAATGTACCTAAATATTTTCGTGTTGCTCAAGATAATGTAGAACCTGTTTTAAAGACGTCAAAAAATAATAAACAGAATGTACTTTTTTATGCAAAATACAGATTTTCTTATAATATTATTTTATTACATTGTCTGTGTCAAAATAATTTTAAAGACCCAATTGCTTCTAATGTGAAAACCAATAAAATAATATTATAAGAAAATCTGTATTTTGCATAAGAAATACATTCTGTTTATTATTATTTTTTTGCAGTTGGCGCCTTTAAAACAGGTTCTACATTATCTTGAGCAACACGAAAATATTTAGGTACATTTTTTAAACTAAAATTTAAAAAATTGTAATAAATACAAAAGATAAGGGCAACATGTAGTATATTGCATTAAATACAAAAAACAGGCAATTTTTTGTGATCATAGCCTGCTTCATTAAAAATTTTTTTATCCGCCTAGAGGGCGTAGCGCACCACATGCGATATTTCAAACATCTGTTTATATCAGGTGGAAGGTATCAATTTTGCAATAAAGATTTATTACCAATAAGTTTTTTCTATCTCTTAAAATAGAAAAGTTAGACAGCCTTAAAGTTTGGGCACTTTACAGGTTTTTTTGTTATTACTCATAAAGTTGGCCATGGATCTCAAATTTGTTTTTACGAGCATAAAGGCCTCTAAAATTGCAACAAAAAACAATTAAAGATTTTTGATGTGTCTCGCATATTAAGCGAGATACATGAGAGTGGCCCTCTTATGTGATACAGCCTGTATAAGTGTACATTATATGAAAATAATACAATATGTGTTCTTTATTTTGTTACTGCAAAACCATTCAATATACGAAAAAATGTGAAGTGATCTATTTTATTGCAAAATGATAAGCTTTTCACAATATATTTTTTATTTTCGAAAAAGGCAGTGGCGTATCATTTTTTTCATTAAAAATAGTGATAGTGAAATTAATAACGACGCCGCTGGTTAAAACTGAAAATTAATTTCTTCAACAAAACATGTGCCTTTGCATCTAGTTTACACCCACCAAGTTCCACAAAAATATTTTATGCAATTTAGGAGTTATTTAAAAAAAATTAAAAATCTTTATCACCCTGTAAATAAAAAATAAAGCCGAAACGGACCTATGTTTATATGAAACTTTTGTCTTAAAATCATGCGTAGATTAACCTCCTATAATATTGACATTCAATTATAAAACACCCGGTATATTCTATTAATAACGGGACTATTTACACGCTTTAGGTATTTATCAATTAATATTGTAAATTACATGAAATAACTATATAATTACCATAACTAATATGGTAAATATTATGTAAATATAAATAATTTAAAAATTTTAGAGACATTTTTTTAGAGTGAATATTTAAAAATAAAGGGAAATTTGCTATTCGTGCGGAAATATCGAAACGGAATAAAGAGAAAATTCCTGATTATATAATCTCATTATGATTTCGCTTCTAGAAATATCTTGTGGATTTAATGGCCTGAAAAAAGAAAATTGCAAGGCATTTCACGGTTGATATATTTATTCAGAGATTTAAATTCTTCGTTTTGTGAAATAGGCAATGTTTCTTTTTGGATATTCGAAAAAGTGACTAAAAATATATTTGTCATATATCATATGTGATATACAGGGTGATTCAGTAATAATGTAATTAAATTTAACAGAAGATAGGAATAGTATAAAACATTTTTTTAAATCATTATCTAAACCCTCTTTTAGGCTGTCGTTGACCGCCTGGGTGTAACATTGATTAAGGTATTTTAAGAGGGGATAGAGAAAATTAAAAATTAACAAAATCACTTTTCAAAAAAATTATTTATAAAACGGAAACACATTTTTTTCAATATTATTTTACGACCTTATTTAACGCCGCCTATGGGGTCTGTCCGCCGCACGTTTTACGTTTACAGTCAAAGTAGACAACTAGCAAGACACGGTATAATTCGCTGCCATGTCAAAATTAGTTTCCTGTGTTTATGTTGTAGTTTTGTGTTCTTCTTCAGGTTTTAATGCTTTCTTATAACTTTAAATGTTTTATAGTTATTAAATAAAGGAATTTGTGTCGGGTACAGATATTTTCCTACAATATAGTTCGCCGGTTTGTTTTTCTAGGGTGTGGGACAGCACTGCTGCGGGTGTATTAAAAGTTTTCTATTATCTATTAGTACATGTCCATTTCTATCGTTCGATTTTCTTATAATAAACAGACATTTTATCTAACTGGACCTGAGTGAAAGTGTGTTTTAGCAGTAATGAGTGGTTGTAATGAAAATGTAGCTTTTGCCAATTTGTAAGAAAATAATGAAAAACGAATGGAAAATACTGCAGCTAACTGGTTTAACTGTTACCTATCTATCAGGTATTATTACTAATAAGATTGTTAATTCTTGTTTTTGCATTTAGAAACCTTGCAAGAAACGACCGCATGGGAGTTGACAGATGTAAGCTTTGTCTATAGATCTAAACCATCTCAGGTGATGTTTATCATAAGCGCCGATTTTCCGTAGGGAAGGAGGGTTTTGTCCCATTTTTAAAATATTGAGCTAAAATTCTGGAATCATTTTTTTATTGTCTTTTTGGCCTCCTTGAGCACATGGTTAAAATGTTTGTACTTAGTCATAGTTAACCCTGTAAAATCTTATTTTGGGGTCTAGAACAAGCAGGCAAATTTATGGTACTACTTTTAAAATCACCTTGTATAACAGAGATTATGTAGGTATAACAGAAATATAAAAGCCAAATTCAGACGTTGTGGTGCAGGTTGAGTTTGAAAATAAACTAATGTTTTCTTTATGAAGACTGTAATAAAGTTTATGTTTTCTGTAGAAGTAAATTTTCATTTTAATGCCGTGGAATAAGGCAGCATAAATGGGAAAGTTGCATTTACAGTGGAATAAAGTATGATCGAGTCATAAAATATGTTATTTTATTTGTTTTATCCTCTCACCATTCGTTGACAACTTTTTTGTTTAACATTCAAACCATAAACTTGTCAACTTCAAAGTAATATTTTTAGATAAATATTCCAAGAACAAATTTTTAAATGTGTAAAAAATACAACCAAAATAGAAAATAAAACAGAAGAATATTTTGTAGTATATACAGGGGGCTGTGGCAAAGTTGATTTATCGCTAAAATATAATTGGGACAAAAAATTTCAAAATTTTGGATGAGGAAACATTCAAAATAATTTGACATACAAGGTGATTCGTTTTCGAAAGTCAGACCAAAGATATATTTTTTAAAATAGAACACTCTGTGTTTGAATTGATATTTATATTTTGCATGGAATTATGCATGTCCCCAAAGCAGGATAGCATATGAAATAAGTGAATACATAAGAGTGATGCCCTGTTTATAATGTAAATAAAGACCTCAAGCTGTTCAGTAGATAATGATGTTTAGATATTTTATTGCAAAGATAACTAGTATGTTCAGTCCAGTTAAATTTGGATCTAAATAAACGCCTAGAAATTGGACCATTCCAGGAGCATCTGCCTCATATAAGCTGCGAGGACTAAAGATCATAGTTTCTGTCTTAAGCAAACGTCATAGTTTCTGTCTTAAGCAAATTTATAGTAAATTTATTACTAAGGTTACCGGATTATTCATGAATCCTGAGGGTTGCTAAATGTCAGGTTTATAAATTCATTCCCTTGCATAGTTATCTAACATTAACAATACGTTGGTTACAAAGTCTTACACCACAAGTAAAGATAATACACTGAACAAGTTAAAAAAATCTGGAACTTATTCTATATACACAAAATCTACTCTTATTATTGGCACGGGCGGGCTAAACAGAGCCCAAACAGCGCAGTAAATGTACTTTACCCTCACTGCATCTTTTGTTGATGTCCGACAGCGACGGTAACCACGATTCGCCGTTTTTCACATAAGAATACATTTCTTAAGTTAAATTAACCACACTTCACAAATTTAACATATCCTTTTACTATATTTCATAGGTAAATCTATAGATAACGTTGTAAACCAAATTTTAAAAATAAATTTTATTACGAGAATTTGCACGGAGGAGGCGCCCCAGAGCCCCCCTGCACCAGCCGCCATTGGTACTGTGATTTGTGTTTTTATTCCCATATTTTTAAATGTACTTAATTACATCCAAATATTAATCTACATTGCAAATATTCAGCATTGTATTCATATAATATGATTACTTGAATACAAGTAATCAGGATACAAGCATTCTTTGAATGTATTCAGTAATCATGAATGATGTATTCATATCCAGCTCTGCTAGAAGTTTTAAATGGGGGTTTCATTTTTATTTAGGTGCTTGTAATAATCAAGTTAGGAGATATTTCTTCAAATAAAACCTGTAATGGTTTTCCAATACATAAAGTCAGTAACAAACGCCGCATTTTATGTTGCACGTATCCTGACCAGAAACAAAACAATTCTCATTGTTCAGTACAGGAATTCGAAATGTTTTAAAGTTTATAGTAAATCGTATCTATCAAACATAAAATTGAAGTAAGGCGACAACATTTGAAGAAAATGTTGGTATCATATCAAACAATAAACATAATGATATGAAATTACACGTTGCTGAAAGTTTATTGTATACATTTTACATAACGATTGTGAGGCTATACTTAATTAATGCAAGACTAGTTATATTGTTATAATTAAATAAATATATTATTTCAATTTGGCACAACCGTCTAAAGGTTTGTGGAAAGTTTCATAGAAATATAAAACACAACTCCAGCTGACTATCTCATGAATATACAAACAGTTTATATTATTGATTTCTTGACTTACCAACTTGGATTTGCTACTAAATATTTTCATTTGACGTGATGGAACAAGAAGTAACTTACCTGAAACAAATTTCTATATGAAGCAATTTTACCCATTTCGATATCTCAGCTATTCTCTGAGATACAAAAGAGTACCTTAAAAATAATTTCATTGCATTTCGGTCTGAAGAAAAAAAAAATGGTGCCGGTAAAAAATGTGTTTCATGGACATAACTTATTATTTGTTTGTATAGGGCCAAACAGAAACTTATTTCTTGATATCAAATAATTTTTTTGAAAAGCAAAGAAACAGTTGTTTTGTATAAAGAAAGCTTTTGTTTATTAAAAAAATAATTTCTTTTTTAATTATACACTTCTGGTGTTTATTTAATTATATTCTATGATAAAACAAAATTGTATATTTCAAATAAATTTTTCCCACTTAAACATCTGCTTATTTAAGTCAACAACAAATAAAAATAAATAAATAAAATAAAATAAATAAATACTGATCGGGAATTTCAGAAACGAATTTCGGGCTAATGCCCCGACTAGCATTGGATTTCACCTGAAAAATCTATAGCAAATAGTTAACATATACCGATTTTGAGCTTATTAGTCCTCATCAGTAGGTACGCCACAGGTGAGTGGTGAGTTAACTGACGACTAATTACTGACCTTGGCTGTTTATGTTGCTTTAAGCAACAGCCGACATATCTGAGTACGCGAAATATAGGACAGTTACATCTAGCGACTACCTATTGACAATTTTGTTTTGTTTGTAGGAAACAATTCGATTTTTTTCTTTCTTACTTACTTACTTATTTCGACTATACGGCTATATTAGAAAATTGAGTTTTTTTAGTTTACGATTTTTCAAAAGATTATATAACCTAATAAAACTATTTAAAAACTTTACAAAAAATAATTAATAAAGATTACATATTTGTATAGGGAAGTGAAACGAAATATTTTTTTTTCTGATAAAAAAATTTTTTTCGGTGTGTATCTCAAAAACGAAGAGATCAAAAAAAGAAATAAATTACAAATTACAACGAATATTAATACTAAAAACGTTTGCTTCAATCAAAAACAAATTTGGTAATCTTGTACATCGCAAAATTGATACATAGGCGAAGTACGAAATTAAGAATTGCATTGTAAGTGAATTTTCCCATAATTTTTATTTTCATCATCCTGTGCATCGCTTTGGTAAAGCCCTCTATTGATTTTCAGTTACCGCCATGAAATCAATTATACACTTGAGCGGCTCCGTTTATCACACTTCAAAAAGCTGTTTCAGCGGTATTTATTTTAAATGGCGGCAGGTACAGTGTTTGTACTATGTGGAAGCGTATGGATGAAGCTGATGTACCTCTCTGGCACATCGATTTATTTTCTAAATCCACAAGAGTTACTGTGCAAAACATTTGAACAAACAATTTCGATACTAGATAATACATACCGTATTGCAGAAGCATATTGTGACCGTATTTAACAAAGCATGTTTCTGCAAAAACTCGAACAATACGGAGCTTGTGGAAATGTTCTAAAACTGTTTAATTCATATTTGTCGAATCGTTATCACTATGTTACTTACAACGGATTTAGATCTGGTCAATATCCTATTATTTCCGGAGTACCTCAGGGTTCCAATCTGAGCCCACTCTTATTTTCAATTCTTATTAATGACATCACAATATCTTCAGAGTCAGTTAAATAAAATAGTTTCTTGGTGTGAGTTAAATAACGTACAGGTGAATATTTAGTAATGTTTCCAAGTTATGTCATTTATGCGTAAATTGAAGCCCATTCTGTTCAATTACAAGATTAACGCGAATGTCTTAAAGCGCACGGATATCACTAAAGATTTAGGAGTTTACTTTGAAAGTAACTTTTCTTTCTCAGATCACATTCAATATTTGGTTTCCTCAACACTTAGAGCATTGAGTTTTGTGATAAGATAAAGTCTTGAATGTCGAGATAATGCTGCCTTACTCTTACTATTTTATGAATTTGTTCGATCCAAACTAGAATACTGTTCCCTTGTCTAGGTTATAATAACAAGGTCAATTTACTTGATTCAGTACAAAACAAGTTTATAAAATTTCCTCCACATCGTTCGGACGGTATATTTCCGGCATGCGGATGTGATTATGAAACATTATTAGCACATTGTAAATTTGATTAATTACAGTTTAGAAAGCACTTCCATAGCTTGACATTTTTACATGCTCTATTACAGCACTATTAACAGTTCGGCCTGCAACTCGTACTCCTCTCACTGTTTGCACTTCTGTTGCTAACACTAATGCAACTAATTGAAATATCCTGTTTCTTCACATAATTACATAATCTTTCAATAGAATGGTAGCAATACATTTTGGTGTGTTAATTCGCACTATTGACCTAAACTATAAAAAATTTGGGCTCAATAACGTTCAATAATTTGTCAAGTTAAGTTCATACCAAACTAAATGGAATTTGGTATTATTGATATGAGCAACATAGTTGCAATTTTTTAAAGTAATAAGAGTATATGTAGTATAACACATAAAATTATTAAAATTAAACTTTTTCTCATAACTGAAGAATGAAATTTTACTCAATATAGTTCGACAAATTATTAAGTGTTTTTTTACTGTTATAGGATATCTTATATTTTGAAAAATATAAAAAAGGAGCACGATTCTACTGCTGCAAAGTTATTTTTAAAATAAATATCATTTACCTCATTATTATTTTAACGTCTGGGGGAAATATAAAATATTTACATACAAATTTATCCCATTAGAATATCTATTTAATTGTTGATTTATTTGCCAGAGTAACCATGTAATAAATAACCAATAAAACCGTTCAGTTCCTGCCCTATACATGTTTAATTCGACATTTACAAACAAGCGTTAGTTACGTAGTCGTACATTATATAAATTGCATTATTTATTACTCGGGTTTATCATATTTTTAACTGCCAGTGCCATAAATTTTAACGAAAACCTTTTCCATTATATGTGAAATGAATAATAAATGTTCACTAATGAGGAAAATTTTAACGAGGAAAATTTAAATCGTTTTTGCAATAGGTTTTTAGGATATACTGTTTCAATTCGACAATACTGATGATAACAATAGTTCTTTGTTGTAAGTAGCATTTTATCCACGCAAGAATGTTGGATATGTGAATATTCGTAAGTGGATAAAAGACAATTAAAACACGAATGCAGACGACGTTTTATCCTTAATCACATCACAATCATATTTGTAGTCAGAATTATTGAAATTTAATAAAAAAATATTCACACGACTTGATATTTTTTAGTACTCAATGAATGATAGCTTTTGTTATACCAACTAGTTGCTATGGTACGTTATTTTATCTATTGGATCGGTCAGTGGTCGCGCGGTTGAGGGCGTCAGTACTTGAATCGAAATGACTTGATCGCTGTGGGTTCGACCCCTGCAACCGGTAGACCGTATATAAGCTATATTCGTGGAGAGATTGGCACCCTCTCTGCGGGTATGGTAGGGTGGAATAATGTTGACTTGGGTCAATGTGAGAGATTGATACCGGTTGGCATTTAACTACCCCCCTAATTAATGAGGTTTTCCAGGTTTCCCTCATTCCTGCACTGAATGGTGTTTAGGGCCTACCAACGTAAGTCGTTCCTGGGCGCAAATGCCTAATAATGATATACCGCCCCCTCTCCCGCACAAGTCTTCGACTTCTGGGCTAATCCTCCTGATTAGAATGAGGGGTATTATTATTATATTATTATTATTATCTATTATTTATCTATCTGAATTTAGTAAAAACTCAAGAAAGTAATAATAATATTAATAATTTATTTTCCTTAGTGACATTAAATGTATGTATAGGAATAGTCAATAAAACTTACAGACTCTACAGTCTTACAAACTAAAACAAAGTAGGTAAAAATTCTAATAGCGATTCCATTAAAAACTGCTTTAAGGTCGCCGTATTTCTCGCCGTAAAATTATCAAATTTATGGTGTTTTTTAGGTACTGGAATCTCGAAAAATAAAACACGTAGAGCAAAAGCTATATCAAAAATAAAGTTACTGATGTTTTGTTTATCCACTTTTACTGTTTAAACTGCCTCAAATAATATAATAACTTTTAAAATGCATTTATATAACACACATTATTTCGCAATTCTATTCTCAGCCTGTTGGAATCAACACAATGGTGAAGGTACCCTAAATAGTTGCTTCATATCTGAACATCGCAAATCCAGAAGCATATACTGGCCATTGTATGACGCGCACTTACAGGTGCTGACCTTGCAGCCATTAAACGGCATGGTCGTTGGAAATAGCTCCTCTGTAGCAGAAAGTTATGTTGAAGAGTTCATATCTAACAAACTTGATATTGCAAGAAAAATGCAAGGAAAATATATCTGTTCCTTACAAGAGGATGCATCCGTAACTTGTGCAAATTCTTCACAAACTTTGGCATTTCGAAAATAATGACAACAATATTACAAGTGTTGTTATTAACGGAAAGGAAGTTAAATGTGATAAAAACAAAAAACGAGATGCCTATTACTATAAATATAAATGTGTGTGTTAATAAGTAAAAAAATTAAATTTGATTTATTATAATAAATTATAGGTTAATTGCTTCTTTTCATTATTCTACTAGTGGAATATAGTTACTTTATTCCAGTACTGGATAAAGCATCACTTTAAATGGTTCATATGTGTGCATAAACATTTCTTCTATACAGACGTCAGTAAAGGTATTAAATATTGTTCGGTCGATATCCTTCGCACTTTCTTTTAAAAAAGCAAGCTTGAAATATTTACTTATGTTCTTATTATTTATGTTCATCAACGCCTTCAACATGGAATAATATGACCAAAGTGTTGACGATTTCTATATTTTCCATTTTTTTTAAAGTAGGTATACCAAAAGCACTTTTCAGTGAACTTATTAGTAACATTTTTCAGATAATACCATCTCAAGTAACGATTGGACGAAACTCGCACTGTTGTTTTGACTTACTAGGCAATAACTCGAAAAGGGGCTATCATTTTCTTCACTGTCCATATCGCGAGACTTGAAGATGCTTATCAACAAACGATCGAAGTTCCATTACCTTAGGAACAATCCAATTCATAAAAAGATATTTTATAGATTTTTTAATAACGTCATTGTTCCTTTTAATGGTGTTTGTAGAAAAAAACATTGTAAGTTGTTAATCAAACAGAGTTTCGTTGAACAGCAATCCTGATAAAGTTTAAAATATTTTAAGAATCTCCTTAACTTTACATTGACGTCATCTTTCGTACCAGTGCTTCTGCAATTTTGCAAGTGGAGACACTTGCATCAGTCTCAGCAAATTCTAAAAATATCCGGTATTCAGGATAAGTGATGAACTCTATAACTTCCGAGAAGTAGTCGAGGAAGGGCAAAGTTCTTACGTAGGAGAAGGAACGCGTGAATATTTCCTCCCTTGAACTTATCTAACTCTGTTAGTTTTATTAATAAACGAATTTAACGCGTGGAATTACGTCAGTGCCGTATACTTTCGGGTTGTTTAGGACGTAGGGCCTGCGTCACATGGTCATAATTGACTTTTGATAATTTTAGAACCGCTTATTTCATTCAATATACAGAAGAGGTTTATGTACAGAATAACTGAAATTACTTAGAACCTAAATATACAGGGTGATTCACATTATCTAAACAAATTTGGGGATAGATGTGTCATAAAAGGTGGAGTTAATGTTGTAAAAAAATTGTATAGTTCTTATAGTTTCCGAATAAAAAATGATGAGTTGTAAGTCGGACAAATATTAGAAAAATCGAATTATGTTCACCTAGATTTTTCATGACGATCAATTTAAGCCCACGGAGACCTCTGGACGACCTTCCTCGTTCTTGCTACACACTACGCAAAAACGGGGGTTTTTGCGGTTACTCTTTACATTTATTTTTTTAGACAGACACATTTCATATATGAAAAGACACGGCAAAGTTAAAATTCGTAAATTTTTATAAAGTGCTTTACATGATTGCGATCTAGGAACACCCAACATACAGCGCAACAGTCGCTTCTGATTAATAAAAACCGGTGGAGAAAATGCAAAGTTTTCCCAATTGTATGATCCTTATGGTTTCCGAATAAAAAATGATGAGTCGTAATATTTTCCACCTTTACATCGTTGGGTTACTGTAGTCTCTAGCCACGCGATTTCGAATATAAAAATCCGATGACTTGTAATAGGTATTAACGTTTTTGTGATACGTGTATTTGTGTCAAAAGTGGCTTACGTGTATAACCCGGAGTTGATTGATATCGTTTTAATTTATGGCAATGTGAAGATGCTGTAGCAGAACCATTTCCCGGTAAACATGCGCTAAATGCAGCTACTTTTACCGCAGTGTGCAAGTCTAACGCAATGCGAGCCTGATACATGAAAGTTAAAACAGAACAGAAAAAAAACAGAAGCATTTTGTTGAAACTAGGTAAGGCGGTCCCAAAATTGTTGTAACATCAGGTCAATTATTATGTAACTATTTTATTAATTTTATTAACCTCAAATTAATTTTATTAATAATTAATAACAAAAGCGGCAAAAGCAGTTGAATTTGGGTTATAAAATGTTATCTATTTCTTTCCTTGAAAATTTCTGTCAATTTTTATCCGATGGCCGATTGTACGCTTTGTCTTGTCAAGTTTACAGTGGACCAGTTTCCAGTGCCGTGCAGAAGTGTATTTTAAAATCATTTTTTAATTGGTTATCTAATTTTTTTACAAAATTATATTTGTATGAGTCCTTTGTACAATATAATATTTTTTTTTAAATAAGTTCTGAATCACTCTGTATATTATCATTTGAACCCAAGATGCTTTACAACTTATCCGACAATGTTTTTACATTTTGTCTTTTAAATATGTAGCGGTCACCGACACTGGTCACCGACCTACATCTGTGATCCCTACAATTTATGCCATTTGCACTAAGGCACCAAACAAATCAATGCCAACAAAATACGAAGGACCCTACCCGGTGACTACTCGGCACGACAAATTTTACACCGTCTCCATTCGCGGTCGCGAAGTGAACATTTCCATTGATCGGCTCAAACCCGCGTATATTCACGTGGAGGACGACAAACCAAGTATAGCACAACCGTGCAGCAGCGAGGAGGAAACCACACCGTCAACCTCAAGGAGTGAGCCACATGCCGTCGACAGTACCGCGGAGAAACCGAAGACGCGCTCTGCGCGTCGCGTTCGATTCCCCGACAGATACTAGGCGCGTTTCGCCCGCGATGTGTTAGTGCTAGACCTCAGTGTAAAACTTATCTAGTCAGTACCACTCATAAACAACATTCTTTTTTTTCTCAATATTTTTTTTGTATTTTCACTTATAACATTATTGTATACTTTTATTTTTTATCCACCAAAATAAAAGTCTGGCAGGGGCTGATGTAGCGGTCACCGACCTACATCTGTGATCCCTACAATTTATGGCATTTGCACTAAGTAACCAAACAAATCAATGCCAACGAAATAATAAAAGTAACCCTCAGACATGGGCACATTTATGATAAAATAAACAGCTGGCCAGACATTAACCAGCGTCCCGAGACCTTCCTTGAGAGGTCCGGTGAATACCACGGCAGTTACTATTCGTTTGCCATCAACCCAACATCCGTCCAGACTTTATTGGTGGTACATTCTTTCCCATTTGTTATATCTTTATTAATATATTTAACGTGTTACACACTGTGGACTTGTTATTTCTAATCTAAGAACCTCACAAAATAACTCGATTTTTTCCAAAAATTTGCGTTTCGACGTTTTCAGAATATTACATGATATTTTGCATCCTGGAATACGTGCTGCGAAGAAATTAATACGTTCTAGGTATTTTTAATCACAGAATAAAATATAACTACATGGAGTAGAGCGTGCTTAAGCTGTCAATTAACTATAATTAACAAATGTACGAAGTCATCGATTGGTAATTTTAACATTCCGGAAGGTAGATTTGAACATATTCATGTCAATATTGTAAGGCCACTGCCTCCTTCAAGAGGAAGTAGATACATGTTGTTGAGAGATTTACAAAATGTCTGATCCACTTTCTAATATCACATCAGATATAGTATTTAATACATATATTTGTCGCTTTGGACTACCTCACACGGTAACTACCGATCAAGGATGACAATTTAATTCTAAATTGTTTGCAAAGTTTGTAGAATTATTGGGTTTTAAAAGAATTTGTACTACAGCGTATCATCCGCAAAGTAATGTCCTAGTAGAACGATTTCATAGAACCTTGAAATCAGCGTTAATTGCTATGTATATTATAAATTGTTGGAAAGTAGAATTACCTTTGATAATGTTAGGAATAAGAGCTTCTATCATAGAAGATTTGCAATGCTCATCAGCAGAGTTAGCCTACGGTCAAACGGATTATCTGGTAAATTTTTTGGTAAGTCTCAAAGTGTTAAATACCATTGGCACTTTCTCTTTATTAACTATCTCATCAGAAAGAGAAGCAATTTATTTCAAATGAGTTACAAAATAATAAATATGTATTTATGAGGATGGAAAAATATAAACCTTGTTTGGCTCCTAGATTTGAAGGATCTTCTAAGACGTCCAGAGAACAAATAAAAATTATACCATTCTAATTAATAATCATGAAACAGTTGATAGAATTAAACCAGCATTTTTGTTGACAGAAGCAATAAGTGCGAGACTTGGAAAAGCATCTAAAAAGGTTACTTTTGTTTTGAATTGAGGGGGAGTAATGTAGCGTCCCTTGCTACATCCTAATCACCTTAGTTAAGTTAGGGTTATGGAATGGACAGTCGGCGTAGGATTGAACGGTTGCCAGGAGAAGGAAAATAAACATTTTTATTAATATTTATAATATGTAATTAGATGAAAGCAGCTCATGTAACACATTCACCCTTTTCGTATTAAACCCTTTTGTGTATTATACGAAAAAAAAATATTATTCACGTTAAACCAAATCATTTAATTCAAGACACAAGGCAGTCAAAACTCTAACACGCTGTGAAACATATTTTTATTGGGGGAAAGCAATGAGAAAATTCACACTGGGCCACTTTCTATCCCAACCAAAGTCTAATAATATGCCAGATGTATGCCTTCGAAACGCAATTTAATTGAAAATAGTCAAAGTCTTTACTATACCTATAAGTATTTGATTTCAAGTGGATCGCCTCTTTAGAGTTACGGATCAAATAAAACATCCCCCTTGAAACTACTCAATATTGCGTATAAGTATTGCCATTTCATGGCATTGCGTAGGGCTAAAAATACCTACTTCTGTTACCTTTAGCTAATAATATTTACCAATCCAGAGGGATATAAAACCTCGCTAGGCTGAAAGTTAAATTAAACTTCTAAATTATTTTTGATCCCCAGCCGACCTGTACGTTGGTGATAGAGCGGCTTATAATAACAGAGGATCTATTGAAACTTTAATTGATATTGTGGTTCAATCAATTTTCACAATGCTCTAATTGCTCTTTAATCAACGCCACCAGGCACAAGTAGTAGATGCGGATTGATCGATACATCTATTTTTGACTCAGGGTGAGGTTTCGGTAGAGGACGATAATAGTAGCAAAATTTGAAAC
Organism: Monochamus saltuarius; assembly: GCA_025584915.1. Taxonomy (NCBI): domain Eukaryota; kingdom Metazoa; phylum Arthropoda; class Insecta; order Coleoptera; family Cerambycidae; genus Monochamus; species Monochamus saltuarius. The sequence continues at coordinate 12,206,651 of CM046722.1, forward strand.
CCACATTCATTATGTAGCAGAGCAGATACATTTTTGTTACATTAAGAATCCGTGCAGTTAAATAATAATTCTTAGCCGATCAAAAACATAAATGATATGAAATTATAGGGTCCTGTGTCATTTCGCTTTACTTATTGTACAGGGTGTTCACATTAGAACCGACACTGAGGTGCATGTAGGGGGTCCGAAAATATAGCATTTTAACCAAACATGCTTATATACAATATTGCACACAAGCATTCAAAGTGAGGCCAAATATTTCGAAAAAAAAATAAAATCTCTGAATAACTTTAATTTGGAATACCACATTTGGTATATGATTTAGGTTTATTATTCTTTGACTATGAGTACAAGTAAATTGAAACACTACACTGATCGAACTTAAAGAGAATAATATCATAATGTTGAAAGACGGGCTCGGGACAGGAAAGTTTTTCAATAATATCCGAGAACATCGTAGTGTTTTAAGGATAAAAGATGGAGACGATATTTTCCAAACAGTTGAAGATGAACCGCAAATAAGTACTAAACGTTTATCTCGGGAAACTGGATTATCAAGTACTTCTGTACACCGAATTCTTAAACGTTGTCTGCTACATCCATATCACATTCAAAAAGACCAAGAGCTTTTTTCTCAAGATTTGGATTGACGAGTGCCTCTTTGCGAGTTTATCTTGCATCAGGATATTCATTTTCACAAGAAAATTATTTTCACTGAAGAGGCTTCTTGACCACTGCGATCACCAGAGCTCAACAAATGTGATCCCGAACATTTGTGGAATCGTATTACGCATAAACGTAACGATTTGAAAAACGATACCTGTTCATTTGTTAGACAGAGTAAACTTCAATTTTAGACAAAGAGTAAATTCATGTTATTGAAATTTTGCACGTCCCCATAATTTACCGTTCTGAACAACTTTTTCAAATAACATTTTGCTGTATTTTCAGTAGAAAAGGCACTTTACCTGAAACGATAACAGTTTTCAATCGCTGCACCGAATACTTCAAATAGGATTATTTTGAAAACTGTTACTCCTAGCGACTTTAACAGGGTATACCTCTTTCAGATACAACAGGTTTCTATAGTCAGATGGATACACTAAGCTGCAAAGAAGTTCTGCATTTAAAAGAAATGTGATGTGCCATAAGTGGCGCCCTCTACTAGTGACGTCAAAATTAGTTAAAAATTCTTGTTTGCCGTGTCAAAAAACATAATTGCGCCAATTTGTTTTAATACTCCGACAGGTTTCAGTTACTGAGATATTTGAAAATAAAATTGTAGCATTGAACGCCCTGTATTTTTGAAACCAGCAACATTCGGATAAGGTATATTTGGCTCAATCGACTTTTTTGCTCACCAGTATCTCCAGCTTCGAGAGAGAGAGTATATTCACGCAATAATCAATAACTAATCAATTTGATATACTGGGGGAATCCAAGTTTCAGTAATTATGCCGAAATAAATTGTAACCGTTACAACGCTGAATCCAAATTTTCCAGCCATTTTCAAAGACAAAGAATAGCAGAAAGAAATTAGTTTTATTACTGACAAAGTCTACTACCGATTTCTTCTAATAAACACTGTTAAATTCTTGTTTTAATTCATGCATTTTTTCTTGAAACACTTACAATTTTTTAAAATTTAATAAGAGTAAAAAAATGTTTTCAATAAAATTCTGTGCAGGATGTTATCATCATCTTTACATTCGATAAATGGAGAAGAAGTTTGGGGTAATTTTAAGGGTGAATACGATTATTTAGAGACATGGAGGGGTTAGTTGGTCATGAATGTTTATTGATTGTCAAAAATTATACCACGTTAAATTTTCTCATTTCGTAAGATCGAGTGAAGTGTTAACTAAAAATGTTGCGATTTGGAAAAAAAGATCAAGAAAATATTTTAAAGGAAGTTGAAAATTTGGTGCCACAAAATACAGAGAAGTGTAAAGAGAGCGTGTAGAAACAATTTTTGCAATTTTCCTATGACAATTCTTTTGATATGAACAATTCATCTATTACGATTGAAGCACTGAGTCAAATTTTAGAAGACCACGCGTTTAACATGAAGAAAAAGGGCTCAGAAAGTGAAGTGAACGTTATGTAGAATACTACAGGAAAATAGTTAAAAGAGATGTCAAGTCTATTTCTTGTGTCAATATATTTTGTTCTTTATGTCCTTTTTTAATAATAATTCCAACACATTTATATAATAATAATAATAATAATAATAATAATAATAATAATAATAATAATAATAATATAATAATAATAATAATAATAATAATAATAATAATAATAATAATAATAATAATAATAATAATAATAATAATAATAATAATAATAATAATAATAATAATAATAATAATAATAATAATAATAATAATAATAATAATAATAATAATAATAATAATAATAATAATGAAGCAGCAGGGATAGGAGCGTTTGTGTATAAGGCAGCGAGAAGAGCAGCCGATGAACTTGGTCTCGTGTTCGATACTGAGCGATCCAGACTCTGTCACCGAGTCGGATCCTGCTCAGTTAAAAGCCCTAATTAAAGCTGCAGAAACGCGTCATCTTCTGCAGCTACTTATGTATAAGGATAAGCCAATGCATGGTCTCTTCTACCGTCATCTAGAGGGGCTTGGCTTATCTGAAAGGCTGACCTTTGCTTTTTTGAGGTCAGCGGGGCTGAACTCTGAGACCGAGGGATTCATAATGGCTTGCCAAGATGGTGTAATTAACACACTCGTCTATCGTAGTCGTGTCTTGGGTATCGAGGTTCCTGATACCAGCTGCAGGGCCTGCCGCCAAGCGCCGGAGACGCTTATGCATCTCCTGTCTGCCTGTCCGGTATATGCGGCCACAGCGTATATCCAAAGACACGATTCAGCCTTACGGGTGTTGTATTATCATTTACGACACTCGTATGAGATAGACGAGACGCCAGTGCTGCCGTATGCTCCGGGGGATATAGAATCCGTAGTGGGGAATGAGAAGTGCCGAATTTATTGGAACTATTCATTCCCCACCCTCAGGCAAATCCAAGCCAATAAGCCTGATGTAGTCCTCCTCGACCACCAGCTTAGGACGATGTTTGTGATTGAGTTCTCGGCTCCCGCAGAGAACAACATCGTCCTAAAAGAGGAGGAAAAACGGAGGAAGTATCGAGATCTTCTCTCCGAGCTCCGCAGGCTGTATCAGACCACTCTGTTAAGATTGTGGTGCTAATTATAGGCGTCCTGGGTGGAATGAGACATACGTTGCTTTCTGACTTAAAGATCATACCGGCTTGTCGAAATTCGGCAGAGATCTTAGCCGGCAGAATGCAGAAGGCAATCGTCCTTGGTTCGCTACGTCTGCTCAGAATACACGATTTACGGGCGCAATGATTACTGACTCCGAAGGTGTTTACTTAAAAAAAAAAAAAATAATAATAATAATAATAATTTATTTTTCTCTCAGACATAACATATATGTATAGGAATAGTCAAATTTACAAAAGATAAGTCACATAGAAGAATAATATTCTAAGACAGAATATAAACATTTATTTACTAACTGTTTTAACTTAACTTTAAATAAAGATTGAGTGTTTATTTTTCTTATTTCTACGGACAAACAATCAAACAATTTTAGTCCTATAAAGTTAGGAGAATTAACAGTTAAGTTAAGTTTAGCATATGGTACGTGAAAATCATGTTTTCGCCTCGTGTTAACATTGTGAAACATATTATTTAAAATAAATTTACTCTTATTATTAAAAATAAACAAACAGATCTCAAAAACATAAAGACTAGGAAGAGTAAGGATCCTAAATTGTTTAAATATATTTCTACAGGAACAAGATCTGGAAACACCGAACATAATATATTTTCAACATTCCGAATATAAAAGTTTCACATTTTTAAAAGTCCTTGTTCTGCTGAATTTGTGCTTTCATGTAACAAAAAATCAGTACGTCGTTTAAAAAAATATGGTGACTGAATACTTTTAGTATTTAAAAATAAAGCAAAATGTGCACTGCGTTCGTCGGTCCTGAAACAAAGAAAATATCAAACTGTGGCTTCGCCACGAGCAAATGGATTTTATTTAACCTTTTACTCTGGCAGAATGCATACATTGTGAAGGTTGACTTCCCCTGTTCCTATTAAACTGAATTTTAATGGAGGAATAGTTAGTGAAAATTACGTTTTGATGTATGGGAACAAGTTGCAGCTACTTCAAAGCAGCCATCAATCACGGAATTTTCAATTTTGCAGATGTGAGATTTCCCATTAAGCGACTTAATATAAAATGGACGTATTTCTCAAGTTCAGCTTTCACTAAAGAAAACTATATAGACAGTCAGTCAAGTTGGAAACACCTCAAAATACGACGATCGCGTCAAACATGATTTTATAGAGAGTATAGCAATTTCTATCCGCTGTCGACACTTTGATCTAAATTCAGGCTTCTATGGTGATCTTGAAATACGTATGTAATCATCGGATCTGAGAGAAATAGAGAATCGGCGGTCAGAACTGGAATAATAATTATTTATTTGTGCGGGAAAGTGTATACAACCTGATAAAAAATTACGTTATATTATGTAAAATATCTATGCCCATTATGTAACAATTAATTATAGTTACTTATAGATTTTTTGTAACTCATTATTTTTTATAATATATTGTTATTTATTAGGTGTTAATAATATTTGGGAAACTAACAACTACTCTGCGGACTAGAAATAGTAGGAAAGTTGATTTATTTTAGAGATACCTTTATCATAATTTTTATAATAATATAGAATTTTTGGGCTTTAAGATATTTAAAACATTCAGTATCCTGAATATTAATAACATCGGCTAATTCTCTTGATGGACACAACTGGTAAATCAATAGCTTATATTTTCAAGAAAACTTTCTAAACACCTGTCTAAGTAGTTCTTTTATCTTTTGCTTCAAATAACAGTTTTTATTTTACAATTTTTGTATAAATGCTCTTTATTTTTCTTGTAGGTGAATAAAAAAGGAATATTTACTTGTTTGAGTACCTACCTAACTCATTCTGTTGTGTCAAAATGTATTTCAATTTTGAAGATAAAAGTGGAAAGTAATAAGTATTTTATTTTAAATTCATATTAGTATTACTTTGTTTGAGAAAAAGATGGAATACATTAATCTGTATATGTAAAAATAAATGGTAAAAGTCGCAGTACTTTCCGAAATGTGTTCTTTTTAAATATGATAAAATACGCTGTACGAAAAAGTATTCGATGACGTCATCAACACAGTCTTCGAAATATCTAAATCGTTAATTTTTGTTATAACATAGACTGCAAAATCTATGCCCTTTGAACTTCATACTTCAAAACTTAAGCCACATTTTTTCGTTACCCTGTAATATTATTAAGGCGTCGTGTTTGGGCCACCCTATATAGTAAGAAATTGCTTTTCTATAATTTTATGACAAATTATTATGCAGTCTTAGTATCAATCGCTTCTAATATAGGTCTATCTTAGCTGAGAGCCTGCTATAGTATGCCAATAAGATGGTAGACTGGCCAAAAATCAAACGGCTAGCGTTAATATGTCATCGTATCATTTTATTATATGTATTTTACTTCTCAATTTATCGGTATGCGATCTCTAACTGAACGGGTGTTTTAATTTGTGAATAAGAAACACAATTTGTCTTCAACTGATAAGTATTAAAAATAATTTATTATTATTATTATTATTATTATTATTATTATTATTATTATTATTATTATTATTATTATTATTATTATTATTATTATTATTATTATTATTATTATTATTATTATTATTATTATTATTATTATTATTATTATTATTATTATTATTATTATTATTATTATTATTATTATTATTATTATTATTATTATTATTATTATTATTATTATTATTATTATTATTATTATTATTATTATTATTATTATTATTATTATTATTATTATTATTATTATTATTATTATTATTATTATTATTATTATTATTTGATACAATCAGTTGTAATCAGTTAATTGGTGGGAGAGTGATTAAAAGAAAACATTTACATTTGACAGTTTGAAAAGTACAAAAAGACAAAAGTATGAACACAAAGCACAAAGAAAATAAATGGGCATATTTTAAAGGCATTTATGGATGCCTCTATTAAGGTTGAAAGTAGCGGCCATAGTGATAGTTCAATAAGTGGCAGTATCAGTGGTATACTTGAACAAAACAACAAACTGTCATGTTCATTCATTTTGTTATTAAATTTAGTTTAGTCAGAACGAAAGAGACCTAGTATTACATTTAAACAAATACTATGCGAAATAACTAGACGTTTTGAGTTTGTCAATATGTAAGACTTGAGTCAAAACTTTACTGCGCATTCGAGAAAAGATTTAATACTGAAGAATCACACTGGCTGGGGTGGTTGGAAATCAGTAACGTTGACAGAATTTTACCTAGAAAAATCAAATAAAATTACCCAAATAAAAACTTAATTTAAAAGAATAACTCATAGTCGGAACAAATTATGAATTTAATTCAACATCAAACATGAGAAATCGTTGAATTCATCAAAAAAATTGTTTTTTTGTTAGTTTAAATAGTTAGCGTAATTTTATTTTAATCATCTTTGTGAGATATAAGTGGTCTGCTTACTTCCCGCCCCGCATACGCGGCTCGACCTACAGGAAGCGACCTACACTGCAGCATGTACTTAACGCAGACCTCTCGCCCTGGGCGACGAGCCATTAAGTCGGTAAATGATGCTGCAGGAAACAACTACTCCGAGGACTAATGCCCCGACCGGGATTAAAGTCGAGCTGCTTAGGCCGAGCAGGAAGTAAGCAGACCATTTATATCTCACCTACACTCAGTTTATATGTGAACATATGAACGAACAACCAGTTCAAGTGAGATGTAATTGGTCTGCTACTTCCTGCTCGGCCTAATAAGCGGCTCGACTTGCAGAAAGTGATCTACAATATCATAGGTACTTAAACGCAAACCTCTCGCTCCGGGCGATGCGTCATTAAATCTATAAATGATACTGCAGGAAACAACTACTCCGCGGGCTAATGCCCCGACCGGCATTGAATTATACCTGCAGTATCTGTGTGAACAGCCAAGAACCCTTGTCGGACACACCACCAGACATAGACCGGTTTCGGGCTTGTTAGCCCTCATCAGTATGCCATAGGTGAGACGACCGACAATTGAACTGGTTCTATAAATGATACTGCAGGAAACAACTACTCCGCGGGCTAATGCCCCGACCGGCATTGAATTATACCTGCAGTATCTGTGTGAAACAGCCAAGAACACTTGTCGGCCACTCCACCAGACATAGACCGGTTTCGGGCTTGTTAGCCCTCATCAGTATGCCATAGGTGAGATGACCGACAATTGAACTTACATTACATCTCACCTGCACTCGATTTATATGTGAAACTACATATGAAGGAACAGCCAGTTCAATTGTCGGTCATCTCACCTATGGCATACTGATGAGGGCTAACAAGCCCGAAACCGGTCTATGTCTGGTGGAGTGGCCGACAAGTGTTCTTGGCTGTTTCACACAGATACTGCAGGTATAATTCAATGCCGGTCGGGGCATTAGCCCGCGGAGTAGTTGTTTCCTGCAGTATCATTTATAGAACCAGTTCAATTGTCGGTCGTCTCACCTATGGCATACTGATGAGGGCTAACAAGCCCGAAACCGGTCTATGTCTGGTGGTGTGTCCGACAAGGGTTCTTGGCTGTTCACACAGATACTGCAGGAGTAATTCAATGCTGGTCGGTGCATTAGTCCGCGGAGTAGTTATTTCCTGCAGTATCATTTACAGATCAATCATCTTTATTTCATTTTAAGAAAAATGTTCTTGGGGCAACAATCAAAAAGTTGACATCAAGAAAACTGATGCTCCAAGATTTTATCTTTTTTCAGTGTTTTACCTGAAATTAAAAACCTACAAATAATAATTCTTTATAGCAGATGCTGTTTATGAGCCATTTTTGACATTAGAAGTTGTAAAAGGACTTTTGACACGATCGTAGATAAAGTCGCTATTTATTATTCTTCAGCATATCAAACAATTACATAACTTTTTATGTTATCCTTTAACGAATGACCATTTTCATTATTATTTATCATCATTAACTGCAAATCTTGTTAAATTTTAACTTTGATCTAACAAGGAAATGAATTAGTCTGCTGGAAAATTACAGGAAATAAACCCCCGACGTTAACTGGCAATTGTTTTGAAGGGTATATTATTCCTCATTACATTATGGATCACAGAATTCAAAACAGTGGCAGAGGACGGCAATTTTGACTTTGTCGCTTTTTTTAATAATTGAATGGGAGTAACCATTAGCAACCCAAAATAATTGCTGCTGTGTGCGATAGACCCACGATTTCAACAACCGTGGCTCCCATTCGTTATAAAAAAAGTTATTCCGTAAAAAACAACACAAAGGTCTGACTGATCAAGCAAATAATGTTCCTTAATATGAAATAAATATTACCCTCGATTTATACATTAAAGAGTTTCCTAATTTAACTACCAAACCACCTCAACCCCTGTAATCTGCGCAGTGAAATAGGCCCCTGAAATTATTTCGAAATTAATTATTAAAATACCACTTTGTGTTTAATATCCATCCCAATCCCGAAAATAATTTTATATGCGAGCATTCCAAATTTGGTATAATTCCACTTCTATACGTATGTATGTACGAAATTAGTTAATTTTATACCTAAATTTGTGAACCATATGGAAATGTGCTTAGGGGGTCCATACATGTTACATTTTTGGTTGTAGGGGGATAAAGGAACGGAATTGTGTTTTACACGTACAAGTTGGTTTAGCAGTTGACCCAGTAGAAGTACAAGAACAGTTTTATAATTTTCAGGTTATACAATTTTACTGCCGTATTATTATTGCTTTCGAAATACAAATTTGTTTTATTATAGCGGCAAGTGCCATTATTTTGTTATTAGCAACTGAAATATTTTATAAATTTATCACAATTATGGAATTATTATTATTAACATTCTCAAGAACAATCTTGTCATTCTGCTGCTTTTTTAAAAATTCTTCGATTTGGTTTCTCTCCAGTATCTTTACCTTATTTAGTTTATAATTTCTACTTCTACTTTCAAATATGAAGTAAGTTTTCCAATATCTTTGTGCACTTTCAACATTGATTTTAGCATGGAATATTTTGTCCACAGCGAAGAGGCAGAAAACTGTTTCATTGAAAAAGTAGGATAGTAGCACCTCTTCTGTAATTACTTCTTCTCCTATGGCCATTTTTTTCACCAGTTATCCAATTCCACCAATTCCTTTTCGTACAGACTTTCGCTTTTTGCTGGTAACAGACGTAATGTTCTTCTTGGGCTTATTGCTGGATTTCAGTCGGAATGAAGAAATTCTCATTCATTTTTTGTGTCAATTTTGCAAATCTTTTCACTTTTGTTGGTAAATAAACAAACGCATGTCATAGAAACGATTCCAAGACTCCAGTATTCGACTGACAATCAATATTCTTAATTGAAATAAATTTGTCAAATATGACGTTTTTCAAAAACTGCAAAATTTACCAGTACGCAGTGAACTCAGTTACATTAATCTTGTACTTTTTTTAATAGATTTTTAACTTCAAAACATATTAATAAAGACTTGAATTTAATAACAATAGTTGCGAATGCACATAATTTATTATTGAATTAAAATCAACCCGAAATAATAATGGTTGGAAATAAGTCTGATAATATAATAAGCGACCCTGATTTTAATATTTCCACAGATAAATTAACTAAAATCTGCGATATTACTTTGAATGTTAAATTGTTTGTAAGACATGTCAAAAGTTTAGGCTTACGAATTGATGATAAGTTGCGATTTGGTAATCAAATTACCTTTTGAACAAAAAAATCATACTGCCTATAGTGTATCTTGAAAATTATTCATCTAAATAAAAACATATTAGATAAATCTATTAAAATTAAATTATTCTTTATTTAGCATATTGTGGTGCAGTATATTGGCCTGTTTTAATATCAATAGATAAAGCAAATTCATTTGCGGACTATGAAATCTAATTATTATTTTTCAGTAAAATGATTAAAGATTTACCTCTCATCTGCAAACCTTACAAAATTAATAAGTTTCATACTCAAAAATATTTGATAAATTGTAAGTCAGTGGTCTTGCGGTTTAAGGCGTCAGTACTAGAAAGGTGGCAAGTTATCGTCGACAATATTTACATTGATAAATATAATTTGAGTTTTTACACCAAGTCGCCGATCTGTGCTGGTAGTCAGTTGTTTAATAAATTACCTATTGAACTTAGAAATATTATCTCCTTAAGGACGTTCAAGGCATCTCTGAGAGATTTTTATTTAGTCATAGCTTTTATTCCCTAAATGAATATTATACGCTTTGATTTTACTTTGTTATTGTTTTGTATTGTATTTATATAGTGTTTTTATATTTTTAGCATATCTGGTTATTACCTATTTTGACCTTTTTTGACTTATTCTATCCAATTGTTATTATTGGCAGAAAGAATAAATAAATTTATTATTATTATTATTATTACTAGAGCTTTCTTCGGGCTAAAGCCCTCTGGCTGCGTGGTGCGCTGCATGACCACCGCTGCTTAGTGCCTTTTACTTAATTGACATTACTGCACGCGACTCTACGCCTGTGAATAAAATGTAAACGTGACTTTGGATGAACTATATGGTGGGGAAAATCCGGCGCTCTATAATTTAGAAGTGTGGTTGGGATATTGGGTAATTTTTAGTGTTTTCTCGAGTTTGGTTAATTTATTTTCAACATCCTGTATGTTAAATATTGAATCGGGTGGTCTTTATGTGGTGCTAAAAGTTCCATCAAAACATTTTTTTAAATTCCATTAATTTAAAGGGTTTTTAGAGAATGGTTCGTTATTTTTAAACACTCTATATTTGCTCCGTTAGTTAGTGTCATAATAGATCCTTGATGGAAGTTTCATCAAAAAATTTTTTTAATTCCCTTAATTTTGAGTGTTTTTTAACGGTAAGTTTTTTTTCAACACTTTGTATACGAAACAGCTTCGCACGTTTGACAACCGTTCCGTAGCGAAAAAACTGAAACTCGAATTTGGAATCAATTTTTATTTTAACACTGTCTATCAAGCCTCTTTGAATCACCCTATAAATTGAAGCGACACTGCAATGAAATGAATACCGCCATATTGTCATTCTCATTCTGCTCTACATTGTGATTGGTACGAGATCCTAAACATAGTACTGTACTAGTCTAAAAGCCAGTGGCCGGCAACCTAATGATTATACTTGAAATTTTGCACAGTGAGTCTCTTATACCTATCACTTATGAGGTGATGACTCGCTAAGCTCGGCGAGGCCGACCCAACTGTTACTCAGGTGCGAGAGGTATGAAAATTTAACCAACTTCATTATTAAATTAACAAAGCTGCCGTTTGAAAATTTTAAAATTTCAGATCTAACAAATTAGGCATTTATTTTTATTATTTATTACATTTAGCACCTTTTTATATTAAAATAATATAAGTAACAAATAACCTCTATTTCTGGCACATGTTCTGAGATTTGGTGATGTCGACTACAATGCATGACATTTCTGACAGTTCTTTAACGTCAAAAATCAGATGTAATCAAATACTTTTGAAATTTATAATTTTTGCCAATTTCACAAGTGTCTGCCATGACCTTAATCGTCTGCCTTTGTTATTTTTATATAATAATAATTGTATATTTTAAAATTTTCAAACGGCAGCTTTCTTAATTTAATAACGAAGTTGGTTACATTTTCATACTTCTCGCTCCTGAGTAACTCTTGAGTCGGCCTCGCCGGGCTTAGCGAGTCCCCACATCATGAGTGATAGATATAAGAGACTCACTGTGCAAAATTTCAGGTATAATCATTTACTTATAGGTTGCCGGCCACTGGCTCTTAGACTATACAATATGCACTCTTTACTTGCTTACTTAAAAATGCTTACTCCGTATTTACTTTTAATAACCAAATCAAAGTCATGTTACTTTCAACTCGTAATTTCTGCAATTTGTAAGTATAAATAAATATGTTTTCATCATATTGCACTCCATTATATTATTTAATTTTTTTCTGCCTGTGTATATATATGTGTGTGTATTTTTTTATATATTTTTTGGACACTGTATTTTCCGTGATGTATTTTTATATAGTTTGTATACTTTTTTCTTTGATACTGTTATGTTTGGTTACACCAAAAAAAAACAAACTCAAAGAAAGTCGCTTACTATACTTCCTTATCTACACTACATTTTCGACCATTAACCCCTATCTGAATAGTTAATAGTCTCGTTCTAATAGTTGTTGTGCAACTGTGGCACACCATAAACAATTATTTGGTTTCATTTCCTTTAGTCTGATCAATATGCCTGACTACCTCTGTAATTGTAGCTGGAATGCATTAAATTGTATTGTATTGTCTAAGTGGATACCTATAAATTAGGCAGCAATTAATTAACTTGGCTTTGATAATTGATAGCATAAATTATTCACGGCAAAACAAGAATAAATCTAGTGTTAAATGTTATGATTAATCAATTAGCGCCTGTGTCACACTCTCGGTTATTTTAGTAGGTACTACTTGACATTTTTAGTTATACATATACAGGTTATGCCGTTTAAAACTCTCCACGCTTGGTATCTTATATGTTAGCAAATAAGAAAATTGTATGACATTTCCAAATACGTACAAAATAAAGAATGTATAATTTTAAACAAAATGGCGGTTGTTCTACACAATTTTGTGGAAAAATAAGCATGAAAATGGTATTTCAAAATTAAGTCTGGACACGCACCCACACAACAGTGTCTGCCACAGCGTAGACCTGTGACGTCAGATGCCGTTCGGACGTGTATACCTAAATACAGTTTTCTGCTTTAGTTCAGATCTGTATACGATGATTTCGGATAACGCAGTACATACGTTTAAAAATGCAATTTTCTCATTTGTGATACTATTAGGTGTTATTGAGTTAAATAGACATTGGTATTGAATAAAGTTGCAAAATAGACTCGTAAAATGGGCACAGAAACTGCATCTCACTGCGCAAATGGGAGAAGTATTGCATTATGCCACAATGTACAATACAGCTAACAGCGCCTAATAAAAGATATATCACCGTGTGAAAATATGAAAAAAAAATGTGGCGTGTGAAAAAATTGAGATGTTAAGTTGTAAAGAATTTCTATTAAGCTAACAGAATATATACAGGGCGTTTAGAAAATCAGTGGTAAAAGAAACATTTATTGCATTCATCAGTACATTTCGAATCCACATAACATGTTTTGTATTTGGTCCTACCATTTACAAAGTTAAATATCATTATTCATCACTTTTACTTATTATCTATCAAATAGAACAAGCAGATTAATGTGAAAATAGCATTGTCGCCGTAACTGTCACAAGACGATCTGTATTGGAAATAAGGAAATAAGTTATGTTTAACAATTCCGTAAGTTCACCACATCACCATTAATAATTGTCGCATTACAACTCACATATGCCACAAAAACGCAAAGTGATTATAACAAAAAAACGAGTGTTGAATATATATTTTCTCGACAGTACTTTCTAACATACTTTATTGAACTGCCATCCAATAAACCGTTGAAAACTTTACATATTAAGCCATAAAAGGAGCTTTAATTGTATGTAACATTCCTCATAAATTGGCGGAGCTGGATATATGGTTAAACTGGAGGACAATTTTCCAACAACCAATGTTTCAATATTCAGCAACCGTCATTTATAACGCCTTTTTAAAGGGTTAGTATAGGAGATCTTGAAAATATCTACAAATAGATACCTCAATTTCTGCAAGTATTGTAAAACCAGCGTTTTTTACACGAGCAAAATGTGCGAAAAGCACAAAGCACGAAGCAAAATTGCCTCAAATACAAAAGATAAACAACAAAGACTGAAGTTAGTAATTGCCCATTTAAAAATACTTCCACTGAGCCAGTTTAACGATGTACCACCCAAATGTAGGTAAACGGAACAGAAATTCTCTTAATATTATGCGCATACATTTACAAGATCAATATAAAAGTAGGACAGGTCTTAAATGATGATGGCAGAGGAATTTAAAATTTGAACTTTGAAAATAAGTAAATACCAAATACTTTTAAGAGTTAGCTTTGACAAATATGCATAGAAACAATTGCCACTTCAATGTTATTCAACCTTAAGTTGATCTTTAAAAGAGCAGTGACGCAAGTTTTAAAACGTTAGTGTTTCGGAAGTTCAATGAAAGCAATAAGATAAATACCTGCATGAACCAGCACATACCAGCAAAGCCTGCTCATAAAAATATTCATGATTTTTAATAGATCAGCGCACATTACACCATCACTAGCACGTACTGTCATCCACAGCAACCGTCACAGTAGGTTGTGTCGGTGCCACACAAGTGTGTAAAGGCTATGCTGGTTCGTGCTAGTCGGTGCAGGCATAATGTGCGCGATCTTTAAGAGGTGATTAAACTCACATATCTGCAATATATCCTCAGATTTCATTCATATTTAACCTAATTTAGTTTTAAAACTAGATTTCAATACATTCTTATAAATTAAATATAGAATTTAATTTAGTGTAAAGAATCTATTCTCAATACTGAAATTTTCTGAACCATTTTCTGTAAACTTATTTATAAGGCTTGTTTCTACGGTTTTATAGTATTAGAAAACCTTTTTATTAAAATTCCATTAGCGTCACTAAGCTCATAATTTATAGAATATTTTGCACATTACTTGCAGCGTAAGAAAGAGGAACTTGTTAATATTCATAAACGTAACAGCTTTCAGAAAGCTTTGCATAAAATATCTCTATAGCACGCGAACTATTAATACTCGTATCTCACTTTAAAATAGTTCGAAAATTGCTTAGTAGATTCAGGCGTCCAAATAATAGAATAAAGTCGTAAGATGTAAGAAAAATTTCATTTATTTACTCTGTTCAATGTTTGTATATTATTTGTATCTGTATTAAATATCCTATTGTTTTCTCTATTAGATCGACAATATACGTGACATAATGTAGTAGTAGTTTATCACTCGTTCGTTATTTTTCTATTTCAAAATTCTGATTATATAACCAGTTAAAGTTAAAAGTAAAAATAGCAGATGGCGATACTCTTTCAAAATCCATCCATCTTTATTTATACTATAGGCAAGGATGACAAAACTTTCTGAATTATAGAAGTACCTACACTAAGAAAAATCCTCCAAGTAAGCTATGTGCTAACAAAATAATTACAGTAATATCTTTTTATCTCGTGTAGGTGTCCTAAATATTACCCATAGATAAAATAAAACATTTCTACACATGTATACACTGAAGCCATTATATCACTTGTGGTCAGTACAGTATTTTATTGAATTTTAAAATGAACCTACTTATAATTATTTTGCAGTTAACTGTAGTTGGTAAATATGATTACAGTGTGCACTTCGAGGCGGTATAGTTTTGTGTTTTGGGTAATTTTATTAACTACGGAACTTCAAATACTATTATTGCATCAGTAGGATGCACTTATATGAAGAGTCAAGCATCAATTAATTCAATAATGGTTATGATCGTCACCGTGATAATTTGAGTGATATTCGCTTAAGATAAGTACAAAATTTATACTTATTACTGCATTGCAGTCAACTAACTGTAATGTACGGTCCACTTGTCCTTAATGTCTCAAAAATAAATTTTGAAAGTTTTAATAGCTATAACAACACAGTTCAGGTACACCAGCAAGAAATTTTAGACATTGCTGGTACCCACAGTTAGATGACATGTTCACTTGAAGTTGAAAGTTTTAATAACTATAACAACACAGTTCAGGTACTCCAGCAAGAAATTTTAGTCGTTGCTGGTACCCACAGTTTGGTGACATGTTCACTTGTGACTGGTTTTCAGAAAACTCGATTTAGCTGCTGCATTTGAATTGTTTATTTGTCGTCTGTTTTATACTGGGGCTCTATGGAAATCTATAAGTTATTCTTTGCTGGGGTAATTATATTTTTACCTGCCACTAGTAATTTTTTTTCTCATTGTAGAATTCTGGAATTATTTTCCATTTCTTTGGGTATCGATTCGTTGTCTGTTTCAAAAACAAATCAACAAATTGTTTACTGAGTTCCTTCTCGATAGCATAAAATGTCTGCTTAATTTCACTTCCCTCACTTTTTTCGTATTTCAGAAAAAAATTACATACTACTTTTTTGACACTCTCTAAGGGGCTGTATCTTGACAGAGAATGTCCTTTTCTACAAGCAGTGATCCTCTGAATTTTTTCGTACTTATTTATTTTTTACACCCCGTATAATATAACAGTTATAATCTATAGAATCGATAACTTGATAATGTTCTCTACCAAGTTATTAATATCTCATATTGGGTTTAAATTTTGCACGTAACATTACGCTTTGAGTCTGAATTTCAGGAAACCTTGTGGGGAGAGGCTTTCATAGCATCTTACTTAATAGACATGCGGTTTGTTTGTAAAATAACTGATTGGTGTAAGATGGAGAGATAGTACTGCTCTATTGCCAAGTATGCTATTATGTGTGTAGAAATATTATTAAATTGTACTGTATTTGCAAGTTTCTGCTGAGGAGGACATTATCTACTACATTCTTTAAATTTAAATAGATGCGATTCCAGATAAATACATATTCATAACTGTCATTCTTTAAAGAAACCTAAACTAAACTGTATTCCTTTGGCATCCTCAAATTTAGTAACTTAATTTGCGTTTAAAGAACATTAAAATGTCAAAGATACGATACAATTTGCCCAATCAATAGAACAGTAATTACATAAAGTTCCACTTCTACTTTGTTCCTAAATTTAATTTACTTGAACTGCATTCTTTCTTCTGACAATTCAGAGCCTCAAAAGTTCTCGGAAAGTAAATTTAATATAGACAGGCTATAAGATTTTGCCCTAACTCGTGAAAAAGGGTAACAAAGATTGCGGTCTGTTTAAGAGGGTATTCTAAAATTAGGGTTGAGGCTGACACCTTACATAATAAAGGTTTAGTCAGCCAGCGACGTAAGGACTGGTATTGACTGAAACAAGAAATCTTGCACAATTTTAAGATGTATTGTCTTGTCTTAGAAAAGAAGACAAGAGTTTTTTTAAAGTCTTGTGACAGTCTAGAAACCTTGCAAGTCTCTTGCATGATTGACTCGTGACTCTTGTATACAGATAAGAAACATGTAACTTTAGTAGATGTTATAAAGTATATAAATAGCCAGTTTTACATAATAAGTAATGGACGAAATAGGGTAAACAGAATAGGAGCTCTTTCTTCTTGGTATTGTCTTGTCTTGTCTTGCGAGATCAAGATCAACAAAAATCAGGACAAGATGTCAATACCAATAAGGGCAAAAAATATTAGCAGCTTCTAGAAGTTTTTGACAGAACTGGATTATAGGTATGCGAATAATATATAAATAAACCCTTACGTCTTTCTTAGAGCTTAAATATTTTCAGAGTTTCGACTCATTTCTTATATTTAGTAATATACTTGCTACACAATGCATTATTAAAAATGTTCAGATATCCTTTAATAACTAGTTTCGCATTTTTAAGTGCAGCTAATGCTGCTATTTAATATCAAAACAATAGCAATTACATTATATGAAACTGAATATGAAATATTCTGCACAGGTATGGATTTTATGATTTATTTCACCAAAGCTTTATAAGATTATAAATTGTGTCTAGAAAAAACTTAAATAATCTTATTTTACAGTCAGTTCAATGCGCTTTAAATCTACGTACTTAAAAAGAAGTATGAAATTGATTGGACTGCATGAAAAGGATACTGGTAAAATTGAATCCCTTTCAAGAAAAATAAAGGTTTCAATCAAAAGATTCTTTAGAATGCAGAAAATGGAGAACAGAAATTCATCAAGGAGAAGTTTCATATTTGAAATGATTTTTTAGACATGAATATTTTTAATTTTATTTAAATATCTGCCCTCTCCTTGCAAAAGCTATCATGTTCGGGCATAAGACTTAAACATAAAAAGTATTTAATATGTTCCTGGACAAAATTACGATTAGAATTTAAAACCAAATACCAATCTGATTTTAATTAAAATCTGATTGCATCCTTGACAAAGTAGCAAATAATATTCTGTACATTAATAATGTAATTGTATTTAAACTAAGCTTGGTGTAAAAATCTTGCCCGGCTCGTATAACTGTCATGAATATTTCAACATTCCTCACAGAGTTTTTAATTGAATTTTTTAGATCTACAGACAAATTTAATATCTTTTAATACGTTCCTCCTTTCTAAATCTAAGGTGTAATCTGTCTGCTTTTATAAGTTGCCTCGAACAATATTTATATGACAACTTTTAAAAGTTTTACCTTAAAAAGTTAGAGAATCTTGAAAGAACAATTTATTTGTCTCCAAACTTCAGCCATTTAAAATATCAGATTCGGTGAAATATGTTTCCAGATGAGCAAATTTAGAAAATACTTTTCTGTTTTCGGTCTATTTTAAATAAAATAATCCTTCTAACGTTCACTGACTTTTAAAACAAGATATGTTATACAAATTAAAATAGTTATTTACGCACGTCAATTTTCTGATACCAGTGGCATCCACTCGCAAGCCGTCAGAAGGGTGGAAATTGGGGTAAACTGAATATTCAATATTTCTAAAATGGAAACCCGTCATTTTAACAGGCTGGAACTCGGTAGGTAAATATTTTATAAAATTATCAATTTTCTGATACCAGTGGCATCCACTCGCAAGCCGTCAGAAGGGTGGAAATTGGGGTAAACTGAATATTCAATATTTCTAAAATGGAAACCCGTCATTTTAACAGGCTGAAACTCGCTAAGTAAATATTTTATAAAATTATCAATTTTCTGATACCAGTGGCATCCACTCGCAAGCCGTCAGAGAGGTGGAAATTGGGGTAAACTGAGTGAAATATAAACGTTATTACTGTACAAATGTCCAGTTTTTATAATAACATAAGTGCGGTAATAATGCAGTATCCCACGTATTGCTTACAACGTTTTATCTCCATCTGTCGAGGTATTAATAATAATATTAACTAGTTTTACTATACATATAAAAAAGTCCGTCCTAAAAGTCAAGCACAAATTAATTATTTGGTAAATAAAAGACATTGTTGAAAATTCGCGAAACAGGTCGATTTTTGACTTTAATTTACTTCTTTTCAAATAATAATTTAATATACAGGGTGATTTATCTTCGAGTAATGACGTCATCACATTTTTTTAAATGGAAATCATATTTTTTTCAATTTCCGGATTCCCCTAGCTGAGCTGTTTCCAAAAATATATCACAAGTTGCTTCTAATTGTTAAAGGGTGGACAACAATACCCAAATTATTTACAAATACCAAACAATTTGTCATAATTTCTTTGATGCTTTTTTAATTTTATCTGTCTGATAGAACGTGCTCGTGCATTTTTTACAGGCAATCAATTTTAAACAGTTTGCTAAGATTGTACTATTGAATCCATTTTAAATGGTTTTTTCTTGAAGTATTAAGTATTTTTTAATTAATTAACTTGTTTTCGTTTTGTAAAAACATGAATGTAATTGAAACGGAACGGATTGAAGTTGTCATGATGATCGGGTATGGTGATAGAATTCGAACTCATGAGGAAACTTGTGTTTTGTTTAATGAAACACATCCGAATTGTCCACTAATAAATTGATCCAGTGTAAGTAGAACTGAAGCAAAGTTTCGAAACCATGGTCATCTTAAAGATCTGC
Source organism: Monochamus saltuarius (assembly GCA_025584915.1). Taxonomy (NCBI): domain Eukaryota; kingdom Metazoa; phylum Arthropoda; class Insecta; order Coleoptera; family Cerambycidae; genus Monochamus; species Monochamus saltuarius. The sequence goes on from CM046722.1 coordinate 12,226,506, forward strand.
CCAGATCTGGTCGACTAAGTATACTAAAAGATGTGCAGTTACAAGCCCTTTTGACCCTGATTTAGGTGTAAGTGAAAGCAAATTGGGTACATTTCTTCACAAAAGCAAGTTTCATCCCTACAACGTTCACTTAGTGCAAGAACTGCCCGACGACGATTTCGAAAGACGGGCAGAGTTTTGCAAAATAATGATGGAAGAATGTCAGGCAGATCCGAATTTTGTCAAAGTCAGGCGTGTTTTCATCTGAGTGGCACCGTTACAGAACTGTCGGTACTAGTCAGATCACAATCCACACTGGACGATGGAAGCACACACTCAACGTCTCCAGAAGATCAATGTTTGGGCAGGAATTGTTGATAATCGAATTTTGGGACAGTATTTCTTTGAAAGAGATTTAGATGGCGCAAGATATTTAGATTTTCTTCAATTTGATTTAGTTCCTTCCTTGGTTGTACTGTTCCCCAATGAAGAAGAACCAGATTTACCCAATGACACATTTGGTTAAAGCAAGACGGTGCATCGCCGCACTATGCCATCGCTGTTCGCCGCTACTTAGATGACGTGTTTCCTCATCGGTGGATTGGTAGAAGAGGGCCTTAGGAATGACCAGATCACCAGATTTAACACCGCTAGATTTTTTCCTTGGAAATATGTAAAAAGCAAAGTATACGTCACTAAGCCAAATAATCTTGACGATCTCAAAGAAAGAATTCGCCAAGAAGTAAATATCAGTCAGTGGTCAACAATTTGAAAATTAATTTAGGTTTTTGTATCTTATGTAACACCAATGTTTTTATAAATTGAGTCCATTCTAGTAGACACTTTAAAATGACGTGTAGTAATTTCAATCAATTTTTTAGTACCTTTATTGATTTGTAAATAACTTTGGTATTTGTAAATCGTAGATAAGAGAGATTTACCAGCATGAAAGGAATTTACATTATAGTCCGGGGGACTGTATCTTCTTCAATACCACTTAAATTTTAGAGTGGAAATTGACCCCGCTTGCTTTATTTACACGCTTTGCCATTATCTAGCAATTAAATCTCTGGAACCTCCTCAAAATTCCTCGGCTCTTTAACTAATTTCAAATGCTAATGAAGTTAATCACGACAATGAAAATTTATATGCCTTACTATGTTACAACATTCTCAAATTTAGTGGGAAATAAATTATTTGGACCCCAACGAGTCTAGGCTTTATCTTGCCCTTGGCTATTAAACGCATAGATAGCATCTTGGCTTGGCAATAAACCACGTTGTTAAACTTTAGAAGTTAATGGGTTGGAACACCATGGTGAGTTAAGTCAGTGTCAGTTGTAAACTTTTCCGTACCATTTTTTTTTATATCAGTTTAAAGCGTACCTACGAGAAAAACAGATTTTTGGTTTCTATGGCAAAAGTAATTTGGAAGTCAGTTGTTCGAAATATACAAAAGTTGTTTCAATGTGATGCTATAAAGTAAAAAACGAAGTGTTAAATATAAAAAACACGAACAATTCCTCCATTTCCCCTTCTTTAATAGATCAGCTATACTTATAGAATGGACTGGTACCCTCTCTGCAGGTATGGTACTATGGAAGGACCTTGATGTGAGAGAATGATACTTATCGATGTTCGATCATGCCCCTAATTAATGATGTTTTGCAGATTTCTCTTACTCTCGTACTGAATAATGATTATATCTGCCTACCACCATAAATTCTTCCTAGGCATAAATGTGTCCTACTTAGTAATATGCAGCTCATTCTCTCACAATAGTTTTCGGGCTAATATTTGCTATTAGAATGAGGAGTAGAGATATTAGTATTATTATTATTATTATTAATATCGTAAAGGCATCAGATGCTATCGAAAACATTTATACATCTTAGTGGGGAATGTCATTGAGTAATTGCAGCATCAAAATGATTTTCCCATTTCAAAGAAGCAATTATGAACTATTTTCCACTTGTAGAAAGATCAACAAACTTTACAGAAAATCGTTTTCGACTTTCGTTCACTATGCACCAGAGTATCTTTGTACATACTTCTTTGTTGATTTGTCATCGTTTAGCTCATCAACAGCAATCAACCATTGAAAAGTTTCAGAGCTGGTTACCACAAAGTATATATCTGAGGAAGAGAGCAACATAACTTTCGAAATGTCAAAGAACAAAAACCCAAACAGATGACGTGGCAACCAGCCTGCAAATTGTTTAACCATTGACAATTATCATTTAAGTGAAGTTTGCAAACAAAATTAGTAATCAACTGTATTAATTCCATATTGTTATTGATGATGAAAGAAGTTGCCTTTACGTCAACATCTGGAACATACCTAAATTACTTTTTAACAAAACTGCTGAAGATCGTTATTATTAATTCCGTCGTCTTAAGACAAAAATTAAAACATGGAACCGAGAAGACAGTCAGATGATTTTGTACTATGATAACGCGTGTCCCCACACTGCTAACATAACAGAAAATTAGATCTTCCCATATCCGCTCTATTTTTCAAATCTTGGTCCATCAGGTTTGCATTGCAGACTTTCGTAGCTTCAGTCATTTTAAATATAATTAGCGATCAAGAAACTTGATCTGCAATTTTAGAGATACTGAGAAAGATAACGTGTCCCTCGAAACTTCAAGAAAATAAAACCAACGACGTAACAACCAACCCGAAAAGTGTACAAGCATTGACAACTATCAAGGAAGTCTGCAAACTAGACTAACATGTCCTTATCGAAGAAATATAGAAAGAAAAGGAACTGGCATTCTTATGGTGTTGCTGGGATGAAATGTTTGTACCTGTATGTTTGAAGGTGAAAAGTCACATCCAAACCAACGCAGCATGAAGAACCCTACATCGAGTCATCATCTCACTTCTACGAAAAAGGATTAAAAACACTAGGAGGCAACTAGAATATAATGAGAAGAGTCTTTTGTATGCACATTTCCAGCTTACCAACAAATTAGACCAACATTACTGGAATTTAATGATAGATTGAGCTGCAATTATTCAAAGGAGAAAAAGTTAAGAACAAGCAGAAGATAAAACTTGAGAAGCTAGTTGTCGAAGAAACTTATTCAACCAGGTTTCTTCAGAACACCAGATTGGAAAAGATATAAAATTTTGAACTGCATTTTTATGCATCAATCAATAGATAAAGAATAGAATTACTGTCGAAAATTGTATTCATTAATTTCATGTCATATATTCTTGTGTGTTGTGTCAATTTTTTTGCAAACAAAATTCAAAGTTATAATAGCAATTTTTGCATTTCCATTCTCATCGTATATTTCAGGCAGAAAGATTTCCCTATTTATAATTCGCGCCGTAATTTTCTGTAGAAAGCATAAGAGTAGGTACTAAGTTACTTCTTCAGTAAGCTGTTGTAAATTATTCCATTCTGAGGGAGTACCCTTAGTTCCTACATGTTTTAGTGATAATTATTGTCGCTAATTTTGTTGCTATGTCTTAAGTTCATAAGTCGCCCCATGCATATTTTACTCACGACATAGCTAAACCGACTAATGTCCTATTCTACCAGCGAACGCATACACGCCAAATTTTGCTCAAGTTACGCGGCGAACTTGGGAAACGTATTTATAATTAATTAACAGTAATTAGGGAATAAGCCTCATAAGCCTTATAATAATGAATACAGCGGCACAATTACCTCATTTCAGGGAACTTTCAAGGCCATTACTAGAAGTTGGTGGCACTTCGGTCAACTTCTTGAAAAAGTACGTCAAGTTGGCACAGCCTAGGCAGATGTAATTTGTAATATAGTGGAAGTAATTAGGGTTCTTGTGGGATCTTCTCTGTTTGGAGACGTATATTAAATATGAGTATCATATAGTTCAGGCTAGTTTAACCAAACAGAACAGAACAGCTGTGAAAGTCTAAATGAGAGCCATCCTTGAATAATGTCTTTGGGAATCAATCAAATTATCATGTCGAGGTACACTGAATACTATTTTAGATAAAAAGTCTTTATTTAACAAATAACTAAATATTTAACAACGTTTAAACAGTTTTTAATAGTAGCTTAGCGAGGCAAAATGTCGATTCGAGAATGCTAAAGCACTTTCGAGACACAAACAAGATGGTTTAGGAGTGGTGACTATCATAACCATAGCAAGCTAGTAAACAATACAAATTAGTTACTTGAAATAGTAGTATTAGAATGATATATTGTAATTCATAGTCCAGAGTCTTTAGTTTAAAATGAGCTCGGAAAGTGAAGACGAGCATTTACCAGGAGAAGTATTATTGGAAGTGACATAAAGTGCTGTTTCACAATTAATCCCGAAAAAATCGTCGAGAGAATACGAGATTGCCTACGAGTTCAATGGGTGATGTTCGAATAAAATTAAAAAATTGTCCGAAGCGATATTACTAGTATATTTCGATCATAAAATTAATAAAATTAAAACTTCGGCGTTATGGTCAGTATATTTCATGTTAACAAGTACACTGAATGCCAAATGCAATGTAAGCATCAGAAAATTTCCAAAACTAATTTGAAAATCGAATCAGTTGGATATCGTCCAAAAAAGTCCAGACTTCTAACGAAAGAGGAAACTGAGAAATCTTAACAAGAAGCACCAGATAATAGATTTCTGCTAAAAATGTAAATGAAATTAATATAAATTGATCGTTTTAACTAATTTTTGACAACTTTTCATGTCATTTTAATAATTAGTGTTTGTACCGTTTGTAGGATAACGATCGATGATATAGAAAACAAAGATCAATTATTATTATAAGAATTCCAAAACTTATACTTCAAGATGTTGTGTGATTTCAAGTCCAGACCAAATAAAGATATACCACAAATACTGTGTTTAACATCCGTCAGTTACTATAAATCGAAATTTTTTGTGACGTATGTCAGGAAAAGATTTGTTAACCAAGTGGTTGGCGTCAACAAAATACGAATTGTTCCAAAATATATAGCAACTTTTCTCAATTTGCCCCATCCAGTAATTTATACCGGCCCTGCTTTAGACGTTCTTCCACCTCTCTGTTATCCGACGAAAGAGGTGATATTACTACCATTAAACGACAGAAGAAATATACAAGATTCTACATAAAATAAAATTTCAATTACAAATAAATTGTTACCATCTTCAGCAGAGCCTACGCCAATAATACAACGTGCGCAGTAATCTTAAACAATTACAGTAGCAGCTTAATTGAACACCCAGAACTAAAAGCTACGATAACTGACAGCACTGCATTTGGCATAACTCAATGTGCACTTTACATGTAGTGCAAAATAAATTATAATTGCCCTGTTTGTAATAGTCACTTTTTCTGTATAACCAAAAGGGAAGACTGCCAGACATCAAAAACATAATATTTGTTTTGTAGTTCATTAAAAACAAAACAAACAAAGTTTAACAATTCGAAATGTTTAACTGTTGATGATGTAATAAATAATAACCAAATTATAAAATCTGCGAATGATTCTTAGATTACAGAAGAGAACAATGGCAATTAAACCGAATATCATTTGTTTTAAACTTCCGGGTAGCATCCTATCGTATTGTTCACTGCTATTAGTCCTTGCTCCTGAAATGTATGTGAAGGAACCGAAAAGTTTGAGCTATCCCGTCCTGGATCAAAGTTCTCTCTTATCGTAGACGATCCTATGCTCCCAATAAAGAAGGACTTAGGGAGTGATGCAGGCTTGAATGGAACGCTGCCGGAAGTACAATTAATCTACTTAGATCCAGATAGTCGAAAGGAATATACCTAATTTGTATAACTATAGACAGGGTAATTTAAAATTATGTAACGAAATTCATACATATAGTAGGTATAGTTACCAAAATAATGTCGCTATTTAAGCCATATTTGTTTTACCAGTTTAAGTTGCCCTAAAATTTGATAGTATTAAGTACTTTCAATTGCCAGTGGCGGAGTTATATGCACCATTATCATTTAGAAAAAAATGTATAATATTAAAACTGCTGACATTTTTAAACTCTCTACTACATTGGTGACTACAAAAAACTGTATGTCCTTATTAAACCCTAAAATAAAATATATATAACAAACTGGCATTATTTTTCCAAGTTATGTTGACCCTTGAAGTTTGTTTATTTCAAACTGAATCACCCTGTATGTAGTATGTATATTGTTATCAAAAATAGATTGCCAAGTATCCAATTTTGCATAGCTAGATTGGTAGGAAATGTGCGTTGTCTCTTGAAAAATATAAATAATGCTCTTGGAATATTTTCATAAAAGAAATGAATTTCGAGAATAATCAAATATATAAAATAAGATTGATCATCTTCACAAATTAATGATTCCAGATATTACAAACTTTGTTACACGTTATTGTTCAATCATTAGATCGTACTGGCTATTTATAAATATTTATTAGGCATGTGTAAATTAATAGTTAGCTATGTAGGGTGAATACATATTCCTCCATTATAATCTTAAGTGAATATCATGTAAATCGTGTAGACTACTAGCTTGCGTGTTTCGATATCATCTGTTTCAGTGTCAATAGATTTTTCACATAATGCAGTCTAATTCGATAAGCTGCATTAAATAATTTTGCACAGCATTCAATAATACGGTACTGGGACATGCAATTTCAATAAAATTATAATTAAAGTCTCATGTTGCTTGCAGAGACATCAATATACAAGGTGATTCACAACGTATCCAAACAAATTTGGAAATAGACGTGTTTAGAATTTTTTTACTATTTTTTTATCTTATTTTTTGTTGATAAACTTTTAAATAAAACGTGTTGATGGATGTCGTTTTAATTTAGTAAGACGAAATGCGAAATAATAATAATAATAATAATAATAATAATAATAATTTAATAATAATAATAATAATAATAATAATAATAATAATAATAAATCGTGTGTTGCTACGTCTGCTCAGAACACACGATTTACGGGCGCAATGATTACTGACTCCACGGAGTGGAGAGTAGTCATTGCTTGACTCTCCAGAACATCTCCGAATGTGTCGGAGCCTCGGAAGGTGTTTACTGGAAAAAAAAAAAAATAATAATAATAATAATAATAATAATAATAATAATAATATCTCTACCCCTCATTATAATCACAGGGATTAGCCCAGAAGTCGGCGACTTGTGCGGGAGAGGGGGCGGCATATTATTATTAAGCAGGCCGCATTTGCGCCCAGGAACGACTTACGTTGGTATGCCCTAACCACTATTCAGTGCAGGAATGAGGAAAACCTGGAAAACCTCATTAATTAGGGGGGTAGTCAAATATCAACCGGCATAATCTCTCACATTGACCCAAGCCAACATTATTCCACCCTACCATACCCACAGAGAGGGTGCCAATCCTCTCCACGAATATAGCTTATATACGGTCTACCGGCAGCTGGGCTCGAACCAACTCCGTCTAGTCACCTCGATTCAAGTACTAACGCCTTAAACCGCGCGACCACTGACCTGAAATAGCTTCTCGTCTATGCGCAGAACGATTTTCCGGTAGACATGTACCACATGCAGCCACGTTTACTGCGGTAGTGCAACTCGGGCGTGACATGAGAAATGTACAACCGAATCATAGAAAATATAGGGGTTCAGGGCGTACAAGGCGTATTGCAGCAGTTGAGGAACACATTTTAGATATTGTTGAAGATAATCCATGAATAAGTATCAGGACAATCGCTCAAGTACAAGGAATATCCCAATCAACAGTGTGGCGGATCATACATGAGGCTCAATTATATCTGTATATCCAAGCATTAATGCCAAGGGATTATCCCAGATTTACAGCTGATGTGTTAGTTACAAAAACAAGCAACAAAAACCTGTTATGAAAAAAATTTTTAAAACGAATATTGTTTCTACAAATACTTTTCAAAAACAAACATACAAATGCAATAAAATGCACATCTATATAACGAAATTACAAACTAAGGTGCAACTAACTGTAACGTAATTTGTTTTTCGTAACAGTATTATTAAAATAAACAATTGAAGTTTTCCAGAAAATTCTTAAAACTGTAACGGACGACAACACTGTTAACTTAGAAGTATTATTAATCATAGTAGTATCGTGGCTAGTGCGTTTCGTTTTTCTGTACATAGTGCTTGCTTGATACTTGTGACAGTACCTACATAAACAAGTGGCACAGCTTCCTGTAGCGGTCATTCGCTACTCCATGGCGGACTAACGGCAACAAACATGAAGCATTCGACATCACAGTAGAAAACCATTGAAAGCTAGTGACTTATATTGCACTTCAGCGATATCATGTATTGCAAATACATAATTCCAGGAAACTACTACTCTGCGGGCTAATGCCCTGACCAGTCTTGAGTTACACGTGGAAAACCTATAGCATACCGATGAGAGTTAATGAACTAGAAACCGGTATATGTCTGCTGGGCTGCTGTCAAGTGACTTTCGGATGTAATCCAATACTGGTCCGGATATTAGTATGCAGAGTAGTGTGTTGTTTCCTGGAATTTTGTATTTCCAAAAATGAAACAATTTATAGTAACCATGACCAGTTGCATGATATGTTAATTTTTGGCAAATCTGAGTAAAACTCTCCGACTACGAAATATGTCATTTCGAACACTTTTTGTAACTATTTCACATTTTATTCTGTGTTGAAGAAAGAGCTTTAAGAAAACTATTTACACTAAGTGTATCCAGGTGTATTTGTAATTATCATGTAGGTATAAACGCGATGTTGTCAGATATTTAAGACCTGTGTTTTGTTTAGTATAATTATTCATCATACAGCAATTGGATAAATTACGTTTTTCTCCTGCTGAATTATTATGTTTTTATCTTGACAGTGTTACCGTGCGTAAAGCTTTAAAATCTATAAATCAATTCGTATCAGCCGCCAGTGTTCATTCACTCCATTGTCATCATTCGTTCGCTTTTCTGGTTCCCACAAAATTGCGTAATTTTTGATGTTGATTGTTGGAATTGACAGCGGTTTAATTTTTGCTGAAGCTTGATGAATATCGCATTATTTGCGGCATATTTGTCTGTACCTGTGTTATAATTGGGAGCTTAATATTTGTCGAGATTAATCGTAACATGTGTCAAACTTTAGCAATATGAAGTGATTAAAATTAAAAAATATATATTTTTATTCAACTGAACTATTTAGCATTTATTGTAATTTTCAAATGGCTGCACCTTTGAAATAATTTGGAAACGCAGAATTTAGCAAGTTACATCTAGTAACCACTAGATACTCCATCCAGGACCTACTGACAGGTTGAAGCACTGAAGCTTCCTACATATTATATGCTGTACGCACCATTGAAATTGAAAGCCGTTGGCCTTTATTGCGTGGCGGCAATCGTCCCAGACCCAATCGCAGGTTTCCCAGTCCCAGATTTCCCGATTTTGTAATGAATCACACGATTTCACGATTAGTGTGTTGAATGTCACGATTTTTGAGCGTAGTGTGTTAGCGTTAGCCATTGAAATTAAAGACTTGTACGTGTTAATACCATGTAAAAGTAAGTATTAAGGAAGTTGTCATGAATTAAAAGTGCATTTTTTTATTGTTAAACCAACAGTATTTCAAACATATTTAGAGGTTAGAACGTGTATCTGGCGGCAATAATCATATAATATTATTTAATTGATATTGCCATAGAATACAAACTAAACCACGTGGCCGAAAACGCGATATCTTTGGCGTGACGGTACACGCCATTCAGCGTGATTTGTTTCCGTGTATACAAGTGCAGGTTACTGTATTGGTTATGTAAACAGGCATTTGTTTCTTGTATTTTTACGTTTTAGTGGCAGTGTATAACTGTTATACTTAAATACAGTATGCGCCAAAAGTATGGAATAAATTCAATAAAAACGAAACAATTATTTTTTGGGAAAAATCCTCGAACAGGTCGATTTTTAATTTAAAAAATACATATTTTAGCGTCAAATGCGATTTTCAAATGTCATTTGTTTTCGAGTAATGACGTCATCGATTTTTTTTTAAATGGCAACACCATTTTTTTTCCTTGATTCTGAAAGATCGTTTAATTCTCTATCAGACAGTACTAAAATTTTGCCCTCTTACATAGGAAAGTTTTCGAGTAAATGACGATTGAATGTTAGAAAACGTAAATCAATTAAAATAAAGCAAAAACGATAGAATGGCCTGCAAGATCGCCAGATCTTACACCTCTTGACTATTTTTTATGGGATACGTGAAGTCAAAAGTGTACATTAATAAACCACGTAATTTAGAAGAACTTCAAAATCGCATTCGGGACGAAATACGCAGAGTTATCCCAGAAATCATTCATAATGTGCAAGAAGAATTTCTTCACAGACTTGCGCATTGTCAAGAAGTTGGTGGATGGCAATTCGAACATTTAATTTAAGTATAAAATTTAATCAATTGTATTTTATTTTACATACCTCAGAATTGTTACTTTTTTATGGATAAAATTTACGTTTTCTAACATCTTCACAGGTAAAATATTGCCTGTCCTTTTTGAATCACCTTGTATGTAATAGTTGAATTTAGATATAAATTTGGCTATTTCCCACATACCAATAATTATTTCGTTTCTGTATCTAACAACAAATTTTTAAATATCGTAGGTTTCTACCAATAAGACAAGAACTTGAATAAATAGATAAATAATTATTTATAAATAAACTAAAGCAGTGTGAAATTTGCGACCTATTCGCTTATTTTTTTTTTTAATATTTTATTTATAGTGAAAATGCGTCTTCATAAAAATAAATATATAAAACAACAGTAACGCCAGCGTCACTGACCCAGTGTCCCACAGCGTGAAAATAGAATGACTCAACACTGATTAAGAAAACCCCGAGATCTCGAAGGATCCTCAAGAGAGCAGCTTTGCAGGAAGAAGCTGCCTTATTTTTATTAGGAGATTAAACAGCGCACCTTTGTGGAAGTTTGAAATAAATAATGGCTCCCAAAAAGCCTGTAGAAATGGTAATGATAAAAATTATTCGTCTAACACCTCAGCAGATAGCATTAAACAGACGAGATGAGTGAGGTAGGAATGGACGAAGTTGAATTAAAACAGTATGCAAAAAGTAATCTTTGGTTATAAATGTGAATATACTAAAAGCAAAATTATGTTTTTTTCTGTAGGATTAGAAAAATTTAAATAATACGTTTCATTGCTGTATCTCGTTAGAACTATCAGTATCCTTTAACAGTTTGCTATTTGCCCAAGGCTGCATATATTTGAAATAATTAATAATGACATATATAAAGTTTTAAAAGCGACTGATTGCAAAGCGTCTTGCTGATGCATTTCTTTTTTTAAAGATGTATTTAGGTATTTGAAATACAGATATAGTAATCAAACACTCAAAGCATAGACCTCTAATAATATCTGAGTTATGGTCCTGATTAGCTTTAGTTCTTATCAAAATTATCAGTAATATCATAATTAGGTTCAGTTCTTACCAAATTCTTTGATCAAACCTCAATTTTATTTAAATTTTCTCCATTTCAACACTATCAAAGTTAACACCGAGCAGCAGCATTTATTAGCTTTATAACAAATATCAGTAATATTTAATAGAATTATGTAACTTATTATCATATTCTTTGAATGATTTGTGCATATTTCAATACTAGCAGTGACTATCTCACTGATACTAGTTATGTATACGAGTGAAACACAAGAAAATTACATATATTTTAAAACTCCAACCTAAAAAATACAATACAAATTATATTGAGCATAGTAGTTATAAATTTGTCAGATAATATAATATTATGGAATGTTATCCATGATTATTTATGTCATATCATAGTGTATTATGTAATTTTACATAGTTACGCTGGTCACAAATTGTCAATGAAAATATAAATTACAGACGAATTTTTATCAGTGCAGTGTACTTATCCATCAAAAGTTGACCAAGCGTTTTAGTTAAGTACTAACTGTATGTTTATCTTCTCAATGATCTCGCTATGCGGTCACAGGTAACATACAATTATCCTTGACTAAACAGAACAAACCGTTCAAACTCTTGGAACAATAGCGCAGCGTCGCGTGTTAGACCCATTAATAAGTTTGAAATAGTTTACTTAACTAGTCAAGTTGCTAGTGATTGAACGGGGGCTGCTGTTGGGAAGTTAAATAATCCGTATAGAAAAGTTTGATGAATGCTGCGCCTGGAAGTTAAATCTATTGGCACAGTTTCATTATCGTTGGAATACCAGCCGCAACAATATTATGTTTTACGTTATTGTAAAATATTCGATACAATATGAGCTTCGAGAAGAATGGATGGTGCTAAGCTGAAATAATACACGATGTTCCAGCGAGGAGATAATTAGGATTTAACCCGGGGTTTAAAATGTAGGTTGAAGTGTATGGGGAATATAAAAGTATCTGTTGTTTTACGGTAATCTGCTAAAGTCGCGGCTAATGTACTGAAAAGATAAAGAGAAAGTTTTTTATAGAAAGATGTATTGAACAGGCGAAAAATAGTAAATTAAGGCTATCTTGTCAACATGGCACTATCGTTTGATCGATGATGATTAATATGATGAAGGGAAAGTTAGTAACCTTTTTAGAAATACGCATGTAGGCCTTTGAATAATGTACACTTTCTGGGTTGTTTTTGCCGTGGTTGATGATTAACTGCAGACGTTTTGCCGTATTTAACAGATGGTATCTTCAGTGCTTCTCGTATCTTGAATGACGGCTGAATGGTACCCCGGTGTCTAAGTCAAGCTGTTATACTAGTGGATGCGTCAAGGTTTAGGTTGACTGGTTTCACTTGTATTACGGATGGCTGGTTCAGGTACGCTTCCGGTCACTTGTTTGTTCTAAAGCAAAGACATCCAAGTATGACTAACTTTTAATCCTTCGTCCCTGTTCATGTTGTTCGGGTATTGAAGAATCTCCAAAGCCTCCCTCCGTGCTAGATTGTAATACCCATTGGTACGAATCAGCACTCTAGTGAACTATGGTGAGATTCTGTGTCCCTCTTTCTAAACATGTCCAGCAACGGCTAATTTTTCGCGTTGATATAGCCGTATGTGCCTTTCGTGTTCTTTTTTCTTAATTTGTACAGTTTGTGTGGACATTTTCACAAATGTCGCATGGCACCAAATATACTCTTGGAATTGATCTTTCAGATTGCAGAGATGGTGGTTGTAGTGACTTCTTTCTTGGGCCTTGCTGTTTGCTCACGCCAAGGTCTGATGGCTCTATCGATGTCTTTCTTAGAGTATCCATTTGCTAGGAACACAGATCGGAGCAAATCTATTTCTTCCTGTCGATGGTCCTCATCAACCAACGTTAGTGGACGATGAATTAGGATCATGATCGAGTGTTTTCGTGTCAGAAGATAATTAGACTTTCTATGAAGATATCTATCACTATGTGCCTTCTTCATGTAGACACAGTGTCCCAATACGCTAGTTGTCTTCTTTTTTACTAGAATATCCAGAAATGGTAAGGCTTTGTTTTGTCCCATTTCCATAAAATTGATCTTGTTGTGTTGCTGATGCTGTCAAACGCCGCGCCTGAGTCATTCAATCTAAACACTGGACTAATGAACCTTGACACTACGCTTAGTATAAAAGCTCGGCTTAGACACTGCGGTAAACATTTAACCACCGCCCAAGATACGAGAAGCACTGAAGATGTCATCTTTTAAGTATGGCGAAACATCGATCACGGCAAAACAATCCAGAGTGTACATTACCGGCCATGAAAACGTACAAACTACAGTAACACTGTAATTTAAAAGGCTGTCTGAAGGTAGCTTTAAGGTACGTAAGATACAAGTAATTTTTATATAAACAAATACTGCTACAATCAAACCCTTACAAAAAACTATTAATAAAGAATATGTGGGTAGATATTGTGGGTGTAATTCAGTCCGCAGACTAGTTAGTTTCACAAAATATTGCTAACTCCTATTAAAAAATGTATATAAAAAACTTTAATAATATTTAAATTTGGCACAAAGAGGTTTCAACGCTTGGGGTTGGTTGGGGCTTTAGTCTGCAGACTAATTAGTTCACATATTATAGTTAATACCTACTAAAAAGATATATATAAAAACACATGAAGATTATGCTTCTCGATGAAGTAGGTAGATGTATTTATATATTTTTTTTACAAATCTTCATCACATTTCACATTGCCGAAATTTAATTTTTACTTTATATAATAGTTTTTATAGTTGAGTAGGTATGACTCAACTTAAAGGAGGCCATCTGAAAAAGTAGTCCTGAACATGCACAAATAGGTTAAATCTCATCTATTGTGGTTGAATTTTGGATTTCCACAGTTTTAAAAGCAAACTTAAGTTCATTTTAGATAATTGTCTATGGAATTGTTCATTAGCATACCTAGATATTTGGTTTCAAAGGACATACATATGTTTTCATTGATAGCAATTTTAGGAAAATTAATTTATGCTTAAATACCTTTACAATCCAGTAAAAATTTACAAAAGTAATAATACAGAATATATGGGTAGATATTGTTGGTGCAATTCAACGCTGGTCGGGACTTTAGTCCGCAGACTAGTTAGTTTTACAAAATATTCTTAATTCCTAACAAAAATGTATATAAAAACTTTTAAAGATATTTCATTTAAATTGGGCACAAAGAAGATTTGTTTCCCATCTCATATCAGATGCCCATGATCACAATCCGATATTATTACTTAAAAATTTGCTAATGTTTCGAAAAACCGGTCCTCTTTTTCATGCATCGATGATGACTCAAGTAATATCAAACAATGTCAAAATAGTTACCTACTTTATAGGTATGTTAAAACTGCTAAAAGTTCAGAGTAATTGATTAACGAATTACAATGGTAGCTCTTTGAAATACGAAACACGATGTAGATTAAATTGAAAATTTTGCTAGTACGATCCTGGATTCAGCGGTTTTAAACGCGTTCATGTAAATACGTGCTGCTTGTACTGATTGGTAGACTAGCTATATAAACAGATGGACGTTGCCAGATGGCAAAAGGTTTTTGACTTGACTTTGACTTAAAAGGAAAATGTAATTAACTAAATTAGAGATTAAAAAAACATAATTTATTTATTTCTGTAAAATTAACTGCAACTCTAAAAATTCTTTGTAATCAATAGACACAGTAAGTCCTTATCCTAATTACTAAAACAGTGAGGCACAAAATGAGATAAAAACCATTATCACACAAAATGTTGAAATTGACCTCTACGGTTAAATTTCTACCGATATAATTACTATACAGGGTGATTGGAGTCAACATCTATTTTTTCAGCTTTCAACACATTTTATTGTTTTCTAGAAAAATGTGCCTAAAATTTTATTATAACTTAATGTCTTATATTTCAAAACAAATTTCAATGATTCATGGAAAATAAAATGTTCTTTTTACATTCTGCACGTGAATTATGGTCAATTTTCCAAAACATGTAGCATATCTTACTTCTTTTTCAAATAGAGACTTAATTCTGAATAGTTAAAATTTTGGGATCTATTATTAGATAATAATTGAACAATTCGACATAAATAAAATATGTATTCTTATTAATTTTCATATACTTAAAAAACGCTGTTAAAAACAGCCATCTCTCAAGATATTACATAAAAGAAAAAGTTTCCTTGCTGTTATTGCCAGGAAACGCCAAGAAACGTTAAACACTTCAGCTATATCACTACGCAAGAGCACTTCAACGTTCAAGGATATCTTTTGAGCAGAGTTGATTAGATTTTTGTTTCAATGGGAGCGAATGTTTCAGTAAGAGTTGTTTCAGGAGAAATCGTCTAATTTCGATTGAAAGCTAAGCGTTACTTCCTTCTTTCCCTCAGCTTTGCCATTATGTTACATTAGCTATGATTTTTTCATTATATCTTTTGACCTACATTATCAAGCAAACAAAAAATGTACGTGATATACCATTACGTCGTCACATAACTTAGTTCATATAGCCATAATTCTGTTAATAGTTTTAAAATAATTATCCGCTACTTGTGTTGTTTTCTGGTATTTACTTGTTTGTTGAACTTGTAAACAAAATGAGCGCCGTATTTATCAAATAGTCTTTTTTACAAATACAAATAATAATTTAGGCTTTTAGTAACTGAATAATATAGAGCATAATAAATAACAGGAATGTTATCTCATGCCACCTACGAATATTCAAAGGTACCGAAATAAAACGAATATATGTACAATATATCGGCCGGACATGTTTTATGGCCTCCAAGATCGCCTGATCTGAACCCTCTAGATTTCTTTGTTTGAGGATATATGAAGACATTAGTGTATGGTACTCTTCTAAATAGCCTGGGAGAGCTGCAGCTACGTATTAATCAAATGTATAAAGAAATCCAAACCAAGGAGGATGTTTTCGAAAGAGTTCAAATATCGTTGAGACGAAGATGTTGTGCCTGCTTGGAAATGGACGGAGGGCACTTTGAACATCTTCTGTAACTTTGTTTTTTGTTTGTTAAAAGTTTCCTTTGTCAGTTTATTCCTAATAAAATAAAATGTTTGAAAAACGAATAGTGGTCTATATCTCCGCAACCGTTACTTTGCGGACCCATATTTATTAAGACTTTTCTGCTTATTTTGGTTCATACTATTACCTCCTGAAATATTTTACACTCTTTTTTTAGCACCCTGTATATCTACAAGAATCTATCACGTTTTATTTGTATCCGAACTGTTGTATATTTATTTCGGCGTTGGTGTTTACTTCCTTTGATGATTTTCTTTTATGAAATTTCACAAATATTACTTTTCCGTTTTGAACATTGGATAAGTATTATTCTTTCATTTTGTCAATATTTACTTTGTACATAAAACCTACTTGTAATAAAATTGTGAAAATTTTGAGGGCTTGTACGCTTGCGATCTATACTATACGTTTCTTTTGGATATATAATTATTTTATAAACTATAAACATTTATTATGAACCATGAATTTAAATTTATAATTAAAATACCTTTATCTAGAATCACGAATTAAAGTAGGGTTTTTTTGCTTGACAGTGACAACGAAAAGTTTAGTGAAGAGTGTCATATTAGTTCCACTATTGCTTCTAATAAAGTGACACTCGTCGTCAATGCTGACTAAGTAAACAGCGTTCTTTTTAAGTAGTAAATTTAAGAATTATCAAATTTTGTAAAATTTGCACAGTTTAGGTGAGATAATTTTACTTGACAAAATAATGGAAATTAAAAATAGTGACAGTGACATCCCGAATACACCTCTGGAGATTAGAAATGCTGCAGAAGCTGTAGCTTTAGGTTTTATGCCAGAAAAATCAAAGAAGTTATACGAAAAGCAATATAACATATTGTGACAGTGTAAGTCGAAGGAAATTTATAAATATTCAGAACACGTAAGTGTCTATTTTTATAAGAAAGCAAAGACTCGTCATCATTATGGTCGATTCATTTGATGTTCAAAAAGTTGACGGCATATTTAAAGAAGCAAGAAATTGGATATAAGCCTAAGAAATCATAAACTTTTTGTAAGCGGAAATATACAGATTTTCACAAAGAAGGTAAATTTCGTACATTCTGATTATTGTAAAATTTATAACTAATAGAAATATCTTATTATATATAGTTCTAATGAATTTCGGCTGCTTGCAGACGTGTTAAAGATGGTGAGGACAAATAATTCATATTGATAGTTACTATTTCTGATTCAAAGACAAGAAGAAATAGAACTTTTACTGTCGCAATAACATTCATGATAATTCTATCAACTATTTATCATTCTATATGAGTGGCCTTGACACCTAGAAACGATTATTCTTAAAACTCAATAAAGACAAGTGTTTTAATCAAGTGGTAGGAATTAATATTATTGCTAAAATACCAAACGATATTGCTAATTATCTTAATCTACCAGTGTCATGTATACACAGGAAACTGCTTTTGCCGAACGTCGACTACTTTATTGATCCATGGTAGAGGTGATATTATGCAATTGAAGCGACAGGAGGGAGGACGAGTTATGCAGCTGCAGAAGGGTACGTAGATAATAACATCGATAAAACAAATTAAACAAATAAGAAAAAATTAATTAAGCCATCAAATATGTACAAATAATTGAATGTGGCAATCGCAGTAATGAAAATTATACCGTATCAAAATATAGCCTAATATGCCTTCTGGATCAGGAATTACTATTAGAGATTGTAAAGATTGTTATTTCAGCATCCAAATTATGAATGCTAATAAATGAATTACTTAGCTTTGTTCTATTTGTTATAATTAATGTTCTCGTAATAAAGTTAATAATTGAAAGGTTTTATTTTGTTGAGTTACTGTAGATAAAACTTTATATGCATTAATAGCAAAAGTGACATTACCGATCTAGAGTGATTACCGTTACTCTCGAGCATTTGTATGTTTATATCTTTCATGTATGTGTATGCGATTCATCAATATTGTAAATAAATTAAAACAATTCGTACTAATCAAGTAATTAAAATAATCAAAGCGCTTTATAAAACTTTAAACGAATTTGACACATGACCCATTAACATGCTGAATTTACGCTATTGTAAATTAAACTGTGTAATATGAAATTATTTCCTGCATCAAAGGACTCAAATCCATTATAATAGTTAGATAGTTGTGACAATGAACACATGCGTAACCATGTGACATTTACCTATTTCAAAATGCAATCTATTGTGTTTTTATGAAACTGAAGTAATTTTCTAAATATTTGCATTGCATCAAATGCCTTTGAAATAAACTGGTATTTACTTTTTCTTTAATTAAGTGATGTAAATGGACACGTTACCCTCAGGATTTCGTGATAGACGACTATATATCTATTCAACAGTTCAAGTTGTTATGGAAACAGTTTGAAAAAGTTGAATAGGTATAAAGAAATTAACCTCATATAACGTGTTATACATCAATAAATTTCAAGCGAAAAAAACATTTGCCTCTTGATTATCACTAACCCAATAATTATAAATTGTTATTTTCAACAGTTTTATGTTATCTTTCATCTTTTTGTAATGTACTTATTCAAAATAAATATTTTATTAGTCCACAGAATGAATATATGCGGCGTTTCGTTGTGGTTTATTGAATTCAGTGTATTGTATATTCATACTTAAGCAGCTAACTGTTACTATTGCCCATTATTGGCGTTGCTATCTTTAGCAACATAATGAGGCATTGCTGATAATTACTGAGGTTTTGATAATTATCCAAATACATTTGTATTGATATACACAAAGCAATAGCTAATGATTTCAACTGGTAATATATTGCTGAAACAAACAAATGTTATGAATAAAAAAGAATAAATTTGTATTAAATGCAAATAAAACCTTCACTTCTGAAGAATATACCGATATACACGATGATTCAATATTTATCAAAAAAAAAAAATAATAATAATAATAATAATAATATACAGGGGACTCATACAACTACAATTTTGTAAAAAGGAAAATCGAAATGGGCAATTCGAAAATTATTTAAAAATATATTTTCACACGGGAAATTGGTCCACTGTAAACCTTGACTTTGCGCAAGGCAAAACATGCAGTCAGCTACCGAAACGGCGGCAACGCATAATAAAAAATTAACAGACAAAAACATTGAAAGCGTTTTCCAAGAAAAAAATAAATAAAATGTTATAACATCTATTTTATAGCAGCAAATTCAACTGCCTCAGTCGTTACCGTTATTATTAATAAATAAAATTCATTTATGGTTTTAATTAATGAAATAATTTGATATAGGGTACCTAATGTTACAACAACTGTTTAAAATTTTGTTTATCGACACATTTGGGCCCGTCTTACTCCAGTTTCTGCGAACTAACAAATGTTTCCGCGCCAATATCCTTGGCAGGATAAATGACCTCGGATGAGTGGGGCCGAGACCGACTATCTCTCTTTACCCACTTCATCGCTGTAGGCCTGGACGCCTCGTAGAGGTAGGTTTCCTTCTCCGGTCAGCCTCGACCCCAGAAACAAATGTTTCTGGCTCTTGCTCGTTTTAAACTCGTAAGATATTGGCAGCAGTCATGATACGTTCGCATAAATCATCACAAGTGTTCACTTTAATGGGATATACTTCATTTCTTAAATGTCTCCACAAAAAGAAGTCCAAAGGATTTAAGTCAGACGATCGCGGCGGCTATGGTACCGGTTCTCTTCGTCTAATCCATCGTAGCCCTTGAACTTCATTAAAGTAGTCTCGAACATTTTGTCTAAAAAGAGGGGAGCACCATCGTGCAAGAACTACATTTGCAGTCGGTCAGCTGAAGACACATCTTTCAGAAGTCCAGGCAGATAATATCGAAGAAACTCGAGATACTGAACTCATCCACTCGATTTGGTAAAATAAATAATCCAGTCAAGCAATCATCGACAATCCCTGAATAAACATTTAAGAAAAAGCGTTGTTGGAAATAATCCCGTTGAGAAGCGGATTTTCAAAATTTCGAAGTGAGTATTATGAATAACATTCCATTCCGTGGTAAAATAGTTTCATCTGTAACTCTGTATAGAAGTTTACCTGTAGATTGAACCCTTTTAGTTATTTATGTAACCACATTCTCGTCTCCTCCGTTCCGTTCATGCACGTGTACCTGTTACTTAGACGTTTCTTCATTGCTAAGGCCAATTTAGACGGGAATCTAGGAATTCTAGTTATCTCAGTTATAGTAAGTGCAGCTCTAGCAGCGGTGTGGATAACTAGCAAACTGTCTCGAGATTATGAAGCTTGTAATATAACGCCATTGAGCTTGTTTCGTGGCTTTATGCGAAATATTAAATTTGAGCAGGAATGTGGTCCTAACTCGCGTGGAATATCCTTCCGGTTATTCCGGAAGTAGCTAATGTCATGAGGTTTAATTAAATTAAATACATTGTTGCATGCAAGTTGGTGCAACTTTGAATTTAGGAACAACTTCGAAAATATCTTGTATACAAAGTTCTCTATCAGTAAGTACAAAAATTTTAAGAGGGGATAGGGAAAAATAATAATTAACGGAATCGTCTATCAAATAATTTCTAAACTTATTTATAAAGCGGATTTTTTTTAAACCATAATAAATCCTTATTTATCGCCGTCACTGTCCTTCTGTCAGCCGCGAAGTTAGGTATATTCCGCCAAAGTTAAAGGTGTCAAAGGTAGTGTCAGGTCACTGCGTTGACACGTGTATTAGTTTTTCCGGATTTTCCGGATTACGGAGGTAGATAACAAATTTCTTTAAAAGGCCAATGTTCGGAACAACTAGCACATAATAGCACATTGAAGAAAAACACGATATTCGTGAAATAGGGGGCTACGTGGAAAACCCAAATTTTGCATTTTTTAGAAAAATGGCAATTATTTTCCTTTAAATTTTTACGGTACAATTCAGCACAACCTATATTTTTTATTTTATCAAAAAATGGGGGGCCAAATTCACTCACATGGTATTTGCAGCGATAATTGCCTGTACCTGATTTAAATCATCGTTTAAATGCAGATCTGTGTAAAACTTTCGTAGGGAACAACCTTTGATTACATTGATGAGGTAGGGCTTAATATTGTTCAAAATATGTGATATCAACACGATGTTGCATCACCACATAGAGGAAGACAAATAACTGCTTAGTTAAATGATTATTTCTTGAATAAATGCTTAGGTCAACAAGGTTCAATAGCATGACCACTGCGTTTCCCAGATCTAAATCCTTTGGACTTTTGTCTATGAGGACACTATTCGTCAGCAGTTCCTTGAAAGAATTCAGGATGCAGCTGACCAGATAACAAATGATCCAAATCTCATCCGTTGAATAATAAAATCTTTAATTCCATTCGAGCCGAGGGTACATATTTTGAACAATTTTTATAGCCTTAAGATTTGTTAATTTGTTTAGTAAAGGTTAACTAATGTTTAAACTTTAAACACAAGTAATAATTATTGTTATAGCAACCATAATTTATATTTATCAGCTTACTTTGATTTGATATATTAAATTATACATTAAATTTTAAATGTTTGTAACTTCGGAGCTATGTTCATATAAGAAAATTGTTCAGACATTAACCCATCTACCCAAGTTTGTCATAGTGCTTGGGTACCCTGTATATAGAAGTACATTTTTCAATAATTATTGCTTTTTGCATGTTTACAACACAGCTTTTCTTTTCTTGGATATAATGAATTGGCACGTTCATATTTGCTAAAATATCATTTACACATTGTTACAGAATAATGGGAGGTATTATTTCTGTACCCATAATCTAGCAACTACCTTTGGCATCTTCAACCCCAAAACTTCCAACTCCAGTCTCAGACGTAATAACAAATGACAATCAAACTGAAAGTGGTTAGGGATAATTGGCTGTAGAACACGATTTACTCCAATATAAAGTTACAGAGTGGGCTTTGTTTGCTCCGAACAACGCAAACAAAAAGAACGAAAGGATTTCTATAAACGACGTTGTTTGTACCCGCTTCTTTTGGAAGTTGAATGTATCCCAATTTATCATTGTCCGGTTTATTGCCACTTAAGTGCTTGTATTAATCAGTTAAGAAATCCCGAGGAATTAAGAAACCGGGGTGAAATTGACCGGTTAAATGCGACCACCCGAGTGGAAAAACAACTTCGTAGAGCGCGGAATTAATACGGAAAGACAGAAAGACAAATTACTGTATTTTTAGAGGAGAAATGGAGAAATATGTACATGAATAAAGCACGAACATTTTGAGTTTATTCAGGCCATCTCATTGAGCTGCGTATATTAAAAAAAAAAACAGTAAAAGTAGTTTTAAACACAAACAGGGTGGCCCGATTTGCATGTAGGAGGGCAGCTAGTTTGAAGTAATCTCTCAATAACTTTAACTTGGATTAACCAAATTTGGTACATGATTTACGTTTATTATTGGTCTTCTTTGACTATGAGTTCAAGTAAATTGAAACTCTACATTTTTCATATATTTTCAGGTATTAACAATATTGTGTGAAACTAACTACTCAGTGGACAAAAGCCCCAACCTGCGTTGAATTACACCCACAATATCTACCCATATATTCCTTATTATTAGCTTTTGTCTGTGGATGTTCATTAGCATACCTAGATGTTTGGTATCAGAGAACATACATATGACTTCATTGATAGGAATTGTAGGAGATTTGATACATATTAGCTTAAAATACCTTTCTTAAACAGTAAAAAATGTTACAAAAGCTAATAATAAGGAATATATGGGTAGATATTGTGGGTGTAATTCAACGCAGGTTGGGGCTTTTGTCCACTGAGTAGTTAGTTTCACACAATATTGTTAATACCTAAAAATATATGAAAAAACTATACATAAAAGGTAAAATTTTTTATTAATTTTTATTTATTTTAGTAAGTTGTTATGATATTCATTGACAGTTAATCAGTTTGACGTTGTCGATATTTCATTTTGACATTCAATTTCAAATAATTTTAATTTATTGGTATAATCATCTTTATAGTTAGATATTTGACTCAAGTTAAAGGAGGCCACCTGATGAAGCGATCCTAATAAAACGTAGAAATAAGTGAGATCTCAATTATTGTGGTTGAATTTCGAGTTCCCACTCCAGAGGTTAGTAAATATATTAAATTTTTAGATAATTATTGAATAGAGTTTTGTCTGTGGATGTTCATTAGCATACCTAGATGTTTGGTATCAGAGAACATACATATGACTTCATTGATAGGAATTGTAGGAGATTTGATACATATTAGCTTAAAATACCTTTCTTAAACAGTAAAAAATGAAACACTACATGTTAATTGAAATTATATTATTTTTTTTTTCATTTATCGAATTTAATAAGCATGATAATATCCCGCGCAGAATTTAATTTAAAACACTTGTTAAATTTTAGTTTGCATGCATTGCTTGAAACCAGTTTTAAAAGTGTTTATTAGAAGAAATCAAAAAGTCAATAGTACGCTTTGTCTTTAAAATTTGACAGTTAGTAATGGAAATTAAAAAATTAAATCACACCCTAAGAAATTGTTCAAAATGGGCCCCATTTTTCTGAAACATTACTTGATCGTTCCTCTAGTCTCTAACAGTAGCACTAAAATGAGATTGTGCGCCATCATGCACAAACCAAAACTCTGGTCTAATTTGCATCGGTAAATCTTCCATTAAATCCGGGAAAGTATTTTCCAAAATTCCAAATAACTTTTGCCATGTAACCGATTTGGCAAAATACCTGGCCCAGTCAAATAACGATCAATAATACATATCCAAACATTTATCTTGCGTTGAAAATGTCTAGCAGTTATTGCATAGGGGATTGCATCGGAATATTCATGAAAGTTAAGAACATTTGTAATTTCTTTAAGAATGAAACAATCCTCATCAACGAAAATAATTTTTTTGTGAAAAATAATATACTGATGTAAAATAAACTCGCAAAAAGTAACTCGTGGATCAAAATCTTGAGGCAATAGCTCTTGCACTTTTTGAATGTTATATAGATGTAGTAGATTACTTTTTAGAATTCAGTGTACAGAAGTTCTTGATAATTCAGTTTGTCGAGATAAACGTTTAGTACTTATATGCGATTTATCTCAGTTTCAAAAATATTTTCTTCATATATTTTTAGGTATTAATAATATTGTGTGAAACTAACTACTCTGTGGACTAAAGCCCCAGCGTTAGATATTTAACTCAACTTAAAGGAGGCCACCTGAAGAAGCAATCCTAAAAATGCAGAAATAGGTCAGATCTCATCTACTGTGGTTGAATTTTCGAGTTCCCACTGTCAAAAGTGAAGTTAGATATTTATAAAGTGTTTTCATTAAACCAGGTTAGTAAATTTAGATAATTAATTTATTGAAGGGAGCTTTGTCTGTGGAATTGTTCATTAGCATACCTAGATGTTTGGTATCAGAGAGCATACATATGACTTCATTGATAGGAATTGTAGGAGATTTGATTAATATTAGCTTAAAATACTTTTCTAATATAGTAAAAAAATGTTCTTCATCTTGTACCCTTATTACAATAGAACGTTTTGGACATTTATTGAAAAAATTTTCCTGTCTCTCGAGTTCGTCTTTCTACATTAGAAAATGTTTCTTTATGGGGAATCACTCGATTTGGAAATCTCCTACAATATTCTTCCACACTTCTTCTAGTTTTCTTCACAGAAACCTAGCAAGTAACATGTCAATTTATTCTCTGAATGTAAATTTTCCAGTCAGTTTCAACAACAAACAGTATCAGATATAAAATTGTTTTTAGTAACTGTCAAATTTTAAAGATGTAGCCTACAACTGACTTTTTCATTTCTTCTAACAGACGCTATTAGAAACTTGTTTTCATTAATGCCAGGATTAATGCATTTTTTCTTGAAAACGGATATTTTCATTCTTATTAAATTCGATCATTGGAAAATATTGATATAAATTTAGAGGTGACTCACTGTTCGTGTACCACTCATTTATTCTTTTTTGTTTTGTAATTTAATTTTTTAATTGTATTTATTCCGACCCTCGAGCACTGCAATGGATAGCGCGGGCAATTATTCATATTCAAATTTAAAATATTAGGCAGTTGGCCCGCTCATCCCTTTTTTCTCCAAGAGAGACATTGTATTGGTGTCGTGCGAAAAAGCAAGCAACAGGTTCGATGTTAGAACGAAGCCGCTAAAAACACAAGACATTACTATTCTTCAAAATTACTACAGTGAAATTTGTTAGTGCTTGAGCTCAAGTTTGATGTGTAAACAACCGTGCTATTACTACACAGTTTTGCTAGTTCAGTCAAGAAAACTTGTTGCAACCGATAATCCCGTCTGCCCCCTCCGTACCAGCTCGACCTTGGTAAGTTAACTACCCAAATTTAATTAAAATTAATATCATTACAGTCCGCTTTGCTAAATGCGTTTTTCTTATGTTATCGCCAACAAACACTCACCCTCAATGAACATTTTGTAGTATTTCAATTGACTTGAGCTCATAGTCAAAGAAGACCAACAATAAATTTAAATCATATACCAAATTTGGTTATTCCAAGTTAAACTAATTCAGATATATTTTTTGGGGCACTATTAAAGATAAATTGGATTGGCCGGCTAGGAGGAATGACATGAATAATGTCGTGGTTAATGGTATTGGACCAGTGGCCTGGCCACCCAGGTCGCCGGATCTTCATCTGCTTGACTTTTACGTTTGAGGCACTATTAAACATAAAGTCTACGCTAATCCTGTATTAACAAAGAAAGATTTAATTTTAAGAATTCAGCAAGCCTGCAATGATATGCGGCGAAATCCGCATGAAGTATCTGCTGCAATAAATGCGTTAGTGAGAAGATGTCGAAAATGTATTGAGGTGGGTGGACTACATTTCGAGCAATTTTTGTGATTTTACCCTTAATTTTCTTTCTTTTTGTTATTGTTGTTGAAAGCCACTTATTAAATGTCTCATATTCGTTTTTGTTTACTTAATTGTTTTTCAGAAATCATTAGGTAAATTAATTGTCTACTGGCAAACGGTGTGTCAATCGAAAAAAAGTAAGAAGCCTTTTTCTGTTGTAAATTGGACAACGATTCTAGAAATAGTTTTTGTTTCTAAAAAACATTGGCGTACGATTTTTTTCATTAAAATTTCCCGAAGATCTGTCCGTACGCACGCCACTGGTGGAAGAAAAATAATATTTTTTACGAAAAAATATGTATCTAGATTAGCTATTCAGGTCCAAATTTCATTTAAATATCTAAAGTAGTTTTAAAAATATTATTAAATTTAGAACTTTTGATAAAATTTTGACATCCTGTATCTTTGTAACGAAGCATTTTTCGAATATAGCTAAATATAAACTGTTATTATTTTGTGGTTCTCTGTCTGCCTCAAGTTTCCGTTTGCAAAAGTGGACCACCCTGTATAATAGGTATATCTCATTAAATTGCAATATTTCGGGACCCCTCACATGAACCTGCTATGTATCGGTCCTGATGCGCACCCTGTATTTAGACTTCCCTTTGCACCACTCGACAATATTTTTGCGGCAAAAATAAAAGTACCTAAAAACGGTCTGAAAAATATTTATGTAGAAGATCTCTTTCAGAGGAGATTATTCATTGTACAGGTTACACACTTAAAAGCTCATATTTGCCGGATAATGCGGGAACTTTTGTTGAAAAATAACAGCATTAAAATTGAAAGAAGTCTGCAAGAGGAATAATAGTTTTGTTTACAGAATGAGATGTACGACCGTAAACTATTTATTTCTCCATTCGCAAAATTTTGTAAGGGATCGACGCCGCCTTTGTATTCATACTATTTTCGGTATTTACAAAAGCTTTATCCAGTTTCTTTGACGAAAAGGGAGCATACATTCATTTATTATTGATTACCGAACAATGCTGTTTCTATAATGGTTGGCAGTCGGCTTTTATCGGCATTCTCATCAATTAATAGTTGTTTACATACCTTGATGTATTACTCAGAATTTTCCGGCTATTTTCTTTAAATCCGGAAGATATATTTAAATTCCTTTAAGGAAAGTCTATATAATGTGCAAATTAGGTTTTCGATATAATATACACTGCTTATTCCTTGAAATCTGAAACTTCACAGGTTTATTTATTTTGTGTGTGTTCCAATACAAACTATGTTTAAGTTATAAGTAATAATTATTTATAGAAGTATTTGATATTCTGCGCATGGTAAAAGTAAATAAAAAAGCTTTAAAATACTTCGATCTTTAGAAACACGTTTTACAACTTTGTTTTCTAAGAAGAAAAAGATAAGAAAATCAAACATTGAGTATAAAAATGTAGGCATCTAGTAGGAGTAGAATTTTTTCTCAATTCGCATTGGAACATTATACTGAACAATATAAGGGTACCAAAAAAGTTATGAAAGGAAAAAGAGAAGGTACATTTTCAGTTTTCATCTACTATTTTAAGAACTACACAAAATCATTTTTGTTTAGAAAATTGAAAAGCTTATAAATGATAACTTTTTCCCATGTAAACTACCCTGTATATATTCTGATTATATTTTGCTTTTAATGGTTTATATTTTTATGACAAATTAAATTTTTGTTTGACTAGTGATAATTATAATTTAGAAAGTAAACGCTTGTATTTTGTATTATTATGGTATTTGAATTCATTTTATTTTTTAATCATGATTTGTCTGGATTGAAAATGGTTGTTAGAAATTTAATTTTAACAATAATGCTAATACACAACACTGTCTCTTCTCTTCTATAAAAAAAATTAAATATATTAATGTTCCATGAAAATTAAACTTTTAATTTATAAAATATTTATCTTACGTAAACTTTCCCATAAAGCTTGAAGACCAATATCTCAAGAAGGCGGTTCAGTGGATCAAACACTGAAAAATTGACTTTAAACAACATTCAAAATAATAACAAATTTTATAAAACAATTTTCAAATTTACTTATCTAATGGAAAATTAGGCAATTTATTTTGAATTTTGAATGTTAATTGTTCTGGTCAAACTTTGGCTCCGCTTTATGATCGTGTAGAGTATAGAGAATACCATGGTTCTCGGCTCTGGAGTCTGGAATCCGCTGATGCTAGTATGCGACTGTACTCGGCTTCGGGCGATATTACTGTCTTCTGTCAACTTATTCTGACACTTATTTTTAATTAGACACAGTAAAGTTGTTGGATTTACTCTTTATGACTAATTTATGAATTTATCAGTACTTTTTTCCTTCCGTATAATACCACGACCTTATTTGGGCAATGGCGGATTGAATAATCCTTTTCGGACCTTTTTAACATTCCCCTGTTTCTATCGTGTTAGAAAGTTTCTTCTTCATTTTTCTTTATACTGACTACTTTAAAATTCTAATATTTTAAGATAATATACATGTTAACACGCATTTTAAAGTTTAAATAAGTATCGTAATAAACAAACTGATGATTTTCAAAGCCAGGAATATTAAAAATACAGTAAGTTGATATCCTGATACTCATCAATCTTCTGGGTATTTCATCAGTCGAGTTGTTTAAATGTCTCCTCTGCTGTAAACAACACGGAGCTTTGTCAGATATTCTAACGGGTGTATTTACGTCTCTATCACTGAATGAGGATCAGCTAAAGTGGTATTTACGCGATCTGCATCTAAATTGCAGTGAGCTTCAGCCCCTGGGGTCCGTATATTTTAACTTGAACACAAAAGGGCCCACTACAAACATAATCAATTAACGAAAACTGCTGTCAATGTCGAAATATATAACTAAATAAATTTAGTTTGTTGTCCCACTAATTATTATTTTTTAAGTTAATACTGAGAACAAAGTGATATGAAATCTAGTATGAATTATGTGTAAATTTTTTTATGACATAACAATTAAAGTCTCGCAACAAATATTTGTAAAGAGTTATGATAGACTTATACTTTCACTAATTGCAAACGATTGTTAAGTATGAAATAACAATTACGAGACGATTAAAACCAGGCTCGAGTTAAATTACTTTGTGGAGTAATGCAACCTATATTAAATGTAAAAAATAATTAAATTTATAAATAGCTGACGAGGACCTTGTTTCTTTCAATCGTAATGAAAATGTGAGTAAACAACACAGCAGTGAATTAAGAAAGAGAGAAAGAATGGCGAGGGGAAATTAATTTGTTAGAGTTACTGCTGAATTAAATCTGCTAATGTCTTTGAGAGAGTTGGTCTGGAAGAAAGAATTTATTTTTAGTAACTTGGATAAGATGTGTTGCCGCTTAATGTGTGTCTTGACTATTATATTTAGTTTGTTAAAAAACACATATATTATTTCCTGATTTAATTGAATACTAGATCCGCAACATTGTTGTTATGTTAGTATTAGCTACCTACCTAAGTAACACCAAAGTAAAACTAACTGAAACTGGAACCTTCAAAGATGCCACTAAATTTACTATTTTGTTGTATAAATACCTTCATACAACAATATTACAGGCACTATTTTCAAGTACTTCTGGTTACTTTACAAAATCACTGATTCCTTCAGGAAATCTGTGAGACATACTTATTCTCATAGAATACGTAATGTTCAAGAATACCTGGATAAAAAGATAAAGTGCTAAATTTTTTATATCTGCTGCTTTTTGCATATGTGAATGTTTTTATTTTATTTTGTTGTATTTATTACTGTTTATTAATTGCTGTGTGACATTGTGTTTATGTGTATATGCTTGATATTTTTCTTTGCAAGGCTATGTCAATAAAATCCTTATCTTCCTAAAATAAAGTATATTTGGGTTTAGCGGGTCACAGACGAACGTACATGTATGCAAACATCAACGCGCATTCATCTACGCGCAAACAACAACGCCTGTCTATGGGCATAATAACGTCACGTACATGATTGCGCGGTGAAGAAGTGCGTCGTACTTGTTAACCTGGTTTTCCAGAAAACATGTGCGTGCGCTGATGAATGTACGTTGATGTTCGACTGTGTGTGGCAAACAACTACGTTATTTGACACACACAGTCACGGCGTTCTTCAGTGACGTAGAAGGTAGTTATAATTATTTAAATTAATAATTATTATTTAATTAGTTAAATTAGTTTATATTTAAATTAATAATAATTATTTGATTAGTAAATAAGTATATGGAATTTATAAATTATAGTTTTATTTACAGAGAGAAAATGTCGGACTTACGAAATTTAAAACGAGATTTTTTAAGACATTTCATTGACTTATATATCAGACCCGGGGTGGAACCTTTGCTGCCTCCTAGCAGCATTCTAATAATCAAGTAATGGAGTAATAAAATAAATATAGAAATATACATTAATAGTAATAAAAATAAATGTATTTTTCTTCAACAATTAACAAAAATAAACAATATTTAAAAAAAAGAGCTAAGAATAGGAACTTGAATAGTCTTCATAAGTAACACAAAACTGAATATATTTATAATATAAAATACATGTGTAAAAATAACAAGAACACATAAAATGATGCGCAGTTTGATCAGTACTGACTTCATTTAAATAGTAGGTATCTTGTCATTCAAAAATAATTTTCTTTAACACGATTTTATAAAGTACACATTCCACAACTAAAAATTAGATTGTAATACATGTCATTCCAGCATACTGTGTTAGAATGACATTCTATCACACTGTATTAGCATGTTATTCTAACATACTGTGATGGAATATGTACAAATAAGCAACTTTTTTATGATTTCTAAAATCTTATTAGAGAAAGTATAGTCTAAAACACGTTTAGAATAGGTACTTTAGACTACAAACTTTTCGCTTGTGTGGAATATATGCCATTCTACAACTTGTTGTAGAATATACTATTTCTGGCCTTTCTATTTGCAAATTCCTTAACCAGATATATCTACGTTTTTTGATAGTTATTATAGCTAAATGAGAAAGTCTATCTTATGTCATCCTACAACGCATCCTAAATTTTGAGAAAGAGTCAGAGGCTACCGTTACAGGTATGGTTAACAATGTTTTCAAAGCTATGAACACGTTGGGGCATATATTTATTAAGTCATTTTTGAATAAATATTCTAAAACTGCTAGGGGGGTAATTTCTGGGTTAATATATATATAAGTTATGTTGTCAATTAATTACCCGAGGTAGAAAATAATAGATAGTGACTAATTCACAGCACATGAATCAGTACGAGAGGTGAGGGTTGCACTGGTTGCAGAGAACAAGCTTTTATAGGCTTGCCACTTGAAAAGGGTTTAAAGCACATACAATGACCAAAAATAAGTTGACGTCGAGTGAACCCCACACTTTAACAAGTCAACTGAGAAGAAAGTACTTATTTATAGTAAGGGAATCTGATCTAACTGACAAAAATTTAAAAAGGAAGATATATTTTGACAGGAGTGTGCAGTTTAGCTTGACTGACGTCTGCTTCTAACCAACGGTCATTTGCCGCCCCCTAGATCGTAGCGCCCGGGTGCCATGCACCCCTTGCACCCACGGGTTGTCGCGGCCCTGTCGGACCCCGGATAAACAAGGGTTTATGGAAAACTAAGTGAAAAGACTACCTCAACAAAAATAAGAAAAATACAGCTTATCAGATTTTACTTGAAAGTAAAAGTTGTACAACCTGAACCGCTCAAAAATACAGTCATACAAAAGATTAACAGTTTGCGTGGTGGATTCAGAAGAGATTTAAAAAAGTTAAAGACTCGAACAGATCTGGTGCTGGAGCAGAGGACATATTATATGTACCGACATTATGGTACTATCCTTTAATGCAAATTGTTGCAGACCATTTACTAGGGCTTTTTTATTTTTTCTTATTTTTTGTGTCACAATAATCGCGCACGCCACTGCAATGAAATGCAATTCTTTCGTCATTGTTTTACGAAGATTGTGCGAACGTGTATGTTGTTTACTGCGAACTGATGTGTTAATACATGAATCAACGTTTGTGACCAATACACTGTCATGCTGATGCGCGAGGTAGATGAATGCGCGTTGATGTATTAATTCATATATGTTCGTCTGTGCCCAGCCTTTGAATAATTAGTTTCAAGTCACATTTCTTAGAGCAAACGACTTCAAAATAATTTTGCACCATAATTGCAAAATATTAACCTTAACTTTACATATAAAGACGTTATTTTTTCTTTAAATTTAATGACTGGATACAAATGATTGTCACTTCCAACAAAAAATAGCTTTAACCATCTAGAGTATCTCATTCACATATTCACATATTGTTATTAGATATTAGACAAAATGGTAATTTGTGATAAAATAGACCATCATCATAATTAAATCAACCATGGGTAGACCATCGGTGTTTGTATGTCGGATCGGTCAGTGGTCGCGCGGTTTAAGGCGTCAGTCTTGAATCGAGGTGACTAGATCGCTGTGGGTTCGACCCTCGCAACCGGTAGACCATATATAAGCTATATTCGTGGAGACGATTGGCGCCCTCTCTGCGGGTATGGTAGGGTGGAAGAATGTTGGCTTGGGTCAATGTGAGAGATTGACACCGGTTGACGTTTGACTACCCCCCTAATTAATGAGGTTTTACAGGCTTCCCCCATTCCTGCATTGAATGGTGGTTAGGGCCTACCAACGTTTGTCGTTCCAAATGCGGCCTGCTTAATAATAATATGCCGCCCCCTCTCCCGCACAAGTCTTCGATTTCTGGACTAATCCTCGTGATTTAAATGAGAGATAGAGATATTATTATTATGTAACTTCTGTTAATCTGAATGACGTCACGCCTCGCGAGCGTTTAATTTTATCTTTCGAAAACTACTTACCAAATCGAAAAATTTTCTGTCGACCGTACATCATACATGCTTCATAAAAACTAGGCAACTAGTGTCATTTGAGGTAGGACCAAATGACCCTATTCAACTCTTGATTAAATAAACAGTGGGCAGTTGAAGATAAATCGAAAACAACCTGTCGATTTATAAAAACACCAGTTTTCAGTTGTTTCGGGATACTAGACCGAATATAGAGGGCCGTTCTGAACACGTAAAACGGTTTTACAAAGGCATGTTGTTTCAACATTATACAAATCCTAAAGCGCCTTTGGCTTACGAAGTTATACGGTCAACGTGCGGGGAGAACTCATTTTGCAGTCAAAGTGCACAGGAAGGTCTTTCAGGCAGCCGGTAGGAGTTTGTTGTGAATTAATTTGATAGCTTCAGTAAGCTGTGTTTAAGTTGTACGTATGTTCGCAATGCATCAGTGAAATAACGTTCAACCTCGTCAGTGAATATATAGAGTAATTAACCAAAATAATTTGCGATGGAGCCAATATTGTATTTTTCTTTTGTAAAATTCTTATAGTTTCCGAGAAAAAAATTATTGAAGTTGTAGCTTTTTCAACCTTTAGATCGCTGGGCTACTGTAGTCTCTAGCGTCATCAGAATGCAGGCGACTACTGAAATCCGATTGTAGTATTGACGTTTTTACGATAGTGTTTACATTGGTTTTTCAAGTGTTGAAAATGGTTTACGTGTATAGCAACTCGGAGTTGATTTATATCGTTTTAATTTATGGTGTAGTAAGACAGATGCAGCTTCTTTTCTGTACGAAGAACGATTTCTCGGTAGATATGTGCCAGATGCAGTTACTTTTACCGCGATAGTCCAACGTAGCGTAATACGGGAAATTTGCAACCGAATCGGGGAGGATATGGAGGTCCAGGGCATCCACAGCGTATTGCAGCTGCGAAGGAACCCATTCTAGGACTTGTTGAAGAGAATCCCCGAATAAGTACGAGGCAAATCGCTCAGCAAGTACAATCAATAGTGTGTTGTATCATACACGAGTCTCAGTTATATCCGTATCATGTGCAGCGTGTCCAAGCATTAATACTATGGTATTAACTTTCCCTTACGAATTAGATTTTGAGAGAGTTGCTGCAACAAAATGTTCAAAAAGCTAACGTGTTAGTTACAGATCAAGTTATTTTTACATGTCATGGAATGTATAACATTCATAATACTTATGTTTGGGATTTCATAAATCCGCACGCAATTCAACAGGATTATTTCCAATAACGCTTTTCTTAAATATTTGGGCAGGGATTGTCGATGAGCCATATGATCATTGGACTATTCATATTACCAAATCGAATTCGAATTCCTTCGAAATCCTGCTTGGTGTTCTGGAACTTGTGTCCTTATCTATTCAACTCCGAATGCTGCTTTTGCATGATGGTGCTCCCTCTCATTTTCGACAGTGTTCGGGGGTACGCGACTTAAATACTTTGGACTGCTATTAATTTGTGTGGATATTTAGAATATGAAGTGTGATGATTTACGCGAATGTATCATAGCTGCGAACTTACGAGTGCAAAACGATCAGGCACCAGAAACATTTGTGTTAGTTCGTAGAAACTGAGTAAAAGGGGCCTAATTGTATTTACACGTCGGTGGACATCATATTTACATCATTAACATCAGGTATGTCAAATTATTTTATTAATAAAAATCATAAATATATTAATTTTATTAATTAATAATAACAATAGCAGTAATAGGAATGAAAGGTGAAGTTCAGCTAATGTTGCTTATCAACATAACTTTAAGATATGATTTTGAAACATCTAAGAGTACTGCCAAGTATTTTTCTGACTGTCTCACTTACAAGTTTTCCCCAGGTTGGCTGACAAGTCATTAGGAAAAGAAAAAAAAACCAATATGTTATTTTTTATCATAAAACCTCTTCAATTTTACATGTCAACCACGCATTGAGAAAATTGTATATGATATTATAAGCATTATCACACCCCGCAGAATTCTTTTAAAAAAAAACTAGTAACATTGATGATTCAATTCAAGGTTCGTCATGTTCTCTAGCGCATTTCCCCTCCAAAAGTTAAAGGAAATGATCTTTATTTGGCCATGCTTTTGGTGTGTACATAATAATTATTGTCCATTATCTTTATCGTTATCGTTATCGTTATAGTTATCGTTATCGTTATCGTTATCGTTATCGTTATCGTTATCGTTATCGTTATCGTTATCGTTATCGTTATCGTTATCGTTATCGTTATCGTTATCGTTATCTTTATCATTATCATTATCATTATCATTATCATTATCATTATCATTATCATTATCATTATCATTATCATTATCATTATCATTATCATTATCATTATCATTATCATTATCATTATCATTATCATTATCATTATCATTATCATTATCA
This sequence comes from Monochamus saltuarius, assembly GCA_025584915.1. Taxonomy (NCBI): domain Eukaryota; kingdom Metazoa; phylum Arthropoda; class Insecta; order Coleoptera; family Cerambycidae; genus Monochamus; species Monochamus saltuarius. The sequence continues at coordinate 12,262,144 of CM046722.1, forward strand.
TTATCATTATCATTATCATTATCATTATCATTATCATTATCATTATCATTATCATTATCATTATCATTATCATTATCATTATCATTATCATTATCATTATCATTATCGTTATTATTATCATTATCATTATCATTATTATTAATACTCAGATCTGTTTCAATGTGAACAAATATTCTAAAGGTATATCTGACTACTCGGTTTGAAGCATTTTTTTAAAATAAGCTTGAAAAGCCGTCATCCTAATACGCGGTTTGCCATAACAGTTGGTAATTATTTAACACAAAGCTAGCTACTTAGACATAAATTTGTTCGGATAATGGTATGGGCGCCACAATGTAGCTCTTAACCCTGCAATTTATCATCGGGGATGTAGCTAAAATATCAGCTCTCCCAAAGTGAAATGTGGTTCTAGGCTACAAAGGCTAGTCGGTAATACGTGCAATCTGAAACGAATAGGCGGTAATGGATCGGCTTACTCTGCAATTTTACATGTAGGTACACGAGCGTCGTCATCTGTAATAATACGTCGGTAGATATTATCTGTGTTTGCTCTTCCTTCGCAGTGTTTCTACATGTTATTCCAGTAGACGGTGGAAATAAGAGTAAAATGATTTCCTGAAGTTAAACTGCCGGGGGTTTGTTTTATTTGAAGGAAAATTCTCAAAGGAATATATTTAATATTATGTCATTTCTTAAAACGATATGTCGGTCCCATGAATTTTGCTCTTATCTATCTTGTCCCATTTTATTATATAAACGTTTTCAATAATTTATTTCTGTTTGTGAAGAATGTAGCAGTAAATAATGAATAGCTAGAGAGGACACTATTAAGAGAGTCACATATAATCCATAATCTATAGTAGAAGCATTGTCAGTAATTTTCAATTAGTTTTTATTTGTCTACATATGCCTTAACACCGGCACACACAAAGAAAAAAGCGGTCTGTACTTTTGACCAGACGAATCTACCATTATGTAGTTTGACGCACTGAATCCGAATCTGAAGTCCGTTTACCTCAAGCACCTTCGAGGTTTTTAGTAAATTGCAAAATATAACGAAAAATAGCAAGAAATGACGTTACTGAGAACAAAAAATTTCGGAAATGTTGTCTAAAGTCTATTGAGCTGCACCCCCATAGATTTTGTAAAAATTGCACGAAATAGCTGGAAAAGGCGAAAAGTCCCATTAGTAACAACGAAAAAATTCCGATTTTATCTCGATCAAATATGTTTGTTAGGTATGTATTTTGATGTGTTCAATCAAAATTTGGAATCTGTTCAGCTTCATTGCCACAGATTTTGCGAAAATTGTAACAATAGCTGAAAATCACACAACGTTATGTTAATGAGAGTGAGAAACTTTAGAAAAATATTTTCTAGTGGATCAAGTATTCTTCTTCTATATTTTAGCGGATCGAAGTTGAATCTAAAGGCTGTTGAGCCGCAAACCCAAAATTTTGCAAAAATCGCAAAATATCGCAAAAAACGTCATCCTTGGTATCGTTTTCACTTTCTTCTTCGGATGGTTCGTCAAATTCCATGTCTTCCTCCTCCCGAAAGTGATCCACATCCATAGGTTCGGGAACCACAGTTTTATCCACGACTGCTCTTATGTCTGTTTTTACCACTTCTAGTGAATGTTTATGTATCTTCAATTAGGTATTCCATCAATTAATGAAATGTTCTAGTACTCGTAGTTTTGAAAATATTTGAGAACAAATTAACTACTAGTTGTGATGGGCTTTCATCATTTGTGTTGAACGAGTGTGCTCCTATTTTCGCTTTATCGCTATTATTTTTATTTGTATTTAACTTTTCCTGAATATTGGCTTAATAAAGATTTTGCCCTATTTTCAAAAAGGCGACAGATTGTAATTAAAAGTTATAGGCCTATTACTACACTTTTCAACATCAATAAACTCTTTGAGATGTATTGAAAGATATAAAAGTATTATGGACCTATAACTACCATTCTTTTGATCATTACTAATTATATTGCACATTGGATTATGGTTGAAGTAATTTACACAGATTTATCATAAGCCTTTCATATTTTTGCTTTGTTATTCTGCTTGCGAAAACCGTTTACCGTACAAACATCTCATAGCCAGAGTTTTGGCCATAATTTAACGTAATGCCATGGTTTCTATAAATTGTTCCATTTTTGATGACATGTTCCATTTTTGTCTATGTACAATCACAAATATCAAGTAAACACTATGTACATAAAAGCGAAGCGCACTAGCCACAATATTTTTAAGTTAAGAACAGCAGGTGATAGATTGCAATGTTCGCGTACGTTACAGTTTTAACGATTTTATCCGAACTTCAATTATTTACTTCATTAATACTGATACAAAAACAAATTACAAGCGAATTACGTTACAGGAGTTTTACTTAATTTTAATTGTACCTTCATTTGAATATTCATAACACAGTTTTACATTTTATTGCCGTTGTATTTTAATTTTTGAAATGTATTTGTAGGAAAATATTCGTTTTAAACATTTTTTTCACAGTTTCTTGTTGCATTTGGTTTTATATAAAAGCCCGTTTAGTATAGGCAGTTTTATTTCGAACACCCTGTATATGAAGATAGTGCATCTTATAAAGAACAATGCTTCGTATTTAACGATATAAACTGATTGTAGTGTAATTAATTACAACCAAATTTAAAAGCAATATCAAGTATCAACCCTTTAAGGCTAAAAATAAGCAGTTAGAACTAGACTTTACGGTAAACTTTAACAAGGCACAACACAAAAGAAATAAAAATAGAGTTTCAAAGTAATCTATCTTACGCTTGAGATATTTTATCTAAAAAATAAAGTTTAAAGAGGTATCGGGGCGAAATTGGATTTGGTCATCTTTGAGAATTTTGGTAAATTGAATCAGCTGCTATATTTTCAGTCAACTATTTTTATTGGAAATTTGTTTTTACTGACGCAAATGTTCTAGCTGTTTCATTTAACAACGCAGTGCGCTGTCACTACCTCTGATTTATGCAGAATACAAACTTACGGGTGACAGGCGGCCAAAGTCGTCTATGAATAGGGGTTTAATATAGTTTAATATAATATATAATAATAGCTTGAAAAGAATTTTCCTTTGGAAATTTTTTGATGAACGATTCCGTTAACTCTTATTTTTCTTTATCCCCTCTTAAGTTATCTCTACTTAGTCATAGTTGACAACTTTCTCAATATTCAATTGTTTGTTTTCAAATATTATTACCAAATTCAGAAAAGTAACAATAATATTTGAATTGTTAGTTTTATTTCTTGTTATGTTTTAACCTATCCGTTCGAACTGATCCTTCAAACAAAAAAGAGTACCGCTAACATCAGCAAAATCCCTCAAAGCAGTATATGGGAAAACAATTTAACAACAGCCAAGACCCTTCTTGAGTTATTCCACAACGTTGATGGATTTTGTGGCGTATTTCTGTTCGATTTAAATGTAATCTGCGCAGCGAAGGTGATTAAAGCAAATGTACCCAAGACGTTGTCAGATTAATCTAAATTGAGTCTTCACTAAAGCGAATATAATTCGACACATCAGTAGAGTCCTAATTAGTCCTTTCAAGTTTCGAATAGAAAGAGAATTGTCGCATACAGGTAGGCTGTGAGGAACATATTTCAATGATTCAAATGTTTGTGCCTATAGTAATTAGGTCGATATTAATCATCACAGTACTGATGATTTACATTATAAAATATAAATAGATCTAGAATGTAGAATCTAAAACAGATGTTATTTGGGTTTGAGGGAATTAATAGAAGGTGGTGATGTATTGTTTGGTAATGTTTCAACATGATGAACACAGGAGTAGACAAGATATTATGTTCTTTTGTATGGATGTGAAGATGTTGCTATTTTAATATATTTAAGAGACTCGTGGATACTAAATAACTGAATGGATTAAACACAAATTACGGATAAAAGTGCACAAAATTGTAATATTATTAATCTAATATGGTTCTAGTGAATCAACCCCCAATCGCCAGGATTTCAAAAGTGAATAAATAATTCAGAAAAGTGAAGAAATAATAATCATCAAAATCAATCAAAAATATAAATTAAATTTAAATAGGTCCTAATACTGAGCCCTGAGTAACATCACGTATAACGTCATCAATTTCCACAGTATGTGGTCTATTTAATCCATGATAATATTTTCATTTGGTACCAGAAAAACTTGTCAGTTTTACAAGTTAGTAGCATTATTTACAATAGAGGTTATATTTTATTTGTATCATATACATCTAAAATCATGGTACAAATGTTATTTCAAGTAATATAAAATGGGATGACGAAATAGTTGAAATTGAACCATCTACTGCTGCAAAGACTGCTGAAGTAGAAGATAACAGCAAATCATTATTTATAGATTCTTTACAAGGACATAATTTTTTCGACATTTCAATTTTGTTATTGATGGAATCATCTACATACCTCGTGCTATTTTCGCTGGATTTCCATATCGTTCCATCTCTTATTTAGTTAAAATCTTGGCCTTTTTGGGAACATAACGCTCATCCTTTTATTATCTTTAGAAATGTACAAATGTCAGCTAACAGTCACATTTACTTATATCATTAAAAAGATCCTACGAACTTGAACAACTAAACAACTTTTTAGCATAGATCATCTTGTCCATAATGTATTCTAACAGATAGCTGATTCATGTAAACCAATAGAACATCTTCTGTTACCCCAATCACACCATTTTCTCTGCTAGTTTTTGAAGCCGCTATATGCACCCTTGTACCATGAAGATGATTTTTCTGACAACAAACTTGTAACACTGGTGCTTCCTTGATAATTGCTTCGGACACATTCGATTTCACCAAAATAAATAAACATTGAGATGACATATGTAGGTGATCGGTCAGTGGTCGCGCGGTTTAAGGCGTTAGTACTTGAATCGAGGTGACTAGACGAAATTTGAATACCTTTGTAATATATTTACAAAGAATAAAAAATAAAGTTCGAGCCCAGCTGCCGGTAGACCGTATATAAGCTATATTCGTGGAGAGGATTGACACCTTCTCTGTGGGTATGGTAGGGTGGAATAATGTTAGCTTGGGTCAATGTGAGAGATTGATGCCGGTTGATATTTGACCACCCCTAATTAATGAGGTTTCCTTCATTCCTGCACTGAATAGTGGTTAGGGCCTACCAACGTAAGTCGTTCCTGGGCGCAAATGCGGCTGCTTAATAATAATATGCCGCCCCCTCTCCCGCACAAGTCTCCGACTTCTGGGCTAATCCCTGTGATTAGAATGAGGGGTAGAGATATTATTATTATTATGTAGTCTCGGCAGAGCTTACGACAATTTAACCAGAATTTTTATTTTATAATCGAAATTTGAATACCTATGTAATATATTTACAAAAGAATAAAAAATAAAGTATATAACGAACCACGCAAGGGATCAGATTTACTAGCTCCAAAAGATTTCGTCTACGACTCGCAGTCATATTCTTCTGTTCATCAGTAAAAACCCCTTAAAATACTAATAATGCTAAATACTATTCCATGCACTCCAACATGTTTATTTCAGTATACATAATAAAACTTTAAGCTGTTGTCAAAGCACAACAGTTTTCTAAAAACCATGGATCCAGTATGCTTGTGGAAACGTACATAATATCAAGAACTCGTCCGTAGTCTTTACTCCACCAATATGCGAAACCGACAAAAGCTGATAGTCAGCTTCTTTGCAAAAGCTTCCATTTAAAGAAATTGTTGACATGATGATGATAACCGCCTGCTAGAAAGCTAAGCATAATTGGTACCCAACGAATGCTTTGAGTGCAGAAAATAACGTTTATTCGAATTTTGCTAAAGCCACATTCTTATTTTCTATATTATCAAATAAAAGTCTTGTTTTATGGTTGTCATTCGTTATGCGTTTGATAATATAATTGAAAATATTACGAGGGAATTTTATAGCGACCTTGTTTTTACGACGGCTTCGAAACCATCCACATACCTGAAACAGCTATGTTCGAATTGTCTCGTGTATAACTTAGTTTCAGTTCATTAACAAAGTCATCCATAATTCAATATACTGACTATCACTAAGTACAAAAATCCACTGTCTATTAACTACATGGTCGGGGTCATCAGCAAGTAGCCAATGAAAATTAAGAACTTTTGTGACATAAGACACAGTCTCTCGAGAAAGACCATATTTTGTCTATTTAAGGGAATTTTGTGACGCCACCTGGCCCCTATAGTCCTTACCGTATAGTTAGAAGACCGTGGTTCGAAATGTGAACAGCCACTTTTCGAAAACTGCCATCGTTACTCATTATAGGCCTTTCAGAATTATCCACTAACAGCAGAATACCATCACGCGGTGTTCTGTTGTTTAATTCAGCAGCTTTTCAAATTTTTAAATTTCTAATTCTTACTATTGCAATGATTCATTTTACTGGAGTAAACCTATAATAAAAATAAATATAGGTATCTACATACCTCAGAAAATAACTAGGTGATTGGAAATACTAAAGAAAAAGTATCTAAAACTGATAGGTCATAAGTTCATAATATTAAAATTTTGTCATGAAATATAATAAATATATTTCTGCCGATAATTTTATAATTTTGACAGCACGAAAAACAAACATATTTCACTACTATAACTGGCATAGATATGACATTATTTTGTTGTGTTGATGGTTGCGTAGCGAAATTTAAATTCGTGTCTGGAGAGCCGTTAGGGGCGTTGAAAATATACTTAAATAATAATAATATTTGTACTTAGTTATAGTTAACCCTGTATACAGAACTAAGTTCTGAAAATCACTGTATACTGTATATATTCATATTTAGGAAGCAAACCTGGTGAAATATACAAACAAGTTAACTATACCATAATTTAAAGACAAACATTTTTACGACATAGGTAATTGATGGCAGCCAGTCATAGAAATACTATGCACTTCCCTGACCTTAGTTAGGAATCTTGGGCTTGCCCTTGTTGTTCTTGAATTATGATCTATAAGGCCGGACCTGCTAGCAGAATCTCTAGACCTGTACATATATTGAATACGATTCCTAAAGCTGGTTCTAAGATTGCTCCGTTCCTAAACGTTTCTCAGACAATAGTACTTCTCTGAGAAGTTTATGTGTAAAATATTGCTGCTAAAGGTTTCTGGCTCGATTACAGAGGTTAGTACTGTAACACCAGTTAGAACCTTATAAGAACCAAATTATGTGCAGGCTCTGCAAGCATTAAATCCACTAATAATTGACCGTATTATATTTTCTTTGGTTTTCTATAAGTGGTACACAGTATACAATCATTACATGAAGGTCAAGTATAAGACCGTTTCCCTTTGTGTAAATATTCAGCAGTTTGCTTGCTTATGTCCTCAGGAGCGTTGAGAATAATACGTTGTATCGATCGGCTCACTAATATTAATTTTATTTTATAGCTCTGCTGCCTATTCAATGTCGTTACTACATAATTCAATTTTAAAAGTGTTCGTAAATTCTCACAACGGAAATTACATAAAAAATAATGTACTTGTGTTAAATGTTTTCTGAATGTGAATGAAATAAATATATGCGGCACATATCCTGTTTTTTGCAATATCGCGAAAGACCGTCGATATATCTTACTGATATTTTAAATTTAAACTCAAGATGTTACACTGAGTAAAAACTCTCTAAGTAAACTATGCTGCTTAAATATTTAATTACCGTAAATATATTTTTATCTGGAAGTTTAAGCATTACCCAAAGATAAAATAACATTTATACACACGTATATCACTGATAAGCGATTACATCCATCACCTATGGTCAGTACAGTATTTTATTGAATTTCAAAATTCACTTGAGGTAAATAATTAGTTTCCTTGTAATTATTTTGAAGTTAACTGGAGTTGGTAAATATGATTACTGAAACTTAAATTATTGTCACAACTGGAACCCGTTATTGTCACAATGGTCATCTGTGTAGTTTGTATGTTTTGGGTCATTTTAATAACTATTGAATACCAAATATTACTGCATCAGTGAAATTTAACTTTAAATGCTTATATGAAAGTTATGAACATCGTCACCATATTAGTTTGAGTGTGCGAGTTTGTTGTTTATTTGTTCGTGTGTGAGTATGGACGGTCTCTTTTCTATTATTTAACTTTTCAGTGTATTTTCAACCATTTTTAGGTGACTTTTAATAAATTATGGATTCTCTGTTTATTCGAGTAGGCATATACTTTTGTAGTATGATTTTATTTGTTTGTTTTGTTTTCGCATTAGCATTTGAGATTTGTATGTACTATCGTTTGCAATAATAATGACACTCATTGAAATGAATTTTGCGATTTCGTTTGAACTTCTGATGTATTTATAATGAAATCTACTTCACATTTTTAATATTAGTTATTAGTTGTTTCACTCACCGATAGAGATTTAATGAAATTTCTACTCAAAACTTCCAGAAGTTCAAAAACTGTTTTAAGAGAGTGTCATTATTATTGCAAACGATTGTACCTATCTTTTGACATTAAAGTTTAATTATAACGAGTTTTGTTCAGATTATATACCTTCTAAATTTGTTACTTTCGCAACTCATAGTTCACTCTACATGTAAACTGTTATGTTTCTATATTTTTTTTGTAAAATAAGCTATGATGGAATTATGGAACTTGATTTAGCTGCTACAATTGAACCGTTGATCTGTCCTCTATTTTATAAAGTTTTTTTGCTGGGCAAGTGTATTTTTACCTTCCACTAATGAAATTTTTCAGTGTAGAACACTAATTTTTAATATTTAAAAAATACAGGTCTCTAGACTATCAAGAAAAAAAGGTTATCTCTTGATTCTCTAAAACGTTCATAAATAAATTAGCGCCTCCACATCATAAACTGAAAATACATTAAATGCTTTGAAAGACATATATGTAGGACATATTAAAATACAATACAAAATTATCGTTTATCTTTCATATTAAAAATTACCTCATATTCTTCTTTCTAAGCAAAACTGATCGCTTTGGACAAAGACAAGACTAAAGGCAAAATTTATATATTTCTGTGTTTTAGTGCTCACTAACTGACTATATTAATAGTTTAATAGATATACGTATTCATAAAATGCAGACTTGGTTTTACCACAAAAATTATATATATTGATGCTTCAGTGTCTTCTACCTTATTGACTGTCAGCTAAAACAACTGCTCGCCACGAAAATTTCATACAGCAAGAGTTCGTAGCGTAATGAAAATACTATATCTGTTATATATACATTAACAACCATCAGGCTAAAATTTACCTTAGAAGTTACGTTCTTCAGTACACGTCTCCCTTGTCGCCGAGTCGAGTTTGCTATGTAATTGGGGCACTAATTAGTTTTACAAACTGGAAACTTTCATACAGACAACGCAGTGGTGTAAATTGATAATTCACTTTACCTGTATTTCGGCAAAACCGACAAGAGACGGTTGTGCAACGTATCCAATATGTTATTTATTATATCTACGAATATTTCTAATTTGTATGGTAATGTATATAATGTACCTGATCACTGTAATTTGTAATAGTCATATGGGATCGGTGAGTGGTCGCGTGGTTTAACGCGTCAGTACTTGAATTGAGTTGACTAGATCGCTGTGGGTTCGACTCCCGCAGCCGGTAGACCGTATACAGGGTGTCCTCTACTAGTAACGTCAAAATTAGAAACATATTTGAAATTTTTGTCCGCAAAAACTTCCGATTTACGAATTTTATGTAAATATTTGGATTTCTTAAGAAGTTATTTACAAATATTGAAAATAAAATTTTAACTTTAACACCCTGTAACTCTGTTAATAATCAGTTTTGGAAAAAATATTATAGAAAGAGGTAGATAGCATTTATTTTCGGTCTAGAATTATCCCCTGAATTTTTTTATCATCATTTCCGGACATCCTGTATAAAGCTATATTAGTGGAGAGAATTGGCACCCTCTGTGCGGGTATGATAGGGTGGAAGAATGTTGGCTTGGATCAATGTGAGAGATTGATACCTGTTGACGTTTGACTACCCCCCTAATTAATAAGGTTTTCTAGGTTTCCCTTATTCCTGCACTGCATGGTGGTTAGGGCCTACCAACGTAAGTCGTTCCTGAGCGCAAATGCGGCCTGCTTAATAATAATATGTCGCCTCTGTTCCGCACAAGTCTTCGACTTCTGGGCTAATCGTCGTGATTAGAATGAGGGGTAGAGATATTACTATTATTAAGAAAGTGAAACCTCCTATAAATTTTCGTACTTATCGTGATTACACTAATTTTGAAATATTAGGCCTAATAAGGAATATAATCATCAGTGCTGAAGTCTACTACCAACAACTCCGTTGCATTGAAGTCATAATGTGAGAAAAAAAATACCGAGATTCCATCGAGTAATTATACAGTATAATAACATCCACCCACATACTTCTAGCATCACCAAACACTATTCAAGTACTCGGTCGGAAAGTTATTCCACATCTACTTTATTCTCCTGATTTTGCTCTATTTCCACTTTCTATTGAACAAACTTCGAGGAAAATGCTGCTCTTCAAAATCCGTTTGATCAACTCTAAATCATGGAATTTCTTCAAGCATGGAATAGAAAAAGTACCCAATTATCCAGAAGCAATCTTAAATAATGGAGGAGAATATTATGTCTTTGATTAGTTCATGTAATTTGTTTAATAGAAATAAAAAACTAGGAATTTAATAAGAGTACTATGAGTACTATGCAACAAACCAACAATATTGCAACAAAAATTGAAAATCCACTATTCAATATGCTTGGACTACATGATATTCAACTCAAGTACAATAAATTCGACTGCTATTATAAACTGCTACAACTTATCGAACACCTCCTTTCTTATATTATTTTAATAGTAGAATGTTTAAGGCATTGTATCAGTGAACTAAATCAATATTGGAAAGCAAAACTCAGCCGTCGTCTGAGAATTTCCCATCAGTCTCAAGAAGAAACATTCCTTTCCTAGTTAAGTGGAACTGTGCTTTGGAATGATTTGACTTTTTGTCGGGATCTTGAACCCTCAAACATGAGATATTGCTACGAAATCGAGAAATAAATGCAGATGGAGGTGTGTCAGCAAATTGATTTCATTGATGACAAACATAAATTCTTATAAATTATGAGATTTAAGGATATATTGTATAAGATTATTTATGCTTTCTCTGGTATCAAATAGAAGCAGGTTAAAATAATTGCATTCCGGGGATGATTTCATAGCGACATAAATAATCCCATCCATTTTTCCAGAAGGATCAAACTTAGATTATATGTTAACTCTTGTACGGATGATATAAAAATGATATTTTAATTGTTACCATATGCGTCACATTTGGAAGAATCAAGTGATATTTTTATTTATAATTTATTAATCTTCAACATTTTGGTGTTTTAAATGTCCAAATCGGACACTTTAATGTATTCTAGATTTAAAAGGAACTCTTGGCTTAAGTAAACTAGGGTCTCCCATACGCCAAGCATACAACAATTTATATTTGAAATCGTTTGAATCGTGTTTGAATCAAAATGGTAGGTAGGGTGACTATAATAACGATAGCAACCTAATAAACAATAAAAATTAGTTATTTGAAAAAGGAGTGTCGGAATTATATATTGCAATTCCTATTCGAAGAGTGTTTCATTAAAAATGAGCACGTAAAGATGACATTTGCCAGGGGAAGTGTTGAAAGCGGCACAAAGTGCTGTTTCACAATTAATCCCCAGAAAATCGTCGAGACAGTACGAGATTGCCTTCAACGAACTTTAAGGGTGGTGTAGGTCGACGAAAATTTAAAAAGTGGCCGGACCAGTATTACTGATTCAATGTTATGGTCAGTATATTCCATGTTTAAAAGTACATGAAATGCCAAAGAAAATGTAAATATTAGAAAATTTCCAAAACTAATACCATATTGGAAAACCAAATTAGTTGGATACCGTTCAAAAAAGTCCAAAATACTAACGAATAAGAACTTACAAGAAGCACCTGATAATAGATTTCTACTAGTTGTTTGAACTGAAGTTAATATAAATCGATCGATTTAACTAATTTTGGACAACTCTTCAGGTCATTTTAATAACGTGTTTGTGGAGCTTTGAGAGGAGATGAGCTACCAAAGGTAACGATCCATGATATAGAAGACAAACATTCAATTATTGTTATAAGAATTCCCGATTACAAAAACTCATTCTCCGAGATGTTTACGTCCGGCAGTTACTACAAGATGTTTTTGTGAAAAGTGTCAGGCAAGTGGTTGGCGACAACAAAATAAGGAATGTGCCAATGTGAAATTGTTACCATTTTCAGCAGAGCCTACGAAACTTACCAATGATACAACGTGCGCAGTAAACTTAAGCAATTACAGCAGCCTCATGGAACACGCAGAACTAAAAGCTACGATAACTAAAATCACTGGATCTGACATAATTTTAACTCACCTTCAATGTACATGTACCTAGTGAAAAATAAATTGTAATAGTCCTGTTTAGTTACTGTATTGAAATTATTACTTAAAATTATAAATAAGTTTCGAAATTATTTTCACATTTTGTTTTATATTCTGCAATGAAAAATACTTCGTGAGCGTTCTAAAACATAAGAGTATTTCGGAACTAGGTGACAAAAAATACTCACTTTATCAACTGAAAGTTTAACCAATATTATTAACTTCTGATGACAGTCTTCGGAAAAAGATATTTTTCTCTTTCCGCCTTTTATGTTCTCGTAACAAGGTCAGGCGTAAAATAAGTTTGAGATCTCTGTACAAAAACGGAGTAATACAACGCTTTCCATAAACAACTGGCTTTAGAGTAGATACGCATACTTCTTGATCTGTAGACTCAATAACGTGGCAGTAACTTTTATTGTAATGTATAATTTTCAAGAAAGGCGGAGAAGATTCATGCGATGAATGTAAATATGACAAGAAAATATTATCAATAAAACCCCACGCGTTCGCCGGATAAAAGTGTTCTCTCCCGTCTCTTTGCGCGTATTTCATCGTGCCATGCATGGGCGCCAGCGTAATCGGGTAGTGCCCCGAAGTAATTTCACGTTGCGAGACTGTTCTTCGTTATCATGCGCAGTTTTTTGTCAAAAATCACCGCCTGCTGTTTTAAATGTCGACGAATGGGGTTGAAAGGGAAATATAACTTTTTCTAAAAGGCATATCTTTATTACTCTATTTCGCAACTCACTCCACCCAGCAATGTTAATATTTTTCTGAGAGATTACTAGTTCTAGCTTAGAATCAAGATTGAATTTCAAAACATTAGTAAACAGTAAAGATTTATTTATTTATTTAAGGTGGAGTGTCCAACGGGATGAATCCCAGTTACAGAACAAGGCAGAAAACAAAATATACAATGTAAACAAACAAAATCAGACAATAACTAAACAACAAATATTCAAAAATCAATCAACAACTAATAAAAAAACATGACAGAAAACGCAATAAATTACTAAATAAAATATTAAAAGAGATGTGTCTGCACAAAATACGGACGGATAAAAAAATAAAAGTCAGCCTTCATACATTTGGTAGCTAATAATAATGTGATAGAGAGGAGATGCTGTAAGAATGTTAGTACAAGAATTAGGTCTAGTGTTCAATCTAGTAACTTCATATAAAATTCAAGAAATTTTTAATAATTTTGTGTAAAAAGATTAGAGAAGTTTGCAACGAACAAAATAAATGTCATTAGTAAAAATGAGAACAATAATGGCCCCAGAACAGAGCTCTGCGGGACACTTGATGCAGCAGAGACCCTGACAGACTGAAATCGACAATATTGCACATACTGACTTCTCACGTTGACATAAGAGCTAAAAAAGTTTATAAAATTTTCAATAGACGGTTCTTCCTTATTATGCGCATTTTTGCCAAAAATCACCGCCTGATGTTTTAAATGACGACGAATGGGGTTGAAAGGGAAATATAACTTCTTCTAAAAGGCATTTCTTTTTTACTCTATTTCGCAACTTATTCAACCCAGACATGCTAATATTATTCTGAGTGCAGTGTACAACGGGACGAATCTCAGTTACAGGACAAGGCAGAAAACATTATTCAAAATATACAATGTAAACAAACAAAATCAGACAATAACTAGTGTAAGAAGAAATATTCAAAAATAAGTCAATAATTAATAAAAGTGACAGTGTGAGATTTTTTGGTTAGAAAAACTTATCAGTTACTTATCAAAAATAACTCTTAACTGATCTTTTTGGCGCAAGGGTTTAATTAATCTTTTTTTTCAGAAGAAGTGTGGCAAAATGCCCAATTAAACTAAAGAAAAACACAATCACTTTTCCAGTCCTATCCTATATACAGAGTGATCTAGAACTTATCTTTGAATGTACAGGGGACTTTAACAAATACAATTTGGTTAAAATAAAAGCGAAAAGAACAATACAAGAATGATTTAAAAATACATTTCCGCACGGCACTGAAGATTGGTCCACTGATGTAAAACCTGATAAAAATTTAATGGAATTCACAAGGAAAAAAAATACATTTTACATCTACTTTTATCCAGCAAATTCAACTAATCTTGCCGCTATTGTTATTAATTAGTAATAGAATTGATTTGTGGTTTTAACTAATTAAACAGTTTGACATACCTGATGTTACATTTTGGGCCCGTGTTACCCAGTTTCTACAAACTAACACAAATTTTGCTACTTATTGTTCACCTCGGTGCAATACACTTCATTTTTTAAATATCCCCACAAAAATTAGTCCAGATGATTTAAAGTCAGGAGATCTTGGCCACCATGGTACCGGTCCTCCTTGTCCAATCTCTTGGTATTAATGCTTAGACACGCTGTACATGGTACGGATATAATATGCCGTGGACGACCTGGCCTTCCATCTCTTCCACGATTCGGTTGCAAATTTGCGAATTGTGCTAGTTAATTTACATAAAAAACAGGTAAACATCGAACTGTTTGATATAGGACCGTTTAAATCCAAATATCAAGAAGATGTCTTATAATTTTTATACATTTTAAACGCCACATTCTGTATATTAAAAGTTTACAAAATTACGTTAAGTACATGCTTAAAATAATACGACGACGACACTCCTTTCAATGATTGAGACACTTTTCTGTAAAATAATAAAACTTCTATAGCTAACACAACATTTCCAGAAGAAAATTAAGTTATCTACGCCTATGCTGCTACAATCTCGAGACGCAGTTCTGAAGATTATTACATAAATCTTTTTACATAGTAGATAGAACTTGCCAACTTCGATTGTTGACTCACTTACGAAATATTGAAGGAGTTATCCCCGCGTTTCGACAATATTTGAACTGTATATAAAGTGGTAGTTAGCGAAAATAGTAAACAGAGGGAGGGAAAATTACAGTTGTATCTGATATTTAACTTTTAACTTTTGACACTAGACGGTAGACAATACTATTACCTATTACCGCCAAATTCAATTTTAGTTTGTTTCATTTTTTGGAGTTAGATTATAAATAAACGAAATTTATTATCTTTTCTTGTCTTATACTAGGTGTCTTTTGTACAAAGGTATTTATCTAAAGTGCTGCTGTGCTGTTGCAAGAAGACAAAACACATTTCTGTTTTTACTTATTTTTGTGGTCCTAAAATTGGCATTCGACAAATTTACATACTACTATTAAGAACGCCTCTGAGAGCTACACGCTAGGACATCCCATGGACGTTCATAATTGGTCCTGAGACATGCTGACATAAAATAGACTTAAAATGGACGTCTCATGGATATCGTGTGCTATATGTGTACGTACATTGTGATTCACTATATTTTGACCCACCTGTTAAATTTCTTTATTTTTAAGTATAGTTTTAATCACAAAAGTGGCACCGTTTTTCATGACATTTTCGAACATTATAGTAGAAAAACAACAAATGAAGCCCAAACAAAATGGCTGAGGATGTTAGCTTTGTTAATTTAAATAGAAAACCCTACATATTTTTACATATCTGAACTCATTGTAAGAGATGAGTCCAACGAACTCTATATTACTATACTCGGCAGAAAACGTTGTATCCACATATTAATAGTTATTTTTATCTTCTGTGCACAAAATGAGTGTTTTTTTAATGGCGCGTGGAAATGTGAATTTTATATGAAAAATCATTCGAAAGCGCCATAAAATACTGATTTCGCGCACGAAATATAAAAAATATTCTTTATCAAACTGTCTAAAGTATTTGCCACTGTAGGTTTATTATTTTTCAATATGTTTTTATCTGAAGATGGTGTCAATGTCAAAAGGGACATGATCGTGAAAAAAGTACATGAACTGTGAAAAATAGATGTGTTTTAAGCATGAGACATAAAACTTAAACATAGAATACATCGATTTCGCAACGAATTTCATACAAGATTTTTTGTGAAAGCGGAAGATTTGATATTTTTATGCTTTTATTTCTATTTTTAATCATTTTGAAAAGAGGGCAGACAATCTGCTTCTAAGGCATTGTTTATGCTTTGTTTAATGTCAAGATTCTGTCAAGTTCAAACGTCGCGTGTAGCCGTATCCGTATTTGCTACAAAGTTTTGCGAAAGATTATCAAAAATGAGTGATAGTGACGAGTCTTTGGGTATTGAACAAACTGCTGAAGCTGCGCTATCCACGTTAGGGCCCGAAAAATAAAAAAAATTGAGAATTTTGCAGAAAAGGTATTACTAGCCTATTGTCTGAAGCTATCCAGTACGTTAAGGTCGTCAATTTTGTGGAGTAAACATTCGATACTCCGCATCATTATTTATCTGAACAAAAACGTAGATATTAGCAAATGTATAAACCTAATTGCAGCGGATATCAGCCAAAAAAATCTAAAATATTTACGAAGCTGGAAATAGAACGCTTTATGAGAGCCGAGGATAAAGAATTCCTGTTAGTTGTTTTAATCATTGGAGTATCTGGAGCATGTAGGAGGGAAGAAATCACATCTGTGATAATAGATGCCATAAAAGATTGTCAGTCATATACCGAATACAAAAACTTATGTTCCAAGAATGTTCACGATTACTGAGGAATCAATAGATGGTATCAATTTTTTGATATAGTACGCAAAACTTCGTCCACTCAATACGACACAGCGATTTTTGGTGACACATCGAATTGGAGGTATGATAAACAAGATAGCGGAATTCCTTGGTCTTCCAACGTCAATGAATGCACTGGCCATTGCCTTCGGTGCAGCTCTGCAACAATGTTGGCAGATTCTGGAGCAGACATGACACTTTTAAAGCGACATGGAGGTTGGCGATTAAGTGAGGGTTATATCGAAAATTCCATTGAGCAGAAAAACGAAATAGCAAAATTAATGATACTGTCACGGATTTACCAATCCAACTTTTTCTTTTAACGGAAAAACAATCCGTTAACTAATCACTTATCTTTATTAGCTACTCTGTGCACAACTGAATACTAATTAAAACTCAACTAAACACTATTTCACTTTGAATCGCTATCTTAATCGCTCTAAACACTCCAATTCAAAACTGTAATACAAGACTGACTAACTTAGCCGTTTATTCTTCTTTTATAGCCCAAACGAATATTCTAGGTATTCTAGTACCTCTAGATCCATTTTCTCGAACGACTAGAACGCCTCTCGTCGATTCCCCATTTTTCCAGTCACGTATCGATGCCCGGCATTATTTGTTTGTTTACCTGAATCGCGTAGGGGCGATCGGGGCAATCTAGCGTTTCGTAAAACCGCAGTCATCGAATTGGGTGCGAGGGGGCAAATTCCGTGACAATACGTTAAAAAGATACACCAAATAAGAAATTAAAAGAAGTTCACGCAGAAGCAGAAGCTAGCAGTATTGCCACTACTAGCAATTTATTCATTCCGACTACTAGTAGGTACTTGCATTGCTGTTAGAGAAGAGTTGGATGCCTGTAGTATTCACTTTAACAATTTACAATAATGTATCTTTAAAATTTAAAATAAATAAATCATTTCATTGTTTTTATTGATTCATTTTTACTTTTAGGCACTAGTGCTTGAAAGAGTGTCATTTCGAAATCCTATATCAAAATTTATAAAAAATATATTTCACGTTAAGTGCAGGGGGATTTATTTCGTCAAATTAACGTACAAAAGAACCGCTTCAAATACATTTTCAAAGTAAACTAGAAATTAATGAATCCATCACAAGCACGAGGTGAATTTTTCGATTAAGGAATGAAATTAAAACACCAAATTATATTTCCTCCAATGGGAGTTAAAAATATGTCGCTATAATTAATTAATTACAACGTAAAGTTAATTAAAAACAATATACCGAGGAGAGCAGAAGAATGAAGCGTCACTCCTGATGGGTTAGAACCCCTTCTTTGTCCCTTGTAATACGCCGTAACGACGATCTGATTAAAACATCTTTAAAGAACGGTCCACGAGACGTTACGTTGAAAATAATTAATTATGTTCCGCGTTATAGGCTTTTCGCGTCATTATTGCGTTCTGGTATTTTTATAGCACAATAATTAATCTTGGGTTGTCTTGTCGAACGGCACTCTGGGAAATTAATATGTTTCATAGGCCGTAAGTTTTTTTTTGTAAAGAAAGAGTTCAAACAATGATTTATTAAACAGGATTTTTCCTATAAAAGTAGACATAAATAAGTTGATGTGCAAAGCAAAAAACTTTTGCTTGACGCTAGAAGGCGATTAGATACAATTTTCAAAACAAGGATATTTTTTCTATTACATTTATGAAGGGTGTAAGTAGATCATCTTCTTAACTGTGTATTATTGGCAACAAAATATGTATACTTACCTATATAGTGAGTTATATAAGCTATATAACATACTTTGGCAGATGATAGTTGGGTTAATGTCAAATATGTTTTCTTATATGAACATACAGGGTGTCTACTTTTATTTTGTGTACAAATCCATAAAAACTGTATTCTTCAAGATAATCAAAAATAATTTTTTGTTTTAAATGACATCGAAAACCGCTTCCTCTGACCCTACCACGGCATTTAAGATGGCGGTCCAAGACCTGCTTTGATTTTTTTTATACATTTGTTATTTTAAAAAAAAAATTATGAATTTTTACAAAAATGAAACTTTAAGAACGTGTAGAAGAAAACAATCTGTATAGTTTTTGTTCAAATTTCACACATTATCAGATTTTAAATAAAATAATCGCTAAAGGCTTTTACTGAATTTCGGGGTTATATAAAAACCATAGCAGGTCTTGAATCGCCATCTTAACGCTACGTGTCAAATGAATAAACAACATGACACAATTAATAATTATTGTTATAACCATCATTTTTATTTAATAGGCTACGCTGATTGAAATTATATGTTTTAAAATGCTTGTAACATCTAAGCAATGGCGAATCGTATCTATGTTCATATAAAAAAATATTTGCCAAAGTTGTCATAGAGCTTGTAGACTACCCTGTATATAAAAATGCCTCCCTTGAGAGATAAAGAGTGTCGAGTCGAGTCGAGAAATTATTTTTCCATAATAACTTTGTTAATTTTTCGCCTATCAGATTGAACTGTAATAGAGGTATTTCTTGAGGACGACCAAATACAGAGGCTATTATTATAAGCGACGCCTATAAACCAAACGTAGAAACTGGGGGAAGGAGGTACTTTTCCTCCTCCATTTTTTCTGACGTACATACTTTTTTATTAACCCTGTATCTATGGATTATCAGAAAACGAATCTAATACAAAAATTGCTGTTACAAAATAAATATAGAGTAGTCAATAATATTATTAAATATATTTCAATGAAATTATGAATACAGCTGGTAGCATATTTTGTTTGCTGGTATCATTTCGATAAAAATGTAACCTGTTAGTCATCAACAAATTTATCATAACAAAAGTCATATTTACCCCTTGTTGTCTGGGGTAATAAATATGATGCCCAGTATGTTTCATTCGCCCCTTTTCGAATGCCAGGTGGAGTGCCATTTATTGATTCAGCACTCATTTTAAATACATTTTTTATTGAACTGTAAAGCGTAAATAGATACGCTAATTTGACAATTTATGCCGTAATTTTAAAAAATTGCATTCAATTGTTTTTTACTGTATTAGAAAGGTATTTTAAGCTAATATAAATCAAATCTCCTACAATTCCTATCAATGAAGTCATATGTATGCTCTCTGATATCAAACATCTAGGTATGCGAAGGAACAATTCGACAGACGAAGCTCTATTCAATAATTATTTAAAGAAATTAATCTACATGTAAATAATAGTTTTTTATATAATAATTTTTCATGAATATAAACATTTTAGTGCTTTTTGATGCATTTTCTTTTTAAAAAAAATTAATACTTATGTTTAATCTGTTTCTGCTAGCTTAGCCAATAATTTACCCTAAAGGGTGAGATTAGTGACGTTTATTTAAACATAAGATATCCCTAGTCTTGAAACTTTATCCAACCCCCTTTTGTCGTGGGGTAAGGATGTTTAGCATGCCTGACATGGCACAGATACTGATATTGCAGCTTTACATTCTATTAAAGGGGTAGCATCTTTAAAGCAAAGTAAATTTCATTTATGCTGCCGGCCACTGGACTACCAAGGTTCTAATTTTCAATATCAATGCAAAATAGTTTATAAATAATAGAAGGTATAATAGGGAAATAATTAATAAATTGATATACAGTTGTAGACAATATATTTTTTAAAAAGCCATTTACTAGCCCATAATAGTTATTTGTTTCCCTATGCAGGAAAGCACAATATTTAATGCCGGGATGATGTTTGGAAACCAGGCAAGGCATTAAATATGCTCTCCAAGTATGTTCCAATTTTAAGCAAAATCACCTTCTCTATATTATTTATTAATTTTATTATCAATATCCAAATCTGGCTTTTCGTTACCATGTTTACCGCTGATGACGTTTGTTGAATTGTTTGTGTTTACATTAATAGCATTATCAATTTTAAAAAAATTGTCAAGTATCTGTTCGAAATGGACGTAATTGAAATTGAGGATAAGCTATTACAATTTACTCTACAAAAAATGTAGGACCTTTCTCTGAAAATGTGCTTATTATCTATTTTTACGATATTTCAAAGAAAATTAGGCACTATTCGATGTTGAATCTACCCGGAATATAGAAAATTTTGAAATGGAAGTCAGTTGGCTAAAAAATCCCGAGTTTTTCAAAGATCGATAAACTTTTATCAGAGGCCCAAGATGAACTGTATTTTAGCACGAAAGTAGGCATATACTGAAAATGATCTATTATGGATTAAAAAACTACTTTTCAGTTTATATTTTAGGTTGTATTATATTGCTGCAGTCGCAGCGTGATGAGCTTTTGCAAATGAAAATAGATTATATGAATGATATAGGCATTGCTAATTATGCTACCACATACTAAAACCAAAAAATTAAGATGTTTTGTAACAATGGAATATTTAAGCATTTACAGAAAATATGTAGCTTTCAGATCCTTGCATATGCAAATTACCCTTTATGTAATCTTTTTTTAATTATTTTTAGGTGTTTACAATATTGTGTGAAAATAACTACTCTGCGGACTAAAGTCCCGACCAGTGTTGATACACATAAAAAATGATTACATAAAGGGTTACAAAATTTTTGATCATTTAAGTAGGTAATTGTCATGTTTAATTCACAATTCATTGACAGGTTAAGTCACTTTTGACATTGTCGATATTTAATTTCAAATAGTTTTAATTTATTGGTATAATAGTTTTTATAGTTAGATATTTAACTCCACAAAGGAGGCCACCTGAAGAAGCCCTAAAAATGCAGGAATAGGTCAGATCTCATCTATTGTAGATGAATTTTCGAGTTCCCACAGTTTGAAAAGTGAACTTAGATATTTAAAGAATGTTTTCATTAAACCAGGTTAGTAAATTTATCTAGATTATTTTTTAGATAATTATTGAATAGAGCTTTGTCTGTGGAATAGTTTATAAGCATACCTAGATGTTTGGTATCAGAGAGCATACATATGACTTCATTGACAGGAATTGTAGGAGATTTGATTTATAGTAGCTTAAAATACCTTTCTAATACAGTAAAAAATGTTACAAAAGCTAATAATAAAGAATATATGGGTAGATATGGGTGTAATATAACGCTGGTCGGGGCTTTAGTCTGCAGAGTAGTTAGTTTCACACAATATTGTTAATACCTGAAAATACATTTAGCCAGTTCCACAATATTTTTTTGTATTAAACTAAACATTACTAAACTTATTTCAGAATAATTTTAAGGGATATACATATTTTATTGTTAGTAGAAAAAAAATTGTGTGCAACAAGTGCGCGAACTGCTTTGATGATCTCGACTAATATTTCAATTCAATTCAATTCTCGATCACTAAAGTAGCTTTTCGCTCACTAGATACAAAAATAACTATTTATGCCTAAGGGTATTTAAAAAGCCGCTTTTAATGTCATTTTGAGAAAAAAAACAAACGTATATACTATTCCATAAAAAAATCAATGTAATTTATTTTATATATGTCGTATTTGTTAATTTTAGTTTTGAGTTAAGGGACATTGTAACTCATATATCAAAAACTGCAAAGTTGCATCTATGCCTGTACATCCATAGAACTTTCGACAAGGCTCTATCTTATGAATGGGCTTTGACTGAACAAAGTTGTAGTAGCGTAGCTTTCCGTTTACAATAATAATAGAGTTTTAACTTTGTTTTATCGTCTTTCTTAGAGCGAGCATTTGCAGGCAATGCATCATTTATACTTCCTGAAGTCGCGTGTAAATGGAAATCCCTTTCCTCCATAAATTTCAATTTCTTTTGCGCGTTTACATCAAAAATGTTATTCAAATTACTCTTTCAGTTTTATAAAATTGATTTTAATAATAATTTAAGAATAGAATTTTGTTCTCGATGCTACTAAATACCTAGTAATCTTACTTATAATTAATGTGAAAAAGGAAATAAAATAAATCAATTTGAAACATGAAAATATTAATTATATATTCGTCTTAAATAACATTTCTTCTGATTTTAAAAATAATTATCATTGGAAAATGGCTAATTCCACGAATAAAATATAAAAAATCTGATTTATATTCCTAATTTGGAAGCACTTGGAGCTCAACACATTGACAAGCATATCACTATGAATACCTTAACGTATCGTCAAACACGATTCCTAGAAACTTAACACTGTCAGTTCTCTGGATCTCTAAATCACCATACTTTATATCTGTAGGAAATTCGCAACGATTTTGAGAAGTATGGAAAATCATGCGTTTGGTTTTAGAGCTATTTAAAAATAAGGAATTTTCATTACACCAGTTACACGAATTAGTAACTCCTGTAGTGATCTTGTTTTGAATGCATTGCTGGTTTGCATTAGTAAAAAGAAGGGTCGTATCATCTGCGTATAAAGTAGTGAAAGCGTTCTTGTATTTGGCAACTCGTTAATATATATTATGAATAGAATTGGTCCCAGGATTGAACCTTGTGGAACGCCAATGCTGTTATTTAATATAGAAGATGTATACGACGATTGTTTATAATTTTCATTATGTACTATAAGATTTGAATATTTAAAATATTTAATAAAATATCACTAAAACAGACAAAAACTTAACGCCATATTACTGTCCGTATTACTGCAATATATGCACCTGTGGAGGGGAATGTAATGGAGACTACGAGATCAGTGTTACCAGATCTGAATATTTTCATCACATTGAAAATTTTGGACCTAAAATTTGACTCCTATGAAGAAAATACCTTTTCTAATCAAATGTAAAGAATTTTCTGATTTGCATGTTTGCAATAAATAAAGTTACTTTCTTTAAAAAACAAACGTAATTTTTTAATTTAGCGGCAGTAAAAATGTTCTAATGCCTATGCGGTAAACGTAACATGACAGCTAAAACTACGCCTTTAATGTCGAACAGCTCAAAAGATCTTAACAACAGCTCATTATGCAAACATGGAATTCCAGGAAACAATTACTCTGCGGACTAATTCCCCGACCAGCATTGAATTACACCTGAAAAACCTATAGCAACAGCTAAAGGCAGTCGTCGGCGGCCCACCACATATGTACCGGTTTCAAGGTTATTAGCTCAGTATCTCATAGGTGAGATGGCTGACGAACAACTTCAGCTGTATTAAGTCTGTCTATCTCGACAGTAGGAACCCCTAGTGCCCATTTACTACTTCTTCACAGACAAGAAGCATTCTACATCGCCGTAGAAACCATTGAAAGCTAGCGACCCTTATCACGAAACAGCGATAACGATATGCAAATATCTGAAAACCGGTATATGTCTAGTGGGCCGCTAACAAATGACTTTAACTATTGCTATAGATTTTTCAATGGTGTAATTCAATGCTAGTCGGGGCATTAGTCTACAGAGTAGTTGTTTCCTGGAATGCCGTGTTTACAGTATATCGTTATTGGCGTTTTGCGATAGAGGACGCTAGCTTTTAGTGGTTTCTACGACGATGTAGAATGCTTCTTGTCTGTGCGTTACGCGTTACTAACAGCTCAATATATTTCAATTTTATGTAGTAAAGTGGGCCAGGGTCGGCTTTCAAATTTGGCATAGTCTTTTATATTCCCAACAAACAATTAAAGTTAAAATTACGTTAACTTGACCTCTGAATTGGTCAAAATCTTTTCATGACCAATTCCATATAAGGGAAGTTTACCTATATTCGTTGGCGTTTTTCCTTATGTGGGGAAAAAACTAAAGTAATATGGAAGTTAATAATTGGTCGGCAAGAATTTTATTCCAATAAGATAATTGGACCTAAAAGAAATACGGACCAATTTTATGTTAAAATTTCGAAATATAAAAGACATTATTACCAAAATATACCCTAATTATGCCCTATATATGACATACTTTTGCCAGAGAGAGACAACATTATATGTTTGATTTTATATATTCTAATAGCGAACAGGGATAGCAACAAAGAAAAACTACCTATGCCAGGCTACTAAGCTACAAGTAGAGTAGGAGTTAGTATATTTATAGATATTTAGATTTTAATATAATAAAGTCTGTATTTTTGGTTTCCATTCATCAAATTGTACAACCCAGGAAATTTTTTCGTATAATGTCATGACCAAACTTTCATAAAAATAACGCGCCTTATAAATATACATTTTTACTATTGCTTTTTAATAATATTACTATACCGAAAAATAACCTAAAATAAAAACTGAATGTACTTCGTGATAAAATGTGTTTAATAGTCTTTCCTCATAAATGTATTAACTAATATTATCTGTATTAACATAATTTTAATGAGTAATCAATTAGAAATAATGAACAAAACATGTAGTCAACTTTGAAGTCAATTTGTCTGTAAGTTTTAACCTATAGGGCAGATTGCCTATGCCAATGTTGACGTCACAGGAAAATATTAACTTTGTGGTTGAAATTTAAACCATATGAAAATATTTTATTGTAATTTTTACCAATTAAATTATTACTAGGTACCTACATATAAAATTGTACTCTTGGATTTATTTGTGATTGGAAATTCAAATTAAAGCCAATAATGTTATGTATGCGTAATAACAAAAACAAAATAAATATTTTCTAACGGAATTCAATTCGAATTTCAATTCACGTGCACTACTGAATTCATCTGACACGATAACAGCCATAAGAATACTTATACCTATATGAAGTGGTTATCGATATATTATCATTAGATTGATTTAATATGCAGTGTTGGCTTAAATTCGTTTTTTACAACTCTCTAATATTGTGTAGGGCTTAGTTTTTACTGCAGATTGCTAAAACACAAAATAATTTCTACGCGCTATTACATGAAGATATGTCGGAATACATATAACAAGAAGCTTGTTCCCTAAAAGACCTTTATAAGACACACTTACGTCGAAGTATTATTAACAAGTAAATTTGTACCATAATATAGAACAATATTTCTATTAGGTTAATTGAAATGGTCAAATATTCTTTAGAAGTTATCAACAAAGTTGAAAATAGTAAATAAATATTGTAATAAAAATAGAACTTAACCAATTGAAGGATTTAATAGGGCAAAATAACTAGTTACTACCTTATTTTTAACTACTAGTTGAAGACAAAATAAGTTTTACAATTTCGTAATAAATATGTAAATATTTACCTATTGTAATAATTAAAAAATCCTTGGATATTGAAGACAGATTTCTAGGCGAAATTAAGTAAATTATAACTTCGACTTACACGTTATTGGAATGTTAGCATTTGAAAACATAGAATAGGTAAACAATATGTAATTTCGAACTGTATAAATTGACATTTTACTTGGAAGGCATTATATTACTCTTAGTTAACAAATTTTTGACTAAAATTTTGGTATTATAAGATTTTGTAACATTGAAGACTATTTTTATGGAGGAAAGTAGTAAATCTTGATCAGTTCAGGATTATTTTTCTTGTGTAGTAGTCTATTAGGCTTAAATGTTAGTTGGGTTGTAATCCTTTTTATCACATCTAAATCTAAAATAGTAGTGCTTGTAAAAACTTGAGATATAGCTTTTAATATGTGCGGTTTTTCCACTTTATTTTACGAGTCCATTGCAGACTAAAGAAAAACATAATAGTATTACAATAATAATAGCCTTTTATCAATGTCCGCAAAGCCAACATTTCCGTCTACTATTACTTGTAAATGATAATATTTCCAACGCAAGTACTTCAAATAATACGCATTAGAGCGTTGATGTGACAAAGCCATATAATTCAATCCTTAAATATACGGCTTTGACTGACATCTCATATACACTAAATCATTTTCTCTTTTTTTTATCCACGGCTGTTTGACTCGTCATTGGATATAATAGGTATAATTTCCTTCCCGCCTGCCATTGTGTCGCGTCCTCTAAGCTACACCACCGCTCGAAATAATATATTGTTTGTCAAGCACCCAGTCACTTTTTGCTTCAAACTGATGAAGAGCTGCCGCTAATGGTGTGGGGGCAGCATTTCGGAAGTCTTTATTGGTTTAATTGAATTTTCCCGTTTGCTATGGTATGACACTAAAGGTCACACCAGAATCATGATTCGCTCATGATCAAGAACTTTGGGTAGTATTCGGCCTGGACGCAGAACTGACGTTCATATCTAGCTGAGATCCGGTTTTCTCAGTCTCGATTTTTGTATTTCTGTACAGTTTTCTTGTTGTATCAAAAGTGAATTGTGTGATACACATTCTTTCTGTTTCTAAGACTATGTCTTTCTAACATAGTGATATTTCTCCAATATGTCTTCTATAGCGTTTTTCGTTCTTTCTACAAAATTGTTAATTCTTTATTTAATACCTCCTATCTTTTCCGAACATCTTCTGCCTGTTTCTAACATATTTTCTCTGTTTATAACATCAGATTGCAAATCAAATCAAATGAAATTTATTAAGAGCAGATAACATACAATAGTTACCGGCTTTTAATATGCATGAAATTTCATATTACCGTACACATTTATACATTTCTCATTATTGAAAGGTTAAGTAGTATAAGCAACTAACCTAATCGTTGTGAAGTTGCCTACACCAAACTCAGGTATACCGGGTGTTCCCTCTAAGACTTTCCGTGCTTATATCTCAGAAACCATCACATCCAACGCGACGAAATTTGATATACATACACTAGATGATGCGTAGAATCCGATTATAACATCAATTATTATACAGGGTGTTCCATTTTTCAGGAAATTGATTTAATTGTGATTTTTTGGTAGCCAACCCCGCTAGGACTGTTTAAACTGAAATATACTTAATTATAAACACATTCTGAAAAATAAACAAACAAAAATTTTGAAATTTAACATAATAAAACGCCTTCAGAAAGTGCCCACATTTCATTGTTTTGTCATGTAAAATGTGTATAGCCTTGAGCCAGATTTACTCAGAAGAAACTAACATCGGTAAACATCAAAACTATTAATTGTTATTGAATTTTTAAATATTAATGACATAAAGTATTTTATTACTCATAAATAACGCTAAATAATGTATTGAATATAATTTACGTATGCACAATGGTGTAATTAAGACTTGTCGATAAAAATTTAGATTTGAGTTTAGGCCGCTGCGCCAGCGCAGTTTTTCATTACAGCTCCGTTTAGCGTGAATATTGTGTCCTAGTATCTGTGGATATATTTCAATTGTTCCATTATAACGTAATAAAAATTCAGTAAATTGTTTTTTTTTTTTAGGTTACTACAGTGTACCCGTATTTTTTATAACAAAATAATTTACAAAAGTGTGTAAGTAGCTAAAGAATATTTCTTTATTCCAACTGTTGTAATAATTATTGATTACTTATTTAGCAACAAATAAATTCGAACAAACCGGCTCTTAAAACTTTTTTGATTATAATGTGTTTGTACTTGAACAAAAAGTCAGAACTAAACTTGCGACATAAAAGAAATATCACTAAATCGTAACCTAGAAATGATTGATGTTTGTTGTGTCCACATATTTCAGTACTTTATATATGTTTCCGAGGGATAAACTATGTTTAAGAAGGACTTTTCATCTGTAAAATAGTAAACAATGTACTACAATGCCTGTATTTCATATGATACAGAACTAAAATAAAACAACTGATCTTTGCTAGGAAGAATCACCTGAAAATTTACTAGACCCAGACTATCACATAGTTATTTAAAGCTAGATAGTAATTTGTAATTATTGTTTTTATCCTTCAGGTATGTGTGTGTAGTGCCACAAATTACATTGAAACAAAACTATTCATCGGACACCAAAAAGAATAAGCAAAACATATCACACAGACATTTTCTAAGAATTAATTCTAAACATGGAATGATGGATAATATTATAAAGAAGTCACTAACTCGCTTTGAAGAGTATTCTATAAGACATTAAATTCAGTTGTTGTCTGTCGTGGGCTTTAAAATTTCAAATGAATAAAATTAAGAAAAATAAGCTAATTTCATAATTCTATGTACAGTACGAAAACAACTGGTTAGAATATCTTAAAAATGATGAAATATAACTGTTGTTACAATATTCACAACGTAACGTAATAAGGTGTCTAACAATGAAATGGCAAGATTAATTTCTAATCGTACATGCATGACCATACCTCAGATTTAATGGCGCTCTGTAAAAGAAATTAGAATACAGAACAACTGAAAAATGGAAGACCCCGTATAAGAATTGATGTTATCATCATATTCTGCGCTTCATCTAGTGTCGGTATACGAAATTTCATCGCCCTGGCTATAATGGTTTTTGAAATATAAGCACTGAAAGTCTTAGAGAAAACACCAGGGATACATTTTAAATTATTTGTATATACGGAAAAATTTGGTCTACGCCGATGAAGCGCGACGAAACGGAGCATTACAAATTTGTTTGTTTGCGAAGACCATTTTAATGTTTAACTGAAAATACAATACAGGTGTAAGTTTATCCAAAAATTAATATGTAAAGTTGTAAAGAATCAATTAAACTTTTCTATTAGGCTGCCAGTATGCATACTTCAAATTTTAATTTTTTATTCATATCTTTTAATATTTTCTTATTTGTTGCTGCATTTAAACTGACGTAAGAGCATCTCACTCTGAGGCACTGAACTTTTAGAACATTTTTCAAAAATACTATTTATTGCATGAGGAGTAAAACATTTTATGAGAAATTCTAAACGTCAACAGATGTTTTGTTTTATTTATGTCAAAGTCGTGCATGCTTACATATACATACGTAAGATAATAAATATTATTGGATACGTTATAAGCTGCCCATCTATGGACAAATTCAATAACTGATCTATATTTTAAAATAAGAATAATAAGATCGTGACTGCTAAAGTTTCCTATATTTTTAAGAAGTTAATACAATTAAAGTAAAATATACGCAAAAAAGATGTAGATTTTCCTTTATGGCCTGGTTAATATTTCTTAGTATTTACGTAAGTAAAATAACAGGCGAGGAAAATGTCTCATGACGTCAGTATTCAGATTCTGTTATTAGATATACAGTTGTCTATACCACGTACTTGTTGTTAACAGAAAGTAAATAGAAATGTCTCCTTCACTTTGAATTAGTTGTCACGAAAAGTATTGAAATATTACTAGCACCTACAAGACATCTATCTGATGGATATTTATAAAAGGTTGCATAACACTGCTACCTGCAATCGATAGTAGGCAGTAGATCAAGGTCTAGTAAACATATACGGAACTTTTTAAAATCATTTTTCAGTGTTAGAATAACAAAATATACTTACAAGATCAATCATTGTTTAATTTGTACGAAAATCAAATTATCTCTATTTCATTATTTGAACTTTAATCTTCATAATTATACAGGGTATTTTTAAACCTATAATAGACCTGGGAAATCATAACTGAGAATCAATAATGACGAATAGTAAAAAAAAAATCTAGTAAAATATTTTCAGTTTCGGACAAAAATTTATCAGGTGAATTTCTTAGTTTATAAAAACTAAAAAGTAAATTTTTCCCTAAATATAAATATTGATTGAAGTAAACATTGTTTTTTTCTTCTTTCATTTAAAAAGCAGCAGCATGTTTCAAGTTGCATAGATTAATAATATTTAGCATGCGCCCAGATATTAAAAACATTTTTCTCGAAAGCTGTTGCCAACATCGAATTTCAACAAGTACATTTTTCATGTAAAAATCCTTGCTACGAAATTATCAAAAAAATATACATATAAAGTTTGAATATTTTTGAAGCACTACCAGAATCATTCGCGTGCAGGTTTTGCATCTTATATGGGTGCTTTTTGGCTTCTTTAAGAATTGTTAAAACGCTTGTGTCACTGACACCCTGAACGCGAGCTATATTCCTAGCTGGGGTAACAGAATTTTCTTCAGATACCAACAACATGTTCAACCGGGTTTCTTCCAATATCAAGTTTCGATTTTGCTAATCGTAAACCTCTTTATAATATGCCACATTGAAAATAAAAATTGACGTGCTTCAGCAATTTTGCGCAAAACCTTTATTTATTAAGTTATAAAATTTGTTCTAGTTAAACTTTCCACTCTGAATGACTGTTTGTATTTATTTTTTTAAATTTTCCAATAATCGAGAAAGTTATTTTTTTAAATAATTAGTTAATTAAATGTTGGCATCCATTTATTCCATCTAAATTTTTTACTCAGCAACTGTTCTAAATGCTGTCCCATATTCCTATTTTCTTTTAATTAATCTTATCCAAACTTAGCTAGAAACTTCCCCAATTGGTATAATCCCGATTCAGCGAAGGATTAGAAAAAGTCCGAGCCTGGATCCGCGCCCGTAATCGGGTATTTAGATTTGCAATCACCGGAGAAGAATACAACAGTTGTCGATTTAATTCAGCATTCCGGATTGCAACGAAATCCATCCGTCTATTTATTGGAATCAAGTATGCGCGATCGAATTACTGTCGACGGATTCAATTCTTATTTCAAATAGTATAGCTGAAGCGAACCGGCATTGAATGAATATCTGGAATTTATAGAAACGATGGCATGTTCAAAATGTAATTTCAGGATATTTCCGAGTGATTTGATATTTATAGGGTAGGTATAACTTTAGGTGAGGTTCAGATTTTTGGGGGTACGGTTTAGGTGGCTAAATATCCTCAGAATACGAAAATCAAAATCAAAAATAGTTATTCTTTGAGACACAGAGTGTATAAGAAACGTAATAACTGTTACATGGAAAATTGTAAGGAAAATAAACACAAATATTTGACATAATATACCTAGAGGGTGTTTCTTAATTAGAGGTCAAATGTCTAGGTGTGTTTTTATATATTCTTTAGGTATTAATAATATGTGAAACTAACTACTCTGTGAACAAAAGCCCCAACCAGCGTTGAATTACACCCACAATATCTACCCATATATTCCTTATTATTACCTTTTGTAATATTTTTTACTGTATTAGAAAGGTATTTTAAGCTAATATAAATCAAATCTCCTACAATTCCTATTAATGACGTCATATATATGTTCTCTGATAGCAAACATCTAGGTATGCTAATGAACAATTCCACAGACAAAGCTCTATTCAATAATTATCTAAATCTATCTAAATTTACTAACCTGCTTTAATGAAAACGCTATAAATATCTAACTTCACTTTTGGCAGTGGGAACTCAGAAATTCAACCACAATAGATGGGATCTGACCTATATCTGCATTTTTAGGATTGCGACGGCTGCGGTAGATTTATGAACCAACCCTCTGGTCATTGTCGACAACTCTTCTTCTTCTTCGCAACAAGAACCCTTCAGCGACCCCCTTAATCTTTGGACACTTCAGATGGACATGCCATCGAAGTGTCACAGAACCCCGCTAGCTGTACTACTGTTGATACTAATAATAGCAAACAATATTAACGTAATGGACGTTTTTATAAAATAATTACTAATATTTTAAACTATAATATCCCAAGATGTTTACAGTGTTCTGTAAAAATGTTTTCTAGACTCCTGAATAAAACTAAACTTCGCATGTTCTTTGAGGGTTGTAGAGTATGCAACTAGCAATGTTATTTTAGAACATTTAGTGATTAATTATAAACGTTTTATAGTAATTAAATGAAGTGTTTTATGTCGGGATGTTAGTGGATAATTATGACGAATCTGTAAGGAGTGAAAATGTGGTTTTGGCAGTGTGCAACGAAAAAACCGATAACGAATAC
This sequence comes from Monochamus saltuarius, assembly GCA_025584915.1. Taxonomy (NCBI): domain Eukaryota; kingdom Metazoa; phylum Arthropoda; class Insecta; order Coleoptera; family Cerambycidae; genus Monochamus; species Monochamus saltuarius. Next base: position 12,294,860 of record CM046722.1, read on the forward strand.
AAAATATTACAGATAACCGAATTAATTGTTATCTATCAGGTATTATTATATATTATAAAAATGTTTATTTTCGTCGTTTCTACACTTGACAGCGCTGCAAAGAACGAGCCATAGGCGCCGAGTTTCCGTAGGAAGAGAGGGTTTCTCCCCATTTTTTAAGCATGGAGCTAGAATTCCGTAATAATTTTTTTATTGCCTTTTAGATCTCCCTGAATACGTGGTTAAAATTGTTGTACTTACTCATAGTTAACCCTGTATATTTACTTATTCAATATTATACTTTTAGAAAACAACGTTTTTAAGAAATACATAGAAATAAAAACAATGCCGTAACATTTTATAGTGCATCAGAGAGAAAAAGTACTGTTTTGCCTTTATTTTATATTGAATTAAATATGTATATATGTGGTAGCGATAACGCTGGAAATACTACAACGTTTCTATTCAAAAGCCATATAAGAAGATGTATACTAAAATTACTACCCCTCTTTCCAAATCACCCCATACTTTCTTTAATATTACTGTAATATTAAGTTGAATATATTTATCTGCTTTAATTACATTAATTTTCAATAAAAGTTGCTTAATTTTCCAATACACATATAATGGCGGAAAAATCATTGAAAATGTCTGCTAGTATCCGAGCTTTGTTACTTTTTTAGTCAATAAACTACGCCTGAACCGAGTAAACGTGCAAATTCTAGTCAATTCAGTGAGTTTGATGGGGATGGACTGTCGAGTAACGGGAGGTAAGATTGGCATTCCGTGAATAGCGTGGCTAGGGGCGAAGGCACTGTATTAAATTGTTCTCGTGTTTGGCTTCACAAAGGCCAAGAATGGCGAGTTATAGGTGCCTGTAAGATGTCATCGATAAACAACTGAATATGAGAAACCGTGTTTCGAAGGTTGATTGATCTAAGTTATACACGTCAAATGAACTGAAAGACGTCTAACCAATGGAAATCAATATCTACATATTGATGAGACTTACTGTGCGTTCGGAAATGTCTGAGACCACGTAATTACGAAGGGAACGCAACTAAACTTGCACTATTAGCAACAAGGGCTAAAAATCATCAAAAGACAAGATAATTATTTATTTCATAAGATATTTTTAATTTGTATTCCAATCTGAACACGAAATGTTTTTAAAGCTCTAACGTAAACCAATCCAGTGGTGTAAAATCAAGATTTCCGGTGAACTACAATCTGCTAGTGACCAATATATCACCATAAAAGTCGGAAAGATATTTTATGGTTTCTGATACAGTATATGATGTGTTTTCTGTCCTGCTGAATATGTATATGTGCAGTTAATGAAAAGCATTATTTCTATAGCTTGTTGTAAATTGTTTTAATAAGTAATTAATATATATTTGCCTCAACAGAATAAAACATCATATCTAATAAATTAAAATCCTTTAAATAATCATTAAACCAAGTAGTGGTTGGTTGTAAGCAAGTGGGCCTTCTGGACAAAAGGAACCTTGTATGAAAACATGTGCAATTACTTTTGTAATACCTTACAACAAGAACCAACTGACACACCTACATACTTACCATAACAGTGGCTCTATTTTAATTCAAAATGGTAACACCTTAACTTAAATTTAATAAAATATAGTTTTGGAAACTTTAACATTCTAACTTTTCGAATGTAATTGATAGGTTTGATCATGGGTTATTTTTCAATTTATTCAAATTATTTTTAAGTTAGATTTGTTCTGTCAGGCTTCAGGTATTCCGTAAGGTTCAGTTCTGCGCCTTCTAATATTTGATATGAATATTCGATGTTTATGCAAGTGAACTTTAATTGTATAGCAAAATTACAATTCTTGCTCACTGTGTTAGCTGTTACAATAACCTCAATGTTAAATGAAATTGCATTTAAAGATGTCAATTAATAAAGTTATGTCGTCGGATGTACTTTCACAAATCAGTTTGTATTAAAATATAAGAAAAAAATAACACTGAATTTGCAGGAGCAAATCTACAACCAGATTTAGTGTTTTAATAAAAAAATGTTTAAGATTTGACAATCAATAGTGCCTAATAAACCTATTTCTCAACTATTTGCTTAACAGGTACTATCGTTTGCAATATTAATGACACTCACAAAAATGAATTTTGCGATTTAGTTTGAATTGCTGACGTATTCGTAATGATCTACTTTAAATGTTTAACATTAGTTATTATTTGTTTCATTCACCAACAGATATTTAATGAAATTTCTACTTAGTACTTCCAGAAGTTCAAAAACTGTTTTGAGAGAGTGTCATTATTATTGAAAAAGATTGTACCTCCAAAAATCATAATTTTATTATGTAAATTTTTTAGACATAAAACTAAACCCAACAAACAATTAAAGTTAAAATTACGTTAATTACTTTCGAGAGAGACAACATTATATCTTTGATTTTATATATTCTAATAGCGAACAGGGATAGGAAGAAAAAGAAAGACTACCTATGTCAGGCTACTAAGCTACAAGTAGAGTAGGAGTTAGTATATTTATAGATATTTAGATTTTAATATAATAAAGTCTGTATTTTTGGTTTCCATTCATCAAATTGTACAACCCAGGAAATTTTTTCGTATAATATCATGACCAAACTTTCATAAAAATAACGCGCCTTATAAATATACATTTTTACTATTGCTTTTTAATAATATTACTATACTGAAAAATAACCTAAAATAAAAACTGAATGTATAGTCGCAGCAAGATACGTGAAAAACGGGTCTAAATAGGAAAAGTTCCGTACAAGATGGATCGGAATGCGGTTTTCTGCATTTGCTTCTAAAACTATTAATCCAAAATTCACCTAGGTGGGAATATGCTGAAATTCGTAGTTGTTGCAGCCAAAAATGCATTCGAAAAATGCATTTTTGAGACGCCTTTGACGACTTAATAAATTTGTAAAGAGTCGGAATTGGCCCAGAATGGGTGCCCTGGGGTTTTGAGGTCGCTGATCACGATTATGATGTCCAAATCACCACCCTGACCACCTGGGGCTCAGAAACGCCGACGAAAGTCATCTCCGTGGAACTCTCACAAAATTCATCCCGGAAGGAAAAACACTTGGTGCCCGGGGGTTTTTTGGGTCGCTGAATTCAAATATGGCATCGGCGAACACCCCCAGACACCTGGTGCGTCCCAACCGGGACATGAACGTCATCTCCGTGGAACTCTCACAGAATTCATGCGGAAAGCAAAAACACTTGGTGCCCGGGTGGTTTTGGGTCGCTGAATTCAAATGGCATCGGCGAACACCCCAGACACCTGGTGCGCCACAACCTGGACGTGAACGTCATTTCCGTGGAACTCCCGCACAATTCATGCGCGAAAGGAAAACACTTGGTGCCCGGGGTTTTGGGTCGCTGAATTCAAATATGGCATCGGCGAACACCCCAGACACCTGGTGCGCCCCAACCTGGACATGAAGGTCGTCTCCGAGGCTTTCCAGACACACTCGAAAAAGATGAACCGGAAATCGTTAAGGTGGGTTTTTCGGTCGCCAAAGCAGAATTTGACGTCGAAGAGGATCCCCAGAGCCCCTGGTGCACCGCAACCTAGACCTGAAGGTCGTCTCCGAGGCTTTCCAGACACACTCGAAAAAGACGAACCGGAAATCGTTAAGGTGGGTTTCGGTCACCAAAGCAGAATTTGACGTCGAAAAGGATTAAAGTTCAATTATGTATCCTGGAAAGAAATAGAGTGAATAGAAAGTCGATTTTTATGTAATTGAGTTTCAGAAACTCTTTATTGATCTCAAATCAAATACAATTCAACCGTAACTTGACCTAACCTGCTTCATTCATAATTTCAACTCGTTACTAAATATCGGATTCTCCATCAAGTGACAAATCGTTAGCTTGTTCATTTTCTTTGTCATCTTTCTTATCTAAAGTCTCTTCCTCTGCCGCAATAATGTCTTCAACTGAATATCGATCGGTATTGCTGCAAGTAGCGCCTTCACAAATTTTACATGCAACATTGCAAGGGAGGCGGTGCTTCCTACAAGTACAGTTCATCAGATTACAATTTCCTGCACATCCACAGAATATTAGTTCCATAATGTTCTTGGGCGCAGGTTTTTCTATCATTCTGACAGGGATCAGTGTGTCGCCTTCCTTTTCCACCCCATTTTGTTGCATCCATGGTCACCTGGCCTCCGTGCAGTCATTCTTGAACCCAAGAACATTATGGAACTAATATTCTGTGGATGTGCAGGAAATTGTAATCTGATGAACTGTACTTGTCGGAAGCACGGCCTCCCTTGCAATGTTGCATGTAAAATTTGTGAAGGCGCTACTTGCAGCAATACCGATAGATATTCAGTTGAAGACATTATTGCGACAGAGAAAGAGACCTTAGATAAGAAAGATGACAAAGAAAATGAACAGGCTAACGATTTGTCACTTGATGGAGAATCCGATATTTAGTAACGAGTTGAAATTATGAATGAAGCAGGTTAGGTCAAGTTACGGTTGAATTGTATTTGATTTGAGATCAATAAAGAGTTTCTGAAACTCAATTACATAAAAATCGACTTTCTATTCACTCTATTTCTTTCCAGGATACATAATTGAACTTTAATCCTTTCGACGTCAAATTCTGCTTTGGTGACCGAAAAACCCACCTTAACAATTTCTCGTTCGTCTTTACGAGTGTGTCTGAAAGCCTGGAGACGACCTTCAGGTCTAGGTTGCGGTGCACCAGGTGCTCGGGGATCCTGTTCGACGTCAAATTCTGCTTTGGCGACCGAAAAACCCACCTTAACGATTTCCGGTTCATCTTTTCGAGTGTGTCTGGAAAGCCTCGAGACGACCTTCATGTCCAGGTTGGGGCGCACCAGGTGTCTGGGGTGTTCGCCGATGCCATATTTGAATTCAGCGACCCAAACCCCGGGCACCAAGTGTTTTTCCTTTCGCGCATGAATTGTGCGGGAGTTCCACGGAAATGACGTTCACGTCCAGGTTGTGGCGCACCAGGTGTCTGGGGGTGTTCGCCGATGCCATATTTGAATTCAGCGACCCAAAAAACCACCCGGGCACCAAGTGTTTTTGCTTTCCCGCATGAATTCTGTGAGAGTTCCACGGAGATGACGTTCATGTCCCGGTTGGGACGCACCAGGTGTCTGGGGGGTGTTCGCCGATGCCATATTTGAATTCAGCGACCCAAAAAACCCCCGGGCACCAAGTGTTTTTCCTTCCCGGGATGAATTTTGTGAGAGTTCCACGGAGATGACTTTCGTCGGCGTTTCTGAGCCCCAGGTGGTCAGGGTGGTGATTTGGACATCATAATCGTGATCAGCGACCTCAAAAACCCCAGGGCACCCATTCTGGGCCAATTCCGACTCTTTACAAATTTATTAAGTCGTCCAAAGGGCGTCTCAAAAAATGCATTTTTCGAATGCATTTTTGGCTGCAGCGATGCAACTACGAATTTCGGCATATTCCCACCTAGGTGAATTTTGGATTAATAATTTTTAGAAGCAAATGCAGAAAACCGCATTCCGATCCATCTTGTACGGAACTTTTCTATTTAATCCGCAACTTGCTGCGACTAGTAGTTCGTGATAAAATGTGTTTAATAACCTTTCGTCATAAATGTATTAACTAATATTATCTGTATTAACATAATTTTAATGAGTAATCATGCAATTAGAAATAATGAACAAAACATTTAGTGTTTATTACAACATGGCCGCTCAAACAAAATCAACTTTGAAGTCAATTTGTCTGTAAGTTTTAACCTATAGGGCAGATTGCCTATGCTAATGTTGACGTCACAGGAAAATATTAACTTTGTGGTTGAAATTTACTCCAAATGAAGATATTTTATGGTAATTTATTACCAATTAAATTATTACTAGGTACCTACATATAAAATTCTACTCATGGATTTATTTGTGATTGAAAATTCAAATTAAAGCCAATAATATTATGTATGCGTAATAACAAAAACAAAATAAATATTTTCTAACGGAATTCAATTCGAATTTCAATTCACATGCACTACTGAATTCATCTGACATGATAACAGTCATAAGAATACTTATAATATGAAGTGTTTATCGATATATTATCATTAGATTGATTTAATATGCAGTGTTGGCTTAAATTCGTTTTTTACAACTCTCTAATATTGTGTAGGGCTTAGTTTTCACTGCAGATTGCCAAAACACAAAACAATTTCTACGCGCTATTACATGAAGATATGTCGGCATACATGTAACAAGAAGCTTGTTCCCTAAAAGACCTTTATAAGACACACTTACGTCGAAGTATTATTAACAAGTAAATTTGTACCATAATATAGAACAATATTTCTATTAGGTTAATTGAAATGGTCAAATATTCTTTAGAAGTTATCAACAAAGTTGAATATAGGATTATATTGTAATAAAAATAGAACTTAACCAATTCAAGGATTTAATAGGGCAAAATAACTAGTTGTTATCTTATTTTTAACTACTAGTTGAAGACAAAATAAGTTTTACAATTTCGTAATAAATATGTAAATATTTACCTATTGTAATAATTTAAAAAATCCTTGGATATGAAGACAGATTTCTAGGCGAAATTAAGTAAATTATAACTTCGTCTTACACGTTATTGAAATGTTAACATTTGAAAACATAGAATAGGTAAACAATATGTAATTTCGAACTGTATAAATTGACATATATTTCATTTTACTTGGAAGGCATTATATTACTCTTAGTTAACAAATTTTTGACTAAAATTTTGGTATTATAAGATTTTGTAACATTGAAGACTATTTTTATGGAGAAAAGTAGTAAATCTTGATCAACTCAGGATTATTTTTCTTGTGTAGTAGTCTATTAGGCTTAAATGTTAGTTGGGAAAGGAATTTAATTTGACAAAAAAAATTATGGTTACCTATTTATGATACAATAAATGTTAAAAATAATATTTTATTTTGTCAGAAGGGTAGTGCAGGATACGACGTCTAAGACGGAGTCTTATTTCTTCGAATAAAATGAAATCACTTTTATCAGGCATATCATACACCAATAAAAGTACAAATCAACGTATTTTGAAACCAAATTGCCATGAAGTTTATTGTTGCTAAGGTGATGAAAGTTCTATCCCTTGTTGACAAGTAACTTCAAATCTCGTGACATGGAAAGCAATTAAGAAAATGAATTTCTCCCAACGGAAATCGGAGAAGCTGCTAATGAAGCTACTTTCAGTTATTGCCTAGTAAGTCAAAGCAACAGTACGATCTTTTGTACAATCGTTTCTTGAGATGATGTGATCTGAAAAATGTTTGTGGCAAGTTCAGCGAAAAAGGACATAATGTTCACCAAGTTTGGTTTTTTCAGTTGTTTACAGTTAATAGAAAATTATGAGGTGCAAAACTATAAATCGTAGTAAAATATTCCATAACTCTTTTTTCTCAATTATTTCTTTAATTAAATCCATTAATTCAAGACCAATTACCAATTTTCAAATATTACAAAAGCAGTTTTTAAAGGTCTAACCGTTGTTGGTAAAATTAAATCACTTTATAAGTTTCCGTGCTTTGGGATGGCCAAGTTCAGCGAATGGTTGACAGAGATAAATTATTGTATTCGATGTCTACCTGTAATACAATCATCTGTCCCGGGGGATTTTTAAACTCTCGTTTCAGTAATTGCGGGTATTGGGAACATACAGTAAATTACTTTCAGTTAGGGGGATGGAATTAATATTTTATCATTTTGTTTTGGCCCCAGCGCACGTACAATTTTCTGCGACGGTTGGGATACCGGTTATTATTTGGCGTGTATCAAAACACAGTGTGTCTCGTTACAAAGTTAAGACTGGTGAAAGTACATAAAAAATATGATAAACACTCCAATATAACCTATTATACATACCTTTTTGCGGTTATATACCTTAAAAGGTGGAAGCACAAAAGCAGTTTTTGTAATAACGCAATGAAATTTTCAGGGACTAGTCAGCTTTGGAAAGAAAATAAATAATGTGGATATGAATAAAATCAGGAGAACGAAAGGGTGTTTTTTATCACTTTGTATTCTATTATCTGCTAAAAAAATTTCAACCAAAGTACACGGAAAGAAAGCTATACTAATATCAAGATTAATACACGTATTCCATTGATTTTCTTTAACTTTAGACCCCATTCTCAATAATATTTCTGAAGATTAAACTATTTGGCCATAAATAACTTACAAACCGGTTTTTGTTTTAATGTATTTATAGTATCTATTCGGTTTTTTTTTGCCTTAAAAATATTGTGGTATTAGAACTCCAATCTAATAAGATATGGAGAGAATATTCAGACCTTGGTAGGATTTCTCGAACGAACCTCAACCTGGTACAAGTGCAAATCAAACGAGTAGTCATATGGAAAATGCGGAGATTAAGACAGACGATATTAAAAATTTAACTTCTCGACATGAACAAGCTCATTTAATTAGATAGAATATAAAAATATAAAACACAGTGAGGAAGAATGGAGCGCATTAGAAAAAACGGGTTATTTAATAATACTGTCATTATATTAGACAACGCGGTACACCTTACAAGACTTTTAAAAAGAATTCCAGATACGATGCTAGTTTGAAAAAAGATGAGTTGCTGTATATAATCAAGAGGAGTAATTTTGCAAAGAAATACGTTATTGATGAGTTGGCTGCGGCTCATGAACATACGATTGCCTCCATACTACTGTGTTTTTAATATAGAGCCAACTAAAAAGAGGCATTCAAAGAAATAATACCAATCTCTCCAAAATTCGATGCAAACGAGCTGGATAAAATTACATAAACTAATTGGAAATAAATACGTCAAACATGTCACAAAGAATTGAGGGAGATTATATGTATAAAGCTGCATTAACTGATTGAGCAAAATAAAAGTGGCTTAATCATAACTATTGATGAAGAATCGGATACAAGTGACGTTAATAGTGACTGACGAATGTTAGTGCTAGAGTTTTTCTTATTATAACCTGTAAGTATTTGTTTACTATTTTTTATGGTGTCATTATGTATTATAAAATATATATTAGAAAGACTTAAAACAAACTGTCACAGTCATTCATTAGCAACACATCAAACATATACCGCTTTTGAGATGGTTAGCTTTCCTCAGTGCTCCATAGTAGGTGAGGCAACCGACGACTTATCCAACAGAAGGGATCCTGAGTGACGTCAATAATACTACAATTACATCTCTATAGATACTGATAATTATTAGCACCAATGTTGTATTAACCATCCATAAATATTATTTTACACTATAGCCGCATTTTAGATGTTATGGTATGACATTTATTACAAAATACTAATAATTTAGTAAACGTAAAATTTAAGAAATAATAACGTATTCTATAATTAATAATATTTTATTCTCATTTACACAATATTATTCTTTAAGTAAATCTTAAATTTAGTGTAATTTTAGGAAAGAAACGTGTTGAATTAAATATAATATAATGCTGGAATGTCAAGAATACTTATATATTTATATCAAATATACTTTATGGAAGTTTAAAATTAAATAAAAGTATATCAGGAATTACTTAAATATAGATGGACTTTTTCCATGTATATCACAACATTTTTAGGAAGATAGCAGGTATCATCGCAAGAGGAATACAACATTCAGTGTCTGAATCTTTCATTGCTATGCAAGCGAATATTTACTTAGCTTGCCTTCGCTTGCTTGTACATACGATTACATATATGCGAAAATATATAGTTATGAAGCAAAATAAGGCCAAAGTACCGTTTTTCCATCGCAACAAATACTTTTGCCACTTCAGGGCGTTTTACGGTTATTTAATGGAGTGCGAGTTTGCGATTTTCTCAAGTAACTCTGAGATTGGGGCACCTTAGAGTGGAAAATACTCACGTTAGGTTGGGGCTGGTGCAGAGGGGACGTCTGACTTCCGGGGGGAGTTGATCTCTGTCGCAGTCGGGCGAGGGCTGTTCTCAACCCCTCCGTTATAGAGCTTCTCTGTCCATCGCCGCTAGAACGTAAAAGTATCGCATTATCCATCTGCACTTAAAAAAAAGTCTAATAGCCGTCGATGGGGGGAAATTGATAAAGCACTTAGACATAAAAAATAATGCATCGAAAGTTATGAACAGGATAATAATCTATCAAATGACTGGAAAACATCTAGAACTGCAGTGACGAAATTTGATATAGGTACATGGTATACTAATACACTCGATCTAGAAAGATCGGTGACATTGTCAAATTTACTATTTACCTAAAAATATTAAAACATTTTTTTTAATGGAACACCATATATATATATATATATTTGTATTTCGATAATGGACATTTTCTTTCGCACATATTTATACAGGGCATTTCTTAAGAAGAGGTTAAAATTTCAGGAGTGTCATCTGTGGTCAAAAATAAAGGTTTTTTGTTATACAGGGTGGAGTCAGAAAGAATGGGTCAATACTAAGCTGGGGATACTAGACACCAAAATATTATGTTTGATTTCATCATGCCTTATACGAATGTCGCTGGTTTAAGAAATACAGGGTGTTTAAATTTCAGACAGAAATTTCTTAATAATTGCATGAATAATAAATCACACGCACACAAAATACGCTAATGTTCATTGAAATTGTGACAAATTTGACACAAGCCTACTAAGAAAAGAAATAGCAATATCAGCGTCTGAAAGAAAATTACCACAAAATGCATTGACTCTTTTAAATGCAAATTTAGAGCTCAGAAGCCGATAAAGTTAAGCGAAGCGACCTAAGCAATAGTATATTTTTTAAGTAGAATTGAATGTTCTTTTATATATTATTTTCTAATCATAGCTCAACTGATAATAAAATATCTATGTTTTGATTTACTTAAAACTAGATGAAACTACCGCTCTGTAGAAGCAACGTCAAAATAAGCTTCAAATTCGTAATTTTCACACCAAAAACCCAATACTACCAATTTTCAGAATTATGCTATCAACTCTTTCTCAATTATTGAGAAATTTCAGAATAAAATTTAAACTTTGAACACCCTGTATTTCTTAAATCAGCGACATTTCTATAAGGCATGATGAGCTGAAACATAATATTTTGGTGTCTAGTATCACCTTAGTGTCAGCTTAGTGTTGACCCATTCTTTCTGACTCACCCTGAGTGGCCTTAGGACAGTCATTGTCCAGCTACAGCATTTTAAAAATTAAAAAAAAAACTGTTTTTAATTTGCTTGAGATAATTTAACTAAATTTGGTGTTCGTATTTAGTATGCAAGGTATGAAACAAAAAATTACCATCTTTAGAAACTTACCAGTGCCGGAGATGTGGCTATCGTCGATCGTTATTTACTCAAAAAAAATATATCATGATATGCGCCATTTTATTACTTTCATTTGTTTTATCTTTATATTTTGGTGAATTTTTATACTCGTAATACTCATTACATCACTTAAAATAATAAAAAAATAATTAATTAACAATTACCTACTTTACTATGATTACATTCTTGAATTTGGATTTCGAAATTTTTGAATATAAATTCGCCTAGCCTCAGTATCATTACTATCTGCTAGGCCATAAATATAAACCACATTGGCAATTTCAGCATTTGAATATGCATAAGCATTTGCTAAAACTTAATCTATTTAATAAATAAGTTTAATTTGACTATACATAACATTAAACAAGATGACGACTTCTTATTATTATTGTTTTAGTAACTTAATTAGTAAAAATTCACTTGATCAAATAAATCAATTTTATTATTATTCGGTTTGGAATCCAAAGTGTAAAGAAACACAAAGTGAAGCATGTTTTCCTGTTATAATGAAAGAAATGCGTTTCACCATTGGCGTAGAAATTTACAAGGTTCAATACCCATACCTACGCCACTGGCTTTAGCTGAAAAGACTTTGGACGAAAAATATTGGTTTGTTTAGTAGATAAAAAAGAAAATGGAATATAGAAAAAAATGTTATAGAGAAAACAATTATTATTCTTTGGAGCTCTATCCTTTCCTAAAGTTAAGAATGAAAAATTGGAAACAATGTCTATAAAGTATTTTAAGTAAGTACCTCTGAAAGTATTATATCACATCATAAATGTACCTTGAACGTTTCTTTTACAGATACGATTTTGCGGTGTGCCAAATACAGCTACTTTTACGGCGGTAGTGTAACGAGGGCGTGACACCGGAAATTTTCAACTGAATCGTGGAAGAGATGGGGATCCAGGGCGTCCACGGCGTATTGCAGCATGTGGGAAACACATTTTCGAGACAGCTGAAGTGAATCCCGGAATAAGTGCCAGACAAATCTCTCAACAAGTACATGGAATGTCTCAATCAATAGTGTGGCGTATCATACAAGAGGCTCAATTATGTCAATAACTTACGAGTTCAAAAAAGAAAAGAACCCGAAACATTTGTGTTAGTTCATAGAAACTGACGGGCCCAAATGTATTTACACATTGATGGACAAAATTTTGGACAGTTGTTGCGACATCCACGTATGTCAAATAATTTTATTAATTAAAATCAGAATCCAGTTTTTCTATTTTTGAAAATTAAACTCTAGTTCAAGTTAATCAAGCAACTTATTTTCAATATCTTCACACAAATTTTGTACCTATTCAATTTGGTTTGATTAAAACATTCTGCTGTACGGACATTTTAGGTATATAAATTTATGAAAAGGGAAATTAAACTAACAATAGGCTTCAATACAAACAAATTTAACAGCAATACTTGAAGTAAATTTTACAAGAGACCCCCGCAGCAATTGTGTACAAATATTTAATTCCCGCTACCATATTCTACACCGTAATTGCAACTTGTACAACTTGGGACCTTTTCAAAGGATTTAATAATGCCGCAGACAGTTCTCCGCTCCGAATATTAAACTTTAATAATCAGATATATTTATTTAACGGAGCGATTTCTGCAAAAGTCGCCGTCGCTGCAAACGTTTAGGAAATTAAAAATGGAATGGTGTAATTCTCATAACAATTATTACTCCTGGGACTAGCGTTGTACTTCAGAAATGATCCCACGGTTCTTTGTCATTAGAAATTATTTTCATTGTTGGGATATGCTTTCTAAACAAAGATATATATCTAACATCAGAGGAGTAGAAGCATTAATAATAGTAGAAATAGTAGTACAGGGTGTCCCTAAAAAGTTGGGACAGCGTTTCGCCACATAAAGTATAACTGAAAATAAATCGATTTAACTAAACTTGCCTTAGTCCAAAAGTTGATAATCACGGAGCTTCAGGGTGTCAAAAGTTAAAAAATAAATCGGGTTTTCTTTAATAACTTTTGACTGTTTCACGTTAATTTCACGTAATTTTGTATCCAGAGGTTTCTTGGGATATCAAACTTAATTTTATTGTCCAATTTGGTATATCTTATAGAGGGCGTTTGAAGCGACGATTTCGAACCATTTAAACCGTTACAACTCTTTTGTTCCACCCTGTATATTATTTTGGACCAGAAAAATCTCTTCTCCAGTTTTTTGAAAGGTTACCTTATTGAAGTCGCTTGGAGCAACGGTTTCCGAGAAAAACACATCTAAATCTATTGTTTGCAGTGATCTTAATACTAAATAATAATAATAATAAGTAAACGCAAACATAAATAATTAAAGTAAATGCTCGAAATAGCGACCATTTTCTTGTATGCAGAGATTTATTATTCGTACAAAGTTCATTTGTACTCAGCGTAACATGTCTTCATTCGTAGCCATATCTTGAGCAGCGGCACGAATTCGTCCTCTTAGCTTTATTTTCGTTATATATAACGACCTTGTTCTTAAGTGTTCCCCACAAAAATAATACTTAGAATCAAATCTAATAGGTTCTATTGTTTAATTACAGAGAGCTATTTGCACTTTCTTCAAGAAAAATTACCGGTGTTGATTGAGGATAAATAAATAATTTTGAATTTTGTAGATAAATAAGTCATCAGCTTTAGAAGTGTTTTTCTCGGAAACCGTTGATCCAAGCGACTTCAATAGGGTAACCTTTCTTAACAATGAAAGACTGGGGAAGAGATTTTTCTAGTTCAATAGAATATACAGAGTGGAACAAAAAAATTGTAACGGTTTAAATGGTTCGAAATAGTCGCCGGTGATGCCCTCTAGAAGATATGCCAAAATGGACAATAAAATTGAATTTGCCATCCCAAGAAACCCTTGGGTACAAAATTTCGTGAAATTAGCGTGAAATAGTCGAAAGTTATTAAAGAAAACGCGATTTATTTTTAACATTTGACACCCTGTAGCTCCGTGATTATCAACTTTTGGACTAAGGCAAGTTTAGTTAAATCGACTTATTTTCAGCTGTACTTTATGTGGTGAAACGCTGTTCCAACCTTTTAGGGACAGCCTGTATATTGGCACAGTTGTTATACTAATATCACAGTATAAGGAGACCAGTAAAAACACTCGGGCCGAACTAATAAGTCGCGCATAGCAGCTCGCGCATCCGTTTCAAGCTGCAGAGACCTCGGCTTGGCTACCGTCAGTCTACATCCAACGCTGGTAGTGCGAACATCGGTAATACAGAGCCGTGTTAAAGAAACATTATGAGCCTAAATCGAGGAATGAGTCTGCGCAGCTGTTAGATGTTTAAACACATCATCAAACAGTAATTTAAGTTTTTTTAAATTTGTTAAAGATAGTAGACTTACCTCAAATTCAAATTGTGCAAGAAAATGAAAATATACTTATAAATGTTATATTGGATACCGATTATCAAAAATCAGATATTTTACAAATTAACTTCACATGATATATTTGTGGATATCTAATAAAGAAATGTCTATCAAAACATTCTTGCAAAACATGTGAATTATATGCGAAACAATACGAAAATTTAGATGATACCACTTTATATTGCTATTCTAAAGCATATAACAACTCAGAATTGGAAAAATTTGGTAGTTTGTACATGCCGTCTCAAAATTTTGTTGATTTATCACAATCTTGGAAATTTTGTTTCAAAAGAACTTTGAAATTTTTTCAACAACACCTGATATTGTTAAACAATTATTAAACGTATTTAAAACTGTAGCATTTAATCCGCCATGTCAATATTTTCCGTATGAATATATTTTGCATTTATATGCTAGGGTTAGATTATATTATACATTAAAATATATTAATAGAAATTTCAAATTAAAGAACAGAAATAGAAAACTTATTATTTGGAGGCACAATTAATTTTATGTTTTATTTTATTTATCATGTGTAAAATAATATTTACATATAATAAATGTTTTACATAGAGGAATATTCTTTTATTAATAGATATATTTGTTTAATTGGCTTACGTACGCACGTAGATCATTTACGGGAAAAAATCATCATAGATTATTTTTCCACCAAACGTCAAATTTTAAATTAAAAAAAATCCCAAAAAAAAATTCATTATCTCTAATATCAAAAAAGTAAGTAAATAAATAATATATATTTTAAACTCATCTTTTTTAAAAAAAGTTCAAAGTAAATCGAATTTTCACACTGTATGTTAGTAGCGGTAAATGATAGTACATAATACATGTTGATTTACCTATCCATAACTGTATAATTAATTATTACATATTGTGAATAGATATAATGTAAACTTTCATGTAGAGTAAATGTCTACGCTTTTACGCACAACTAAAAAACTCATTCCGGTCCTGTTCGCCGCTTCTGTAAATTCCGTCGAATGCGCTATCGCACTCACATTTCGAGGTCACCGTAGAGAACTGAAGGCACTACAAAGTGCCGACAATGGAGTGAAGCTGCTGGTCTACCTATGCTGTGCTAATATTTTGCAATTAAATAAAAAATTATTTTGTCGTATTAAAATTAAATATGCATTACATTACGTATTTGTTTTTTTTTCAACATGCATTACACAGGGTGTTTAAGGAGGAGATGACAGGAGACTTTGAGTTAAATTCGTAAAATTTTGTATGCGGAGGTTTCTTGGGACAGGAAATTCAAGCTTTATGGAGCAGCTGTATCTCGCAGAAGACGACAAGCGACCATTATGATCCTTTTAATCCGCTTAAATGCGGTGAATGTTATTTCGAAATAGAAAAACATTATCTCCTACCTTTTCTACTTAAGAAATATACATAATTTGCGTGTATCATCTTTAGATGAGTTGGAAATAGCTGCTGCTAGAAACGTGCTATAAGGTGTACATTTCTTAAGTATAGTAGCCGCTTCTGTAACAGGTTTTGTCCCATGCTTCCAAACGTTTCGCCGCTCTTCACTGTTGGTATCTTTAGTCTTGTCAGAATCATCGCAGTATACCGACAGCGAATCTGCGCCCACATAACCTAGCCCGAGAGCAACAAGGACATGGCAAAGAATCCCAGCTAAAGCTAGTAAGGATGTGCACTTTAATTCTTCACATTTTATAAATATCGAGCTAATATTCCGAAATTATTGTTTTATTGTCTTTTGACCTCCCTGAGCATGTGGTTCCAGATCTAGAAAAATATACCCCTTTTCACTTTTTTACTTTAAATGTTTTCATCTTGAAAGTTATCTGCGAGAATCATAAATACCGCTACCACTGCTTCATTTTAGCAAAAAGTGACCACTTTAATGTTCACCAGCCACCATTGTGACACTAAATACAATAAACAACTAATCCTATTTTACGATTTAGCATCTTGTTGGAAACTAAACCCATGAAACAGTGGAATATAAATAGCTTTTGCATGCAAATGCAGGAATATGTACATGGGTGCTTTATACTGAATAGGAGCAATATCTTAGACATGATAAATTATCCTCTCGCACCTGGAATATAATCTCAAATAGACCTTTATGACTTGCACGAACAATATATCCTTATGGTGCCACGCCACATTAATTAGTATAGTTCGTTGTTTAGTAACACTAAAATGTAAAATATTTTGCATGTTACAGAGCTTGTAAATGTGTTTGCTTAATTTAAAAAGAATCTATGAGTATTGCGACAATATTATTTAAATAGTTACTATTTATAACTGTTTAACTAATTTGTTGTATTACTCTCCTTTGTACACAACTTGTTGATATATCTTAAATTTGCAGGACAGCATATAATAATAGGTACATGGTGTCTGGAATATCCCTTGTATGACAAATTGCGCGAAACAAAACCCAGAGATAGTCTACAATTTTCTGATCAGCTGCAGCAGTATTAGTGTAATGTCAGTAAACAGATTCTGCATATTATTATGTGACAACGCAAGCCTACCATCAGGCCTATGATTGAACATTCAGGTTAGCGTAACCGATGACAGTTAAGTTACGATAACTGGGTGGGCATAACTGAGCTCTTAACCGAAATGGAAAGATCGCTATGATCGAACAAGCAGTTATCTGTGCCTGTTATTATGGCCAGATAACCCTGTCATGGCAGTTAATTATTTAACATACGTCATCTGTCATCACTCATATGTCAAAAATTGTCAATGAACGCAATTAAAATTTAAATCATAGGTACTTAACAGTGGGTACAAGTGGCAAGAAGATTAGGCACACGACCCAACGCCAATATGAACAATGTTAATTTTCATTAAATGTAAGAAAATATTGTTGGGAAGGAAAGTAAACCCAACGCATGTTAATATAAGTAGGTACTTTGGCAAAATTTTGAAGTACATATAAATTCTTTAGTGTATGGACCGCAAACAAATCCCCGCAAACAGTGGTGGTAGGTAAGTGAAATATTTCATATTATATTAACTTATTGATACAATTATTTAAATTATTTTAGATTCATGCAGAGTGGAAGCAGAATGTAAAAAGGAAGAGCAGAAAACTTCATCAGGATCAAAAACTAGTAAAACCTGGATGCACATATTCAATATTTATACACAGTTTACGTGGGTAATCAAAGATGTACCTTTAGGCATGTGATCTGTGCTACTGTGATAATTACAATTTACTACGCCTTGGTGGAGTACATGTTCCAATATATTATAATTTATTATAAGAGGATAGTATAGGATGCAGCATATCAGTGTTACTGTAATCCATTAGAAATTATTGTCAAAAACACACCTAACTATATAATAAAAATAATATTTAAAAAAGATAAAATATATTATTTATACCTACTCTTAATAGAATCTAAATTATTACCAATAATTAAAAACTAGGTACCTAACTTTTGTGATTGTGCCCTTCTCCTATTCATAAATTAATGAATAATATTAGGTAATAATATATATTTCTTTTGTTTGTTAATATTCATTTAGGTATCACTATCATACTCCGAATAGCAATCTTAATTGTATAAAATTGTAATCCCACTTAGAAGGTTGTATTTACTGTCAAACTATTAATACCGTATATTACTAATTATGTAAAACTATGATATGGCAATAAATTGATACTGAATTGTGCTATAAACAAATAATAAAATTATACATTATATTAATATGCCAAATGTCATATATCAATTACCAGAAATAAAATTAAAATTTCTGACCAATAAAAAGCTCCAGTTACATTTAACGGCAGGTTATTTCAAGCAGTTTCATAACTGGGTCACGTGATCATTCTCAAGTTAAGTAACTGGGAAAAATAAACTTGACAGGTGTGTCAATCATACGAATTTCTGATTAACCTATCAGTTACCGTTAACAGGCCTGTTAATGCTAACTGGATGTGTTCGATCATAGGCCCGCATGTCGGTATTTCTATTCACACATTCAAATAAGCAAGTAGGTAGCCCTTTAACATACTTACCGTCAATGTTTTTCTAAGAGTTTATTTCACAACACAGAATAAAGTTTGAAATAGTTATAATAAGTGTTCAAAATGCAGTCGCTTGTCATGCAGCTCATGATTACCCAAAGGTCGCATGTGTGTTTATGTACGAAACGAAAGCATGTACGATCCATAATTAATTTGAGGTTAGCAGATGCAGGAGAGGTAATGGGTTGCAATGTTGTCGCACGTTACAGTTTGAAGCATTATTAGGAAATGTGTCATTGCTTACTTCATTAATAGTAATAAAAAAAGGAGAAAATAAGTTAAAAGAGTTATGCTTAACTGTCTCCTCTTCTGATATACAACGAGAGTTTTCGTTGGTATTTAAATAAGAGATATATTCTACAAGGCTCATACAATCATTAAACATGCTAGAAACAAACATGGTAGATATAAATATTTGCTTTAATATTTATTTATGAAATAACTAAAACCTATAACATAACATATAAAAGTGAAATACCTGACGAAAGTTTAATATCAATAATGCAAAGAAAACGAATATTGTTCAAACTGAATATACTTGGTGTGCTTGCATCTAAAAAACGAGCACGAATAGATTCAAAAATCAATTTACGAGACACTTATGACAGCTTTGGAAACAAAACTACAATTAGAGAATCTGAAAAAACAGAACTAATCACTCCTGGAAGCCTCTATAAATATTTAACTTTTGGAAAATGGACAGTTTACGTAGCAGCAGGCGTGCAGACTTTCGAAACCACATAATCACACATCAAAAATCTAACCCTGTAACTCCACAGCCCGATAAACTTATAACCTCTTGAACCAGAATGTGGGAACCTCTATAATCACATCAGTTTTAGAAATTAGAAAGTTTTCATAGCAGAAATCCAGAACCAAATGTAAAACATGAGGTGTGCTGGCTTCTGAATCATCATAACTTCATAACCATTGTGTGGAAACCTAGTGCCGAAAGCTGGAAAAGGAAATTAGAAAAAGAGAACGAAGACATGCACAAATCTGAGACAGATCATTTGAAGACCAACTGAAAATCAATATGAGGTTCATACTTCACTGCTGTCACTTTGTTGTAGGTACAGGGCTTTGGATCTATTTATGACCACTTTTTCTCACCTTGTATTTCCTCAAAAAAAAGTATTGATCCACATAAGGAGTTTAGAACTCAATTCTAACTGCAGTGTTAGATTTTCTGCTTCCCAAGAGCAATATGATAAAAGAAGTTTTCACGTTCTGGTTATAGAGTTATGAGTTTATGGCTTGAATACCACATTTTTCTGATATCAAATTACTACTACTTTCAACTTTTTAAAAATTATATGATTATACAGGCCTTCATGACCTGGCTATTTTGTGTTTGTAGATTCTCTAGATGAAGTTTTGTTTCCTAGGTTCTCGTAAATATCTGGCGAAATGAATTTTGAGGCTATAACTTATCTATGATCCAGTCGAAGAATGCGTTAGAATAGTTTAATGGCATCCTCAACTCATACCACTTTTCTATTTTACGGACCTGTGTATTAAAGTCGTGACAGCTATTTTCTTAGGACCTCGCGTATATCAATTAAGCTTGTCATCGCTAAGAAAATTACAGTGACAAACTTTGTACTAAGACTGACGTAAAATTGCAAGTGTACATTATGTAATTACTACCCCATGTAGAAACTTCCGACCGCATACACAGGTATACTCGCGTTAAGAATTCAGACGTCTTACGTCACGGCTGACGTTACACATTTGTTTTTAATGTCAATGTAATTTTCGATATTTGGTCGCGTTAAAAACTTCATTTTTGCCATTTAGTTGCAGTTTCTTAAATACTTTGATGAAAATATAATGAATTATTCAATTGTTCGTATGACGTAAGTAGTCTGAATTCTTGTCGCGAGTATATAGCGTTTGCACGAAACTGAATCATAATTCGCGTAAAATGGACGGCTGGCATTATAATTTACGTCCGAGGAGCTCATCTCCAAGTAACCCAACTAATAAGCGTTCCTTAGAAGGTACGAATTGTTTAGAATAGAAATATTGCTTTTGGAGTTCACATCAACACGTCTCGTTGAACAATGAAAATAAAGTTTAATCAGGAAAGTAAATAAGCAGCACGCGTCGAGTTATTATAAGTTTATCCTTCTCCCTATTTATTTCCTTCCTACTTCCTAATAACTGTTTGCCGAACTACGTAAGTTTTCTTAGCTGTTTTGCCTGAAATCAGGGTGATTCACCTCAAACTGCCCAGGTAAATTACACCGGAACTAAAAATAGCGATGTTCTGAAAAAGTTAGCTTTTAGAGAATGGCTTTAACTTTCTACACATAGACCACTGTGACCAGACATTGGCGTCGCTACGCCTTCAAATTATTTTGTTGGCAGAGACCCTTGGCTGTGCTATTCTTAAAAGGGTTGTTAGTTTCTAAACCTTTTGAGAAGTATACTTGTGAGAACGAAGACATGCACAAATCTGAGACAGATCATTTGAAGACCAACTGAAAATCAATATGAGGTTCATACTTCACTGCTGTCACTTTGTTGTAGGTACAGGGCTTTGGATCTATTTATGACCACTTTTTCTCACCTTGTATTTCCTCAAAAAAAAGTATTGATCCACATAAGGAGTTTAGAACTCAATTCTAACTGCAGTGTTAGATTTTCTGCTTCCCAAGAGCAATATGATAAAAGAAGTTTTCACGTTCTGGTTATAGAGTTATGAGTTTATGGCTTGAATACCACATTTTTCTGATATCAAATTACTACTTTCAACTTTTTAAAAATTATATGATTATACAGGCCTTCATGACCTGGCTATTTTGTGTTTGTAGATTCTCTAGATATAAGTATTGTTTCCTAGGTTCTCGTAAATATCTGGCGAAATGAATTTTGAGGCTATAACTTATCTATGATCCAGTCGAAGAATGCGTTAGAATAGTTTAATGGCATCCTCAACTCATACCACTTTTTCTATTTTACGGACCTGTGTATTAAAGTCGTGACAGCTATTTTCTTAGGACCTCGCGTATATCAATTAAGCTTGTCATCGCTAAGAAAATTACAGTGACAAACTTTGTACTAAGACTGACGTAAAATTGCAAGTGTACATTATGTAATTACTACCCTACGTAGAAACTTCCGAGCGCATGCACAGGTATAGCGTTTGCACGAAACTAAAATCATAATTCGCGTAAAATGGACGGCTGGCATTATAATTTACGTCCGAGGAGCTCATCTCCGAGCAACCCAACTAATAAGCGCTCCTTGGAAGGTACGAATTGTTTAGAATAGAAATATTGCTCTTTGGAGTTCACATCAACACGTCTCGTTGAACAATGAAAATAAAGTTTAATCAGGAAAGTAAATAAGCAGCACGCGTCGAGTTATTATAAGTTTATCCTTCTCCCTATTTATTTCCTTCCTACTTCCTAATAACTGTTTGCCGAACTACGTAAGTTTTCTTAGCTGTTTTGCCTGAAATCAGGGTGATTCACTTACAACTTCCCAGGTAAATTACAGGGAAACTAAAGCTGAGGTTCAAGGCTTTTAATGGTAGCCACACTATAGTGAATCACTTTCTGTTCTGGTCCTCACCTATGGCATGCTGATGAGAGTTAACAAGCTCGAAACCGTTATATGTCTGGTGGCACGGCTGATGATTAACCATGACTTTTCAGTATACAGTTAGAGTGTAAAATTTAGGAAACGCTATGATGTCGAAATGACTTGTAGCATATGAACTATTTTACACCCTGAAGAAAACTTGTATAATTGACACACTAAAAAAATATTTTTTTGACTGCCTCTAAAAACAGCTATGAATTTATTGAAAATTACGTATAAAAGCGGCGCCTTTAATGAAATAAGAAATAACTTATTCAATTTGTTCTTCGTCGTCTGTACCTTTAATTATTTAGCGTTCCAGAAACCTTGAATAAAAAACCCTTATATTAAATCTGTCAAGATTACAACTGATTTAAGACTTACTTGGTATTTACTTTTTTATATTACTTTGGCTGATTTATGGGGTCACACTTTCGGTTTCATTACACCAATGACTGTTCTCTAAATAGCAATCTCTATCTTTATGGGTGGGTTTTATATAGACATTATTTTCTTATAGACGTATAAAGAATTTGATGGAGACGTGCCATATGAGAATTAAAAAATCGATTTACTGTGTTTCTGGCTAGACAATAAAATAAATATATTGCAGATATCACGCGTCTAGAGCTGGGACAATATTTGTCGACTATATTTTATGAGTTATTTGTACCTAAATTATGTGAGGATCTTTATGGTACCCGGAGGGGCTGTTAGTCGAGCATGACATTTTAAAATATAAACGCCTGATATTCTAAAAATTTAGTATGGCATGTGGAATATGTACTGTATAGGCTTAACAATCACTAAGTACAATTTTTTTTGTATCGCCGTTTTTTACATCTATTCCAAATGTAGAAACGATACATTTTTTATAATAATAATTTAATAATAGCTCATAGGCGACAGTTAATACAGTTAGCTGCAGTACTTTGCATTTGCTTCTCGTTCCAAACTGTCAAAACTACATTTTCCCTCATTACAGGCTATTCAGGATTACCCATTAATAACAAAACACATCTCTCGTACAGTTAAATAAAATGTCCATTTATTCAAAACAATCTAACGAAAGAAATACTAATAGATAATCGATAACCGATAATCCAGAAAAACAAACCAGCGAACTATATTATAGGAAAAATTCTGGAGTGCCCTAAGGTTTACACTCGCGACCACTGCTTTTTATTATCTATCTTAATGATATTTATATTTTCATCATAGTAAGTTTATAATGTACGCTGATGGCATATATTCTCTCAAATAAATAGTTTAGATGATTTCTTACTTGTCCAAACTAATCTGATAGATTTTTTGCACATTGTAATGTGAATAAACTGTTTCTTAATATGTTAATGCTTGTTTATTACTTTTACTAGTATTTGAATTTGAATTTGAATTTATTGAAACGACAATTACAATTTACAATGCAATTACAAAATTTTTTTACAACATTTGCTATGCACCTGATTTCACAAGAAATCGTATCGTGCAAATCATTGTGTACAGTAGACAATAAAGTATTACCAGGGTTTCAAAATATTAATTTATACAATACAAAAAATAATCAAGGCTAAACTAAACAAAAAATCCAAAACAAAAACATAAAAGGTGAGTGATTTATATGAAAATATTGGTTTCGAATTGTGACTTCTATACACATTGAAATAAATTAAAGTTTTCCTTAATAAACACATACATTTTTTTTGAAAATAATTTATAGTTATGTATATTTCTTATTTGAACTGGAATAACAAGTAGCACAGTACAATAGTAACATTAATAAATTCCCATATGGCTATAATTTTAATCAAATCAATCTGATACAAGTTTCTGTAACCAAAGATTTAGGTATAATTTTTGATAGTAAAATATTATTTAACACACACATTGACTACTCGTATGTCGTTGCAAAAGGCAGTAGGATGTTGGGTTCTATTATAAGAAACAGCAGATCTTTTAAACCAGCTGAGGCATTTAAAACATTGTATTTCGCATAGTGCAAAGTAAATTAAGTTTTGCTTCTGTAATTTGGTTCCATCAATATAACATATTAGTACATTTCTAGAATTTAATCAGTTCAACACAAGTTTCTTAAATTTTTGGATTATTATTCGGGTCGGTCAGTGGTCGCGCGGTTTAAGGCGTCAGTACATGAAACGATGTGGCTAGATCGGTATGGATTCAAGCTCCGCAGCTGGTAGACCGTATATCAGCTATATTCGAGGAGACAATTGGCATGCTGTCTGCGGGTACGGTAGGGTGGAAGAATGTTAGTTTGGGTCAATGTGAGAGATACCAGTCCACATTTGACTACACTCCTGCACTGAATGGCGATTAGAGCCTACCAACGTAAGCCGTTCCTAGACGCAAACGTGGTCTGCTTAATAATAATATGCCACCCCTTCTTCCGTACAAGTCTCCGACTTCTAGGCTAATCCTCGTGATTAGAATGAGGGATAGAGATATTATTATTATTAAGTCAATGGAGCATATAACATTAATCCTATAGCAGTCATCAAAAAGGATTTTAAAACATTTTCTTCAAAGAATCGACGAGAATTAAGTGGTGTACCTATATAGTTGTGTAGACTCGCTCTTACTTTTATCTAATATTAATTTTTATGTGTCTCCCTGTAATATTAGAGTACGTCATTCTTTTTCAATACATTTTTGTAATATTCAATCTGGCCAAAATTCTCCAATTAATAGAATGTATAACTTCTTTAATACGAATTTTTCTAATGTGGATATATTTAATGTTACTATAGGTATTTTCAAAAAGCATATTTCTTCTACCTTACTTAATATATATATACTAGTGTTACATATTTGTAGTGTTATTTTTTCTCTTCCAATATTATACACCAATTTCTTTAATTGTTTGTAATCAATTTTGTGTAACACTTTTTTAGGCTACACGTAACATTTGTTATATTAACACCGTATGATTGTATGAAAACTGTTACATACTGCTACATACAGAGAAATGTATAAAAAAATACACGATACAGGATTGTGTTTTTAAAATGTGTATTTTACTACACTGTAAAATTATAAACGTTAATTTATTATTACGTAATTATTAAATATTTGCATGTAATTTTTAACAATTATAATATGACGTCAATACAAGTATAGGACTTTTGGGAAAATTAATTAAACCTACAAATTTAAATTCTATTTAACTGCATCACTGACATTGGGTGATCAAAGCGTTTTAAAATTTAAATACATTGTTTTCCGATTACTGGATATGTAAATGTGCGCAAAAATGTTAAAGTAAATTGATAGTTCAATAGTATACAGGTATTTACATCCAATAATGTTTTTTTAATCAAAATGTTTCAGTTACTCGTACCTCAAATATTTGTAGTCTACTCCAACATCATTTTTGTAATTAAAAGAATAACACTTTATAAATAGGTACCTATAGTTAAAATTGAAAATAAATATATGGGTATTTTATTCGATAAAATTTCTTCCTTTGTATTAGCTACATTTATTCTAATCCACCCTAATAAATCCATTAAAAGATGCGTGCGTAAAAAAATTGTGTATCTATCTAACTATAAACACTCGTGCTCTGAAACAATATTAAAATAGTAATTATTTCATAATGTTCAATAATGACACATTTTCTGAATCTTGAATAATTATTATGTTACAGCTGATGGTTATCCAAAATGCAATTAACAATATTTTATATACTTTTTTTATTTCACGCCTACATTTTGTAGGGGCAGCTGAAAATTTTTTAAGTTTATTAAATTTCTACAGCGTAATTTCATATTGAAGATCGACGTACAAAACACGTCAAATTTATTTTTTCTGCAAACGTCAGTGAAACGATAATTTTTAAAGCATGCTGTCAATGCCAACTTTTATCACTAGTACTAAAAGTAAATGATATGGTTTACTTTAACACTTGTGCGAAAATAGAAAGCAATTATGAAATCGTAAATCAAAGAAATATTTCATGATCAATCTAATAGTAGCGGTAATAGTAATTATTTCTTTGAAACTTGAAGTAGAGTAGAAAGCAATTTTATCCGCCAAAGTTTTGGATAAAATTTAACCCGCAATGCTTTTCTTGAGTCTACCAGCAAAATAGCCCATGATCATCGAAAGCAATGTCCAGTACAAAGTTGAGAAACAGGCAGATTTAGATATTCAGCAATATTGGCATCTTTTCAATTTGTTGATTCTAACTGGAGAAGTGGCACATTTATTCTTAATGTATTTTATGAAAATCCTTGAATGATCAGTATTTGTTGGACGTATATGTACTTTTTATATTAACTCGAATATAATGTACTATACTCTATTTTTAAACTAGGAGAAGCGAATGCCAAAGACAAATTTACGCTGCAAAATTTACTAAAACTACCCTAGATAGCATCAGACTATCAAGTATATACTCACTGCAAGTGTTTAACCTCAATTTGAGTACAATAAGCTTTCATTATCATTACTTTCAAATGAGGTTATTAAGTACTTATTCAAAATAATGTGCAATGAATAAATATCTACTTCTAGGTTTATTTAACTTTTGTATATATATTTTTAAAGTAGGTAGGTAGGTACTTCCTACATAACATAATAATATGAATGAAATAATTTACTACTAAACATCTATAAATGATTGATTCCAGTTTTCACTTTTATTGATTCACATTTTTACAATTAGCATTGGAGTAATCATATAATGGTGTTTTTGTTACTTTGAATTGTTGCACTTCTACGAACTACGTTTATTAAGTTACCGGATAATTGCTAAATAACTGATAACTGAACTTCGTTCGTAATATATCATATGCAGGTGTTAAAAGTAACAAAATAAGTTTTATAATATTATTGGTAAATTTAAGGGACAAATCATGTCTTTAACAATTTTCTGAATTATTTGACGAGTCAGTATCCATATCACTCTCGCTATTATTAATTGATATGATTAAAGGTTCAATGAGATCGTCCATAATTCCGTCAAGTGTTCCCATTTTTTCTTCCTCCTTAATCACATGTTCTTCACACTTTTTCCAGTTTATATTTGTAACATTATTAAGAGCCTCTATTAGTAGTTCCCTTACGTCTTTCAGTTTATATGTTTTATTTTTGCTTGCCACTTCATTCTTCACCTGTGCCCAAATCAATTCTATAGGGTTTAATTCACAATGATACGTTTCATCTAAATAATAAATAGGTCTACCTTCAGATCTAAACTTTTTAATTGATATCGAGTAGTCAAGTCTTCATCTCACTATATCATCACGTTCTATCAACACACTTTTACGACTTCATTTTAAGTATCTGCAAAAAAAATAAAATGTTTTTATTGCAATTATACTTGCTTGAGATATGTATTCAACCTTACTTGAAGTTAATTTGTTTCATAAGTTTGTATAATGATGAACGGGACATTTGTGGCTTTTGTTTGCGGTTAATATTTTGTCCAAAGTGGGGATCTCATTTTTAAGAAAAAGCTGTGTACTACACGCCTTATGGAATTCTTCATTACTTCATCCAAACATGTAACAATCCCAGGTCGTCCACCACAGTGTTTGGAAGTAGACACCCTTCCAGTAGATTTATATTGCTTTATGGCTCGATATACTCTTGATTTTGCAGCACCTAAATAAGTATAATGTGTAATATAGTTCAACAGTAGATAATGTTAATAAAAATTTACCTAATGTCATCGCTATTTTGGATACAAGTTGGACAATTTTAAGAGTAGGTTCATCATCTAGGCTTCTCTTGTACAAATTCAATATTGCTTGTTTTTCTGCCAGAGATAAATACCCCAAATTGAGTTGTTTTCGTTTCCTTGGGGGCGACGGCGATGTAATTTCCGCGCCTGACTTACTTGTGGTCGGCACACTATCATCCATATCCAATGGAAAATTGGAAAAAACGAATGGCAAACAATATAATAAGTTGTTTAGTTCTGATAAGAACTGATTTATACGTAACTGAGATAATAAATAGATGGAAAAACAGGTAAAAACAGAATGACAACGAACAAGCAAAATGTCAACAAATGCCAAAATGTAAAATTTATTAGCAGTGTAAAAGTAAAGATTTGTTCTCTGATCGTAATACTTTTGACTTTTTGGTTGATATTCTTGTTTGCTTCGCTTAAAAAAAGCAACAAGCTTGTAATATTTGCTTTTGTCCTGATTTTTTATGTTCATGACCTTAACATCGAGTAATTTGACCAAAAGGTTGACAATTTCCATATTTTGGACTTTTTTTCAAAGTATCTCAAAAGCACTTTTTCATTGAACTTGCCAACATTTTTCAGATTACACCATCTCAAGAGACGCTTGTAAGAAAACTCGTACTGTTGCTTTATCTAACTAGACAACTAACTCGAAAATAGTTCTATTAGCAGCTTTTTCGATTTCCACCGGGAAAAATTCATTTTCTATGTGATATTTGTTACTTGTCAACAAACGATCAAATTTTCATGACATGAAGGTAGACATACAACGGACAAAACCATTAGAATCTACACAGATAGTAGACAGTCACTACTGATCTTACGTAATCATAAGATAACAACTAGATCAGCATGGGAATGCCATCAGGCGCTGGTAGTGGCCTCAACCAACAGCAGCGTATCTGTATGCTGGGTAAAGGGACACGACCCATGCATTTGAGGAAATTCTTTGTGAAAACTGATTGAAATTGCAATCAAATCTTTCCGTGTGAGAATCCTGCACTTCCGGTACACTGAAAATACATCTCTAACTATCCTGTTGAAAGCATTTCCAATACAAAGACTTGAACGTTCTATCAGTAAAAAGCTAGTCGCAATATTCATATAAATTAGATTAAGCACGCTAAGGAACCATTAATCATTTTTTCAATTTAACCAAATCAGGATAAAAGATTTTAATTAATAGTGTAATAGTACCAACACACTACCTAATAATCATTTTAATTTGCTATTAGCAAAACGGATCTCGGCGGTTGAAAAATTAGAGTCTGTTACGTCGTAAAAACGTGTATTACATGGTAAGTAAGTGGATAAGTTTTAACATATAACGTGTGGTTTTTCCTAGCTAGTACAGGAAAAATTTTACCGCAAACAAAAAATACATCTATATATTTATTGTTAACTTAAATCATTTATCCACTAATTTATATATTAATTATTCAACTGCTTTTGAACAATTAATAGTATCAATAAACAAATAGCGTGAGTTTTTATAGTGAGTTATTATAACTCACGCTGGGCTTCTACAATGATAATTCGGTATGTAAATAGTGTACGCAGTAAATTCTTGGAAATTTTTAAGCCGATAAATACGTTCCATTGGTGTAAAATGGAAAGAATTTTTAACAAGTGGAAAGGAATGAATAATTAAAAGATTTTAAAATTATTAAATTGCCAACGCCTCTCAGTAGGCGGAACTGTCAATTATTATCATTGAGGGGACTAATGTCATTTGATATTTTAATAAAATAATTTTGACGTTTTCAAATCAATTTCTAATAATAGTCCTAAAAAAGATGTTATAGTCGTAGATAAAGTATAATATCAACTTGCGGTAATAGTCATAACTCACTTGATGAATTACAGCACTCGCCTGCAGCTCGTGCTGCAAACTTCATCTGCTTCAGTTATGACCTGCATTACCGCTCGTCAAATAATATACTATTATTATTATTATTATTCAAAATTTTAACTATAACTGTTTTACAATTGATTATGGAAAGAACTACGCATGTATTTGATGAAGTAGACTCTACTTCATCAAATACTTAGTAGAGTATCCTTCTGCCACATTCGTTGCTTTCCATCCACCTTGCCTTTAAAGAGTGGTAATGTCTGCGCCTGCATCAGACTCAACTTAAAGGAGACCACCTGAAAAAGCAATCCTAAAAATGCAGAAATAGGTCAGATCTCATCTATTGTTGTTGAAATTTCGAATTCCCAGTTTCAAAAGTGAACTTAGATATTTATAGTGTTTTCATTAAACCAGGTTAGTAAATTTAACTAGATTAATTATTTAAGATAATTATTAAATAGAGCTGTGTCTGTGGAATTGTTCATTAGCATATCTAGATGTTCGGTAACAGAGAGCATTCATATGACTTCATTGATCGGAATTGTAGGAGATTTGGTAAAAAATGTTATAAAAGCTAATAATAAAGAATATATGGGTAGATATTGTGGGTGTAACTAATCGATGGTTGGAGCTTGAGTTCGCAGAGTAGTTAGTTTCACACAATATTGTTATAAAATATATAAAAAGAAACGATTATTATTGTTATATTACGCCACCTACCATTATAAAGCTACTTTGACTTCTGCTCTTTCATGTATTCCTGAATTATGACATCGCTGCGAATAGTACCAGCTATATTTTATAAATTATATGATATGCATTCCCATGTGCAATTTCGCTTTATAGCAGCAGCAGCTGTAACTCGATATGCCGCTCGTGACAGATATCTCTTCTAAATCAGGTGAAATGTGGCATAAGAAACTAAGGGAATCGTATATTGTATTCAGACTACGTTTTAATAAAAATGTATTTTATATACTTACCTACACCGGGTGTTTCTAAAATAACTGCGTTTATATCAAAAACGCAATAGAGGACATGAAAGTAAAAAAAAATCTATTAACCTGTGCCTCTAAAACGGCATACTTTATTTTTATAATTGGTCAAATATTATTACACGGAACTAATGAACTGTGTTCAAGGCAGTAACTAGGTTATATTCTGTATGGCCTTTGCAGTCATTTATATGTTTTGCTTGTTCTCGGCGACTGTAGTTTATTTACGTTGTTTTACTTCAAAATATCTTATTTAAATCAAGAATTAGTACATATAGTAATCATGCTTAGGAAGTGCTGGCTTAAATTGTGTATGCCGGTTGTATACGAAAAGACAACAACCTGGAACCCCGCCCAATCCAGAGCGCTGTTCAAAGACTAAAGGACATTGATAGAGGGACTCCAACGCTTAGAAATATGCGTATTAAGCTCGTGGATCTTATTTCAAGTAATTTCTGTAGAATCATCTACACCCTACATATCAGATGTCAACCAAATTAAGATTTGGAGAACCTCAACTATGAATTTTTTACTGTATTAGAAAGGTATTTTAAGCTAATATAAATCAAATCTCCTACAATTCCTATCAATGAAGTCATATGTATGTTCTCTGATACTATGAACTTTCAAATGCAGCAACCTGTACAATTTTATATTTTTTTATTCTAGAGATGATCTAAGCTGCGACTGCATTTGTTTGATGTATAATTCAACCCAATTGAGTTTTTCTGACCTATGTTTATTTCTGCATCTAGATTGCCATGAATGTGCTAACATCAATTTCCTAATTAAATTAGATTGACCCACAACTTCTATCAATCTATCACGAACAGTACTATTAAGTACTGGGTGTCTAAACAACGTTGCCACTTAAGGCAATCAATGTAAATAATAATAATTTAAGCACATTTGAAGATTTGTAAATTTTAAAATAGTAGAAGAAACCTGACGATTAATTTTTTCTTTGATATAATATGTCGGTGAAGTTTAGTCAAGCTTGTAGTTAAAACCCTCTATATTACACCCCTTCTGAAATTTGTCATTACTCTTTCATTGCATGGTTCCTGATCGATAATGTGCGGTTAATGTTATGTTCAATCCATTAGCGGCAAAGTATCAAGGCCTTAGTAATAAATATTTTGGGTAGCGGAGCCGTAATATTTAAATCAATACCCAGAGACATTCCTTGGAAGATCGAACGTTTTCTTAATGGTATCTGGGGTTTAGCTGGCGGTATTTGTCATAGTCAAGTATTTTTTAAGAAAACGGATGTCTGATACTTTAAAATATTTAGCGAATATTAGAAGGCGGAAGTTGACAAAGTAGAACAAGGATATTGACAGGTCAGATTTTTACCAGGATATGATCAAACATACATACCTAGCAGATGAGTACCTATATTAATATATAGAGTGAATTGGTATAAAAGTGCCCACTACCTACCTTTCCTTTCAAAATAAAATAAATGCAGGAATTTCTGATTTACGTAAATGGTTTGGTGAAATCTTCATTCTTTAATAGTGCTGAAACAAACTATGTAATATTTCGCACATCACAAAGTCGCATACCATCGTCCCTAAATATAAAGTTTAACAATATCAATATTGAAAAAAGTAATAGTGTTTCGTTTTTAGGCATCATTTTCGATAAAACTTTAACTTTTGGGAGTCAGTAGATAGGCACAGAAACAATGTAAATTTCATCGGTTCAGTTCTCTTTACAGACGAAGCTGGATTTTATAAAAACAAAATCATAAACTCTAATAATTTGCATTTATGATCAGATGAAAATCTACATTATTATAATGCATTATCAGTACCAGTTGGAACCCATTAACGTGTGAGCCAGAATCATCGAGAAGCATTTAATTAGACCATCTGTATTGCAAATAAATTTACCTGCAGAACTATACTTTGGAATTTCTCCATAAGCAACTTACCAGAACTTTGAGAACATCTTCCTTTGGCAATAAACGTGATACGTGGTTCATGCGTGATAGAACAACACCCTATTTTAGTCTAGCAGTCCGAGAATACTTAAACAGGAAAATTGAAAATTGTTGGATAGGAAGAGGAGGACCAGCGGCTTGGTCTCTTCGATCACCGGATTTAAACACTCTAGTATTTTTCTGTGAGGGGGTATTTAAAAGCTTTAATATATGCTAATCCAACTGAAACTAGGAAAATTTATTATAAAGGATTCATTGTCGCAAAATAGGGACCATCGTTAAAGCATTATGGAGGATCCAACAATCTTCAAATTTTAGAGATAGATAATACATTTTATTGGAAGTAGCCCAGGTTGAACCTACATATAAAATTATTTAATAAAGACCATAGTCAATAATAACACTCATTTTAAACAACATATTTATGACAGTAAAAATAGTAATTCCTTACAACAGATATAAATATTAATTGTAGTTACGTTAATTATAAATTTACTGTTACTAAAATTCTGCTGAAAAAAGCTGAAAATATGTATTTTCACACAGATATACGTATATCTACAAATATTTGCAATATGCATTTTTAGATGATGGGTGAACAATACACTTTTACAGAGAAGGATGGATATTTCACATTTAAAGGACGGATGGATAAATTTCACCAAAAAAATCTTCCTACACGGAAGTTATTTCTGTTACTGACAAAACCTTATTAACTATTTAGAAATAAAAATGTTAGTCGCATAGTGTATTTATTATTGAATTCTAATAATAAATAAAATCTACTATATTTCTAATAATTTGTTAGTAAGACATATTCTGCATATATTGACTAGCTTAAAAAAACATTTTTGTAAATTTTATGAGGCATAAACTTTTTTCTACGACATTAAAAGTAAAAACTTTTCCCTTTTTCCAACTTCATCTGTCAATATATTTTTCATATGGCTACAAAAATAATACATATTTTTAAATTGGCCTCTGTTACATTATTCAGATTAAACAAATCGTAAATATTTGAACAGATTGATAAACTGTTTGGTATATACCTTTTTTTAACATGTGCATATTGTTCAATTTTTTACACATTGATATTCAGTCATATATGTGAAATAATATTAGTTATTAAAAAAGCTTTCTCTATGTATATTTTTTTAGTTATAAAGGTAAGTATATATGTACATATAAAGTATAAGAAAATTTAAATAAACTAATCAGTAAAATTACATATCTATATTTTCTTTCTTATTTCATTTACAAAGTTATTTTGCACAACTTTACGCTGATCACAAATTACCAACGTAAAATTATGTGGAATTATAGACAAATTTTTATCAGTGTAGAACAAAATTTATAGGAAATTGTCATGTTATGTGTTCCGCCTGAATTCGGCAGATTGCCCATATATTCTGTACACCCTGTATTATCTTAATATCTCATTTAAATCACAGGGATTAACCCAAAAGCCGGAGATCAGTGTGGGAGCGGAGGCCGCATATTATAATTTAGTAATTAATGGAACCGCTAGGCCATCAACCGACCATACGCGAACATAAATATTTTAACATGCATGTAATAATGATGCTATCACGCTGGTGCACTCCCCACAATCCTTTATCAATGTAATCTTACACGGGCGTCAACCCTGTATGTTTACGGCTGATCAGCGAATCTCGGTTCTCCGTTCAAGCCAGCCTCGGTGGACGCTGAACCCTTTCACGACGCTCCCAGCCGCTTAAAAGTGACCTAAATCCGCCTCCAAAGCCTCTCCGTAACTTTACGTTTACGTTGCTTTGGAAATTTAATCAATCGGCGAATAAATCTTGTCGGTGTCATTCTCAGTCCGGGTTTAAATACGGCGTACGCTTTCTGTTTTCCATATTTAAAAGACAAACCACCTATTTGAGTATCTGAAGAGATGACAAAAAATACAGTGCTATATTTATCGTTTACACGCTAATAATGATGATATACCACAACAGAACTTATTCAATATTAACTGTAAGTTTCTGTAACTGTATGTTGTATGGTAATTTGGTTGGCATTTGATTCTAAAACTCAATTACAACTGGATTGTAATTGCATTCTAATTGGATTGTAACTACGTTTACACGCTAATAATAATGATATTGAACTCATTCAACATTTAATGTAAATTTCTTTAACTGTATATTGTATTGTAATCTGATTGCCATTGGATTTTAAAATTCAATTGCAACTTATAATTTGTATTCTAATTGAATTGCAACTGAATAGTAGTTGGCTTATAATTGCATTCTAATTGGATTACAAGTATTCTATTATAATTGGATTATGAGTACGTTTACACGCTAATAATAATGCTATACCATAACAGAACTCATTCAACATTAAAGGAAAGTTTCTGTAAGTGTGTTATATTGTAATTTAAATGTCATTGGATTCTAAAGTTCAATTACAACTGAATTCTAACTGAATTGTAATTGTATTCTAATTGAACTGCAACTGAATAGTACTTGGACTGTAATTACATTGTCATTTGATTCTAAAACTGGATTGTATTTGGTTTCTAAATGTATTGTAATTGGATTGCAATAATTATTGTATTCTAATTGGATTGTAACTGCGTTTACACGGTAATAATAATGATATACCACAGCAGAACTCATTCAACATTAAAAAAAGTTTCTATAAGTGTATATTATATTGTAATTTGATTGTCATTGGATTTTAAAATTGAATTACAACTGGATTGTAATTGGGTTGTGATTAAATTGCAATAGGATTTTGTAACTGGATTCAATTGAATCGTAATTGTATTCTAATTGAATTGCAACTGAATAGCGATTATATTATAACTACATTGTCATTTAATTCTAAAATTGTATTGCAAGTGGATTGTAATTGGTTTGTAATTGCATTGTAATGTGACTGAAATTGGATTGCAATTATTAAATTCTAATTGGATTGTAACTACGTTTACATGCTAATCATATACCACAACAGAACTCGTTCAACATTAAAAGTAAGTTTCTGTAACTGTACATTGTATTGTAATTTGGTTGCTATTGGAAATTGAGCTGCAACTGATTTGTAATTTCATTGTAATTGAACTGCAATTATTGCTAATAATAATGATATACCACAACAGAACTTATGCAACATAAAAATTAAGTGTTATGTAAGTGTATTTTATATTGTAATTTGATTGTAATTGGATTCTAAAATTCAATTACAACTGGATTGGAAATAATATAAGTATAATCATCATCTAATTGTTGAACAGAAACGTTTAGTCGCGTCTGCCGAGACACTCGAAATCATCCAACATCTGAACATCAGTTTCTTGTGAAACTGTCTATTTGTTTACAAGAGTAAAAAGTGTTTAAAACAAATTCTGAGCGGCATATTCATTTTTTTTTTAATTTGATTAACCGAAAAAATTTTCTTATAGTTTTAGGGACTCACCCTTCAATAAACCCCATGTAGTATTTCTTTACTTGAATTAATAGTCAAAGAAGACCAATAATAAACATAAATTATGTACCAAATTTGGTTAGTCCAAGTTAAAGTAATCCAGAGATATATATATTTTTTTGAAATATTTAGACCCACTCTCTAGGGTCTTACGAAAACCTTTTCGGCTATTAACCTTTACTCCAGTTGAAACTCAATTGTTATCACTCGCAGTTTGTTGCGTTATCGACAATGTCTTAGCGGTGCGTGTCTGAACCGTATAAATAATTAAAATATCAGCTAGCTAAAATACCTGGGGGATGGCAATTTCATTATTTATATAAAAAATGTTCACCCAGGCATGTATGACACCTATGAAAGAGCTTAGTACCATTATGTTCAACTGATAAAATTAAAACCCTTTTATTTTATACACTCATGAATATTTACAAGCAATTACGGCACTGCTGCTGGTTATGTCAATACACCGTCTAACAAACAATGGCCAGGCTGGCGAATATGGTAAAATATGGAATTTTTAGTAGCTCCGTCGAATATTCCGGAAAATGCTTTGAAAATGACATCATCAATAACGTTTTACTGAATATCAAAATCCCGGTTAGGTTTTTTGCACTAGTGGAAAGGTTCTGGAAAGTCGAATGACTCATCAAAATATTCTTTTTAGGGAAGCTAACGTTGTTTTCCATAAATAATGCGAAAGGTCAGATATTTAGAAAAAGGAAAATTGAACTTGAACAAATTTGATTGAAGAAATTATTCTGTGATTAAAGATAATGAAAATTTATAGCTATTGCTAATAGAAATTTTCCTGTAGGAATTAGTATTATTTTTAAAGCAGAAGATATTTATAGTAGGTACTCTTTTATGGGAACTAATATTCTTATTCAAGTATACCTAGCAGAAATACAAGATAGTGATCATTCGGCAACGAAGTAGGAAAAACAATTTTTGGGTTAAATATTGTGAGTGTAGGTGAGATATAAGTTGCCTGCTTACTTCCTGCGGCTCGACTTGCAGGAGCGACGTACCTTGCACCTTGAAATAACTAATATTTGCAGCTAACGTAGATGTCGCGTTTCAAAATTATATGTATTATAACAATTCAGATTTGTGTAACCATAGTACAGAAATGTAAATATACTTAAAGAAAATTAATATTTGACACGATTTAACGACAATTTAAAATCGAAACTCATACTTGAAAAACATTTTTTGGCTTAATTTGAAATAAAGTTTATGAAGAAGCATAATTTGTACAATCACCTTCTCCAAAATAATAAAAATAAATAAGTTTCTCTTCCTCGGGCCTTAATTTAACTGGACACCAAGTATACATTTATTCAATATCTCGTTTTACAATATAATTAATCGTGTAGTGTTGAATTTTATTTCTGAGGATCTATTTTGTGGCAGCAAATATGACTG
This sequence comes from Monochamus saltuarius, assembly GCA_025584915.1. NCBI lineage: Eukaryota > Metazoa > Arthropoda > Insecta > Coleoptera > Cerambycidae > Monochamus > Monochamus saltuarius. Next base: position 12,332,590 of record CM046722.1, read on the forward strand.
TAAAATGATACATTTCGTTAATTAAACTAAAAACTATAGCAACGATATTAAACAATAAACATTTTATCGCTGGCTAAATAAAATTAAAACATTTGTTTACCATACTAAATTAATAACGCCACATTTTGAGCTAAAGTTTCATTAATATAACTAATTTGAACAACAAATTATCCGCACACTTTCTTTACGCTCCTTTCTGCCCGTAATCATAATAATTATAAATTTCGCAAATAAACAGCTGCTTTCTCCTCAAATAGACGTTTATTGTTTGGCTGTTTCGTGAGGAACGACTTTTAAAAGCAGATAGTCATGCAGATAAGATATGGAGGGTTCTACGTTTTGTTTATGGGTAATTAAGTTATTTTTCGAGGTTATATTAACTGAGAATATCGCGCTGCGTATGTGAATTTGTTCTGTTGGTTTCGGTTTATTCGAATCAATATTTACGTCTGTGCCAGAAATTACGTATAAGTGAATATGAGTATATGCAGTAATATGTGTTCCTCTAATCTTATGAAGTTATAGGTAATGTACGTTTTTGTTAATTTTTCTGTAATATTTGTTGATTGGCAAAATATTTATTACACAAGTAGGTAATGTATGTCGGTATTACAAAAGCTATACAGTGAGCAGCAAAAGTATGGAATAAATTTATTTAAAAATCAGGTGTCGGACCTGCCAATATTTATTTTTAGTTGCGCAGTTTTTAAACCAGTTTCCATGTATACAGAGTGAAGCAAAACAAATTATGATATCATGGCCAACTTCTTTTAATGGAAATGCCCTGGAAGTATTTTTATGTATCATACCCTATACCTTTCTTTAACCGTTTTCAGAAAAATAATTAATAACAAGTATCCATATCGTCCAACCGATCAAACTGCTGTCAGTAAAATTTCCAAGAAATTGCGAGATTATAAACCACGAAAATAAATAGATTTAAATTAAATATTCAAAATGCCATCCATTGGTTTCTTGACAATACGCAAGCCTATGTATAAAATCATATTAGACATTATTTAATACGTTCCCGTTAATTTTCCTCATCTCTTGCCTTTTCAGGTTCTTAAGTTTTCGATGTTTTGAGGCCTGTTTTAATAAAATTTGGATTTTAAATAACCCCATAAAAAGTCCATGTGTGTAAGTTCGGGAGATCTTGAAGGCTACTGTATTTATCATCTTCTAATCCAACAGCCTTTAGAACATTCATTTAAATAAATCTCGAACTCGCGAGCAAAATGAGGTGTGTATATCGAGTTTTAAACGCCATTTTTTCGAAAATTGTTAAAGATAGATATAGGGGATGTTATATAAAAATACTTGGCAAATTGAATAAAAATGCAAAAAGGAGGTTAAATCAGTCGATCATAATCCCATAATTTTTTCACTTCACAAGGAAACTGATGTAAAAATGCGCAAGTAAAAATAAAAAATTAGGGGTCCGAGCCATTTTCTGGAACACATGATTTTTAATTAATGTATTCCATACTTTTGTCGCACACTCTAGTCACATTTCATCTAAGTACATAATTTTCAAACATCTAATTTTATGCCTGTAAAATTTACTTCCGTTATATTGTATAATTAATTAATCTATTTGGTGCTATTAAGGTAGGTCAGGTTATTGAATACATTGTCGAACACACATTCTTCTGTAGACTACAAAACTACCTTCTTTTCATTAAAAATAATTTCTACAGCACATTTTGAGGTCTAAATAACTATTCAATTACTAGTTAGAAAATTAACATATTTTTCATTTGATGACATAGAACTGATAGTTTAATGTTTGTTTTGACCCATTATTTGTTGTCTAGTGTCTGAAATGGTATCTGTAATTTTTTATTTGTTTACTAGACCAATTTTAGTCCAAACAACGATAACGATAACTCTCCGGTTTTAGAACGTTAACTAAAAATGGTTTTTTATAAATTTTTAACAATAGCATCGTGTGAAACTAAAAGAGGGAACGCACTATGAGGTCGCGGTTTAGATGCATCATGGACCGCTCTGTACCGAGCTAATCACGGACTTTTACAAAGTCGGTCACATATGTCGTTCTCTATGCGCTTCCGACTTATTCTACTGCACTATTTACGTGTCAAAGTATGTTCTATGAAAGGTGTATTTTATTAGCTCTTTCATTTGACACGACAGGCTGAAATTTCCCAAATAATTTTCGGTGAGACCGCGAACTAGACTAGCATGGTCAGGAGTGCGCCTAGACCACGACCGCATAATGCGTTTCCGTTAACTACAAGCAGCAAGTGCAAAATTTTCTTACAATTCCAATTAATGATCCTACTTTCTCAATAGATATTTCTAATTAGGCAAATTAAGTTTATAATATTAACGCCTTGTTTGATATTTTCGACATGAGTTATTTAATAAAAAATAAATAAAACTAGGGATTTTATTTATTACATAGTTTTTAATAAAAGGAACATAGAACAATATGAATATACGGGCATTCTAGAAGCAGTGAATTATTTTATTCATTTATATTATCTATTATTATTATTTATTTCTGTTCCTGAAAATAATTGTTAATAATTTTATAAATTTGTAACTTAGTAAATGCATTTTAAGTTTTAAAATAAGCGTTTACGTTCAAATAGAATCAGGCGATGAGAGATACGAGGTAGACAAATATGGAAGATATACGGTTGCAGTACGGGTAGCCAAAGAGTTGAATTTACTCACATCTAACATGGCCTCTTAATCTTACTTATTTTTCATTTATATTGCAATTAAATTTCTACTGATTATACTATTGAGGAAAATGTTAAAGAAATACTTTTACAAACTTGTAAATCTCGTGGTTAAGGGCGGCTTAACATAAGCTTAACATAAAAACAGAGTTTCTATTATGTATGTCCTCTAAACTCTTATCTTTACATGAACTTCGTTATATTTACCACCGTCAATTCATTTTAATAATTTAATGTTGCCATTTTATTCGAATAATATAAGACCTGGCTATCACATGTGGTGACTTTGCTAAATATTCTGTTTTGCATAGATTTTTAATTTGTCGTGACTTTGCTAAATTGTTATTAATTTTCCGGAAAGTCATTATATTGTAAATATTTATTTCTGCTATCTGTATAACCTTTATATCAACACAAGTAAAAACATTTATTTGTTCCAAATACGTTAAATGAACTTTGCAAAATAGGAATTTCAGGAAACAACAAACTACTTTGTGGGCTAATGCCCCGACTAGCATTAAATTGCACCTGAAAAATCTGTAGAAAACAACCAGTCATTCGCCACTGGTGCCACCAGAAATATACCGGTTTTGAACTTGTTAGCTCTCTTGAATATGCCAACCGACGACTATCCCTGGTTGGTTGTGTCTGTCAAATCCGACAGAAGGAAACCTGAATAAGCGTGATATAGCACGCAGCTACATCTGGCTATTCCATGCTGGACCTGAGCGGTCCCAACACTAAAAGAAATTAAACATATTTTGTTTATAAGCTATAGTCAGTCTGTAGATCATAGTAGTATATTAAATCCTGTTTGCAATAATACCTAAGTTTGTATGATCTTAAAATACGATAAATTATAACCAGTTCATATCCTGGCCATCCAATTTGAACCCGTAATCGTCGCATAAATAATTTATTACATATCGATTGATTCGGTCAACTATTATATCACAAAGCCCTAAATTCAATGGAAATTCCTGCTTGCTGACTTTGTCTCAAAAAGTACCCTTTACTTTTCCCTCTTACTTTCCATATTATTAGTTTCAAGGCAATGAAACCGGGGTAGTGAAATGGATCGTATGAAATTCTGAAAAAGAATTTTTTAGCATATTCAGCGGTTTCGGGCTACCACATAGGCAACCAGAAAATGTTTAAGAATAAAACTTGTTTTAGTTTCGCTATTCCTCAGGTATAGTAATACTTTATTGAAAGAGTAACTTATTCCCTTGTATAATAAGATTATATATTCATTTAAAAATAAAAAATACTTAAAATTAAAAAAAACTACAACAATTCAAATGAGATGATTATATTTGTTTAAAGAATTGTTTTGTTTTATTTAGATAATATGAATTACTTGAGTCAACAATTGTTATTCTCATATTGTGATTAGAAAGAATTACTGCAAATATTTGAAACAATATCAAATAATTTTGAATAAAGTAAATAATAACACTGCATTAATAAAAAATAATTAAACTGGAGTATATAATTAGTATTCTTGCTTTAAATATATATTCCTTTCTAGAGTAATATTAAATTATTTATATAAGAATAAGGCGGGTCGCATAAAACAGATGTCTATAAAATAAATGTGTGTAAAGACCTGAAGGACTTAACAGCAAACTGTCAAAGTTACTCATTAGCGGCACACCAGACTTATGACATTCTGCTTTCGAGTTCATTATAACTCTCTTCTCCTCAGTATGCCATAGTTGAGGCATTCGTGCGTTTATGATCGAATTTTGAGGCAACGGACGACTTATCCGACAAAAGGAAACTTGAGTAATGTGATCATCGTATTCAACCTGACGGTTCCACAACACTGCTACTATATTTTAAGGAAGTATAATCGATTTACTTAAAAATTGTAAGTTTTATTATGAACGCCCCCATATCAGTACTATATTTAAATTTTTATTTAGAAATTCAGTTAACACATTCTTGCAATTTAAGTTTTTTACTCATTTTTTTATTTCTATTAGTAGACTGATCTATTTGCATGTTATATTTACTTCAAAAATTACAATTTAGTTGTACTGCTCGGTTACGTTCAAAGAGTAGAAACCAGCTGACGTACTGTATCTCACCTGGTTTGCCTTGTTAGTTTTAGAGCTTATATTTTTAGTTTATTTTGAACAAAACATTTTTTTAGGCATTTGAAGAAATAGTACGTATTTCTATATCTTTAAAACTATAATTTTTCATCATAACTAAAAAATAGCAAACATATGTAGCTATTACGTTTCAAAGAATTTATCTTATTATACAGATATTTGTGATTTAGGCATAATAAATTTATAAAATCAATCCCTTGGGACACAAGGAGTGTTTTTGTTAATATATTTTTTTAATTTCAGTGGCAAGAATATTCAATTAAACCAAAAAAAAGTAATAAGTAGCATAAATAAATAAATATATATAATATTTTTCAAATTATTATCTACACACAGACACGTTACAAGCATTTCTTTCCCTGCCTATGGTTTCTGGTCTCAAAAAATTATTTGTATGTGCCGTTCAAAGGGCTCTATCTATAATTCTGCAACTTCAAAACAAAACGTTTGTGAGCCGAAGTCCCTGATGTGAGCTGTTTTCTTAAATTTTGTATTAAACAATCGAATCTAGAATTTTGTAGGAGGAAAATTCCAACATCTTTACAGCGGCGAGAGAGACTGAGAACTTTTTAGTTATCCAGATATATGTTTGATATAGGATCGTATCTTATAGTTTCTACTTCCTTTCTAGGGAAACATCAGTTCAATAAAAAAGCCTTTCTTAATACAGTGCATGTCATTATTCCCGTCACATCAACCACGTCTTTGTTATTCAATACCACATAAAAAACATCTGAATAAAGAAGTGATTATATTGAAAATGTCACTGATGTAAATAGCGAAAGACGCAAGACTTTGAATTTTCTTATATGGGCCTGCTGAAAGGCGAGAATCTTGATATTTTTTTTGTTCTAAAGACAGAACCGGCCGACAGCGTATCTAATACACAAACAATATTCACTGTTCTATTCAAATAGCAAGACGCTGGTTTTGTAGGCAATAATCTGCTTGTCGCTTCTGTCTTCCAGCTCCTGGCAAACTTCAAGACTATGGTTGATAGAGGAAAGCGGAAACAGGGACTGTAAATGTTAATACAATGGTGTAGCAGATACTTCTTCCGATTCCTCCACTTATATTTCGAGAGAATTTGATACTATTTAGAAATTATAGCAGTTGTATTTTGTTATTAAGAAAATTTTAACAGTTCGCTGCATTAATGTCCTTCATTTTTGAAAGTTGAATCTCAATCTCATTTTTATGAGAAATTTTTGTAACTTACCGGGCAATTAAAGAAACACTTTTTTCAAAATGTTAATGATTATTTATAATTTGATAAGAAATATGAAAAACATGGTTTATAAGACATCTACCCAAAAAATATCCACTTGTGGCAATCAGAAATTTGTACTGTTCGCATTGCTTAATATTTTGTAAAATGTCAGACATTATCCTGCACCTAAGCTATGCAACCATCAACACAACAATGTCGTATGTCTTGCCAGATACTAATGAATGTTTTTGGTGCTGTCAAAAATGTCAAATCATCTGCAGACATGTATTTGTTTAGGTTTCGGGACAATAGTTATTTGTTTAAATAGGCAGTAAAGTACAAGATGTAATTCCGCGGTTGGTATACGAGTGCAGCAGAATCTATTAAAGCAGCCAAGGCATTAAATCTACTTTACTGCCAAGCTAACCATAATATTTAAACATATATCGGAAATATATATACCTACACAAATAGATTGTAACACGTTGTTTTTTTTTTCAATATTGAAGTGGTAAAGCATATAACCATTTAATAGGAATTCATATATTTGAAAAAATGGCAAAACAAATTGCTGCGTTTCTCAAATTGAAGGATGCTTACGGGCATTATTTCCGTAGAACTTCCCCTACACTGTTAATACATTGAGGAGCTGATATCACAACTTTAAAGATGCACGGTGAATGGAAATTTTCAGCGGTAACTGAAGACTGCATTAAGAAGTCCATAACTCGTAAATCAGTCGTTAACAAACAAAATTTTTCTACTGCAAGTACATCAACGCAATTTTTTAAATAATTCAACCACTTTGGAGGATTCTATGGTCCATAAACCATCTACTAGTAAAAACACTTCAACCTACATAGACGAAGTAAGTGTTTCAAAACATACAGAACAAGATATATCCTTTAGTGGTTGTTTTAATTTCACTATAGATGTGTACAATAAATAAAATTTCGTTTCGTAAAAGAACAAATTTTAATTTTTAATTTAGCGGCAGTAAATATGATTCTAAGGCAGTAAACGTGACACTTTAATGTCTGACAGCTGTCACTAAAACTACGCCTTTAATGGCGATCAGCAAAAAAAAACAATTTGCGATATAATATAGTTTTTAGATATTTTCCTTTGACATTGTTCATAGTATTTGTTCCAAATTTATATTTTATTTTCTATGTTTATACAGTTTTACCTCAATAAAACGAATTATTGTGGTAGCAGCAATTAGAAATTTAAATATTTTAAATCGGTGCTTGAATCGAAATTGCGCGCTGATGTTCTGAAGTTAGTGGGTGATGATTAGGAATAAAACTCTACAGCCAACTCAAAAAAATTTTCGTCTACCATTTTTTAAGTAGAGAACAAAATTGTTGTACAATTTTGTTTGAAAAGGTTATAAAATCCATCAAATCCACAATTGCAGGTACGGTATACAATTTTTCATCTACAAATCTAATAGGTTTAGAATGTTTTGTTTTAAAATGATACTGATACCGATTCCCGAAGATGGGCATGTTGTATGTACTAATATATCCCATAAAGTCAGTAACATTCTTCTTATCTATTAAACGTAGTAGGGCGAAGATGGTCCTTCCATATTCATAAATAATGATTTTATATAGAAACCGCAGTATCAGAAGACAACGTGAAATCACTGTTATCCGGCGATCAATTCATGTTCTGAAATATTCGACTATATATAGAAACGAGGGCGTATAAATTATGCCTATCTTGCTCAGAACCCTTGTCCGTGATGCAAGGACATTTTTACAAAAATTGAGGAATAATTTTTGAGCCTAGTCAATATGGCTGTATATTTTCTTTAAGCCAAATATTTCAATTTGAAATTTAAAAATGTCATTAAATGTAACCCATTTCGCTGCGACTATCTCTAATGTTGCATTCTGAATAATCGATTTTATCTCGAGTTTTAGGAAAAATTATCAAAAGTAATACAATATTTGAAATAAATTTCTACATTATAAAAAAAATCGCCAATAGGCCAGAAAAAAGTGGGGGGATAAAGTGACCCCTACCCCCGTTTCTACATTTGTTTTTATTCATCGTTTACAATAACACTTTTGAGAATTTGGTTAATAAGAAGATATCTACAAAATTTGAAATTGATTCGTGAATAATTTAAGAAATTCTAGCAAAAAAACAATTTTAAAAGTTCAATTTTAACACCCTGTATCTTTTGAGGGAGGTAGTTGCAGCAGTAGTAGTAGTAGTAGTGCTTATTGTTTTACTTATTTTACATTAATAGAGAAATAAAATATTGCTATTGTAGTAGTTATTAGGCTTTCACGGCCAGTGCTGTAATTTGATACATAGCATCTTCAGTGGTATCTCTGCAAAAGCTTCGTCGCTCAGTCGCCACTGAAGATGACGACAGTGAAGAGCAGAGAAACGTTTGGAAGCATGGGCTGCGACCAGTTACAGCGGCACCTACGGCACGCCTCGGAGGACCACCATTATCCGAGGAACGGTTCCGACGGTTGCAGTCGTAATACCAACAATAGGAACTGAAATCAATATATGGACGGGCCCAGAGACACCGATAGCGGGTCTGTCGCCACAGAGTCTAGCCCGAGAACAACCAGGGCAGGTAAAAGAATCCCGGCTAATGCTAGGGATGTGCATTTTAATTCTGTTTCTGGCAGCTACCAGTTACCGAGATCACGGTACAACAACCCGGAAAATCACTATGTATCATATTGCTATTGGTTGCTAATCACGTGTTAAGTGCAAAAAAATAAACGGGAAAAACCACAAAGATCGAAATCGCGCGAATGAAATCTTAATTACTATCTACAACTTTAATATATTATGCCTACTCTAACCAATTGTAAGGTTGTAAACGAGAAAACTAGATAAGGAAAACATTTGAACACCTGTATACACCACACCGTTATTATATTATTATTATTGATTTTTATACTAATTTATATTATTATCAATTTTTACCTGTTTCAATTATATTTAGAATCTAAAACGTTATGAACAACTGATCTATCATTTTCTAAACTAAATCTCTTAAAATTCTTCCTAAACAAACCTATGTTTTTTTTATTTGATAGAGAAGTTGCTTTTGCTGCAATGACAGAAAATTGTAAATTCTTGCTGCTAAATATGAATACGAACATTGACCAATAGTCCTCTTAGTTATTTGTGTTCTAACTGATTCCTTGGTTTTAGTTCGCATATCACAGTTGTGGTCAATCAGTTTTAGTGTACTTTTATTTTCATAAATATAAATTACTATGTGGAGAAAGTATAACTGTCGAATATCCATTATTTTACTCTCCGAAAAATGAGTATCAGAGGGGTATGTATAATTCTTTTTATAAATAATTTTTATACATTTTTTTAGGTAGTCTTAAGTAGGATAAAATCGTCATATTTTGCCGCCAAAAAAATACACAGTTGACTATATGAACCTGAAGATGGCAAAATATGTAGTGATGCAATGAATGAAACAAGCATGACTATTGATTTTTCTTTGAAATTTGGCCTTATTTTTCGCTATCGATCACTAACAATTAAAACATGAAGGCAAGGATTTAAGTTGTATAAAGCACACTTTAGCATTTACCCTAGCAAAAAAATTAATTCAAGATTTCAGATATGAATGTAGATTAATTTACTTGGAATTGGAATTGTCTTTATTAATAGATATTGCCGATAAATTTGAGTATCCAAATTCAATAAGCTTTTGTACACCTTATTGTTTTCATAGCTTCGCGAAAATAATATTTTACATGCCATATGTGTAGATATTCTGATACGTATAGTAATAATAACGTGATCGATAAAATATATTAAGAGATTACTTAAATAACATATATAGGTACTGCAAACCTACCCAGTCTGAACAACGATGAATTTTCGGTCAACATTTTGCGTAGAAGAGAACTTCTTGATCTCGAATACTTCGTAGAACTTCGTTTTTAAATATTTCTGTTACTAAACACGTAAGAGTTCGAAATTCATATTGCGGTTTTGTCGCGAATCACAAAAACAATACAAAGTTGTTAGTCCAGCAACAAAAAAACAAAAAAAAATCTCCGTATCGCTCACATTTGATGGATCTGTAGCGGCCGACTATTGTCAGAAAGGATTGTTTGTGTTCATGTTTGGTGAGAGACGCATAAAGCACGGACTTTTTAGAGCATTTCGCGCAACTTCTCTTCGGAAGGCATAGCCGCAGTACACTGGAGTATCGCAGGATGCATGGTTACTTTTACAGGATAACTCGCGCATGGCTGATGTCATCAGGAAACGTGTGCCGCAGGGAACAACGTCAAATAACTAGGTGGCCCGAAGACTGCATTTGAAGTTACTTTGTAAGTATATGTATAGGTATGTGACATGTGTGACATTAATTGCACGATATTTATGTCGGACAGAAATTATATTTAATCTATGCAGCAAAGAGTTTCCGTCAGAGCGATATGTTTCAAGTGCCTGCGACATGTGTCGACACATCTATACGATTAGATGTAAACACGTATTTTCATGTTCGGAAAATTTCATGACAGAAATTTCTCTATTCGACTCGTCTGCTAAATTGCGTCACCTTGTCTGTCGAATTATCTGAATTTCAATATAGAATTCTGTCATGTGCTAATAGTGTATTGACATTAATGTTAATATTTGTAGTACATATACATCATATTGTCTGAAGCTATTTATTTGTGGCATAGTTTTAGTTTTTCTTTAGCTTTTTGGGTTTTTGCCACACTTCTGAAAAAATAATAGAGATTAATTAAATAAGCCCTTGCGCCAAACGGAACAGTCAAGGGTTATTTTTGAAACTATGTTTGCCTAACACAAAATCTCACATAGAAAAAATCAGATAAGTAAAAATAACAAAAATCACATCACTATCGCGCCCTTCCGTATTATTGACGTTTCGAAAACCTCTCTGTTTTCGTTCTCAAAATCGTATTAAAAATGTTAAACGTATGTCAAGTTTCACAGTTTAAAATTTGTTTATCTGCTTCCATAGAGATGTTAAATGATTTTTATTTTATTGTTACTTACTTATTCTTGATACAACTGTAGCCAACAAGGATCGATGTTCACTGAACAGTTTGACACACACTTATCTCCGTTCAACAAAATAATCGCGGTCTCTTTTAATTTTCTTTTTGTTGCGTTATTTTCCTTCTCTAAAATTTTTGCCGAACCCCATTGAATTAAATGACCGTTTTCCCAAGCGTGTTCGCAAATTTTGGATTTTTCAAATTCCCGTCTTTTTATGTAATTTTTATGTTCCTCAACTCTAACATTCATAGGCCGAGACGTTTCTCCAACATAGTGTTTATTGCATTCACAAGGTATACTGTAGATGCAATTTTTTGAATTTTGTATATCATTTTTTGGACGCGTTTTAGACAAAAATGATCGCAAAGTATTAGTTGTCTGAAAAACTGTTCGAATATTAAATTTATTACCGATTCTTCTTAACTTTTCTGATAATATAGGAATATATGGAATTTTTATTGTATGATTAATTTCTTTTATTTGTCTTACAGTGATCGTTTTATCTGTAATATTTTTTAATGTTCTATCAACAAAATTTGGAGGGTATTTACATCGATATTAAGAAAGGTGTTGTTAAATGTTTATATGATAGAGCAAAATTAATTTCATCAAACAATGATATTTTTAATAACGAAATAAAATTTATTAAAAAGGTTTTCGAAACGTCAATAATACGGAAGTGCGCGGTAGTGATGTGATTTTTGTTATTTTTTACTTATCTGTTTTTTCAGTGTGAGATTTTTTGGTTAGGCAAACATGGTTTCAAAAATAACCCTTGACTGTTCCGTTTGGCGCAAGGGCTTATTTAATTAATCTCTATTATTTTTTCAGAAGTGTGGCAAAAACCCAAAAAACCTAAAGAAAAACATATACATCAGTCCATAAATGTCAGAATTTGACATTTTATATTGACACTGTAAGCTTATCTTTTATTAAAACCTATTATTTAATTTGGTTTGCAAAAATGTACGTATTTTTAATTTACTATTTTAAAACATTAAAATACGCGATGCTGGTACCGTTCCAATACTTCACACAAAGCTTTTGTGTCTAAATATTTTACATTTTTCATAAAACTGGGTACATACGTATTAATAATGGATTTCAGGTATTAACAATATTGTGTGAAACTAACTACTCTGTGGACTAAAGCCCCAACCAGCGTTGAATTACACCCACAGTATCTACCCATATATTCTTTATTATTAGCTTTTGTAACATTTTTTACTGTTTTAGAATAGTATTTTAAGCTAATATCAAATCTCCTAAAAAGCTCTATTCAATGATTATCTAAAGAAATTAATCTATTTAAATTTACTAGCCTGGTTTAATGAAAACACTCTACAGATATCTAACTTCTGACAGTGGGAACTCGAAACTATAAAAAATTTTTTTGTAGTTAGATAACTTAAAGCAGGCCACCTAAACAATCCTAAAAATGCAAAAATAAGTCAGATCTCATCTATTGTGGTGGAATTATATTATTATTATTATATTATAGCATACCTAGATGTTTGGTACCAGAGAACATACATATAACGTCATTGATAGGAATTATAGGAGATTTGATATATATTAGCTTAAAATGCCTTTCTAAAACAGTGAAAAATGTTACAAAAACTAGATGGGTAGATATTGTGGGTGCAATTCAACGCTGGTTGAGGCTTTAGTCCACAGATTAGTTAGTTTCACACAATATTGTTAATACCTGAAAATATATGAAAAACGATACATAATGGGTAAAATTTTATTATTTATTTTAGTAGGTCGTTATGATGTTTAAATTCATTGACAAATTAATCAGCTTGACATTGTCGACATTTAATTTCAAATAATTTTAATTTATTGGTATAATAATTTTTATAGTTAGATATTTGACTCAACTTAAAGGAGGCCACCTGATGAAGCAATCTTAAAAATGCAGAAATAGGTCAGATCTCATCTATTGTGGTTGAACTTTCGAGTTTCCACTGTCAGAAGTTAGATATCTATATAGTGTTTTCATTAAACCAGGTTAGTAAATTTAGATAGATTAATTTCTTTAGATAATTATTGAATAGAGCTTTGTCTGTGGAATTGTTCATTAGCATACCTAGATGTTTGGTATCAGAGAACATACATATGACTTCATTGATAGGAATTGTAGGAGATTTGATATATATTAGCTAAAATACCTTTCTAGAACAGTAAAAAAGTAATACAATTCTCGCAAAAACTATAAATATAGCAGGAACGCAGAATTCCACTTGACATCTGTCAGTTGTTCGATATTTTCGGAGGCACCTCTTCTGTCATTAATTTTCAAGTTATGTTGTATTACAACTTTAGCGGTGTTTTCTATTAAACTCTTAAATGAAAGAAGAATATTTTTTCTACGTGGTGAAATTTGTGGATATTTAAGGAAAAATTTTAAAATACAGTTAGATAATACAATTTTTGAAAAAAACTAAATTATTCAACATTAGTACTCTCTGTGTTTTTTGTTACAATGACATTCCAAATTATATTAAAACTGTTTTGGTATTTTACTTATTCACTCTATGACCAATTTTAGAAACAGGTTTTTCAAATTGAGCTCATCCTCATAGAATTTGAAAATTCGGAGTTCGGACAATAATAGACTTAAGCACCTAATTTCTCACGTTTAAAAGTCTAGAATGCAATCTAAACATTTTTTCTTTTTATTCTGCAACATCTCCATGACGGTAAATACTGACAGCAATTTTTCGTTACGGCATTGTCATCATGACATCACTGAATTTTGACTTTTTCTAACGAATGTGTGTATGATACAATATGTGTATTTAATACGAAAACGGTTAATATATTAATTACAAATTAAAGCATCGAGAAACGTCATACACATATCCATGACACGAACGTATAGCAATTTCTATCAGCCACTAGCGATATACATATGTCTGACACTTGGCATATATATCCGGATACAAGTGTCAGATGTAAACGTACCTTAAAGAGTAAATATTCGTTAGCTAACGGCTGAAACGTTTGCATACGTTTAATTTTATCTCAAATCTAATAGTAACTGATTTTTAAGAAACCAGCGACATGAATACATACAGAATGCAACTTTAAGAGAGCTTCAGTTTTTTTATGGGTAATAGAACATTTTGCCCAAAAGCTAATGTAAAATTATGTAGTTAGGTAAATAAATAATCCAGTTAAACTCGCTTTTTCGAGTGTGGCTCAATCTCATGTCAACTCCACTGAGCTCAGCTGGTCAGAGCCTAACAGTGTTGCGTGTTATTACTTTTCTCAAACCAATCGTAAAGTGTGCGTAACTAATGAGACAGAGAGCGAAACTGCAATAGAGAATAGAATAAATAGAAAAAACATATTGGTTAATGATTTTCAATACTCAAATTCACTTTTCAAAACATATGAATACGCAAAATCTACCACAGTAGATGCGATCTGATCTAGTTGCATTTTTATGATTGCTTCTTCAGGTGGTTTAATTGTTGCTTAGCATATCTAGTTATTTGGTATCAACAAACACATATATAACTTCATTAATATTCATCTATTGTACGAAATCTGATTTATATTAGCTTAAAGATCAAAACAGTATAACAAATCAATTTTTGAACTTGTAAACAGTAGTTCCAAATGTATTCGAAGCATTGGCTACTATAGCAAGGACCTTTGAAATGGAGTACCTTATCTTCTCTATTACCATCTGGATATCGATTTTTCATGTAATCTCTTTATTGAAGAGCAAATGCAGGCGGGATTAGTTTTATCTGGTTTATTTTACACGAAATGAATGATTGTATTTACCCTGTAATAATTGACAGCTTCGTTGCTCACTTTTTATACCTTAAACAGTTTTTATCCGTTTTCCACCAAATGCAAATTACAACGCAAACTCGTAGTTCCGTAAATAATCTTTTACAGTCTGGAACAATAATTCGGGTTGGACATAGGTCAGTAATCTTCTAACTGCTGCATGGCTGGCTGTTATGTTCCTGGACAGATTGTGTCTTAGCATTTTAGAGATTTACAATAAATGTTTAACTAAACATAAAGATATCAATTGTTATTCTAAAACGAAAATATAATTTAATTAATAGATATCAGTTTGGATTTAGAAAAGGTTTAACAACACAAGATGCAAATTCTCTATATGGCTTCACTTTGAGTGCAATGGAGAACAGAGAAAGCTGCACATGTAAATTATTTTATTTGACAAGAGCTTTTGATATCGTGCGTCATACACATTTATTGAATAATTTACACATATATGGTATAAAAGGCTCTGCTAAATGTCACCTTCAATCTGAAGTCCCTCAGGGAAGCATTCTAGGGCCATTTTCATTTTTACTTCTTACAAATAACATAGCAATGATGGTTAATATACATTGTTCGCTGATGGTACTTCTGTGGCAGTTAAAGCATAGTCGGCAGTTTTGCTCTACCACATTGTATCGAATGTTGTGGTTAGTATGCAAAATTGTAAAAGCAGTGGTTTATCGTTGAACGTTCTAAAACTGAATTAATCACGTTTACCACTAAAGATCTAAATTATAGTCTTTTGGTTAAGCAATTCGGATGGATTCAAGCTTATTTTTTTTTTGTACCATATTGATGACATATTAAATACAATCGCAAAAAATTACATTGTTCTTTGATGGTTTGGCAATTTTGTAGATGTACATCCCTTAAAGATGTATTATTATGATTACGTTCAATCTAGCCTAGTATTGAGGAGTATATGAATTTTGATTTGAATGTGTTTGGTATGTAAATTACTTTTCTGTGTCATGTATCAGTTTGTCTTTTATGAGTTTATTGTACTTTATACTTTTTTTAAATTTTATTTTATCTTACTTATTTATATTTTATATTGTGAATGTTTAAGACAGCCCATTATTAAAAGGGTAAGTTAATGCATGGATAATTTAAATACTTTGTATGACATAAAGTAAAAAATATATTTAAAACAAATTGAGATATCGAGAAGAAGTACACCTTTTTTATTTAAAAATGTTCCCTGTTTCATAATTTAAGATCAGGCGACATCCCTAGCATTGTCCGGGATAGTTTTACCTGCCCTGGTTGTTCTCGGGCTAAGCTCTGTGGGGACAGACCCGCTATCCGTGTATCTGGGCCCGTCTTCCTATTGTTGGTATTACGACTGCTGCGGTTGGAACCGTTCCTCGGATAATGGTGGTCCCGAGGCGTTCCGTAGCCGCCGCTGTAACTGGTCGCATCCCATGCTTCCAAACGTTTCGCCGCTCTTCACTGTCGGCATCTTCAGTGGTAACTCTGCAAAAGCTTCGCCGCGACTTTTAACTCTGTTTCTGGCAGCTACCAGTTACCGAGGTCACGGCACAACAACCCGGAAAATCACCATGTATTAAATTACAGCACTGGCCGTGAAAGCCTAAAAACCACTTAAAATCAAGCAGTCTTTATTAACCGTAAATATTTTATTATATGAAATTAAGCACAAACTAGCTATTTTGACGTCTACTATACCATGTTGCTGTAAGGCCCACTAGTTATGGGGCACCTGTATATCTCACCCATTTCAATATCCACCTTCATAACCTACTTCGTTATTTGAAATACAATTTACCCGCTGTGACACATATTCAAGTCTGAACGAATTGATTGCAACGTCTGCTGATTTATAAAAGGGATGTTTTTCGTAAAGCGAATGTTTTATAAATGTGACGTGAGCAGGACTTTATTTCAGTTTTAATGATCCAAGCCCCAATTTATGAAATACCGTGTTCCATGATGCGTATCCTTGCCACTGTACTAGTTCAGATTGGTCGGCGTTCAACGATTTATAAAAACGGGAGCGGGGAAATATTTATTCATACGGCGAAAACTCGTTACTGGTAGGCCAGTAGGATCCGGCGAAAATTAAGGAAATGTCAAATGCCAACGATTTTGGAATGTATGAAATTTCACATACGCGTAAAAGTATGCAGAGTGTATCGTATAAACAGATAGCATGTATATATTTAATTATCATATTACTCTTCGAAACTCGAATCGAGTGAATGGGAATTAAATAATTATAATGCAATGGAAAGATTTGTTTTTATTCAATTATATAATTTGCGTGTTACATTTGCCAAAGTGAAGTAAACAATGATCTAGCATAAATCAATAATAGAAAATTAATAAAATACTACACACTATGAAGAAAATGATAAAACCATATAACGTTAATAAAAAGCTACAACATTATAAAAATTAGTATACAAAATTATAACAAATAAACTTTGTATATTAAAAACAATAAATAAAATGATCCAAACATAACAGTTCTAATATCAAAATGTCAATTGTTGAAATCATCAAAATTTGTATTAAAATATTCAGCGAAGGCATAAAAAGCATATTTCAATAAATACTTTTTAATTTTTGATTTAAACAATAATTAGAGTGTAGAATTTTTTATTTGGAGGCAATTTATTAAAAAACTGAATTCTCATGTAATTAAACCCTGTTTAGTTTTCAGAAGTTGGAAGTAACTGCAATTAAAGTTATTTTTATTTCTAATATTATAATGGTGATACTGACTTCTGATGTGCAAATTATACATGTTATTTTTTACAAAAAGGAGACAATGGAATTAGTAAAGGACGTTTTACAGCCATTTCTGTATCCCAACTCTGAAATATTCCGTGTTGCTTTCCTTTGTAAAGAAAAAACATGGGCACTAGAAGGAGCATGACTCCAAAGGAGAATAGTATATGAAATAATTGAATATTAAACCGTGATACGCAGTTTTTAATGGAGATAGAGACACTCGAACCAAGCTTCTAAGTAAATGAAGATATTTAGATATTTTATTGCAGATATAGTATATTAATTCCAAGATAACTTAGGATTCAAATAAACGCCTAGAAGGATTAATTAGTGGGAAGCACAATAGATCGATTTTGACCGCGGTGCTTCAAGTTCAAATATTGTAATTTAACCAAATTTACCCATAAACAAAGTTGCATCCATGAAGAGTTATTACCCACAAAGTTGAAATTGTTTACACTTGTTAAATAAAAAACTTTATGGTGTTCAAGATAAACAGCATCAACTGAAACAAGAATTTAGCAGTGTTTATTAGAAAACATTGAAATAAGGTTTTATCTTTCAAATCTGACAATAGGTCTAATAAATTTTACTTCAATTTTCTGCTAATTCTAGAAGTGCGTAAATAGTATTTAAATAAGTGAATACTGTGTTACGTAAAAAACCCAAATAAATAATAATAGAAATACAATTATTTTAAAGAATGTTCCAGTGTCTTGCGATATGAGAAAAAATTTGATTACTAACGACTTATATAATAAACACTGTGAAAATATTATTTCAGCTATTGTCTAAAGCTATTTATTTGTGGCATAGTTTTAGTTTTTCTTTAGTTTTTGGGTTTTTGCCACACTTCTGAAAAATAATAGAGATTAATTAAATAAGCCCTTGCGCCAAACGGAACAGTCAAGGGTTATTTTTGAAACTATGTTTGCCTAACCAAAAATCTCACACTGAAAAAACAGATAAGTAAAAATAACAAAAATCACATCACTATCGCGCACTTCCGTATTATTGACGTTTCGAAAACCTCTCTGTTTTCGTTCTCAAAATCGTATTAAAATGTTAAACGTATGTCAAGTTTGACAGTTTAAAATTTATTTATCTGCTTCCATAGAGATGTTAAATGATTTTTATTTTATTGTTACTTACTTCTTCTTGATACAACTGTAGCCAACAAGGATCGATGTTCACTGAACAGTTTGACACACACTTATCTCCGTTCAACAAAATAATCGCGGTCTCTTTTAATTTTCTTTTTGTTGTGTTATCTTCCTTCTCTAAAATTTTTGCCGAACCCCATTGAATTAAATGACCGTTTTCCCAAGCGTGTTCGCAAATTTTGGATTTAACATTTTTAATACGATTTTGAGAACGAAAACAGAGAGGTTTTCGAAACGTCAATAATACGGAAGTGCGCGATAGTGATGTGATTTTTGTTATTTTTTTACTTATCTGTTTTTTCAGTGTGAGATTTTTGGTTAGGCAAACATAGTTTCAAAAATAACCCTTGACTGTTCCGTTTGGCGCAAGGGCTTATTTAATTAATCTCTATTATTTTTCAGAAGTGTGGCAAAAACCCAAAAAACTAAAGAAAATATTATTTCAGCTGTCAAGCTTTTACGGCTGGGGCCATTTTTGACCTCACTCGGAGCATTTATTATTATAATAATTATTAGGTACTATAGAGATATATCTCATGAAATGTTTGCTTAATAATTGGCTCATTATCCATGCTAAATTGATATAGAGAATACTACCTATTATTAAAAACATTTGAGAAGCAATATGCTGCTATTTTGACTACCCATGTTGTTAAATTTCCCATTATTCCAATTTATTTTACATAGAAATACTAATTCTGTGGGTATTATATAATTCACGGAAATAAATTGGTTCCCAGAGCTTATTTGCTTTGTACGGAATACCATTTACCAATACTTATTTGATATAATATATACCTATACGTTACCAAAATATTGTGTATTGTGGCAAAACATTTGTTAATGAAAATGTAAATGTAAATATAACCAAAATAAATATAAGCAATTTCGGAATGATTGGATCGAATAATGAAATGCGTATGTAGGACACAAGATGGTCTCTTAAACCTCTACCAATTCTATATATTAAATTCAAAAATATTTTTAAAAGCAGGATTTATTCTTCCAATAGGAAATTAATAGAACGAAAATAAATAAATAACTATAGTTTGACTAAATCGAATGTAGTTTTTAATGGATTTAATTGAATCCAATTAAAACTTCTTTTGACACACCCACCATATTGCAGTACCAAAAAAACTAGACGAAATAAGAAATTTACTTGATCTTATTCCTTTTACAGTTTGGTTTACTTTCTACTACTTATTTTACTGTCCTTTCATATCCCATTCATTCCAAATGTCCTAGCTAATGCACTCTTCTGGATTTTACAGCTTCATCTATTTTTAGTGCCTTGTATATTCCATATAGTTTCTCATTATCCTATTAATTTCTTCTCACACATATTCTTGAACTTCATCTCTTTGTGTTCAATTTGAAATTTGTATATTTCTTCTTCCTCTTGTATTCTTAATTACTTACTTCCTCCAAAAGTTTTCTCATTAACCTTTCTAATTTCCTTCTACCTATGGGCCACATCATCTGAATAGCTTACTATTTGATGGCCTTTAAATACAGATATTTGTGTCCTGTGTTCAACTGACTATCGCTTATGGCCCTTTCTAGTACTAAATTGTGTGAAAAGAATCGTTAAGAGTAGATATCCTCTTGTCTTAGTCGTGTGTCAGCAGTCACCACTTCTGAACATTCACTTTTTATTTGGACTTTGATATTCTCTAAACTGATTAGATATTGGTACTTGTCTCAAATTATTTCACTATTCTACTTAGTTTATTCCTCTCGGCAGAATCATACGCTTGCCTAAAGTGGACGAATAAGACCATTGCTTTAAGTCCATCATGATAGCATGTTGTAAGGATTTCCTTTGTCATGAAGATTTGGTCCGGTAATTGTTGATCTCCCCTTTCTAAAACCAGCTTGATGTATATTGGTGGTTCTGCTATATATTATATTCCGTTTTATTAACGTTGCCATAACTACTCTATATCTTATATTCAGGAATGATATATCTATAACTTCTGCAGTCTGTTGCATCTTCCTTTTTTAAAATTGATACAATCATAGCATCTTTGCAATCGTGAGGCACAGATTCTCTTCTCCAAACCTTTAGTACCATTTCGTGTATTCTTTTCCTTAAAATCATATAACTTAAAAAACATTGTACAAAAAAAATCCTATCAATCTAACCTAATTCAATTTTATGTAGGCTAAATTTGCTGTTTTTCAGGGAATGGAAAACGAAGCGTATATTATACTCAAGTCAAGAATTCAGACGTCTTACGTCACGGCTGACGTTACACATTTGTTTTTATTGTCAACGTAATTTTCGATATTTGTTCGCGTTAAAAACAACCGTTTTTGCAATTTAGTGCAATACATAATGCAAACTTTTAGTGTAGTATATAGTTTTAGTACTATCAGTTGTAGTTTCATAAATATTTTGATGAAAATATACTGAATTATTCATTTGTTCGTATGACGTAAGACGTCTGAATTCTTGACTTGAGTATAACTAAATATTATAATAAAATAAGACAAAACCCTTATATATATAACCCACTGTTTATTCTTCCTACGTCTGCTTCTCTATAAACTAAATAATTTTGTAGTCTCTGCTGAAATTTGTATATTTTTTTTGACTCGGAAAAAATATTTTAATTCAACATCCTCCTCAAATAAGTTAATTCAATATTAGGAGAGCAAAACAGTTGGAATCTAAAGGAATTCCTAATTGCGCGGCCTACTAATTTCAACGGAAAATACTACGTGACGTCATGGATGAAGAGAAAACTAAATTTCTTAAGGACAACCTTGATGAACTTGTAGATATCCAGAATACTGAATTATAGGCAAATATATACACAGCTAATTGCGGATTTGTATTCAAATATGTATATATCAGTTAGACTAGAAAGCTAGGTTTCAAAAATAAAGACTTAATGAATTTTATTTTACTTCAGAGGGTTACAAAACATGTACGCGACAGGAAATGTTTGCCAAAAAATTTACAAAACGAAGTTTTTTGTGAGTTTTGAAATATTTGTCTTCTTCAATAAATTTTGAAAAAACTGTGTATTTAACTTTTGCTTGTAATAAACGAAATCTTCCAAATTTTGACATGCTAGAATCAATTATGATAGCTTAAATTTCTAAATAAACAAGAAACTACAGTTGGAGTGACAATAGACAGACATTTATGATGAAATTATCATAAAGATAATGTTGTTAAACATTAAGAACAATTATCTGTAAGCTGAATGAAATAATAGATGTTAACATGAAGATTTTGTATTATGTTCTTGTAGAATCAAGGTAAACATATGGATTATTGCATGGAGAACTGCATTATTTAATCACCTCAGAAGGTTAGGAATATTAAAAAAAATGTTTTTAAATAATGTTACATGTTACCTAATCTACTTCTGTACTTTATAAAGACTCGAAAGTACTGGATATTTCTATGCAATAGTTATATATCAATTTAAACATAGGAATAAACCGACTGATATCTGTCATAATCACCAGACTAGATATAAATTACAGTGCTCTTAAACTACAAAATGGCAAAAACCTATTGGTCAAGGAAGGTACTGGTTTCAGCGTCTGAATTGTCTAATTCATTACCTGAAAATATAAACCAATGTAACTCTAACACACATCTGAAACAAAAAGTTAAAAAATATTATTTTGCATAAATCCCCAATATAAAATATTAAAAATGAGAATATAAATCGTAAATAAAAATAATAAAATAAAGTCACATTTATCTTTTAATGTATGATTTATCATAAATTATGTATTGTAGTTATTTATATTTTATTTTAATGTTAGAAATAATGTCAAATTAAACTATGTGGACTGACTAATTTTATTTGTGAATTTTATTTGTTTTGTAGAATGGTTGGTGTAAAATTTGTATTAATGTATTTTTATGTAATAAGTTTCATATGCGCACTTTTCTGAACAAATAAACATTATTATTATATTGTTATTATACAGGGTTAACTATGGCTAAGTACAAAAACTTTAACCATGTTCTCAGGGAGGTGTAAAAGACAATAACAAATTTATTTAGGAATTCTAGTTCCATGTGACAAAACCCTTTTTCTCCTTGGAAAATCGGGCCCTATGACAATCAATAATTGTCCGAGATGGCTAGATATGTCAACTACCGTGGAGTTGTTTTTAGCAGCGTTGTCAAGTGTAGAAATGACGAAGATAAATATTTTTATTAATAATAATGCCTAAGTACCTGATAGATAACAGTTAATCCGGTTAGCTGAAGTATTTTGTATTCGTTCTCCGTTCTTTTGGTGCACATTGTCAAAACTACATTTTCACTCGTTGCAGATTAGTCCACTAACATACCCGAAATAATATGTTTTATTTAATTACTATAAAATTAGTCAGTAACTGTTCTAAAATAACATAACTTAGAGTACTGCATTGCTAATTGCATACTCGCCAAACTTCAAAGACATGGCGATGCTTAGTTATATTCTAAGGGTATAAGAAATATTTTTACAGAACACTGTATCTTAGGATGTTATAGTTTAAAATAGTGCTAATTATTTTATGCAAACAGCCAATTACTGTAAATATTGTCGCTAGTATTAGTATTAACAGAAGTTTAAAAATTTATCGGTGTGAAGTGTACCATAGAGAGATGGAGTCAGGGTACCATATTGCATACGGTACTCTGATTAGTTTGAAATATTTTTTCAATACTTGCTTTTCGTAAATAAAATTTTTCGTGTATTTTTACAAACATGTCGTCTTCGAATGCCTAGATGACGGATTCTGATTTATGGGAGTGTGACAAGCGCATATTATCGTGTGGCAGCTTAATACCAAAGACGTTTTCCGAATACACAAAATATTATGTTGAATACTTTTTGAACCACATTGAACAACTGCTGTGATGCCTTAGCGGTAAATGTGTGGCAGTGTTTTTATGTATTTGTGTACATTTGCGTTTATTTTTTCGTTATCTTTTGTGGTTTCCTGACGTTAGTAATCCACCTGGTCATGACTGCCGGACCTAGTAGGTACCTCACTTTAAACAAAATAACGGTCGAGGGAAGGAGAGGTCTACAGCAAGTACAAAAATCTTTGTAATGACAGATTTTAATTTAAACAAGTAAGAAAACAGGAAATGATACAACATTCTTAAAATCCCTCCAAATATCAATCCTGGAAATAAATATTAGTAAGGCAGGTGCTGCCTCCCTGTGCTACCATATCGTGTTTCTCAAATACTAATCTACATTTTGTAAATATTTTTTTCTTTCAAAGCGCCGTAAACTGATACACGTGTCAACGCGGTAATCTGTCACTACCTTTGACATCTTTGACTTTGCCGGAATATACCTAACCTCGCGGCTGACAGATGACCTGTGACGGCAATAAATAAGGATTTACTATAGTTTCCAAAACAATTTTTTTCGCTTTATAAATAAATTTGGAAATATCTTAATAGAGGATTCCATTAATTCTTATTTTTCCATATCCCCTCTTAAAATATTTGTAGTCATAGTTAACTCTGTATAGTAATTGAAAAATATTTCAAATACTATAGAGGATTAACATCCATATAATAATAATATATAAATCCAAAACAAAATACAAGTGGCATAGGATAAGTCAGCAAAATACATCGTATAAGAAAATACAAACCATATATATAAAATACCATACACAATAATAATAAAACACTATACATTCTAAACATTTATATATTCAGTTATACTATAAAAGCAGTTTAGCATAAGATAATCTTTAACCTTCCTTCTATAAGAATAAAAATGTGTTATCAGTATAATCTGAAGTGGCAGATTATTATACAGTTGAATGCTCATATAGAGTGAATTTTTCTCAGTTAACGATAATTTATGAATTGGAAAACATAGTATATTTTCTCCCCTTGTATTATATGAATGAAATGAATTAACCGTGGTAAATTTGTCTGAATTTTGTCGCTCTAACAAGAGTATCCTGAAAATATAAATACAAGGTAGTGTAAGCAGCTTTTTAAAATATTCTCTACAAGATGTTAACGTACGCCCATAATTGACCTAATAGGTCTTATCTGTAATTTAAAAACTTTACAGCTAAGCTGTGAAGTACCCCAAAATTCAATACAATATTGAATTCTAGAGTAGATAACAAAATTTCTCTACTACTTATACATTTTAGTCTATATAAGCAGCATTTAGATGACAATTTTTAATAAATACTATTAATATGAGTATCCCAATTATGAATGTTAACGACTACATCCAGTATTTTGAGAAGTATCCGAAAGTGGAAAACATTTTCTTTGTAGCACACGTATCTGCAATACCCTTATATCTGGGTTCAAATTTATATCTTACTCCATCTGAGGCCATCATGAAAGACCCTGTATGGTACTGTTTAAAATTTTTAGTAAACCGAAAATATTCGCACGATATCACCTGAATTTACCCTAATTCAATGTTTATTGTTTAATACAATGCGTTCGAAATTAACATAAAACCAACCGAATCTATAAATACCGCCTTTCAAAATAGGCGGCGGCGACGCCGTCGGAGGGACGCCTGCGCGTCCATAATCGATTCGACGACTGACTTGCAACTAGCTATCACGAAAATGTCAATTTGTTGTCAGAAATATCGCCGAATAGATAAAGAAAATGTCAGATAGTAAGTCGACCGAGGGCTGGGTGAGTATTATTTAAATATGCCTTGTAAAGTGTGCCCTGCTTGACGCCTGTCTCTTGTTTCATCACAATTGGCCGACTTGATGTTAAAGGATGCTCCTTGATGTTTTTGTTGTTTAAACGGAATCAGATGTAATTCGAGCGGTATAATTATGTGTAGGCTGTGCTGATAGGGATGTTTGTTCGGGGGAACGACGAAACATATTCTAAAAATGTTGTTCTCAGTTATAACCAACGTCAGCTACGTTGACATTTGTCCTTTTGTACATATATGTTGGATATAAGGTAGATCCCTTAAATATAATTATTGTTTTACCTTCCTTTCCAATCTATGCATTAAACAAACAACTATAAGATAAACTTTAACAATATCTTTTCTGTTATGAATAATTAAATTTTTATCTATTTAGTATATCTGTTTTATCCCTTTCTATATTCTGGTACATACTAGTTGACATTAAAGGTAATTAAGTATTAAATTATGTTTAATTTAAGACTATTTATAAATTTTTTAATATACTTCGTGATTTACAAGAGGTTAGAATGTGAATATTTTTCAGCAACAGTTGTAGTTTTTCTATATTACTCTTTTTTTATTTCGAAACCTTCAAACCTATTAAATAAATTTGGATACATACTTATTTGGCAGATTGACAAATTTATTGGTATGTTTTGGAGATTGGTGCAACAAGTTAGTCTTATTTATTATAGTACCTACCATTAGGGACAAAGTGAAATACTGTATAACAATAATAACACATCAGACTGTATTAAAAATGGTTTTAACTCAATTGTAGGTATTATTAAGAATTATTTTGGAATATTTATTGAAATTATGACACTATGATTCCAAACATTCGAAGAGTAAAACAAGTAAATGTAAAATTACAAATTCAGTTGCAGTCTCTGTTAGTAATAAGAGTAGTATGTAACCGAATAAACATTGTGTTACATCGTAGATAAACAGAATATAAAAATAACTCCCGACATTGAATTTCCAAGAACTGTTTTGATAATAAACATGTAATGTAAATGGGAACAATGTGTACACAATTTTCTTCATATTTATATGCATCAAAATATTACAGTTTTAATGATCACAGAATTTTATTCATAAGTCTATTTTATTATCAACATAAATCTTTACTACTTTGAAATATACACAATTTTTTTGTTATTACCTACATATATCTTCATTACATTGACATATATATTTTTTTGTTTTCCAGCAGAGGAAATGGTGCTATCGAGATCGAAGCTGTGTTTCCTGACATAAATCACCGGGTTGACTAGTAGACATATCGAAATTTTTTTATACTCTCGATTTGTATCAACGTAGATTAGTGTCCCACTTGCTGTAGAATCTAACCAAATAGTCGTCAGCTATGGGAAGTACCTCATCCAAATTCAAAAAGTACCTACAACATGGAGACGAGTTCGCCGCCATGCAAATCTACCAGAGCTCCCCTGAGCTGAGGAAGAACTTGGACCCTAACCTCAGCTACGGGGAGAATCATAACCACAATACGGCTCTGCACTACGCGGCCAAACATGGTGAGTAGAATGTATAGGTACCTTCAATGGTCAGAAAGATGTAAATATGCTAAAAATGTTGGGTGGTTTTTCTCTTTTTGAATGAAATAATAAAGCTATTTCATGAATGAATTACTGAGTTGTGGTTAGTTGTCTTTTGAGCTCTTTTGGGAAGATACCTGCTTATGATCGTTGAATGCAATCTAGCTTTAGATGTACACTTACTGCAAGATAAAGGTTTCCATTTAAATAATGATTATACTTCGATGTCGCGCACAGATCTGTCTCTCTCTCTCACACACGTTACTTGGATTGTCACCTATCCATTCAAGTCCACTCTATCAAAGTTGTAGTCTAAGAGCCAGTGGCCGGCAACCTATAAGTAAATGATTATACCTGAAATTTTGCACAGAGAGTCTCTTATACCTATCATTCATGAGGTGATGACTCGCTAAGCCCGGCGAGGCCGACCCAACTGTTACTCAGGTGCGAGAGGTATGAAAATTTAACCAACTTCGTTATTAAATTAACAAAGCTGCTGTTTGAAAATTTTAAAATTTCAGATCTGACAAATTAGGCATTTATTTTTATTATTTATTATATTTAGCAGCTTTTATATTAAAATAATATAAGTAAAAATAACCTCTATTTCTGGCACAGGTTCTGAGATTTGGTGGTGTCGATTACAATGCTTGACATTTCTGACAGTTTTTTAACGTCAAAAATCAGATTTAATCAAATACTTTTGAAATTTATAATTTTAAAGTGTCTGCCATGACCTTAGAAGCACGGTAATCGTCTGCCTTTGTTATTTTTATATAATAATAATTGTATATTTTAAAATTTTCAAACGGCAGCTTTGTTAATTTAATAACGAAGTTGATTACATTTTCATACTTCTCGCACCTGAGTAACTCTTGAGTCGGCCTCGCCGGGCTTAGCGAGTCCCCACATCATGAGTGATAGGTATAAGAGACTCACTGTGCAAAATTTCAGGTATAATCATTTACTTATAGGTTGCCGGCCACTGGCTCTTAGACTATTCAATTTGTTGCCATTTTAAAATGGTGTCGAAAATTGAAAACCATAAAGAAAAACACCAATGTCTTTCGAGTTTATTTAGCAAAATCTGACACCGAATTGTTATGCACCACAAATATTCTATTGTAAATATTTTATGCTTTGGTAATTTTCTCTTTAAGCAATGACATATTTTGTTAAATTTATATATAAATAAAAAAAATAATAAGTAACTTAATCGAATATGGTTCATCAATGATTCGTAAATTACATCGAGCACTGTGGGCAAGAACTTGAATATCTAAAACAACAGCCACTTGCCAAATAGCGAAGAGTATGTCTTCTTTTAAATTTACAGATGAAACGGTTTTCTTATTTGTATCAGCTTTTTGAATTTCTGGTCCAATAATTTGGCAAATGGTACAGTAATCAGTTCTAGATGGTATTCTTTATCTTCATTTGCTACTTAACGAGGAAAATTGTAGAAAACAAAAGCGTGACGCCGATTAATCCAATTCCGGGTCGAAATTTGTACTTTTAAAACTTTATTGGACAATCTCAAGATATTCTGATAGTATATAAGCGACTGCTCATACATTTTCCAGATACTCAGCCATATTTATATATGTGTCTAAAAATGCCGCGGAAACCAATTTGGACCAAATAAACTTGTATCCAAACATTGATTTTATATGCACTAACTAGTTTATAGTATAACCAATGATCCAAGTATACATGGACTGTTTATTCGTCATACATGTGTCTAGACAAAATCAATCATTGACACGTATTGATATGACCTAATCATTGATGTTTGCCTACTAACTGAGTCACCCTTTTAATAGTGTCACGGGTTTTCTAACCCGACTTTTTCTTTTACCAGAGAAACAATGTGTTAATTATTACTGATATTTATTACACTCTGTACGCTACTGAATACTAATTACAACTCAACTAAACACTATTTCACTTTGAAACTCCAGGAAATTTCCAACTAAACACTCCAATTCAAGACTGTAATTCAAGACTGACTGACTCGGGCGTTTATTCCTCTTTTATAGACCTAACGAATATTCCAGGTATTTTCTAGCATCTCTAGATTAATTTCTCGAACGATTATCGTCGCTTCTCAATTTTCCAGTCGCGCCTCGATACACGGCATTATTTTGTTTGTTTACCAGAATCGCGTAGAGTCGTTCGGGAAAATCTAGCGTTTTGCGATACCACAGTTGTCGAATTGGGTGCGAGCGGGGCAAATTCTGTGACAATAGAATACGTGTTAGATTGGAAACCTTTATATTGTGGTCACTGTGCATGCGTTGTTTCGCTCTTTGAGTTAGACATCTATAAGTGAAGAGAGGTAGAATATTCATCTTCAAATGATTTACACTTTCTCAACATGACATGCTTTTCTTATCCTCCTGCTTTCGGTTGAGATTCACGTCCATATTGGCAATTCGGTTAGATGCAAACTGCTTCCAAGTCTCTTAAACATATTTTGCCTTGTACAATGTGTTTGCTGCAGTTATTTGTAAAAAAATTGGATCCCTTTGGCTTGGATTTAAATTTTCTGAGCATCTATTACTTCAGTCGCTTATTTTCCATCTAGCTTTTCAAAGAACCAAAGGGAGTCATTCTGAATTATCTCTAAAGGTATTTTCGATTAAGTGATCCTATCGGTAATATTGCTTGAAGGAAATTGAAAATATCAACGTATTAAGTGAGAATTGTCTTCAAGAGTCTAATAATTATTCTGTAAAGATCCCCATTGCTTCTGTAATTGCAATAATGTTTTTTAAATTTTACTAATTAGATGTCTGTATTAATTTCCAACGCCACACTAAGTCCTTACAAAGTAAGTGCCGCCTTCTACACGTGCATTTAGAAATCTCATTACCTACACAACTTTGCAACTCATTACTCTGCTTCAGATTTAATTTAAAATTAGTGAAGACCAAAGGAATATAATTTCTCACGATTCAGCCGTACTTGAACGAGAACTTGGGTAAGCAGTAATTTCTTATAAAGGGCAACACTACTCCAATTATTTCCAGAGTAAAAATCTTTCTCCGCAAACACGACTCGGTAATTGATAAGACAACGACCTTTATACCACAGATCCACTGACCTGGATATTCCCAAGCTTTTGCTTATTACCGTCCGAAAAATAGGACGAAAGCGAAGGGAGGGATTATACTTATATGGGAATATAGCCAGAAATGAAATAGAAATTCATTATACACAGTTTTTCTGGAAAGAAGTGCTTTATTTTAAAGAGTGCGTAAACTTTAACAAATATTTATTAAGCAACATTAGGTCTGAATAATAATGTTTTAAAATGAAATTGCTCTTTAAAGAACATCGCTTGATGACTTTTTTTAATACCTAGTTGAAATGTTTATATTTAAGTACGTTTTTATGGGAAAATATCATTAGAACGGAAATTAATTAAATGATAATATGAATAATGATAATAATAATAACTATAATCATTAATCTTTTACCGGGTGTTCGCTTTAAGACTTTCAGTTCTCAGAAACAATCATAGCCAATGCGACGAAATTTCGTATGCAAACCCTAGATGGCGCGTACAATCATTACAAATTACTATCCAGCTTTAAATGACTACGTGATAGGTGCCTCCTCGATTAATTAACAATAAAATTGCATTAAGTATTTACATGCATTTAATTGATTTTATATTAAACAGTGGTCCTGTTTTCCAATTTATTTTACAGGGCAATGTTCAATCTGAGGGATGGTCATATGTATGATATGTATGCATGTATGAACAAATTTTGCCATTTCATTGTTCGATACCGAGATGTTTTCGTACTGTACACAGAATTATGAAATTAGTTTATTTTTCTTAATTTTATTCGTTTAGAAATTTTAAAGCCCACGACAGATAGCCACGGAATTTAATGTCTTATAGAATACTCTTCAAAGTGAGTTAGGGACTTATTTATAATATTATCCATCATTCCATGTTCTGAATTAATTCTAAGAAAATATCTGTGCTTATTATTTTTGGTCTCCGATATTATGAATCGGTTATTTTCAGTGTAATTTGTGGCACTACACGCACATACCTGAAAGATAAAAACAATAATTACAAATTACTATGTGTCTGGGTCTAGTAAGTTTACAGGTGATTCTTACTAGTAAAGCCTAGTTGGTTTATTTTAATCTTGTATCATATGAAATACAGAAAATGTAGTACATTGTTTACTATTTTACAGATGTAGAGTACTTCTTAAGCATACTTTATCCCTCAGAAACATAAATAAAGTGTTGAAATATGTGGACACAACAAGCTTATCATAAATCATTTATTTCTAGGTTATGATTTAGTAATTTTTCTTTTGTGTGGTGATGACTTTCTAAGACAAACACGTTCACATTATAATCAAAAAAGTTTTAGGAGTCGTTTTCTTCGAATTTATTTGTTGTTAAATAAATATTCCATAATTATTATAGCAGTTCGGAAAAGGAATATCTATTCCTTACTTACACGCTTTTGTAAATACGTGTAATAACAAATACGGATACCTAATTATTATGTACACTGTCGTAACAAAAAAGAAGCAATTTACTGACGTGTTATTACATTATAATAAAACAATTTAAAAATATCTACAAATGTTTTACACAATATTCACAATGAAAGAAGCTGCAATGGAAGACTCTGCACCGGCGCGGCTTAGCGACTCCAACACTCCAAAAACCCTCAACTCAAGTCTAAGTTTCTTCCTCCATAAGTACTACGTGTTCAAACCTCCTTAACTGTTGCTTCTAAAATAGGTTGTACATTTAACTCTTGTCTTATTAGTTCATTTCTTATTTTGTTCTTCCTTGTAACTCATTTTACTGCTCTTGCTCTCAAATATTTCATTACTTTTGTTGGATTTTACTTTTCCTCCAACTTTCACATCCTTATTATTAGGATTGCCATGAATACGCAGTTTTAAACTGCGATTGTTGTTTTCTTGGTTATTTCCTTTCTTCTTTTAAACGTGCTATGCAGCTTAATTGCATTTTATATTCCATTTTATTAGAAATCAGGAATACAATACTTACTATAAATCGATATGATGCAGGATATTATAGTAGTAGTATTTAATATTCGGGTTTTCATGGGTTCGGGTTACATGACACGTTGCAGTTTTTCTTGTCCATGACCTTCATAGATTGAGTTCACTCTACCGGTGTCCTGTAGGCTTTAAACAAAGTTGTGCACTGTTCTAGAATTCGTTTGTGGTTTTTGTAGGTAACGATAAAGACTACAAGTCATATATTAATTATATTCATACTACCCGTACATTTTTACCATATTTGCTAATTCCGAGTTTGAATAAGATATTTTGAAGTGAGACAACATATACCAACCTAAAATGCAAAGTGCCTGTCTGGCCCATTTTTGCCATATTTCCTTTTATTTCACACGAACCTAAAACTGTATGTTTGCTCCAACTCTATACGAGTTACTTAAAATCTTTCCACGTATTTCTAGTATAATTCCGCTGAGAAATAGTTATTCTGAAGGAATGACTCCATAAAAATAATATTGGTTCTACTTGACGATTGCTGTAAGAGTATTCTGTGACTTACAGGTATGAAGCACCTTCTTCGCACGTTCTTGAATGACCTGGGTGGGAATCCCAACAAGAAGAATGGCCTGAACGAGACAGTTCTCCACAGCGCCTGTCAACTGAATCAGACAAAGAGTTTCAGCGCCCAGGAAAGGAGAGCTGCGTGCGTTCAGCTTTTGCTGTACTGGAAGGGCGTTTCTTTGAATAACGGCGGAAGAGAGAGGGTTGATCTCTCCGCACAAGACAAGGTAATGAATAATATAATGTAAAAGATGACATTGTGCTGATTTAGCTAATTTATGAGTGGAACTATTTTGGTGCTGAATTTTGAGAGGTTATCAACACAATATTTGATTAGAGAGCCGGTTTGTCAAAAAAACTACAGAATATGTTAAACAATATATATAACTCATTTTACTTTGTAATAATACTTAATAATTATTGAGTAAGCTAACTTAAAAATGATTCAATGATCCTATAATAGGTATTTTCAATACAAGTTGCGAAATAATCGTGTGAAATGTCTCTTGTTTCGAAGATCTAGGAAATAAAATACAATTGTTTGAGATGTTTCACTTATTCACTATATTTACAAGTATATGTTGACAACTAGTGACTATCTCTAAAGGAAGTTCCTAAGTAAATCAGTAAGTTAGGTACAGACTTGTGCTTTTATACTGCTCTTAGGATTAATTACCGTAAAATGGTTGATGAAGTAAATATCAGAAATTCCGAATCCTAAGCTTCTCTAAATGTATTAAGTAATAATTCCTAGATAATTCAGGATACCTTGGATCATTCCTGAAATTACGGTAGGTGATTATCTACCTTGGAATTCGGATTGTCCCAAATTATCTATCTCATCTATTTCATAATACTTAAATAAATAGGTAAACAAAATACGTCTTACGCGGTGTAGAACTAACTACATCTATCGGCCATTCGCTTCTCCATGCCGGACTGAAAATGTCACAGACACGAAGCGTTCTACATGCAGTAGACACCATTGAAAGCTGTCGACCTTTATCGCGATCGGCGAGAAACGATATTTTGCAAACACGGAATTCCAGGAAACAACTACTCTGCGGGCTAATGCCCCGACCAGCATTGAATTACACATGCAGTACAAGCTAATAAGCTCAAAACCGGTATATGTCTGGTGGGCTTCTGACGAATGACTCTAGCTGTTGCTATAGGTTTTCCAGGTGTAATTCAATGCTGGTCGGCGTACGTCCGCTTCTTGAAATTACGACGTGCCCTTAAAATGTCCAGTTTACTTAGCAGGGATGATTAATAAAACAACTGACAAAAGTGAAAGTTTGTTCTGGGTCAACGAGATTTTCCAATACAAAATTTAATATGAAACTGTTTTAAAATTCACAGCAAAACCGTTTAATAATTTAGACGCAGTATATGTTATTGTTAGTAATTAATAAATCAATCCGCAAATGTGTTTAAATATATTGGATATATTATTGTTTACATTTTAAATTAAACAAATATAAAGATAATAAATGAATCCTTGATACTCTATTTATATTTGGATCGCGTTAAATTTAAAAAATCAGCGATAAGTGGTAACATATATTATATGATACTTTAAAATGTACAAATATTTAGGAGAAAAGAAAACAACTTACAAAATAATTAAAATACTACCATTTGTGCCAATCAACAGATTCGTGTTATTTTTGTATTTATCTCAACATTCGCGTTAACATTCTAAATAAATACAAGTTTTAAAATAATTTTGATGTAGTGTTTAGGTATCAAACTTGACTTTGTTATGGTAAAATTACTTTTGTACGTGTTTGCATATTTCTACTATTTTAGCAGTTTTCGTCATATTTGGAATATAATCTAATTTGCTAAGGATATAAACATTTAAAAAACACATTTGGCTTTGCATGTGTCAAATAGGTATTATTATATTTCTCCACAGCATACACTAGAACTGTAACAATTATTACTGTAGGAACAGTAGTATTGTTACAAACAAATTGTAAATATCATAACTGCTATTTCCGAACGATAATATTTTTGTCATAAAATTAACCTCATTTGTTCCCACTTGCAAATTCGCCAAATTTGTTGCAAGATGTTTCAAACTTGATTACTTGTAGTTGGGAAACTGTTTTATCTGATGAATTTTTGAAAAAATCCCGTTCTTGTATCATTTTATCTTTATCTAGTATGCCTTTTGTTTTTTATTATGGAATTTCTTATATACATTTATCTGTTTATTAATTGTTTATCAGTGTGCATTGCATTGCTAAAAATATATACAGGGTGGTCTGCTTCTCATGGCTAAAAAAATATACAGGCTGGCTCAAATTAGAAAAACGTTGTACCTTTTAATGATCATTAAGGTAAACCAAACAAGACATCTCCTGCCGTTACTAGAATATCGGTACAGAGGGATAAGAATCAATTGGTCACACGTTAATATGTAACAATACTATATAAATTTAAAAAAGACAGCAATTTAAATAAAAAATCTAGTTGTTCTTGACTTAAAACAAAAATCAGCAAACATTTTGACAGCATTCTGTATTTCCATTCATGAAATATTTAAATATTTAAAAATGTAGGTAGCATACGTCGAGTCTGTCAAAATGTGGTTGATTTTTGTTTTATGTAAAGAATTACTAGATTTTTATTTAAATTATTGTGTTTTTTTTTAAATTTTATTAGTTATTCTAAAAAAATAAAATAATACTTTTACATATTAAGTCAAGATCGAGTATAACGTCCATAAGACGTCCTTCTCTGTTACACAAATTAAATTTGTTTGTTCCTAGATTTGAAACACATGCTACTTTCCATTGCGACTTTGATAATACAAATGTAATGACGAAATCACCAACAGTTAATGCATGTACTCTTTTTAATTCTATATCTTCTTTGTGTGATCTCCATTTTGATAAATTATCTACAATAATTCATTTGTATGAAGAAAAATTCAATAGTAACTTTAAGTATATCTGTCTTTAGTATATCAATTAAAATAATTTTATAATGTAGCACCATACAAATTACATGTATCTTGTTTTGCTTTCCTGTAATTGGGTTTTACCTGTGGGAAAATAAATATTATTATTATTAAGTATAAGAAAAAAATAACCTCGTAGAAATTTTTCTCATATATTCTTATCCCTCTTTATCAAATTCCAACTCTTTCTGTTGAAGAATAATGATGCTAGATGGCATTTTCTAAAATCGTAATCTTCAGTTTTTCACAATATTTCAGCAACAGAGACATATATCTTGCATCTGTTTGATTTACCTTAATGGCCATCAAAATTCAAATTCTTCTAATTTGAGCGACCCTATATATTTGCGGTTTCCGAGGTACCTTAAACAACAGACCACCCTGTATATATTTTCTAGTATATTTTATTTTTTTTCTTCAAACGCACATAAAACAATGACCTTGAACACATCTTCATTTGTTAAGAAAATTAAATACTTACCCTTACCACGTGTTATAGGAAGGCAACACTGCTTTACACTGGGCAGCACAGACAGGTCTAAAGAGATGTGTGGAGCTTCTCTTGGCACATGGTGCCCCCCTTTTTGTGGAAAATAACGACAAACTTACACCCTGCGATCTGGCCATGAGAGGATCCCACCACGACATAGCTAGATTGTTGGAAAGCAGAATGGTTTTTGTAAGTAATAATACTGAAGAAATATCTTGCTATTAGAGCTTATACTTAACACATTGTTTCTTTATATGAGTTAGACTTAATAATAGCTTTTGAAAATCTATTTGCAGGCAGATAACGCTGACGTAGTAAATGAAGACGAAATAATCAGTGATCAAGAAGTATATAGCGGGTTGCGAAGCCAAGATTTGCAAGAAGCTAAGGATCAGTTACTTGTTGATACTTCTGATATGCTGAAGATTCCTTTATTTACAGCGGAAGCTTTGTTGAGGGATAATGGTAAGTTCCAAAACTAGTTAAGGCGCGTTCTCACGATTTGATTTTAGTTGATCAACTTCTATGGATCAACTAAAATCGGTCAAGTTTTTGGTTCACACATTTCAAGCGAAACTTGAAACAACAGTTGATATAAAACTGCGAGAAATGCAGCGGTTCGTGCGGGTGAAAATATTATTTCCAGTTTATTGATTTAAGAACTAAGAAAAATGATCTTGCAATGGGAGGGATTTCATAAAAACACCGTTTTTGGATAAGAACTTGGATCCTTAGGAAAAATTAGTGACACAGTCCTATAAATTTTACCATAGTATCCTCTGGTTATTTTGATGGTTCGACTGATCGACTGATAAATGTTGACCCGCTTCAAACACGTTTCAGCCCGTCTGGAAACCATTCATGATTCATAACTTGAACGATAAAGTTCGACTGGGTCAGTCTATAGTAGAATCAACTGAACTTGAATATATGTTCCCACAGCAATTATCCTTCAATTTGTGTTGATCCACAAAAATTGATAAAAATCGATTCGTGAGAATACGCCTTTAGTAGAGAAGTTTATTCTGAATTTAGGCTAGGCGACAACTCTGTTTCTTTATGGAAGACAAACTGTTGTTAAAATTTTAAACTTGTTGAAGTACCAAATTTGATGATTTACAGTTATATAGATTTGTTAATAATATCTTCCGTTGCTTCTTCGTCTTTTCAACATTTGCGTTTAATTTTCTTAGGACTCTAATCTTTCTATAATTTGGTTTGCTTATCAATAATTTTTTGGTTTTTTTTCTCAGATAATGTCTTTTTATTATTTTTGTTATTTCCTATATAGAGAAAAACCTGCTTTGTTTGCATTGTAGTCTACCAATCGTAACTATTCCTGCAAACACGGAATTCCAGGAAACAACTACTCTGCGGGCTAATGCCCCGACCAGCATTGAATTACACCTGGAAAACCTATAGCAACAGCTAGAGTCATTCGTCAGACGCCCACCAGACATATACCGGTTTCGAGCTTATTAGCTCTCATCAGTATGCCATAGGTGAGGTATCCGACGAATAATCCTAGCTTTCGTCTGTCTAACTCGACAGAAGGGACCATGAGTACGCGGTGTAGAACTAAGTACATCTATCGGCCGTTCGCTACTCCATGCCGGACTGAAAACGTCACAAGCACGAAGCGTTCTACATGCAGTAGACACCATTGAAAGCTGTCGACCTTTATCGCGATCGGCGAGAACTCGCCGATCGTAGATGTAGTTAGTTCTACACCGCGTACTCATGGTCCCTTCTGTCGGGTTAGACAGACGAAAGCAGCTAGGATTATTCGTCGGATATCTCACCTATGGCATACTGATGAGAGCTAATAAGCTCGAAACCGGTATATGTCTGGTGGGCGTCTGACGAATGACTCTAGCTGTTGCTATAGGTTTTCCAGGTGTAATTCAATGCTGGTCGGCGCATTAGCCCGCAGAGTAGTTGTTTCCTGGAATTCCGTGTTTGCAAAATATCGTTTCTCGCCGATCGCGATAAAGGTCGACAGCTTTCAATGGTGTCTACTGCATGTAGAACGCTTCGTGTCTGTGACGTTTTCAGTCCGGCATGGAGTAGCGAACGGCCGATAGATGTAGTTAGTTCTACACCGCGTAACTATTCCTTTTTTAATTCTGTTTCTAACTGTCCTGCGATATTATTGCCAAAAATATTACTCAACATTCGAGGCCAGTTGACAAAAAATTTGTTATTTTGTTCCCCTGAAGACACGTACCTTGTATCTGATAACTTTTAACTTCATTTGGAAAAACCAATAAAAAATTCCTTCAGTAATAGTACAAGTATTTTATTCCTCTAGAAAACATCCATAAAATTAATTTTAAACTGTTTTCCTACTAAGTCTATAAATAATATTTTATTTTTTCGTATCCATACCTCCGACCTTTAAAAATGA
The DNA here is from genome assembly GCA_025584915.1 of Monochamus saltuarius. Lineage (NCBI taxonomy): Eukaryota > Metazoa > Arthropoda > Insecta > Coleoptera > Cerambycidae > Monochamus > Monochamus saltuarius. The sequence goes on from CM046722.1 coordinate 12,371,105, forward strand.
GCTACCGGCTTATCTAAGATCTAAGTCTCCATCATAAAAAATTAATTGTTGTACATAAATTTGCAATGCAGATTATGTACCGTGTCAATCAAATTGTAATCTGAATATTTATAGGCCAGAATAAAGACGTAGGCGTACATAACGTTTTAGGGTGGCTAGTAATTGGCCGAATTAGGTCATCACTTTGTTTTCGTCGGAAAGGTTATAAGTTCATATTAAAATTTTATATAAAAGTGAACATTAATTTTTTATCTTATAGGTAAAGATGTCTGTTGTACCAGCGAATATCTGAGTACTTATTATTTACAAATTCGTTTCTAAAAAAATTGTATCTACGTGTCAGATAAACATGTGGATATGTTTATCTGACATCTGAAAAGTAAGTATGTAAATAATTTACATAAGGAACAGTAAATAGTTATAAGAATTTGTTATACAATTCACTTAGAAATGAACAAGTGGACCAATGAATATCTGAGGTTGCCATCAAGGGTTCTTTAACTTTTGCGGAACTGTGCAAGAAAGTTTTTTTTTCAGCCTCTTGGGAGAAAAATCCAATGGACTTGAATTACGTGGTCCGAAGGCCACTTGATTTGATCGTTTGTCCCTATTCACTTATCTGGGGAGATTTCATTTAAATATTTATACCGTTCTGGACTATTCTCCTAACAGGGTGAATTTTATACACACACGTGCACTTTTATATGAAATTCTAATTTGGAAATTCTTCATATTTTTAGAATTTTGAATTTTTGACATATTTCAAACTCTTGAAGACAAAATAAGTCTAGCTGTTCCGTTTACTTTCTATATAAACACCAGTAGAATATATTCCTTTTCTGGATTTTCAGAATGGTCCAGAGAGTTGCTATTGGAGAAGTGGATGAGGGATCCTGTGGAATGTTGCCAGCTAGCTGGTGTTCAAGCACCGTCTTCTGTTTTACAACATGCTGGTTCTATAGAATCTAGTATATCCACAGACACTACGGGTGAAGTCAACGAAGTTATGGTAAGTCTGAAAATAGGAAGGATAAAGACCAAACTAATACTGAAGGTCAACTTTTATTCAAATATCACAATTTCTTCTTTATTGCAAGCTTTTGTAGCAGTTATCAATGGTAGAATAATTTCTAAACTGTGTGTTATGATGTCTTTGTACACCTCAAGAATTCTAAACTGATGACAAGGTCGGGAAATTATTCAACCAATCTAATTTACAGCAATTTAAACTGTTTTTCAAAACATGATGATTAATGAATGATATGTCACTTTCACTCTAAAAATATACAGAATATCTTTCAATTAACAGTGTGAAATATGTCTCTTCACCATTTCAAATTGGGAGCAACCAGTGAAGATGTCCTGCAAACACTCCTTCTGCAAAATTTGCTGGAAAAGTTATCTCACCACAAAGATACAGGACGGTGATGCACACAACATACTTTGCCCTGCTTATCAGTGCCACATTTTGGTTCCTGTCGAGCTGATTGAGAAGCTGGTTACACCTGATATGGCTCGGAGGTATCTACAGTTTGACATAAAGGTAATGATAAACATAAGTATTTTCACGTAAGACTTCAGATAGTGTGAAACTTACACTTTCCAAAATACAAAAGATTCGTTAAATTATTAATGAAGTGTTAGAAGAATTTTAAAGTATTTTCCAATAAAGATAGCGGGTACAATTTGTTCCAATGTATTATTTAAATGTTCAAACTGTTACTAGCGATATATTGGACAAAGATACCGAACATCTGTGACCCAGAGTCGACAACATGAATCTTAAAGACTGTTAGTTTCAACAATGGTTTTATAAACGTGCTATATTCCAAATAGGGAGAAGTGGGACACTCTTTTTGAAAGGTAGCTTATAGAACCCTATAAAATTCAAATCAAAAGATATTATCTTCAGTATATTAATCAGATATAGAAATTACTTATCAAAATATTTTATAAAAAAATAGTCCAAATTTGATTTATTATAATTCCTTCCCATTCGTAAATATTTTAATGCAACCTAGTTATCTGTTAACTGAGTCGAATATCGTTTATAGTGTTTTTATACTCCAGTTTGCTCTGCCCGTTCAATTAAACTTTATCAGTAAGTTATAAACTTGAGGGAGTATGAAAAACTTTATATTCCCCTGCGCTCAAGGAAAATTGAATCAGCACCTGCTATCTAATACTACGCGTCGAATGCAGTAGTTGCTTTGCACTCAAAAGGGCATTGCTGCAGCTTAGTTAGCACTTTACGGTTTCAGCGACGTTTAAACTAAATTTTATTAGGAAGTTACATTGTGTGAACAAAACTTCAGTACCATGAACAAAAGTGATTGACGCAGATAGTATATAATTTTATTAACAGTGCCTTGATTGTCGTGAATGTCAAACGCATCATAAGGCTTTCATTATCAATGTGCACTTCCCTGGTCTTGGCTGGGAAGCTTTGACTTGTCATTGTTGTTCTTGGGTTAGGGTCTGTGGTCATCAGATTCCATATAGGGGACGATTCATTGGGAATTGTACAAACATTTACAGTTAATACAGAACTTTTAGGCCCTGACCTATTACGTAGACCATAGTATAACATTCCTGTTCGGGAAAATTGTGGCCATTGCTCATAATTACCTTTAAATTCACGTATGTTCACCTGTGGAAATTTAACATTGAAATTGTTATGATTTTCTAGCTGATTAGATGAACTTAATGCCCCAGATTGAGGTACTGTTACCTTCATATGCTTAATGTAGTATTTTCTTGGATTTCGCCAAGAACTTGTAATATTTATTTTATTTTCGAAATATTCGCGTTCTTCGCAGCTCTCTTTAACTTGTTTCTGATTTTCGTCTGCGCACACTATTTCCATTCGTATACTATTAAATCCATTGAAAATGCTATGAAGTGAGTCTGCACGGGCTTGCAATTGTATTAACGAACCTGTTTTTTCATCAAAAGTTTCAACAAAGTGATGTTTGACAGCTCTCTTTTAAATTATCAAATTGTTACCAAAACTGTTAAACTGTTGATACTAGCTGTTTTGAACGTAAACTATTTCGATAAGAAAGTGAGAACTTGAAAACCTGACCTTTATTAGATTGCTGACTCCAACGCCTCCAATTAATCTGCTAATATTCCTGATAAATTCCTGAGCTTTCACCGTCCTATTACTTAAATATGTATAGACGAAATGCCTTCTTCTACTATAACTTGATATACTCTTGATATGTTGCTCTGCTACTCGTTGACTAAAAATGATACTTGACTGATATGATACTAAGATCCGCAAGAAGGACCAAAATGTTGCGAATAACTCCCCTTTTTACTAGGTATTTGACCCGGTATGATGTTACTCTGCTTATTTTCTCTTGATAATTGATTTCTTGAGGTTTCAATCGCAATGGTTATACTTTAATATGTATATTGCTTTGATTTAAGTGGACTGTAGCTACAATTATGTTAATGTATGCGATATACAAAAGATATATTTTTATACTATTCATTTTATGTATTTACATTTTCATAAGAACTGATAGTCTAAGATCCGGCTGCACAATTAGTACATTCATAAAGTAGTTAACCGAGATTTAATTTTTATGTAATTTTATAAATGGAGGAACCCATTTCTCATGAGGTGCCAATTAAAAAGTGCTCGCGATTATTATTAATTAAAATATTATTAATTGGCTTTTCGTGAATCATTTCGTTCACGTCCTATGGAAATAAAGTATATTCTACTTCACGGCAATGTATTTAAGGACTTTGAAAAGGCACAGTTGCTATATTGATCACTTAGCCGTAATCTCTCCGTAGCCAGGTGTAAACAGATATAATTTTGTTAAATTTTTACGTTCATGGCGTATATTCATTTCAATTGTGCCACATTAAAGCTAATTTTTGTACGTTTGTTTTTCTGTACGTGATGTAACATGTCTGCCTATAAAAACAAGCCGCAAATAAGAGTTGCCTGCCGTTAAAGATGCTAGGTAATTAAAATAAAGTGACAGAGAGTGAGCGCGCAACGTTACTTGTTAGACGAGGATGCTAAAGGCCAGCTATGCGCATTTTTTAAGCTACTGCGCTGAAGCATTTATTGTTATTCTAACCACACTAACTAAATTATCCATGGTATTACGAAATAGGCATAAAATACAAAAAGCACACACCAATTGACAGTTCTACACAAAAGCATAACATTCTACTTATTATCATAATATGTCAAGTTTCAAGTTGTTTGTCCTACAGCCGCTATTTTTAAAGTGATTTGACAGCAAAGTGACAGCACGTTGGATTGCTCTATACGCATCAGTGTTTATTGTTGTTGTTTTATTAATATTGACATACTACTATTTCAGTTAATTCAAACTCTGACTTTGAATAAGCGAGAAAAAACGTAATATAAGCTTTTATAATTTTTTAATTAATTTTTTTGTCTAACACTAATGTTTTTTGTATGAATAGTTGATTATTTTGTAACTCATATTTACTATTATCAATTTACTGTACTTAATTAATTTGTAACTCATGACTATACTCGCGACAAGAATTCACTTACGCCATACGAACAAATGAATAATGCATTATATTTTCAACAAAATATTTAAGATACTGCAACTTAATGTAATAAAACTATATACTACCACTAAAAGTTTGCTTTATATATTGCACTCAATTGCAAAAAATATTGTTTTTAACGCCACCAGATATCGAAAATTATGTTGACAATAAGAATCACGTCAGCCGTGACGTAAGACGTCTGAATTCTTGACGCGAGTATACACTGAAAACATCAATAAAATCAAACATTTGCTTAAACACGGCCTACATAATAAATTTTCTTTGACGTAAGTAACCAAAATATTATTTTTCATAATAATTTTTGATATTATTTTATCTATTTAATATTTTTTGGAGTATTTAAATTGAGTAGCTCTTAATACTACTTAGATCGTTGGTTGAGAACCCTATCTATTGAGGCATGCGCAGTAGCTTAAAAACCCGTACAGTTGACCTTTAGCATCCTCGTCTAACAAGTAACGTTTTAATTACCTAGCATCTTTAACGGCAGGAAACTCCTATTTGCGGCGTTTTTATGGGCAGACATGTTACATCACGTACAGAAAAAAAAAATAGCTTTAATGTGGCACAACTGAAATGAATATAAGCCATGAACGTAAAAATTTAAAAAAATATATTACGGCTAAGTGATCAATAGCAACTGTGCCTTTTCAAAGTTCTTAAATACATTGCCGTTAAGTAGAATATGCTTTATTTCCATAGGGCGTGAACGATATGTTTCACGAAAAGCCAATTAATAATATTTTAATTAATAATAATCGCGGGCACTTTTTAATTGGCACCTCATTAGAAATTTATAAAATTACATAAAAATTAAATCTCGGTTAACTACATTATGAATGTACTAATTTTGCAGCCGGATCCCGTACTATGAACTTTGTTTTTATTTTATTTTCTACAGCCTCCGAATACCATTATGAGGCTATTCAACAAAAACATTATTCAGTTGACTCTTTACTTATTACAACCATGTAGTCTCAAATATGCATATGGTTGCACTTTCACCCTTTTTCAGGATGTTAATTTTCAAAAAATGCTATTTGCTATTGCCGAACAAAAACAGCTGTTTGTTCCTAAAAACGCTTTTTGTATGCAGTGGTAAGTTTTCTATTCAATATCCACTACATTTCATCGTATAAAAGATTCATTTTTACCATTTTACAACTTGGAAATATAACACGGTCTTGTTGCAATTCAGACTCTGGACAGTTCTAAATAATTCAAGTATAAACTCCAATCCTTCCATCGCAACGTCGGTCGGTCGGTCGAGCTCAATTCATTAGAAGCGCGAGGAATTCATCTGTAAATTTTATTGGGCCGACCCGCATCGAGTTTGAGCGAAATTTGCATAACGAGGGTACTTCACTTTTAAAAGGCGCTGAAAAGTCGATGCTACGGCGTAAATATGTACATAAGCCTATCAAGAAGTGAAAAAAGTAAATGTCGATCAATCGCGGAGAGCTTTGAACGCTCTAGCGTACCAATTTATTCTGGTTTTGAGTTCTGATTGAACGAATGGCTCTGAAATTTAAAGAAAATATTTTGTTTCGAATCCTTTTCAGAGTTATTCAAACGTGATTTCCAGAAATGAAATTCTCTGGTGCAGTTGTATGGACGTTAAGTTCAAGTCTAGAGCCATGTTGTACAAAATATAAATATGGTTTAGTTTGGATTCATTAAAGATGCAACTAAACCATCAAAAATGATGTAGAGTTAAAGAGTAAAAAAATATCGATGACAGTATTATTTGGAATCAATGAGTCTAGAAATGATCACCCAATGTTTATTGAGACAAAAATTATGTAGATAGAGAAATATTTATTTTTCATATCTCAACACTGAACTAATGATTCCCTTTTCGATATAAGAAGGAATACATTGTACCATTTGAATCTATAAAGTAGAGATGTTATAGAATAGATTATGGAAAGAAATTATAACTCAATGACACCAAATGGAAAATGTAAATCGTTGTTTATTCGGATTTGTATACCACAAACTGTTTTCTTTATTCAATTAATCTTCATTTTTTACGTTTCATCAAGATGACGTGGCATTGGTAACTCGAAGCATCTATTTTCTTTATTTTCTTCAGTTTTCTCAGTATCTCCAGTTTCTTCAATTTCTTCTGCATCTTCATTCATTTGATAGATCAACTATCAGGAAATTCCCTAAATCGATTCTAATGGACTCAAAATTCGTAAGTGGTATAAGTGATCGAGCCAAAGCTTACAACAGCCACAGTTGCTCTCACTTCCAACAAGGGATTATCTTGCGTAATACTGCCGCGCTGAAATTATTTGGATTTGATTTTCGGAGCTATTTAAGAAAAACACGAAAATTTCCCTCATGTATTTAAACAATATGTCGCACAACCAATTTTGGAATCCATTTTAAATTTTTCTCTCCTCATGAGTACAACAAGGTATCAATAACTGAAAAACGCCAATAGCAATTATACGAGAATTCGGTGATTTTCAACTTGTGACTTTAATTTAGTTATATGACTTGTTTTGTAATCATGTATTATTTGACTATAAAGTTTATTTTGGTTTTCAAAACAGGAAAACACCGAGATTGGTTAATATCAAGTCAATATCATATCAAAACTTATTTGAAGAATATTCACATGATCTGGGGTTACCAAGCAACATCGATTCTAGAAATTACACGTTCAGGAAATGTTTCCTTTAATAAATAATTGTGTTCTTTGCGAAGAAAGGTTTAGTGCCATCTCGTTTAAACCAAAGGCGATTGAAACCAATTCATTATTTATTTGGGTCATAAAAACTCAGTAGGTAGTTAATATTTCACGACATTGAAAACCATTTACAGTTATATCCTCTCCAATCCAGCAAAACTTTGAAAGAAGTATCGACGACCCTTCTGACCACAATGCACACCAGACAATGACTCGTTTAGGATATAAGTTTCTCATGAATCAGTCCTGGATTTTTCTCACCACAAACATGATTGTTACATCATATAGCCACCAATTTGAAATAGGATTTACTAGAAAAGAGGAAAATTATCTGGTTGTTCTTTGATGCATCCTGCATTTGTTAATTGTTTTATATGATCCAGTAGCTTTAGTTTCTGTATTATTTGGCCTTTATATGCTTTCAAAATTAAATATTTGTGTAAAATACTCTATGTTATGGATTTACTGAGTCGAATTTGTTGGTGACAAATAGATGCTTCTGAGTTATCACCAAAACTTTCACTAACCAAATCAATATGTTCTTGTGAACGATCTGTACGACTATATTTTCTCTCTTACCAAACCCGTTATCTAAAATTTTTGAACAATTTTATTGATAGTGCATGTAAATGATTAGTAGTAGTAGTAAATATAATGTAATTTTCCTAAGAACATTTTTCACTGAACGTTTATAAAATAATTAATCAATTTAATAGTGTTGTATTGTGTACAACTTCATTTTTATAAGTGCTGTACATTACACTTTTGAAATGTCACAATACTCGGGCAAATTCACATCATACGTTCTTTATAATAGAGTTATCTTGGACGTGTATCGTTCAGTGCGAAATCACTATAAGGTAAAAAGTTACGACCTGTCCCAAATTATTATTTACCCATTGGAGTATCAATCTCTGCCATAATAATAATATAATAATAATTTGCCATCTTTTTAAGAACAACCCTTATAAAAGAAACCTCTTTGTGCGATTTTTGTACGACTGGTGGAAATTGATACCTACTCCAATGGGTAAATAATAATTTGGAACAGGTCGTAGCTTTCCACTTTGAAGTGATCTCGAAGCTAATTTCTAGAGGATTTTTGTGTGTGTAAGAACTCTTTTGTTATAGAAAAATTTAGAAAACGCTCAGTTTGACTTTTTACTTTGTAGATAACCCAGAATATATATGTACAGTAATTGACTAAACAGAATATGTAGTTGTAAGTAGATTAGATTAGCGTACAATCCCATCATAGCTGTTTCGTTAAAGGCATTTGTGGAGAGCAATAAGAGCATCAAATGGTGTCCCATTGCGGGCTGCGGGAGGGCTGTGAGGCTTCCCGAAGCGGAACAAATCGGAAGCAGCAGGACTGCCAACAACAAGCTGGTGCCGATCACTTCGCACGCTGTGGATTGTGGCAACGCCCATTTCTTTTGCTGGGAATGTTTGGGTAAGTAGATGACGACTTAGTGCACGTTTATGCGCCTAGCCACGACTATTCAATGCATACTAAAGCCGAGCCATGCGCTAAAGCAGAGAATCTAGCAAGGTATTATTTACGTGCGGCGCGAGGTTCAGATGAGTACGCGAGGTGAGGAAAAACTGAATTGCGAAAACCGCATTCCGATATATCGATTTGTTTAAAAGATACAGGCTGTTTCTAATGTTTTGCATTTTCCATGGAGCTTTATAACTTCCTTGTTTGCTAATATATTAGATTTTTGTAAAAACATTATTTATTCATTTTTTACATAGATTTCAGTGGCGTATGCAATATTATAGCAATATGTTGGGAATTTTATGGTCAACTTAATTTTTTATTTTTTTACGGTAAAAAATTTAATGAGAATCATTGTTAAGTAATGAACTTGTGTCATTTTCCGTTAAGCTTAATGATGTATTAAAGATTAACCTATTAATATTTTATTTTTGTTACGTATTTAACGAATTTGAATCCAGCATCTAACAGCTGTGAAAAAATAAGAACAGTGCTATGGTTTTTATACCAATTGTTTTTCAAAGGTAGCTAGAAAATTCACCGTAAATAATCGTATTAAGACAGGTGTTGGCTACACTTATTAGAGTTAAAAAGTAATGTATTTTTTTATAAAACACCTTGGATTAAATTACTACAGGTTGATTGCTGTAAAAAGATATAATGTATTTAAAAAACTGCGTAGGTACGCCACTGAAATTTACGTAAAAACTGAATAAATAATGTTTTTTACAAAAATCTAAAACATTAGAAAAGTTATAAAGCGTCATAGATGAAGCAAAAACGTAAGAAACGTCTAACATCGTTTAAACGAATCGAGATATCGAAATGCGATTCTAGTGATTAAATTTTTCTCAAAAAACGAGCTTGTGCGACCTTAGATACTTTTATTCCCCTCCCCCCCTAGAATTATGAGAAACCCTCTAAAAGAGTCTAAATTGGCCCACTCTCAAAATTTAAACAGAGATCAATAGTAAAACACTAGAATAATGGTGGGCCGAGTTGTGATCCTTGTGGTATTCCTAAACTACATCATTTTTATATGATATAAATTATCACTCATTATCTTACGTATCGATTATTTTTAATATAGGAGAGGCTCATGCGCCGTGCGGTTGCAAGCAGTGGCAAGAATGGCATGTGAAAATAAAGGAAGTAAAGCCAGAGGAACTGAAAGCTTCTTGTAGTGGAACTGAAGATGCAGCGAACTGTCTGTGGCTAGTTACAAATTCCAAACCTTGTCCGAATTGTAAAAGCCCCATCCAAAAGAATGAAGGTTGCAACCACATGAAATGTTCAAAGGTAATTCAGAATTAGATTGAAGGACTATTTTCTTCAAGTTTACTGCTGTAAAAATAGTAATTTCAGTTAGATAATTCTTACGTGCATGCATAGATGGCGTCCTTTATTTCGTTCTTTAATTTGGCAGAGAAAGAGTAGAAAAAGAAACAAGGTTTTTTCTTATAATATTTTTCTCTGTGACACTTTGCAATACAGGTAGAGTTAAAACTTAGCTTAAAAGTTTAAAGTGAATCATTTTCTTCAGTAAAAATCAATGGCTTAAATATCTTTGTTTATGTTAAGAGAATATCTAATTCTAATTAGAAAAGAAAATTAGAATCCTAATCTGGAAAGAATGCTTTTTAACGAAGTGTATCGAGAGCTTCGCTTGTCTGAAAATAAATTTTAATATTTTCCCTGAAAACATACCTTACATCATTGACGTAGAAGGATAGGCGGTTGAAAAGTGACTAAATCCCCATAATTACGTCACTGACTTCAGATGAGGAAATATATTCACTTTGAAATATTAACCATTCATTATTATCAATATTGTGTAAATTTAAATGAAAAATATTTATTTGTTTAGTAAGTAATAAAGACAATATATATTTCAATTTGACTGCATTATTCGCAAAAACGAAGTATAACAGAGAACATTTTTAAGTTAAAAACGAAAATTCGAATGCCCTGTATAATATTCTCAATCATTTTATAAAAACAATTTATGGCATTAAACCATTTCGTAGAATTAAAGACTCTAAAGTAATAATTGTGTTCAATTCCAAATTTAAGCATTTTTTGATAATATATGCCTGAAATCGTTGGATTAGAAAGCAAAAATATAATTTTTGTTGACTACAATGTCCACAAAACACTGTACTTGAAATCAGCAACTCTACTTTGTATTCAAATTCCATTAACTCCACCGCATCCATGAACATTAAGAAGGAGAGCTAGTAGATTGCTTCCGATTTAGACTCATTTAATTGCATAGTGGCCTTACAGCTGAAACTTGTGTGTGATTTACTATCAAGTAAAGGGGATAGCCTTACAATTGGCGTATACACAGCCGTAAACTTGAAGCAACTGTAAATTTGAATCACATTTAAATTTATATCTTTCTTAAATATGTTTCTAGATTTGGATATTATGTTGCAACTGCTCAAATTTTTCTATACACTGTTAAAGTGTTCTTTTGGTTTTGTTTAGTTAGCTTAGTAGGATGTAGTGGAGTTACTTTTATATGCAGGCTGATCCAGAAGTTATCCAAAAATTATTTTGAATATACAGGGAACTTTTACAAATACAGTTTTGTAAAAAGGGCAGTTCGAAAATGATTTTAAAAATACACTTCTGCAGGGCACTGCAATTAAAATAATTTGATATACCTGATGTTACAATAACTGTTCAAAATTTTGTTCATCGATGTGTAAACACAAATGTTTCTGATTCTTGACCGTTTTGAACTCGTAAGTTACTATTGCCGGCAGCTATAATACGTTTAAGTAAATCGTCAATAGTGTCCACTTCGATGCTATACATTTAATTTCCGCACAAAAGAAGTCCAAAGGATTTAAGTCGGGAAATCGTTGCGGCCATAGAATCGATCCTACTCTTCCAATCCATCGTACCCCTGGAACTTAATTACGATACTCCTGAACATTTTGTCGAAAATGAGAGGGAGCACCATCGTGCAAGAACCACATTCGGAGTCGGACAGCTGAGGTTGGTGGTTCAATCAAGCAATCATCGATAATATCTGCGCAAACATTTAAAGGAAAGTTTGCTATGCACGTAAACCATTTTTGACATGTTAATACCAAAACCGGATTTCAGTATTCGGTATCGCCTGGGGCTACGTATAGAGAGCACGCAAGAGACTACATAGCCCATGTATGGGAAAATACTACAACTTCAATATTTTTTTCTCGGAAACTATAAGATTTTACAAAATTTCTTTTTACGATATTGACCCCAGTTTTTGATATCGCATCTATTCCCAATTTGTTTTGGATAAGTTGTGAATCACACTGTATACTCGTATTCCAAAGTAATTGACATGTAAGGAAACACTTAACGATAATGTTAAGAAAGTTGTGTAATCTGTAACGTTTAAATATTAGAAAACTATCCTATAAGTAACTCTGTACATAAATGTTTGTAATACGCAGACATTTTCTGTATCTGTTGTGGTATGTAGTTGTCATATAATTTTAGTGCAAATTTGACTTCTGCTGGGTGTGCCAAGAGTCTTGGAAGCGCCACAGCTCTGCTACAGGAGGATATTTCAGATGCAACAGGTTTGAAGCAGTCCACAAAGCAGACGAAAAACAAGGTAGCCTGATTACAGAGGCCATGGACAGAAATAACCAAATGCAAGAGATGTCCCGCTTTCTCCACTTCTACACTAGGTTCAGAAACCACGAAAACAGCCAAAAACTTGAGGAACCCTTGTTGACTAGCGTCAAGCAGAAGATGGACGTGTTGGCGAGCAGTTTAGGGTTAAAAAGTGGTGAAGGTAATGTTAATAGTACCTCTGTTTCTTGCATTTCCTTTTGTGTGTAACATAAAAGATATTTAAACAAATAATAGTAATGGTAATTTATTCTAGCAAAATCATATGCATGACATTGGGTGTATCAAAATACGTACAAGTTGAACAGACAAATAATATGAACAGTTGAGATGGTCCCTAAATTAGTAAAATATATAATATAACAATTACATACATGACCTATGAGACAATTATACGGAATAAAAATAATCTTCAACCTTGTATCAATACAAAACAATTATGTAAACTTTTATTTTCTTTTGAACAGATGTCTTTAATACTGAATGGGATATTATTGAAAAACATTATATCAGCATAAAATGGTGGCGATGTCTTTCTAAATAATTGATAATTCTAATACACATAAACTGAAAATACTTATCTATCTATAATTATCAGTACACTATGATCATCTCTTTGGTAGTTGTAGTAGTTAAAAGCCTTAATTTAAGTTCCTCAGGGTATTTTTTGGAGCTCAATCCATAGATTTTTCTTAGAAAATGACTCAGCAACGTAAATGCACACCTTTGGCAATCATTGTAGATATGCAGTCAATTCCCATTGCTGTAGCATAAGAAAGAAGTTGCAAGTTATTGATGAATCTCAGTACTTACTTATTTCATTAAAGAATATCTATTTTAATTAAATAATTCGTTAATAGTGTTAACATTGCGCCATCGACGGAAGTGAATATTCACGGAATTAAAGACAATGCAATTGAATTAGTAGACAATTGATCTCAATTTAAATACATCAATTATGTTCACTAAAAAAACTGATAACAACCTTACAAGGTTAAATTATCAATACCTTGATTAAGAAAAGCGTTAATTATCAATGGTGTGACGGTCTCATACTTAACCAACCAAATAATTTACCATGCCAGCCTCCAAATATAAAAGTCTTCGTCTTGAAAATAAAAGTCAGTTCGTCTTCTGTAACCAAGCAATATGTTCAAACTCATCATCCCCGCTATTTTACTAGTTCAGGTGGTCCACAGTCAAATGATGGGCGGCGGTATGATCCGAGGCGGCGGTAAAATGATGAGTTCTCCTATGATGATGGGAGGTGGAGGTGGCGCTGGGATGATGGGTGCTGGTATGATGGGCGGTGGAATGATGGGTGGAGGTGCTGGTATGATGGGAGCAGGCATGATGGGAGGCGGTGCCGGAATGATGGGAGCAGGTTCCAGCATGATCGGCATGGGCTCTGGAATGATGGGAGGCAGAGCTGGAATGATGGGCGTTGGAAGTGGAATGATGGGCGGCGGTGCTGGAATGATGGGCGGTGGTGCTGGGATGATGAGTGGCGGCGCTGGAATGATGAGCGGTGGCGGCGGTATGATGGGCGCCGGTATGATGATATAAGGATTGTGTTTAAAACTTTTTTCGATGTTCCTGGCAGATTTAGTTTATGTAATTTCGTTAAAGCTTTATTTGCAGTAAACTGATCAAGTGGCCGTAACTTTTTGAAGCAGTGTAGAAGAACACTCATTTTTCTAGAAATGTGATGTCCAGAGCAATGTATAAGATGTGAATATAATAGAATTAGAGCAAATATTTAGTTATTTATTAATTTATGTAATTTATGATGTTAAATAAGTGATAAATTAGTTTAAAATATGTCTATTATGTCTCAGGTATTTGTATAATAATAAAATTGTGCTGAATAGAATTACGTAGTTTAAATGATGAAATAGTTTTTGTGGTGGTTTATTTAAATTTGTATCAATGTATACTAGAGTGTTTAGGTACGTTAAAAAAACAAAAAAGATAGCAGCAAATTAGAATAGATACACTACATACCTAAAAAAGAGCACACAAATGAATAGATACAACTAACATAAAATGATTACAGACTAATTTTATTAAAAATATTACAAGCATACAAAATAAAGACATATTAAATTAATACAGCTGATAAGGACAAACAAAGAATGAAAATAAATAATGAAATGTTATGGAAGTCACTTGATATCGTAAAAAGCGTTATTCAAATCTTATCCGCGAGATCTCTATAAAAGTGACGAAGACAGAATCTGTATCCCTCTTTGTACAGAGTGAGTCTGAAAGAATGGGTCAACACTAAGCTGGAGGTACTAGACACTGAAATTTTATATCTGAGCTCATCGTGCCTTACACGAAGGTCGCTGGTTTAAGAAATACAGGGTGTTCAAGGTTTAAATGTTATTCTGACATTTCTCAATAATTGGGAATGTCTCTAGTACCTTCAGCTAAGTGTTGACCCATTCTTTCTAACTCACCCTGTATATTAAAGTAAAACAGTGTCGGCTTCTTTTGCAAAATAATATTTATCGTAATTTTAATGCTATTCACTATTGGAAAAACCCAAATATGCAAAGTGTATATTTTGCATATTATGCATTTTTAAAAATATTTGCTTAAAAAGTTGCATAAAATTCATCGCGCTGAAAGAATTTAGGATTACATAAATGTTTGGCAGGTATTTTCACTCTTTTGATTTCGGAATAGATCGGTCTACTTAGAACATATGGTTCATACATAATATGATCTCGTCATAGATTATTGTTTCAGAAATTTATTTATTTTATTTCTGATCGAGCTTTTGAAGTTATCACGTTGATTGTGTTTTGTATCTAAGGGAAGCTGTATTTTATCTGTTTATTTTGTTGTTGTAATTGTTTTTATTGTTTATTTTTAAACGAAAGAATAAATTTATATTTTTCAAATATTTTTTGCATATTTTTAATATTTTGTGAATATTTATGCCCATATTTTTAATATTTGCACTTGTTAATTTGAGTATCCATATTCATTATAAACGCGCTTATATTTTTAGAAGAACGTATATGTACTTTCTTTTCTTCTTTAACTTAACATTGATATTATTTAACTATATAATGAAGGCCGTATTTCCTTCAGGCAATAACTTTACATTAATTTCTCAGATGCTGGAGAGAAAAACACTAAATTTATAGAAGACGGTGTAAGAGAATTGCTCAAAGCTAGACGAGTACTATGCGGCTCTTATGTCTATGGATATTACCTTGAGGACGATGGATATAACAAAACGATATTTGAATTTATGCAGGTTTGTTGACTTTGAAAAGCATTTTAATTGCACTTACGTTTCCGAGTAGGTACACTTGAGTTCCTTGTTATTACTAATTTGCAAGAAAAATTAATACAATCAGAACCAAAAAAGAAAACTTTACATCGCTATTGCAGTTTAAAGTAGTCATCAATAAAGTTTTATATATTTCAATGTTTGTTTAAATTTATGCTTAATGAAAATATCTTGCATCAAAAATGGCATGCAGGAGTTGTATGAACTTATTTTGCATAGAAATATTTATAAAACATCATATTTTTCTAGAATGAATTAGAGGAAGTAACTGAAAAGCTTAGCGAGATGATAGCTAGGCCCTACTTGCGCACACCAAAGGCTGTGATAGTCCAAACCACTGCTTTGGCTAGAAGAAAGAGGCATGAATTCGTTAGAGCCGTGGCCCAAGGACTGATACCTCCGGAGACTCCACCTATGCAAAGGAAGAGGAAAAAGAGATATTTAGATGTAAGGGACAATTATTTTACTAACACCTACATTAACTATTTTTTTCTGTTTTTGTTATTTATCAAAATACATCGTTATCGTATATCCTGTTATATATTCCAGTCTGATCTCACTCAGACCAGTGCTTGGTTGAAAGATTGTGAATGGCCTGAGTACGATACTGATGAAGAAACTGATTTAAGCGTAACGCACAAAAGCTTTCCATATAGTCGTGGATCACCCTCAAAGGAACATCAGTGTGGACTGTTATGCAACAGAAGTTGTGGACGTAAGTGTGAAAATTACTAACTTCTCTATTAATCTTCTAGGAGTTTCATTACGCGTTGACATATATCCGAGATATAGTACAAACAATTAACAGATAATAACAAAGGACATAAATGAAAATTATAATCTTTTTATATTAGGGTCAGACTACAGCATGGAGCTTATCATTGCTTTGGAGATGTCTAGACTTCAAATGATAGAAGACAGGATGAAGCAAGCGCAAGCGAGTGTCATAACACCTGATCCTGGTTCCAGCATTTCCAATAACAGCAATGAGAGTGCTGACGAACAACTGAAACTGGCCATCCAGCTCAGTTTGCAAGAATCTTCCGCTGCAATAGGCAAGCACAGCGAAGAAGGTCAAGGGTTATCGAGTTATCAGCGAACAAATGCGGATATTACAGTGGACTATTTCCTCAAATCGCTCGCCAATCACAAGATCGACTTAAAATCTTTGGACAAGTTTGGTTCCGAGGCGGACAAAGAGTTGTTCTTTAGACCGTGCAAGGGTAACGAAGATGGAAGATTCCAGATTTCTGATATCCACGAAAACGGTAAGACTGAATAAACTATTGAAATGTTTTTCTAATACAAATATATATTTGTTGTTATAGGATTTGCTTTTGAAGACACAGACGACTACGACGATACAGACATCCGCTTGAAACGCTCCCATTCCACAGGCGATCTATGCGTTCGAAGAAATGGTCGTGGAACTAGGATCAGGATGAACGGAGGTGACGAACCACGTTACCATCTCGATTCAGATCACAGTAGCCAACACGACGATAAGCCGGAAGACATGGTGAGAAGACTGCTTTCACTGCCCTCGACCTCTGTTCGCACAAAACAGTTCCTTCTGCTGCACACGTCATATCCCGAGGAGGAGTCTTACCAAGGCCAAAGTTCAGTGGAAGACACCACCACGTCCGACTCGATGAACGCTGATATGGAAGTCTGTGGCATCCTTAGTTCAGTTACTGATGAAGACTTAGGTAATATGCACGTTCGATAAAAGTGATATATAATAATAAGCATTTAAAATATTTCAGGCAGAAGCTACGACGAGGAAATCAAAAAGACTGATCAATTAGCCAAAGTTGCTGAATGCAAGAAGCAAACCCATAATCCATTTGCCACCTTGAAAGCAAAACTGTGTTCAGCGCATTTACCAAAGACTAGTTATCTAACGAGAATAGCAGTTAATAAGAGTATAGGTCTATTAAGCGACGGCAGAAACAAAAAGTGCTGTGAAAGTAGCGAGAAAAAGTGTTGCGAGGGAACTAGTAGACAGACGGATGGATCTGATGGGGCTCGAAGTAGTGTAGTCAAAAAGTTTGTTATTGGGAGTGAATGCAAGAGCGAGAAGCACAGCCCTAAGAAGCATCAAAGGGCGAGCACCAAGAGGAATACTTTCTCAAAATCAACAGGGTTCTTGCTAGAAGAACAGAGGAGGGCTTGCAAAGGTATGTGCACACCTTGACATGGACACTTAACATCTATTTTTTTTTCTATGTTTAAAAGAAGTCATTAAACAACAAACTATTTAACAATTTTGTTTTAAAAGTTTTTTGGTTTGTATTTTAACCAACATTGCACCATCACTACTATCTTTTCCATATGAAATTAAGTAGGGTTAAAGCATTTCTCAAATTTTGTTATGGCGTCGAAAGAAGAAAAGTGAACATATCACCGTTAGGGTGTACCAAGTACAATATTCGTTACTTCTATTAAAAGAACCCCAGGTGAAGAGGATTTCCATATTGAACATTTAGTTTCATTAAAAAGTTTTAGTAGTTTAAATCAAAATCTTACAAGAATGAAAAAAATCAATCAAAAACAAAATTCTGGAACCATAGGCTTACTGCAAAAACATTAGAGGCTCTTTCCTATGTTCGTGTTGATATTTTAGACCAAAAATACACAGAAAGTGTACCGATTTAAGATAAAATTATGCACCAAATTACAAACAAATGCCTAAACTGGAGCATATTAATAAAAATCATTTTAAAAATGTTAAACTTGACAACCTTTATTTTGAAAATGCGACTCCGAAATGAAATGTAGCATAAGAAAAGTCTCATTATTTTAGTCCAAAGAATATTTGGTTAACGGATTCACCTTCTAATTTGTAACACTGACAAGTGCACTAATACAACTCACTTCGAGTACTGTCCAGTGGTGGCGTAGGCAAATCTAAGATGCGAGTTTAAAAAAATAATTATTACTCAATTATTTAATCCCCACTGAAAATTATACCATTTATATGTATATAAACATTCTTATAACGACTTTATTAAACAAGTCCTGCCATTGAATGACTTTCCTCTACAAAGATAAATTAATATTTACACATACGATACCATCAAAAAGGTCAAAGCACTATTATTTTAGTTTGATATGCCTGTAATTTGGTTTCAGGTTTTTCCTCAAACCTGAGGATAAAAATCTGCAAGAGCCCAACCAAGTGCAAGAGCGGCCACCCTCTGGAGACCGACAGCTCCAACGAGTACGAGAGCGAAACGGGCATTCCCAAATCCCCCACGCTCTTCATCTCCGGCGTCTCCATATCTCGCACTCCAGAACCTAAATCGCCGGGAATGAGCCTCATCCAAGGCGGAAGACAATCGCGTTCTTCTAGTCTAAGCGTTCCTGTGCCTCTAAACTCGTGTTCTTTGAGTATCTCCAGCACCAGCCTCAACAATTCCAATTCCCTTCCTGCGGAACCCTTTACTCCCTCGCTGGTCAGGTCCACCACGCCAGTGACTTCCAGATCCAATCTCCACACGCCAAGCAGCAGTCCTTCCAGATCGACTAAGGAAAACGGCAAGTCCAAGAGTGCTAGCGAACCAGAACGAGAACGAGAGATGTTTAGGTAACTAACCTATTTTATTTTATTTATGTTTGACATACATTTGAATGCGATATGGCGACACAGAAGCTTTGAGACCTACGAACATTTAACTGCGGTACCCGAAAATTTAATTTGCTTAATATTGATAATCGATTTTCTTAAAAATTTCGAATTACTTTCAAGCTGTATTTGGTTTACTAATTCATGTTTGAATCAACGTATCACTACTGAAAAGAACGTTGAATTATTTTGAAACTACTTTTTATTTACCAGCATATTGGACTCAATGAATTGGATCAATCAACGTGTACTCAATAATGAAATCAACTTCGAATAAATGATTTTTCACGAATAACATAACGTGTGCACGGGAACCTTTATAATGAGGTTATGTACTGGATGTTCTTCTTTCAGGTTTCCGAAATCCTCCACAGATGGCGCTCTGAGTTCGGTTCTCCATGTCCAGGAGTCTAATCTGAGTTCTGATGACTTCCACGAAGCCCTGTTTTTGCTGGAGAGATCGCCCAAAACTAGGGATTCAAAAAGAAGGAAGAAATCGAAGAAGAAAGACAAGGATGACAAAAAGGAGGATGTGAGCTCTATCTTGTAATATTAAAAGACTGTTTATATCGTAAACTGTTGTGAAAAACGCATCGTATATGCGTTTTTGTGATAAATTAGCGGTAAACCAAAAAAAGTGACCAAAACTAAGTAGTATTGTTCTAACTTTAGTTCACCATTTTATACGTTTTTATATGTTTATGATATTTCTACATGTATATTGGAATTCACATACCTAGAGCATATGTATTACATACCTTCTTAATCATTCAATATTCGTATATCTATATAACATAACTTTATCACTAAGGATTCAATTCCTGCATAGTGTTAGTTTAAGCTAATGATTACTTTGAAAGTACTCGCAATATTAGTCTTGATTAATTCGTCATTATTTCTTACTTTTTTGTTACATTAGCTATATTGTATATTTTTTAAATAACACTGTGTTATAAATTTTATTTAATTCATCTGTGATTTCATATTTATTCTCATTACTTTATCTATGGTGTTATACAGGGGATTCAGTCATAGTGTCATTTATTAGTTTTAACCATGTATACAGTAAATAATTTTGGATAAAGCATTAAAAACATCTATTTTTTCACCTTTTCGTTATGTTCTTGAAAGCAGAATCAAATTGAACTCATACGTTGATATTCCCAAATAATACAGACGCACGCGGAAAACACAGAGACAAAATGTCTTTTATATATTTTTCTACGGCTCTGTTAGTAGAAGAAAACCACGGCCTTTTGCTTTACCCGACTTGAATTGCATTTCTATTTAGGCAAATAAGAAATCTTAATAATAATTGTAAACTACACTGGCAACAAAAACATACTAAATTCGACAACTTCTGCCAGGCGAAAATAATGACAGATGGATGAAGAAGTTGGGCCGCTGGCATATGTTCCAGATGCAGTCGACGGCGAGCTCGCCTGCATAGGAAAACAGACCCAAATGATGTTCGACTTATTCCGCCGGTAACGTATTAAACGGGAATTTGAACTGCCAACTTTTTAGTTGTGCCGAGTGTGCGGATTACAGCCTGATCTGATGTCTGCGCTTATTACTGCAGTTGGCATTTATTATAAAATTCTCATATATTATACTCATTTTTCCCTATCTTCTCCTAAAATTAATGACTGAATCACCCTGTACTTATATTTATGTTTGTGATATTGATATATTTTCTTCAGGTAAAGAATATTCTGCTATGTAGGAATTGAATACAACTAACTGAACATAATACTCACAACTGCATATTAATAATGTATCCACGTAACCGTCACATGTTACTATTTACCATTATACTTTATTTTATTACTATTTGCATCATTTCATATTCACTTTTGTTTTCTGTATTACTCGTATTTTATTTTTTTTTAATAATGTTGCAACGGTTAAACTAGAAAAAATTTAATACATGGTGATTTTCCGGGTTGTTATGTCGTGGCCTCGGTAACTGGTCGCTGCCAGAAACAGAATTAAAATGCACATCCCTGGTATTAGCTGGGATTCTTTTACCTGCCCTGGTTGTTCTCGGGCTGTGCTCAGTCGCGGCGAAGCTTTTGCAGAGTCACCACTGAAGATGCTGACAGTGAAAACCATGGAATGCGACCAGTTACAGCGGCGGCTACGGGACGCCTCTGAGGACCACCATTATCCGAGGAACGCTTCCGATCGTATCGGTCGTAATACCAACAATAGGAGTCGAAATCAATATATGGACGGGCCTAGAGACACCGATAGCGGGTCTGTCCCCACAGAGACTAGCCCGAGAACAACCAGAGCAGCTAAAATAATCCCGGCTAATGCTAAAGATGTGCTTTTGAATTATGTTTCTGGCAGCGACCAGTTACCGAGGTCACAGCATAACAACAAGGAAAATCGCTATGTATTTAATGAAGCCTAAAAACCACTAGAAAAATTTTATTCATTAGCTATGTGAAAACGAACATCGTCGGTTTTTAGCTTCCATAACGACACTTAACAATATCGTTAATCTTAACCTATCGTTGATTTTGAAATTTTAAAAAAGATAATACAGGAAATAAAGTCTAAACGTATAAAATGGTACCGACTCAGTAAAAGTTACAAAGTCTTTGGTAAAAATTTGTAATTTTTTATAATATACATAAACCATTCCCATGTCACTTCTACAGAGCCTCGAATTTTGTAAATTTTTAAAATTTTAGTTGTTTCAAAACGGATCGAAAATTTAAATTAACATATTTAATTATATTTCATATATTCACTATATTCATATGTAATGTAATTGAGCTCGTATTTTTTTCATGATTTGTCAATATAATATCAATTCCAGTCTTAATAAAATATACTTTAATTTGAATTGAAAATGTTCGAGGTATTCTAGAGAAGTATGAGGGTTATAAGTGCTAATAATTTGGTCAGTTAAATCTATAGAAGTCGAAATAACCGACTTTAATAAAATAATATTTCCATGCCACTGATTACCGACTATATAACTTATTTCTAGGATACCTTGTATATTTCATAGAAAATATTAATATACGTAATGAGTAATATAATTTTTTAGTTACAGAATTAACTCTTTTACAATTATTTGATTTTATACCTCAATAAAAGTAGTATTAAATTAATAATAAAATAATCAAAAAACAAAATGTTTAGGTTTTAAGGTTCATTTCTACTTCCTGTTAACTTGTTATTGGTGTTTTAAAGAGTTAGTAACTTTGTTGTTAAAAATAAATTTATATTTGGTTAATATATGTGATATTATTTTTATAGCAACGATTTATTTGAAACGTCATTGAAAGAACATTTGAATAATTTTGTGATTATATACAATTTATTTATTTTAGTATGAATTTATATCTGACTGAATAAACCAATATTATTTTCCAAACAATTGGCCTAATGTTAATTTGAAACAAATTTATATTTAGTTATTTACTTTAGTTGTGCTATCGCAATGTTTTTAGTCACGGCAGTTTAAACTATATTCATGATTATTATCTTTCTCTTCTTAATCATTTAACCTTTCCATACCTGTATTCTAAAAAAAGCGCACACAATGTAGGTATTATCAATTGAAATTGGTGGAAATATTACTATATTGTAAATTAAAAATAAATAAAAAATTAGATGAAAACATGTTTTGGTGTAAATATTATTTTGAAGATTTCAATAGGTATGTTGAAAATGGTTGTGATATTAAATATTTTCAAAATTAAAACATGTAGAAGATGAAATGTAAACTATTGTTAAATGTTATATATTAAAATGGTAGTTGTAGATTAATATGTAACTCTTTGTGATTTTTTTAGGAAATAAATGAATTTCTCAAATGTTTCTTTTTTAATAATTTATTGGTATTTAGAAGCACATATTCATTTGATAAATGCTTTTAAGCCTTTAAAAATGGTATGACTAACATTTACTTACAGTATACAGACTTCAAAATATTTAAACAAGAAGGCTGTTGTTCAACATTTTGAAATTCCGATTCTTATATTTATTTACACATTGAAGACATGACACATACATAATTTACTTTTGGACGATATTTATACGTACATTAAACGTTTCCGTAATTCTAATTTTAGACACCAGAAAAGCGCATGAGATTTTGAAAATAAGATCAACCATTGGTATAATTTATTTTATAACAATTATAAATTGACAAATTATTTTACGGGATTTTATTTGTCAACAGATATTGAGATTATGAGATACCATCATCATTGTATTAAGGTCTCTTTATCCATTTTACAAGTTTTATGTTTCATACTTTAATTAATATTTCACAGATTTCCTGTTCAAGACATACAAAGCAGAGCTCAAGTTAAAATTTGTTATAATGACAGAGAAAAAGGTTTATAAATTTATAATCTCTTCTAACAACAGTATCTGTGCCTGCAGATATAAAAATAAACAGTAAATTATGCATTTAACAGCTAGATGTTCTATATTTAAACACTTTTTACATTTATTCACTGTTCTAGCATCACAAAACAGTACAAACAGTTATGAGTATAATTTTTTTATCACACAAATTTACTAATAGATGCAATCACATTAACAGTATATAGATATCTAAAAATTACAAATAACTTCTATTTAGTTTCCTAACTTTAACGTCGATACAAATGTTCCCACAGTTCTCAATTTGTACAACATATCAAAAAGATATCTACAATTTATATTCTCAAAAATTAATCACAACAGCTTAAGGTCATTTGTAGATAAAATTTTATAAACATAATCTTATACTCGTATCTTAACATTTCTAGGCAAAGATGCACAGTATTCAATCTTAGTTATGCTTCTGATTGCCATTCGTATAATTTGCTATCTACATTCACTAGTTTTTTGGCACATTATAAACGCTAGGATTTGCTTTAATCTAAAGCACAAAACTGCAATGGTTTCCAAGTTACCATTTTCGTCAAATACAATCACGACCAGCGTAATGTAGACAAATTATCTGATAGATTTAACTTATAAGTACTTAAACGTACAACCAGTGCTTTGCTTTGAACCTACTGGTCAATTTGCTCCTTCTTATCTCCTCGTGTTCCTCAACAGGTGAGATACTCAGTGCCAGCTTCTGCAAAATGCAAATAAAAATTAATTAAATCCATTAACTATTGGGAAACAGGACCAGACCATTGCACACTTATTTTTTGGGTTGCTGGATTCAAATTAGGGGTTTATTTTACCCCACAAGAACAGTTTCAAGGTCCTCCAAGGTTTTTATTACGATAAACTGATTATTTTCCATTTGGCCTTGAAGATAACCTAATTAAATAATCGGTTTTGGATCCAACGATACCAAAAACTTAAATGTACGATGGTTTTATCCATTTGAATATGTTTTCCGATTTGGCCTTAGAATCACCTGAAGCTGATTTAATAGAGTTAAACGAACCTCAGATTCGGATTTACCGACTTGAACAACATATACAAGGTGATTTAGTTATAATGTCGTTCATTTTAACCGCGTATTCCGGAGCCCTAATAAAGGCAGAAAATTGAAAAAAAGTGTGTATTAGATCGTCTAAAAGATCACCCCATAACAATTTTTTTCGACGTATTGGTATTATCCTAATTTTTCCCTACCTCCTCTTAAAATTAATGACATTAGGACTGAATCGCCCTGTAGGTACAATGGTCTTCTGGTCCATTTGCATATTTATCTTCCATTTTGACCTTGGAATAACCTTGATGTGATTAAACCACAGGGTTAAACAGACCCCAGATTCGAATTTAGATAGTAAACATGTAAATGAATATGCAGGTCTAATCCATCGAACGGTATAAATATTTAAATAATTAATTTATCAATTAATGGAAATTAACTAATTAATTAAATTTACTCCTAATTTTTAAATAATTTTAGTTATATTAGACTTACCTCTTTACAAGTACCTTTTATTTTGACAATTTGGATGATGGCCACTAATGGAATCATCAAAATAGAAGACAGAGCGAGGGACCAGCCCACCCATTCTGCCCATCCTGGATAGAAATAGTCGTTGTACTTCAGAGGTTCGTGGTAGAAAAGTCCAAACATTACAACACACTAAAAATAGAATACAGTTTTGTAACATTTTCATCAATTTGCAAATTTCATATGGTGTTAGTTTTAAAAATGTATTAACAAGTACTTACTATAATAAAACTAGGACTAATAAATTTCCAACAGATCCTCCAATATAATCCTGGCCTTAAGCCTATCATGGCTTCCACATCCTGTGAAAACCTGTCCAAACCTAAAATAATACATTTAAAAAACATAAAAATTAAAGAAGCTACTGAGAATTATTACACGCAATGTTCATGGGCACCCGCAGAGGGGCAGTAAGGGCTGTATCTATTTTCATGTATTATACAGGGCGTTCCACATAAGAACAGACACAGAGCAGGTGCATGTAGGGAGTCCCTTACAAACCTTCAAAGTGGAGCCAACCAAATTCGGTATATGATTTAGGTTGATTATTGGTCTTCTTTGATTATGAGTTCAAGTAAATTGAAACACTACAACGTGTTCATTGAGAGTGTCATCCCGAAAATTATACCAAACCTTCATTTCCATTGATCGAATTTAAAAAGATGATAATAATCCGCGCAGAATTTATTTTTTTCTTACTGTATTTTAAAAAACTTTAGGGTTTTGAAGAAAAAATGCATTAATTAAAACAAGGTTTTCATAGTGTGTATTAGAAGATGTCAGAAAGACAGTAGTAGGCTTTGTTTTTGTCTGCTGTTTCTTGTTGAAAATGGCTGGAAAATTTACATTCCGCGAACAAGTTGACACGTTCTGATAAGGAGACTGTAGAAAAAGTGTGGAAGAATATCGTAGGAGATTTCCCAATCGAGTGATTCTCCATAGAGGAACATTTTCCAATGTTGAAAGACGAGCTTGAAAGACAGGAAAGTTTTTCTGTAATATCCAAGAACGTCCTAGCGCAATAAGGGTACAAGATGAAGAAAACATTTTGATAACAGTTGATGAACCTCAAATAAATACTAACCGTTTATCTTGAGAAACTGGATTATCAAGAACTTATGTAGACCGAATTTTTAAACGCAAATTACTACATTTATAAAAGTGCAAGAGCTGTTGTCTCAAGATTTGGATCAACGAAAACTTTCATGAGTATTCCGATGTGAACCAATTGAATCCCGAGAATATTTGTGGAATCGTACTACGAATAAATGTAACGTTATAAGAAACAATTATCATTTATTAAACAGAGTAAATTTATGTTTCAGAGAAAATAGTGCCCATTTTGAACAACTTCTATAGTTTTAATTGTATTTTCATTTTATTTTATTACTATACTCGCGACAAGAATTCAGACGACTTATGTCATACGAACATCAAAATATTTTTGAAACTGCAACTGATAGTAATAAAACTATATACTACACTAAAAGTTTGCATTATATTTTGGACTAAATTGCAAAAATGATTGTTTTTAACGCGACCAAATATCGAAAACTACGTTGACAATAAAAACAAATCTGTAACGTCAGCCGTGACGTAAGACGTCTGAATTCTTGACGCGAGTATAACTGCCAAATTTTAAAAACAAAGCCTACCTGACATTTTGATTTCTTCTAAACCCTATTAAAATAGTGTTTTAATACATGCATTTTTTCTTGAAAACCTTAAAGTTTTTAAAAAATTAATAGGAGTAAAAAAGTTTTATGGAAAATAAGTCTGGTATAATTTTATGGATGACTCACCTTCAATGAACACCTTATAGTGTTTCAATTTACTTGAACCCATTGCCAAAGAAGACCAATAATAAATTTAAATCATGTACCAAATTTGGTTATTCCAAGTTAAAGTAATTCAGAGATGTTAATTTTTTTCGAAATATTTTGCCCCACTTTGACGGCCTGTAACTCCATCTGTATGCAACTTTGTATATAGGTATATCTATTTGGTTAAATCATAATATTTTCATAACCTCCTACACGTGTCTGTTTTGTGTCGGTTCTTAATCGGAACACCCTATATATTGATAGGTATTTACAATATAAATCGCGAATGTTTATGTTGCTGTTAAATATTTTACTTAACAAAATATTGTTCAATACATATGCACGTTTTCCTTTTTCTTTCACAGAGAAACTTTTCTGCGGAGGCCCATGATTATGTCAACTGTCTTTTGAAATATAGTATACATTAAATGTTTTTTTGTCTCAAGATGTCGCAATTCATGTGAGACAAATTTGTTAAACAAGGGGTTGCATTGCAGCTGGACACTTGTGTTAGTTACGAACGCTTTTAGATTGCCAACTACTCAAAGGGTCTTGAGGGATTCCCAAGTGTTTGTCTTGCCTTCAATCTCTTTCAAGTTAAATACACATAGCATACAAACTCCTCGCACTTCTGAAATGTACCTATCCAAGTTACTTCTAATACCCAACAACTAATATTTATTTATTGACCAATATCATCAGTGGTTGAATGAAAAGGAATATTAATATACAGAGTCAGTTTGAACATATACGGATATACTTAGGTAGTTGTAATTTTATTATAGAGCATATTTTATTATCACTGTTTATTATAACATAAAATTTAATTAGTAAACATAATAACAAATAATTACCATAGAACCAGGACACAGCTATAGCCTCAAAAAGTGCAGAACAAAGGAGCGAAATTCCTGCTGAGTATGTATCGAAAAGGTGGAACATGTAAATACCTCCCTAAAAATGATAACATTGCAATATTTTCAAATTTCAAGTAATAGACGTACTTACAGGTGTGACATTTATCAAAGCTACAGAAAAGGACATAATAATGATTCCTAAAGTAAAAATTTCTCTTGAGTATTTCTTATCCTTGAAGAAATTAGAGAATTCGTCCATTAATCCTGTTATTACGCACTCCAGTCCACCCATCTAAAAATATATATAAATGTATATTGTATAGAGATAAAAATAATAAATACGGTGTCAGATATGATGGTGTGTAGGTACATCCATAAAAATAAACAGATGTGAGCGATTTTGCATCAAGACAAAGAAAACCTAGATAGCAGGTTTTCAGCTGGACGCACTGTATATGACTAGCATTTGGTGTGTCGAATGGAGATGTGACAAAAAAATTCTTCGCTCTGTTGATCTCTCTGTCAATATTTTAAAATCAAACTTTATACATACACTTAGGATGTAAAGAGTTATGTATGATAAAAAATCAACAAAAAAGGGTGACGTTTTGTCTTGTCTTGATATATTTTTTTTAGATTTTATATTCTGGTATTTTAGTTCTAAGCTATAGTTATAAAATGCCCAAAGTTAGAAGACGGCAGAATTATCATCAACTGAGTGATTTTAAAAGGGATCGTATTATTGGCCTACATATGCCAATTGCCATATTGCCAATTTTGCAACAATTATTCGTTCTTGAAGAAGCTGGTTAGTAGATAATAGGCATCATCGCAGGAGCCTGCTTGCCCTTAGGGACAGGTACAATACATCCAGATCGATAGGAACAATTTTTTGGGAGAGATAGATCATAGAATTACAATGCGTTCCGTTTTGTTCCTATGGTATAATTTCATACCGCCCGAGATTAATACTCCCTCTAACCAATTGTCATCACACCCTTAGATTGGAATGGTGCAATGCACGGGCAAATGGGGATGAAGAATGGATTAGTGTCATGTTTAATGACGAATCTAGATTTTGCCTGTAGGCCCACGACAGTCGTAGATGAGTCAGGCATCGAAGAGGAGAAAGACGATTTCTTCGGATTTGCAGTGGAACGTGAAAAAGCTTTTATTACCAGAGGATTGCTGGTGTGGGATGAAATCAGGATAGGTAGCAGAACTCCTCTAGTATTTCTCCAAGACCAATTGAATGCCCAAAGATACATCCATGAAGTTTTAAAACCATTTGCTCGCCTTCATATTGTTACATTACAGTTCTTGGAAGAGGCCAACATCAATATTCTCCCATGGCCCACACGTTCGCCTGACCTTTCGCTCATCGAACATGTCTGGGACATAATGGGTAAAAGGTTAGGAACGCTTCCAAACCCTCCAATGGCCTTACAACATTTACATGATATTATTATATTATATTATTATTGGCTGGCAAAATCTTCAAAATATTATTTACAGTGGAAAGTAATTTTGAGCGGGATAAACCACTTCTAATAATGCAAGATACCATTCAAACTATGCTAAAAAAACTGAAGCGTGTACTTACTGCTGAATCCAATCCCAACATGATCAACATGAAAAAGAATAGAACCGACCATAAATGAGATCCTGGCAGAGTCGCTACTGCTTCTGGATACACTTGAAATACAAGTCCCGGTCCTGAAAAGTCAGATAGTGTAGAAATAGTAGTTACGAAAAGGGATTGATTGATTGCTCTGTCTTACCCTCTGTAGCTACGGCGCTAATATGAACTCCTTGCTTATGCGACATGTATCCTAAATATGTGAATATGACAAAGCCCGAGAAAAAACTTGTGAAGCAGTTAACGATGGTAGTTATAATGCAGTCCCTGGAAATGTAAAAGATTTTTAAATAATGGTATGCTACTGTTCAATTGAAATAAAGCAATGTATGCAAATGATATATCCAGTTCTGCATAGGGCAAAAAGTTATGCATAAAGCTAATCTGCAGTTATGAGGAGCATTCGAGGACACTCTTGCTTTTAGTTAAGACGTTTTACGTAAAACAAAAATCTAAGAGCGTTAAATCGAAGATCTTTGGTGGTTGTAAAACCTCCAAATCTCTTCCTTATTAAAGTGATTTTCGCGTATTGTTTGGTATGAAGCGTGGTATTGTTGAAACGACAAGTTCAAAATTTTATATTAACCAGACTGGGCCACAAATAATCTGTCATCATTGTCCGTTATTTTTCATCATTAACAGTTAGTACATTTTCATAATACACTTTAAAAATTTGTACGCTGTGGAGGCGTAAAATCCTCCATGATAATTTGTTGCAACTAACTGGAAACTCATGTCAAATATCATATCACTAAATATTAAATTATTCTCAAAATAAAATTGTTATAAATTAAAATATATAGAAAAAAACTTTTTAAAGGAAGTATATTACATATTTCAATTTTCGATAGAAAAAACGTACTAAGTAGTACTCAGTGGTCATGCATGTATACCATTCCTACACTGAAAAAAATATATATATATAATGCCTTTAAAAAAAATTGTTTCATGGAAGTAAATTATTTTTTGCATAGGGCCAAACAAATATTGATTTTTTGATACCAATCATTTTTTTAAAAGGCAAAAATACAGTTACTTTGAGTAGAGGAAGCATTTGTTTCCAATAAAAGACATTATCTCCTTTTCAATTATACAATGCTGGTAAGATTTTTTTCTTATTTAGGTCAATAACTTATTCCTCAGGAAATAACTGTGGGCTAATGCCTCGACCAGCATAGAATTACACCTGAAAAATATATAGCAAATAGTCAACTTATATCAGTCTTCAGCTTATTAGCTCTCATCAGTACGGCACAGGTGAGTGGTGAGTTAACTGACCCTGGCTGTTCGTGTCTCTCAATCTCGACATACCTGAGTACGCGAAATACAGCACAGCTACATCTAGCGACCATTTATTGGCAACTATAATTTTGTTTATAAGAACCAATTCGAATTTTTCCTTTTAAATAAATACTTTTTCCGACGATACGACTATATGTATTAGGAAATTAAGTTTTTTAATATATGGTTTTTCAAAAGAATATATAACCTAATAAAACTTCACTTAAAAACTTTACAAAAACAGTTAAAATATTACCATCTTCCTTTTCGACGTCCTTCAATTAAAAATATGATTTTTTAAATTAAATAAACCATTATTTGATTCATGCACATTCATTCATTTCAATGAGAAAACATTTTTTATGTCAAAATATTATTTTTATACAGATTTGAACAAATTGTTAGATTAGATTAGGTTTCGAGATTTTTAGCTCTCATCAGTACGCCACAAGTGAGTGGCAAGTTAACTAACGACTAACCCTGGTCTCTCAAATCGAACATATCTGAGTACGCGGAATATAGCACATCTACATCTAGCGGTCACCTATTGACAATTATTTTTTTTATTTATAGGAAACAATTCGAATTTTTCCTTTCAAATAAATATTTTTTTCGAAGATACGAATATATTAGGAAACTGAGTTTTTTTTAATTTATGGTTTTTCAAAAGAGTATATGACCTAATAAAACTTCATTTAAAAACTTACTAAAAAGTAGTTTATTACACCAAGAAAGATTTGTTTCCAAAGAAAAAAATTTTTTTCGGTATAGATGAGATTTATTATAACACAAAAAGCTAATGATACATGTTTAAAAAAGTTGTTATTGAAGATGTAGCAGATATTTCAGTTGTAATGATTTCCACAGCATGGCAGTGTTCACTGGAAACAAACCGGAAATGTATAGAGATAAAAACGAAATTCGTAGAAATGCATGGCCCAAAGTGAAAATCCGATGAACGAATTTTCATAACGGACTTATCCGCCGATCGAAACGTTGGGATTTGTTGAAAGGGTGTTCATTGGGTGGAACAAGAGTTTTAAGTATTTAAATTACCTGTAGCAGTTGTTGTGGAATGTGTTATAACTAGCATATGAGAGATGTACACCGAAACCCGCCCCCACGGAGTAGAATATTTGCACAGCTGCGTCCACCCAGACCTAGAAAACAATTTTAATTAACATATAGGATGTTCAAATTCCTGGCGACTCATTACTAGGGCAAAATCTCTCAGCTGAGTAAGAAATGCGAGTACTTCGACTCTGAGGAATCGTTATTTAGTAAGTATGTCTCAAAATGAAACATTTAAAAAATATCTGGCCATGTTTGTCATTACCAAAATTTTTTAAATAGACGCAATTTACTCCACAGTATAAAGAAAATCCGGTAAAAGATTATAGAATAATTGTATTTACCTGAGTTTCTCTAAGCTTTGATAGCTCGGGCTTCAGGTAGTAAGATATTCCTGATATTGCACCAGGTAGCATTAAGCCTCTGATTAAAAGAATCGTGAGTACAACGTATGGCATGGTAGCTGTAACCCATACAACCTTTCCTGCAAATTCAACTTGGACGTAATACTTGATTTAAAGACAATCGGTTTGTATTACCTGAAGATTTTACACCTTTAAACAGTGAAATATATAGCAGGGAGTATATGATTAAGAGACACACCACAAGTTGCCATTTTGGGTATCCCATTTCGTGCAAACCATTGCTCCATTGCATTTCTAAGACTGCTCGACTGTAAAAATAATAGAGAAAATAATGATAGAAAATCCCCTACTATTTGCTGTGTTTATACTGAATTTTCACAGTAGTTGTCTATCTTAAGATTTGTTGTTATCACTAAAGAAGAAGCTGGCGCGTGGTAAGCAACCTGTAAAAGCCCTCAATTGGCGCAGCTAACTAGTTCGTGTATGGCAGTTAAACCTCTAACAACCTGTATACACCACTAGTTAACATATGCAAATAGATATTGTTATTTCTCTTATTATTCTCAAGATTTTTTAATGTTAAGAATCGAAGCAAATATTCATTATATACTTGTTTTAATAAGGCCATTGATTTTGGATCAATTAAACTAGACAAAAGTGAATGTGGAAAGTTAAACTATCATTAGTACTGGACCATTGCGAGTCAGTCCTAACTATCATAACCTTGAGCACTGAAATAAAATAGTTCTTTAACAGTTAGAATGTCACAGAAATTGCTTACTTGAAGAACTCCGAGGCAGGTGTGTTCTTGCTGTTGTGCGCACTTTCGTTGTCGAAAAAGTTGTTTGATCTTGTCGTGGACACGTTGCTGCCCATGCTTTCCCAACAATTCTCAGTGTTCCATGTGTTATTACAATGCATCCAAGGCAGTTCTGCGGATATACTGGATCCCAAGAAATACAAAGCCCACGCTACAGATAACATACGAAGAACGATTTCGTTTAAGTATTGGTCAAATATTGAATAGGATGGTTGCGTTCACTTACCAAGGATAACGTTGTAGTAAAATGACACATAAAACGCAACTAACACTGCGCAAAATCCGACACCTGAAAAATTACTGTTATTGTATAAAGTGTGATACATTTTTTGTCAAATTGTGTGCTGTGTAATTTATATATACGTTTTTTCATACGGAACTCTCCTAGATGTGCTAAATGGACGTATTTCGATTACAAAATTATAAATCCATAGTATGCTTTGACATTTTTGCAAAGTTATTTTTTGAGATCGTAATAGTAAGTTTGTATTGAAAATCCGTTAATGAAACATTACTTCACTTGGAAAGCCTTGGAATTAAATAAAAGACTAGAAAACCTCAAAAATTGATATTAAGTTAACAGCTCAATATACTTTTTGAATTTAAGATGTCATGAAAGAACTAATTATCATTATGATACAGGAAGATATATGTAATATTATTTCTTTAAATTTTTTCGACTTATTACCTTTTGTATGTAAAATAAATTTGTTATTTATTTTTTTATTAGGAAATTCTCAAAATCCTTGGAACTGCAAAGTTACCAGATATTTCAGTGCATTCTTTTTATATTGTTCTTTGTTATTGAAAATTACTGATTACTAATTGAAGCACTTTAAATCTAATATAAAGATTCATACACGATGCTGCCATTAAATAGAAAATTTGCATCCTCAAATCCACAAATTTTATCAATGTCTCTTCTATAAAATAAACTTGCTTTCGGACTAATTTCGTCTACATAGACCATATATAATTTATTTATATTATTAAAATTTTCAAATTTCTTTTCTAAAATTTTGAGAACGTCATTAACTTCAGGGGCAATTTTGATATGCTTTTGACTGTAAAGCTGACGCACTAAGTAAACAAAATAATTTAACAAGTTTCTTTTTATATAATTTGGGACCGAGAATATAGTGACAAACAAATATTTTTCAAATTTTTGGAATAGCTGCGCCCCTTTGCCTTTCTACTATGTTTAAATCTTTACATTTTGTACATCCTTGTAAACATTTTAACTATAAATATATATCATTTATATGTTAGGTTTATAGTATACAATAAAATGTGTAAGTAGAAATTTCAAAGTTGTTAATACAACCAGAAAACAATAATTTGGAGACATAACTCAAAGTAAAATAATTAATAGTAGGTAACTTATTTTATTATTATTATAAATTATTTGTATTTGCATTCTAATGCATTTTATGTAAAGGAACGTAATTAAAATAAGTTTAATTAAACCTTTGCAAACAACCACATTCATGGTCTTATTTGTATTAAATATCTGTTAAATACGGCCTGTCTGAAATAGATCAAAGTACCGACAGTCGAGTCATTTTGCTGGTTTCGTTATGCTGTGCTGGTATAGTCTGTATCATGGATATAAGAGAATAAAAAAAACAACATAAGAAACTGCCATAAAAAACATCAAAGGGTTCCGCGTCCAGCTGGTCAAAGGTAGACAGGACCGTATTTATTTTAGATACCAGTATTCACTCAATTTCGCCAATAATAATTTAAATTAAAATATAAAGTATATAATAATGAATGTAAATGTGACTATTTGGGAAACAACAAATGCTAAGTACATATTTTGATTAAATATTCGATATTATTACATAATTTTAAATTATTATTTCTCAGCAAGGACCACGAGGAGTTAGGAGCGTTCTCTGCCAGGAGAGTGGAATTAAGATTGGGTAGGGTAAGGGTAAACAGAGGGAAAATAATAACTAATAAGTTAAATTAGGTATAACAGGTTAATAGCTCGATATGTCATATACATATTTGAAACCTCTTAAAGGATTAAATTTTATAAAGACAAGGACCTATTTCCACCATATACAGAAAGCGGTTACCTTGTTTATGTGACATGTTACAACGTCACATTCCAAATAGCGCCTTGCCCATATAAGTTTTTATATTCGAGCAGTAGGATCGATTGGGGTAAAATAAACACTGATTGATGACGAGATGTGTAATATTTTCTTAATAACCACCGCGCTTTGAATAATATCGAGTTAGATTACTTAAATAGGCATGATATATAGAATTATGTTAATATACTATGCATATATCCACATATTCGAATGATTTTTATGTCACTTGCATGAAATTATATTGCACCACTCCCACTATTTACGGTCGGTGTCTTTTGAAATTTTTCATATTTGCTTTTATCGATTATACATACCATATTTCAATCAATACAATATACTTGCATACATTTGATGCGTTTATTTTAAAATTTACCTTTAAAAAGGGGGCAAATCCTCCACAAACTGATGGGTCCTTGCCTATTGAACTGACCCAGAATCAGTTCCATGTAGAATAAAGGAACTGCGCCAAACACCAGCATCAAAGTATACGGCACTAAAAAGGCACCTAGAACGTAAAAATATTCTTATTGTCCTTTATCGCTCCACAGTCGAGTTGAGACGTTTTCAATCGAAGGAGAAGTAATAAAAGTATTAATTACTGCCTCACCTCCTCCATTTCTATAGCACAGATAAGGAAATCGCCAAACATTAGCCAAGTCAACCGCGAACCCGATGATCGATAGTAAAAAATCCGTATTCGAACCCCAAGTCTCTCTATTGTCGTCTGCGGTGTAAGAGTCTGGGTCTACCTCGCCGGCTTGGCTCGAGCTGGTGGAAAGGACGAAGGATTCTCGCTCGTCCTCTTCTAGCTGAACGTGGAGATCTTCTGGAAAGAGCAGGAAACGGGGTAAATGAGATGGAAACAAGGAACATTGCTCATAACTCTGATAACAATCCTTGGAACGCTCTTTGTATAGAGGACATTTTTATACTGTTGATACTGCACACTTTCACCCAAATACGCCGTTGTTTCAATACAAAGGAAAAAATCTATTATTGTTCAATTTCACTGAAGTTTCGAATGATTCATGGCCGAATGTGTGGTTGGTTTCTCTGCGATCAAAAGTTAAAGAAAGTTATTGTATGTTGAAGATTAATTTATTTTCAATTTTTTCCTCATTTCCTATGAATCAAATTATTTATTTGCTTTTTCCACGACTAGAATATAATGTATAGAGGACATTTTTATACGGGTCAGGTGATTTCCGGGCTTGTTGCCACGTCGTCGGTTTAGAACTCTTGACGTTTCGAGAGACATATCGCTCTCTCGCTTACTCTGAAAAGTTATTTTCGATATTTGTAAATAACTTCTTAAGAAATCCAAATATTTTTGCGGACGAGAAATTCAAATATGTTTCTAATTTTGACGTCACTAGTAGAGTTCGCCACTTGTGGCACACACATGTTTTTTTAAATGGCAAAACTTTTTTGTATCTTAATGCCTCCATCTGACTATCGAAACAATCGAGTCGCCTACCTGTTTTATTTGAAAAAGGTATACCTTGCCGAAGTCGGTAGGCGTAACCTTTTTTGAAATGCTCAGTGCACCGAGTAAAATTTGTTTTGGTTTCAGGTAAAGTGTCTTTTCTGCTGAAAAAACAGCAAAATGTTACTTAAAAAAGTTGTTCAAAATCGTAAATTATGGAGACGTACAAAAATTCAAGAAGATCGGTGAGGTTTGATGAAACCATTTTTCAACAAAGCACAGATTTTATCAAAGCAGCCTGATTTTTTTTTTAATTTTGCACATCTCCATAATTTACCGTTCCGAACAACTTTTTCAAGTAACATTTTGCTGTATTTTCAGTAGAAAAGGCACTTTAACTGAACGATAACAGTTTTCAATCGGTGCACTGAATATTTCAAATAAGATTATTTCGAAAACTGTTAGTTTTTTTAGGGAAATTTAGGGAAATCGATTGTTTCAATAGTCACATGGATACACTAAGCAGCAAAAAGGCTCTGTCATTGAAAAGAAACATGATGTGCCATAAGTGGCGCCCTCTACTAGTGACGATAAAATCTTAAGAAGTTATTTGCAAATATCGAAAATAAAACTTTAACTTTAAAACACCCTGTAACTCCGTTAATAATCAGTTTTGGAAAAAATGTTATAGAAAGAGGTAGCATTTATTTTCGGTCTAAAATTATGCCCTG
The DNA here is from genome assembly GCA_025584915.1 of Monochamus saltuarius. Classification (NCBI taxonomy): domain Eukaryota; kingdom Metazoa; phylum Arthropoda; class Insecta; order Coleoptera; family Cerambycidae; genus Monochamus; species Monochamus saltuarius. The sequence continues at coordinate 12,408,512 of CM046722.1, forward strand.
AATTTTTTGCTCATCATTTCCGGACACTCTGTATAGGAATAAGAAAGTCCCTTTAATTATTAATATTATCGACAAATTCTGATATTTCTAGGCTGTCAGAATTCAGGTGATATTGCAATATTGGGACAGATATCTAATATCATGTACAAGAAAAAAAGCAATTTGCTACTTACACTGTAATAATAGGGTAGTAAAAATAATAAATGTAATAAATAATAATGATGAAGGCTTGATTTGTCTGATCTGAAGGCGTCGATCGCAATGCTTTCTTACAAAAGTTAAAGTTCGTCGGCAAAAGTGAAACCTTACTTTGACTTATCTGACAGTTTATATAACCAGAGGCGTAATATAAGGTCTGTTCTCACAAGAGTCAGGAACTAGTTTCAAGCTGTCAGAAATGTTCGTCCAACCACTTCTTGAGTTACATGCACCGAAAAACATTCACAATTTAACTGGTTCAATATTAGAACGTAGATAAGTTATATTTGTGGAGGGGATTGACACCCTCTCTGCGGGTATGGTAAGGTGGAAGAACATTAGCTTGAATCAATGTGAGAGATTGATACTGGTTGGCGTTTGACCTACACTGAATGGTGGTTAGGGCCTACCAACATAAGTCTTTCCTGGGCACAAATGCTGCTTGTTTAATAATATGCCAGCCCCTCTCGCACACAAGTCTCTCGTCTTCTGGGCTAATCTTCGTGATTAGAATGAGGGGTATTATTAGATATTATTATGTATTCATTTTTTTTCTTAGTATTTCTTATTCGCCCTGTATGATAGATACTTTTATTAAAACACATAACAGCATTACAAGTAAATCTAACAGGACATGAATTAATTGTGATTAAAATTGTTGCTATTTCAGCAGATTTACCTTACTGTGAAGTAATTAATTAATTGTTGTTTAATATGCATTAGTTTCGAATTAACTGCCATATAATCTACGTATTGTACTCTCACTGAACGCATTAGTATGCTTATTGCAGCTATGACAGTTTATGAAACGTAATCACTGGAATAATTTATAATTTTACGTAAAGTTAAATTTGTTGTTAGATGAAATTATTCCCAATTTTCCTGCTCTCTTGAATCAGTAGCGAAATTAACAAGGACTTTAAATAAAATTATATAATTTTTAAAAGTTAATTAGTTAGAATGTTATATACTATTGAGAAGTGGTACTGAAAGTATCTATTATAGAAGCAAACTTTAGAATTATAATTACTTTCACGACGTATTTTTAAAATTAAATTTATATTGAAATAAGATTTAAAGTGGGACAATATAAAAGAATATTCATCACTAAGTGGCCGCTTAGATGATAAATGTTTTATTCATCAAGCCTTTCTTAATTAATAAAATTAAAATTCATATAGCCGAAAAAGAATTTCCATAATAAAAAATGGTTTGAATGGATCAACGTTAAATTGAAAATTTAATTCGAGTCGTACTTCCACATTCAACTAAATTGTTGCTAGTATAATTTTACATTTGTATTTAAAAAGAAACAGTATATCACCAAACATTTATTATAATTGGTATAGTTATTTATTTGCTTTCATTTCTCATACGTTTGCTATTTATATATCATTGCCATATGAAATATTTTATAGCACACATCTGAAACAGACGAGTGCTCTAAAATACAGATATGGCACGCATAATATAGAACATTTTACCTACGCTCAACTTATTAATGTTTTTATACATAAAAATACTAATTATATTTATTCTCAACATATATCTACAAATACTAAATAGTCAATAGTACATAATCGAAATTACTTATTATGAATATTAATTACACAATTTTGAGAGTTTATGAGGTTAACTCCATATTGGGAAGAAAGAGTAGTACAAACATCCAATGTGTTTTGTGAGCCTGATGAAATACTCTCGCCTATACTAGGCTAAAATACTTTTAGTTTCAGTTTTCTTTTTATTCTATTTCTATCTTCTGATATTTCAATGTATCCCTTCGCAACTGCATTACTCTTCCATCTACCATGCCTTTACATCGTTCAAAGGTCGGCTCCAGTATTCGCTAATGTTGACATTCCATTCCTGCTCCAATTGTGTTTATACCAATCGGTGTAACACACTTCTTATTTATATATTTCACGGCAAAACTATAATGTGTAGGTATAGTTTGGAGGTCTCATTTCGCCATATTTTTTAATAGTACCCATTAAATCGACACCCTATATGTCTCCTGGGGTATAAAAAAAATAATTTTTGTTGTTGTATCTCTAATTTGGACTTTGAAGCAACTGCCTTCATTTATAATAACTTCTTTCTCTTCTTCCTCACTTCAGCTCTTCTACAGGCACCCGCCATTCCAAAAACCAGTAAGACCTTAAAAAACAAATATTTTGTTGGAAAGGTAAAAAGAATATTGAAAATTGCCTTTCAATCCAAATATATTTCATTGTTGGCTGTTTGTAGAAATGTCCTTAATTTTATTTCATGGCACCATTTCTCATATCTTTCAAATAATTAGGTCTAAAATTGCTTCAGATGTACTTTCTTCGATATTTACAGGCAACTCTTCATCGGAAAACTCTGTTTTATAGAACTTATCATGATTTTTTGATAACTAATTGTAAGTTAATAGCAACTGATGTTTGTTCATGTCTCTTTCATAGCCTATAACGTCAGTCCTTTCATCGACCAGACAACTATGCTGTGGGGTGTTCCGTTATGAGTCTAATCCAGTAGTGACATACGTCGTAACTTATGACGTTTGTCAGTGTTGCATTCGAAAATAAAATAATCACCGATTTTATCTTTGTTTTCAATACAAGGGAAATATTTCCTAGAAGTATAATTAGTTTGCTTCCAATGTCAAAAATGTGTGAATTCAGTTTTATTGAAACATACAACTGCGTGCTTTTTTAAAAAAAATACGTGTAATAAATATATAGCGCACTAGTCATTATGATATTGAAATAAGTGTCATATTGCTATCATTGTGTAACTAGCGTAGAAAAAATATTTTATCATATACAGTGGATAACTAATACTGAATTACATGGATGGTAACTAAATTCAGACTTACTTTTTCGTAAAGTACAGGTGAGGATCAAATTCGATGATGAATTTTGATGTTTTCCTTTCCCTGAAAAAAAAAACAGTAGTATGTATTTTATTAGCAAATGATATTGAAAATTTTAATTAATATAAATATTATATATGTTAACCCATATGAGTAATATGATGATAAAATAGTGTAATTAAATATTTTTTATAGCATAACTACAAAGATATATGACGACATGAATCTGTTGTAGAATTTTATGGATAAATTTAGATACATAATCCTCAGAAAATGTTTCACAATTACTTGAAACGTCAGTGTTACGCCACTGCTAATTGAGATTTTATTTCATTATCCCAGAAATTAATTTTAGTCTCAAGGTAGAAATGAAATTGAATCTCTACACGTAAAAAGAAAATCTATTGCTGAATCCTGATAAGTTATACATGTTGCGACTTCAAAGGAAGTGACTATTCAGCAAAAAAATATCTGGGAAATTCGCTGGTGATTGTCGAAGAAAATCACACAATGTTCCTTATTTGCTAGCGCGTTTTAAATTACTTTAAAAACAAGTATAGCTATAAGTTTTCTTAATTATTTATGATTATTTCTGTTATTACAGGCAATAATTTCAAATTAATTGGATCAGTGGGAACGGACCGTTTATAAAGAAAGTACCTAATACCGACTGTTTAAGATTTGCACAGAAGATTCTTATGACGATTTCGATTTACATGCACTTTTGCACTGAGTGCGCACTGTATCCAACTTCTGTGTTCGATTTACATTTTGAGTGCGCACTCTGCTGGTGGAAAGTGTTCGGTTTAGAAGTCAGTTCGCACTGAATTCGGTGAAAATGCAAATATTCTTGCACTGAGAAAATAGTCAGTTCAATCGTGGAGTGCAAGTTTAATGTGGCGGTAGTATAAGATTTTTTGAATGTAATTCTTCTGAATAACTTATTTTCTTTATCAGATAGTTTATCTGAAGAGGAATATGTTATTCATAATAGTTATAAAGAACAAAATAACAGGAAATACATTTTTATGGAATTAGTAGAGCATCGGAAGATGTAGCAAATCAATAATAATTAGACTTATTTAATTACTGCTTCTACTACTTGTTTTGTCTTTAGTTAAAAAAATGATTTAGTTGCATGCTCGGAGTATTCCGAGCAAAATTTAATAGCACTCGCATCAAACTATGCGTTATATCAGTGCGCACTACACGTTCTCAGTGCATATAAATCGAAATCGTCATTAGATGTCAGATAGAGTGCGATACAGCATAACAACGACATACCGATATGTTTGGTTATGCGGACCCCGAGCTATATCTCGATTGCCCACTTTTAGATACCATGTACAGTGTATCTGTTTTTGGGAAGTTAATTTCTTTATACATACATACAAAATTTTTTTTCGTGAAATTGTAGATGAGTGATGACATCATCGATATTATTTTTTAATGGCATTGTATATTTTTTTGTACATTTGGATAGATTTGTTTTATTCCCTTTCCAACCATATACATTTTGTATACCTTTGCATAAAGAATTTTTGAGAAAAAATAAAAAAAACTTAGCCTTTGACTACGTTTGACCATCATTCACTTACACTAATTTGGTATGGTGGCTTACAGCATAGTAGGTCACCGTCAATCAATCAGTGCTTAAACAAATTGCAGCGACTGACGTGTGACAGGGGCAATACGCACAGCTCCCACAGGGCTTTAGAGGCAAGCCTGTTTCTTCCAAAGCAACATATTCTGGTTGAAGTCAAGGTTCTTACCAGCCGAAACAATGAAATATGTTGCAAGACAATGATTAAGATAGATATCACATGGTGACCTACAGAGAACTAGTAGAAGCAACAAGTTAGTTATGTATTATCTGTAAACCAGTATATTCAAATAATATAAAATTGTTCAAAATATTCATCTTCAGTTCGAAGAAAACCTCACCGCGAACTAAAGATGCCGTCACTCGATGATTAGGATTTGGATCATTTCTTATCTGGTTAACCGCATCTTGAGTTCTTTCAAGTAACTGCTGACGGATAGTGATTTCAACGTGGTGGACAAGCTACTTCATATGTCCTCATAAATATAAAAGTTCAAAGGATTTAGATCTGGAAAACGCGATGGCCATGCTGTTGGACCTTGTTGTCCTATTCATTTAATCGGGAAATGATCATTTAACCAAGTAGTTACCTGTCTCCCTCTATGTGGTGGTGTACCATCATGCTGATACCACATATTTTGAACAATATTAAGCTCTATATCATGAATTAAATAAAAAAAGTTGTTTTAAAAGAAGGTTCTATACAGGTCTGCATTTAAACGATCATTTAAAATATGTGCAGGCTGTAAACTATTGAAAATTCTACCCCAAACGTTGACACTGCAACTTTGCTGAAATCGTCAATTTAATTGCATGTGGATTTTGCAAGATATATTCGATATAATTATCATTTATGCCACCCCTATAGTTAAAACACGCTTCATCACACCACATAACAAGTGAAATAAATTCAATAGGAGAAGATCCTAACAGTATTTATGTTTTCCCGGTAAAGCTAATAACAATTTCAAAAATTGATAAGACATTACCTGTTGAAAAAGCTATAAGATTTAAAAAATATATAAAAAATGTTTCCAAATACTCATAGGCGTATATTTTCTTTTTAAAATATGGCGTCCAAATCTCCACATATACGACCAGAATAGTTTAAATATGGTTAAATTTTGGTCAGTACTGAATGACAGTAATAAATTTACTAATTTATTGGAATGTGTCAGAAATGTAGTGCTGTTTATATGTCCATCTCGATTCAATCAAATAACATATTCAATATACAATAAGCATTAAATCTTCTTGAGAGTATATTAATATGTCAACAAGAGGATACTGTTCAAAAAACAGATCATCATAAGCACTACATTGAATACCCTTGCAGAGACCGATTAAAATCATATCGTTTTAAAAACCCTCAGTCAGTATTTGCGCGCGGTAATCCGATATAAGGGATGTGGGAAAGTGCGAAAAGTGGATTTTTAAGTGGGATTGCGACGGAAACGGGGGTATTGAAAATGAAAGCTGTCGTTTGGGATAAATGAGTGATGCATAGTCGTAGTTGGAGCGGCTCGCAGTCTGAGCCGTGAGCCGCGAGACACTGGGAGCTGGCGGTTTGTATTCAACAATAGAAAAGTAAAATAATGACAGCGCTGAAATGGTACGAGCCAGAGTCGCTGAAAGGAAGTTGATAATTAAGAAATTCTTCCGGATTGATCCGATAATTAAATGGAATTCCTGAAATTTGTAGGCGACTGCCGCCACCCGTCTTGACGTGATGGGTATTAGATATTTCCAATTATTTATATTTTATTGACTTAGATCTATGCAGTTTATTAACACTTTTTCAATAAATATACACTTCAGATAACCCAAGTAGCACACTAGTCTTATAACCACTATAAAATATTTTGTGTTACTTAGGAATACAAAGTGAAACAAAAAAGCATGTTATCCAATTAACTGCATAGATATTATTGGCGGCAGAATATATGATGCTTACTTACCTGGGTGTTAAGCTCGATGTTTAAAATTGTTTTTTCGCTGTAATTTCTTCAAATTTTTGCTTATCACTTTGATATTTTATAGATATACTTTTTGTTATTAACCAAATCTTCAGTATTATTGTAAACGACGCCTAAAATCACATAGAAACAGAGGGAAGGAGTTATTAAAAAGAAAACAGGGATTTAAGAAATTTGTTTAGAAGTTGCAAGCATTCTAAAAATATCATAGCTGTAAAGTGCTAAATAAAATATGCATTTATTTACAACTGAAGAATAAGTGCTGATATTGTATTTGTACCAATGTCGCCAGACAAGCAGGCCGGAAACACTATCGAAGATACCCAAATAGACATCAACCTGCAGTCTTTAGTATCATTTCGTAGATTTCGAGACGAAGATAACCGCCCTCCAAAAGATCATTCGTCTTACTGTAGTAAATGTACAAAATGATGGAAGTATAATGGATGCATTGACAACTCTCCAATTAGTGTTCGGCGTATAGCAAGTAATCTTCATTTGTTATCGAATTCTGTATAGCGTGTATTGAACAGAGAAATGTCACATCCCTTTCTTCTCCAAAATATACAAGCGTTACATGCTGGAAATGTTCCTCAGATATTATATCGGCGTATTAATCCTAATGCCATTGCTAACTTTTGCCCCACATGGTGGTTTAGTGGTAGCAATAAGGCAACTTCCCGAACAAAATCTGGTGCCAATCTCCTATGTAATTTACAAAAAATATAGTTTAAATTGTTTCCAAAAAACACTACTAACATAGCTGAGGTAAGTATTGTGATTAGGTGGTTATTCACATCCGCCGTATTCTCCTGATCTTGCTACACCAACGTTACAGTTTTTGCGCTGCCTACCTGACAACCTTCAAAGATTTTCATCTTTGGGTCACTATTCAAAATTGGTTTGGTAAATTTTTCACTTGCAAACTACTGGCTTTCTAGAATTTAAGAACTGCCAAGACAGTCATAAATAATGGAGGAAAATATATCCTTAATTAGTTTATGTATTTTGTTAAACAGAAAGAAATTATAAATTCAATAAATATGCATCAACCGAAAGCAGGTGCCCGATACCATTTTCTAATTTTGGTGAAATTAAATATGAAAATGAAATACGTCAAGAAATCCATGTAAAATATTTTGACATAGTTGTACTATAAACTTTTATAAATAAATTCAATCAATGATGAAACCACCCCATTACGACCCATGTTGTATGTATGAGAGTATTATTGAACTGTCACTAGGGGTAGGATGATATAACTGACTTCAATGAGAGCACGTGTCACATCACTCTTTTTATTTTTAGACCTTTCAGCTGTTAACATGACCAGGGTAACTCCGAAAACTGTTTTATATATAATTATCCGGGTGTTATTACGTTAAAATTGCTGAAATGTTTTAATTTCGTTACTTCAGATAAACCAATACTGAAACGAGATAATTTAAATTGTTCTAGAAAAATAAATTTAAGTACATAAGATTTTTTAAATTTAAAATGGTACCTACTCAATTTCTGAAATTCTAAGTCTATCATAGTTTCATAGAATCGGCACCAAAAACATTTCTAAGACAAAATTTCTAATAGCGATTGAAGGAATTGGTATAGGATCAGTTAGAAGAGATTTAAAATGAATCTGCGTTGTGTAGAAAATGCAGAGGAACGACATTAATAGATAGATAACTAACGGAAACTGTTAAAAAGGAAAGACCAAGAGCAAACTGGAGTAAGTAATCGGTATAGTATATAGTTTTGTTATATTTAGTTGCAGTTTCTTAACTATTTAGATGAAACTATAATGAATTTGTTCGTATGACGATAATCGTCTGAATGCTTGCTGCAACTATATAAGTTTGGAAGAGAATTACAAAGAACATTCCATTTCTCTAAAATCATTGCATTTAGGTTTTGTTTATATTATCTGAAATAACATTATTCAAAATAAAAAATGGGTTACTTGTAATTTTGCTATGGAAGAAGCTTATTCTTTATTTTCAAAAGTATTATCCTGCGTCTGCTGCTTTTGCAATTTTTTTAGTTCAATTGGTGTCAAAAAATATTCATAACTTTATTATAAAAATTGTAAGTAAATTGATAATTTTAATTAGTTTACTTTTAAAATAAAGTAAAAAAACTGCAAATGCTAATAATAAAACATACGGGTACAATATTGTGGGTTGCGGGTCGGACCATGTTTTATATTGTGCGCCTTTTTAAATGGATATATCACTATTTATTTATATTAGTTTAATTTAAACAGAAGGCCACTTGCGTGTCAATATCTGTTCTAAAGTGAAATTAATTTTTGTAAATGAATTAGTAAATTCATTCTAATGTGCATGTTTCTAAATTTTCAGTTTTTTTGTGAACCGATGTTTATATTTTAGTACTATGTAGAGCGTTATGACTATTCAACCTACTATTCGTTTATAACAGTAAAATTTTATTCGTACCTAAAGTTCAACTTTGAATTAGATATTTTTGAATTTATGACAACATCGTATAAACTTCACTAGTAAATAAAGCAGAAAATTGTATAACGTTTTTATAAGGAATTATCATGACATTCTTTATTGGAACCATATAATTTGTTGTATCAATGCGGTAAGCTCATTGCTAAAACATAACTTGTTTTTACATAGCGCTCTTAAAACACAATTATATAATTTTTATACAGTAATTATGTTTTATAAAAATGTGCCTATTTCACGCTATTAGCTGCAGTGTTGATGCCAATAAAGTGTTTATGCGACTAAATCTTCCAACTTTAATTAACTTCAAAAATTAGTTACAGGAACATTCTTAACCACTGCTATAAAATATCTTGTGTTACTTGGGATACTAGTTCAAAAATATTGAACAAACGTATTGATTTCAATTAGCTTGAATACGTTAACAATAATATAAAAACATAATTTATCCCAAAATGTGAACTTAATTAGGAGTAAATCATTTAGAGAACAATTTTAAATGGCAACTGCAATAATTGGAAGTATGATGTGCGTAATTACATAAAACGATAATTAATCTAGGTTAATGTGAAAACATGTCAGTCTCTGTACTATAAAGTTTACAAACGTAATTTGCTGTAAGAATGTCGCTGCGTATCATTTTGTAATAAGCTACGCAATTTCAGTTTGTGGACGTAGTCTTTTGAATGTCGCCCTCAAGTGGCAGTAATGCTTTTATGGAGCAAAAAATGGGTGCTATTAGAGGCCCACGGTGCAGAAGAGGATGGCTGGAAAGCTGCACGATTTTTAATATCTTCATATTAGAAGCTAGCTAGTCTAGCTTCGCAAAGAGCCTCAACACTATCTCTACTTTTTTGGAACTATTTGAGAAAAATATTTCAGTTTTTTTTAATTTTGTTATTTCGAGTATTCTGTTAAATAAAGTATACATGTCTGCTTGAATCCTGAATACGAATATAAGACAACAGAGTACGGGGCGCCGCCTTTCTGCAAATGTTCAAAATGTAAAACTAATTAATTTAAAATTTAATTTACAATATTATAAAGCATACTTGTTTGTTTGGGCTCTGTTTAGTCGGCCTGCACCCTTTAATCAAAGGGTAGATTATGTGTATATAAAATAAATCAAAGTATTTTCAATGTATTAGATTTGTGTGAATGATAATGATTGGCTTTTTCGAGGGTAAACCACTGCTTGAAATTTGTAAAATGAAATACCATTTTTAAAAATATTACCCGTAAATACTTTATTTTCCCAAAAATACCTCATCAAATAAGCAAATACCTCAAAAATACCCAAAAGCCACGAATTACCCCAAGTACCTAAAGAAGAACTATGACTATTATCCAATAATATCCTTAAGTACCTAAAAATCCCGTTAAGTACCCAGAAATACCGAATAGTACCCAAAAATACCCTTAAATACCCAGATATCTAAGAAACGAAAAATACATTAAATGACCCATGATTTTACTTAATATACCTTTAATTTTCCAAAACTGTCTTTCATTTTCTTAGAAATTGTTCCATTTACATATCTATGTAAATAATATACATATTTTAAGGGCTCGTTTGACTCGATCTGAATACATCAGGAAAGAACATTTTGGATTACATAAAATGTCATAAACCCATTGGCGCACCCAAGAAGGGTACCAATACCTACACCATGCCCCCTTCAAACTAACTAAAAACAAACCTCTTCCTCATCTATAAAATTATAAAATTCGGTCTATACAGGATGTCCCTAAAATTATTATCCGGATCCCAAATACTCATCGGATACCATCGGTGTCTCCAGTACAAAGTACAACCAAAATCTTTCATTAGCAAGTGTAAATGCATGGGTATCGAGGGAGAATTTAATTTTAGCCCTAGCTTGCTCTCCGTCATGTACCTATAATTAGAATTAGATAATTGGCCTCGTAATTGGCAGTTGTTTACATAAAAAAGCTTCTTTTTTGTTAAATAGAATATTAATTTGATAGGAAAACCTAATTTAGCAATATCTTAATTTTTATTATAGACTTTCATTCACTTTTTATTACATATTTTTCATGAATAGAATATGTCGGAAAAGTTTGATCAAACTTGTCGTTAACACGTCGTATCGAATAATATGTAATATATTGATTTAAAGGTTATGAAATTATCCTATACTAAAATTTGTTAACAGAAGAGGGGAATGGAACTGTTTAGTTTAATTTTTCGAACTGCTGACATATTCGTAATAAAATCTACTTTAAACATTAGTTCTTAGTTGTTCCATTCACCCACATAAATCGATTGAATTTCTACACAGAACATCCAGTAGTCAAAAAACTGATTTGAGGAAGTGTCATTATTTTTGCAATAGAATGTATCTAATTCGAATCACCCTATATTATTTTCTTTACGTTTAACAGTGTCTCCGAAAAATTTACAGAAAATATTTTTGTATCTATTTTTAATAATTTTTATATTTGCCATTGCGTCGGTCAGTTGTTTACTTAGATTTAAACTGTGCCATCGTCATAAGGCATGCGTGATTGCCATTGTGTTTAAAAATTGGCGGGAAAATACTAGTTTTTTCTTAAAATACCCATTAATTATCTTCGTAATGCCCATTAAATACCCATTATTATCTTGATAGTACCGAAAACTACACAAAGTACCTAAAAATACCGACAAAATACCTATAAATACACACAAATACCCAAAAAATCCAAATAGTACCTTTAATTACCTACAGCTTGTACAGTAAAGTACCTCAGTGGTTTCCCCCTCGGGTTTTTTATACCCATAACTAGCATGGTAATTTTACTTACACGATTTGTAATGTTCCTAAAGTTCTGTTAATTTCCAATGTAACTAAACAGAAAATACATGTAAAAATTAATTTGTATTTTGCATCATGGAAACATGTACCATGTATTTTTACCATGGAAATTATTCGTACTCGTACAAAATATGTGCAAATGCGGCCTGCTTAATAATAATATGCCGCCCCCTCTCCTGCACAAGTCTTCGACTTCTGGGCTAATCCTCGAGATTAGAATGAGGGGTAGAGATATTATTATTATTATTATGTAAATTTACTATTTTCGTTGTAAATTTAGAATGTAATTATTCATTTAATGCATGATCAAATGATACTTATACATACAGGGTGTCCGGGAAAATGTGGGAAATCTCTCGGGTGCAGAACATGAAAATATAAGATGACAAGTTCCTATAATTATTTTCCTACAGACCCACAGAGATATGTCATGAAAGACGCTGCTGGAAATTGGTTATTCTTGAATAACTTTTAAAGTACTTAATAAAATGAAAATTTAATGTAATGGACACTAGTAAGGAGCTCTTAAAATAATGTCTAAAACATATTTATCTTTTTTAGTTTACCAGGAACGGGCCAAGCTTTACAGCTTAATGCGAAAATTTTTAGGACCCTGTATAATGAAGACTTTAAAATAATAACTCCGGGTAGCTTCAATCTTAGACTAAAAAGAAGTACTCTTGTTTATTGTCTATAAAATGAACCGTTTACGAGAAAAAGAATAATAAACGAATTGGTGTTTTATTTTTAATAAAAAGGGCCATAATTTCTATTTTTTTTTCTCGACAACAAAGTGCGAAAAGAATGTCGTTCAAGCAACAGAAAAGTTTTATTTTAAAATTTTTAATCCGAAAAAATACAAAATTTAAATAAAGCAGTGGTGTTCCAGTGGGCACCTTAACGAACTTATTGAACAAGTTCAGGGTTCAACACGATTACACTCTTAATTGGTGTATCAGGTGCATGTCGAGGTGACGAACTGTATAAAATGAAATTGACTGATAATAATATCGTGAAAAGTAAGGTTCAAATCAAAATTCCATTATCAAAAACCTACCAATCAAGAGTATTTATAGTGAGTAATGAAGAATGGGTAACGTTAATTAAAACATAATTTGCACTTTGTTTAGACGTTCTAAAGATTCTCAGATTCTAAAATTACCACAAAAGTATCTGGCGAAATGCCAAACTCCTATACTAAAAACGTTACCATTTCTACGCAGGATGTTCAGCATGGATTAACAATTTCCGTTGCCTCTTATAACCAATAGAATTTTAAATTAAAGCCTGATATTTAACAACTTGACTAAATACAGTGCAAGAACAACCACAATCCCCAAGATTAATGAATACTTCAGTAATAATGAATTTTCAGTAATCATAAATGCATAAAATACTTTCACTTCTCATACCACTATTTTGTGGCTGGGATTTTGTATATATATTTTTACCGTCTAACAGGGTTTCAAGCGAGGACACAGAACTCCAAGAAAATTGAAATAATGGGTTATTATTATATATCAACGTATTCACAAAGGTTACCGCTAGTGCGTGAGATAATTTTCATTGCTCATAAAATCACAATAATAATTAAAATAAATGTTAAAATACCTCAATTTTAGCCACACAGTTACTACGCCAATATCTAATTACGGCAAAATTATCACAGCCACAGCCACCAAATTACTTCACTAACTAGCCAGGACATATAGGACAACTTGTGTTTCACTTTCAGATTAATATTTATTGATAATTTTACATTGTGTGTCCTCGAGTAAAATGATAACATATATCACGGCTTCCATTTTGATGTACGTCAAAATGCACGATAAACTTCAGGGAACCGTGTGGTTCGGGCCTATATGGTTTGTATACTGTCTCATAAGTATGTTTGATCCGCCGTTTCGCTCATTCAGGCTGTGCAATTCCTTTTCTACAAAATCCCCGCCTTAAACGTGATGAATACAAATACAGAATGCTGTTAGATTCAATTCAATACTCGAATTAATTAAGTATTGTATTGAATACTACTGATGAATAAATAGAATGTATTCGAGTAATACCCAGTTCTGCCTATAACATAACTGACCTGACATTTTTCTCTAAAATTATTATGCAAACTGGTGGATATTCGGTAGGGAATTAGTCGTTTGAGGCTTTAAGATCAAGGCGGCGTCAAATAGTATTCTATGGAGTGGCGCGCCATCATAGTCCTATATCGATGAAGGACGCGATTGTCGATTCCTATCAGGTGGCGTTATTGAAATACCTTAGTTGGCGGGGATATTCATTTACATGTAATTGCAGCGCCTCCGATGCTGCTACCCCACAGTCAAACAATAAAAATCGCCGGGATCAAATTCTTTGTTCGCTAAGAGCAAGAGCCAGGCGTAAAGAAATAATGAACAAAATTTATACGTCCTAAGATATCAGTTATATTTTCAGAGTCAAAATATAGGGATAATTAATAATAGGTAGGATACATGATAACTAAGGTCCGTGGATGATCCATGTATCATTTGAAAAACAGGGACGGGCTTAGGATCCTGAGCGAATATAGATATAAGAAAATTATGTATCATATCATTTTGCGTGGTGAAGAACAAACTATATCTATCGGCCATTCGCTACTCCATGCCGGACTGAAAATGTCACAGACATAAAGCGTTATATATGCAGCAGACAACCTTGAAAGCTGTCGACCTTTATCGCGTTCAGCGAGAAACGAAATTCCAGGAAACAACTACTCTGCGGGCAAATGCCCTGACCAACATTGAATCACACCTAGAAAATTTATAGCAAATGTGACATTTTCAGAGTCCGGCATGGAGTAACGAATTGCCGATAGATGTAGTTTGTTCTACAGCGCGTACTCATGGTCCCTTCTGTGGGATTAGACAGACTAAAACAGCTAGGATTATTCGTCGGATACCTCACCTATGGCATACTGACTTTGCTTTTACCGGAAATATTTAAAAGTTCCTACAACTGTCATACGTAATCATAAGATAACAACTAGATGAGCATGGAAATGCCATCAGGCACTAGTAGTGGCCTCGGCTAACAACAGCGGATCTGTATGCTGGGTAAAGGGACACGACCGGTGCAATGACAATAAAGTAGCTGCCAAGCTGGCTAGGAGTGTATCGGGTCTGAATATTTTTGGATCTGGTCCCTCCAGTATGCTTCCGTTGTCAGCATTTGTTGAAATTATCAAAGGAGACACCCACAAAGAGTTTATGAAACGTTGGTATGAAACAAATGGTTGTAATTTTGTTAAGGAGTTCCTAGAGTACATCTGCAAGGATACAGCCAAAAAGTACCTGGCTATGTCTAGGACAAACCTTCGTCTGGTGACAGGTATTCAAACTGGACACTGCTGGCTAAGAAAGCACCTCTATAACATGGGGAAGTGTGATACACCTCTTTGTAGGGGCTGCGAACAGGGAGACGAGACAGTACTTCATGCACTCTGTGAGTGCACTGCCATCTTATCAATAAGAGAATCCATATTGGGACAACGATGGCCTTCTATGGCCTACATTAGAGAGACCCCCCTGAGCAACGTCACCACCTTTTTTCCTTATTAGGCTGGCTGGTGGCTCAGGTGGACTGATCTCCTAATGGGAGGAGGTACCAATGAGGCCTAAGTGCTGTAGCCTTTTTGCTACCCTCCCCTCAGTTCCAGAATTCCAGAACTGTCATGCGTACACCTCTTTCATATTTTGAATAATACGGGGAAACGTGGGTTGAGGGTGGGATAATGTTCACGGGATTTCCCTGTACATACATACAGAGTGTCACAAATAGGGTGGATGAGTTGACAGACTGTAAAAACAAGACAATAGGTTAGTAAATAACATAACGTTCGAATTTCTTTCTTTTCGAGATATGGGTGTTAAATGTATCTACACCAACCACATAAATATATATTTCTATATAAATTTAGAAAGTTGTAACTATTAAATTACCATAAAATTGATTTTTCGCGCATCGACATGAAAGACGTAGTTTTAATGACAGCTGTCAGGCACTAAACTGTCAGATTTTCTGCCTAGGCATTGGAATCATTTTTACTGTCGATAAGTTAAAAACTAAAACATGCTTTTTAATGAAAGAAAATTTTATTTATTGTAAATATTTATATTGAGATTAGGTTTTCACTAGTAAATGATTTATGAAGTATTGAATCCTCCAAAGTGGTCGAATTTATTAAAAAATCGCACTTGAAGTAAGGAAATTTTTTTTTTTTGTTAACAACTGATTTACGAATTATACAGTACACTGCTCAATGTAGCTTTCAGTTACCGTTGAATATATCCATCCACCATGAATTTTTAAAGTTATCAGCTCCTAAATTTACTAATAGTGTATGAATTCCTATTAATTGGTTATATGCTTTACCATTTGAATTTTAAATAAAATCTGTTACTATCTATTTTTGGTCTTGCGCTATTTTTCTTTGTTTTCGTAGTTGGCAGAGCAATCAGCAATCTATTTTCCATATCTTAAATATCTACAATTTTTATTTGAAACAGTTCATCACAGCGACACGCCCGAAATATGCCAAAAATTATTGCCACCTAAAATAATAATAGTCACTATTCTTCGTTTACAAAAATATTTTTTTTTACAATTACTTTTGCACCTAAATACGTATCATCAAAGTTCTCCATTACAAATTTGTTTATATTCTAAAACTCTTGATTTTTTAGCTCGATATCCGATAGACTTTTCAAGAATACTTTTAATTTGTATACTTTCCAGTATCAATGTTGTTGTAGAGATTCAATGTAGCCATGAGCGCGGCATATATTGACCATAATGAAGATTTCATACTTTTGCTTAATTCAGAAAAATATACGAATACTTAGTACATTTTCTGAAAGAGACATAATGCTATAATTTTTTTATACGATTTTGATATATATTCATCGAATTTTCTGGTAATAAATTACACTCAATTTGCTTTGCTGATTTAATAATTTCTGGCGGAGTTAATGTAAATTCGTCTATCTCTTTATGGATTTAAATAGGAACAATATAATAGATAATAGATTTTTGTGTACTTAAGTTATTTACTTAATAACGCTCATTATGAAAGAACTATCAATTTTAATAATATAAAATAAACAGCTTTGTTTTCTATTATGACAAAATTAAAATTGACCGGCGAAACAATTATGTTTAATATATTTTTAGGTATTAATAATACTGTGTGAAACTAACTACTCTGTGGACTAAAACCCCAACCAGCGTTGAATTACACCCAACAATATCTATCCATATATTCTTTATTATTAGCTTTTGTAACATTTTGTACTGTATTAGAACGGTATTTTAAGCTAATTGTGGAATTGTTCACTAGCATACCTAGATGTTTGGTATCAGAGAACATACATATGACTTCATTGATAGGAATTGTAGGAGATTTGATTTATATTAGCTTAAAATATCTTTCTGATACAGTAAAAAATGTTACAAAAAATTATGTTTAACTTAGCAGTAAAGTAGATTTACTTGTACTTTAATGCCTAGTTAAACAAATAATTATAAGATGCAATGTAAAAATTCAAAAGAGAACTTACGGTACTATTTTTGGAGGCTATTCTATTAATGAGCAATTGAAACTAATTGAAATATGCAATCATTTGCATTCCTATTGGCTATTGTTGATAATATCGAGTTAGACATAAATTTCAATATAAAAGTAGCCATTCTAGTTACCAACCCAATCAAGGATGTTCTTGTAGAAAACGACGCTATTCAAAGGAAGTACTGGAAACTTTGTATGATAAAAGGCATCTCATCATAAGGGAGCATAGGTACTTACTGAAAATTCAAATATTTTTCAACAAAACATCTACCAGGACTTTCGAAACCTATTTATCGATCTGACTCGTTTTTTGTCTGAGCTCTGCAGCAGAAGGTAACCTTCGATAATCCGATCTCCGTCTTCGAGGTCGGAGGGCGCCCCTTCAGCCGGAACAATTATAGGTGGCTGTGACATTCCTCGGAGCAGGTCCGAGTGCACATTACTGCATTCCAGAGCGCCAATATCAAAGATATGTCCCTTAGGAGGAGTGAGAAGATCTGGAGAATACACGCCTGAGGATCCAAGGTGTTCTTTAGATGTATTATATTTTATAAGTCATATAGTCTCGTGTGACAGCTACGATCTTATTTTGTTAGTTATTATTATTAATGATGTTGTGGAAAACAACTATTTTGTTCTGTTTCTGCATTTCCAGGATGACTTCTTCAGGTGATCCAATTTTCAAATGAAATTATAGAGTTATATGAATATAAATGATTTCAGTCCAACATTGACCCTCTATGTTCTTCATACACATTGTCTATAGAGGAATACCTATACATCGAAACGCATTTAATTTAGCTTAATATATAGGGTGTTTAGTAAATAATGACCCATCATTCTTTAAGACTAGTTTCTTTGAATAAAACTAATGAGATTTAAATCTTGTTCTTGCCTCTTAGTACAATTTTGTTTCCTATGAAATTGTAGGCTTGAAAAAGTTCTTTTTTATTTAATTTTTTTACGATAATCTTATTTGTTGGGTAATTGTATTTAAATTTTGTGAGATAAACAGGAATATCTGATTGATTTTTGCGTTAAATGTACACGGCGTTTTGACTGCTTGTGTCGCTATATTATTCCTTTCAGATTTTTTTAAGGATATAAGTTTTTAGAAAATCAATCAGATATTCGGATTTGTCTTACAGAAAAACTCGTTTTCCAAAATTTAAGTACAATTACCCAAGAAATAAGCAAATTATCTTAAAAAAATTAAATAAAAAAGTTCTTTTTCAAGCTTCTCTAACTTCTTAAGGGAGCAAAATTGTACTGATTTAAATCACATCATTTTTATCCAAGGAAGCTAGCGTTAAAGTATGGCTCTTTCTTTAGTGCACACCTTGTACAGTATAATATACAGAGTGTTGTATAAGTGTACAAAAAATTCGGAGGAAGCTTCATTGGAAAATTTTAAGGAAGGCCTTTTATATAATAATTCGAGCCACCCCTAAAAAGTTACAGCCCTTTGAACAAGGAGGGTAAAATTTGTTTTCTTCAGCTTTTCTCAAAAACAGTTGAATATAAACAAACGAATTTTGACAGGAACGTAATGCTTATAAAATGGCATTTTCCCATCTTCTGGTTTGCTATAAGGGAGTGAAATGAAATAAACCGTCTCTTCCATGTTCAGTTCCTAAACTTTGTTTTACTTTCATATTTCTTAGTAGAAATTTAGTTCTAAGGTACCTTTGCTTCTTCAGAAACGTTTTTGTCTTTTATAAAAATTTCATATTATTCTTAATTCTTAAGAAAAAAATTATTGTAGAACGATGCAAATTACGATATCATATTCTGAGTTTTTGTGCATTGTGAATTGTAACAAGAAAACATCAGTTAAGAATCTGAAAACTTAGTCAAAATCTATGTGAATTGGAGTTCTCTAGAGTGCTATCGTAAGCCCTTTATTATTTGTTGTTTATATGTCATAATTTAAAATAATTATTCAATACTGTTCTCTTCATATGTACAGCATTAAAACTGCACTTTGGCGTGTTACAATTGATACATGACCATTGTGGATTGTAACAAAAAATGTCAGTTAAGAATCTCTGAAAAGTTATGCCAATCAGAATTCATTAGCAAAGCAATTTTCCAAGTTTCTCCCTTAGGTACTTCATTATTTATTATTTATAGTCACAATTTAAAATAATTGTTAAATGTTGTTGTATCCATATGTACAGCATTAAAACTGAATTTAGGCGTGTTGCAATTGATACATGAACATTGTGGATTGTACCAAAAAAACATCAGTTAAATCTCTGAAAATTTGTCTCCATCAAAATCCAATTGCAAAAGAAGTGCTCCGTGGTTCAGTCTTCGGCCCTATATTATTATTTATACATCACAATTTAAAATAATTGTTAAATATTATTCTTTTCGTATGTACAAAATTACAACTGCACTTTGGCGTGTTACATTAGACACACTACCATTGTGGATTGTAACAAAAAATTACATCAGTTAAAAATTTCTGAAAACTTATCTCAATCAAAATCCATTTGCAACGGAGTTTTCCAGGGTTCTATATTAAGGCCTTTATTATTCATACATTACAATATAAAATAATCTTAAATAATTTGCTTTTCGTATGTACGCCGATGACATACAACACATTTTATTTTAGAGACTATCAGCTATGCATAAGAGAAATGTTTTGCAAGTAAAAAGTTGTTACTGACTACCACCTGTTACATTTATGATATACAAAAATTAAGTGGTAGAGCACAAAAATTATTGTTTTTTAAAAGTTAGTAAATTCACGGACAAAATTAAATTCGGTGAGCATATATACGCATCTCTGAGAAATTTTATAGGCGTTTTCAGGTAAAATAGATCAAAAATTAAATTATTTTAAGACAACTTTGCAATATGATACTGTTTCATGATAGGATGTATTTTACTATTAGTTTCCGAAACATCCTAACCTGTTGATATCAGCTTTAATCAAAAGGTAGCTATGAGTTTCTGAACGTAATTTGAAACATCTCTACTTCTCTCTAGCCTTAGATAGTTCTCAGAGATTAGTTCATACAG
Organism: Monochamus saltuarius; assembly: GCA_025584915.1. Lineage (NCBI taxonomy): Eukaryota > Metazoa > Arthropoda > Insecta > Coleoptera > Cerambycidae > Monochamus > Monochamus saltuarius. The sequence continues at coordinate 12,429,068 of CM046722.1, forward strand.
GCTTAATTAACGTAACAACTTCTCGACTAATATCAGTACATAGGTAAAGTGACTGGACAAATAACTTTACGTGTCCATCCTCTGGCCTTTTAGTTGAAATTAGTAGTCTGCAAAATTTGTTCTCATTCAATTATATTAGTTGCTTTAATATTAACGACCTCATAATCTGGAGTTAGCCATAGTGTGGTCCAGAGTTTAGGTAGTATCCACTGAACTAGTAGTAACTTATAGTGATATAATCAATTTTTAACAGTTGTAAAGGCACTCAAGTCAGCAAGGTTATAAACGAGGATACAATTCAAAAGAGAAGTGATATTTTCATTTGGGGTGGCTTATTAGAGAGAGTAATGATTGAAATATTTAATTCATCATAATGAATGGTGTGGGGTAACCCAAATAATTATGCAAAGCATAAGTATATTATACATGTTGCATGCATTTTTTGAAATATTTGCACATATTCTTGAAAAATAGCATATTGTGCATAAAACCCATCGAACTCAAATTATTTCAAACTATACAGATGTTTGGCACGCATTTTCATTCTTTTAATTTTAGAACAGATCGGTCTACCTAGAATATATGGTTAATGAATTTTATGGTCGAGTAATAAACTATGGTCTGAGAGATTTATTAGCTCTTTTTGCAGAACAGTTGGAAACGTTAGATGCACGCGCAATAAATTTTTAATACTCACATATGGTTGTAAAATGCATTGTGTTGGCTGGAATGCGCATGCACCTGATTCTGGTGTTTTGTGATAATAAAAACAAAATCTTGATACATTATAATGTGAGAGACAGTTCAAGTAGGCATAATTCATTTCTACATTTGATTCTTGATTGTGCTTTTGAAGTTATCAGGTGGATTGTATTTTGTGTCCAGATGAAGTTGTATTTTATTTGGTTGTTGTAGTTTTTATTTTTAATTTTTAAGTAAAACAATAAATTTGAATTTAGTTCATACTCCCACTTGCATATTTAGGTTTCAAACTAAATACGAAAAATTAGATGATATAAACTATCTAAAATGTTCTTCTGTAGTGATTCCTATAATTTCGTATTCTATATTCACATATTACTTTGTTTTGACATGAGCTTTTCAGGTCTCATCAGTATGCCATAGAAGAGGTAACTCTAACTATCTGCTATAAGTTTTTCAGGTGTAACTTAATGCTGATAGGGGATATAGCCTGCAGAGTAGTTGTTTTCTAGAATTCCGTGTTTGCAAAATATTGTTTTCGCTGAACGCTATAAAGGTCGATAACTATCAATGTCTACTGCGATGTAGAACGCTTCTTGTCTGCCTACACCATATAGCATTTATACAGTCACACATAAAGTTACAATTACTTTCGTCATATCGACAGAATGAACCGTCAGTCAATTTGGTTTGGCAAATTATTGAATCTTTTATTTACTATTTTTTTCATTTATGTGACTTTCAAAGGCCATTTTCAATATTACTATACTAATATTATTGTTTTCTAATTTTCAAGGAAATTTTCTTTATAAAAATATTTTGTTTCTTCGAAAATGTTCTACTTATATTTGTACCATCAGATAAAAATATGAATAAGTAAAATGATTCGTTTATTAGAAATGAAGAATAAGTTTTTCCTTGCAGTCGTTATTCGTTATTCGAATAATTTCTTCCTGTCTTTGTTCTAAAATAATCTTGTAAATCATATTGATATTTCGAGACTGTACTAAGCGCACCTATTTATGACTGCCTTAATGTAGAATCCATTTTCTTGCCCTGTTTCTAATTTAATAAGACAGGGATGGTAAAGTATTTATGTAAGGGAAGAAGGAAATGACTGGAATCGCAGATGGCAAGGTCGACGTATTTATTTCTGGAGTGCATTGATTTATTTGCCTGATATTAGTACTGTGATCATCCTAAAAATATCAATAAACTTTCGTCATAAATAATTTTCAGTTATAGTAGATACAGGACGATCCCGAATAATGTGTAAAAAATGAGGGTAGATTGTACGATCGATAGGAGTACTTCATATTATAAACAATTTTGATCTGATCCCTCCTTAAGAAGTTAAGGACCCCTTAACAGGGGGTGATAAATTTAGAGTTTTATTTAGTTTCTTCCAAACGCTTTAACATTAAGAAGAGAAATTTGGCAAGGTATATAGGTTGATAAAACTTCTTGGGAAAGAATATTTGTTATCCTTCTCGTTCAGTCATAAGGCGCTGAAATAAAGTACTCCCTGTATATTATTCATTAAATTTTTTGGGAGTTAACTTTTTCGACTGAATATTTTTTTGAATGCCCGTTGAATTTAGAATATTTTTTGTCTCTTGCAATTTTTTGATAAGTAATACAGTTTTTCAGTAAAAAATAGAGTTCGTAACCCTATACACACATAGTTTTCCTTCCAATATCTAATTTGCACATCAATATCTAGTAGGTTTCCATTATTTTGCATTTGATGACAGTTCATGGTTCTTAGATATTAAATATTGCTAGGTATTGAACATTGTGGCCATATATATGGCTAATTAAGAAACAACATTAATCACCGACAATAAATGATGCTAAACCAACAGAAAAATATGTTCTAACAACGCATGAAATTGCAAGAATAAATCTTGCAAATATAACCTTACGGAGGTAGGACTAATCTGGTCACCCTTGCAGTTCCCGATGCGATATCACAGGACTTAGCTGTCAAATACCTTGAATTGAATAAGATGGACCTCTGCTATCTGGTACAAGGCTCCTAGATTCGTACCTATACTAATCGTGTACTAAATTCGGGTCACAACGGGCCCAGAATAAAATATCAGCAACTTCTCCTACATCTCCTACTTCTACTGCGATGAAGTTTCTGCAAATTGCTTTAACCATAAACTACCCTAGCACGAATTTTTGAGACATCACTCATCAAATAGATCTCAGAAATCTTTTACCACTGACTCTCACTACTCTGACAACCAGAAAAGTTTGTTAGTTTCCCGAATTCAGCAGATGTTTACCAAATAGCTAATTAAAGTAAAAGACAGAGACATTATCCTAGTTACCTTACAATTCGAAATTAACACACAAAAAATAACAATTATTAAACATTCAAAATAATATTCTCGACTAAACACTATTTTGATTAAATTAGAAGTGATGTAACAAATACTCCGACCATCTGATTTTGGACCGTAAAATCATTTTATTTAATTCCATTGTTAATTAATTATTTTGATATAATTTTAAGTTATGTAATGAGTATCGAAAAAATGCACTTGAATAAAAAAATCAGTTTTGTTGTTATCAGTTTGGAATACAAAACACTGCAAAACAAATGCAAAAATTGCAAACACGGAATTCCAGGAAACAACTACTCTGCGGGCTAATGCCCCGACCAGCACTGAATTACACCTGGAAAACCTATAGCAACAGCTAGAGTCATTCGTCAGAAGCCCATCAGACATATACCGGTTTCGAGCTTATTAGCTCTCATCAGTATGTCATAGATGAGGTATCCGACGAATAATCCTAGCTGCTTTCGTCTGTCTAACCCGACAGAAGGGACCATGAGTACGCGGTGTAGAACTATCTACATCTATCGGCCGTTCGCTACTCCATGCCGGACTGAAAATGTCACAGGCACGAAGCATTCTACATGCAGTAGACACCATTGAAAGCTGTCGACCTTTATCGCGATCGGCGAGAAACGATATTTTGCAAACACGGAATTCCAGGAAACAACTACTCTGCGGGCTAATGCCCCGACCAGCATTGAATTACACCTGGAAAACCTATAGCAACAGCTAGAGTCATTCGTCAGACGCCCACCAGACATATACCGGTTTCGAGCTTATTAGGCGGCTTCGTGCCTGTGACATTTTCAGTCCGGCATGGAGTAGCGAACGGCCGATAGATGTAGTTAGTTCTACACCGCGTACTCATGGTCCCTTCTGTCGGGTTAGACAGACGAAAGCAGCTAGGATTATTCGTAGGATACCTCATCTATGGCATACTGATGAGAGCTAATAAGCTCGAAACCGGTATATGTCTGGTGGGCGTCTGACGAATGACTCTAGCTGTTGCTATAGGTTTTCCAGGTGTAATTCAATGCTGGTCGGGACATTAGCCCGCAGAGTAGTTGTTTCCTGGAATTCCGTGTTTGCAAAATATCGTTTCTCGCCGATCGCGATAAAGGTCGACAGCTTTCAATGGTGTCTACTGCATGTAGAACGCTTCGTGCCTGTGACATTTTCAGTCCGGCATGGAGTAGCGAACGGCCGATAGATGTAGTTAGTTCTACACCGCGTACAAATGCAAAAATTGTATGCAAAATGTGCAAAATATTTGGGTGACTGACTTAAACTGACCAGTATTCACGCTGAAATTTCACTTCAAGAGCCAAAGTCTTTAATTTTCTAGTTTCAGAGTATTGACGGTAAATGTAGCGTTGAATAATCATCTCTTTTAAAAGATTTCCGTCACTGACATCCGCCTCTTTTTCCTTTGACGCCCAAGGGAAACAATTAACGTACAATGCCATCAAGGTTTAACTGTGCGGTATATAAAAATATCTTTCACGGCAGAATGCAGATATACAATGCAGAAGTGGCGACGGATAATGACAACTAATAATTTACTCCTAAGAAAAACACAGCTATCTAAATTAAAGAAATATTTCCTGTACCATTTATCTGGGATTTTTATTTATGCCTAATTTTACCACCTTCCATGAAATATTTTTTGGGTGTACTATTTCTTTTATTTCCTTTTTTTACTATAATGTTGATAATTAAATAAATTAATTAATTTAGTTAATTAAACCAATTAATTAATTCGATTTATGCTAACTTTCCGAAGTAATTTGCACTGGTTTCCTTTACATACACACTTTTGAAAAAAAATTGCTATAAATAATAACAAAATTAATTTAAAGGTCTACTTTTAACTTCTTCAATTGTGACGATAACTGCTTTATGTTTTTCGTGAGCTTGCTGTCGCGTCACATTCGATCTGGGAAGCAAATCGCGTTTTGATCTGAACATTAATTGAATGCCAAGTATCGCGTTTACTGTGATTACAATTACAATTTAACAATTTTGTTCGGAGTATTGCGTTAACCATTAATTTGATTGGAGCGGTAAAACTCCAGAGCCCATTAATTATTCGGGCAAATCTGTGCAGAAAGCTTTTCAGCTAGGTGAGTGGTGGCTGTTAACCGCTACCGACTATTTAGCAGAATCAATTAAGCTTCCAGAATTTATACAGAGTTAGTTATCGCGGTGCATCATTGCTTAATTAAATTACAGTCAAATTGTTTATAGCTAAGGGGAATGGATTCCTTAACTAACTTATTTTTAATTACCAGATTAACCGGGTTGCATCTCGTTTACAGTACACTTTTACCTTAATCAGATTTTCACAAGCGCCTCCAATTAGAATTCTGCCGGCGAGATTAACACAGGGTGTTGGCATTATTAATAACTCTAGGTAAAAAGGATAAAATTAATTTTAAAAACAAATTGTAACCTCTAAATTAGGCTATCGCTGAAACACGTCACGTAGACAAACAAGTTTATGTCACTCTTGATTATACAAGAAATCTGCTTCAACAAATTCACAAATGCCAAATACTTTACTTTGACGTTTCAGTCATTCGCGTTCGACGGCTCAATATAAACTGACTGCAGCGGCCGAAAATGGTCTGCTTATACAGGTTTTTAGAGTTCTCTAAGTTTCTGAGATCTCGAGAACGTGTCGAGAAACAAATAGAATATAGCCTGAAGTTTTCCGGAAAACGTCAAAATAAAGGCATCACAAAAATTATAAATTCTAACATAAACATAAACGTAATTTACAAACTAACGAGGTAGGTGAGCTTCAATTATAAATTCTAACGAAAACAGGGACATAATTAATCAGCTAAAAAGGTAGGTGAGCTTGGGTAACATTGCCCCCCTCTTAGAACTGATCGTCCCGATCAGGTTACTCCATTGTTCGCATGGGCTTCTTGATAAGGTGTCAAACGATCGATGTGGACAATCTTCATCTTGGCTTGGGGATTCCTCTGGATCCTGTAAACTACGTCATTCAATCGTCTCATGATTTCTGCAGCTCCGGAAATTTACTCTTGCTTCTTTTTGGGTTATACAGCCACACTTTCTCAAGCTCTTGAAACCCGCTGCTGTTGGCACGCAAGTCGTATCTGGTCTTCATTCTGTCGCTTTCCATTTTTAGCTTCTCTCGTACTTCTTCATGTACCATTTTTATTCGATCTTTCAGATGGCTGAGATAATCATCTAAGTTTTTCTCGTGTTGCGGTCGATTCATAATTAGATCTATGGCAGTGTTATGTGATCTATGGGTAGCCGCAACTCTGTGCCGAAAATCACGTTGGCTGGTGTTTTACCCGTGGTCTCATGAATTGCTGCTCGGTTAGCCAGTAAAAATGGAGGAAGACAGGTATCCCAGTTGGTCTGTTTCTCGTTGACGGCCGTTCTCAGAAAGTTTTCAATGGTGCGATTAAATCTGTCCACCATTCCATCTGATTGTGGATGAAGAGGTGTAGTTCTGGTTTTGTGAATGCCTAGCAGCACACAAATATTCTGAAACACTTCCGACTCGAAATTTCGTCCTTAGTCGGAATGGATCTCTCTGGGCACCTCATAGCGACATATACAATTTTCAAATAAAACTTCGGCTACGGTAACAGCTTCTTGATTAGGTACGGGATATATTTCTGGCCACTTACTAAAGTAGTCCATCACTACCAAAATATAATGATTTCCACTGCTGCTACGGGGAAATGGTCCAGCCATGTCAATAGCTATTCTCTCGAATGGGGCTCCAACATTGTACTGCTTCATCTGTCCTCGCTGTTCTTGATTTCCTTTTTTTAAGTCATCTTTTATTTCGTCTTGACTCTTCTTCATATCTCGCATCATTCCCATTAACAGTTTCAATGTTTCCTCCGTCTCCGTCGCTCTTGATCTCGTTACTGGCATCCACTTGTCTACTCCAAACGTCTTGTTTGCGGAACGGCACACTTCTGACACCAATGTAACCTCTAAATTAGGCTATCGTTGAAACACGTCACGTAGACAAACAACTTTATTGTCACGTTTGATTATACAAGAAATCTGCTTCAACAAATTCACAACTGTCAAATACTTTACTTTCAGTCATTCGCGTTCGACTGCTCAATATAAACTGACTGCAGCGGCCGAAAATGGTCAGCTTATATAGGTTTTTAGAGTTCTCGAAGTTTCTGAGATCTCGAGAACGTGTCGAGAAACAAATAGAATATAGCCTGCAATATTCCGGAAAACGTCAAAATAAAGGTATCACAAAAATTATAAATTCTAACATAAACAGAAACGTAATTTATAAACTAACGAGGCAGGTGAGCTTCAATTATGAATTCTAACGAAAACAGGAACATAATTAACCAGTTAAAAAAGTAGGTGAGCTTTCGTAACAATATATTTTATGTTATCATATGAAGTTATCTCTGTTCTTTGATTTCAAATACCAAGATATACTTAAAAAATATGTCTAAAGACAAGGTTTGACCAAAATAATGAATAAAAATAAAATATAAATAATATAATTAGACGGATAAATATGAAATGAAAACATATGAAAAATATTAAGTAACCATGCAAACTTTGCTTTGGATATATGTTAGCATAAATCAACTATGATAAATGCAATCTGAGTAGAATGATACGCTAGATGTAGCCTTGCTACATCGCATACATACTCATGGTCCTTTCTGTCAGGTCAGACAATCTTAAAACAGCTAGGGTTTTTGGTCGGTTACCTCACCATACTGATGAAAGAACTAGTAAGCTCAAACACTCAAGGCTCAATGTCTGGTGAGCTGCTGACTAGTGACTTTAGCTTTTGCAATAGGCTTTTCAGTTGTAATTCAATGCTAGTGGGGCATTAGCCCACATAGCTGTTTCTTGGAATTCCGTGTTTGTAAAATATTGTTTTTTCCGAATCACGATAGAGGTCGATAGCTTTCAATGATATATACTGCTATGTAAAATGCTTCATGTCTGTGGCTGCTCACTGGCATGGAGTAGCGAATGGCTCCTAGATGTAGTTTTGTTACACCTTTAAATATGACTACTCTGACTCTATTTTGTGTCGTCGGTTTTAAACGAAAAAGGAGCTGACCTGTTATTCTGATAAAAATCTAGTTATTCAAAGTATAGAATTTGAGCAGTAGCAAATTAGCATAACTTTTTTCATCGGTACGTCCCAACAAGTTGGATATTAGGCCCAAGTTTTCCGAGAAACAGTAAATCGAGAACGATTTTGTAACTATATTTGAAAAAATTATGACAACAATAGATTGCTGACTAAAGAATTGTGACCTGCGCAAAGTGCTGACCTTGCACCACTAAATTTTTATTTGTTTGGGTGTATCAAATGTAAATATATATACTTAAAAATCATCTCTATATAATAAATGTTAGTTATATAAATAATCTATGTACTGATTTTGATGTTCTCACAGTCAGTGCTGTTATATAATCTATAGCGGTTTTTCGGGTTGTTCTGATTCTGGCAACTGATTCCTGTCAGTAACAGAATTAGGGTGCGCATCCTAGCCTTACCTGGGACTCCTTAACCTGCCCTTATTGTTCACGGGCTAGACCCGCCCTCAGTATTGGTATCGTTTTTGTTGTTAGTATTAAGGCCTGCCTGGTCTGAACGACTACTCAAATAACGGTGAACCTAGACAGCCTAGCCGAAGAACAATAAGGGAGATCAAAGAATTCCACCTCAGGCTAGCGATGTGTTTCAAGTATTATTGAATACACTGTATAAGGTTAGCCTGCTTTGGCAAATATTAGCTAATAAAATTCAGAAATATTAGTCTATGTAAATTTGTGTAGGTCTGTAATATAGATATATATATTTTTTAATTGAGTAGCTTTCACTCTTTTGTTAAAAACTCTGACGCCTCAATAGAAAAATTACATTGGGCAACTTTTAGTCACCACAATAAATGAACTATTGTTAAAATAAAATTTGACGTTTTACTTTTATTCTTCGGTTTGATTTAGACAATTGTTTCTATTAGAAAGATGACAATGGTATTGTCAGTATTTTTGTATTGTGTTTCAGCTTCAATATTCTGTTGTATGGAATCCATTTCATATACTTTAATCATTGCTTTTTTTATAAAATTTTGTTAAAAAATAAAAATGAAATCAATTTGAAAATCATATCTAAATTAACTCTAGTTTAACTTGTACTTAAATATATAGTCTTTAGTAATATTTTACAAGCATTTTATCATTCAACTCGTTAGTTTTTAAGGATATATAAAAAAGTGATAAATTGAATTACTGTCCAATAAATTGTAAATTTTATATCGAAGGTCTAGAAAAATAAAGCTGTAAAATATATGTGGTTAATCAGAAGAACTTTTAAATTTAATGATTTTCCTTTACAGTACGGATTTTTTTTTCATTGGTGCCTGTATTAAAGAAATCGCTGCAAATTCCCGAGTGTGCACATATTATAAATAAAAATCGACAAAGTGGGTTCCTACGTTACCAACATTACTAAAGGTCATTTACATATTATTTTTTTATCAAAGTGAAGTTCTGCTATATAAAAAATAAATACCTTTTTCATTTGAGTACTGACTTTAAAATATATTATATAAAGTGTGTATTTCCTTATTTTTTAAGCTACCCTAGCGATCAAGGTCTCATTTTGTAGGTCTGTTCAAGGCCGTCTAAACCAATTTGCTGCTATTATTTGTGAAAATGCTCTGCAACATGTAGTAAATACAGTATTACTAATAAACTGTTATAAACTTCGGAAAACTTCGAAGAGAAGTGATGAGTTAAAAAATATTATAATATGTATAATTAATTATACACTGTATTTAAAAAAAAAACGAAAAATAACTTCAAAACCGAACATTTTATAAACATGAATTTATTTTTAAATTAAATGGTATCTTAAGAAAGAAGGGAGATATAGGTCTAGAGAGTTTTAATTAGCGCACCCTGTATATTTATTATATGATTATATAATGTAAAATATATATTATCGGTCAGTAGTGGTAGCGCGGTTTGAGGCGTCAGTACTTGAATCGAGGTGTCTAGATCGCTGTGGGTTCGACCCCCGCAGCCGGTAGACCGTATATGAGCTATAGTCGTGGATAGATTGGCACCCTCTCTGCGGGTATGGTAGGGTGGAAGAATGTTGGATTGGGTCAATGTGAGAGATTGATACCGGTGTACATTTGACTACCGCCCTAATTAATAAGGTTTTCCGGGTTTTCCTCATTCCTGCACTGAATGGTGGTTAGGGTCTACGAACGTAAGTCGTTACTGAGCGCCAATGCGGCATGTTTAATAATATGCCGCCCCCTCTCCCGCATAAGTCTTCTACTTCTGGGCTAATCCTTGTGATTAGAATGAGGGGTAGAGATATTATAATAAACCTACTTAGAATTGTAAAACTACAAATATAGAATATATTCAAAATTCATTACTTGATAAAGCTATAAAAAAATTAAATATATTTTCTTTAAAAATATTAGTTTCATACACAGGGTGTAACGTTAGATGGAGGTCAGTTATTTACCAAAATATTCACTAGAAATTTTTTTTATGAAATAAATAACCAACTCTATAAAACTAACGAGGCATCAGAGAGCGTAACTGCAATGGAAAATAATTGTATAAAAGCAGTTTGCTTCTCTCTGACTTTGCTACATGTTATTTAAAAGTCTCATTTTTCTGTAGAACTGTCATTGAAATCTATAAATTTAAGGATCTATAATGTGTTGTTATGGGTAGTCAATAGTCAACCAGTTTAAGGCGTCAATATTGGAATCAATATTTACCACTGAACCGGGTTCGATTTTTACAACTAGTAAATCAGCTATACTTGTAGGGAGGATTGGCATCCTTTCTGCGGATATGATAGAGCGCAAGTTGGCTTAGATCAGTGTGAAAGACTGATACCGGTCGGCGTTTGATCATCCTTCTAATTAGAGCCTACCAACGTACGTCGTTCCTGAGCGCAAATGTGGAATACTTAACTCTCTGAGTTGTGGCCTAATACTCGCGATTAGACTGAGGTTAACATATAGGTATTAATATCCATGTTGATATAAGATTTCTTGCTAACAACGACATTTTCTAGGTTGTTTTAGTTACAATCTTGGTATATCATATTTTGCATGGATGGAACTGAAACCTAGAAGTTTCCGATATACAATTAAGTTATGGAAGGAAATGATCTATTCCTAAATTCAGAAAACGTTTAAAAACTTTTATTTGACTCCTGTTTGTGTCTTCAGTCATTATTTATTCAGTGGCCCCTAAACTTTCGATAAGTCAATAGTTAGATACTCGCTCCCGATAATTGCGGTTCGTACTAGTTAAAAATACCACTAAATTTACTTTCCCTTATTCGTAGGAAATCTGGAGTAGTAATTGATTTTAAAATTAAAAATGTTAAAATGTCAGTGAAAAATTCCAACATAAAACAAATTATTAAATTTTTTAAAGTAAGATTTTGTTAATCTCTTAAGATTTTAAATATTTAAAATAAACTCTTATAAGATTCCTTTCAAAAAAGCAGCATAGAGTTAAAAATATTTGTGCCGATTTTTAAATTTTTATCTTTGCAATTAAGGTCATTAATTAAACAAAATTTATTTTTAAACAATTTTGATAATCGTTATCTCGAAAACTAAACATTTCTTGACCCATATGTATATGAACTTTTTTATTTTAAAAAGTTCCGGTTAAAATTTGCTGTCTGCAATTCAGGACACCCTGTATATTTTTGTCACACCTAGTTTAAACACGACAAAATTACAGTACAATATACTATAATAATGAAAAGTCGACGTAGCGTATTAATATAATTTTTGTTCAGTGTATACATATGGCTTATTTTTAAAATTGTATCTATATATCGTACATGTACAACGTGTAATAATTACATACTTTTGTAAAAGCTTCATAACCTTGTTACGATAGTAAGTTAAATTTTAAATAGTTTGAAAGACAAAATGTAGAGCGAAAAAATGATTACATCTGCTTCTGAAATCCTGGCATGCAACAAATATGTAATTAATTAATATAATTAAATAATTCTAATTTAGGTATTTTTAAAATATTATCACCCTGTATTTCAAACACGAATTATTTTCAGACACAAGTTTATAGTAATTTGTGGCGTTGCATTTTTGTTACACTCTGTACATTAATAAAGTTACCTGAAACAAGTGGAGTGCTATTCGAAGACTCATACCCATCATCCAAAGTCGATGTCGGTGTGGTATGGACATTGATGCTCTTTTTCCAATCCTCACTGCTACCATTGTCGTTGTTCATTTTTCCAACTCCATTACTAGCCCTCAAAGTCTCGTTGCTTCCAAATTCATCATTCTGAGGATTTTCATTGACTTCAAAATGATTCTTGTAGAACATTTCTGATACGCTTTTAGAAGATTTCGGCCTCTTCGACAACAAACTCTGAGGAGACACTTTCGCTATTTCTGGAGAGCTTTTGCGCTTCTTTTGTTTGGAATCAGTCGCAGCACCGAATACGTTTTGCACAGTTTTAACTTTCTGATCTGGTAAATTTTCCTTGTCTTCTTTGTTTAGCGGCTTCAGAGGGAGGTTGTCGTAAATGTGGGACGACATGTCGAGTTACATTAGTAGAATTGGGCGAAATCGTGTTTACTCTGTGTTCAAGTTTCGAAATTACTCTTGCAGGCTTACTAGACAACTCTTTGTCATATTTTAATTAATGAGTGGCGTCCGTAATTACCCTCTCATTAGCAAATGACTGCAACAGTTTCACACATACACTGGGGTCTTAATTACATTCGCGATCGTCTATTTTTCTTTTTCGCAGTCAGGAGGGCACTGATTAAATAATTAAACATAAATTGAACGGGGTTTAGATTAAAGTTCGTTAATTAGTTCGCTGCTTCTGGTGAGGGGGTGTTTTATTTTACTTTTAAGATAGTTTGGGGTTATCTGATTATTCTGATTCGTATTTGGCGGCCGATAAGTCGTGATGCTGTTGACGGACTAACGCGGCATCGGGGGACTCGGCGTCGTAAGGTTTGACAGCACAACTTCGGCAAAACCTGGACAACCGCTCTACGAATACTATTCTCACCATCATGCGGCCGCGTTGTCGTACACACATGCTCATTCATAATTGTCGCGCCTTTTAATTTACCGGTCTGATTAAAATCTGGCACGCGACGTGTCTCGAAAATTGAACCTGCACCCCTAAACAAAAAAATCTACACATGACAAGATGGGAGTAGTTTTTGTCTAATTAGTTATGCAATTTTGCGCACCTAATAATTTAGTAAATATTTAATACCTCTGTTTTGTATTTCTTTAGTTTTATTGAGTTTTTGCCACACTTCTGAAAAAGATAAAGATTAATTAAATAATCCCTTGCGCCAAACGGATCAGTCAAGGGTTACTTTTGATACTAAGTTTGCCTAACCAAAAAGTCTCGCACTGAAAAAAGCAGATAAGTAAAAAATAACAAAAATTGCATCACTATCGCGCACTTCCGTATTTTTGATGTTTCGAATATCTCCCTGTTTTCGTTTTCAAAATAGTAGTAAAAATATTAACCGTGTGTCAAGTTTGACAGTTGAAAATTTGTTTATCTGCTTCCATAGAGATGTTAAATGATTTTTATTTTATTGTTACTTCTTCTCACACCAATAGATATTTAAATTTTAGAACTAACCACCACATTGATATTAAGAAAGGTGTTGTTAAATGTTTATATATTGTCTGAAGCTCTTTATGTGTGGCATAATTTTAGTTTTTCTTTAGTTTTATTGGGTTTTTGCCACACTTGTGAAAAAATAAAGATTAATTAAATAAGCCCTTGCGCCAAACGGATCAGTCAAGGGTTATTTTTTAAACTAAATTTGCCTAACCAAAAATCTCACACTGAAAAAAGCAGATAAGTAAAAAATAACAAAAATCACATCACTTCACTATACACTTAGTTACCTCAACGTACATACGCTCCGGACTAGTAATTTTTATCTACTGTGACATAACCGTATAAATAAAAATAGCAAATCAACATATGTCAAAAACAACAATACCTTACCGATAACTTTTTCAAATCTCTTTCTTATCTCAGGCAGACTTATCAAAATTACTAGATTTGTTAAATTTTTTACTATGCTAAATAAGTAAATGCATCTAAAATCTCTATACAATACTCAATTTACACTGTTTTATGAAAAACCATTTGAAAAGATCAACTTGTCCTTCAATTAGGAGCAATAATACCACCAATTGGCAAATATTTGATACTTTCAATTTTCCCTTTTCACTGTCATTTTAATTGGGTCCCTGATTGTTCTTACACTTTCCACTGCCTCCTTGATTCTTAGTATTTGCACAACACACTGAATTAAATAAGTAAGTAGCCAATAAAGATATCAAATAAAGAACTTGGTAAAGTTTAAATTTAAAAAAGGGAGCGGTAAACAACACGAAGCAATTGCCGACATATTATATTTTTTGTATTAAGTCTTCAAATTGATAAGTTATTGTCGTTCTTTAAAATATCTCTAGAAAACTTAATATTACCCGATAACAACTTTTCAAACCAAGTTTTTGCAATATTCTGTAGTAATATACGCTTCTTAATAATGCCAGCCTCATTGAAGTTCTTACTAGACTGCTTAGTATAAACGAGATGCAGCAGGTGGAGTTTTATTAAATATTTACGATTGGATGGGGAGTTTAAGTCGCATGCAAACTCTAATAACCTGCGAGAAATATTTTGTATTGACAGGGACTTAATTCAGATTAGGGAAATTAAAAATTGGATTTTGCTGCTGCTAAAGGACGTTCCATTTTATGAGCACATGTTTGAAAATTTACATTATGAACATGCTTTCTGTAAAGTCTTCATATCAAAAGAAATGGTTTTTATTTTATACAGGGTGTTCCCGTTTGTTCTTTGTTAACTTTGGAAAAAGATAGAGCATAAAAAATAAGAGGGTTTTATATATAACATTTTTCTCACTTATAATATCACAAGAGCTTAAATTATTTCCAGAAACAATTTACGCTCATATGGTATTCGGTAAGAAAATTTCACACCCCAAGTGTAAATCAAACCTGACATTTTAAATTAATTTGAGTTGGCCAAGGTATTGTTGTTGATAACATATGTTGATTTGTCATTTTCATTTAAACAGTTCTGTCACAGTAGATGTCAATTACTGGTTCGAAGCATATGTACGCTGCGTTTAATAAGTGTATAGTAAAATGTCGCGATTTGATAAAGATATTCAACAAGTTATTAGACAAGAAATTTAAAACCTAATACCAGATAACACTAGAAAATCAAAAGCAAGTGTATAGAATCAATTTGTTGAACTTTACAGGTATATCCACCATATTTCATCAGATAAAAAAATTACCAACTTTAGTTACATCAAATGCTAAAACTCAGATGGGTAGTAGTTCAATCTATCGTTCTTTGGCAATTTTAGGTCACTAAAGGTGGTAGAAATATATTTTTTACAAGTAACACGACGTAATTTCGAAGAAATTCATATGTAGGTATATCCACCTTATTTCGTATATAGATAAGATTCCAATGTGTAAGATCATATATGTTTACTTTCTCAACTGTAAAAAATTTTTTACTTAATTATATTCAGAAATTTTTCTGATTGCCATTGGAACGAGTCAAAGTAAAGGCATTGGTTTAAAAGTAGAGGTGTGAAATTTTTTCCATTTTGCTGATACAGGGTGCTAAATTTAAACATATATTTTATTTTCTCTATTATCTACTAAACAAAATAAATATTTTTAGATTAAAATTGGTATGCAGTAATCATAATAAAATGTTAATATTTTGATGTAAATATTTTTTTGAACTAAATCCAGTGGCGTAGGTGTGGAGTTTTGTTTACCCTTGAACCTCCTAAATTTCTACGCCAATGGTGAAAAGTATATTTTCAGTGTACCTAAATATTAAAATTTTATTGTGGTTTCTAAAAAAAATCTGCTCGTAAGTAAATTCACTAAGACGCTTTGTTTTCCAGATACTAATAATAATAATATCTCTATCCCTCATTTTAATCACGAAGATTAGCCCAGAAGTCGTATACTACTTATGTGGGAGAGGGGGCGGCATATTATTATTAAGCAGGCCGCATTTGCGCCCAGGAACGACTTATGTAGGCCCTAATCACCATTCAGTACAGGAACGAGAGAAACCTGGAAAACCTCATTAATTAGGGGGGTAGTTAAACGTCAATCGGTATCAATCTCTCACATTGACCCAAGCCAACATTCTTTCACCCTATCATACCCGCAGAGAGGGTGCCAATCCTCTCCACGAATATATCTTATATACCGTCTACCGGCTGCGGGGGTCAAACCCACAACGATATAGTCACCTCGATTCAAGTACTGACACCTTAAACCGCGCGACCATTGACCGATCCAAATTCATTTTTTCTATAGGCATTGCTTATTTTTAAGTTTGTAACAATAAGAAGTCAAATCAGTTTGTTTGTTAGGAGTATACTCTACCCCTTCAAATATATAAGTTGATTAAATACAATCTACGGAGAAAGATGGATTTGTCGAAGCGGTGAAGTTGCTTGGCCAGTTCGATCACCGGATCTCAATTCATTAGATTTTTTCTTTGAGGTTTTTAAAGAAAAGAAGTGTATGCAGGTCTGGTGTATAATATTGAAAATATGTTACCACCATCGTATTCGTAGAGCTTGGGGTCAAATGAATAATGACACAATTTTTTGTTTTTATTTGTTTTGTTGACTGCAATTTTTAAAACCTCATAGGATAACTTTGATAAGTCGAAATATCTGAAAAGCATAGGTTCTTAGTGAATTTTTCTAGAATATTTTTTTCAGAAACTGGAAGAAATTTATAATATTTACGATAAAAAAATGCTTTTCACCATTGGTGTAGAAGTTTAGGGGGTTTAAGTGTAAACAAAACCCCACACTTACGCCACTGGTTTTAGTTGAAAAAAGTTATTCACGTCAAAATATTAATTTTTTATTACTGCATACTAAGTTTGAACGAAAAATATGTATTTGTTTAGTAGATAATAAAGAAAATAGGTATATATGCTTTTTTCAGTTGAAAGTCAGAAAACGGGGAGTCAGAGTAAAATATTATAGGAACGGCCTCTATTGTTTTTCATGTTCTATAATTTTTCAAGCTAAAGAACGGAAAATCTGGGACACCCTGTCTATCTGATATTGCCGTTGCATACAGAAGAATATTAAAAGGATTTTATCTATCTTACATCGCATGATAATACTTGATTTCAAATCGGTATAATATACGAGTTTTTAATAACGCAAGGTTATTATAGGAAGACATTTTAAGGATCGCGAATAAATTTACCTCATTTCACGTACACTCAATTAAATATCAAACATCTAATCGTGGCATATATCCAACGGAACTGCGTCAATGGACTAGACTTACATGCCAAAATGCATAAACTTATTATTATTATTCCACATTTTATTGCATCACATTTATATCAGGTAATGCTGTTAAATAGTAATTTAAAAAAAAAAGAAGACTTATTCGGGAGAGGGGACGGCATATTATTATTAAGCAGGCCGCATTTGCACGCAGGAATGACTTACGTTGATAGGGCCTAACCACCATTCAGTGCAGGAATGAGGGAAACCTGGAAAACCTCATTAATTAGGGGGGTAGTCAAATGTCAGCCGGTCTCACATTGACCCAAGCCAACATTCTTCCACCCTACTATACCCGCAGAGAGGGTATCTCTCCACGAATATAGCTTATATACGGTTTTCCGGCTGCGGGGGTTGAACCCACAGCGATCTAGTCACCTTGATTCAAGTACTGACGCCTTAAACGGCGTGACCACTGACCGATCCATATTGTTATATAATCAATTCAATTCTTCTGTTAAAGCTTGTCTACAAGAAACTGATTTACCCTGTATAGGGTTAACTACTATGACAAAGTACCAATGTTTTAAAAGAGGATAGCGAAAAATAAGAATTAAAGGAAGCACCCTTGAAAAAATTTCTAAATTTAGTTATAAAGCGACAATTTTTTTCGAAACCGTATTAAACCCCAATTTATCGCCGACTCTGGGGACCTGTTAGTCACGAGCGCGTTTGGCATTGAAACCCTGTCTAGGTTTGCGATTCAAAGTGTTCTGTTATCTATTAATATTCCTTTCCTTCGATTTTCTTAGGATAAACGGGCATTTTATTTAACTGTACGCAAAGTCTGTGTTTTAGTGGGTAGTTCTGACTGACCAGCAATGAATGAAAATGAAGTTTAGACAGTTTGGAAAAAAACTACTGAAAAATGTTGCTGCTAGCCAGATTAACTGTTACATATCAGGTATTATTATTAATAAAAATGTAAATTTTTGCCGTTTCTATATTTGGAAACGTTGTAAAAAAACGACCGCATGTTAGTTGACATATCTAAGTCATCTCTGACAATGCTTGTCATAGACACCAATTTTCAGGACTAAATTAGGGTTTTACCCCATTTTTATTATCTTTTATGCCATTCCAAGCACGTGGTTAAATTGTTTCATTTAGTGGTAGTTAACGTTATATCTACAGCAAAAGAACACTTACCTACTTTATTTGAAAACGATTTTAGGGTAATTCATATAACTGTGTTTTGGCGCAGGAGATTTAACACTTAGTATATAAATATTTTCCAGTGTAACGCAGCATACCTTTGCGGTACATTTAACACAGAGCTAGTAATTTATACAGTCCTGGAGTTGATGGTTTTTTAAATAGCGATAGGCGATACAGAAAATAATTTATCTACAAAGACCAATATCTTTGTTTCGCAAAGAGTATCCAAAGATTTTCAAGGTAATGTTTGTTCCTGCCATATCGAAAGGTAACAGGATGGAGAAAGATAAGCAAAGGGTGGTTTTGGTTGAATGAATAATATACAGGGTGTTTCAAAAAGAGATTGCAGTATTACTACGGCAAATCAGGCACAAAATACGTAATTAAAGATAATTTAACCAAATTTTGGTATATCTCATTTATATATCTTCACATAGTTTTTGCACTGGATAATTTAAGTAAATATGGAAAATAAAACTAAAAAATGACGAATTTGCCAGTTACAAAAAATAGTATCCTAATTACAGGGACTTATCCCAAATTAGGGCGTCTAGCAAAATAACAGGTTTTCTTAAATAAAACTTAACCATTCAGACAAAAAAACATCTCTTACTTTGTAAAAAATTTTATAATAAAAAAAAATTAGATTCCCTAATTTCGGATATTTACTTGCCTAATTTCGGTTGCCTAAAATTGAGTGCATAGTATCGGAAATTAGCAAATCTAGTTTTAACTTAAATTTATTTTGTCAAAACTGTGGGAGAAAATAACTTTTTGTTGTAAACCTGCCACTATTACCTCCTATTCTTACCGAGCAATCTATCTAAAGTTTTAAAATATGAATAAATATCAAAACCACTCACAACATCACACATAAAAACCTTTGTTACTCCACTGCACAAAAGAATTTGACAGTTCATCTATCGGGTGTAAACACAACTATTTATGGTATACATGGTATACAGCTGCGATCATGAGACTTATGAAGGAAAAGGCGAAAAAATATAAAAAGTTTAAAATTACAAAAGATAGCAATCTCTATCAGGATTATCGCAGATTCAGAGTAATAATTAAACAAAAAACTAAGGAAGCTTATGTTCAATATTTCATTGAAACTAGTGGCGTGCTTCGAATTTGGGGCCTTTACTATTTTTAATATTTATTAATGATTTATGTAATGAGCTAGATTGTAATAGGTTGTTGTTTGCCGATGATCTAAAATTGTATTCTTCTATCATAAATTTAGATTATTGTATTATGTTACAAGAACCAATTATTGCATTATTGGAGAATTGGTGTGTTCAAAATTATCTTCATTTAAATGCCTCAAAATGTAAAATTATAACTTACTGCCGGAAAACAGATCCTTTGTATTATTGTTATACTATTAACAATGTTATTTTAGGGCGCATTGACACTATGAGACTTGGGAGTATATTTTGATCATCAACCCACATTTAATCATATCAATAGAATTATAAAATCAGCATAAACTGCACAGGGCTTCATTATACGTAATTGTAAAACTTTGAATGATGTCTCTGCTCTCACTACTACATACTTTAATCAGATTAGAACAAAATTAGAATATTCCTCTTTAATATGGAATTCCATATATATGCAATATTCAACTGCTATTGGGTCTAGAAGAGATTTTTGAAATTCCTAAGTTTCAGAGTTAGTGGGGTATATCCTCCAGGAGGTTGTGACTATTTAGATTTAATGAATAATCACAATTTTGTATCTTTAGAGACACGTAGGCAGGTTGCGTCTGTTCTGTTTTTATATAAATCGTTGCAGGTGCAATCATCTATTGGATGTAAACACAACTATTTATAAGGTATTATTAATATGTAACTAAATAAACACAACAGTAATGGAACTGCGCCTATCATAGCAATAATTTTGTAGATATATGGGTATCCGAAAATAGAAACCTATCCGAAATTAGTCTACCTTCTTTTCCACTCTTTATATGCGAATGTCTGAAAAAATAGGACTGTCTTCGCAGTGTATATTTACCATCTGTATACGCAATTTATTTGTACAGAGTTAAATATTGCGATCAGAAATCAAATATCGACGGATGGGACGGGTATTTCAAGTATTAACCGCTCGTCTTAAGAGGATATTATGGGAAGAGAACGGAAATTGGATGTCGCTTGTAAGACGTATATACAAATATTTTTACATTTCTTCCGTAAACAGTTTAATTTCGCTGATCAGTGGCTCTGGAGAACTTGTAGAAACTCAATTCTATGATAAGATTATCCATCTATTGTCGCTTTGCTAACGTCACTAGAGAATATTTGAATGGAGATGGAGAAAACTGTTAAAAATATATATTTTTTGCGTTTTTTGTATGCTCTTACAGATTGATTTCAATAAAAAATTTGAAAATCTGCCTCTGATGGACCTGTAATAAATAAAATTATTATTTAAGCAGTTTGCAAGTATGGAACGAAGAATGAATATAGAATTCCGCAGCGATCCGGATTATCTGATAACTATTGGTAGGTATTATTATTAATAACAATGTGGCACTTTTCCGCACGATTTTTGTGTGATGCATTATACAGTAGGCCTACTGTATTGTTGTGACAATGCTTGTGTCCAACGTAATTCCGCGGATGTAGACAGGATTAAGTGCTAGGTTTTTCTCAATATGCTTATGAGTACCGCTCGATGCAGTTTACCGTCTAACAGCAAATAGCAGTAAAACTGCTGCGACGTTGAATTACGCTAGACACAAGTAATCACCGATAAAAGTTCCTGTTATATTTATAACTTGGTGCAGTTTTGATTGTTAATATTTTTTGACATAAGCTTTCAAATATTCAATCAGTTCAGTTTGAGAAGAGATATTGGAGGCCACTAATGATGTAAGTAATGCATTAATTCCTGGAAAATCAAGAATCCGTTATGAAAAAGAGCTTGTTGCCTTCGACAATGGCGCATGCTTCTGCATCACACTTCATCTTTAAATGAAGAGGTATTTGGCCTGTTTGCACAATATTGCAAAACGTTGGTAATTCTCCGTCAACTCTGTGGTCGAAGTATTCGATGTTGAAACTATGTTTCAAAGTAAAGGACAGTAATATTGGAAAATACTTCAGGCTAACTACATATTCGAAGAAAGGAAATAGAAAATTTTCTCTTAATGCCCCAGACAAGGTATATATTATGACCAAAGATATTGGGAATTGCTGGTGCCTCTCGCCGCAAAGAACTAGCAACTATCACCATCCACGATATAGAAGACAAAGGAGATGTGCTTATTATTACCATTCCAAACACAAAAACCAATGTTTCAAGAAAATTAGTGGTGCACAGAGAACGAACAATTAAATGTGTCGATATACAGGGTATTCAGTAAAAAATGGGCCAGATGTAGATAGTTTGGGTCAACTTTCGTTTAAGGGAAATCAGCTATGAAAAAAAAATTATAACAATTAGCATTCAGAGGCCCCTCTGAATACAGAAACATTAAAATTTTCCCGCGGAAATGCGTCATTTCCATTATAAAGGAAATTTTGTGGACTTTAGAAAAAGGGAAATCAGTTACATAAAAATATTTTTGCTGTGAATTATAGACATTTTTCTTAACACAGAAACGCCAAAATTTTCCCGCGGAAATGCGTCATTTTCGTTACCTATATGGAAAAAATGTAGAAAAGTGGAAAAATGTGACTTTTTTTTATTCTACATAAACGTATTTCTGAACACAAAAACTCAACATTTTTAATCTTCTAATATTTTGCCCTACCCAAGGCTTGACTTGACCGTTTTAAAAATCGGTCATAGTTACGATCCTGATAAGGATAAATGCCTGTTTACAGATACCTACCAAATATCTCATTCGATTTAGATGCGAGTTAAACTGTTTTATAAGCGCGAAAAGAAAGTAGAACTTTTTATACCCAACGGATCGAGTCGTCGTGGTCGGCTGCAAAAATTTTTTCGTCTATCAGACGAATTTGAAAAAATAAATCACATTTTCTTTATTATTTTTCGATCGCATCGACCGTATTTTATGAAATTTAGTATAGGGGGGTTTCTTGGCACTAGAAATTCGAATATGTCGACGATTTTGGTGTATCTGCTAGAGGACGCTACCAATGATGGTTTCGACCCCTTTAAATCGCTACGACTTTTTTGTACTACACTGTATCTCATTTTGGACTGGAAACATTATCTTCCCTATATTTTCTAGTCAAAAAAGGTACATTTTAGTTATGCTATTTTACGTCCTAGAGATAAACCTCACACGATCAGTTCTTCTTATTCTGTAACAGGAGCAAATGTACTTAGCAATGTGTGGGTATCAATAGCTTCGGGAAGATGCAATTTAATATCGCTGGTTACTTAGGCGTCCCAAACCCTGAAGCGTATACAGGACATTGTTTTCGGCGTTCTTCTGCCACATTATTAGCCAGCTCCTGGTATTACAAACATAACGCCATGATGGGTGAAAGTCCACAGCGGTAGCTAAGTCATACATAGAGGATTGTCTGGATAACAAAAAGAAAATAGCCCACAACATTCTCAAAGCATCAAATCCGAACCGTGCTGAAGCACGTAGTACATCAACAGTAACAGTATGTTCCGTGACTGAAGAACAGCATCTAGCAGCTATTTTCTCATCACTGAAGTTACAAGCTAATCCTGTGGCACATACTTTGTCAACAGTGAATTCCACGACTGAAGAACATCCTCAAACCGCTATTGCCTCAGCACTGAATTTACAAAATGCCAAAAATTGTACATGTTTCAATGTTTTTCGTTAATATACAGGGTGTTTCATGAAGCTATCCCGCCACTAATACAGGATGTTCCTTGGGTTATTTCTAGAAAAAAAGTTCATATAAACATGTGTCCGATTTGCTTTACTTATTAAGCTACACGAAATTGAAAATAAAATAATGGAAATTAATTTTCATTTTTATTTTTAGAACATTGGTAATAGTGATACATACATTCGTAATTTATAAGGTTTTCGAAAATTCCACCTCCTACTTCAATACATTTGTCAGCACGCCTGTGAATTGCTCGCGTTGCATTTCTAATATTCGCGTGCTTTTCTTTTATTTACGTTGCAGCATTAACAATTCTTTGGATTAGAGCTTCGTGTGTTTCCATTTTCTCTTGATAAACCAAATCCTTCATCCAACCCCACATGTTGTAATCTAACGGATTGAGGTCTGGAGACCTAGCTGGCCAAATGTGTGGCCCACCTCGACCGATCCAGCGACCAGGGTAATGCTCATTTAGGTGAGCAGTGACAATTCGGGAAATATGAGGTGGAGCTCCATCATGTTGCAAGTACATTCTTAATCATCTTGCCAGAGGTACATCGTCAAGCAATCGCGGGAGTTCTTCCTCTAAAAATTGTAGATACTTTGGTCCATTAAGACGACCTTCAATAATAAATGGTTGATCGTATAACATTCCACACCACACATTAACGCTAAATCTATGTTGAAAATTACTTTCTACAGTGGCATGAGAGTTGACATCCGACCATTGATGCATGTTATGGGTGTTGTTGATACCATCTCTGGTAAATTGTGACTCATCCATAAATAAGATGTAGCGATACAAATTCCTATTATTATTCAACCACGGACAAAATTCTACCCGCCTAGGGAAATCTTCTGGCTCCAGATGTTGCACACGCTGTAGACGGTATGGATACAACAAATCCTTTAACGTTCTCCATACCCTGGTATTGGGAATCACTAAAGGCGTGGATATCCGTCGTATACTAACACCGGGATTACGCTCGGCCATAGCAAGGATATTCTCTTCTTCTACAACACTGTACTTACTCACCCGTTCGTACTGAATGCGAACACTTGGAAGTGAACCAGTTTCTCTGAGTGCATGAAAAGTTGTGGTAAACGTTTTTGGGGATGGAATGCGACGATTTGGGAAACGCCGTTGATATTCCAGTGAAGCTAGAATAGCATTTCCATCGCAATTACCCAAAACAAACACCACATCGGCATCCTCAGCAGACGTAAACTTAAAAGGCATTGTTCGTGAATTTGCAAAATTGAATCTTCACACTAAACTGCAAGCTAAAAACTGACAGTAACCTAGATAACATTTTACCTTGCAAATATCGTCAGCACACTCAGCAATGCGTAGCGCGCCGAGACGTAACGCAACAAATTTGATTATCACTTTTTACGTTTAAATTTCAAATTCATGTAGCTCACAAAGTAAAGCAAATCGGACACATGTTTATATAAACTTTTTTTCTAGAAATAACCCAAGGAACATCCTGTATTAGTGCCGGGAGAACTTCATGAAACACCCTGTATTCTATTAGTTTGAATACTACTTATTAATTACTTGCTAATGTTATAATTGGTAACTAAAATAAACTGATTATAATTGTCATGGTCGTAGGAAAAATATTATACCTAACGTGCGAGAAGTGCCATTTCGACACTTGTTAGATAAATAACTATTTTCTTACTTTTACAATTATTAACGCCGCGAAAAGTGTAGTTTGAAGCCATCTCGAACGACTGTTATCATAGGTGCCAATTTTCAGGGAAAAGGAAGCTTTTGTCCCATTTTTTAAACGAGTTAAAATTTCGAAATATATTTGTACTTTAGGCCTCCCTGAGCACGTGGTTTAAATTTTTGTACTTTGTGATAATTAACCCTGTATAAAAAACTCCTGACATGGCAGGGTCCTACGTGATATTACATATTCAAAATATTTCTGCTACCATAATTTCATTTCACTGTCAAAATACACTCATGATTTTAGTAATAATTGTAAAACCATAAATTTGTTTTGCAAGTGAATTTTTAAGTAAATCTAGTTTTGACCATACCTGTTTAACAAATAAGTTGATACCATAAATTTTGTTTAGTATCTAATTGAAATTAGAAAGCAGTTTTATGACAGGGGAAGATTCCTACGTAGAAGGTAATGTAGGATTTTGTTAACTGAAAACAAAATCAATACAGGTGTCCTTGCTGAAACAGGGTGGTTGCAGGTTAAGCTTTTCGATGCTAGATGGGGGTGTGTATTTGTAAGGAAATAGGTTACTTCAGTGGGGTGTAGAATCCTAGCCACAATATTTTTATTTTATAGATGTGGTCTCGTCCATGGCACTAGAGGCCAGTAAAATGTTTAAATTTACTATACTTGATACACAAATAATTTTCACTGTTAACTTCAGTTTTAAAACTTTAGTAAAATAGTCAACATGTATTAAAATACAAAAAAATTAAATAAATTATATAAATAATTTACTTTCGATTACATTACTTATTTGAAGTTACCTGATACCTGATATTACTCACAGTAATGGAGAATCGTGTAAGAGTACGGCAATGGACGATATTTTATAATAAGAAAGTACATGTCATATTACATAAATCAACACAGAAAATCATATTAATGCAGAAAGATGTGAATATTATGAAATACTTTTTTGGTCTCCCTCATGGCTCAGAACTGCTACTGCTGTTTCTATAAATGATCTGAATTAACAAAGGTTAATAATAGATTTCTGAAAGTAAGAGAAAAATTCCCTAAAAACCTTATAGTCCCATATAAGTTATCACACCATAGAACTAAATTAGTACATTTAAAGTAATTATTAAATTTCTTAACAAACATTATAAAATGTTATCCAAATACATGTCAAAGTCATCTTGTTTCTAAACTCCAGCTAGTTTCAGCTCTTATTTCTACTCATGTTGAAATTATTTGATTTTTTTTGGATTTCTATTTGTGTCTGAATTTTGTCTACTTCTATAATTCTGGTCTAATAAGTAAGTATTAGTAATATTTTTGGATCTCAAAGCAATGGGACGCATCCGGATATTAACTTCACTTTGGAATTAGAAGAAAACGGTTTCTAACTGTTGTTGTGAGCAAACCAGATAGGATGTAGTGTTTAGAAAAAAGTTTTCTCATATTGGCAGATATTTTAATAAGTTGAGTAATCTGATACAGAAACAAGGTATTGCCACCTTAGTGCATCTAACATGTACCATTGTAATTCAAAACATTTTGATAAATTGCATCATATATGATGAGCTTCCAGAGAAAATGAATATAGCAACAGAAATATTCAACAAGCCATCATGAGGACGCTGATCAAAAATTTTGATCCGATTCATACGCCAAAATAACCGAAAGATCACAATGACTTCAAACTATGTACTTGATTGTCATAGATCTGAGCACACAACAAATTTAAATATTGACCAGAAAAATTCAACTCTAGTTTAGAAGATAGTTCTGAAGAATAGAGCGATATGTTTCTCACCTTAAGAAGTTAAATCGGCGACAAGAGAATCAGTCCGGGAATTGTTCAACCATAGAGAACACTGTCACAGAAGCCTACAAACCAAAACTCCTTAGGTCCCGTTAATGTGTCTTCTTGTTTATCCAGTGGTTATATAAATTACCTACATAAGATACCACATTCACAACGATTCTGGAGTACACTGCTTTTACAATGTGACTTGGAAATGACCGTATCTATCTTAAGTTGTGATATTGGTATATTATTGTTTGTAAAGTAAAACAAGCTCTAATTTTCGTTGTTCTATTGAAGCTTGCTCAATGTTTTTATTGAAATATCAATTCCTTTGTAAATTGTATTCACTCATTCATATAAAGTGTAAAGAGTTCATGTATTTTCATTTCTCTTGTTTAAATAGGGCAAAGTAAGTCAATGTGTACAATAATAGGCACTGCTGATTACATGTTACAATGTTTTAGGGTATAAATCATAATGTTCATTTGCAGTGGGGGCATTTCAAATCTCTTCTTGGTCATAATGTATGATTGTACTTTGCCAAAAACTGTTTAGGTGTTTGTTCAGTATTTCTTATTTTATGTGTTAGATATTTGATAATTTTAAGTATAAAGGCACGGTTGCTCTACTTCATTTAATAGTGGTGTGTATAAGATGTTGCATGTTGCTAATGCGGTGTTAGATGACGAAAGGGAAGACTGCCTGATTTTACTGTGTGTGTAAAGAAGTACAAAAGGCAAAAAATATATATTTGAACTGAGAACCTCAAGAAGCACAGCATAGATATGCTGTGTTCCAAATGTTAGTAACGAGCAAACACGGAAGTTGTCCCATTTCAGTAATATATATATTTTCTGAACCACATCGAACAGCTGTTTTATGCCGTGGCGGTAAACGTGTGGCAGTTTTTATGTATTTGTGTACATTTACGTGTATTTTGTTGTTATCCTTTGTGCTTTTCCCGACATAAGTAATCGACCTGAGCAAGACTGCCAAACCATGTAGGTACCTCGCTTTAGACAAAGAACGATCGAGGGAAGGAGAAGTCCACAGCAAGTGCAAAAATCTTTGCAGGTTTTAGTTTAAAGAAGTAAAGCGGGCATTACACTAACAATTTGTTGTCGAAGAAATTGATGAATTAATTCATAAATTTCTTCAAGGTCGCTCTTTGGTTTTACATTATACTCAGGGCTTGGCAAGTCTCTTAACAATTTTGCTGTCAGATGTCACTCGTACCAACCTAAAAGTAATTTTAACTTTTGACGTTATATCATTCCCATTTGTATACGAAACAAAAACTGTTAAAAATGAAAAGTAATTTGAATAATTATATTTTAGGGCAAAAAAGCTTCCATTGCATTTATTATTGCTGCTGCTCGGTTACTGGTTACATATTTACATTTATTTTAGGTTGGTATTCCTAAATTGAAGCAAACATTTACGAAAAATTAGAACAAGTGCTTGACGAAGCCACTTGGTCAATTAATTGACAAAGAAATTGTTAAGCGGGCCTAAAATAACAGAAGATGATTCAACATTCTTAAAATCTCTCCAATTATCAATCCTGGAAATAAATATTAGTAATGTAGGTGCTGCCTCTATGTGCTACCATACCGTATTTCTCAATAAATCATTAAATAAAAATCTACATTTTGTAAAGCTTTTTATTTCAAAGCGACTTAAACTGATACACGTGTCAATGCGATAACCTGTCACTATGTTTGACACCTTTGCCTTTGACAGAATATACCTAACCTCGCAGCTGACAGAAGGTCACTGACGGCGATAAATAAGGATTTAATATACTTTTTAAAAAAACTATTTTTGGCTTTATAAATAAGTTTGGAATTTTTTTGAAGGGTGATTAATTCTTATTTTTCCCTATTCCCTCTTAAAATAGTCATAGTCATAGTTAACCCTGTATATGCTTGTGACTGCTTCAAAATTTCTTGAGCAATTGAGTGGTAATATCACCGCATATTTGCACAGAGGAAATCCAGGGCGAAAATACAAATTACTAGCCTGCATAATCATGATTAAGGTGGTCTTTAAATTTAAATAAATCTAAATCCCCGCTCCACCTAAATTCTCAAAAAGAAGAAAAATGGCGGAACATTATTTAAGGAAATTTAAATTTTTCTCCGTACTCGGCCATTTATCTTGGTTAGCATTCGTAAAAACAAACCCTTGCATGTGTGCCACAATTATTATTATTAGTTTCATACCTGGCACAATAAAATGTCGCTGCTCTGAAACGGATAATAAATCTTAGAAGCATTCCATTTATCAAGCTGTGACTCGCTTGTTTATTCTCGTATTCCTTTTTTCGTTTTGGTTTTTGTTGTGCATCGAATTAAACGCCAAAATGGGCTGATTTATATTGCAGTGAAAGTGTCTACGGCTGACACTCCAGAAATAAATTATTTTTAAAGGAATTACTTTAAGATACTTTTAAGTTATTAGGTCATCAGAACAAAGTGTTTTATTTGGCGGCTGTAAAATAAAGTTGATGACTGTCGGATACTAAGATTATTTACCATGCCCTGTTTCAAAACGAATTTAGTAAATAGTTATTATATAGGGGGTGTCTATATTTAATTTAAAAATTCTGTAACCGTTCAAAAACAAATGCACAGAGAAAGTTAGTTGATTAAGTCAAAGAGATGATGATTCAGTTAACCAAATTATTTGGTCATATAAGCAGAACAAAATACACAGGGTGATTCAGGTTTAATCTTAATAACTTCATGAACCGATAGAACAGGTTAAAATAATGTTCATTTGTAATAAAAACTTATTTCCTAAAACGCATCGTTTCCGAGAAAGAGGACGTTGAAGTATGAATTTTTGTCTTGTTTTTCCCTCATAACATTTGAACCACTTATCCGATTTAAGTGAAATTCGGAACACAAACACTCCTTATGATCTTAGTTTTATTCCTTGTCGTTAAATAACGGTACAAAAACTAGGTAACTAGGTTATTGACCTAATAATACGGTAGGTCAAGATTCACTCTTGATAACTTATGAACATCAGATCAGAGGCGTGCCATTTCGGTCTTGGACATTCTTCTGTCGACAACTCGATGGTTTTTTATTACTTAGTATTTAAAAACGAAACACTTTTCAGCTTCTCTTAATAAATTACCCATTGGGTATAGGTTTTTTATGTAATGTACGTTAATGCTTTATTACTCGGTTTATTATTAGATGCGTTGGTGTTTTGTGATTTCAATGTAACTAAGCTAATTTCTTTGCAGTAATAACAACTACATTTGCTCAGAGAAAAATCCGTACGCTACTTGTCGGTTTAGCTTTCAGAGACGATTTGTTATCAACATATGGGCAGGTGTGTACGGGTATCGTTTGATTAGACCGTATTTTCTACCGGAACCTGAGTGGACCGCGTTACTTGCAATTTTTAATACAATTATTTGATTATTATTATTTGATTTCATTGGATATTAACATTTTAAATTATTATTGGCCAAAGTTGAACTGAACTAGAAACAATGATATTCTAAAATAGTCAGTACAACCGTCTAAAACCTACGTAGGTAGGTACTAGAAAACAATTTCAACTTGGCAACATTGCATCGGGTCGACATCGAGTTGAACTGTGAGCTGTAAACGACCAAGACTGTGTGCGGTCAGTGGCAGTCTGAAAAGGGGGTTTAAATAATGATTTGAAAATATTTTTTTCGGCGCAAATATGCATTTAGATTTTTTTTAATCGCGTATTTGCATTATACTCATTATTCCCTATCTCCTCTTAAAATTAATGACATTATGACTGACTCACCCTCTATAATAAATTACTTTTTTATGTTTACAATACAATAATTAACGGAATAACTTATGAAAATATTAGGACAGACTGTCTCTGACCTCTGGCAGCAATTCAACTCGGTGTCGGCCTGACGCGACGTTGAAAATTTAAATATTTTCCTATAGTACCTACTCATTGTAATATGCGTATTAACGCTATCAATTATTTTTTAAAAGTATGCAATTAGCATATTAAGTTTTAGCATAAAAAATATCTAATACTGAAATTACAATATAAACCATTCACATTTCGTTACATAAATAGTGAAATAAAATTCATTATTAACTAGGTTGAATTATTGAGAGTGGCTGAAACGTTTTTTTTTTTGTAATTAAATATAGACAGTAATAAAAAAACCTCGTGTTGTCAACAAAATACAGTCCGAGACTATTCAGTTATCAACAATCCAGCAATCCGAGTCTTGACCTACCATATATAGATTAATAACCTTGTTTTTAAGGTCTCAATGACAAGCGTTGCAAAACCACTAAATTATAACAAAAACTAACAATAAATAAATTTTCATATTTCTATAAACACCAGGTGTAATCAATAAAAAGTTATGAGAATTTTATAATAAATGCCAACAGCAGTAATCAGCGCCGACATCAGATATGCTGTAATCGGCACACTCGACATAGCTAAAAAGTTGACAGTTCAAATTTCCGTTTAATACGTTATCGGCGGAATATTTTTTTCGATTTTCTATCTTTATTAAGCCTTTAGAATACGTGGTTAAAATTAATGATATTATGACTGAATCACCCTGTATTTAAAAGTGTTCTGTCTTAAGTCGATAAGAGCAAGCTTAGATTGTTATCCAACAATTTCCAAGCTGACAAATTCCAACGCCCTCTGGAAAACATCATATCGATCAAAGACCGGAACTATGCCTTTTTTAACATTTATCCCGCTATAAATATTTACGACAGTCACAGGAGGGCACAGGAGCTGCAAATTCCATTCGGTTTTCAATGCGGTTAATCGAATATTTGCGCTTGCCTGTAAATTTCAGCGGTTGGTAATATAATATAGAATCGGTGCTTGACATGCCAATAACGCGACAGAAATGTGCAAAACACGTCCACCTGAAACTTCGCAGAGCTCAGGCTTTGAAACTTTAGCGCTCGATTACTATTTATCTGAGCCGTAGTTTCGGAACTACGACGGAGCTGCGCCGAAATTGCAATGGAAGTATAAGGCAAGAATATTTAAATAAAATGCTTTTCTCTCTCTTTAATTTAGTTCAGTTTCCATTCGTTACATACCTAATTGTAACACTTAGATAGCATCCGCAAAATTATACTCGAGAGATACTTACTGATTCTTTTATAAAAGTATTGGATATAAATTGGTTTCTTAAATAACTCCCTAATAATGGTACAACTTATGTGTGCTTTTCTAATAATTAGAAAAGCACACATAAGTTGTACCAATTAAACTCCATATTTTTAAATCACCTTTTGACATAGTTTCCAGTTTCAGTTGTTTCCAAATACATTAGCATTAGCGTTCGCATTAACATATGTACATGAGCTACCAGTTCTTCTTTCTTTCAGCAGTAACTATCTATGTCCATTGAACCAATATTACTCATAAGTAATACGAGTCGGAAATATGTTGGCAAAACCCTTCCTGGCCTTTGAATTTGGTTGATTATGTTCTCTATCATCTCCTTTAATGTTTCTTTTAAGAACTTATTCCAATATGAATAGTTTAATAACGCAACTATCAACTGCTGAATAATTTGAGCTACTGTACAGTTGTAGATGAATCTTCTTTGGCTAGATCAACTTATTTTTACCTTTCTGCGGTCTCAGTAGACTTTGTGTTGTGATTTCAAGTACAGTAATATCGTTTTGACTTCTTAGTTTTATCAGAGTATCTAAAAACCCGGGTATCTTTCTGAATTTGACCTAACTTGAGTTAGGCACTTGTAGTAGTGTTAAATCTTTAATCTTTTATATTTTGGCGATCATACTAACCTGCGTTTCTAGATTGAGAGCTATTTGAATATGATTTTATATGAAAAAATGATGGGTCAGCGCAATGTTTGATATAAGTCCTACTTCCAGCTGGTGTCATTGTCCTTCATTGATCTTGCTTTAAAATTGAAATTTCTACTTTGAATCTAACTGAACATCCGTTTCTACATTGAGAGCGACTTGAATATGATTTTATATAAGAAACTAATGGGTTAGCGTTATGATTGATATAAGTCCTACTTTGATATCTCAAAAAATTTGATTCTGATACTTTTTTGGATGATAATTTACTATATATTCTAGCTGGTGTCATTATCGTTCGTTGCTCTTACTTTAAAATTGAAATTTCTACTTTGACTCATTGTAGTTTCTAGTATATATCCTTGACAATGAGTGGATGCTTTTATTGTAGTGCGTGAACAGGTTAAAGGATATGAATTCGTTTAGTATCTTCAACGTTTTTCGATAACAGTATTTGGTACATTTATTTTGATAAATTTTACAATATTATTCATCTGACATACCTCGATCTGCATCTAGGCAATTGATCGATATTCTTTTGAAGATTATTCATCCCTATGGATCTTGCTTATGAATTTATTTTTGAAGTATGAGGTTCACATTATGTATAGCTGCAGTAATTATTGTTGAACTTGAATACTGCCGATAACTAAGACTATGGGATCTATAGATACAATTTATGTTCTTGCTTTATTGAAATTAAACAATTTTTGATATGTTTTTAACCATTCGTCATATTTCCAGCGTTATACGGAGTAATTCACAACTTATCTAAGAAAAATTTGGAAATAGATGCGTCATGAAAAATCGAATCAAAATTATAAAAAATATTGTAAAATCCTTATAGCTTCCGACTAGAAAATTATTGAAGTTGCAGTATTTTCAATTTTTATATCGCTGAGTTAGGCGATTCCGAATGTTAATCAGATTATTTATAGGTATTAATGTTTTTGTGATGCGAGTATTTACATTATTTTATTAAGTGTCAAAAATGGCTTACGTAGTGTTTATTAACAACATTATGCTTAACATAAGCATTTGAAGCAGGTCACAACTTTAATGTAAAAAACTACAAAAAGCACTAAATTTATAAAAGTAATAATTAGAAACATAATAAAAGTGTAAATATACGCATACAGTGCAAATAAAAGAAAATGTCAATGTGTACTAACACAATTCTTACGACTAAATAAATGTCAAGGTATTGTATATAGGTGAATTTGTATGTACATGTCAAAACACAGTAACTTTAATTAGTGGCACTTCCAGAAACTCTTCTATAGAATAGAAGGAATATTTGAGAAGAATTTTGTTAATCGCATTTTTAAACAACACCGAATTTAACAGCCTAAGCTTGTAAGGTACCTAAGTGATTGAACAAATTAAAATTAAGGGAATTTTTTGCACTGAGTTAAATTGTGATGAGGTGTTCTAAGAAAGTTAGCTTTACCAGTATTATATTGGTGAATATCAGCTTGAATAGCGAGACCCGGAGCACTCCTATGGATCTCAAGTAGATTGTGGAGTAGATATACAATGAGGGAAGATACATTATGCCCAATTCTTTATCTTACTAGTTCTAAATGGACAAAAAGCAGACACATTTGTGTTAATTTGTAGAAACTGGATAAAACGGGCTCAAAATCTTGTTGTCTTATCATCAGGTAAATCAAATTATTTTATTAATTAAGACCTCAAATTAATTCTATTAGTTAGAACAATAGCGGCAAAAGCAGTTGAATTTGCTGGAAAAGTAAGACCAGTTTCCAGTGCCATGGAGAAGAAGTATATTTTTAAATCATTTTTGAACTGCTTTTTTGATTTTTTTTACAAAATTATATTTATAAGAGTTTCCTCTACATTTTCATTATTTTTTTAGATAAGTTCTGAATAGCCCTGTATATTTATTAACTCCTGATAATAAGGCAAGGAAAAAGGGGCATTATCATTGACGCACCAATAAATTTTTCTGTTAAATGTATCAATAATAGTTCCAAAACTCTCCCAACTCCTCTTCCGATCTGTTGTGTATTTTGACTAAATACCCTGTATATCGAGATACGGCTGACTTATTGCTAATGCTTCATTTCTTATTTTAATAAAATTTGTATTCAAAGTCGCGTAATATAATTTATGCTTACAAATTTCCTGAAATATGCCTTTCATAAGCCCGCAACCGTCTATTGTGCGCGAAGACAAGAGTCGGGAGCGAATATCTGATGGTAAATTTGCACCACTAAAGTGCAACTTGCACAGTTTCACTATAAAA
The DNA here is from genome assembly GCA_025584915.1 of Monochamus saltuarius. Taxonomy (NCBI): domain Eukaryota; kingdom Metazoa; phylum Arthropoda; class Insecta; order Coleoptera; family Cerambycidae; genus Monochamus; species Monochamus saltuarius. The sequence goes on from CM046722.1 coordinate 12,464,135, forward strand.
CAAAGGTGATTCCGGTTCAGCAACAATCCCTTAGCCGGGATTATGCGGCGCGCTAATTCCTCATAGTCACTGAATCTTTCGTCTCGACAGTTGCCTAAAGTTAGATAAAAACCTCGTTAAGCTTATTACAGGCATTCTCTTCGAGTCACGGGGGATGTAACTTCTAGGAATTTAAAAAACTTCCAGTTTCTTCGTACTGCTGAGGATATTTTAGAGTAATTTGTGAACTACTCGATTTACTACAGTTCCTTAGATACTCTTTGAATGTATATGGCCTACTTTCCACTTTTCTCTTCTTTCATTCTTTCTTTAAATCTTTTCAAAGATGAAAATATATTGATACAAGATGAATATCAATTTAGACTTGTCGTCCGTTGAAATTTAGATTGCATTTGTTTATTGGGAGATCAAGCAACATTAAGAAAATGGATGTGATTAAAAATTTTAAGAAAACGCCCATCTGGCATTCCGTTAGCCCGGTACTCGTTGCAAAGGAGGCAGTTTATTACAGGCATTCGCTTCGAGTCACGAGGGATGTAACTTCTAGGAATTTAAAAAACTTCCAATCTCTTCGTACTGCTGAGGATATTTTAGAGTAATTTGTGAACTACTATTTATTTCAGTTCCTTATATACTATTTGAATGTATATTGTATATGGCCTACTTTCATCTTTTCTTTTCTTTTCTTTTATTCTTTCTTTAAATCGTTTCAAAAATGCAAATATGTTGATAGAAGATGAATACCAATTTAGACGTGTCGTCGAAATTTAGATTGCGTTCTCTTATTGAAAAATCAAGCAACATTAAGAAAAAGGATATCTAAAAGTTTTAAGAAAACGCCTACCTGGCATTACATTAGCTGATACTTGTTGTAAAGAAGGCAGCTTATTACAGGCTTTCTCTTCAAGTCATGGGGGGATGTAACTTCTAAGAATTTAAAAAACTTCCAGTCCATCGTACTGCTTAGGATATTTTAGAGTAATTTGTGAACTACTTGATTTACTACGGTTTCTTAGATACTCTTTGAATATGGCCTACTTTCCACCTTCCTTTTTTTTAATATTTCTTTGAATCTTTTCAATAATGCAAATATGTACAAGATGAATACCAATTTAGACATGTCGTCCGTGGAAAACGAGATTGTTGTTCTTTTATTGTGAAATCAAGAATCATTGAGAAAAAGGATAATATGTGATTAAAATTTAAAGAAAAACGCCCATCTGACATGCAATTAGCATGATACTCATTGTAAAGGAGGCTTAATTACAATTTAAACTTGATCAGTACAACAGTTGAAACAGGGACGCCTGAGATATGGGTAGATATTGTGGGTGTAATTCAACGTTGATTTTGGCCACAAGTGAGTAGTTAGTTTCACAAAATATTATTAATACCTAAAAATATATAAAAACTTTTACATAAAAGGTAAACATTATTCAAGCAGATATGTCATATTTAAGTCATTGACAGACTTTTGTCATTGTCGATATTTAGTTTCAAATAATTTTAATTTATATAATAATTTTTATAGTTAGATATTTGACTCAACTTAAAGGAGGCCACCTGAAGAAGCAATCCTAAAAATGCAGAAATAGGTCAGATCTCATCTATTGTGGTTGAATTATCGTGGTCCCACTGCCAAAAGTGAAGTTAGATATTTATAGAGTGTTTTCATTAAAGCAGGTTAGTAAATTTAGATAGATTAATTTCTTTAGATAATTATTGAATAGAACTTTGTCTGTGGAATTGTTCATTAGCATACCTAGATGTTTGGTATCAGAGAGCATACATATGACTTCATTGATAGGAATTGTAGGAGATTTGATTTATATTAGCTTAAAATACCTTTCTAATCCAGTAAAAAATGTTACAAAAGCTAATAATAATGAATATATGGGTATGTGGGTGTAATTCAACGCTGGTTGGGGCTTTTGTCCATAGATTAGTTAGTTTCACATAATATTATTAATACCTAAAGATATATAAAAACTTCGACTAGTACGTTTGAAACTGCCATGATCATCCAATTTCTGAGTACATTCTCAAATACTCTACGAATATCCTAATCTGAAGATGTCGTCTCTTGTACGCATCTAACGAATTTCTATTACAAAAGCGATAATCTAGTCTACATTGGCAAAATGCATTTTTAGCTTATAACAACATAACAACTAACATAAAGTAACTAGGTAAGTAAACTGTCAATGCAAATTATGCTAAACGCATGTTAAACAATATTTAGAATAATTTCGATTTAAAGTTTTCAACGCATGTAGTATTCTATTATTATGAACTAATAATACCGATTATGACTAAATGACCGAAATTTCTTATATTTCAGTCAAAATTTTAAAAGTAGAAAAAGTTATGGTAAATTTCACGCCTCTTCTCTCCAGATTGAAACATATGCGATTGTTATTCTTGAGTGTTATGTAAAATATTTTCTTCCATTTAAATATGAACTATTTTTAGAATGTTTGGCCTGCCTGCTTCCCTTATACCAATCCAAAACAATAGTATATTCTATTTCAGTTACTAATTTCGAAGTACTTTCGTAGCGCCTTCTATAATGATACATGACCATCGGGAATATCAAGGATATTATGGAATATAAAGAACTTACTCTGAATATGTAATGTTGTAACATAAGGAAAAACATATCAAAAACTATAATTTCCAAAAAAGTCTCCTGGTATTTGGTGAAGAATAGGCAGCCTTCAGCGCTATGGTCCTATTATTCCATGCTTAAGGTCACTATTAAAGCCAACCATAATTTAGAAATTAGCAATTACCCAAGTTTATTTGGATTTTTTAAGAAAATATTGGACGGATACAAGCTCAAAAAATCTAAGGCTTTTACCATGGAAGAGATCAAATCTTTTCTATATCAAGCACCCGATGAAATATATTTAATGAATAAGTGTTTCATTTAGTATAAATATTTATAATTTGAATTTATTGAAATAAGTTGCGCTAATTTTTGGTTTGTCTGGGGCATGCCGAAAGCAGGAACTCATTTAATTGGATGTTGATGATATTCTAGATTTAGGACCATAGTTATGCTCATTCTGCGTGATACTGAGATGAAAAAAGATCAAATGTTTGGTGTTATTAACAATGATCGGCAACCGAGGTTTTTTTGGATATTTATAAAAAAATATGTTTCTTTGCACCCATCAAATAACGAAATTCCAAAGAAGATAGCTACCTACCTTAAATTGTGTAATACTGAGTTATACACTAGACATTCGTTCATCGTTATGATGACATTTTTGTTAAATGGTGGTCTTTTAAGAATGTGAAAAACTGCACTGAAAATGTGCTCTTAGCATATTTTTTGGAAAAATAGAACTGTGGGCTGTCCTTTTTGTGGTCATATTATTCTATATTAAAGATAATTGTATTTTTACATCAAAACATCGACATTTGCAAATATTCAAATTTAATAACATTTTTAAAAAGAAATAATGATGGTGACAAATCGAAGAAGTCAAGAATATTGACTAGAGAGGAAATTTACATTTTTCTGACAGATGCCCCGATGAAATATTTTTAATGATGAATGTATGTAAATTGTCATCTTCAAATGTAAAATAAAATGTACCTACATTATTTTTTTACTTAGGTGGCTCAGATTTTTGGTATATGTGGAGCTTGTCGTAGAGAAGATTTATGTAACATAATAATAAATGATATCTAGGATTTAGATAAAACTTTGCTAGTAACTATAAAAGAATCTAAGTCATCAAGATATTTGGATATGTACAGAAGATAGATAGAAATGTGGTTATAATTGTCATATTATAATGTCATCGTACATACAGAATTTTTATGGCTTCGAAAGATTCCCTTAGACATTGAAACTAGTTCCTGTTTAGAACTTTGCCTATAGAAGCAGCTTTTTAATAACTTTTTCTTTTCTAATACACCTTTTGGTAACTATAAATGAACCAACTCTAATGTTGAAACAAACCCTTTTCTCTTTCTGAAATATATAATGTAAAGTACTTTCCTTTTAGTTGAAAAACTATTTAATGGAAATTGGAAACAAATTATATGTACCCACTTTTTACCTTAGAGCGTCTACCTACAACAGGAATAATACATTTTGGTAAAAGTCAGTGTATCGTACGTCCTTTTGCCAAAGGCTTAGTTCCGATTTAACGTTACTTTTCAATGCCTACTTTAAAATCGACCTCTTTTAAGATCAACAAGAGTCACTTTGCGATTATACCTTGTTTGGATTAACTTTGGCAAAGAGACGCTTCGTTAGTTCTTTTGAATGAAACTGAACGGTCAGTTAGGCTTCCGCATATAGTAGCTTGTTGATAAATTGTTCGCATGGTGATATGTTACATGGCTGGAGAAAATTCAGAAAAACTTATCGTCATTTGTTAGGATGTTTTTGTGCGTTTTTTTATAAAAAAACTGAAGGTAATGAACCAATGAGAATAATAATAATAATAGGTAACTTAAAATCTTTTCACTGCTTTAAAACAGTGATTATGTAAATATGGGATTTTCCATAGAATTTAATTTTTTTAAAGAAATCTTTTAAGTGTTCTGCCAAGTGTAATACAAATATTAAATTATTAAATTTTTAATAATTACAATGAAAAAATATGGTTAATAATATGAATGAATGCCTTATAAGGCAAACATTTATTAAATAAATTATTCTATTTGTTAATCTAACGTCCTCTTGTTCAATTAGTTTATAACTACTGTGTTAATTGAAACAATATATTGGCATGTATTGTATTAACAAATATATTTATACACAGCCGGGTGTTAACTTGTACCTTAGAGCAATTTTTTCACTTTAACCTTATTATTAACGCCCTCGGGTGTTAATTACTGTAGTTACTCTAATACACTAAATACTTTACCCTCTTTTAACTAATGTACTCTATTTTTATTGAAGGAAAATATCATTTTGTGTACCACATTTTATGAAAAAAAAATAATAATAATAATAATAAAGGACTGCAGAACAATAAATTACAATTTAATTATACTTATGTAATTATGAATTATATTTTTATGTTTACAATACAATTAACGGAATTACTTATAACAATGCTGCGACATTTGGCAGCAAGAACAAATATGATAATAAGTAGCACTAAACAACACAAATCAATAAAAGAAAACAATCATCGATGAAAGATGTAAAAACATATAGAGGAGCACGTGTCGATTCTGACCACTTCATGGTAACAGCCACAGTAAAACACAAAGTAAAAAAAAATTAGCAATAGCATAAAAAGTAAAAGAAAAAAATTAAACATAGCAAAGATCAACGACAAGGAACTAAGAAAATAGAACATAAAACAAGTGGAAGCTCTACTAGAGGAAAACGAAGAACAAAACGAGGAAGTGGAAAATGATTGGAACAAAATAAAGGATTGTATTCAGAGAGCAGCAGAAGAAAAAATAAGTAGTTGGAAAAAAGAAAGTAAAAAAGAGTGGTACGATAGAGAATGTCACGAACTAGTCAATAGAAAAATAAAAACAAGATTGAACTGGTTAAAGACAAATAAACAAGAATATAGAGATGAATATGAAAAAATTAGGAAAATATGTAAAAAGCCAATAGAAAAAAGAAAAGTGAGAGCATAGACAATAATATTAAGGAAATAGAAAAAGAATGGAAGAATGTTAACACGAAACGGTTCTATAAAGAACTATTAACAGAAAAAGAACCAGATGATCAAAAATAAATTATAGAAGACACTGACTTTCTGACGAGCGTGAAATAGGTGAACCGATAAAGGAAGAAGTGAGAGAAATAATAAGTAATTGATTGAAAACGTTTCAAAATAGTCAGGTAGCCCAAAAATATCTAATTTGTTTAATAAAATATCATGATCAACTAACGAAATTATTGAAATAATATATTGATGTCATTAAATCAATACCTGATGATTATGAAATTAAGACACAGGACCATTGAAATAATGAACAAATGTTATTGAATCAATAATAAATGTTTATATAATGTTCAATAATACAAATCAGATTAACGAAGCTAATACTTGTTTTCAACGAACCTATCTTTGTTACTACAATGAACCGTTTGCAGGTAGCAATTAATAGACATATTTATCATAACAACGTAACTTTTAATTATATTTATGGACATTTTTTACCTAAAAATGTATTTATTTATGGAAGGCCTTTGCTACACACAAATATTGGTTCTATACTCCTTTTAAACTGTAGCAATTTCACTTGAAAAACTTTTCGAAAGATCAGTATAATAAAAGGAATAGCGCCCTAAAGCGATTTCTGCTGGATTGCAAAGGTGCTCCGAGTTCTTGCTTTGCATGTCTCGGTCTTTTGTCTAAAATGCGAAATTACTTCTAAAAACTTCTTCCTGTCTGAATTTAAAATAGCATCAAATCAAAACTAGTGAACTTTTATTGAGACTTTTGTTTTAATTTGATGGCATTTTCAAAGCATGCAATGCGTACCTCTGAAATTTTGTCCATATTTGTGCTATTCTTTAATACAAAATGTAGTACCTACTTATCTGCAGATATGCAAGTATATCAAATATAATCTGTTGTTTCTTCAATTTGAGTTTTTTGTCTGGGAGAAGACGCTCTGGTTAAGTTCATGTGTTGTTAGTGTTGTACTTAATTGCATTTTTGCTTCAAATTATTGTATGGAAACATGTTATTACCCTGTTATGTAAGACTGGCCTATCCACGAGCTTTATTTAGAACAAAGAAAGTCAGGTCTATTTTTAAATAAAATATTTATTATTTAGTTTACTCACTAAATTTAGTACACTTAAACTGCAATTTTTTGAATATTTCTTGCAATGTTTCTTATTTCGACCGTATTCTTCCGCACCTGCATAGTCTGTCATTGGATCATCATTTTTTGAAGACGACGGACTGTAATAAAAAAAATAGGAGGTAACAAATAGCATACTGTATAGAATTTAAGTAAAAACTTTGAAAATCTTATATATGTAATATCTATGATAAGCAGTTGTAGATAATTAGAATAAGATTAAAGAAGTAGCAAAATAAAGTTCTGCATAATTCCAACTTAATTTATTTTATTTATCAGGATTGAAGACTAGCGCGGTGTCACATAGGTTGATATTATCGGTGTGGTATGGGTATCACTATCGGATATAGTGTTCACACTTTCGGATACCCATAATATGGAAATACATAATTTTTTCCAAATGCGTGCTGAAGAAAGAGTGTATTATTTTAATCGAAATGGCGTGAATCCTAGACAATTTCGTGAAAAAGTAAGCCTAAAAACGGTATTTAAAAATTGAGTCTTCCCACGCCCCTACAAAACGATCGCAGCCACAACGTAGACCTGTGACATCAGATCACGTTCGTACGTGTATACGTAAATACAGCAGTGTGCTTCAGTTCATATCTGTTCACGATTTTCATGATTTCGATTAACGCAGTACATACATTCAGAATAGTTAATTTGTCATTTGCGGTATTAGTAGGTGTTATTGTGTTAAATAACTAGTAAAATGGACACAGAAAGTGCATCTCAAGGAGCAAATAGAAGTATTGCATTGTACCATTATATACGAATACAGCATACAGAGCCTAATGAGAAATATTTCACTGAGCCAAAGAAATGAAAAGAAAAATATTGTGTAAGGCGATGAAACGCGAGGAGAGGAAGCATTGCAATATTGTTTCTTTCTGAAGACCATTTTAATGTAAGTTTAATTGAAAATACAGGTAAAGTTGTATAGAATCAATTAAACTTTGCTATTAAGCTGCTGGAATGTATACAAGGCGTTTAGAAATTGAATGGAAAAGCAAACTTATATTCTTTCTCATTTATTGTATTCAGCGCTTCATTCCGACTCCAAATAACATGTTCTGTTCCTACCATTTGCGTGATGTAGAATGTTATTTGAAGCATTTGTAAAATTTTACTATCTGACTTCACTACATTAAATTACCTGTTTTATTCCGAAAACATAATAAAGAAAAGTAATAAATAAAGTTTCATTTTAATGTTCAAGGAGAAATTAAATCAGTAGTAAATAGCAATAAAAAAATTAATGTTAAATATCATTACCTATTCATTACTTTTACTTATTATTTTTAAAATTAAAACAAGTAGTTAATATGAAATCATATGGCATAATTTTTAAATACCACTAGTACAACCATCTATCTGGCACATACCCAACAGCATTGTCGCCGTAATTGTCACGAGCGGATCTATTGTAGACAAAGGAATAAGTTACGTTAAACAATATCGTAAGTTGACCACATTGCCTCTAATAATTATGACATTACCTATACAGTATTTAGACTATGTATTTATGACCCACAAAAACGCAAAAATACAGGAAACAGTTGCCTGTTTACGTTACCGACACCGTAACCTGCACCTGGATCTACGAAAAGAAGCCGCGCTGACCGGCGTGTAACATCACATCAATTATATCGCGTTTTCAGCCACATGGTTTTGTTTGGATACTATGGCAATAATTTATTAATGTTAATATTTTTATTATTATGTTACTATTGTCGCCAGATACTTGTTCTGTCCTTTCAATATATTTGAATATGTTTGATTAACCTAATATATTTCAAACCAACATAAAATTCATGCAACTTCCTATTCTACAAAATTATCGCTGTATTAGAGGCAATTTCATTACTGTTATGTGTATTTGGTTACATATAAATAAGATTTTATGATAAATAGTTGTATTTATGACCGATAGGAGAACTGTCAAATTCTTTTGCGCAGCGGAGTGACAGAGATGATATTTTATTAGTGGTGTTTTTATATTTATTCACGTTTTGCTTTGCATAGATTGCTCGGTAAGTATATCATATAATAGTTGTACGTTTATAACGAAAAGTTAAATTCACCCACAGTTTTGACAAAATTGTAATATGTTAAAACTAGATTTTTGCTTTTAATTTCAGATACTAAATGTACCCAATTTCAGATATCCGAAATTAGGCAAGTAGGTATCCGAAACTAGAACATCTACAACATTTTTAATTATAAAATTTTGTTAAATAGAGAAAATACCCAAAGACAAAGGGAAAACATACGTTTGTAATTTTTATATGAATAACTAAGAAAATCTGTTAATTTTTTTAGGCGCCCTAATTTTGGATTCGGATTCCTATCCGAAATTGAATACCATTTTTTTAACATGCAAAAGCTGTGAAGATATATTACATTAAATGAGGTCATACCAAAATTTGGTTAAATATTTGATAACGGATTTTACGGCTGATTTAAAAAACCCATCCGAAATTAGGCTACTTTCCTCGTTACGAAACGTCGGTATAGTTTAGTGCAGCAACCAAATTGTAGTCAAGTCAAACAATACAATTTCTAGCATCCGCTGGCTAGGTAGGTATACAAATGACGAAACTTTAACAAATGTATTACATCTGCAGAATCGACTATAAATAGACTCATTATTGTTATATTTATAGTGAAACTGCTTTTAGAAAGCACGTATTTCTGATTTAATTCAACATCAGTGCCACACCGATAATATAGTCCCATGTGATACCGCGCTTATACGTTGTAAAGCGAAATAAAAAAAAGGGGGAAAAGTTAGCTGAAAAATCACAAATGTGTCGAAACATTTTGATCTGGTTGTCAGAAATTTTCCTAATGTTTGTCTACTCCAGGATTTCAAATTGTACCCAAAATGCAATTTGTAATACTATTGTAATGTGACTATGAAAATGAGCGCAGCGTTTGCTCTGATACAACAGTATGGACTCTAATACCATTTACCATTTGAATATAATTTGAAGTGCTACCTAAATAAAATTATAATTTATTCAATTTACATACGTTAATAGAATATGTAAGAGATCCCCTAATACCCCAGTGCTCTGGGTGCTGAACTCTGCCGCCTCACAGATAGCTCTCAACAAACAGGGTTTTCCAGGAACGCCATATCTGAAAATGTATCAAATATTTATCAAACTAAATCTATGCGCAATGCCAGCTATATTTTATGAACATAAATCATGCAATGAAGAATTTTTGAGGATACCAAAACTAGCTTCACTGAAGTCTTTATTTCGATTACATTCCATGATAGTTCTTAGCTACTCGATGTCTAAATTGCTCAACTTTTATCATACATTTTGTACATTCTCAACAATTTACAGATCATAATAATAAATAAACTGTTTCTTTATAATGACAATAAGTTATTAGCGTGAAAAAAACCAACTAACATTTAAGCATAATAGACTGTTACTCAGAAAAATAAATCTAAATTAATCCAGGCTTACTATTTTCCGCCAAAAATAGTCCTCAGTGTTACAAAATCCAAGTAAAATAAAATATTTGCCATTTTATATGGTTCGAAATTACATTGTTTACCTTTTCTGTGTTTTCAAATGCTAATATTCCAATAATGTGTAAGACGAAGTTATAATTTACTTAATTTTATCTTGAAATCTGTCTTCAATATCCAGGGACTTTTTTAAAATTATTGCAATAGGTGAAAATGTACATATTTCTTATGAAATTGTAAAACTTTTTTTGTCTTCAATTAGTAGCTAAAAATAAGGTAATAACTAGCTATTTTGACTTATTAAATTCTTCAATTTGCTAAGTTCTATTTTTATCTATCAGTATAAACATATTTTCAACTTTGTCAACAACTTAAGAAATATATGACCATTTCAATCAACGTAATATAAATATGTAACAGTGTTTTAAAAAGGTATTTCAGGGAACAAGCTTCTTATATGTATTCAGACTCTTCATGCAATAACGGGTTGAAATTGTTTTCTGTTTTGGCGATTTGCAGTGAAATCTGACTTGTGTCATATGGGTTAATCAAAAGTTAAAGGCCTACAGGCGGCATACCACACAATATGGCAGAGTTGTAAAAAACGAATTAAAAAATAATTATTGCGTTCATATTTTGCCTATCAAAACTGAAGCCAACGCTGCAGATTATAGAAATCAAGCTAGTGATAATATATCGATAAATACATCATAAGTATTCCATATGATAACATTGTTATCAACTCAGATAAATTCAGTAATGCATGTGAATTCAAATTAGAATAGAGTTCCGTTCCGCAATATTTATTTTGTTTATGTTTATTTGATTGGAATATACGCACGCATAATATTATTGGCTTCAATTTGAATTTTCAAATACAAATAAATCCAAGAGTAGAATTTTATATGTAGGTACCTAGTAATAATTTAATTGGTAATAAATTACCATATAATATCTTCATTTTGAGGAAATTTTAAAACCATGAAGTTTAATATTTTGCTGTGACGATAACATTGGCATAGGCAATCTGCCCTATAGATTAAAACTGACAAATTGACTTCAAAGTTGATTTTATTTGAGCGTCCATGTTGTAACAAACACTAGATGTTTTGTTCATTATGTCTAATTGATTACTCATTAAAATTACGTTGAAACAGCTAATACTAGTTAATACATTTATGACGGAAAATTATTAAACACATTTTATCACAAAATACATTCATGCAGTGAAGTAGGTATGCAAAAAAAATGTTGATAGAAATTTCTAGATTCTGAACTATGATGTAATAGATTCATGTTGTCAGAAAAAAATGCATGTTCGTCTAGTGTTTGAAAAAAATTGTAAAAAATGTTATTTTGGCATGTGTATATAAAAATATGTTTCCATAATAGCTTAGTTCTATTTTGTATTATGCTTCCTAATTGTCGTTATTATGTATGTTAAATGAATATGCACTTTAAAGTAAGTAAAAAATTTATACTTCTATCATGCAGAAATAGATTTAGTCAAAAGTTTCAATAACTATAGCAACACAGTTCAGGTAGGTACTCCAGCAAGAAATTTTAGTCACTGCTGGTAGCCACAGTTAGATGACCTGTTCGCTTGTGACTAGTGATTGATTTTATGAAAACTTGATTTAACTGCTACAATTAAATTGTTTATCTGTCCTTTATTTTATAAAAGTTTTCTGCTGGGGCAAGTGCATTTTTACCTACCAGTAGTGATTTTTTTATCAGTGTACTTACGACTGTATATTAGATTCTAACATGTTATATACGAATTTTCTAGTAACGGTGTCTGTTATAATAGGCGGGAAGACAAACTGCGTCTGGTTCTGTGGTAAGCTATAAGATGCCTCGAAATTCATGGAGAAGAACACATCAGCCAGTCCACGGTTGTTCAGCGGAATGGCGATTGCAAGGAAGATCTGAAAATAAGGAAATATGTTAATATTCAGGGTGTCCGGAAATTATGCGTTAAGACTTCAGAAGGTGATTCCTCACAACAAATTAGGGTCACAAAGTCCTACAACAATTTTTCGAAAACTCAATATTAACGGAGATGCAGGGTGTTAAAGTTAAAATTTTATTTTTGATATTTGAATTTCTCATCCCAAAAACTCCCGATTTACAATCTCAATGTTTCTAATTTTGACGTCACTAGCAGAGGGCGCCACTTGTGGCACATCATGTTTCTTTTAAATGACAGAACTTTTTTGCATCTTAATGTATTCATCTGACTATCGAAACAATCGATTCTCCTATCTGTTTTATTTATTTTGAAAAAGGTATATTTTGCTGAAGTCGGTAGGCGTAACCATTTTTGAAATAATCCTATTTGAAATGCTCAGTGCACCGAGTAAAAACTGTTTTGGTTTCAGGTAAAGTGCCCTTTCTGATGAAAATACAGCAAAATATTACTTGAAAAAGTTGTTCAAAAATTATGGAGACATGCAAAATTTCAAGAAGATCGGCGAGATTTGATGAAACCATTTTTCAACATAGCACAAAGATTTTATCAAAGCAGGCCGATTTTTTAAAAATTTTGCACATATCCATAATTTACCTTTCTGAATAACTTATTCGAATAACATTTTGCTGTATTTTCAGTAGAAAATGCACTTTAACTGAAACCAAAACAGTTTTTACTCGGTGCACTGAATATTTCAAATAAGATTATTTCGAAAACTGTTACTCCTAACGACTGCAATAAGGTATACCTTTTTCAGATATAACAGGTAGGAGAATCGATTATTTCAATAGTCAGATGAATACACCAAGCAACAAAAAAGTTCTGTCAACTGAAAGAAACTTGATATGCCATAAGTGGTTACTATAGTGACGTCAAAATTAGACACATATTTGAATTTCTTGTCCGCAGAAACCCCAAATTTACAAATTTTATGTAAATATTTACAAAAATCGATAATAAAATGTTAACTTTAACACCCTGCATCTCCGTTAATATTGAGTTTTCGAAAAATTGGTATAGGACTTCGTGCCATACGTAGCGCCCTCTACTAGTGAAGTCAAAATTAGAAACAAATTTGAATTTCTCGCCCGCAGAACCCTTCGATTTACAAATTTTATGTAAATATTTGGATTTTTAAAGAAGTTATCTATGGTGGTTTTTAAGCTTTCACGGCCAGTGCTGTAATTTGGTACAAAGTGATTTTCCGGGTTGTTGTGCCGTGACCTCGGTAACTGGTAGCTGCCAGAAAGAGAGTTAAAATGCACATCCCTAGCATTAGCCGGGATTCTTTTACCTGCCCTGGTTGTTCTCGGGCTAGGCTCTGTGGGGACAGACCCGCTATCGGTGTCTCTAGGCCCATCCATATATTGATTTATATAGATTTTTGATTGATATTGATGATTGAAGTTATCTACAAATATAGAAAATTAAATTTTAACTTTGACACCCTGTATTTTTTTAATATGCGACTTAGTATGTTAGGTTATATCGATTTATTATTACCTAAGGAACCTGTGGTCTCATTTTTGCTACTTCATTTAAGAATACGCTGTATAGGTATTAAACGTGAACGTACACACTGACGCATTATACAAATTAATTCCTAAAGTCGAAGGAGTTTGGATTGAAAATGTTTTAGGATTATTATTTATGTAAACAATTTGTAATTTCTTAGTAGAATTATCATTGGTAATTATGTTCTCAGTTTGACCTGCACCTGAAATCGTCTTTGTGATATTTGTTTTGTTGAGCACAGATCCCTCAGCACAGAATTCTATCATCATATCTTACTGAAAGGGTTGCTTTCACCATGGAATAATATGACCACATTGAAGAAACAGTAAAACATTTTCAGTATATTTTTTAAGTTTCTTGCATCATTCCATGAATATGTCATACTGGTCGTTGTATTTTTCGACTGATTTTTGTGGTGGAATTTTGAAATACGTTTTTCCCAATTTCAGTTTTATTCTATTATTTTCTATAAATAATTCGCGACAAAACATTTTTTGTCAAGGCTGTTACAGCGACAAACGGCTTCTGTTTTATATAATACAGTAATGGCTATGTTGATGAACATTAGCGTCAGGTAAAATAATATATATTTATAAGATAAAATTTTCTTAATAAGTGGCTCTGTTCTTAATCGATAGTATGCATGATCGTTTCTGTTAAATCCATTCAGAGTTTTTTGTGAATTTCATAAAACATCACTGGGCTAAAGGAAATAATAAATATAAATTGAATTTGTAACAAATAATGCGTAGGAAAACATTTAAATCGACCGTGTTTTAACGATAATTGAAAACATGAAGTAATTAATAGTATTTAAAATCCAGAGAGCTGCATATTTTATTCCATTAATTTACCGGCTTTCAATTTATTACAACAATTCTTCCTTTCAAAATATTATTTCAATAACCAAACCATATATTTCGCTGATTACGTTGACATAATGTAAATTTGCCAATTTTCCATATTTAGCAGAACGGTTATTTTAATTAAAATGGAATTTATAAGTTTGCCTACGATATTAAAATAAATGAACTGCGAAAACAGATTTTGCTCAAAATGTTCCGATATCTAACGGAAATGTACCTGTCCTTCGCATTTGTCGCCTGGTGACGTGTGAGAAATACACACATCTCCAAAAGCCTTTCCCCCTAAGTATTTTACAAAATAATTAAATTAAAACTACGTGATATACCTACACACTTTTTAACTGGTTTCCTGAATAATGCAGAAATGAAACAAATAACGAAAAATGCGAACAAATTTTAAAGCAATAAATTTGTATTTTTGAGAAAAAACCTTTCTGTGTTAACAAAAACATAATTTAATAGTTTGTATCATCGCCTCTTCTTTCAACAATTGGCCAACGCATCTCGGCACTCCGCGAATTAGGGTATCAATAAAATGAATAATAATAATATCTAATAATATCTCTACCCCTCATTCTAAACACGAGGATTAGCCCAGAAGTTGAAGACTTGTGCGGGAGAGGGGGCGGCATATTATTATTAAGCAGACCGCATTTGCGCCCAGGAACGACTTACGTTGGTAGGCCCTAACCACCATTCAGTGCAGGAATGAGGGAAACCTGGAAAACCTCATTAATTAGGGGGGTAGTCAAATGTCAACCGGTATCAATCTCTCACATTGATCCAAGCCAACATTATTTCACCCTGCCATACCCGCAGAGAGGGTGCCAATCTCTCCACGAATATAGCTTATATACGGTCTACCGGCTGCAAGGGTCGAACCACACAGCGATCTAGTCACCTCCATTCAAGTAGTGACGCCTTAAACCACATGACCACTGATCGATCCTATAGAAATAGGCATATTGTTCCACTTTTCTTGAGCTGCTACAGTCAAATACTGAAGGGTTACAGGAGAGGTATTGCTCTACTAAGGTAATTCCAGATATGGATCAATGGGATTCTTGTTTGCTGAGATTGCGAACCGAATCATTCTTTGGATATTTCCTGTCTGCAATGTGCTTTGTATTTTTTGCGTGAGATATTTATATCGTTTTGAAAAATAAAATAAGCAATTGTTATTCTCGAAATAAAGCTCTGTTTTCTTTTATTTGACGTTTTAGGTGACTTGAAATAATTATTGTAAATATTTGAAATAATATTAAATAATTTTTTTCTTCAAACATGCTAAAAATACAATTTTAAATACACCCTTGTAGCATTAAAGTTATTGTTTTAAGGCACCAGTGCCAGTGACAGTAAATTTGCAATATATTTAATTTGTATTTTCTTTATTAACATGAATACTTATATTACAATTCACACAATTTGAAAAATTAAATCCTTCCACAATTCTACTCTACCACTACTATCAACTGAAACGACCGCATTCCTAGTTGACGTTTGAGCAGAATCCGCTGATATTGATGGCACTGAAAGCAGTTTTCGGCAATCGAATTTTTACTTTCCAACGAATCTTCGATGTATCCCTCGGCGACTGTTGAGGACTACCATGCCCCATGCCGCTTAATTGTCGTTAAATTTGCTCCACTATCCGCTAGTAAACTTGCCAACAAACGCCGTAAACAATGTCCAATATAGAGGTTACCATTTGGAAGTTGCAGCAATAGCAGCAAAAAAATTTCCGAACGTATTTATTCCCACAGGGTTTTTCGTACACTTGCCTTTCACATACTTTAGGAAAAGCCTCCGATGTCCCACATTTGTTGGACGAAGAGCCATGTATCTCCGGTAAAAATCCAAATAAAATTCTTCAGCGATAAGTTAAATTTTGTGGAATCTTGGTTTTGGTATCTGATATCTTAATCAATATTGAACTGGAAATGCCCACAATTTCCAAGTTGTCGAGAGTTAACTGGCAAAGCTCCTCTCTACAGTAGCAAATATTTCCAAAATAGTAACTACTTTAATCATAAGATGCTCCTCATCCGGTACGCACTTCAAAAACTGTTCAATTTAGTCTCTGGTCAAGATCTTTGATTTGTGGGGTTGGTAACCTTCTCCTTGACGCTTCAGAAACGCAATGAGGATACAATTCTTGCTGATACCTACGTCGCTATTTATTCGTAACATAGTTGTAATCATAGAAGAATTAGACCATAGAGATGAAGATTTCCAAAGTTTCCATTTCTCCTCAAAATTGGCCAAGCATAAATATTCAATCTACAATTTTCCAGGAACGCATTTTTCTTCACACCACTTCACAAACTTATTGTATGCAGTTTCATATTGAATCCGGGATTTTCTTGGTAATAAGTCCAAAGTAGCTCGGTTGGCCGCTTCATCGATTTCTTTAAATGGATTGTTCTTTTCCATATTTTCTTTATACTTTTTAAGGGCAAGAAGACACAACGGTTAAAAGTGACAAATCCAAAGCTTTCAAACTTTTCGTAAATGAGGAATACAACAATGAGCCCAAAATTGGTATTTAAAAATTCAGTCTGGCCACGCCCCCACAAAATAGTGGTGGTCACAGCGTAGCCCTATGACGTCAGACGCCGTTCGCATATGTATACCTAAACACAACAGTGTACTTTAATTCATAGATGTATACGATTTCTATGCCTTCGGACAATGCAGTATGTACGTAGGGTTTGAAGAGCTAATTTGTCATTTCTAATATTACTAGATATTATTGTGTTAAATAGACATTGGTACTGAATAAAGTTACCAAAATACGCACAGAAAGTGCATGTCACCAGGCAAATGGAAGAAGTACCTATAGCATTATGTCCTTATGTACGAATACAGCATAATATTTTTTATTAGGCCAAAGAATTGAAAGAAAAATGTGGTGTAGGGCGATAAAGAGCGATGAAAGCAAGCATTACAACATTGTTAATCAAGACTATTTTAACGTAAGCTTAATTGGAAATGCAGGTAGGTTTTAAGTTCATCGAAATTAAAATATAAAAAATCAATTCAACTTTTCTATTAAGCTACCAGAATGTATACAGGGCGTTTGAAAATCAGAGGTAAAGCAAATTTACATTTTCTCAATAGTAAATAGCAATAAAAATGTATTAAATTAATTTAGAAAAATCAGTAAACGTTAAAAAATATAAATATGTCAAGTAAAACCATCTATCTGGTATTTACCCAACAGCATTGTCGACGTAATTACCACGAGCAAATCTATACTCTAAACAAAGGAATAAGTCACCACTAATTATACTTTATTTATACTATGTATTTAAAACCCACAAATGCCAAAAAACGCAAATATACAAGAAACAAACGCGTGTTTACATCACCAACACCGTTTGCTGCAAAAGTATTACCTTATCGAAAGTCCGTGGTGTTTGGACGACGAGGTGATTTGATAAACCCTCTTGATGTAAGATTTTTGGAGACTTGTTTGTAACTCCAGTCTACCGTCAACATCTGATAGTGCGTTATTTATCGAGGAATGCATATTAAAAACAAATTTCGTTAATCGAGCTAAGCGCTACTAATGAATTCGATTATTCAGCTTTCTATTAAAGTTGGCGCCTGATCTATAATTAAATTTCCTTTTACATCTCGGGCGCTGAAAATTACTGCTTCCAGATTACGTCCTTTTATTTTTCTTAAACAAATTTGAATTTAACGCTTGCATTAGAACTCTAACCGTTAGATATCTTCTCGAAATTAATAATTCGGACATAATGAAATACGGTCGAGTAGAAAATTGATCCTCAGCAATTTAATCTTTACTTAATAATGATTGAAATCAAGCTGCTATCTTCAAAAGTGTAGAGAATAACATGATACTATGATAATAAAGTGGTGATTCTGTTTTATAAAAATAATGGTACAAGTCCCTATGATATATATAATTTCAAAATAAAATATTGCGAAATTACATAACAATAAAATATTTTTTGTTAACATTTAATTATACATAACTGTTTTCTTTTCAACATGCGGATCAGTTTCTTGTACTCTCTTCTCTTCAGTGGCTACAATTGCAATATTTTTTTCGAAAATTTAAATGAAAATATAAATTTTCACATAATAATAATAGATATTCTAGTTCTAATTTACTATTATTATGAGGACACATAGGTAATATTTTTCTGAACAAATTCTGCTTTGTTTATGGTAGTAACTATAATGGCCGTTGTAACGTTGTAAATGTGAGTTGAGTGGAAACTTACCAAATCACTACTGAAAATACCGCCAGTGAGGAATTTCGAAACGTTTGGCAGGTATTTTAAAAGCTGCTACCAAAAGTCTCAAAGGCCTTGGAGCCAACAATAGGAACCAAATTAAATAAATGGGTAATATCGGGGCATCCAATAGCGAGTACGGCCCCACATAACCTTGTCCGAGAACAACAAGGGCAGGTCATATACATATAAATGCATAGTAAATCTTTGAATAGCGGAAACTTGTTTTCTAGGCCATACCTGAAGTAGTTTCAATGAATTAAAAATTGTTTTAGCAAGTTTGTCAGTTTTTTTTTTATTTTAACAACGGTCAATACAGGATGATTCACTGATAATCCCATTCATTTTAACCACGTATTCGGAAGACCTCAGAAAAACAGAAAATTGAAAAAGAAGAATTCAACCTTATACATTTAAATTTCTCTTAAGACTCCAGAATGTTTACAATACATCATATGAATTAAAAGCCTGACTTAGTAAGGTAACCAAAAAAGAAATAAATTTCCAAGAAAATAAGAAAAATATTGCAGAAGTTTAAATATATACTACATGACAAAGAAAGGTAAACACCCTTCATATATTTATTTTTTGATATTTTTTGTATGACTGCTGTCGATGAAAGAAAAAGTTTCTTCGGAGTTTGTAGAGGTCGTACTTTGATAGCGTAGAATTCTGTTTTAAAAATTTCTGCTCACATTTGTATTGCAAGTGTTGTAAAGCTTGTTGCAAACGAACTTTTTCTATAGCTGATTAGGTTGAGTAGATTTGGGAAAATTTTCCAAGTTAGTGACCTTGAGAGGGGGCGGATTGTTGGGTTGCGCGAGATAAATTTCTAGAAGGACTAAACGATCCTTACATGTCATATAGTACGGTGTTACCAGGGGCTTGGACTCAAGAAGGCCGTGGGCACAGAGCAAGAAGCACCGGCTGATATAGAGAAACCACAGAGCATGAAGATCGTCGATGGCGACTTCAAATTCTCAGAAATCAATTTGGCAGAAGCCAGACTATTGCAAATCAGTTGTTTGAAAAATGTGGGGGGATGATCGTAATGCTTACAGTATATGACTTCCTATCTTATAGTCTACCACCACTAGTTTCCATAAAAGGCAACATGACCGTCTAATGCTACATCCAGGAAGTGGTGGTGCCACGTTATTCCATATCTTCACACCATCCAAAACACCAGCAAGACAATGCTAGACCTCAAACAGTAGCTTTAATGGATCAACATCCGGTCAACCGTTTATCCTGACCGCCAACATCGCCGGATTTGTCGCCTATTGAACACATTTAGTATATGTTTGGCCAGACTGCTGCATTTGCTCTATTTCTACTACGAAAAACTGCTAAAATGAACTGGATTACTGTACAGTATTACTCAATTTTTGCAATAAAACTAACTTTACTGAAATCTGCGGCGCATACACTATTGTTTAGACACTGGCACAGTCCTATATGCACTACTGTTTTGACGTAAAAATTATAGTACAATGTATAATAAAAGTTTTCTTATATTTTGCTAATATTCGGAAACTTATTATTATATCTATCAAAATGTTAAATCGGTCCAGAAAAACTGAACCATTTACGAGACAACTATGATTATTCCTGACAAAATAACCACCCTGTTTACAGGTTATTAGAAACATCTTACCCCCATATAAGGACTTCCTTCAGGAAAATGAAAAAATGGATTATACACTTCAATGCCATCACCTTGGACACTTCTATAAAATATTAGCACTATCAAAATCAATCCTAGCGAGAATTTGATGTTAATCATTACTGTAGCAAAGAATCACGATTTTCTCGTAAAGTAAATTTCACATGTAGACACGGATGTGGTCTTCAGTATATTAACAGGCTTCTATCGTGCAGAGTAACTGTAAATATTAGGTCCACATGGGTTCTGTTGGTTTATCCTGTTAGCGACTAATCAACTAAATTAATAACTAATGTATAATAAAGGTTTCTCAATGTACTACACCTGACTAATTATGCAGCGATTATAATAAATAAAAGTGGAATTTGTAATTTTTTTTATATGGAAATGTACGTAATTAGCACTACGTCGTTAAAAATAAATAATGGAAACTGCATGTGCGACGTGGTTAAACAGTGTTATATTGGAAATTTCTAACAATAGTGTGCCATCTTAGTGGCACATTCACATAAATTAATCGTCTAGAAACCTAGATTCCAATAAGTTTAAAAAATGTAAATATTTCTTGGTTGAGCTTTCTCCGTAAACGAACTAAAAAAATGTCATGGTGTTACACGAATATACAGGGTATCCCCTAACTTTGGGAAAAGATAGAGCATGAAAAAATAATAAAAGTCTTTCCCATTTGCCTACAAACTACTGATTCCCTTCGCTCCGCCCGCCCACGAAATCACATGTGGCATTACTCGTATTTGAAATTGTCAAATATTGCTTGATAACAAATTATGACTTGTATTTAGTCTACCTACCTGTGTCCTGTGTTACTATTTTTGTTACAGGAATTATTCTCGTGTTTTGGAGCAATAATTGTTGTTCTGGTAGGTATTTGTTATTGTCACAGATTTCCCAATCCGTCTTTTTCTTACTTCCAGAAAAACAATCCGTTAATAAATTACTTCTTTATTAACTACTGAACACTACTAATTACAGGTCAACTAAACACTTATTTAATTAATCGCTATCTAAATCACTTTGATATCTCCAACTAAACACTTTAATTCAGACTGTAATACAAGACTTATACAAGACTAACTAACTCGGCCGTTTATTCTTCTTTTATAGACCCAACGAATATTCCAGGTATATTCCAGTATCTCTAGATCCATTTTCTCGTACGACTGGAACGCTTCTCGTCGTTTCCACGATTTTCTGGTAACGCCTCGATTCACGCATGTTGTTTGTTTATCAGAATGGCGTAGGGGCGATCGGAGCAATCTTAGGCAATTCGCGGTGCCACAGTCGTCGGTTTGGGAGTGAGTGGGGCAAATTCCGTGACATTATGTAACTTCAAAGAAATTATAACCTGCAGGTATAAATACGTATCATGTGCTGTATATAGTAGATTAATCATTTTAGCAAAATTTTTTTCTATAATCTAAGATCTACATAGGGAAATTAATCTGTGAAGATCGTTCCATCAAGTAGGTAGTAGTACCACTAGACAGGCTCTCCAAAACACCGTGCAAAAGGAATAAAAAAGAAGAAACATAGGTCACTTTTTAAGTTGAAAGCCACAATAAGAGCAGTATTGTTAGATAAATGTAGACAAATAATCGTACAGATAAGTAACTATCTACAATTAACTGAAAAGTAACTGATTGCGTTGTTGCACTTATAGTTACTATTTGTTTGTGAAAATTAGTATACTGTCACAGAATTTGCCCCGCTCGTACCCAATTCGACGACTGTGGTATCGCGAAACGCTAGATTGCCCGGATCGCCCCTACGCGATTCTGGTGAACAGGCAGATGGTGCCGTGTACCGAAGCGCAACTGGAGAGATTGAGAATCGACGAGAAGCGTTCGAGATTCGTTCGAGACATGATCTGGAGATGCTGGAAAGTACCTGGAATGTTGGTTTGGAAATTAGTATTGAAATATAGTCTTGAATTGGAGTGTTTAGTTGGAAATTACCTGGCGTTTCAAAGTAAAATAGTATTTAGTTGAGTTGTATTTAGTATTCAGTAGTGCACAAAATAGTTAATAAATATGTGATTAATTAACGGATTGTTTTTCTGGTAAAAGAAAAAAGCCGGTTAAGAAAGCCGTGACGATACCTATTTTCATATTGCATTTCTTTTATATATCGCTTGAACAAATAAATAATGGTTGTCAAGAAAATTGTTAATTTTTATTGCCTCAAATTGGTGCAACTTTTTTTTTTCTGATCTAAGTGCAGATGAGGTCTACAAACGTTATAATTATGGAGTAAGTTTTTTGTTTAAATATGTTTCCAAAAGTCTTTAACCCTTAATTCTCAAATCCAAACATAAGTAGAAAGTAATTTAATTTTCACAATACTGTGCACCTCCCCATTATGCAAGACCCGTCCGTGCTTATTTAGATGAGCTGTTCCCGAATCGTTGGATAGGGAGAAGGGGGCCGATTGAGTGGCCAGCCAGATCGCCTGATTTGACACTCCTAGATTGTTTCTTGTGAGGATACTTAAAAAGCAAAGTATACGTTACTAGCCCGATTAATTTAGAAGATTTAAAAGCAAGAATTCGTCACGAGATACATCGCATACCTCCTGAAGTTATTGATAATGTCCAAAAAGAATTTATTAATCGTCTTGAATACTGTCAGGCAACCAACGGTGCACAATTTGAACATTTAATTTAGTCCATTTTTTACATAATCATTATCATTTTCAGTATTGCGAAAATTAAATTTTAAAATCTTCAAACATTATTTTCTTAAAATTTTTGTTATGCAACACCATAACTTTTCATGATGTATGTATGTAGAATGACACGCTCTTTCAAATGTCATAGTCAAAATTGGGGGTTGCTATTTAAAAAATTTGGCGATGACGTCATATCTCGAACAACGATGACGTCACAACTGTGGGTCGTATGTCAAAAAGTGCCTTTTTTAAAACAAAATCGACGTGCCAGGAGATTTTTTCGAAAACTTGTCAATTTCAAAATAATGAATTTATTCATTACTGTATGTTCTAACCTCTGAATATGTTTGAAAGATTACCCTGTAATACAATTCAAATCAATATACAATTCACGTAACTTCCCCATTGCATCGTAACTGTCTATACTATATATTTATTCCGATATTAGGCACCTTCTATCTAGCATCGCTTACGATAAAAATGATATTGAACGTATTTTGCAAATATTATCTGTCGTTAGTATTTCGTGCATTCGGATATTTCGTAATAGCAGGCATATATTTCGAATTAACTTTTCCACCGTATGTGGGCACAGCGACGAAAGAAAGCTTTTTATTCGACCTGTTTCCTGCCTTTCTCATTTCCGGGCAAGTTGGATCTCATATATTTTTAATCACAAACCAACTTTGTTCTTTCGCCCATTACTTACTTTCCGTGTTAACTAAATTAGAACTTAAAATGGTCACTTATTCCTAATAGTTTTTATCTTACGTGTTACCGCAGCCATCCAGACCTACCCGTGGCCCATGTTTCCGACTGCTTACGGTCGAGAATCGTCCGTGATCGTGGACAGCAGACGCGGGTTTTGTCTGACCTAACAAATGCCTTTTGGAACAACCCCCGTGGAGTTCCAGGTGAAGCTCCGGAAGTGGTTAATCCATTATGTATGTTGCTGAAAGCTTCGAGATTTTCTATGGAAATCATTCTCTAACTTATGAATACTCCCGCTGTACTAACTTACTTGTGTACTTTGGTATTTCTTGCAGAGTACACTGACAACGCAGGGACATTAACTGGAGACGGAACGGTGAATGACAATTCATCCATGTACGTGTATACAGGGTATGACTAAGTACAAAAATTTTCACCACGTGCTCAGGGAGCCCTTAAAGACAATAAAAAAGTTATTGCAGAATTTTAGCTCGATATTTAAAAAATGGGGCAAAACCCTTTTTTCCTACGGAAAGTCGGCGCCTATGATGAGTATCGACTGAGATTGCTTTTGGCTTAGATCCATAGTTGACATTACATCTGTCAACAACTACCATGCGGTCGTTTGCAGTGTTTCTAAATGCAGAAACGACAAAAATTAACATTCTTATTAGTAATAATACCTGATAGGTAGGTAACAGTTAATCCAGTTAGCTCCAGTATTTTGCATTGGTTTTTCATTGTTTGGTTACAAACTGGTAAAACTACATTTTCACCCACTACCGATAAACACACTTCCCGTAGGTACAGTTACATACAATGCCTATGTATTATAACAAAATCGAAGAAAGGGATGAGTAGGTAAGTTCTAATAGATAACAGAAAACGTTTAACACCCGCGGCAGTCTTGTAACCGGCCATAACCTAGAAAAACAAACCGGCGCACTATATTGTGGGAAAATATCTGTACCCGACACACATTTCTTTATTTATTAACTATAAAACGTTTAAAATTAAAATAAGGCACTAAAAACTGAAGAAGAACACAAAACTACAATGTAAACACATCAGGAATTAAATTATAACATGACAGCGAACAGACTCGACTGGACCGACTGCCGACTGAGGCCGACTGTAGCATGACGGTTGCTTGCTGGTTGCATACTCTGATTCTCGTATTGGCGGCGTTAAATAAGGATTTAATATAATATCGAAAAAATGTTTTTTTCGCTTTATAAATAAATTTGGAAATTTTTTGGAAGGAAATTCTGTTAATTCTTATTTTTTTCTATCGCCTCTTACAATATTTGTACTTAGTCATAGTTAACCCTGTATTAATATGTATTAATGGCAAGATGCACACACTGAGCAAAAATGTCACTAGTGGTAAGTAAAAATATATATTTTTTTAGATATTGTAATTGTCGATCCTAATAATTTTACTATACTTTCTTCTATGACTTTGGTGACTTCATTCTGTAACTTTCTAACACTTTCTTCTACGACTTGGAATTTATCTTGTACTTCACTTCTCAATTGATTGATTTCATCTTCAACAGTTTCCTCAAATTCATGAAGTTTAACCTTAATTGCCTCTTCCAACTTCTTATTGTTTTCTTGCAAACTGGTTTTCATTTCGTTTCTCAATTCTTCTTGACTACTTTCCATTTTCTCTAAACTGTCCCTTACTTCCTCTTGATTTCATTTCCTAGTCTAGGTACTGCAGATCTCTCGACCTGGGCGATGCGCCATTAAATCTATAAATGATACTGTAGGAAACAACTACTCCGCGGGCTAATGCCCCGACCGGCTTTGAGTTACACCTGCAGTATATGTGTGAACAGCCAAGAATCCTTATAGGCTACTCCACCAGACATAGACCGGTTTCGGGCTTGTTAGCCCTCATCAGTATGCCTACTTACGACAATGTAGGTCGCTTCCTGCAAGTCGAGCCACTTAGGCCGAGCAGGAAGTAGTAGACCAGTTACATCTCACCTGCACTCGTTTTAAATGTGAACCTACATATAAAGGAACAGCCAGTTCAATTGTCGGTCATCTCACCTATGGCATACTGGTGAAGGCTAACAAGCCCGAAACCGGTCTATGTCTGGTGGAGTGGCCGACAAGGGCTCTTGGCTGTTCACACAAATACTGAAGGTGTAATTCAATGCCGGTCGGGGCATTAGCCCGCAAAGTAGTTGTTTCCTACAGTATCATTTATAGATTTAGTCAAGAACTCATTAGGAAAATTATTCTACACACACTCAATACTCTTGGTATTGCTCTACCAGATCCTCATCTGTTTCAGTCTCTATCTAACCTTTTAAAAATCATCTTTCATCATTTGGAGACAGTTGTAATCATTTAGCAGACGTTTCGTAGCATTAGTAGCGCTTATAACTGTCACACTGATCCGTCTCACATATTTGGTGGAAATATTAAACATCCAGAACCCGTTTCATTAGTTTGAAGTTTTACAATTTTTGTGCGTTGCAACTTGAGAAGTAATCAAAAATCAGAACATGTGTGAAATTGCTGATTTCGAATAAAGGAATTTTTGAAAATGTTGCAGAACATGATCTATCCTTACTATTGCACGCAAACTTGCGATAAAGTTTGGTCGCTACTGGTTTTCTGCCTTTTACCTATTTTAAAAAATGCTCGTAAATGGTCTTGTCATTGCTGTATCTCACTGAGTACATCTAAAATAGTAATGACTTTGTCTTGTGAACCATTAATGGTGACGGTATCATTATTTGGAACCATCCTGTAAGTTGTCATCAATTCAATGCAATCCTCCAAATTCAGCACCTCTAAAGGTGTTTCATTATGTAGAACTCTTGCTGATGAGCCAAGAGTGAACATCAATACAAACTTGTACAATGTTTGAACAAGCTTTATCAAGATCATTGTGAAAACCAGAAAAGTTTTCAGATAATGTTATTGTACTTTATAACAATGCTGAGCTTCACTTGGCTAATATGTAATAAAGAAATTACTAAAATTGAAGTAAAGAGGTTTTAGAGCATTTAGCCTACGGTCCCGATATATCGCCTTGTGATTTTCATATTCTTTTACATCCGAAAAAGGTGCTTCAAGTCGGACGCAAAAATACAACACGCTGTCAAAGAAAACTTCAATCAGCACAAGAGTTCTATGAGTAAAGATGAATACGGGTATTAGGTATTTGTGTTTATACGGTGCCATGACAATTTTTAAAAGAATACGATGTACATAATACATTTTTTTTCTATTATACACTAGAACTGCATACACTTTTTCTTTAAAAAGTCCCAAAGAAAAAATCTAGTGCGTTGAAATATGGCGATCGAGCTGACTAAAATATCTGAAAATAAACCAAGTGAATTTTCTCAGGAGCGCATTTTTCCAGAAAATAGAATAAAATTTTAATATTTGCACTGAAAAAAAAAATACTTTTCATCATTGGCATAGAGGTTTAGGGGTGAATAAAATATTAACAATTTATTATGATTACTGGATACCAATTTTGAAGGAAAATTTAGTTTTCCTTAGTAGTTCTAGTAGTACAACAGGAAAACAAAGTGTCATAGAGAAAAATGTTAAACAAAAGACCCTTATTATTATTTAGTGTCCTATTTTTTCATAAAGTTAAGAACGAAAGAAAGAACGGATCAAGAAAGGATTTTAATTGAACACATATTTTGTTTATTAATAACTAATATCGTTATGATCAAGCAAATATTATTGACTCACTTTCGTTACAAAATGCATCACAAATGTGATTTTTCTCTTCCCCGCGACTTCTTAAATTGGATTCACTTACGTAAAAATCTGCGAGTGCTTGATTCTACCATGAAAATAAGCAACCAAACACAAATTACAAAATCCTGCCGGCGGCTATTGCAAATCTCTTAGCTGGAATCGGCGGCGGGAATCGTTCGGCAGATATCGAAAATGCGAAAGGGAGGAAGGAGGATCGTGTCTAGTCCTGGCGATATAATATTTCATATCCGAGGCTATATTGGAGGCACTGGGTGAATTTTTTACTAACCACCTTGAATGAGAAAAGCATAATTCGGCAATCGGCTGCGTGGCGTTATAGCAGAAATATGGTAATGCGCCTGTAAAATCTGCAAAGTCGCCCAACTCGCTGCGAGGGATAAATCTCGGTGAGGGCGTTGTACTGTAAGTGTAAATGGAGGCAAATGGAGACTGAGACACGGTCTAAGTCGAATAATGATATTATTAACGCTCCTCGGTACAGTTACGGTGGATTATAGGCCTTGGTGTATTATTTAGAAATGTCTACGCTGGATTTCCTTCCTTATCGTTATGTGGGCGTGGGCAAAGGTATGGAATTTTTATATTTAGAGTGTTCAGATGAACCCTTAAAAATAACGGGGAGCGTAATATATGAATTCACAAAACAGTATAAATAGATAAATACAAAGGCAAAAGGGTGAATTCAGTCATGTTCAAAGTCGGTCAAAAATGTTTGAAAGCTTTACATTTTTTGACAACGACATGATGATTCTTTCTCCCTTTGAAGATGACCTTCAAAGAGTACTATTACAGCTCATTCCATCTGAATCAAAAGGCATGCCATTCTCAGGAAACGAATAATTAAAAGTTAGAAATATTATCAAAATAAATAAAATGGGCAGAATCTATCAGCTCATATTCTTCCTGACTCTAGTAAGACAGTACCATTGCAATTTATCCACGTCTATATCAAATGTCATGTCTTTCTCAGGAAATAAACAATTAAGAATCAACATATTATTAAACTAAAAGAATTCGTCACGATTCAAACTTTTGACACCTACACGGTATATACAGTGTGTTAAAAAAAGATTATAAAATATTTCAGGAGGTAATAGTATGAACCAAAATAAGCAGAAAAGGCTTAATAAACATGGGTCCACAAAGTAACGGTTGCGGGGATATGGACCACTATTCGTTTTTCAAACATTTTATTTTATTAGGAATAAACCGACAAAGGAATATTTTAACAAACAAAAAACAAAGTTACAGAATATGTTCAAAGTACCTTCCGTCCATTTCCAAGCAGGCACGACATCTTGGTCTCAACGATATTCGAATTCTTTCGAGAACACCCTCCTCGGTTTGGATTTCTTGATACTTTTGATTAATCCGTAGCTGCAGCTCTTCCAGGCTATTTACAGTAGTACCATACACTAATGTCTTCAAATATCCCCAAAGACAGAAATCTAGAGGGTTCAGATCAGGCGATCTTGGAGACCATAGAACAGGTAGAACAGGTTTATTCGTAATAAAATAAAATGTTTGAAAAACATATTCGTCCATATCTCCGCAACCGTTACTTTGCGGACTCATGTTTATTAAGACTTTTCTGCTTATTTTGGTTCATACTATTACCTCCTGAAATAATTTAAACTCTTTTTTAACACCCTGTATATTAATTAATTAAGCAGGTATAGCAGTCACTAGGCAAGAAAAAAAGAAAACTCCTTATTTCTGTTCAAGCTTTCGAAGCATTGTGTCTTCATCAGGACACTACAAAAACGTACAATAATTATCAAAATGTAAAAGAAGGATTTTTCAATTTCAATGTAAGTTAATCGCAGAAAAGATGCACTCGAAAAAGTAATTGCACCGCGTTGGCGTACAGGTGCCTAGAGTTAACAAAGGGTCGAGTGGGGACTAAATCTTGCCTATGTAACACAAAAAACAATCAGCCCGGGGATTATCAAATAAATGAAACATTATACTCGGCTCACGGGCAAATAAGCTTCCCGGCAAACCAAATTTAGCCTTTTATACAGATAGGAGAAGGTTCAGACCGTGCAAAAAGGTAACGACTTTCCTGAGTAACGCGAGATTATTCTATATGGTTAAAGCAAAACTAGTTAAATATTTTCAGTGAATGTACGTAGTTCTCGAGGTTTGTACGAATTTGTACTACCAAAAATAAAATAAATTGCAGAGGTTTGTCATACTGGAGGTTAACGTTTATTGTGTGTGCAAACCCAGCAACATCTTTTTTCAGCATTTTAACAAACGCTAAATATAGTCTCGTATTTCTTTTAACATTTGAGTGTTATACAGGTCGTTGAGGGTATTTAAGTGATTCTTCCACCAAAGGTAAGAAAAAAAAGTTAATATAAATTTAAATCTAGAATGATTTATGTGTTTGTGTTTAACACAGTATAGGGATATTGTCTGAAGCTATTTATTTGTGGCATAATTTTACTTTTTCTTTAGTTTTATTGGTTTTTTTGCCACACTTCTGAAGAAATAATAAAGATTAATTAAATAAGCCCTTGCGCCAAACGGAACAGTCAAGGGTTATTTTTGAAACTAAGTTTGCCTAACCAAAAATTTTTTACTACTCTCTGTTTTCGTTCTCAAAATCGTAGTAAAATTTTAAACGTATATCAAGTTTGACAGTTTAAAATTTTAAACTACGATTTTGAGAACGAAAACAGAGAGTAATTTCGAAACGTCAATAACACAGAAGTGCGCGATAGTGATGTGATTTTTGTTATTTTTACTTATCTGCTTTTTCAGTGTGAGATTTTTGGTTAGGCAAACTTAGTTTCGAAAATAACCCTTGACTGTTCCGTTTGGCGCAAGTTTAATTAATCTTTATTATTTTTTCAGAAGTGTGGCAAAACCCAACAAAACTAAAGAAAAACAGTATCGGGAGACCAGTAGAAACACTCGGGCCGAAATAATAAATCGCGCATACATAGCTATATTTTCCATTTTACAAAATGTTTATTTTAGAGCAAGTTTATTTTAGTGGCTTCTAATAAGATTTATTAGAAAAAGTTGCTTATTATTAAATAATAGTTCATACGAGTTGTCATTTAAACATATCATCTATAAATAATAATTTAAGTTTCTTTACATTTCCTAAAGACAGAAATAAGTAATCTATAATGTACTGTACAAACAATAAATGATATTTTACTGCTATTGCCTTACCTATTAACTTAATTCTTAAGTATAACATTGAAATATAAATACTTCTCATGAAAGTGAAGTTTAAAATATACATATTTACCTATATTTTTCACAAATACAAATGTTTATTTTAGAGTTCTGTGCAGTGACTTCTAATAAGATTTATTAGAAAAGTTGCTCAGGATTAGTAATAGTTCATACAAGTTATGTCAAATACATTTTGAAAATAATATGTTTTCTAACGATTCGCGCAATATATTACGCAAAAAGGCCGTTCCAACGTTTCCTGCACAAGACGGCTCATCTTCAAATTATGTAGATGATCATATTTCTTGTAGTCACTATAATGAGAGTAAGTCTTAAAACAAAATTATAAAAATAATGTTTTTCCAGATATACATTTTCTGCACTTTTATCTATAATTTAACACTTTTCAAAGTTAAGTAAACATAATTTTCTGTTCTGAAAAATACTTGTCTTCTGGTTTACGCAGATGATTTAAGAAAAATAAATCATAAATTATTTGTTCACTAAACTTCAAATTTTAAATTAAAAATCCCAAAAAAATGTAATCATCACTAATAACAAAAAAAGAAAGTAAATAAATAAAAATATTTTGTAGTGCAACAATATATATTTTGAACTCTTTTTTTAAAGAGTCCAAAGAAGTAAATTGAATTTTCACGCTGTATGTTACTAGAAGTAAATGATAGTATATAATACATGTTCAATTACCCATTTATAACTGGATAATAATAATAATAATGTATTTGCGACAATTACATTATTTACAATTATTCCATTTATATATGATATCTATCTATACATTAACACTAACATGCAACCGGCAAATAAATTGAAATACCACAAAAGGCAAAGCTTGAGCGTGGATTGACATCACAATTAACCTAGCATTAAATATAATATCTAAACAAAGTTTCTAATGACTAATAAGTGGTTACATTCTTTAAGACAAAAGTTGAACAGATTGGTTATGTTTAGAGGTAAGTAAACAAAATGTATGCAGATACACAAAATATACAACACTTGCGCTTAGATTAGCTATAAATATAAAGGGGCATCGTATCATTAAATATATTTGGTATCAATCAAATTGTGTATTTCTGATCTTGATATATTATACATTAATTTTTTTATTTTAGATTTAAACATACTATATGAGTTAATAATTTTTATTTCGGTAGGTAAGATATTAAAAATTTTAGGTCCTAAATATAGAAAAGATCTTTGCATTTTTGTTTTTTTCAGGTTTAATAATTTTATACATGCCTTTTTTATATCTAGTATTATATGAATGATCGACTGGAATGAGTTCTTCTTTATGTTTATACTGCATTATTAAAACAGAATAACAATATAGTTGTCGAATATCTAATAGTTTGCACAATGAATTATTACATTATGTGGATAGATATAACGTAAACTTTCATGTGGAATATCTACGCTTTCATGCGCAAATAAAAAATTCTTATTCCGGTCCTGATCATCGATTCTGTAAATTCCATCGGATGCCCTATCGCACTCACATTTCGAGGTCACCTCAGAAAACTGAAGGCAGTTCAAAGTGCCGACAACGGAGTGAAACTGCTGGTCTACCTATGCTGTGTGTTTAATGTACAGCATGGAAAAGTTTCATTATATTTTTAGCCATTCCACTCCAACTTAAGTTATCTCTAAATATAATACCACAGAAAATTACTTATGTAAACATTTTACTAAGTTGTAAATTAGAACGTAAAAAAGGAATTTTTAATTGAAAATTAGATTTTCTTCTGTTAAATCCAAAAATAAATTGTGATATACGTCAGTGTAGTTCTTACTGCCTTATTGACTGAATCTAATTTAAAATTATTTGAAATCGAATTCTTTTTTAATCATTTTTAGCGGTAATATTTATCTTTAAAACAAATTTTAATTTTGTATGGAACCAACTTACAAAAACTTTCATACTTCTAAACCATTTCAATTTATTTATTTAACAATGTTTACAATATTTTGTTAAGAAGCCTGTATTCTATTTAAATTTTTTGGGCTTAAAAATATTATGGCATATTTTAACTGTTTGAATGAAGTTCATACAGATCTGTCTCAAATCATAGTATTTTTTTGTGGTATGTCGGATAACCATATAAAAAACTGTAGTAGAGTAGTCTACTACAACATTTCCACCAAGTTTCTTATAAAATAGAATGACAGTAGCTCCCGGTCGATTTTCTTGACCATTTACTGGTTTGTCCTTCAGCCTGATTCAGATGAGGCAGAAATTGGCATTTAAAGTGGTGGTAGGAAAGAGCTCAAAGACTAACTTCAACAATCACAATAAGTGCCACAAGAAGCGAAAAAAATGTCGCTAATCTTCCGTCGAAAATTGTATCAATATGTGACATATTTAACCGTGGTATGGTGTCGAGATTAAGAAACGACTATTTTTTTTTCGTGCGTTGTTGTCCACTCGTTTCTTCTTTCGATTTACTTACAGCTCCACTTACACCTTTAGTTGTTTTGCTAATAACTGATTTACGAATTATGGACTCATCAATGTAGCCTTCAGCTACCGTTGAATATTTCCATATACCATGCATTCTTAAATTTGTGTTATCAGCTCATAAATCTATGAACAGTGTATCAGAAGCTCTACGGAAACAATATACGATATGTTCATGGGCATCCTTCAATTTGAGAAACGCAACAACTTGTTTTCACATTTTCCCAAATGTATGAATTCCTATTATTATACGCTTTACCATTTAACTAATAACTATTGTATTTTATTCGCTTTGTAGTAACAGTAATAGTAATAGTTTTAATATTAGTATCTATGAGACACTCTAGATTTTTAGAGATTGGCTATAGTTCTGATTGTCTGTGTTTCTTTATTCAGGTACGTGTCCTGGCCTATATCACACTTACAGATAAATATTTCACGCTTTGAGGCTGAGCAGCAGGTTCGCAGCCTGATTCGGGACAAATAACAAAAAAGTAAGGGATCCCATCCAGAAAACTAGAGCGATGCGGGGCGGCATTACTTCAAAGGGATTTTTGTGATGTAAGCCCGTTATTTAAGAGACAGTTCCAGAAGGGAGTGAAAGAATACACTATTAGTGGCGCTTAAAGGCGCGGCGCGAGGCAGTTTAAATATTTACAGAATGTGACCGCGCTTGCTAAGCCTCGCTAAACGGTGAACCGATATAATTCATATTCAAATTTATATAGGTCCCTGTGCCCTGCGTCTTTGGGTCTAAGCCGTCCTTCCAGCTACGCTTTGTTATAGACTGAGAAAAAGGAAGTAAGGGTAAAATAAATAAAATATATGTAATATTGCAAAACATAGACACACTGTAAGCTAGATATTAACGAATACATATAGGGTAAACCATTAACCATTGGCCGTAGAGCAATGGCGACATCTTTTGGTATAAAATATGAATATATAGCTAAACACTTTTAGTAAATGATTAGTAAATATTAAAAATAAAAAGCTGATTGATACAGACACGTCTTTTTCAATCAAAGGAACTGTCAAAATGATCAACCAATTTGTCCTAAAACTTTCGCAACTTAAAACAAATATTCCAAACTTATTCAACAATTTTCACAATTATTAACTGCTTCAGATTTCTCCTCAACAGAAAAACATAATTTTAAACACCACATAGTAGCAAATGGACACTTACTTTTTACAACACCACGGCCTTTAGATTATACTGAATTCAAAAGTGCAATAGCTGAATTTGAACAAATGGTTGAATTCGGCATATGTAGACCTTCATCATTACATATGGTACCTAAAAAAAGATCCTAACAAATGGCGACCTCGTGGCGATTACAAATAGCTTAACGTCATTACAGCTCCATTGCCACATATTCATGACTTTAATCTACATAGTCACGGTTGCAAAGTTTTTTCAAAAATCGATCTTGTCGCCAAATACCAGCCGGGGAATAAGATATTTATAAAAAAACAGCGATAACAACCCCATTCGGTCTTTACGAATTTCTTAGAATGCCGTTCGGTCTACGAAATGTGGCACAAACATTCCAAAAGTTTATTAATGAAGTGATATCAGGTTTAAATTTTGTTTTCGTGTACATAGACAACATTTTAGTAGCAAGCTCAGATAAAACTATGCATATCAAACACCTAACAAAGCTTTTTGAAAGATTAAGTTATTATGGAATTAATATCAATCCAAAGAAATGTCAATTTGAAGTGTCACAGTTAGAATTCTAGGCCACATTATTTCTGAAGAAGGCATCTTGCGATCAGAGTTATAAGTAAAAAAACGAGATTTTCCGTGTCCAAAAAAGTAATAATAAAGAATTACAACGGTTTATTCAATTTTTATCATAAATTCATACCCAATTTTGCTCAAATTCCCAATCCATAACACACAGAATAAACTGAATTGTATTAGAAGCTCCAGTAAGTAAAAATATTCCTCGAAGTTTATATTGAATCTTCAATTCCTCATTCATTGCAATAGTTAAAAACTTTCTATTTATATTGAGAAGTCTATGAGATCCAGGTAGTACATCATCAACAATAACTAAATATGTTTTAGCAAAATGTTGCTGTGGAAAAAGACACAGGCTGTCAAAGTTGAAATTATTTTATATTTATACCATACCGTAGCAATGGCTTATTATAAACTTCTGTCGTATTTTTAGTTAACTAAACGTTCGACATCATTTTTCAGTAAAAAAGGTACACTTGGTGGAACTTGATAATTCCTACCTTATTTGAGAAAACTGCCCTAAAAGATTTTTACGTGCAACTTCAAAAATGCTATTGAAATTTATTTTCAGAACCTTATTTTTAATACCCCGAACAAAAGACAACATAATATGATTTGTAAATGAGAGATCAAAAGAGTAACAACAACTACATACTTGATTTTGGAATATTTATTCGGGGAAAACCAAATGTATTTTTCGATTTGGGGCAATATCTTATCAAGAGAATGCATAGAGATGGGTAAATTTCATTTTTTTTTCAAAACTACTCTGAACATTTATAAATTAAGATTAATTTGCCGTACCACAACACTGAGTCTCCAAAAAAAAAAAATCAATAGCATTTTTGATGTCGCATGTAAGCAGAAATCTCTTGCCTGCGTATTAGGTGTAACACTATTT
Organism: Monochamus saltuarius; assembly: GCA_025584915.1. Classification (NCBI taxonomy): domain Eukaryota; kingdom Metazoa; phylum Arthropoda; class Insecta; order Coleoptera; family Cerambycidae; genus Monochamus; species Monochamus saltuarius. The sequence goes on from CM046722.1 coordinate 12,500,205, forward strand.
CATATTAAAACTATGTAAGTATTAACTATAATAAATAAATTTGACAATATGGGATAGTATGATTTTCTATCATTAATGAAATTAGGTAGTTGAATGTTCTAGGTATAGGTACTTTAAAAACAATGCTATATTTAAGGTTTGTGTATGTATTTTGGTATATAAATATGAAAAATAATAAAATTTAGGTCATAATGGGTTAAAAGTCAATTACAAATTTAAGCGACAACGTTGACATATATTCCTACAGCCGTTACATTTTTCAACGCAAGTATGATGGAGGTAAAGCAAAAAAGTCTCAGATTTTGAGTGTAAATGACGCAGAAAAATTTATACTAGAAGCTTCAGATAAAAGTTACCCAAAGCAGAGACATTTACACGACACTGTTTTAGAAGATTTCCTGTCACACCATTAGCAGAATCTAATGGAAATGTAGACATCAAGCGCCACGGTGGATGAAAGTTCCAATCTGTAGCAGAACGTTATATCTCTCCAAAGAGAAAATTGATTTTTGCAGAATCTAACAACGGCCAAGTAAATGAACAAATTAATTCAGTGGTGCCATTGACAATGACAACATCAAAAAATTTTATCTGAATGGAGCAAAATCATCAAAGGCCAACGAGAGCAGTCAAAAAAATATAATCATCTTTCGAGAACTTATAAACTTAAATAACAGCACCACCAAAAATAAATAGTGCCTATAGCTTCTTTATGTATTTTCACTCACTGAAGCCAAATATGGGGTCCATTTAACCTCATCGCCCTAGGTTCATAGTCATTCCAAAGTCAAAAAGAAAGATAGGTATGCAAGTGGACCAAACTATAGTACATTTTTGTTTTCCCGCTGGCCCACTTGCATATGTTTATTTAGCTTTGATCTTAGAATGACATTGAACATAAAACAATGGTGGAGTGGATTCACAATCGGATTTAGTGTGTGAAAATACAAAATACATAAGAATAAATATGTCCGCCACGCAAATCAGTTTTTGTGGTGTTATGTAACAATTACAGTGGTTATTATGCTGTCACGGCCGGTGCTACTATTTGCTACTTTAGCTGGGAGTCTTTGACTTGCCCTTGATATTTACGGGCTAGGCTCTGTTGGACAGCCACGCTATCGGTATTTCTGGGCCCGTGCATATATTGATTTCGGCTCCAGTTGTTGGTACTATGACTGCTAAGGTCGGAACCGTTCCTCAGATAATGGTGGCTTTCCGAGACGCTCGGTATCCGCCTCTGCAACTGGTTGTATCCCATGCTTCCAAACGTTTCACCGTGTTGACTCCGCAAAAGCTTTGCCGCGACTGAGGCTGTTTGGGACCCAGTCAGCGGTCTAATCATGTCGATGCTTCTGCGCGCTTCTTTGTACCTGTGCAAACGGGCAGTGGGCGGGGCCTCAACCTCAACATCATTAATGACGTATGTAAGTACTGTGTAACAATTGTTCGAGCTCACATTTAAATTAAATTAAATATTAATTTTCGTTGTATGTTTAAACAATATTAAATAAATATAAAAATTAATTAATTAAAAATTCGGGATTTTTTCTCTTTACAAAAACATACAATCGAGCGATATACTTACTTTATCACCCTCGGGCGTTTAAGTTATAATTTAGGCCTGGGCAGCAATTCGTTAAACTGCAGATATTCATATATAAACTATATAAACCTGTCAAATGTCACAGCTCCTGGTACATTTTTTGTTGATCTTCGACTGTAAATGATTTATTACTTCTTATTTGGCCTTCGAAGATTTGTACCTACCATTGATCAAAATTTAAAATATAAACTGCTTACAGTTAAAAGTTAAAACAATCCGAGAGCCTGTATACTTATCAAAGGGGTAGTACTAGAACGGCTTATTTAAAGACAAGCGCTTTATGAGCTGGCACAGCCCCGTTTTGCATAAGGTATCAAAATTGAATGAATCCTCTTACATTGCATCCGTCAAAGATATTACTTCTCGGTATATCTTAAGATTTAAAATCCTAGAGCCGGAGAGTCTCTTCTAGCTGCGAGCGAGTGAGTGGTGCAATGTGTATTTGTGAGGAAACGAACTAAGATTAAAACAATACAAAAGAAAATTCGTATTTACATAGAAAGCAGGACTTTAGAGGCAGCGATCCCGTAAAGTGAATTTACTGAGGCGGTTGATGGCAGCGCCTTTACATGCCTTGCTTTTCAATGGGGCCCTTTCCGACGAGTCCTCGGATGAACCCCCCGCAAGCTTTGCAGCTTACTGCGTTTCATTTCATTAACTTACGTCGGTAAAATTCTCCCCACGCAGACACACAAATTCGGCGGGGGGCGATATGAGGTGGCTGAAATATAAAACTAATTGGGTAGCGTCCATAAACATGCCGTAAAAGTATTTGTTGCTATCGTGTCTAATGGAATTGTACAGGGTATAAATAAATAAGTGCAAAACGATTCAGGGGGGCGATTCCTTATAGAAAAATAAGGCCTTTCATATAAAAAAATCTTATTTGGACATGCCCTTAAAGATGGCGCCTTAAAAGTAGTTTTTCATCAAAATTCTTAAACAGAGGAGGTGGCCTACAAACTGCAGATTCCCTTCACACCGCCTGCCCCCCGCAATTGTAGCGACCTACAATATTGTTAGGATGAACTACTTAACTATTGTACAGATCACTACACATGATTTCAATTCTGACATTTGTTACATGTCATGCTAAAATTGTATTTACTTTAGAATACTTTGACTGTAAGGATTTGTATGGGAGAATGGAAGAACGGCTTTGCCGAATTCTCTCCTTTTGCGTCAGCAAAATAAATATTTATTTACTAGAAAGGTGGCAAGTCGGCTATCGCCGACTTGATCTTTCGTCGGGCTAAAGCCCTCTGGCCGCGCTGCGCGCGTCATGACCACGGCTGCGTAGTGCCTTTTACTGAATTTCCATTACTGCGGCTCTACGCGTGCGAATAATAAAATGTAAACGTGACTTTGGCTGAACTCTATGGTGGAGAAAATCCGGCGCTCTATAATTTAGAAAAGTGGTTGGCATATTTTGGTAATTTTTAGTGTTTTTTCGAGGTTGGTTAATTTTTTTTCAACATCCTGTATTTTAAATCGAATCGGGTCGTTTTTATGAGATGCTAAAAGTTTCATCAAAAAATTTTTTTTTTAATTCCATGAATTTAAAGGGTTTTTAGAAAATGGTTCGTTATGTTTACACACTCTGTATTTGCTCCGTTAGTTAGTGTCATCATAAATCCTTGATGGAAGTTTTATAAAAAAAAAATTTAATTCCATTAATTTTCAACATTTTGTACAGTCTTTCGCACGTTGATACAACCGTTCCAAAGCGAAAAAAACGAAAATTTCCTCGAATTTGGAATTTTATTTTTTTTTTGTCAAGTTTTATTCTATTAAGCTTTTTTTAATCACCCTATAAATTGAAGCGATACAGTTATGAAATGACTACCGCCATATTGTCTAGCTCATTTTTACCTCATTTTCCCTTGTATGCAAAGTTCAATGTAAAAACGACCTCAAACCCTAGCGCTCGGGTACGGGAAACTTTCTAGACTCTTCCAATTTACAGGTTTTGGTCTTTGCCGGCCTCTAGTCGGCCCATTTTTCCAAATTTCCTATGTTTTATACCGAGATATCATCGCCGGAGCATACGTTTGACGTTTCGGTGATTTTGGTCGGCGGTGCGCCTCGTAGTTGACTGAAACTTTAAAGATACCAATTCAGATTTTGGGCCATAAAATCATCACCAAAGGACTCGGATATATCAGACAACACAAGAACAACTTCTCGTAGCTGGAAGGGCCCGAAAATTGTTCCTGAACACATAATCTGTTTTAATTCATTTTGACGTTTCGTTTGACGTTTGTTGAATTTCTACAAAAGAGCCTAAACAACACAACAAATTAGTTTGACATTTCTGACGTTTATGCCGTGCAAAACGCATTTCGTCGAATGTCTAGAAAAAGGCGTTACCTACTCGCTCTATACTCGTTCCACTCGAAAAAATCGCTATCTTCTATAAAGGGGCGTAACCGACTCAACTATCCTCGTTCCACATCAAAAAATCAAAATACGCCGCAGGCAATCTAGAATGACGGCGAAAGGCGTAGCGTATAGCCGTTCGGCGCTGCACGGCTCTCAAAAAAAGCCTTTGTGGCGGTAAAATGGTCAACTTTCGAGTGAAGTGTGCGAGCGAGAGTAACTTACAGTTTTTAATATATAATAATTTATTTTATTTAATGAGATACATGTAGTCACAAAATCGTACAGATAAGTAAGCATCTACAATTAACTGAACAATAACTGAGGTTGCGTTGTACCACTTGTAATTACTATTTATTTGTGACAACTAGCATACCTACCTATTTTCATACTGTATTTGTTTTATATATTGTTTAATCTAATAAATCATGATTCTTGATTGTTCAAATTGCTGTAATTTCCTTCTTTCTGATCTGATACAAGTACAGATGAGGTATCTAATTATAAAATAATTTAGATGTATAAGTGTGTTACGATAGAGTTTTTATATTTAAAATTGGCAAAAGCGTGCGTAGTATTTTTAAAGTTGAGAATTGTTTTATAATACTTTATCATTTAGAGGGTAAACATATTTTGTGTTTCACTATATCTGCAGACTTATGTACAATATTTCAGGTATACATACTTGAATGTATAGATAATACTAATTGTGCAGTTGCATAGGCAACCGATAAACTTGTAATTTTTTTAGATGTATAGAATATGTTGCTTCTCGTACCTACATGGAGCTTCTCTAGTAAGAATAACTTGCCTATGTTGGAAATAAGTCATAAAGTTATTATTTGTAAGTTAGACGCCATCTTGAACCAAAATCTTGAGTCATATTTTGTCATAAAGAACACTTGGCATACCTAACTACTTAATTATAGGTTACAGAATAAACTGTCTATTTGAGATTCTTTGTTATATGTTCATATATACACACAGAAATTATTAAAACGACTGAAAATTCAAATATAACTAACACTGAATTGGGTGACAAGTTAAATACCATCGACGTCATTCTGTCTCAAAAATACTGCAATGCTATTGGTTCGAAACTTCCTCTGTTTAGGGATTACGGATATCTACAGCGTTTCTTCATGTATTTACCCACTATATTATTTTATAATAAATTTTGTAATTACTTTTTTACTAATCACAACGAAGCACTAATTATTTGTCAATTGACTTTTTAATATCAAAACTATTATTTCAAATAAATACCTCAATCTTCATAACATTTTTACTAATATTATAAAGATTTTTGACTATTACTATACATATTTTTAACTACTTTAATTATCACAGACACACAAAAAAAAGTTCTGTGCCCCAGCTCCGACCTATGGTTCCCCATGTATTTTGGCTCCCGAAACCGATCCCAGGGTCGGTATAGCCCAGACGTTCCATATTTGCGCGCTACTGTCAAAAATGACCAAAATTTGGCCATTACCTGGAAATAAGCGCAAAGCTTTATCTCCGTGCCAAACATGAATCAGTTGTTGGATAGGACCTCGCACATCCCAATTGTTACTTGAGGGCCACGAATTGGCAGAAAATTGGTCCTAAAAAATTTCAAATTGCCAGAAAAAATCATATGATTTCACCGTATTCAGGATCGATTTGATTTAAGAGGATTGTCTTCATGTAGCATTCCACAGCGAATAGACAAAAAAATAAAAAAAAATGAAGAAAAATAAAAAAAATAAAAAAGTAAAAAATGAAAAAAAAATAAATAAAAAATTTAAAAAAGAAAGAAAGGAGCTGCAATACTTCCTACGTCAACAACTAATTCATGTTTGGACCCTTCAATGGCACGAAGATAAAGCTTTGCGCTTATTTCCAGGTAATGGCCAAATTTTAGTCATTTTTTTTACCGTAGCGCGCAAATATGGAACGTCTGGGCTATACCGACCCCGGAATCGGTTTCGGGAGCCAAAAATACATGGGGAACCATAGGTCACAGCTCAGGCACAGAACTTTTTTTGTGTAGCTGTGTTATTATTATTACATAAACCCTTTCATTTCCTTTATACTGGTAAATCGCAATTTAAAAATATTTCTGTTTTTTAATTATAGGTATACAATTAATAATTCTAAATATTCTCTCTGTCTTAATACTGTGACCCTTAATTTTTTATTATTGTTACATTTCTATCCATCACAATATATATTTTTCTAATTTTAAGAATAATTTTATTTAAAATACTATTACATACTTTAGAAAGGTCAGACTTGGTAACCACTGAACACAATTTTTTGTGTCGAGGTGATACAAATTTTCCATTATCACAATACCAAATATATTTAATTTTAACTCTGTGTAGCACTCTTTCTCTCTTCCATTACAGGTTCAGCAAAGGACTTGCGGCAACTTGAATCTAATTAGCATTCATTTGGAATTCAATTACAAATATTCTACAATTAAACTGATAAAATTTGTATCACGTAGAAGTACCGCGGAGTTCATATTTAAACAAAATTAGGTTAATTTGAAGAGGCCGCTATTAATCTTTCGGAATACTCGGTGGAAGTACGACCGAGAAATGATATATTTCTCGTTTTCAGTTGCTCCGTTCTCCAGAAATATTAAGTAGAAATATTAATAAAACCTTACTCAGCTTGATTTCTTTATCTATATATATCACTGATTAATACTGACTTCTAATCTACATATACAGAGTTAACTGAGACTAAGAACAAATAGTTTAAGAGGGGATAGAGAAAATTAAGAATTAACGGAAATTCCAACAATATTTTTTCGATATTGTATCAAATCCTTATTTAACGCCGCACGTCTACAGTCTGAGTAGGCAACCAACAAGCAATGATAAAATTCGTCATGTAATAATTCAATTCTTGTTTTTACATTGTAGTTTTGTGTTCCTCTTCAGTTTTTAGTGTCTTATTTTAATTTTAAACGTTTTATAGTAATAAAGTAAAGAAATATCTGTCGGGTATAGTTATTTTCCCACAATATAGTTCGCCGGTTTGTTTTTCTAGGTTATACGACAAGAATGGCGCGGGTGCTTTAAAAGTGGTGTTCCTTTAGTAATAGCAGATTTTTATTGTCCCAATACCGGCTGTTTCTCCAATTAAAAACATCACGTCTTGTAAAAACAAAATTGAACTAATAAATGTTGGATCTTGGTTATGGTGTTCAACAATTTTATTGTTTGACTAAATTGAAGTCTTGTTGCTGGATCATTTTCTAATAAATTTTGTGCAGGGATAGAGTGATATGGATGCAATTTTTCTTGTTTTAAGATTCGAAAAACTGAAGTTTATTTTACCCCAGTATCTCTAACGTTCTTTTCTGGATTGTCTGCAACACGAAGTAATACTTCATCCTCCAGGTCAACAGCAATTTGTTTAACTCGTCCATGATGACTCTTAGGGCGAAAGGATCCAGTTTCTCCCAGTTTGCTAAAAAGTCTCTGAAAAATATGATGACCTGGTTGTCTTTGGTTTCGCTATTTTTGGAGATAGCGTCTAGACGCGGCACGGCTAGTATAATTTTCTTGAACGTAGGCACAGATCATGTCTTTCGTTTCATAATTAGAAAAATCATTATGTCTAGGCATTTTAACAAATTACTTTTTAAGTATTAAAAAAAAAACTCAAAGTAACGCACTATTGCTTGCAGTTGACAATAAGTTGTTTGAAAACCTGACATTTATTCAATTGTTATCAACAAGTACGCATAGCCTACGAGAGCATTAAAGAATATATTTTAAGTTTTGTGACGCGTTGTGTTTTAACTGGAGAAGTAGCCATTTGTCAATATAAAAATATTAATTGCATTTTTCAAATTTAATAAGTTGTTCATTCATAATGATGTGCATTTAATAACTAAATCCTAATATTTTAACTCCTAGAATTAAATATTGCTTTTTGGAGCATTTTTCTTATTCATAAATTAGGTTTAGAAATCGTTTAGATACGAATATCTCCAAAACGACTCGTTCTATCGGTTTCAAATAATAAGTATACTTTTTCTTCCTAGAAATAATCGGTCTATCGAATGCGTTACTCTACAATCTGCGATGATAATTACAGTAATTATTAAATAAATTTTTGAAATAAAAAACATTGACACCCTGTATATCGAAGAGGAGCGACATTTTATTAAAGCATGTTTGGTGAAATCCTAATATTTTAACGTCTAGAATCTAACCTTGCTTTTTGGCGCATTCTTTACGGAACACCCGGTATATCCAATTCATCATAAATGTTGACGTAAATCTAGATGTGTTTATTTGGCAAACCGAGGTTATTTTATCGAAAACTGTAAAGGGGATTTTTGGAGAATTTGGTCAGACGTGAATATGATCTAGATACATAAATTCCTCGACATTCTAAACAATACTGAATAGAGGAGGTGAGTTAGTGGCGCGTAACGCGCCAGTTATCTAAACAATTGTAGCGTGGAAAATCGGATTTGGGGCCACGGTAGACGAAAACGTACATCAAAGGCGTCGCGATAAAGTTTTTTCACTTCATGCAAATGCTCTTGCAATTTTGCATTTGCCTGGATTTTTTGTGCAGAGATTTAAACAAATTTTAGTGGAAATGTTATCAGGAAAAATAAAATAATAGTAATTTAAAATACAAGTATAGAGTTATTTTTTGAAATACACAAACTGCTTGGTGTCAAAGCAGTGTGTGATTTTTTTACACGAATGTCCTAAACGTTTCATTTTTGATAATATAAATTATTTTTTTAGCTATAGTGATTTTCCGGGTTGTTAGTCCGTGACGTAGGTTACTGGTTGCTGACAGTAACATAATTAAAGTGTACATCTCTAGCTTAAGTTTGGATTCTTTGACCTGTCCTTGTTGTTTTCGGGTGTGCTACCCGTGAATCCGGCCATATGTTGGATAATAGTGGTCATCTGAGACGTCCCCAGCTACAGAGAGGACTATGGGACGTCATGGAAGACCACCATTATCCGAGGAAATAGAACTTTAATCAATTAAGCATAAAAAATATGGCATTTCACACGTATGCCATGAACTACAAGGTGGCGCTTGCAATTTCATAAAACCGAAAAACCTCCTTATACCCAATTTCTATATAAAAAAATTAAAACTGTTAAACACATTATTTTCTTGGACATTATAAAGTTTTGGACTAATCATATTCCAATGGATTAATGCTATAAATATGTGATATTATTTTTTATGGCAAATTTAGGGTTACTCTGTATAAGCTAAGCTGCATATAGTAAATTCAATTTATCGATATTAAATAACTACCGTAGTTAAAGTCGTTTGCATTGTTATTGTTAAATTAAAATTTCAAATTGAAAATTTTTAATAGTAAATGAATTTTTAAAACTTTCTTCTTAAGTTTTAGATTCTACACGTAACTAATGTCGAAAAGTAATATGAATTAGTATACAAATGATTCACTGATTTGTCGAGAGAGAAGAAAGCGGGGGAGGGAGAGAGCGGGAGAGAGAGGGAGAAGTAGTGGAGGGAGGGGGTAGAGAGGGAGGGAGAGATAGGAAGAGTGGGAGAGGGAACGGGGGAAGAATAGAGAGATGGAGAGTGAGGGAAATAGAGAAAGGAAACTGAGAGGTTTCTGGCCAAGTTTTAAATAAGAAATTAATATAATTGTTCATAATTAGTTCAAAATAATCACTTAATTATTTTATAATTCGATTCATTTCGAAATAATCGAAATATGAATGCTTTTTGGCGACTGAAGGTTCATAACAAATTTCTCTTTTCTAGAATTCAGACTCAAAAAATTATATCTATCTGATCTCGTAGTCAGAAATGTTTTACACTGAGATTCTTATTTAGGTTTTGAAAATTCCTTGTTTTAAGGTATGATATTTCAATGTAGGATCACAATATTTATTTCGAGCACTAACTACGTAGGTGCATTGTCTCAATATTTACTCCGATCGCCCTTACTACGAGGCTGTTTGCGATTATTTAAATAGTGTTAGAGTTTAATTGAGTCAGTGCAGTTTCAGTTGAGATCTCGAAGATGAATAAGTCAAGCGATTGGAAGTATCTATAGATATTCTTGTAGTTTGGTTTGATATACAGAGTGGTTAATAAAACATGTGAGAATTAATTTGTTGCTTGTACACATAGTAAAAGTAGTGAAGGAAGCCGTAGAGGGAACTCTTTCAAATACAATATTGTAAAAAAGGACAGTTCAAGAAAGACTTAAAAATACACTACTGCATAACACCAGGAGGAAATAAATAAATCACATTTTATAACACGTATTCTATGCAGCAAATTTTACTGCTTTTACTGCGATTGTTATTAATTATTAATAGAAATAATTTGTGGTTTTAATAAATAAAATAGTTTGGCATACCTGGTGCTACAACAAAATGTTGGTTTCATTTACCCAGTTTCTACAAACTGCCACAAATGTTTCTGTTTCTTGTCCATTTTGAACTCGTAAGTTATCGGCAGCAGCCATGATACGTTTGCGTAAATCATCAATAGTATTCACTTCGGTAGAATAGGTAGACTCCATTTTTTAAATATTCCCACAAAAAGAAGTTCAAATTATTTATTAAAGTCAGGTGATCGTGACGGCCACGGTACCGGCCCTTCTCGTCCAATCCCTTGGTGTTAATGCTTTGACACACTGTACATAGTACGGATATAATTGCTACACTGCTACAATACGCCGTGAACGCTCTAGACCTCCATCTCTTCCACGATTCGGTTTCAAATTTATTGTGTCAAGCTCGCGTTGCACTACGCTTGCACTCACTGCACACCGCGGTAAAGGTAGTTGCATTTGGAACATGTTTACCGGGAAATCGTTAGGCTCAAGCATTTTCAGTTCACCATAAATTAAAACGATATCCATCAACTCCGAGTTGCTATACATGTAAGCCGTTTTTGACAGTTGAAAGACGTGTAAATACTCGCATCACAAAAACGTTAATACCTACTATAAGTAATCGGATTACTATATTCGGAATATTCGAAACCATTTAACTTTGTGAGATATAAGTGGTCTGCTTAGTTGTTTCCTGCAGTATTATTTACAGATTTAATGGCTCGTCGCCCAGGGCGAGAGGTCTGCGTTAAGTATTTGCTGCAATGTAGGTCGCTTCCTGTAAGTTGAGCCGCTTAGGCCGAGCAGGAAGTAAGCAGACCACTTATATCTCACCTGCACTCAGTGTATATGTGAACATACATATGAAGGAACAGCCAGTTCAATTGTCGACCATCTCACCTATGGCATACTGATGAGGACTAACAAGCCCGAAACCGGTCTATGTCTGGTGGTGTGTCCGACAATGGTTCTTGGCTGTTCACACAGGAAAAGTTTCTTGATAACCATTCTAAAAAAAATTGGGAAATTAATCTTAACACGTTTTTAATATGCAGGAAGCGCATTCACTAAAACAAGACAGCCGTTTAATATAATCAAAATGGTTTGAATTACTCCTTCAGTATCAGATATGCCGGTCGGGGCATTAGTCCGCGGAGTAGTTGTTTCCTGCAGTATCATTTACACATTTAACTTTATTTTACGATACTTATTGACTCCATATTTCATGACGCATCTATTCCTAAATTTGTTTAGATAAGTCGGATTAATCGTGAATCACTCTGTATATTGAAAATTCTTAATTCCAAATGTAAAACGTCATATCATTCCTAAAATATTCCAACTAATTTCAATAAAGCAAAGGAAAAGAAAGAAAAAGATTTATGGGATTTATTTTACAAGTAGTATTTTAGGTTATTATATGAAACTGACCTTATTCGGGCACCCTGCTGTCCAGATTATTCACATATGTTAGAACCTTATCAATTCTCGGCGATAATTTCAAAATAAACCGCTAAAAGTCAGGCAATTAAACCAGATATCCGCAGTATCTCCCGTTTTCCCACAGAGCCGCTAATGTCGGGAGCAAAACGAACGCAGATTTTCATGCATGAGTAATTCAACCCGCATGTGTAGATAAGGACAAGTTATTCACCATTCGTCGATTATTTCCAGGAGCAATTCCGATGGAATTCACTGTGGTCGATAGAGCGTCGTCTAACGGCCGCATTACGGAAACCTCCGCTTGCAATCCCTGCTCGGTGCGTTTGCCGCTGCATTGGGCCCAAATCTGACGAATAAATTATAATTTTTACGAGACAGTGATTGGAAATACCTATGAGTTCGGTGTATTTTTATTTTAATTAATATACAGGATATTTATTAAGTAGAGGTAAAAAATCCAGCGGTGTATTCTATGGCCAAAAATACAGGAGTCATAAAGAATGGGTCAACACTAACCTGGAGATACGAAACACCAAAATATTGTGTTTGAGTTCATCATGTCTCATACAAATGTCGCTGGTAGGCCTGTGCGTTTCACGAAATACCGAATCGATTTTCGATTCACCAAAAAAATCGATGCGTATCTATCGATTAATAGAATCGTACAATTCTGTTTGAATCGAATTAAATTGATTCGAATCGATTAATTATGTCGATATATCGATTCAAATTGATTTCTATTTTTGAATCGAAATAAATCGAATGGAAATATCGATCAACGATTCGATTGCTCCTTAGTTGCAAAGCACATATTCTAGAAGTACAGGAAGTTCTTCTTGTAGGAAATTTAGGTAATTCATGCTGTTCAATGTATATTCACAAAAATAAGGCCCAATTAAATTTGTACCGATATGATGCCGCACCATACATTTGTAATGCAATTAATAAAAGACCGATATATTTAGATTAGTTTACTCATTGAATATCAGCTAAGTAATGAAATACAGTAATATTAATATGTAGACATAGGTTCCCGTAAATAATGCTACGTAGTCAATAATAGGTAACAGTGCAAAGTCCTACTGCAGGTCTGCTTTGCTAATATGGTATCAATGAACTTAGCAACCTTTGCATGGGACACTACACCTTCCCTTTTCAGGAGTATGACCTTCACTATGATCACTTGTGAAGGGCATCATCCATAATCAGAATATTATTGGCATGCATGATTTACCAACTTAAACTAATTTACATTGTTTGCAATCTATAACCACTAATAATTTTCCTAATGTAATATATAATTAATTTTATAAAAATATTGATGATGACATGCCTGTCGAAGAAAATAGTTCACTTAATATATTTTTGTATTCTATTTTATCTACAGTTATATGCTTACTTTTCTTATTCTTAAAAGTACAGTTTGGATCGTCTACGCTTACAACTGTTGTAAAGGGACCGTCATACCAGATTATTACGATCTTCATTTTGGACTGTAATAAGATCTCCTTGTTTTACTTCGATTTTATAGCAACAAGAGTCAAGTTTAGATTTGTGTTCAATTTTAGCTCTTTCAAGGTACTCTCTTGCTCTTTCGTGTGCCACTTGGAGCCTATAACGAATTTCTTGCTCATAGGCATCTATATTCTAGACTGGATCAATCCTTCTCGTGAGACTTTCAGGAAGATCCACCTATTTTGCAAAAACGAGTTCCAATGGAGTGTAATTATGATAAGTGCTAGGAGTTGTGTTATAGCAGAAGGCATAATATCGCGTCCAAGTATTCCAATCAGTTTGTGTTTGATTTATATATATGCGTATATATTCATTTAAGACACGCTGATTCCGTTCAAACCGCCCTATTGTTTGACTGCGGTAAGCGGTATACAACTACTTAGATAGGTTATGAAATACTTGATTCTTACACTTCGTACCCATGTCAGTTCTGACTTGCTACATGGTACCATATATTAGAACAAAATTTTCAAAATTGCTTTTGCAATAGTTATTGCTTCTTTATTTGGTACTGGTATTATCTACGACATATTTTGTGAGTTCACATTGTATAGTTACTGCGTAAAGATTACCTTGATTGGATTTTTGAAATGGTCCAATAGTATCTATGCATACAATATTGAAAGCTTTTTGTGGTGTGGGAGTAATTGTCAATGGTTCAACATGTTTAGATTTAATTATATTTATTTGCCATTTGTTGCATTTTCTTATATAGTTGGCAACATCTCGTGACATATCTTTCCACCTATAAAAACTTTCAATTTTTCAGTAACCTTTTTGACCACAATGACCTCATAATAATGGGTCTGCATGAATTTTTCAATAAGACCCTGTTTTTCTTCTTTATTTGTAATTAATTGTCGTGTCTTACAAAGGACGACTGTAAGATATTTTAAATATATTTGCTTTACTAATGGCCCACCATTTAAATATATCATCAATCTGCTAATATAGTATCAATGAACTTAGCAACCTTTGCACAGGACATTTACACATTTACTCCAAAATGACCTTGGTTTTGGACTGGATTTATAATGTAAGGATTTTCAATGGACCAATAGTGTTCGTTGTGCTTGTTTGGCAAACCATTACTTACGAACTGACTTTCGTTCGTCCAAAGAACGTGCCGGAAAAGGTTCTGATCAACAGTTTCTACATTTACTACAGTTTGACATACAAAATTTGTTTTGTTTTAAATGTGACGCTCAGTCAAATACTCCAAATTGTGAATTTTGTAGTTATGAATGGTTGATTTATCCAAATTCAATTCCTAGCCTGCCGTATAGAATTTCGTGGATTTTGTTCTATCTGTATTACCATTGTTTCTTACCCTTCGGTCAATTATTTGATTCTTCAGAACAGAAAATGCATCCTCATTTCATCGCAAAATCGCTTCCAATCTTGTGACGGTTCTATGAACAGGAATGAGGCTCTCTGGATACCTTTCTCGATATAACTCTACAGCGCGTCTTGATTTTTTGTGACTCACTGGAAATGAACAACATATCAACTTTTTCTGAATCAGAAAACGTTTTGTGAGCACACAAATTATACGATTGACGTTCGTATTGAGTAATGACAAATATTTTGTGACATTAATGCACTTTGATCCTTCCACCTCTAATATGATTTTTAAGTTGTATTTCTTTTGAGACTCTTTAGAACAATATTGCTTATAACTTTTAAATGGAAAGTAATACAGCAAGAGTTCTCGAATAAAAACTTACTAGAAAAACTGATTACCATGATTAGGTTTCTATGTTTTGGTGGAGTCGCCAGTTTAAATTTTAATATCTGCCGATTGTATTGCACACATACAATATTTGCTATACCACTGTGCAACATGCATAACTCTTTCCACTACACGCTGAAAATAGAATTATTACTAAAATCACGGCAGCACTCGAAACGTTTTAAATGCTCTTTTAATAAACGCCGCATGCATTAGCGCCTCTTCCACAAAACCACAACCAAATTGAAAATTATAAGCCGGTAAATCTCTAAATCGCTTATATTATTGAACGTGGCGTTGCATATGAATAAATAATATGTTTGACCTGCGACCAATGGGGCTATGCGATCAGTCATTGCGTATTTTCATTGCTTTATAATACAATACGTGTAGGTATATTTAACAATTAAAGCAGAAATAATTCAGTTGTTAACAATATCTGGTTGTTGATAAATTTATGAATACATACCTGGTTTTATTTGCAAGCTGTACAACAAAAAATGTTCTAGAATTTTTTAATAACGTTAATATATCACTATAAAAATGTGCACACTGAAAAAACATGGTTCATAATTTTGTTTTAGTGTAATTGGGTTTTTTCACACTTCTGAAAAAATTAAGATTGAATAAGCCCTTGAGTCAAAAGGATCAGTCAACGGTTATTGTTGAAACTAAGTTTGCCTATCAAAGAAATATCACACTGAAAAAGCAGATAAGTACAAAATAACAAAAATCAAATCACTATCGCGCACTTCCGAATTTTTTGACGTTTCGAAAAACTCTACGTTCTCAAAATTTTCAAATGTAATAAACGTAAGTCAAGTTTGACAGTTTAAAATTTGTTTATCTCTTTCCGTAGAGATGTTAAATGATTTTTATTGTTATTTACTTCTTCTTACAACTGTAATCAACAACGATCAATGTTGAATGAACAGTTTGACACACACTTATCTTCATTCAACAAAATAATTACGGTCTCTTTTAATTTTCTATTTGTAGTATTCGACTCCATTGAATCAAATGACCGTTTCCCCAAGCGTGTTCGCAAATTTTGCATGAGCGTCTATTGCCACAGAATATTATTGTTATAGAGACATGCAAATTTGAAAATAGATATTACCAATATTGTATGAAACTCTGCGGACTAAAACCCTGACCAGCGTTGAATTACACCCACAATATCTATATATCCATATATTCTTTATTATTAGATTTTGTAGATTTTTTACTATATTGTAAAGGTATTTAAGCTAATATAAATCATCAATACACAATTCCAATTAATAATGTCATATGTATGTTCTTTCATACCAAATATCTAGGTATGCTAATGAGCAATTCCATAGACAATGCTGTATTTAAATTATCTAAAATAAAAATTAACTGCTACAAAAAATAACTACATGAAAGACATTACTGGCTTACTGAAACCATTTTATCGCATCGATTAAAACCGCAGAAAAATTTAATTATTGAAACCCAGATGGGATTTATAACAACCTGGAATTTGGAATCGACTTATCAGTCAAAATCAAGGATTAGACTATCATAGGCTAATGACAATAAATATAAATAGCAACCAGAAGATCCATTCTACGAATTTCTTCTCAAGAATACTATCAACGCCAGGATCTCAAAGCATCAAGAAATCTAAACCGATGACGTGGCAACCAGCTTGAAAATTCTGTGTTCGCAGCTTGGAAAATTCAACTGCCAACATTTATCGTGTGTTTATCCTACACGTAGCATTAATATGAGAAAAGATACTTACTGAATTATTCTCTAGAACTCTCCAAAGCGCTAATTTGATTTAAAAATGGTGTGATGTAAATGTAAGGCTCGACACAACAGGTAGTAAATGAATAGGCTGCTTAATTATTCTGTGAACTTCGGGTTTCCCCTAAGGGACATTCCGAGAACGTCACGTCTGCTAATCCGGGAATTTTTTGCGGCTAGATTAATTCACCTTCGGAAGTAGGTTCTCTTTGGAATTATAACAAATAGCGAATCCAGCAGGGAGTCATTTATTAACGCTAGTGTAGCAAAATTTACTAAATCTACCACAAGTAGGCGCTTGGGCGGTGTCATTTTCAAGGTCTACTTAAAATTTAAGTTGCAGTGTCGTTTGTTTTAATTTAGTCAATGTTTAAAAGATCTAACCCGGCTATACTCTTAATCTTCTATCAATCTAACCAATGGACACACGTACGTTATATAACGGTTTCAACATGTTGAAATATTCAACGTTTGTTTTTAGTTAAACATGTAAACGTATTAAATATATCGTTTAAAACACGTTAATAATATTCGCATTTCATCTAGAGGTTGAAGTACACTAGAAATTTACGTTTTTATAAAATGTTTGTTAAACTGCTGTACACAAATTTATTATATACGTTTATATTTTATTATTCAACTGCGAGTTGAGTCCAACGTATATAAAACGTAGAATTAAACGTTTTAAATACACATGTGAATTTAATGTATTAAACGTATTGTCGAAACGTTAATAACACAATGTTTAGTAACATAAAAATAAAATGTATAAAATACGTTGATACTGCACATGTTTTGAACTGAAGATGGACATATCCTCCACTATGTGCATAATACAGGTTTATATTTTAAGAAGATTTAAATACACGTTAAGTGCAACGTTTGGAAAATGCTCCACAAAACATTTACTTTACGTTGTATATACGTCTAAATCGACCAAATATAATCTAATGGCCAATAAATGTAGACACTTATATCTCTCACACTATGTCCTTTTATACTTCTATCATTTTATAGACTGAATATAAAATGAAGCAGTTAGGATTATCATCAGCCTAGCGAGCTAACAAGCTCAAAATCGATATTTGTCTGGTCACCTGCACCTGGACTCTCTGGACCTGGTTTGCTATAAGTTTTCTAAGTGTAAATTCACTGCTGGTTTGTCGATATATCAGGGCATTAGCCCCGCAGAGTAGTTGTTTCTCTAAATTCGGCTGTTTTGTATATAACTATTCATCACAGTTCCATTTTGCTCATACAAACTTTATATGAAACGTTTTCTATAAACGTCTCCTTTCAGTTAAAAATAACGTTTTTTCTTGCGACATTTTGAAGTTTTTCAGCCATCTATCCCTGTTTTTAGCTAGGAGTAAATGAAGAAGTAAAATTTAATTTTGACAATACTGAAAATGATACCGTTGGCTACCTGACAGTAGCCAAGACGATTAATAAATTCTTTTTGGACATTATCAATAACTTCAGGAGGCATACGTTGTATCTCGTGACGAATTCTTGCTTTTAAATCTTCTAAATTAACCGGTCTAGTAACGTATACTTTACTTTTTAAGTATCCCCACAAGAAATAATCTAGGGGTGTCAAATCAGGCGATCTGGCTGGCCACTCAATAGGCCCCCTTCTCCCTATGCAACGATTCGGGAACAGCTCATCTAAATCAGCACGGAGAGGTGTTGCATAATGGAGAGGTGCACAGTATTGTGAAAATTAAATTTTAAAATCTTCAAACATTATTTTCTTGAAATTTTTGTTATGTAACACCATAATTTTTCATGATGTATGTATGTAGAATGACACGCTCCTCCAAAAGGCATGGTAAAAATTGAGGGTTGGTATTTAAATAAATTGTCGATGACGTCATATCTCGAATAACAATGACGTCACAAATATGGGTCGTATGTCATAAAGTGCCTTTTTTAAAATAAAATCGACGTGTCAGGGGATATTTTCAAAAACTTCTCAATTTCAAAAATAATGAATTTTTTCGTTACGTTTCGAAAGCACTGTGTTTAGTTTCATATAAGAGCAGTTTATTTTTGTCTTTATCCTTAGGTATGGTCTTTGTGAGGATAAAGCTAAAAGAAACTTATGTAATTAAACAATAATCTTATTTCTCCTTCAGCTCCTCTGTAACAGTATTAAATACAATTATTTTCTTTTCTTAACAGCCAGTTTCTGTACTCGCGAATAACCGTGAATGTGCGTCTTCCACCTGGTGAAATGTAAACGAAATAAAGATATGATAGTGAAACGATGCCAGCACCCAGATCATAGCTACATGGAATTTTATATGAGTGCACGTTGCAATCGTTTCCGTATACTGCTGCTTGCCAGTTACTGTGAGCTTGGGAGCAATTATTTTTATAGTAAACAGTGCTCATTCTCTCTTTACAGGTTGCGCTTTTATTTGTTTGCGAAATTGTTCTGTCAAAAGTATAGTTAATTTTCCTTATGTAGGTATGTTACGTAGACTGTGTAACTCTTATATACAGGGTTAACTTAGCCATAACTAAGTACAATAATTTTGACCATGTACTTAGGAAAGCTTAAAATATAATAAAAAATTATTTCGAAATTTTGCCTCGATGTTTAAAAAACATAAATATACAAATGATTTTATTTATTTTCTATAAAACGGTAAATTAGTCACTAACTGTTCTAAAATAACCTAGAATATACTATTCTGCTTAATCTTTCTGATAATATAGGAATGTATGGAATTTGTATTGTATGATTAGTTTCTTCTATTCAGAATAGTTAATAAAGGTAATAAATTTGATATTCAAACAGACAATTAATACTTTACGATCATTTTTGTCTAAAACACGTCAAAATAATGATATAGAAAATTAAAAAAATTGCATCTGCAGCATATCTTGTGAATGCAACATTACGTTGGATAAACGTGTTGGCCTATGAATATTAGAATTGAGGAACATAAAAATTAGATAAAAAGACGGGAATTTCAAAAATCAAAAATTTACAAACCCGCTTGAGATAACGGTCATTTGATTCAATGGTGTCTGGCAAAAATTTTAGAGGAAGATAATGCAACAAACAGAAAATTAAAAGAGACTGCGATTATTAAGTAAGTACCTCTCTTTAAACAAAAAGAAAGAGAACGAGTGGTCCCCAGCAACAAAAATCTTTGCAATAACAAATTTTAATTTAAACATATAAGATAATAAAAAATGATTCAACATTCTTAAAATATCTCCAAATATCAGTCCTGGAAATAAATATATGTATGGTAGGTGCTGCCTCTCTGTGCTACCATATCGTGTTTCTCATCAAATCATTAAATAATACAAAATCTACATTTTGTAAATATTTTTTTATCTTTCAAAGTGGCGTAAATTGATACAGGTGTCAACGCAGTGACCTGTCACTATCTTTGACACCTTTGACTAGCCGAATATACTACACCTCGCGGCTGACAAAAAGCCAGTGACGGCGATAAATAAGGGTTTAATATAGTTTTTAAAATAAAATTTTTTCCCTTTATAAATAAATTTCAAATGTATGCTGTTATACACCGAAGCTGCATACACTTTTTCCTTTCAAAAGAACCAAAGAAAAAATCTAGTGGATTCAGAACCGATGATCAAACTAGCCAACCAACTGTACCACTTTGACCCATCTAACATTTTCCCCTAGATAGTATTTAACGAACTTATAATTTCAATATGCTCTAACCATGACCATAAATTTTAACAATATTTAGTTATTGATATTAATTTAAACCTAAATTTAAACTATTTTCAATTTTTATAAATAATAAAAAGTAATAAAAAATCTGTTTGAAAGAAAAGCATTATTATACATTTTTAGGAAGTTTGTGTATCAATAAAAGAAGTCTATACACTACTCTTACAGCTATTTGAAGTTTCTACTTGTTTGCCTCTCGGGAGATACAGCATTTTCCTCCCGAGAGAGGAAAAGTACTACTTTCCTTCCTGAAATGAGGGAGTAAAATAGTATTTTCCATGTAGGGAGTAGAAACATTAAATTATCGTAGGTATTTTTAAAATATATAAAAACATATATAGAGAATAATAATATTGGTATGATAAAATAATTTTGTTTAAAATGCAGCTACATCGATAGACTGGAAATTGTATAGAATTTGCGTTGCATACATGCAGCAGCACGGCAGCGCTGCCCCATTGTTTTTTTTTTCTACAAAAAAAGACATCTATTTTTAATGAAAATAAATCTATCCCGAAATACCTGTGGGTGAAAATAATAAAAGGGTCCCCAGTTGATCTATTGTTTGTGGGTTTGAGTGAATGTAACCTGTACATTTCCGGTAGTGCTGCCAACATAAATAACACGAATAGAATATTCCCCAAGGTCCGCACGTGTGGGTACACTGCACCACGGCAAATCCTAACGACGCCTGACCGTTTACTATATTAAAACCCGGCTGCTGACAAAGAACCCAAGATGGAATCGCGTTTTATTTCTTCCTAATTAGCGCTTTTATGTGAACGTTGCGATGCGAGAGTTATGCGTGTTAATAAGCTTGATGTGGTAACTCAGAATTTCATAATTAAAATTTTTCAAGTGGTTCGTATATGTTCGAATTAATTTCGTTCCGGTGCGCACGTAACTTTATATATCAGTGATAATCTCGGTCTGGCAAAGGAACTGAAATTTGCTATGGTTTTATAATAATTATGAAATGTTAATTAATTAATTAATTAATTTAGTCGTTCATTAGTTTTAATTCATTAATTTCTTCATTCATTCATTGATGCATTCATTTAGTCGGTCGTTCGTTCCTTCACTCATTTATTTGTTTATTAATTAATTAATTCATTTATTCATATAATCATTAATTTATTCATTTATACTTTTCTTTTTTCATTTATTCGTATATTGATGCATGCTGTCATGCATTCATTCATTTATTTATTTATTCTTACTCATATATTCTTTTTCTCACTCAGTGATTATATGGTGTAACAACTTTGCCTCCAAGTACTGCTACAAAATAGCAATATGGCAAACAAAATTAGAGCAAAAAATTAGCCCTTGGTGAACTATTTATTATTTATTTATATATTTATTTATCTATAATAATAATAATAATATATCTACCCCTCATTCTAATCAAGAGGATTAGCCTAGATGTCGAAGACTTGTGCGGGAGAGGGGGCGGCATATTATTATTAAGCAGGTCGCATTTGCGCCCAGGAACTACTTACGTTCGTAGGCCCTAACCACCATTCAGTGCAGGTATGAGGGAATCCTGGAAAATCTCATTAATTAGTCAAATGTACACCGGTATCAATCTCTCACATTGATCCAAGCCAACATTCTTCCACCCTACCATGACCGCAGAGAGGGTGCCAATCTCTCCACGAATATAGCTTATATACGGTCTACCGGCTGCAACCCAAAACTGCATTTGCATGATATAAACGTGATAAGTTAACAATATGATGGATATATCAATGAAATATATACATAGATATCAAAAATTGGTTATAAAAATGAATATTTCTAATATATCTCTTGAAATTACTAATGGTAGTATTGAAAATATCAAAATTGGAATGGACAATGTATTATAATTGACAATCGTTCTATACAATGGACTATTTAGATCGAGATTGGTATGTTGGGTTGATATATAAAACAAATTAGCCGTTTTAGTATTTCTATCAGGTACATGAAAAAGCAACGAAATTAAGTAGGGACAGTCTAATAGCCTATTTAATAACTTAAACGGAATGGTAAAATATGCGTGAATACTCTTTTTCTCTAATGGGATGATATTAAGTTGTTGTTTTGCAAGTATGACTGACTTTGAGGTTAAGATAACGAACAAACCTG
This sequence comes from Monochamus saltuarius, assembly GCA_025584915.1. NCBI lineage: Eukaryota > Metazoa > Arthropoda > Insecta > Coleoptera > Cerambycidae > Monochamus > Monochamus saltuarius. The sequence goes on from CM046722.1 coordinate 12,522,877, forward strand.
TTCTGAACCCTCTTCACTATTAATTTGTAGATGTTATATTTAGGATTACAAATGACACATACAAAGTATAGATATACGCATAATATAAAGATTTAAGGGACTTTTCGTTTCTAAATTACCTGCATATCCTAAATATAAAACCCAACACTCCATTACACAAACATAATTAATATGGTGACCAAAACTCAACCTACTATCGAACATAACGCCTAAATCTTTGAGGACTAATATTCTTGATAAAGGTAATTGAGTGGCATTTATTGATGCAAGTCCTGCTAAATACCCTTGCAATCATTTAGAGACAACCGTGCGAAAAATTTTCAGATCGTCTGCATAAAGGATAAACTTAGAATATTTGATACAACCAGCTATGTGATTATATAAATCAGAAATAGGAGGGGTCCAATATCGGATCCCTGTGCAACACCAGATATAATGTGTACCGAATTAGAAAAATTATCATTATGATATGTATGTATACCATATATAATAATAATAATAATAATATCTCTACCCCTCATTCTAATCACAGGGATTAGCCCAGAAGTCGGAGACTTGTGCGGGAGAGGGGGCGGCATATTATTATTAAGCAGGCCGCATTTGCGCCCAGGAACGACTTACGTTGGTAGGCCCTAACCACTATTCAGTGCAGGAATGAGGAAAACCTCATTAATTAGGGGGGTGGTCAAATATCAACCGGCATCAATCTCTCACATTGACCCAAGCTAACATTATTCCACCCTACCATACCCACAGAGAAGGTGCCAATCCTCTCCACGAATATAGCTTATATACGGTCTACCGGCAGCTGGGCTCGAACCAACTCCGTCTAGTCACCTCGATTCAAGTACTAACGCCTTAAACCGCGCGACCACTGACCGATACAAATATATATACGATATAAACTAACGTAAAAGTTCACCATGCACATCGATTCTAGCTAACTTAGTAATTAATATATTATGATCAACTTTGCCAAAGGCCTTAATGAAATCAGTATACATGGATATAATTGCTATAACTTACGAGGTTACTGTCTATGGCACGTTTAGAAAAAAATTTATGTTCTTCGACAATTATCATATTCTTAACAGACTCAAACAGTGTGTCATAAATTATGGCCTCTAATACCTTACTGAATATAGATAATTTGCTAATGCCTTTATAATTCTTCACACAATTTCTATCTCAGGTATTATTATAAATTGGGTGATATTCAGTGCCGATCATTATTTTTACCTGTGCAATTTTGATATATTTTACCGTTCAATGATAAAAAGTATCTTAAAAAGATAACATAATCGTGTAATAATAGAAGATATTTATCGCTCTGATTGGTAGAAGTTTTAGTTCAACAAAAGTCTCCTAAAGCAGACATTACATTCTAAGAAAATGATAAAATAGCACAATTTATAGAAACTAAAACAGACGAGACGCCCACTAATGCTTTTAGTATGCTGAAAGTTCGTAGACGATGTCATTAATATTCAACAATCTCGTGTTAGCGACTCAAAGAATTTGTTCGTGACTGACCCATGCTAACAGCTCAAACCTATCAATCAAAGACTCAATAGTACTTACTCGTAATGACTACAAAGGTAACAGTAATAACTATTGTACAGAAGTCACTTTGCATTGCGAAGGTCGTACTTACAGCCTGTCATATACTTCACCTATACAGACAGAAACTGGTGTATAGTTAACAACTTTAGATTCCATGTAGCATTTTTTATGTTAGCATAACTGTAAGAAACCTCAAATAAAACAGCTAAATATATTATGGCTGTAGAGTTATTTCGGTTTTTGTTGTATTAAGAAAATAACAAGATGAAGGAACTACGAAGCAACTGCGGACAACGTTGCTTCTGGCTTAAAAACAAGATGGAATAAGAAGGAAGGGGAAAGGACACGAATACAAGACTGTTTTCTTTGGATCCATCTGAACATTAAAATCCACCTGTCTCTTTTAAGATTATGATCCATTATCTCCTTTCCTTCTATATATATGATACTGTAGGAAACAACTACCCCGCGAACTAATGCCCCGACCGGTATTGAATTACACCTGCAGTATCTATGTGAACAGCCAAGTACACTTGTTGACCACCCCACCACCACACTCAGACCGGTTTGAGGCTTGTTAGCCCTCATCAGTATGCCATAGGTGAGATGACCGATAATTGAACTGGCTGTTCCTTCATAATATGTATGTTTACATATAAACTGAGTGCAGGTTATATCTCACCTTGTATATGTTTGAAAAGCTCAGTTGACGATCTTTCCAATGGCGTAAAAGTATACAAGATATACAAGCAGCTGCACCGACACTACGAGACCGCTAACGAGGTCCCTATCGGCTTCAGTCGCGGCGAAGCTTTTGCAGAGTCACCACTGAAGATGCCGACAGTGAAGAGCGGCGAAACATGGAATGCGACCAGTTACAGCGGCGGTTACGGAACGCCTCGTAGGACCACCATTATCCGAGGAACGGTTCCGACCGTAGCAGTCGTAATACCAACAGTAGGAACCGAAATCAATATATGGACAGGCTCAGAGACACCGATAGCGGGTCTGTCCCCACAGAGCCTAGCCCGAGAACAACCAGGGCAGGTAAAAGAATCCCAGCTAATTCTAGGGATGTGCATTTTAACTCTGTTTCTGGCAGCTACCAGTTACCGAGGTCACGGCATAACAACCCGGAAAATCAACATGTATCAAAGTATACAAGATGTTCCATTTATAAGGAAGTTAGGTCTACTCCCCAGAAATGCAATATTCTGTTGATTTTGTGAAATAAGTTTCATACAATATTTAAGATAGTCCTTACAATTTTTATTCTTACACTTTGTTTATCTCGAATAATAAAGGAGGAAAAAGGGAGAGAAGGGGGCATTTTCGAGTAATCACCCTGTACATCAATTTTCATTAAATAAATTGTGAACCACTCTGTATTTTTTTTTTTTTGAAAAAGGAACAATTCAATTAATCAGTTCAGTTATGTCCTTATGATTATTCTGAATTAAAGTTATTGGTATAAAATGTGTTATTCTATTCTTTTTCTGAACTTCTATTATAGATTTTTATTTTTAACTTATTTGTGCTCATAAAATTTTAGAATACCATATAAATGAACAGACATGTGAAATATGTGTAGACGTCGGTATTCCGACATTCTTCACAAAAACAACTGTTTTAATTAAAATTAGTTAATTAAAATACCTTGCGAAAACATCGACCAACTTAAATAAAGCCGTTTTTAATAACTGTAATTCCGTCTGAAGCTGTGGTTCGAAATATAATTCACTTGGCAAAGCAATATAAAATATTATTAATAAATTTCCGAGACGACTAACCAAACGAACATGTAATCTACTTACACTTCATCATTTCAATTCATCGCGAAAATCACATTAGCCGACTGAAGCGAGTTATACAATCATTTTACTATTTATGTCTTTCACTCTTAATGTAATTTATCCCGTTCTCGGGTGCCTGATGCTGTCCTCGATCTCTCTCTACCTCTCTCTGGATGTGCTCCACACTTTTCTCGCCCCATTTATATGTTTTACATCGGCAAGGATCTAAGATTTAAGAACGCCGGTTCCGAAACACGAAAATCGGATTACAATCCATCCAAACCAAATTTCATTTTCTGAGCTAGAAGCAATTTAATGAGCATGAAACTCGTTCGTTCTATCATGTTAATATGATGCAAGAAATATCTGATACACGCTTAAACTGGTTTCAATGATACAATTTTGCGACCTCCTACCGTGTTAGTTATCAAAGTATATTACTCTGAATAAATTTATTTAATTGGCATCCAGAATTTCGGATAAACAATAAAGTTTTTTTGTAGAATTTTAGATTCAATTGTAACAGTCGATCTAGGATACACTATTTCACAGGAAGTTACATTTAAAATAGTCTTTTATGCATTTGATTTGACAGTAGACTAGTTTTATTTTAAAGTCATTACCATGACTTGCTTGAACAAGTATTATTTAGAAGTGTGGAACTAAATATATTAATTACTTCCCAGGTAGCACAAGACAATGGTTCAAATGGTGACTTTAATATCGTTTGTATATTGGGTAGCTATGTTGGTGAGACATAGATACAGTCAACAATTTACAATATTGGTCTTTCATTGTTTTACATTCTAGGTGATTCCAAATATTGAAATCCGATTATTTATAGTAGGGATTGTAGTTTGTCAAGTGTCATAAATGGTTTACATTTATAGCAACTCAAGCAACTACGCAAGTTGATTAATATCGTTTTAATTTATGATAAAGTGAAAACACTTTACAGAACGATTTTCCAATAAACATATGCCAAATGCAGCTACTTTTACAGCGATGTGCAGTGAGTGCAAGTGCAGTTTAACGCGAGCATGACACGGAAAATTTGAATCCGAATCCTGGAAGATATGGAGATCCAGGGCGTCTACGGCGTATTGCGGCAGTACAGAAATCTGTACCATCGAACTGTGTGCATGGAAGCTGGAAAAACTTAGACTTACACCCAGGTCGATAAAAATCTTTTCCAATAGCCAAGCACCTTTAAAAGGATCCTACCGGTGTAATTTAAGAACGGTATGGAATTGTCAAAAGGCTCTGGAGCTGTTGGGAACAAGCAACAGGGTAACCTTGGTTTGGATACCTGTCATGCAGGTAACCAGGGAAACGAGGCAGCGGACTCGTTAGCAAGGTGAGGTGCTTCTTCCAGCTTTATAGGTCCAGAACCGGCTCTTGGCTTAGCTTCGGCTACTTCCAAAGCAGTCATCTCGACCTGGGCGGCGGAAAAATTATGGGAGTACTGGCGAAATTTGGCCAAGATTAGCTCATGACCCAAATACTCCAATTGTCCTATATACTGGGCACTGCCAGTTAAGGAGTCACATGCACCAGTTGGGCCTGGCTGAGGAGGCCCAGTGCCGGTTATGTTTGGAGAGTGATGAATCGGCAGAACACATATTATGTTACTGTCCAGCTGGAGAAGAGACTAGATTTTATATATTTGGCAAAATGCATCTTTGCCAGAAGATCTGGACAGCATCTCATCCAATAAGGTTATTGGCTTCATAAAGAGGCTAAACTTGTTGGGTGAAGTGTAATATGATATGGATGTGAGCCACAATAGACCACAGGGTCGTAGTGAAGGGCTGGTCAGAGCAGAAAAAGGTTTCTTCCATTCATATGCATATTTCTGGGAATATTAATTGTAATATTGTATTCACAAATAGTATAATGATTAAATTAGTGGTTATAGATACTTACTTATAAAATTAAAACCTTTATCTACCCTTGGTGTTAAAGTATCATTTTAAGTAGGTACTCTTGCGTTTATAGCTCTATATCTACGAGTTTTAACATTAGTAGTAGATATGAAAAACCGAAATTGTATAATTTTTCCATAACTTGGTATGAGATTCAATACATGAACAATTAATGGCTAAGCTGTTCAATTTTATAGATTTTACAGTGGTATAACGTGTCATTGGTATGTCTAACAGTAATCAAGGTATAGTTAAATGCTGCATGTCGATAAAATCTCATTACAATAGAATCCAAGCAAATTCCATATCCGAATATTTAAAAATAAGTAGTATTCTGTTCTTGTACATCCATAATGTTTTCCTGTTTGTCGCATTCCATCTACATTTGTTTTTGGAATGAGAAAAAGAAATTAAATCAACTGAACATCGAAAAGTTGTTGAAATATACCAACTTTTATTTCTTGAATAAGAGAGTCGTTACTCATGTGTCTCAATCAATAACAAATTACAATTTTCTTAGTGGTTATTTACCGTCCTAGAAACAATTTACTGACGTGTATTCGCGACAAACGAATGCCAAGATTACGCCAAAGCCAAGCTAACTGTGCATTTAATACCAACATATCTGCCCAGTCCCCTGTCACGAGGCACTTGATTGCATCGCTGGCAGGATCGTGCGGCGTCATGTTAAACGTCCGACCGATTTATGTCCCTAGATAAAATAATAAATACGTTAATTAGACCGAGATAATTACTGAGGCAGAATCTGGTTGCGATAAATAACGTTTTGACGGCCGCCATGTGTTGGCTAAACGAATTAATTATTAATTATGACAGCTTGATAATGAGGAGAAACGAGCTGAGTAGTAGGATTCAGATAGATTTAGCCTAATATGCGAGACCTGGAAAAGTTACTTGTCAAGAAGCAGAACTAAGAGTTGATCAGTGGGATATAGAAACAAATATATATATATATATATATACTACGTGACAACACCTATTAGTTCAATAGATTTTAATAATTTCTGATACATATAATAAGTTCAGGGCCACTTACTTATTGAAAGGTTAGATTTTCAGCATATCAGATATCTGAACATCATGGTTACCAGGTGCTACAATCTATGAAGGTGTTGCAAATGGAGCAGTCTGCGGCCAATCATGTCCCGGACATGTTCAATAGATGATAAATCCGGCGATAGCTATAGTTTGTCTGGCAACATGAGGTCTATTATAGAGTTATCTTAGAAAATGGCGTTTTGAATGATGTGAAGATACGGATATGTCATATGGCTCTTTCCTGAATGTAACGTCGGACTGTCATGTTGCCTCTAATGAACACGGGGTTGATCTGCTACCATACACTTTAGCATCCCATACAATACTGCCTACTATGTGATGAACATGACGTTCTCTGTTAAATTGTGAATCGCGTCTTTTACCACGTTGCCTTCACACTCTTGCGGTGACCATGGATCCGCAGAGACGGTATTAGTCAATAGTCACTAAATATCACTTGAAAATATTTTTTGCTACGGGGGCCACTGTCTACGGGTTGGTTGCCTAAGTACAGGGGGAGAGACGTTCAGTTAATAACTTATTGAATCAAAATAATAGTATACACGCACAGATGACATAAAATGATAATTCTGCAACTTACAGCTAGTGTTAAAATGGTTTCTGATCTCTAATTTTTGATCCCCTGCGGCTAACGACAACTAATGGTGGACGTTCGGGGTCTAAATGACAAAAAACTTATCTATGCTTTAATAGGTCGTCTGTGGAATCTTATCTTTCCCTGTAGGCCTTCCGAGAGATAGCGTGTGTGTCCCTTCGAAAGACCTTCCAGCTTGGATCGGCCCGAGGGTGGTGATACCCAGATGGTGGTTATGGACTTGAGAGTCGACGTAGGTATGGGGTTCTAAGATATGAGATGAGCCTCATGACTGGAACAGTGTCTCAGGCTCTCGAGGTGCACGATGTTTGCCCTCATATATGATAGCAACAGTACACCATAAAAAAGCCTACAATTTATAAGAACGTTATGTTCAGTCAAACACGTGGTTTTAAAATTTACTATAAAGACAACTCACCTTCAGCACCAGAGGCTGATTGCAAAAGATTCTGCTACTGAACAAACTATAACGCATCCAGACTTTCTGGCATTAATTTTTTGTATTAATTAAACTATAGCATGTTCTAATCTATCTAAATTTACTAACCTGGTTTAATGAAAACACTTTATAGATATCTAACTTCTGACAGTGGGAAATCGAAATTTCAACCACAATAGATGAGATCTGATCTATTTCTGCATTTTTAGTATTGCTTCATCAGGTGGCCTCCTTTAAGTTGAGTCAAATATCTAACTATAAAATTATTATAGAAATAAATTAAAATTGTTTGAAATTAAATGTCGACAATGTCAAACTGATTAATCTGTCAATGAATTTAAACATCATAACGACCTACTAAAATAAATAACAAATTTCAGGTATTAACAATATTGTGTGAAACTAACTACTCTGTATAGAGTGTTTTCATTAAACCAGGTTAGTAAATTTAGATAGCTTAATTTCTTTAGATAATTATTGAATAGAGCTTTGTATATGGAATTGTTCAATAGCATACCTAGATGTTTGGTATCAGAGAACATACATATGACTTCATTCATAGGAATTGTAGGGGATTTGATATATATTAGCTTGAAATACCTTTCTAAAACAGTAAAAAACATATCTATGATATTTAGCAAATATTACTGAATACATTGAACGAATATGATATGTATGATTATCCCTTTCTTCTAAACATTGAAGCAGTGACTGGTTATTCATAAATTAGACATTAGAAACACATAAAATGTTAATATATAGACTTAAAACCAAATCAGTAGACAAATTTAACAGACAAGTTTCATGCCAGTGCAACATTATCCGAAAATAAAGACATTATCGACGGCGGCTACCACACTGGTTAGTAAACATTCTCATATTTGGCGTGTTACTATGAATTTACTTTATAATTTTATACTAATTTGGTCGATACACCCTTTGATAAAATTAATTATGCACCCTATGGTTTTCAAAAAGTTTTTAATGATACGCTTTTTATGTAAATATACGGTATCGGTAAAAATAGCACTGTTCTAAGGTTTACCTAGCACGAACAAATAGAATATAATGGAGTCTGTTTCTTGAATATTAAGGTAGTCAGTACATAACTTTGTTTATAAGACACATTTGGGAATGATATCTAGTTATATTTTAAAACAAAAATAGGTAATAGTAGAAATTAAAATGAGAATAACTATGAGGATAGTAGCCATAAAATACAACAATTTTAAATATTTTCGCTGTACTGATTCTAGATGTTGCATTTTGGTACAGTACCTACAATCAACCTAACTCCTAATAAACGTTATACAGAGTGTCCGGAAATGATGAGCAAAAATTTCAGGGGATAATTCTAGACCGAAAATAAATGTCTTTCTATAACATTTTTTCCAAAACTGATTATTAACGGAGTTACAGGGTGTTAACGTTAAAATTTTATTTTCGATATTTGTAAATAACTTTTTAAGAAATCCAAATATATAGATAAAATTTGCAAATCGGGGGGTTTTCGTGGACGATAAATTCAACTATGTTTCTAATTTTGACGTCACCAGTAGAGGGCGCCACTTGTGGCACATCATGTTTCTTTAAAATAAAAGAACTTTTTTGCTGCTGACTATTGAAACAATCGATTCTCTTATCTGTTTTATTTGAAAAAGGTATACCTTATTGAAGTCGTTAGTAGTACCAGTTTTCGAAATAATCTTATTTGAAATATTCAGTGCACCCATTGAAAACTGTTATCGTTTCAGTTAAAGTGCCTCTTCTACTGAAAATGCAGCAAAATACTTAAAAAAGTTGTTAAGAACGGTAAATTATGGAGATGTGCAAAATTTTTTAAAAAATTGGCCGGCTTTGATAAAATCTTTGCTTTGTTGAAAAATGGTTTCATCAAACCTTGCCGATCTTCTTCAAATTTTGCACGTATCCATAGTTTACGATTCTGAACAACTCAACTATGTTTCTAATTTTGACGTCACCAGTAGAGGGCGCCACTTGTGGCACATCATGTTTCTTTAAAATAAAAGAACTTTTTTGCTGCTGACTATTGAAACAATCGATTCTCTTATCTGTTTTATTTGAAAAAGGTATACCTTATTGAAGTCGTTAGTAGTACCAGTTTTCGAAATAATCTTATTTGAAATATTCAGTGCACCCATTGAAAACTGTTATCGTTTCAGTTAAAGTGCCTCTTCTACTGAAAATGCAGCAAAATGTTACTTGAAAAAGTTATTCAGAACGGTAAATTATGGAGATGTGCAAAATTTTTTAAAAAATTGGCCGGCTTTGATAAAATCTTTGCTTTGTTGAAAAATGGTTTCATCAAACCTTGCCGATCTTCTTCAAATTTTGCACGTATCCATAGTTTACGATTCTGAACAACTTTTTCAAGTAATATTTTGCTATATTTTCAGCAGAAAAGGCACTTTACCTGAAACCAAAACAGTTTTTACTCGGTGCACTGAGCATTTCAGATAGGATTATTTCAAAAATGGTTAAGCCTACCGACTTCAGCAAGGTATACCTTTTCCAAATAAAACAGGTAGGAGAATTGATTGTTTCGATAGTCAGATGAATACATTAAGATGCCAAAAAGTTCTGCCATTTAAAAGAAACATGGTGTGCCACAAGTGACACCCTCTACTAGTGGCGTCAAAATTACAAACATATTTGAATTTCTCGTCCGCAAAACCCCCGATTTACAAATTTTATGTAAATATTTGCATTTCTTAAGAAGTTATTTACAAATATCGAAAATAAAATTTTAACTTTAACACCCTCTAACTCCGTTAAAAATCAGTTTTGGAAAAAATGTTATAGAAAGAGGTCTAGAATTATTATCCTCTGAATTTTTTGCTCATCGTTTCCGGACAATCTGTATATACAATTTTAAGGGTATTCGTAAAATATCTTAATAATCTACAGACAGACGACACAGTTTCTCAGACATAGTTATTGGAAGAGAATAAAAGGAGAAACCCCTTTCAAATATTACTCCTAAATCTTTAAATATGTAACATTTCTGTTGTGTAGTTCTGTTCCTATTAAATAATATAGGCGTTTGTTTTCTGTGGAATTTTAGCCACATTAAGTTGAAGATTATTAGTATGATATCTATCAGTCATGAACTGTATCAAGTGAAGTTAGTCAAAGTCAAAAAATAAGAATCAGCAAGAGAATTGATCTGTAAATAAATCTTTAAATCATCAGCAAAAATTCAATCTTGAACTGAAAGTTCGGTTGAAATATCATACATAAAAATAAGAAAAAGTAATAGCTTCAATTTAGATCCCTGGGGAGCTACTTAAATTGACAAATAAGTTTCAGATCTTACCCCACCATTTTCTACAAATTGATCACGATTTAATGAATATGACTTAATAATATTTAATAAAGAATTAGAGAACTGATTTAAGCTTTGACAATAAGGCGAAATAATTAGTCCTATCAAATACTCGATGGTCGATTTGACTTACCATTTTTTTTCTCTGACCAACGGTCAACATAATTATGGCAGGAAACATGTCTTGAATATATGACAACGTCGTTCACCTCTGCTATCTTGGGATTGTTATGTATTTACATAATTACAAATAGGTACAGCTAAACATAGGTACTTACTCAGGACGGTTTTCTTAGAACTCTTTTCACAACACAGAATAATAGTGACATGTGTTCAAAATGACTTCTGTTTCTTTCAAGATGCGGTTATCGTACAAAAGTCTCATAGCCAGAGAGTTTTAGCTAGATTCGCCCTAAACTAACATGTCATGCAGCTGATTATGGTTACTATAAATTGTTCCAGTTTTGTTTATGTACACTAACAAACATCAACGAAAAGCTAATAAAAAATGAGCTAACACTAGCTATACGCAGCACTATGACTAATATTTTTTTAGGTTATCAGAAGCATCTTGACATTGCAACGTTCTGGAACGTTACAGTTTCAACGAGTTTCTCGGAAATTTATAAGCGCTTTTACTTAACCTTAATTGTACCTTAGTTTGTAATTCGTAACATAATTGTGCATATTATTACAGTCATAAGAGTTTTTTTATTACTTTTGGTCAGATATATAAACCCTTAAAATTACGGTACTCATATTCCGGATACCCTGTATACCACCTTCTTGGTCTGCAATGTCAAGATATATTGAGTAATACAGGGCACAGTGGTTACAGTTGATCTCTTTGACATAAATTCATGCTGAAATGGTAAAATTAAAGACATTACTGACATTATAAACACATTAATATACATAGACACTAATTTCAAATAATTTCCCGAAATGACAAAAAATGAGTATTGGTTTATAGTTATCAATATATTTCATGATATACAAAAAATAAATTAAGTTGAAGGAATGTTGGACAGGTGTTAAGAATGTATACAATGTGGACCATTTTGGTGATACATATATTGACATCTTGGAAACTTTAGGGAAGTTTTAGACAGTTCAGTTGCTAACTTAATGGCGTTTACAGTTTGGTCCTAGCTTTTCAGGTTTTCAAATTATTTTGAAAAAAAGTAAATGTCGCGTTTTCGATCTGCAACTTTTTGATTTGGATCACACCAAGATTTTTCGAGGTTATTTCACCGTATATTTAGATTTCCATTGCGACGTTTCAGTTTCGGCGCAATGAAGTTGATGATGGTTACTCGTAACCGAAACATCGCAAAAAATTTAAAAATACAGTGAAATTCCTGGAAAAATAATTTTCGACCACGCCGCATTTACTTTTTTCAAAATAACCCATAAACCTCAAGAGCTAGGACCGGTCTGCAAGTGCCATTAAGTTAGCAACAGAGCGATATAATTCGTTTCCTATTTAACGAATTTTGGTACCTCTTATAGTTTCCAAGATAACAATGCATGCATCACCAATATGGTCCACACTGTATATTCAAAGTTAAGTTTTTGTTGCGGTGGTTAAGGAGTTATATGGACAAAAGAAAAATTATCATGAATATTTGTGAGACGCACATTTATACAAATATTAAAAAAAGCATTCTCTTTTTTAATTCAGACTTGTATTTTTTACAAATAGCGACATACAAATGCCACGGGGAACGTTATTACGTGAAAGAAGGAGTTTTGGGAAGGTTCGTATAAAAGTGGGTGACCGTTTAGAGAGTTAGTTGGTCAATTAAGTGAATATATGGAACACTGTTTTACCCTAATTAAATACACAACTCTCCGGAACACACCGACTATTTCTTTTATTATGCCGGATCCAATGCTTTGTAGCAAGAACAAAATAATATAAAAATAAAGCAGCAAGTGTAAATTCAAGCTTTGAAGGAAACTTCCATTTACATATATTTAAAATTATTCCAATTTTCAAATTAAATAAGCCCTCAAAAGTTTTATGACACATAGAGAATACGAAGAACTGTTCCAGGTTCATTACAAATATGTCAAATCTCATTTATTATCGCTGATTACAAATTCGACCTTGTCTATAAAATTGTCCATTATTAACATGCAAGATATTTCGTGACAAGGAACACACACACACATACACCCTTACACTCACACATATACAGGGTGAACCTTAAATAAGTACAAATATTTTAACTGCAGGTGTAGTTCGTCTAGTGAAAGTAATTTTTAAAAATTTCAAATTTTTACGGATATATTAATTATTTTTTAAAATACCCATATTTTGAGGATCGCTGACCAGATAGGCCACTGACTTAATCTAATAAAATAAATTATACGATTTACTGAAGGCGAGGTTGCCATATCTTCTGTAAGATAAATAATTTTTTAGAGTAAATTTAATTTTTACCATTGTTTCTAGTTTAAATACACTCGTTTTTAGGAATAAGTAAAGTAAAATTATCATAAACGATTAAAATATGAATTTTCTCAAGTCCGATACTGCCAGTTAAAGAATTTAAGAAGTTACTTAAATTATTTCAAAAAATATCCATAGACGTGCATACAAGCTCACATACTTACTGAAAAACCATCTATTTAAACAGTTATCCATATTTCAGTTAATACCATTGTACACTGTTAGAAAGATTATCACAAATTATACCCTTAAATTATTTTATACAGAATAACAAAAAACGATAACTTTCACACAACATCTTAGACTTCTTAGAGTTATATTCCACCACATAACCTCAAACAACGTGTCAGTGCTAACCATTTCGTACTTCGTAGTTTCGTAGTGGGTGAAACAGATTTTAAACATAAACACAAAACATGAAATATCAAAATAACTATCTTGATGCATGCGTTGAATATCAAGAGAAGATAAAGTAAAATATTTAAGAGCAGCGTCAATCGCATGCACAAAGAAACTGATGTAGGCACAGACAACAGGTAGGTGTCAGGAGCAGTAGGCGAATTGTCCCGCACAAGCCCTATCCTCTAGGCCAGACATGGGCAAACTTTTTTAGGGGAGGGCCAGATAAAATAAAAAGTTATCTAGGCGGGCCTACAGACAATTCTACTATGTCACTACGCCTGCGCGAAGTTGCGTGCAAACTCAGTTGATTATTAGAGGCGATAATACCGTACTTAAAATGCAATAAGAGGGAAACCGTTATTCTATTCTAGCTACGCAGAAAATACATTTTGTCCTATGTGTAATTGTATAGGGGTTATTCAAAACCATGTCGCGGGCCGGATTGACTAGCCCAAGGGCCGCGCGGGCCGTACTTTGCTCATGACTGCTCTAGGCTCTAGGATTGATAGAGATATATGTTGATGTACCGGTGCAGTAGCATCGTTCAGGCCAAAGGAATAAGATGTGGCACAGGCAAGTGCAATCAAGACATGTAATATTTTTGGAAAGGGATTTGATAATTGCAATACACGTAAATTGAAAGTTAATATGAGATACTCTTGCATCTTCCGAACCCGAACTAAACTAATAGCTTTGACTTTTTTATTCCTGATTTTTTTGTAAAAAGACTATTAATTATGTGTTCTATACAGTGAACTGTACTGCTGGTTAAAATATTTGTACATATTTAAGGTTCACCCTGTATATATGACTTCACCAATAGGAACTTTAAAAAATTTATTTGAATTCGGTAAAATACATTTACAATTAAGTCAAAAAAGATCCTAATACATCTCTACAGTTTAATTTCCCAGTAAAAAATGCGATCACAAAAAATTCCTGCTCAAACGTTGAATATTTTTTTGGGTGGTGGGTGTATACCCCACGAAATATTCTTAAACTGTGACTTAACCAATAACGATAGTTCACTTTCTCTGGAAGAAATAAAATGTAATTTGTTCATCTTATATTTAATGAGACGAAAATATTATATTATTACAAATATCAAAATAATTAAAATAAAACTCCAAGAACGAAGTTCAAATGAATTTTTAAATGAAAATTCAAAATATTCTAGTGATGTGAGAGCGTTCACAATAAATTTTGGTGGTCACTTAAAAGTTTTCATTGAATCTCCTTTACAATTTTTAATGTAAATAGTTTTATACTACTTTTTACTATTTGCAAAATAAGCGTCTATTTCTACAGAACAGTTTTGTTAAATAGATGTAAAGTGCAAGTTTGAACATAGTAACAAAATAGTCAGTGAGATACTAATACAATTTATCATGTTTTATTTGGTTTTATTTGCTGTTTATTTATTATTATTACTATAATGTTATGAGAAAAACAAGTTTTTTCTTGAAACGCACATATTTAAAAAAAAACTTTGTTAACTGCATTTATAAAAATAACGTTTTCCGCATCCTTTCCTTTGAGGTATCAAAATTGTTACCTTTAATTTTTAACACCCTATATAAGAAGCTACTAAAGCTTTCATACTATATATAACAATAATAATAATATCTCTACCCCTCATTCTAATCACAGGGATTAGCCCAGAAGTCGGAGACTTGTGTGGGAGAGGGGGCGGCATATTATTATTAAGCAAGCCGCATTTGCGCCCAGGAACGACTTACGTTGGTAGGCCCTAACCACTATTCAGTGCAGGAATGAGGGAAACCTGAGAAACCTCATTAATTAGAGGGGTAGTCAAATATCAACCGGTATCAATCTCTCACATTGACCCAAGCTAACATTCTTCCACCCTACCATACTCGCAGAGAGGATGCCAATCCTCTCCACGAATATAGCTTATATACGGTCTACTAGCAGCGGGGCGCAAACCCGCACCGATCTAGTCACCTCGATTCAAGTACTGACGCCTTAAACCGCGCGACCACTGACCGACCAATATATTTATATAGTTTGCAGATTATGTGAGTCTACCTTTTGAAAACCTTTTATTTTACTATAGTTTCTTATTTTTTTCAAATTAAAAAGAAAAAACTAGAAAATGAGGAACAGAAATGACGCAACGGGAAGCAAACGTCGGTAAAGACAAACCTAGCAGATTATTACATGAAAACCTAACCTAACCTATTTCGCTGTGTGGCGTCACAGCGTTTCTCGCGTTCAGTTGAATGTTGATATTTCTTTTGGGGTTATTCCATACTACTATTTTTTGATTTTTGTAAAAATTTGCAGATGGGACTAAGGCCTTTTTTTATCCATGTTCGTTATGTAATCTATTGGTGAAATTGAGTAAACTAGTAATATACCGTCCTGAAGATCTAATTAATTAACTGTCTCATTCAAAAGCAAACTATGAACATTTGCCTCATTCTCATTCTTAATTTAATTAAATTGTAGGTAATAATAATTGAAGTACGGCGTTCATAAGGCCAATAACCATGAAGCAGGAAACGGTTTCAAAAGCACAAGGAAGTTTTATTCCAGTTTTTTCGGTTACAGACTGAATTTTATGAAAAGTAAATATTAACTGTAATTATTTCACAGTCTAGGATCTCCCTTTTAGAAATTTCCATCGTTTTCTACTCCGCAACCATTAAAACGCTAGATTTGCAAATTTGTAGCTAAACATTGAAAGGATATAATTTAGAATAATTTATTACACCAATTAGAGGACAATTAGGGGAGTGGGTAATCGATATAGTCTTGAGCAAGAAATATTAATTCTAATTAATTCTTGCTGATGTTTTTTAACCATTTTGTAGTTAAAAAGTAGAAAAAAGGAAACGGAAATTTTTACTATACTTAAACGAAAAGGCAACTACTATAAAAAACGTAGTTGTATAATACAAAAACGCGGTGTACAGAAGCTACTTCTAGCAGCAAATCGCTACTCCATGCCGGAGTGACAAGTCACATTCTTTTGAAAGCTAGCGACCTCTATCTCGATTCGGCGATAAAGATTTCTTGCAAACAAGAAATTCCACGAAATAACTAATCTGCGATCTAATGCAGCGACCAGCATTGAATTACACCTGCAAACAGCTAAAGTTACTCGTCACCAGGCTACAAGACATATACCGGTTGCGAGATTATTAGCACGCCGTAGGTGAGGTGACCGACTAATAACTAGCTATGTAAGTAGTCACTGTACAAATGGTGTTATTTTGAGTGTGACATGTGGCATTAGCATCACTTCTAACGTCAAGCTAAAGTTTCTATCAAAAGAACATATAATAATAAGCAAAAAGTGTT
This sequence comes from Monochamus saltuarius, assembly GCA_025584915.1. Lineage (NCBI taxonomy): Eukaryota > Metazoa > Arthropoda > Insecta > Coleoptera > Cerambycidae > Monochamus > Monochamus saltuarius. The sequence continues at coordinate 12,539,805 of CM046722.1, forward strand.
TAAATTATAATTAATGCCTAAATTTATAATTACAATTTAGTTTGAGGTACCTACATAGTTTAACTTTTATAATATATTTTTTTGTTTCCTATAGAAAATTTGTTGAGAACAATATTGTCTCTACTATATAGTACTGTATCAACTTTACTGCATTGTACTAATTCCTTGAAGAGATTCCATTATCAACCAAATCTATACACTGAGAAAAACCCTTACAGTAAATATCAAAAAAATATATATGGTGTAGAGGTGTTTTAACCTGTGTGAAGGCAGCAGCCAAAGATAGCAACCAGACACTACGGAAATACTCGAATGATCATACCACAATTTCCACCCCTCCGACGATGTGCGAGTAAATCGCACTAGTATACTCGCGTCACATTTTTGTTTTTACTGTCAATGTAATTTTCGATATTTGGTCTCGTTAAAAACAATAATTTTTTGCAATTTAGTGCAAAATATAATGTAAACTATTAGTGTAGTATATAGTTTTATTACTATCAGTTGCAGTTTCTTAAATATTTTAATGAAAATATAATGAATTATTCATTTGTTCGTATGACGTAAGTCGTCTGAATTCTTGTCGCGAGTTATATCAGAATAATTAATATCAGATTAATTGATAATTTAACGCGTTTCTATTTTAGACATATGTAATATTGAATTTACCCCAATTTCCATCCCTCCGACGACAGTTTTCAAGTGGATAACACTGACATCAGAAAATTGATAATTTTACAAAGTAATTCCCTACCGAGTTTCAGCCTGTTAAAATGACGGGTTTCCATTTTAGAGATATCTGATTCTAAATTCATCCCTCTGACGGCTTGCAAGTGGATAACACTGGTATCAGAAAATTGAAAATTTTATAAAGTAATTGCATACCGAATTTCAGCCTGTTAAAAAAACGAGTTTCCATTTTAGAGATTTCTAATATTCAATTTACCCCAGTTTCCACCCCCCCGATGGCTTGTGAGTGGATGACACTGGTATTAGAAAATTGATAATTTTCTAAAATATTTATCTACCGAGTTCCATTTTAGAAATACTGAATATTCAGTTTACCCCAATTTTCGTCCCTCTGATGACTTGTGAGTAGATGCCACTGATATGAGAATATTTATGATTTTATAAAATACTTATCCACCGAGATTCAGCCTGTTAAAATGATGGGTTTCAATTTTAGACATACCAAATTCTTAATTTCCTCCAATTTTCACCGCGAGTGGATGCCACTGGGTTCAGATATTTCTGTAGGTGTTTTTGTCACGTCCTCATGCTGCACGAACCACAAGTGTATCCATTATGTATTGTTTGAGTTCCAGCTGTAACCAAGTTTATCACGCAAATTTCTTATGCCTTAATTTTTTCTCATTCCGTTTTCTTCACAATTAATATTCGTTGTGATATTACGTTCAAATTGAGAAAATTACAAAAATAAATGTAATGTAATTTATTTTGGATATTTTAAATATATGCTAAATGTTAACAGTGTTCTACCTCGACGAACGTCTATGATTATTCGGGTATTTCCGTAGCGCCTGGCTGCTATCTTTGGCTGCTGTCTTCACACCGGTGGTGTTTTAATGATTACCCACGAGTAAACATGATTACTGAAATATAAATTATTGTCACATCTGAACCCATTAACGATAAATAAACTTGTTCACTTCTTACTGCCGCATGAGTCAAGAAGGCGAAAAGTACCGAAGGATATAGTACATCATTTCTTTTCGGCGGCGTCATTTACTTTAGTGAGGTCATGGTGTGTACTACGAAGCGTATAGTTTATGCGTTTTGTGTAATTTTAGTAACTCTGGAATAACAAACATTATTATTGCATTAATGGCAGTCAACTCTAAGCCCTTAAGTGATCATAATTCCTCACTCTATCGATGCTGCATCTTCCATCAAATTCATTCAAGAGTGGTTATGATCGTCTCCATGACATATGTAGTGTAAGGGTTTGTGTTAACCATGTACGGGATATGTTCTGCTTCGATTTCTTTTTCATGTTTTAACTTTTCATTTTAATTTTGCAGTGTCTCAGTTATTTATGAATTTAGCTGCTACAATTGAGTTGTTTATCTGTTCTCTATTTTGAAGAAGTTCTTTGCTGGGGCAAGTGCATTTTTACTGAATAGTGAACATTTTCTTCAGTGTGTTATGTTACTATGAAGTAATTATATAACAGTAATTAACTGGTAGGTCAGGCGTATGACGCCTTTCATTCGATATTTACGCAATCATAACTAAGCTATTTTCATTGTATTTATTCCATCGAAACATCGATACCCATTTATCAACACTTTCCTCTTCCAATAAAACCATTTCGATTCCACCCGATTGTTAACTGTCGCTGATTCGTCAATAAAGTCTTTGTTACTTTAATGTAATTGCATCATAAACGGCGATTAAGAAATTCCCACACGAAATTTGTTTTGACCTAAATCACTAACGTGCCGCTGTCATGCAATGCTGAAAATTGCCTGAACTGAGGTGTAAGGCTTTTAAATATTATTATATGCAAATTGCCAGATGCTATGGTGTTCCGAACGCTTGTAAGTTTAAATAGTTTGCTAAGTGTACTTCACAATATCGATCGAAGGGTACTTACCCGCAGCGATAGATATTTTTACTTGCAAAATCGTTTGTAGCATCAGAACTGCACTTTTATGTAGATGCTGTTTCAGCAGAATTGATTCAGAGTAGAATCACAAGTTCAGTAAAATGTATAGAATAATATTAAGTTAACACATAAGAAATGAAGTCGTTAATAAAAAAAAACAATAAAATCTGTTTGACTTTCTTGTGTTGTGTTGTTTCCATTTGTTGTTCTTGGTTATGTTAATACGAGAAAATAGATTCTCAGCATGCCTGGTGTTGTACTGATATACAGTATAGTTATTATAGTTTACTGTTGGGAGTGGTTTTTAGGATATCTGTAATGACAAACAGTCTTCTCTAATATGAAAGCTTCAAGAGCATTACTAGAATTTCTCCAAATTGCAATGCCATGCGTCAGATGATTATGAACTAAGGAATAATACACCACTTTCGACGTATTATTATCAACTGAAGGCATCAGCTAGGCTGCTCCAAACAGAAACACAGCAACCAAAATTTTTATCAAAAATAAGCTTTATTGTCATAAGCATATACTTTGTATCTGAGCACCTTTTAAGCTAACTGCTGTAAAGATGCAATATAGATTTAACTTCTAAGTATGACGGTAGTTTTTCTTTTAAAAAAATAAAATTTTTTTTTTTTTGGAAAATATTGAAACAAAAATAATTGGTCTGTAATTATCTTATAGATCCAAATATCCCTTTTTATGAATAAATAATCTTCGTTATTAAATAAAGAATATTATTTAAAGAATCAGACCATGTACCCTCTTCGATACATTTATTAAATAATGGAGTCAGTGAGAGAACAAGAAAATTCAATATTACTTTAATTATGCAAGCATTTCATCCATTATAATAGACAAGTTTTATTTTTAAAATGTAGAATGACCCGCTGAACGTCAGCGTGACGTGACCGTTTACGTGTCAACCAGTTGAAACTACGCAAGGAAAACTTCAAGACAGAGTTTTTATTCAAACAGTGTTTAACCGAGGGAATCAACTACCTAGTGATGTTGTAACTTCTGGAGGTGTTAAGGCCTGCTGAACGTTTAGTCTCAAGAATAACTGACATAAAAACATGAGACAAATATCTTGAAATTTTGGACGTGATACAATATTCTAACGTAGTAGGCTCCAAAATTTTCTCGCAAACTCGATATGTTGAAGGTAGATTGACAAGCAACAAAATTTTAATTGGTCAATTTCTAAGACTATAATGACTAGTATACCATTTTTAATAAAAAACGTGATAACGTCAGGACTATATTTATGTCACAAATATGGCGGATGTGGCTTCTTCTAAGCAATACGACGAAATAGGCAACAGATTATGATTTCTCATATCTGAAAACATTTATTCTTAAATTTTTAAGTTGATAAACACAGTGTAATTATTGCAAAAAATCAAATTTTAAATATCAGTTTTGGCACCCGGTATCTTTTTTTATTTTCAACATTTTATTAAGGCATATTTGCTTAAATCGTAATATACCTACTGTAATAATAAATCTAATATGTATTCTGTATATACTGCTCACCCAGTAACTACGCTACTGAAGTATATTTTAAATAAATGATTTCATATTGAAAAAATATTACCGCCCAAATATTGTGAAACAATTGTTTCCTATATTTAAGTTACGGATAAAAAATAAAAAATATATAAAATTGTAGCACCCCGTAAATCTCTTAGGACTGGTACTTTCATTCGGAAATTAATCAGACGATTCATTAACAGTGTTGTTAAACTAATCAAGTAATTTAATAATGATTAAGAATTGCTTTGTACTTTATTCCTATTTTAACAACTTGTCTGCAAATCGTTGCTTAATTAACCTTTGTTGGCAGCAATGAATATTTAAAAAATATTTCTAATGTACCATGTACCACAGAAATAAGAGAGAAGTAGTTCTCTGGATTGTTGATTTGAGGTTTATGTAACCTTGTTTTATTTTTAGTTTATACGTGTTCGTTGTTCAAACGCAAAATAAACCAGAGTTTTTGAAAAAGTATAATTTGTTAGATGTTGGATGTGCAACAGTTGTGGTGACAGGGCACAGGACGAGCTTTTCTGCATTTGTTAAAGATGAATAAAGAAAACAATAGAATAGCATTTGTAATTATTTTTATTATTCGAGCTGCTGTAGTCTTGTGGACACCGATAAAATCCCCAATTGTAATATAAAAACTTCCAGTGCTGTAAAATCTCAACATCAATAAAAGTTGACTTCTAATGGAGACTTCATGATATCTACAATAAATATGATATGCTTCAGGTTCTACTATGTATGAGCGGGTTTGAAAAACTTACTGTGTATTGTCATTATGTAAATGTGGTTCCAATTCACAAGTTATTCACACACAAAATAATCTTTTCTGTCTTGAACTGTATATGGCCTCATATTCATTATAAAATCTGATATCTTCATCATTATCATCGAAAATTTAATTTAATTCTTCGAGATTCATTTCACAATTTCAATTAAAGTAGAATGACAGAGAAACCAAAATGTGAGGTTACGAAACCTTGATTTGTGCATTAATTAGGGGTCTATAGGTCCGTTAACTATAACAGCACCATGCCCACATTTTAATCATAATTAATGCCGAAAGACCTCAAGAGATCTCTGTTAAATTTGATCTGTTAAAGTACGTTAATCATGGTTAAATCAGACTGAAAGTACCAGCGCTTATTAAGCTTTGATTAAGAAAATGTTACATAACAAACCTAAATTATTTTCATCAACAGAATATTTCGGTGAAGCTTAGCCAAAGTTATCGTTAACACCTTGTATATGTTTCACAAAACGTCAAAACTCCTTAACATATGACGTGGCAACCGATCCAGAAATGCAAATCATCATTTTGCAAACTATGTGGGTAATTATGATATATTTTTTAATGTTTTTATCCCACACAATTTAATACAGTAATAAACAAAAAAGCGTAACATCTTTATAACCTACCCGTATTTACTTATAATGTGAGTTTAGTCTAAGAATTTTCTTCCTGTTTTTCTGCTCCTTACATTCTGTTTTATTTTGAGGGATAAAACTTGATGTATACGAAACACATTATGGAATAAACATCCGAAATCTTGTAGGGCCCATCACGAGAAGAAATTAAAGCAGCAACAATGCCGCCAGCAGGCTCTGAAAAAGGGAGTTTAATTTTAATTTATCATCAGAAACTGTTTTGTGCGTATTAGAATCGACGTTCATTTTTAATAAAAGCCGGATAATGATCTACAAACAAGTATAAGTGCACAAAGTATATTCCACGGAGATGAGAAATGAATGTCCTCTTTGTTTACTCTCTTTTGCTTCTCCGCGACGAGCAAGGCAGAGAGATCAACTCGAGTGGAACTGATTAACTTTATTATTTTTATTGGAATTTGCACTGCACTACTTTGTTGCCATAAAATTGCTACTGTGTTCCGCTACACAGCCTCTGAAGATTTAGAGAGTAACTCGAATGGCACTCCGAGCTGTGGAATGGAATTTAAAAAAATACAATCAATGATGGCCAATCATAAAAACAGTCGCTTTGTTCTGCCAAGGGAAGTGTCTGCTTTTTGTCACCGTCAGCTGTTCATGCAATGAGGAAGTTGCATTAATTGTATATTGGTGAAATGCATTACAGAGTAATCTTTCAAGAATATTATTATATTTTATTAAACATAATCTCTACAAACATATTTTGTAGAAGCTTTTTTCGGGGAATTGAAAGCTAGTTTTTCTACTAGAATCGTTTGAAAATGGTTTTGAATTGATTGTAAATAATAGATAAATTTTAAATCACTTATCTTTTGAATTTCAAAATTTTTGGTAAACCTATGTCATAATAATTACTGCCAAATATTTCATACTTGAAGGATCAAATTGTTGACAAAGAAGAAATAATACTTCATTAAAATTTATTTGAAGGACAACAAGTTTTTGTTTCAGTGTCATTTGTGACTAGTGCCACATTTCATTGATTGCTGTGGAAAGTATCGTATCAATTTTATTTTCATTTATATAAGACAATTATTGAGCTCTAGTGGAAACTATATTAATCAGAAAAGTCCTTGATAATACATTTTCAAAAACTATACTAGTCGCTGGATGAAACATTTACTTCAAAATTTTGTAATAATTGATGAAACAGTTTTCAAACTGATAGCCACATCTAATAGGTTTCTTAGCGTCCAAAGAAACATTAATGCCTTCTTAAAAAAATTAGTTGTGACTGGTAATTATATCCGATGATGAAGTCATTGGCTCAGAACGTTCCCATATTTAATTATTGCCTCTTCCAGGTCCAAGCAGGTGTGAACTCGACTGGAATTGGTTTATTCTTTGTGTCTATTACGTGTTTATCAGATCTTCAAAACTAACTGTTGCTTGAATTTTGATCTATTCAGTGTCCATGTTTTGCAACTGCTGATTCTCCTATGGTGTCATTCTTTAGATGACACCTGTGTTCTTATTTTTATTATTTCTCAGTCACTGATTACATCTTAACATTCCTCAGTGTTTATGTTTTTCTCGTAGTGTAATTGTTCATTTAAGTATTCTAACTCATAGATGATGTGGATTTGACGCCCTAAGACTGACTACTCTTTATTTATAGGCTTGATGGTGATGAGACTAACCGTTCAGATAATAATATATCTACCCCTTATTGTAATCACGGGGATTAGCCCAAAAGTCGACAACTAGACGCTGTAGTGTACCATCCGCTTTCTTCTTGTCATGAAAATATGGAAACGGAAAGGTACTTCATGGCAATGTTGATCTATACCTCTAGTGTGGTTCTGTAGCACTTCTATATCGTCGTTCTAAATGGTACACTCATAAACAAGCTTTTGATATTGCTGAATCCAGTGCTTTCTTTTTGAGTGATTAATTGTAACTATTGCTAAGGTTGGAGATAAGAGGACCTCTACAGCTGCCACTTTGTATAAGTTATTCTAAACGTGGAGAAAATGCATGATGCACATCCTACAGCCTTGCTGTCTGCAGGCTCCGAAGAAGTTATCCCTAAACACCTAGTAATTTATACTTTTATGAAAAACGACACGACAGTGAAATAAATTTAACATAACGCTTCATACCACCACCCTGTAAAACTTTAAACTTCCACTACAATTCCAATCATCACACGTTAAAATACAAACAAAATATCATCAAATCCGACTGAATTAATTATTATTATTTTTATTGCTAATAATAATTACAGGAAACGGTGACATAATTGAATTGATTTATTTATTATTATGATATGATTAAAAACAGGAAGAAATGATATCGCTTGTAGTATTTTTATACATTTTCGACTAGTACAAAGAGATTTGCAAAACAAAAATAGCAAGAGTAAGGTTGTAAAAGTTCTCGACTTGGCAAAGTGATGTAAGAGAGTATGACAAAATCAGTATGATATTTTTCAAGTACAAGTCCTTTGAACAAATTGTTTCTGTTACATTTTATTTAACGCACAAATGGTTATTTATGATTATAAGTGGTAAAAGCGACATTTTATTTTGTGGGAAGGGAACTCTGGAACTCTACTGCCATCCCTTCCAAAAAAATATATCGTTTTGAAATTCAACTATACATGAATTTTATTATTGCTGAGATAATGAATGATGATCGTTTGTTGACGACAAGTAACTTCAAATCTTATAACATGGAATGTGATCATAAAAATAATTTTCTCCGGGCGGATATCTAAGAAACTACTAATAAAGCCAGTTTAGAATTATTGGCTGGTAAGTCAAAGCAATAGTATGAGTTTTCGTACAATCATTTTTGAGATGATGTGATCTGAAAAATGTTAGTCGTAAGTTCAGTGAAAAAGTGTTTTGCATACTTCGAAGAAAAGTAATAAGTAAAAATTTGAAAAGCGTCAATGCTTTGGTCAAATCACTAAATATTGAAGGCAATGCTGAACTTTAAGAGTCAGGACATAAGCAAATATTACAAGCTTGTTACTATTGTGAAGCAAAAGGGGAAGTATATCGACCGAAATATCTAAAGTACTGACCAGGAAATAAGACGACAAATTTCTCTCAGAAACTCAGGATGATATATATCTCATGCATGTCATCATTTTAGGGTATTTGGACACCGTCACCATGAAGACCTATGCAACTTGACATTCAATAGTATTGAAAATTTCAGAACTTCACTATTTGTGCATATACACAAAAACCAATGGTAACTTTCGTTATTACTGGTACATTATATTTGAGCTATTATAAAAACTACATAGCCCTTCGTCCAGTAAATGTTAATCATTCAAGAATTTTTATAAAATATTTAAGAATACATGTGCCCTGACTCCAGATAGGATCAACATAATTGGTAAGATGCCTGCCAATATTGCTGAATTTCTAAATTTGATTGATTCTCGCCTTTATACTGGACATTGCTCAGACGACTTTCGGCTAGTTTGTTAGCAAACTCTGTTGCTAGTCTTACTACAATTAGGAGATACAATAGATGGAAGTCCGGTGCAGTAGCGGAGGATCACAGAGAAGACTCGTTACCAACCAAAAAGAGCATCTCGTGTCAACATTTGTCTAAAACTTCAGAGGATAATATTGCTCCATACCCTCTTAGGATTTAGAGTGCCAGTTTTATGGCGCGCAAATTTTGTATTTGTTAGGTGAAGTGTAGCGTATCCGAGCGTATGCAAAATTGCGAGGAAAAAGATACACTTTTAATTCGAATAAAGCATGCTATCTTTTCTCCAACCAAAATCCCTCATTTAATTATTAATTTGTGATTTGAAATTATTCAAACCAAATTTGGAAGCTAAAGCAAAGTAGGTAAGTAAGATATATCGATGTGGTCATAGATAATTTGTCAAACAGTAGTAGTCATATTGAAAATTGAGTTCATTTGTGATTGTTTGTGGATCAATTTGCTGAAGAGTCTGTAAAAATGGAATCTAATGAAGATTTAGGTGTACCTGAGGGGTCTTGGAGTCTTCTTCTAAAGAAATCTCGAGAAATTTATAAATGTGCCAACGTTTTATGGATTGATGCAAAGAAAAAACATTAAGTTTCATTGTAGAAGATTTTTTCTCAAACTTAACAAATAAAATGAAGTCGTCAACGCTTTGGTCACAATATTCAATGTTGCCGTCAACATTGGATATAAAAAAGGGAATTGGTATAAGCAAATATTCAAAGTTGTGTGCTTTTCTCAAGAGACAAAATGAGGGATATGTAGCAAAAAAATCACGAGTATTTACAAAGGAAGAAGTTGATTGCCTTTTGAATAGTGCACATGATAATTTATATTTGATGATGAAGTAAACGCTTTAAAAATAAAAGAATTTTTTTAAAAAAAACTTTATAGATCGTCCTAATATTGGGGGCTGCAGGCGCTTGCCGTTCTGATGAACTAATCAAACTAACAATTCAAATGAAAAATTGAAGATGTGAAATACGTCTTAATTATAAAAATTCCCAATATCAAAAACAAGAGACCACGTTCCGAGCCCCGTTCTTTACTGTGCTGGGAGCCAATTATTTAAGTTTTTATCGAATATATGTTGCTTTACATCCACCCGGATTAGTGGAAGTTATTTCTGAGATATGTTAGTGGAAAGTATGATCGAATGGTGGCCGCTATTCATAAAATCAGTGCCGTCTCGCTGGAAGTGGCTAAATTTTTGAAGCTGGCAGCTGGAAAGAGTACAGTAGACGCGTATTACGACGAACGTCTACTACCCTTTTAGTTGACGGCGATGGTGATCTCACTTGTCTTAAAAGACACGGAGGATGGAGATCGAGCACTGTGTCAGAAGGTTACATTGAAGACTCACTTTTGAAAGAAAAAAGTATTGCGAAAAGAATACTGAAAGTTGATAGTGGTAATAAAAACCAATAACCGTTGTCATTTCTAATTTTACATCACCTAAAAATAATATAACTATTAATAAAGACGTATTGGACTGCTCCAAGAATGAGAGTAGTGGCAGTTTCAGAGGTTTATTTATTTTTAATGCTAGTTCAAACTGTGTATTTAATAGAAATATGGATATACAAAAATTATTGTAAGCATTGTTGGATAAACTTAATTGAGGATTAAAAGTGTCAGTGTTAGCTTCTAGGTTTAAAAGTGAATACTTTTGGTGCTAAGATACCATTTTTTTCGCAGTAAGGAAAATGTCAACCTTAGAATCTCCTGACAATTAGAAAATGTCACAGTTTTGTGAGGGGAGAAAAAATAATTTTTTTATTTTACTGAAAATTGTTGTGTAGTACTCAGCTCTGTTTAAACATGTATGAGTACAGTTCAACTAGCGAAAATAAAATGTATTTGGAAATGAACACGCTTCTTATTGAGGGTATAAACACCAATACATGAAAACACAAAGGCGTTTAACAAGTACGTAAGGAAGCAGGCATACAAGAACAACACTCTCCTCCCCTATATCTCGGCTAGAATCTACACGACAGTCCATGTTTGCAAAGCCTAGCTCTTAGTGGGGCATATTGAGCACTCCGTAAACAGGATATGAGAGGAACATTAGAAGGAAGAAGTAAAGTGTTAAATGGCAGAATGTTTCGTGTCAGTTATTGTTGTTAAAAGACGTCAAAGTCATCTCGCTAAGTGCCGTTCCCCTAGATTCGCTGTGCAAACACGCTTCCTCTTGTGTTCCAAGGGAAAATTACTCGCTGAGGGACGCAGGACGTGATCATGGCTTTTGTTGTAATTGCAGGTATCTCCAGTCAGACGCTACCTTTTCAGGTATCCGTTTACTATTTAAAAATGCACGAAACGGGCCCAGCTTATGAAGTATTTAAGCATTCCCTTTCTACATATGAAGGATAAACATCTCACTTCAGCTTTTAGCTATAAATATATAATAATTTATTATTCTCCTTAAAAAAATGTGTTAATAAAAAGGTTCAGTTTGTCAAATCTCAAATTACACTATTTATCTAATATTTATTAAACATTTATGATGAATAGTTGGCCCAGAAACTTTGAAGTTGATCTGATAAATAGTTTTCACAATGTGCGAGGTCAAATTAGAACGTGTTTTAACAATTTTTAGATGAGCTAAACACTCTTTCATCATGGGGATGGATGGCCACCCAAGTTTTATGTTAAAGGATTGTGCTTTCGTATTAGCTGAACTTTTATGTATTTTATTCAACTGTATTCCAAAACATTATGTTTTCCCATCCCTTTGGAAAAAGGCGTAGGCAAGCAAAATGATATAATGAATTTTGGATCAACTGATGCTAACCTTGCCACAAGGCTCTAATCTAGGGCCAATATTATTTTTACTATTCATGAATGATCTTCCTGTCGAATTTCGAATTGACGTGAATATAATCTATTACTAGTTAGTAATAAAATAGGATTAGTTATACTATTAGTATAATTGTAAAACTAAACTAGATCAGTAGGAATTATACTCTTGAAAATTTAAAATTTTGGCGATGTTTTAGTATTTTCAAAATATGTATTTATTGTGTTACAAAAATATTAAAAAATGGAATGTTCTGATTTCCAAAAAAAGAGTTTTATTTTTTATATATTTTCAGGTATTAACAATATTGTGTGAAACTAACTACTCTGTGGGCTAAAGCCCCAACCAGTGTTGAATTACACCCACAATATCTACCCATATATTCTTTATTTTTAGCTTTTGTAACAATTTTTACTGTTTTAGAAAGGTATTTTAAGTTAATATATATCAAATCTCCTACAATTCCTATCAATGAAGTCATATGTATGTTCTCTGACATCAAACATCTAGGCATGCTAATGAATAATTCCACAGACTATTCAATAATTATCTAAAGAAATTAATGTATTTAAATTTACTCACCTGGTTTAATGAAAACACTCTATAGATATCTAACTTCTGACAGTGGGAAATCGAAAATAATTCAACCACAATAGATGAGATCTGACCTATTTCTGCATTTTTAGGATTGCTTCATCAGGTGACCTCCTTTAATTTGAGTCAAATATCTAATATTAGCTTAAAATACCTTTGTAAAACAGTAAAAAAAGAGTTTTATGTTGGTATGGTAAGTGCGCATTATATCTATTAGCCAGAATTTTTAAGTTTAATTAATTTAAATATTAATTACTATTTATACAAGATGTGTAAACAAACTTTCAAGTTTATTCTTTTCGGCTTTAAATATTTAAAATCTTATATAAAAATATAAACTGTCTATAAAATTTATTCTATTTAAGATCTTCATGAAAATACTACGGAGATAATGCAGTGTTTATGTTCAAAATAAAAGAGAAATTTTTAACTAAAAGAAAACCCTAATTTCTCACGATAACTAAAAAACTAATTAAGTAAACTGAAATTTAGTGTATAAATTTTATTATTCATATTTAATTTACATATTAATTTCAGTAGCTTTATTAGAATTTAGTAGTTTTATTTATTTTATTGCATCACCTTTTGTAAAGTCAAAGATGAAGCAATCTATAAACTCGACATGACTAATAATACTTAATCCGTAGGCATATTATTTCTTTTTAAAAGTTCGTATGTTCGTTTGTATATAATGTACCTAAGAATTTGAACTTTAAATCAAGAATATTTTTTACATAAGTATACGAGTACTATAATAATTATTAAAATGGTTTGATATCAATTATAACAACATATTTATTGGTTTTGGGTTCAAGAAATATGCCGGGTTTCATTGCTTTTTGCCACAAGTTTTGCGTACTTGAAGTCCGACATACCTAATAAATAATTTAGCTGCAATACAAAATATAAAATTTTATTGTTTTCGTTTGGTCTTTAATAACACTTTCAATATCTTAATTTTTTACAACTTAAATAATTGTAACAATTCTAGCAATTCTAACGACACCGACGGCATGCTATAAGAGACAGTGACGTCACAGAGCCGTTTACGCAAGTTCATGTTCTCAAATTATTTTAAACGCTTTAGAGTTGTCAAAACATTATAGTTTTTTTCAGATAGCACTAAAATTACAAAAGTATTCAGAAAATGCATTAAAAGAAATGCTGAATGACCCTACTCGATGTTGAACATATAATTATATCTGATTTGGTTGCTTAGTAATTCAATGATTCATTAATTAATTTTATGTTAATTATACTGAGGCGGTATGTCATTAATATTTTCTATTTAATAATGTCATTGATAACAAAAATTAATAATATAAGGCTGAATACAGAGCCCTGGGGTACCTGACGTTCGCAAACCCCCCCAAGCTGACAGTTTGAAAAGTAAGCATTTAATAACAGATCGGTAAATCAGGAAAACTGTACGATCGAAATTTTTTGTGATGTTTAAAACAAAATTCAATAGTGATGGTATGTGAAGATGCACAGTACTAATTCCAAAACAAATAAAAAACGAGCTGCAATAAAATAGGTAAGAAGATCTGCCGCTTTATTAGATTCATAATTAACGGTGTCGGCTTCTACAAAATCAATACAAAGTATAATTTTATGCAAAATTAAACAGACATAATCGCGATTGAGGTATAGACCCTTTCAGTATTAAATTTCCTCATTCTTTGTTATTTTAGGACTAAAACTGATATGGAATACAAATCTCAGTCAATATTATCTGTTAACTGCATGGATATTTACCTAAAATATGGTATCCAGTTTATAAATAAAAAATGTATTCACTGATATTGTTGGTGTATGATTTAAAAAAATTAAGACAGGAGAAAAAGAATTATTACGATGGAAACTTTTCCTGTACCAGCCGCATATTTCAGTTTACTTGTTAAAAATTGATTGCATGTGGTGTTATAAATTATTGATTTATTGTGAGGTAATAAATACATGATTTGGAGAAGTTTTGCTATTAAAACCCTCAGAAAAATTACTTTTTAGATAAATTAATTGACGCATTTAGTTCTCTATTGTATTTATAATAAAAAAGATATCTTCCATTTTCTTCATGGTATATAATTGTTTTCATTATATTTAGTTTTAACATAAATGTTTTGTCAAGGTTTTGAATAGTGGGTTGTTCTTGTTATTTTCAAAAAGTCACATTAAGTAATCAAATCACTCAGTTGACAAGTTTATCTTGTCAATTTCCCATTGTACATTTAAAGAGTTTAAAAGTATGTATACCAATTTAGAAATGATAGATATGGATATTATTTATGGTAAAGCAAATGCAATGGTTCAAATACGTGCAGATGAAAGAATGAATTTTTTCAATCGAAATGCCGTTATCGTAAATAATTTCGTGGAAAAATAAACCTAGAAACTGTATTTAAACTTTTAGTCTGGTCACGTCCCCCAAAAAACGGTCGCCTGCATTGTAAAGACCTGTGACATCAGTATTATTGTGTTAAATTCCAAAATAGGCTCGTAAAATGAGCACAGGAAGTCACATCACTAGGAAAATGAAAGAAATATTGCATTGTGCCATTATAGTAATAAAATACAGTTACGGAGGCTCACCTACCTTTTTGGTTTGTTAGTTGTGTTCCTGTTTACTTTAGAATGTATAATTGATTGAAGATTACCTACCTTTTTAGTTTGTAAATTACGTTTCTGTTCATGTTAGAATTTATAATCTTTGCGATGTCTTTATTTTGACGTTTTCTGGAACATTCTCGGCCACATTCAATTTAATTATCGAGACCGCCGAAAACTTCTAGAATCCTAAAACTTTTATAAGCGGGTAATTTTCGTCGCTGGAGGCAGTTTATATTGAGCAGCCAAACGGAAGTGACAAACGTAAAGCGTTGACAGTTGCGAAGTTTGTTTGAAGGATATTTGTTGTATAATAAAGAGTGACAATAAAGTGTGTTTGTTTACGTGACGTGTTTCTACGCTAACCCAACATAGAGATTACAATACAATTATTGTAATGTTAAAAAAGTATAGACACGCCAGTTTGCCTTGACTCCCCGTATTTCTGCACTAATAAAGTTGCGATGAATTTTATAAGCATAAATGAATCCACTCGTGGCAAATTGTCCGAGTGTGTTTACACAAAACCCGCTTCTGTTATCATACAGTATTTAGATTATCTATAACCCAAAAATGTCACGGATAACGCAAAAACACAAGAAATAAATACATATTTTAATCTCGAATACCGAAAATGCCACGTAAAACGCAAAAACTCAAGAAAAAAATACCTGTTTATATCACGAACATTATACGTATATCTACGGAAACATAAGCAAGATGGGCGCGCGATGGATGCGGCATGTGACGTCACACCAATGATAATGCGTTTTCGGCAACGTAATTTACATTTCCTGGTAATTTATTCATGTAATTCGTTTAATTATTATGTGATTATTCTTCGTCCTCCTTTCAATATGTTCCAAAGATTACCCTGGAATAAATTTCAAACCAATGCAACATTTATGCAACTTCTCCATTACGATATAGACTTAAAATACACCTTGTATATTAACCATTTAACAATTTCTTTATGTAATATTAAATATTATTTTTCCTTTTTGTGAAATGTACTCCTTTTTTATTTGTTTTGAACGGATTACAGGGCTCCGGATATGGTTATGTATCTGCCGAAACCCTACAACTTCGTCATCAGAAAGTGCCCTTACGACAAACGAATCTAAAATTAAATTAAACCCGTATTCCATCAAACCCTACTAAGTGTTTAATTAAGTAGTTTACAGTTGCTAACATGTCTGATCTCTGTCAAAATAATCATGTTTGTTTGGCATTCGGAACTGAAATGAAGTTTGAGTTTTGAGCAAATATTTGTATTCAATATTTAGTTAAAACATAACTGTACACAACTAAATAAGTTGAAATTTAATTGAAAACACCTACAAGTTTCAGATTCCAGAATTTAATATAACTTTGTGTTTAAGTTTCGTCGTCAAGCTTAAAATCATCTCGAAAACAAGTGTCTCAAATAAATATGCATTGTAATAAATTCCTGTTGAACTGAGCTGTTGGAGATCTGATAATTTTTATTTCAAAACTTGGTTTGATGAACTTGCCAAAATATTCTGTTTGATAGAAAGAGTAAAATAAAATCGATACTAATCGCACGAAAACAAGTAAATAGTTACTGCACGGTTTATCAGTTTGAAAATCTTAAGGTGTGAAAAAGGCGAAGTATTCAAATGATTTTTTACTGTATTAGAAAGGTATTTTAAGCTAGTATAAATCAACTCTCCTACAATTCCTGTCAAGAAGTCATACGTATGCTCTCTGTTACCAGATATCTAGGTATGCTAATGAACAATTCCATAGACTCAATATGTATCCAAAATAAAACTTAATCTAGCTAAATTTACTAACCTGGTTTACTGAAAATATTCTATAAATACCTAAGTCTACTTTAGAAACTGTGGGAACTCGAAAATTCAACGGCAACGGCAGAAAAAAATGTTCGTAATTATCACACCAAAAAAATCAATACTACCAATTTTCAGAGCCATGCTATCAAAACTTTCTCAATTAATGAGAAATTTCAGAATAAAATTTAAACCTTGAACACTATGTATTTCTAAAACCAGCGGTATTCGTTTAAGGCATGATGAGCTCAAACATAATATTTTTGTGTATCTCCTACTTAGTGTTGGTCCATTATTCTTTCTCACCCATTATGCCAATCGAAAGCTCATAGTCTGCGTTTCCAGAGTTGTCTGTATATTTTAGTGTCTAAAATAAGACAACTCTATGCAATGAGTTTAAATTTTGGGCGCCTCATTTCCGTGATAAAATGCTGACATTAATTTTGTTCGTTCATGTACAAATTTCTACAAGTAAGTAGCTATGAGGGTAAACTTTTATATTATAAATAGTTATTTATGCAACAAGTACAAAAAGTAAGTGTTTATTGCACGTCACGTGAAATTGTCACAACACGTAAAAACACTTTTTGTACGAGTTGCATACAATATCTTTTCTACGTTTATGCAAAAACCAAAAAATGCTTTATTTAGATGACTCTAAGTAGGAAAACATGACGTCGATTTGAAGGTTTATATTTGTCATGATCACAAAGACAGATGAAGGCAATAAAAATTTTATTGCACTAGAGCAATAAAGAACCACTTTTTCCACTAAATATAGTTCAATATAGTTTTGCTTTTTCCATAAACGTAGAAAAAAAATAAACTTGTGAAATTGCGACGAGATGATGCCACCAGCCGACAAAACAAAAAACATTGTTTTCTTTTCATTAAATGATTTTCTGTTCCGTAGTTTAAAGTAAACTAATAAACAAATAATCATGTATATTTGAAATAATGGCCGCAATAAAAAATTATGGTCTCGTGGTTTCAAATTTATTTCCTGTACGTACTTATTTAATTTTAATATTTAATTGTATTCATTTGTCCCTTTTGTAGCACTGGGTTGTTTGGGCTTGGGCTTGAGTCCCAAGATGGCTGCCCCCACTAGTCGTGCGGGAGTGTATTTTACGCCACTGCGTCAAGAACAATCTCAGACCTGATAAGATAATGGTATGCTTGCAGGAAGCGACCTACATTACAGCAGATACTTAACGCAGCTTCTCGCCCTGGGCGGCGCACCATGAAATCTATAAATGATGCTGCAGGTAACAGCTGCTCCGTAATGTAATTCAATGCCGGTCGGGGCATTAGTCCACGGAGTAGCCTGCACTATCATCTATAGACACCTTCACTTGATTTATATGTGAACATACATATAAACGAACAGCAGTTGAATTGTCAGTTATCTCACCTATGGCATACTGATGACGGCTAACAAGCCCAAAACCGGTCTATGTCTGGTGGTCTAGTCGTCAAGGGTTCTTGACTGTTCACACAGATACTGCAGGTGCAGTATCATTTATAGGCTCAGACCTGTTTTATATTAGCTGTTTTCTTTGCTCAGCATTTTGTGATCCATCCATCCCATCTTGCCCAGTTTCTACAATCTAACACAAATGCATCTGCTTCTTGTCCGTTTTGAACTCGTAAGTTATTGGCAGCAACTGATACGTTTGCTTAAACATCAATAATAGGTATCCACTTCGGAGCGATACATTTTATTTTTGAAATACTCCCACAAGTCCAAATGATTTAAAATTAGGAGATCGTGACGGCCATGGAACCGGTCCTTCTCGTCCAATCTTTTGGTAATTATGCTTGGACACGCTGTACATACGGACGTATTTAAAATTTTGATACGATATTGACTCCATTTTTCATAACGCATCTATTCAACCATGGACAGTATTGAAATACGTGCTTCCTGTATAACTTAGTCAATAATTACTTGCTAACAATGTGATATAAAGAGGGTTAGAACAGACACCGTCAATGTCACAAAAATACAATACAGTCAAATACAGTCAAAAATCCAAAATGAATTTCATTTCATTCAGCTATAATATTGATTTGGAGATATGAACACGGCTTGACCATTTAAAAGAAACAGTTTTAAAATAAAACAAAATAGAATACATCAGAGTAAACAAATACATGAAACATTACTCAAAATTGTTACCAATATGTGATTCTTCAAACTATGGATGTTCCAAAGTCTCGCCTCAATCTATGTTGTGTTTTTTATGCCTCTGAAGGTTGAAAGAGTAAAAGTTTAAGAAACTTATACTCTTACTTACCAAAGAGGAGCAATACTTCGAAATTACACTGGATATATTTATCTGGACTATAGTAGAAAATAATGAAGTTCCGAAGAAATAACGTATAAACCAAAATATATGGTGGAAGTTCGGCATGCACCAAAACATACGTCTAAATCACCATCCTTAGCAATAAAAACTTAGAGAGCGGCAATAAAAAAGTGTAGCTAAAAAGTTTCCAACAGGGGTGGAAATATCGTTACGGAGCAACGTTTGCCGTCTTTATAATACCTAAAATATCACTTCTTCGCCATGATTGTCAACAGCGTCATAAATAAAATCGCTATCGTAGACGTACCTAATAAAACTGCCTCGTTTAGAGTGACATCACAACTCGGGGCCTTCTGAAAATTTAATACAATTTTTACACTTACAGCGACGACCAAAACTTCTTTCTTCTCTTATTCAAATTTCATACACAAAGAAAATGCAATAAAAAAGTAATATAACAACGAGGACGCAATTCCTTTCAGGCTAAAGGAAAAGTAATATGTTTTATATTTTATTTTGCCTGGATATAAAAGGAATGCGTATAAAAGGACGCTAACTAGGGTCTGATTATGAAGTAATGGCCTAGTAATGGAAGATGTAGTTTTTTAACTCGGCAGTTCTGCATACTTTGTTTTCATCACAACAATGGGAAGTTAATTTAAATCAAGTTGCTGGAACGGAAACAATTACAACTTGTTTAAATGAGCTAAGAAGTTTAAAATAAAAATAGAAACAGACTGGAGTACATATAGACATTCATTTATTTTTATTTTTAATACAGTATCAAACTGGCTAAATACCCAATAATAGAATAAGTAATAAATAATCCATAAAAGTTACAATATTGATAAACATGATACATATCAGAGAAGTAAAATCTAATGTACAGCCAAAAAAAAAAACGAAAAATGACAATATGAGAAACAAATAGGCAAAGGTACAAACAATCATAGAAAAAAATTGAATAATAATAAAAACCTAAAACAAAAACATGTATGAAATCATCACAGAAACAGTTTTAATATTTTGTAAACTACAAGAGAATATGTCAAGAGTGTGATCCATATCGAAATAATTACTCATCATTTATACAGGGTGATTCAGAACATATCTAAAAAATATTTTTGAGTGTACAGAGAAATCAAAAGGGAAAATGATTTAAAAATACACTTCCGCACGGCACTGAAACTGATCAACTGCATATAAGGCGGGAATCTGCGACCGGACAAAAATAGAAAGAAATGACGCCGATTTTATAGATTTAATTTGTGGTTTTAATTAATAAAATAGTTTGACATACTCGATGCTACAACAACATTTTGGGTCCGTCTTACCCAGTTTCTACAAACTAATACAAATGTTTCTGCTCCTTGTCCGTTTTGAACTCGTAAGTTATTGGTAGCAACTATGATACGTTTTCGTAAATCATACAATAGTATGTATCCATTTCAGTGGGATACACTTCATTTTTTAAATATTTCCACAAAAAGAAGTCTAAATGATATAAGGTCAGGAGATCGTGGCGGCCATGGTACCGGTCCGCCTCGTTCAATTTCTTGGAAATAATGCTTGAACACGCTGTTCATGGTACGGATATAATTCAGTCTTGTGTATGATATGCCACACTCCTGCAATACGCCGTGGACGTCCTCGACCTCCATCTATTCCACGATTCGGTTTCAAATACTCTCGTGTTGCACTTGCACTACACTTGCACCCACTGCACACCGCGGTTAAAGTACTTGCATTTGGCACATGTTGACTGGAAAAGTAGTAGTAAAAATTTTAACTAGACCATCAATTAATGTAGAAGCAATTAAATGTGGCAATCGCAGTGATGAAAATTTTACCATATCAGAATATAGGCCTAATACATCTTCTGGTTCAGGAGTTATTATTAAAGATTATAAAAACTGTTCCAAATTACGAATTCTAACAAATTAATTGCTTACTTTTGTTCTATAATTAATGTTTTCGTTGAAATAAAGTTAATGATTGAATGATTGTAGATAAAACTTTGTATATATTACGAGCAAAAGTGACATTACTTCTCGAATGTATCATTTTTCGCTCTTAATGCATAAATAACTATTATAAATGTAGAGCTGCATTTAAAATTTCACTAACATTTCTTTTAAAAATACTAGGTGACCCGACAAACGTTGTTTTGCCATATGAATTATTTCTAGTGAATATTTTGGCAGTCGGCTTCATTCCTACTCGGTGCTGTTTACTGGGTGAGAAGTGACACTGGTATAACTGGCGGGCACACCTGATCTAGTGATAATCGATCAATTATCGACCAGAGTTAAAAATGATTAAATTACTAAAATGGCTATTAAAAAATAGGGGTTTGTGATAGAAGGGTAAAAATTAAGAGTTGTATGTATTTTTTAATGCCACATCATAAAAAAATAAAAATAAAAAATTGTGTACAAAAAATTTAAAAAAAATGTTTGGGGTGGACCACCCTTATCACTTAGGAGTATAAAAATAGATTGTGACCGATTCTCAGACCTACCGAATATACATATAAAATTTTATAAAATCGGTCAAGCCGTTTCCGAGAAGTATGCCATCTAACACTCTGACACGAGAATTATATATATATAGGGTGATTTTAAGGGGTAGCACAAATGAGACCACATATTCCTTAGGTGAAAATAAACCGATTTAACCTATATCCCAAGTCGCTTAATAAAAAAGATACAGGGTATCAAAGTTAAAATTTTACCTTCGATATTTGTAGATAACTTCTTAAAAAATCCAAATATTTACTTAAAATTCGTAAACCAGGGGTTTTTGCGGGTGAGAAATTCAAATTTGTTTCTAATTTTGATGTCACTAGTAGAGGGCGCCACCTATGGCACATCATGTTTCTTTTAAATGGCAGAATTGATTCTCCTACCTGTTTTATTTGAAAAAGGTATACCTTGCTAAAGTCGTTAGGAGTAACCATTTTTGAAATAATCCTATTTGAAATGCTGAGTGCACCGAGTAAAAACTATTTTGGTTTGAGGTAAAGTGCCTTTTCTGCTGAAGATACAGCAAAATATTACTTGAAAAAGTTGTTCAGAATGGTAAATTATGGAGACGTGCAAAATTTCAAGAAGATCGGCGAGGTTTGATGAAACCATTTTTCAACAAAGCAAGCAGATCTTTTGAAATTTTTACATCCCATAATTTACCGTTCTGAACAAAATTTTTCAAGTAACATTTTGCTATATTTTCAGTAGAAAAGGCAATTTATCTGAAACGGTAACAGTTCTCAATTGGTGCACTGAATATTTCAAATAGGATTATTTCGAAAACTGTTACTTCTAATGACTTCAACAATGCATACTTTTTTCAGACATAACAGGTAGGACTAAGCAGCAAAAAGTTCTGCTATTTAAAATAAACATGATGTGCCATAAGTGGCACCCTCTACTAGTGACGTCAAAATTAGAAACAAATTTGAATTTCTCACCCGCAAAACCCTGGTTTACAAATTTTAAGTAAATATTTGAATTTTTAAGAAGTAATTTACAAATATCGAAATAAAATTTTAACTTTGATACCCTGTATCTTTTAATTAAGCGACTTGGGATATATATGTTAAGTTAAATCAGTTTATTTTCACCTAAGGAATATGTGGTCTCATTTTTGCTACTTTATTTAAAATCACCCTGTATAGAATACTTACAATACACTTAAAATAATGAAATCTGCCAGATAATACCGAAACTATGGTCATGTTTGTAGACTCCAATATGCGTTTATATAAATTGTTCCTATTTATATGATTTCGAGCTATATAAACTCTTAGTGATTCTACTAAAAACCGATGTACGACTATTTTTATGCTTTCGTTTTCAATTCATTTTTTTTTACTGTGATCGCATAACAGGTGATAAAATACCATAGAACAACAACATGACAGCAGTATGACACCGCTGATGAAAATTTCAGCTATCGCGATTGAAAGAGAACCGTGGGAATTCAGCAATATGTGTCGACTCGTAATTCTTTACGTACCAGAGCTGCATCATTTGTCGCGCAGCTGAAAGCAAACTGCAAACGGTGTAATGAGCCCCTATTGTGAGCGTTTAGCTCTGAAAAATGCATATTTGCAAGCATTAATGCTAATATGTATCTGGAACGGCCTTAAAAATGGAAAAAGGAACGGAAATAATGTGAGTGCAACTCGTGCTAGATCTGCTAAAAGGCTTTCAAACTGTTACGCTTAAAAAATTTCACCAGTAAAACTCTATACCTACTACTCAGTTGAAAAGGGACTTTGATAATCATTAAATGCAATTTATTGCATCAATATTTTTAGAATCGTTGTTTTTATTTCATAATTTTAAAGAAAAGATAAGAATTTTAAATTTAATTTGCATTATTTTAATAGGTATGTGAAAAATATATTCTAGACAATCTATAAAACACTATATACTAGGTTCTAAAGTGATAGATTTTTTATGAAAAAAAAAAAATAAATTAAAAGAAATGCAAAACAATAATGGTAGCAACAAAATGAGGTATGTTTTTTAACGACACACGCTCATAAAAAAGTTGCTTGCATCATGTATTTTTGCTCTTTGAGATTCTTTTTAGTGAGATATAAGTGGTCTGCTTACTTCCTGCTCGGCCTAAGCGGCTCGACTTACAGGAAGCGACCTACATTGCAGCAGGTACTTAACGCAGACCTCTCGCCCTGGGCGATGAGCCATTAAATTTGTAAATGATACTGCAAGGAACAACTACTCCACGGACTAATTCCCCGACCGACATTGAATTACTCCTGCAGTATCTGTGTGAACAGCCAAGAACCCTTGTCGGGCACATCACCAGACATAGACCGGTTTCGGGCTTTTAGCCCTCATCCGTATGCCATAGGTGAGATGACCGACAAATGAACTGGCTGTTCCTTCATATGTATGTTCACATATAAACTAAGTGCAGGTGAGATATAAGTGGTCTGCTTATTTCCTGCTCGGCCTAAGCAGCTCGACTTACAGGAAGCGACCTACCTTGCAGCAGGTACTTAACGCAGACCTCTGGCCCTGGGCGACGAGCCATTAAATCTGTAAATGATACTGCAGGAAACAACTACTCCGCGGACTAATGCCCCGACCGGCATATCTGATACTGAAGGAGTAATTCAAACCATTTTGATTATATTAAACGGCTGTCTTGTTTTAGTGAATGCGCTTCCTGCATATTAAAAACGTGTTAAGATTAATTTCCCAATTTTTTTTAGAATGGTTATCAAGAAACTTTTCCTAAGAACGGAAAGAGCATTGCTTAGGTAAGTTACACACAAAAGTTTTAATAAAATACACGTTTAAATTTGACCCTTCGTTTTTAAAAAGTAGAGAAATGTTTATGAAGTTCTAGGTAAGCAAAGAAACCACTTTGGATTTTATTAGTTTAATAATTTAAATAAACAATTCATTACTAATAAAAAAAGTATAGAAATATTTGTTATAAAAAGGTTTGTTTTTCTTCTACACCTCAATAATAATAATATCTCTACCCCTCATTCTAATCACAGGATTAGCCCAGAAGTCGGAGACTTGTGCGGGAGAGGGGCGGCATATTATTATTAACAGGCCGCATTTGCGCCCAGGAACGACTTACGTTGGTAGGCCCTAACCACTATTCAGTGCAGGAATGAGGGAAACCTGGAAAACCTCATTAATTAGGGGGGTAGTCAAATATCAACCGGCATCAATCTCTCACATTGACCCAAGCTAACATTATTCCACCCTACCATACCCACAGAGAGGGTGCCAATCCTCTTTACGAATATAGCTTATATACGGTCTACCGGCAGCTGGGCTCTAACCAACTCCGTCTAGTCACCTCTATTCAAGTACTAACGCCTTAAACCGCGCGACCACTGACCGATCCAATAATTGTAGAAAAGCACGGTTAAATAAAAAATATTAAAAACTAATTATCACAAATGTTTGTTTCAATCGAGTCGAAATCAAGTATTCTATCTAAAACTATTGTAACGAGTTGCGAGATCCTGTATTCCAACGTCTTTCGATGCAAGACGTTTTACCTGCATCGAGTAAGATTAGTTAGGCCAACGTAGCACCCCAATGTCCTCGCGCAAGTGGGCGCGGAGGCAAAGCCCTTCGCCCAGCGAACCATAAGCAAGCAGGGATGATTCATGGCCCGCTGTAAGCACACCTAATCGTGCCGCTAAGCGGCTCGGAAACAGGAACATACACACATCAAGGTAGGCCGTGTATAAGGCCGCACATTCGCTAATTACGATTTAGGCGGCCGAAATGTGCGGTCAACTTTGAAAGTTACTGCTCCTCCGAAGCCGTACCAAAAAGCCCGACTTTCTAGCGCGGAATGGGGGCAGCACCGCACTGGCTCAATGTGTAACTTGACAAATTGTGCCTCGGTTGTACAATTCGTTTCTATTGCGGCTTAATTTTTTTTTTTATAAAAAAAATACTAGGTATATTATTTTAAAGGAAATGGTTAGAAACATTTCGATAATATTCAGTACTTTATTTGTTACATCAGATACAATTTATAATTACAAAATCAAGATTTGGTAAGCAAAGTAATCAGTAAAACAGAAATATTATTGAATATCGTAAAGGCATACAAAAATAATGACACAGTTATTGTTTAAAAACATATAGCATACATGTTTGATATTAGTGAATTTAAAGCAAACAACAATTTTTCAGTGTATATTTTTCGAAATTTAAACTATTTATGAATTTTATCCTAACTTATACTAAAAATTTACAATTTTATTTTGTTGACAGTTATTATAAAATATTAAAGTATGATTATACAAAGCTGAATTCCGAAGTACATATACTATCTGATGCAAATAAAAAGTAAATACTTAACGAAATTATTTTTGTATTGGCTAATTATCATTCAAAATATTCTAGCATATTTTGATATTACTTATCTTAATATCTGCGTGTTTAATAATAACGAACCATTCTCTAAGAATCCTCACAATTCATGGAATATTTTCTTATGAACCTTTTCACAATGGTCTGTAAGAAAACTATACTAATTAAAAAACTACTGGGTGTTTAAAAAAACTGAACCATTCTCTAGAAACCTTCATGGAAGTATAATATTCTTTTGATGAAACTTTTAACAGTGGTCTATATGGAAACTATTTTAATGAGAACAATACAGGGTCTTTAAGAGAATCGAATCATTCTAAAAATCCTAAAAACTTGGAATTAAAACTCTTTTTGGTTTTTGATGAAACCTGTTAAGATAGTTTGTGAAAAGCTATAAAAATACGTACTTAGGTAGGTATTATTATGTAGCTATATAAATACATACTTATGAAAAAATACAGGGTGTAAAATAAAGACCAATTCTCTAGATCCACAAAATTTATGGAATATTTTCTAATCAAACTTTTCACAATGGTCTGTAAGAAAACTATACTAATTAAAAAACTACTGGGTGTTTAAAAAAACCGACCCTTCTCTAGAAACCTTCATGGAAGTATAATATTCCTTTGATGAAACTATTTTAATGAAAACAATACAGGGTGTTTAAGAAAACTGAACCAATATTGAAACTCCCAAAATTCATGGAATAATTTTTTTTTTGCTTCGGATGGGTTGTCGGATGTACGAAAGACCGTTTTACATACAAAGTGTTGGAAAAATGTTGAACGTTAAAAAAATCTCAAAATTAAGAGAACTGACATTTTTTTTTACTCAACTTCCATCGGGGGTCTCTTAACGCACTAATTATCGAAAAAATACATGGTGTTTAAAAAAACGAACCCTACCTTTCTAGTATAAAATATTAAAGTATGATTATACAAAGCTGAATTCCGAAGTACATATACTATCTGATGCAAATAAAAAGTAAATACTTAACGAAATTATTTTTGTATTGGCTAATTATCATTCAAAATATTCTAGCATATTTTGATATTACTTATCTTAATATCTGCGAAGTATACACTACAAGTATAATTTTTGTCTACCACAATTTTTAAGTTGATTACTTGTGCTTGCATTTTGTTACATTCAAATATATTAACAACAAATTGAAACTACTACTATTGGCCAGTTTTGCTTATGTCTGCTAAGACACATAATATGAATTGGTACCATTGTGAATCTATTTATAATAAATAGGGTACCCAAATAGGCAAAGCGCTTATTTTGCATATTGTGCATGTTATATGCATATGAAATTTGAAATATTTGCATATATTCTTTCAAGAAAGCATATTGTGCATAAAATCCATTGAATTGAAAGCATGATGATGTTTGGCAAGCATTTTTATTCATTTTCATTTGAAATAGATTGGTTTACTTGAAACATATGGTTATTATTCCTGTCCTCAGAAAAGTTGGAAACATCAGATCAGGAACATCAGAATTTAATGTCCACATAAGGTTGAAAAGGCACTGTTTTAATTAAAATGCGCAGGCACCTGACTATTGGAAACCTGATTCTAGTATTGTAAGTACAAAGCGATTATCTCAGATAATAAAAATAAAATCTTGGTAAATTGTAATGTGAGAGGTAGAACAAGTAGGTAAATAATCAATTTCTACATTTTATTTCTGATTGTGCTTTAGAAGTTATCACGTCGATTATATTTTTTGTAAAGTTGTATATTATTTGTTAGTAAAATGGCGAGAGACAGTAAAGGATCAGTGAAGTAATAAATTTGCGTATTTCAAATCATTTTCATATTTTGGTTAAATATTTATGGGCCTATTTTTAATATTTCCACTTGCATATTTGGGTAACTCTAATAATAAATGTTCCTAATTCTGAACCATTCACTAAAAACCTCTTTCACTTATATATAAATATAAAATGCCTGAAAATACGACCAGAAAAGGACCAGCTCGGACCTGCACAGCAGGGACCTACAAATTCTACACATGAAGGTTCCCAAGTTATTTAATGGAGCATCACACACTAGACCGGCACCTGCATGCACCGTCATCTGCAACGACTATTACTGCAGGTTGTGTCACTGGCCTGTAATTTCAATGCTTGGCCGCGCTAATCCGACGTAAGTTTTGTTCCCACAAAAGTCAGGGATTGGTTTCAAACTGTTAGAAATATTCGACTAAGTTAAGTTGTGAAAGTGTCGATGAACTGTTGGGCACCCTAACTTGCCAACAACCTCTATTTACTTATTTTAAGAAAACTACAAGCCTTTCGTCAGATGGCTCCGCGAAATCTAATGTTTTGGCGATGTAGGCAAGAAGAATTCAAGAGCTCAAAATGTTTGATCTCTACAGTTCAGAAAGTAACAACCATACAACCAATACAACTTTCTCTTTGTATTGATAAGGTAAACCTAAAACTAGCTTTTTCCGTATCCTCCTCTTCATACAACATAGCTCAAATAAAAATGTCTTCTTCCTATCTACAATCAACTACTACTTAAACTTTAAAACGTTTGTCACACATATAACCTACACAAAAAGTTGCTGGCCCATGCAACCGTAATGTACTCTATCATTTAATTGGAAAACATCTCAAATAACTTGTTTCCAATGGGCCATTTTTTTCTATTTTCCTAACCATCTGAGTTGTGCTGAAGTATGACTACATCAAGTTGTCTACCTTCCCATAATACTCTAATATGCCTTACATAAAAAGTAGGTACTTTGTAATCTCTAAAAGGCACAATGTAATAATTCATATTAATTCTGATGAGTGTAAAATTTACTCGTAAGTTTAAGTACTTATTTGCAAATTGTACTTCTTCATCGATCTAATAATATCATAAGGTGATATTTATTAATGGTAGGTCGCTATAAAGCTAGTCTATTTCTTATCCTTCTTCATCTATAACTTCCTTGGAAGCGACTCTGGAACGAGGTATGGCTATGCCACTCTCTGCCAGATAAAGTTTGCCAACGTAAATAAAACCAGCGCAATTAGCTTCGCTAGCTTTGCCGCTAGACTTCTAGTTTAAAACAGTAGGAAAACGTACATTCGCTTCTGGCGATCCGTTGAGTTATCGAATAAACTTTTTCAATTTCCGGGAGCTTATTAATTAAACTGTATTTGGATTACAATTAGGTTTTATACAGGTAATGTTAGGCTCAAGTCATATGCATCGAAAGTCAGAATTACATAAAAAGACGTAACAAAAAGTATTTGTCAAATAAACCCCACAAATACAGAGTGTTTATAAAACATATAATTACTTATAATGGGTTTTAAGTTTTCACAGCCGGTGCTATTATATAATATACAGAGTGATTCACAACATATCTAAAAAAGTTTGGGAATACGTCATGAAAGATGGAGTTGCTAACGTAAAAAAAATGTAAAATCCTTATAGTTCTGTGGGGGCAGATCCGTTATCGATATTTGAGTCCGCCCCTATATTGATCTCGACTCCTGTTGTTGGTATTACGACTCCTACGGTTGAGACCGCTCTTCGGATATTGGTAGTCTTCCGCCGCCTCTGTAATTGGTCGCATTTCATACTTCCAAATGTTTCGCCTCTTTTCACTGTCGGCATTTTCAGTGGTGGCTCCGCAAAAGCTTCACGAGGTCACGGCATAACAACCCGGAAAATCAGTATATATCAAATATAATTATTTCTTAATATTTCCAGGAAACAAGAATAAATTGTTTTCAAATGTCTAGTAAATGTCACTGTCAATCGCTGTGAGTATAGCAGAAATAGTCGGTAACGTGGACCCACTACTATTACGAACTATTACAATTTTTTAATATATTTTTAGGTATTAATAATATTGTGTGAAACTAACTACTCTGTGGAATAACGTCCCAACCAGCGTTGAATTACACCCACAATATCTACCCATATATTCTTTATTATTAGCTTTTGTAACATTTTTTACTGTATTAGAAAGGTATTTTAAGCTAATATAAATCAAATCTCCTACAATTCCTCATAACAATGAAGTCATATGTACGCTCTCCGATACTAGACATCTAGGTATGCTAATGAACAATTCCACAAACAAAGCTTTATTCAATAATTATCTAAAGAAATTAATCTATATAAATTTACTAACCTGGTTTAATGGAAACACTCTATAAATATCTAACTTTACTTTAGACAGTGGGAACTCGAAAATTCAACCACAATATATGAGATCTGACCTATTTTTGCATTTTTAGGATTGCTTCTTCAGCTGGCCTTCTTTAAGTTGAGTTAAATATCTAATTCACACAATATTATTAATACCTAAAAATATATCAAAACTTTTACATAAAGGGTAAACATTATTTAAGTAGGTATTGCCATATTTAATTTAAAATTCATTGACAGGCTAATGTCACTTTTGTCATTGTCGATATTTAATTTCAAATAATTTATATAATAATTTTTATAGTTAGATATTTGACTCAACTTAAAGGAGGCCACCTGAAGAAGCAATCATAAATATGCAGAAATAGGTTAGATCTCACATATTGTGGTTGAATTTTCGAGTTCCCACTGTCAAAAGTGAAGTTAGATATTTATAGAATGTTTTCATTAAACCAGGTTAGTAAATTTAGATAGATTAATTTCCTTAGACAATTATTGAATAGAGCTTTGTCTGTGGAATTGTTCATTAGCATACCTGGATGTTTGGTATCAGAGAGCATACATACCTATGACTTCATTGATAGGAATTGTAGGAGATTTGATTTGTACAGGATTAACGATGACTTAGTACAAATATGTTAAGAGGGGATAGGGCAAAATAAGAATTAACGGAAATACACTTCAAAAAAATTCCATCCTTATTTATAAAGTCAACAAAAATTGTTTTCAATATTATTTTAAATCCTTATTTAACGCCGCCAATGTAGTAGAGTATGCAACCAACAAGCAAGAAGAAAGTCATGCAACAGTCGTTCAGTCGGTATCGCTGTCATGTCATAATTCAGTTCCTGTGTTTACGTTGTAATTTTGTGGTTTTCTTCAGTTTTAGTGCCTTATTTTAATTTTAATCGTTTTATTGTTATTAAATAAAGGAATATGTGTCGGTTACAGATATTTTCCCACAATATAGTTCGCCGGTTTGGTTTTCTAGGTTATGAGACAAGACTGCCGCGGTGAATCTATTCCTTTCGTTCGATTTTATAATGAATAAATATTTTATCTAGCTGTGCTGTACCTATAGGAAGTGTGTAATATCGGTAGTGAGTGGTTATAATGAATGAAAATGTAGTTTTGCCAGTTTGTAACGAAATAATGAAAAACGTATGCAAAATAGTGGAGTTAACTGGATTAACTGTTACCTACCTATCTATCAGGTATTATTACTAATAAAAATGTTAATTATTGTCGATTCTATATTTAGAAACGCTACAAAAAGACGACCGCATGGTAATTGACATTGTTGACAGAATGTATCTATGAATCTAAGCCATCTCAGTCGATTCTTATCATAGGCGCCGACTTTCCGTAGGAAAAAACGGTTTTGCCCGATTCTTTAAATATCGAGCTAAACTTCTGGAATAATTTTTTTATTGTTTTTTAGGCCTCCCTGAGCACCTGGTTAAATTTTTTGTACTTAGTCATAGTTAACCCTGTATTAGCTTAAAATACCTTTCTAATACAGTAAAAAAAAAATATTACAAAAATATTGCGTCACTGACTAATAGATATAATTAATTTCTTAATGTTCTACACAATTTTTTGTTGTTTATAATAAACTGTAGTTATATTTCACGCAAGTTTCGAATATTTAGTATTGTTCCAGATATAATAATTTTGTTGCGTAAAAAAGATAGAGCCACTTTATATTAATAAGTCAAAACTTTGAAATTATAAATTTTCTCGGGGAGATCATAGATTACCACTAATTTAATACATCATTCCGAAAGTCAGGGAAGCGGACAAAAAGCTGCAATCAGCTTTATTCTCGGGGTTGCGAAAATTGGAAAACGTTTTCGGTCCTCGGCTCCACCGCAATTTTACAACTCGAACAAATAACAATGGCTAAAATTAGATTCCAGTGATTATTTTGCTTGATATCGTATCACTTAATTAAAGCAATAATTCATTAAGTTTGATAATGCCGTATTGCCTGCTACCGCTCCCTCTTCTGTTTTGCTTTCGAATGTTTTGTTGTATCTTGTAACTTACGACCCGCTGCTTATTTATGTCCTGCTGACTCTTTCTCGCGTTTACGGCAATGAATTTAGGGTCCCTCATCTACCAAAACTTACCTATGTCCTAAAAAATATATTGTTTATCTCATCGATATAAGGGAGTACAAAAAATTTCAAAAAGACGGTGACAATAGGTCATGGAATGTAGTGATGCAATGTAATTTCAACAAAATGACATAAAAATCATTAAAATATGTGGGTATACGCATAGAATATTATAATTCTAGTTGATGTATATTTAAGTCATCTAACTAGATATTATTCAAAGCAGAGTGGTTATTAAATAATATTTTGTTATCAATCAGTATTGTTTTACTCCAATCGAACCCACTACCCGAATATAGAAACTTATATCGGCATGGCGGCAATAAGTCGTTATTTGAATGCAACGTCTGTGAAATTTATATTTTAAAATCTTCAAACATTATTTTCTTGAAAGTTTTGTCATGTAACACCATAATTTTTCATGATGTATGTATGTAGAACGACACGCTCTTTCAAATGGCATGATCAAAATTGGGGGTTGCTATTTAAAAAAATTGTCGATGACATCGTATCTCGAACAACGATGACGTCACAAATATGGGTCGTATGTCAAAAAGTGCCTTTTTTAAAAACAAAATCGACATGCCAGGGGATTTTTTCGAAAACTTCTCAATTTCAAAAATAATGAATTTTTTCGTTACTATTCGAAAGCACTGTATATCCACATCTACTCCCTCATAAGAAATATACCTATCTCACTTAACTAGCATGGATTTATGGAATTGTTTCGCTAATACTAATTCAATTTGTTTTGCTCAACTTGTTTCTGAGAAGGTGGACAAGTTAGAGCAAATCGATGTGGTTTACATGAATTCTTCCAAGGCATTTGATCGGGTAGATCACTTATAAGGATTTAATTCCATCCCTCAGTCTGGCATTCCACAAAGGTCAAATTTAGGACCGTTACCTTTTTTCACTTTGTTAATGATCTCAGTAGCGTAATCGATTGTGAAAAATTATTTTTTGCTGATGATTTGAAACTGTACAATGCTGTTAACTCAGTTGATGACTGTGTTAAACTTCAGCTGCAGCTAAACAATTTGAGTCGATGGTGTAAAAACTATTTCTTAATAATAATAAATATATAATGACGTCATTTACTCGTAAAAGTAATAGACTCAATTCACATGTGCTTGCTCGCTGTGATGCAACTAAGGATCTTGAAGTCCACTTTGACGCAGAATTAAGCTTTGCGTCCCAAATCGAGCACGCAGTATCTGCTTCCATTAAAACGCTTGGATTTATAATCAGATAAAGTCGGGATTTCCATGACAGTTTTTAAAAACCTTGTGTTTTGCATATGTAAGATAAAAGCTCGAATATTGCTTGCTTGTTTGGATCCCATTTTATGAGAGTCGTGTTAGATCCACTGAGGCAGTACAGAGAAAACTTCTGAAATATCTTGCTTATCGAGTTCAAGGTAGATATGCTGAACGTGATTGTAACCATAAATACTTATTAAGTCGATTTGGTCTTAATTTGTTGGATTTTAGAAGACACTACTATTATCTTAAATTTCTGCGTTCTCATAAAATAAGATTGACTGTCCAGAAAACTTAACCAACTTAACTATCTTCCTAGAACGTCAAACCGTTTTTGGTCTACTTTTCATACTCCTATAGCTAGAAAAC
Source organism: Monochamus saltuarius (assembly GCA_025584915.1). Taxonomy (NCBI): domain Eukaryota; kingdom Metazoa; phylum Arthropoda; class Insecta; order Coleoptera; family Cerambycidae; genus Monochamus; species Monochamus saltuarius. Next base: position 12,573,821 of record CM046722.1, read on the forward strand.
TAATATTTTATTGAAGTCAGGATATTCAATAATTATAGTTCTATTTGTGATAGGTGTAACATTTTCAACTGTTCCCTTAATGAGTCTTTTTGATGTTACTAAGAGTAGAGTTACTTAGGTAATTTTTATCTGTAATGGTAGCTAGTAGAATATTTATATCAATTTTTCCTTGCGTTGCATAATGCTATGATTTATATGATAGGCATCAGTTTGTTTAATAAAGTGTTATTATTATTAACTGGTTAATTTACTGTTGGACAAATAAAGTACTTGTCTGACGCTATTTATTTGTGGCATAATTTTAGTTTTTCTTTAGTTTTATTGGGTTTTTGCCACACTTCTGAAAACATAAAGATTAATTAAATAAGCCCTTGCGCCAAACGGATCAGTCAACTGCTTTTTTCAGTGTGAGATTTTTTGATTAGGCATACTTAGTTTCAAAAATAACCCTTGACTGATTTTTGTCTTGTTAACGCTTATATCAAAACAGTCCCTCCTATTATCCAAAACATCCTATTTCAGATATCTACTTCCCGAGTACATAAACTTTTTCCTTCCATCGAAAATTTGGATTGGAAACTATCTGGAATTTACATTTCTTTCGGCATTATCGACGCAGAGTGCCAATAAAAATTTGAGCCGGAGTCGGTGGCGTACTTTTGAAGTAGTGTGATGGTCTATAAAAGTCAGCCGGCCTCGTAACTTCACAAATAGATATTATGTAAAGTAAGTTGGAGATGGCAAACGGTTATGGGTGCATAACGCGGTCGCTGATTTATTGTTCTGATCCGATATAGCGGCCACAAGTGAGAGTGTTATTAGGGATGGATCCAGATAAGGTTTCATAAGGCAAGCGCAGCCCCTTTTGCCTCGTAGATGCAATATCACCCATTTTAAATAGATTTTGAAAAATTTCTACAATTTTATTTACAGTTTATCATCGTATGAACTTATTTTATTTATATTTTTATTTTATTACCCAATGGAAAAATTGCAAGATTTTCCAAATACGCGCAGAAGAAAGATTTGCCTGTGATAATTAAGTACGCCTATTAGTGCAAAGTGCCAGTTACGTGTAGTTTATATGAACATTGATTAGTTTTTGTCTCGGTTTTTGTTGATTATACCATTAACTTCCATTCAGATATAGCCTGTTTTACTAGGCTAAGTGAATGACTTGTAGAAAAAATATCTTATGAAAATTTGTTTGTATAAAAATTATTTTTTAACTTTTAAACGACCACTCAACGTGAAGGACCCTGTATAGTATATCTTGATCCAGCTTTAAACTTTTGTGGAACGAGTCTTCTATATGAAACCAACAATTAAGGAAAAAGGCACACGCTTTGTAGATAAGATCAGCAAAGACTATACGTCTCTGTTTTCTCAAAATTATATTCAACCGATTTCCAATATACGAGAGAAAGTGTCACCGTTTACTCCAATCTCCAGTTTTATCGGTGCGACACTTCCGGAATAAAGAAAATTGTTTGTTCAGAAGGGCAGTAGTGACTGTTTCCGTTTTATAGTGATGGCACGCATCGACGCAATCTTCTAGAGTGCGTTGTATCATTCCGATCCACAACCTATAAAGCCACACGAGCTACTCGTACCTCAATTATGCCGCCATCTACTTTACGTATAAGTCTTATATACAGGGTGTACGTGGTTTGATTGTCATTATCGCAATATGACCTAGATTTCAAATTCACACATATTCCAGAATAAAAATATTTATAAGTATACCACTTCTAGCATGGTAAGAGAGTTTTTACTGGTAAAATAAAACGTTTAGTTGGCATTTGTATATTTCTAGAGATAATTGCGTTTTTCAAACAAAAGAATCAGCTTTATACAAGATTAACTATGTACAAATATTTTAAAAGGGTATAGGGAAAAATAAGAATTAACGGAATTATCTATCAAAAAATTTTCTTATTTATAAAGCAAACATTTTTTTTTTCTTAAACTTTATTAAGTCCTTATTTATCGCCGTCACTAGCTTTCTGTTAGCCGCGAAGTTAGGTATATTCAGCTAAAGTTCAAGGTGTCAAACGTAGTGACAGATCATCGCGTTGACACGCGTATCAGTTTACGCCGCTTTGAAAGAAAAATAATTATTTACAAAATGTAGATTATTATTTAATGATTTAATGGGAAACATGTAGGCCACTCATACAAGGTGCACTTCACGGCGATAAATTTTTACACTTCTTGTGTTGTTGAGGAATTAAATTCTGTTAATAGCAACAACATTAACGGTAATCGATAATGTTTGCATAAATAATTTTAAACTATAACATCCTAAGATGTTTACAGTATTCTGTAAAAATGTTTCTTAGAACCTTAGAATAAAACTAAGCTTCACATGTTCTTTGAGGTTTGGAGAGTATGCAACTATTTTTGAACATTTGCTGACTAATTTTAAACGTTTTATAGTAATTAACTAAAGTGTTTTATGTCGGATATTATGTTAGTGGATAATTATGATAAATCTGCAAAGAGTGAAAATGTAGTTTTGGCAGTGTGCAACGAAAGAACGAAGAACGAATACAAAATATTGCAGCTAACCGGATTCACTGTTATCTATCAGGTACTTAGGCATTATTATTAATAAAAATGTTTATTTTCGTCGTTTCTACACTTGACAATGCTGCAAAAATTGACCGCATGGTAGTTTACATATCTAGCCATCTCGGACGATGATTGCTTGTCAAAGGCGCCGACTTTTTGTAGGAAAAGAGGGTTTTGCCACATTTTTTAAATATTCAGCTAGAATTACGTCTTTTAGACCTCCCTGAGCACGTGGTTACAATTTTTGTACTTAGTCATAGTTAACCCTGTATCCCAAAAATACGCCAAAGTTTTATCTAAACACCGATTTCTGTCACAACAATGTTCGCAAGCAACTAATAGCCATCAGGAACTTTCATCAGAAATTGTTCAACCTCTTCTTTAGTTAAAATCTTGACCTTCTTTGGAATATAAAGCCTTGTCTTCATGAACGAGCAATTTGCAAATATTTTCGCTAATTTCACAGATTTTGATTTGAATTATCAGTGACGGGAAAATGTCAACAAGCAAAATAATTCATATGAAACGTAGTAGGCTGGTGGTGTTAATTTTAGACATATGTGCCAAATTTAAATCATTTTTATTAAGTAGTAAACTCAGAAATTAAAAGTGCGAAATGTAAAATGCTTAAATATGGTGGCCAATGTGGAAGTCGGTATAGAACACTGACTAATAGTTCACATGTTTACATGGGGTGTTCAAAATGCCTTCCCAGATGTCGGTCACATAACTGAAATCTTCGTAAAAAAATTGAAATTTACATTACGCGGTACCTAACGGGAATTTTTGATATCGTTGGAAATATTGAAAATTCTTTCTCGTAACTCATCTTCGGTATTAACTTCTGTAGCGTACACAACTTCTTTAATACGTCCGCATATGAAATAGTCCGAGGGGTTTATGTCGGGAGATCTGGGTGGCCAACTAATTGGTGCATCTTGGCCCTTACTTATCCAACGGCCACCAAAGTTTTGATTAAGCCATTGTCGAACAGGTAAATTAAAATGAGAGGGGGCACCGTCGTGCATATACCATAACTGTTGTCTTAAATGTAAAGGTAAATCTTCCAGAGGTTGGTAAAGCATATTTTCTAAAAAATTCAAATATTTTCTTCCGTCTAAATTCCTGGGTCTACAAATTCAAACCGAACGTGTGTTCAAATCTTCCCTGCATAGTGACATGTGGAATTTCATCTGTCCACACGTGCATATTATGATAATTGAATATTCCTTGCTTCTGCTAAGGTCTGAATGTAACGGACAAAAAGGAATGAGACAGTTGGAAGGAATGCAACTAACCATTCGAACAGTTCAACTGCTGTTAGCAAATTGGCAAAAAATGGTGTCCATGAACAACAATTGCTGAAGACTGCTCATAAGAATCCGAATTCTATAAAACCATACTTAAACATCGACCAAGAACACAGTAAGATCATAAATACTATGCGTAGCAATAGACCTACTATAGTATAAAAAATTTCTAATGTTGAGTAAAATTTTAATATCTGTATCTTTACTTATAATAAATAAATAGTTGTTTTATTGATTTTTTTTGTCAGACCGAATATGTCTCTGACATAGACAAATGCCTCATAATTTTATGTAAAATTTCTCAAGCACATTTCTGGATAACAGCTCGACACCGAAATCGGTGCTTTTGATTGCCATAAAATTATCTTGTACATTGTCAATGTCCTAGGGATATTATAGCTGATAACTTTGATAAGCTATAGAAATTTAACAGCAGCACTGAGGTAAATTCAGTGACCTTGATTCTTTCCATCACTAACCTTCATACATCGAAGTATCAAACTGCTGCCACCCTGTATGAACAGATATCACATCGGAAAAGCCGTACAGCTCCTAACCATATCTGTAATTCAAACCTAGATTAAACATTGTGATACGGCGCTGTGCTCACGACAGCCTTTTAAAGTAATTGTGTGTGTATGTGTGGGTGATTATATCTGGAGACAAGCGAGCATTTAATGTCTTCTTGCTTGTTTGAATATATATTCGCTCTGGGCTTTGAAAAGTTGTGAGCGCTCGTTATTTTCTCGGCTTTATTTTCCCGCACATTAGGGCAGTAAATGTCGGATTGCTTTTTATCGATTATTCGATTTGAACCAGAATAAAGAGCAGGATGAAAATGTATTGATACGATTATTTATAAGATACAGAGTGATTTAGAAGTTATTTAAAAAAATGGTGAATGTACACGGTACTCTTACAAATACAATCTTTTAAAAATAAAATAAAAAAGTGCAGTTCAAAAATGATAGTGATGTGATTTTTGTTATTTTTTACTTATCTGCTTTTTTCAGTGTGAGAATTTTTGGTTAGGCAAACTTAGTTTCAAAAATAACCCTTGACTGTTCCTTTGGCGCAAGGGCTTATTTAATTAATATTTATTATTTTTTCAGAAGTGTGGCAAAAAACCCAATAAAACTAAGGAAATACTATTTTATTTTGATAAGTACCAGTTTCTTCCGACAAAGAGAGTTTCTGTAACACCCTGTATTGCACCGACAAACTTTTAACAGGTTTGCTATGGTAATGCCGCTTTGTAATGTGTTGTCCTCTCATATCCTTGGCTTTTGAGCTAATCTCTGAAATTACAATAAAGGTCAAAGGTCAGAAATACGAATAATAGTGTCTCACCGTATTCTCTTCAGTTTAGATTTTTGAGTTTCAAAAAGCTCTAAATTATTTAAAAACATTCATCTGTTCTAAGATATATTATGTAAAATTTTAAAACCTGTATTTGGAGAAAAATTATGATTAAATTCAAGCAAATGATTTGCAAACTGTGAAAAGCCAGTGGAGGTAGGTTTTAGAGAATTCAAATGTTCCTTCAATCTAATGCTCAAACTTCGAAATATCCTAGCAATATAAACCTAGTTACATGTGTCACAGGATAGCTCATATCTTCCTGCTTTATTTTTCTTATCAATCAATCTTTATGATTAACAAAACTATTTCCATTAGAGTATGAGTTATATTTTAAAGATGAATAAGCTATTGTCTGAAGCTTATGTGGCATAATTTTATATTTTCTTTAGTTTTATTGGGTTTTTGCCAACTTAGTTTCAAAAATAACCCTTGACTGATCCGTTTGGCGCAAGGACTTATTTAATTAATCTTTTTATTTTTAGAAGAGCTATTCTATAGTTAATTATATTTCATTCATATTTTAACAAAATATTACTCTTTGAGAAAATCTTAAATTTAGTGCCATTTTATGAAAGAAAACTGTTGAATTAAGTAGATATAAGAATGCTTGGATGTCATGAATATGCAAATATTTATATCTAATATACTTTATTACTGAATTAATGTAGATACACTTCTAGTACATTATTATACTTAAATACAGATTAGATTTTCTCCGTGTAAAAAACTAACCCTGGTTCAAAATTTGCTTATTTAAAAAAACTAGAAGACTAAATTATGACGCAACCTGTTATCCTACCCCCCCTTGCCCTTCAATGTTTTGAAAAATTCAGGCAGACGTTCAAAAAACTTGTTGTGTCGCAAGCCGTTTGAACCCCAGAATCAGTTTATATTAAAAGAAGGGTGTTATTGTGAAAAATAAAATTTGTCTCATTAACTTTATGTTGTCGCTGACGCTTCAGGTCAAATGCTCCCCTCGTTTCATCTGATATTTATAAATTAGTGCAGAAAAGAGAAAATCACACTCCCTATTCATTATGTCGAGTTTCCTTTTCGCTGTTACTGTCACAGAAGGATGATTTCAATTTAGTCCCGAATATTTTTCAAATTTACGAATGCGCGCACACCAAACTTTCAAAAATTTAATTAAACTAATTCATTTGGCTGGCCAAGGTCTTTACGAGTCTCGAAATAAAGGCAAACATTATATTATTTAAAGGTGTAATATAAAAGAAATATGGCCCGTATAAGCCATATAGGGTTTTATTTATGACGGGGTCACTCCTCGAACGATAACCAAAGAGTTTTTTATTCCCAAATGCGATCAGATTTACTAGTTCTACCGTCTTTTATTACGAATCGGCAAACATATATTTTAGCAAACGTTACTTTTATTGCCTAAAAACTAACGTTTACGTCTATCCCTGCTGGTAAAAATTTATTTGATTTGCTTTGTTTTAAACTGCTCACTGGGATTTGTCCAGCCTTGTGAATGCTGTGTGCACGTTATGATGGCTATTCTGTTGATACTGAAAGAAGTAGTTATGTATTATCTGATTTTCTGTATAACAGGCCAACATCTGCTAATAATAAGCTACTGTTATATTAAAATATATAAATAATTACGATAATTTAAGTACCTATATTATTTATTTATTTACAATAAAGGGAATCCAACAGAATTTCTATAGAAATTCCAATCATAGAATACCACTTAAGATTACATTAACCATATAACTATGTGCATTGTATACAAAAAATAAAGATGAAAAAAGAAACATATATACTTATGTGTAAAAAAGAAAATGTTCATATGAGATAGAGAAACTTATATCTAAAGAAAAAAACATATAATCTAAAAAACATAAAAAAATGACAATAAATTTTTAACAAAAAACATTAATAGCACAGCGCCTGATTTGATTAAATGATTTATCAAACAAATCTATGTGACTGAAATACTCATTGTAGTTTTTCTGGATTAAAGTAATAGGTGAATTGCAGCTATAATTATTAGGATTTACATTTAAATAAAATAAATTTGTCGATCTTGTTGTACGAAGCTTTATGTTAAAATTAAGCCTACTTAAAATATAATCAGTCAATATTATTATTTAGGGGTTTGTATAAATAAAAACGTACGATATTAATCTACGAGAGGATAACTTTAATATTCTATAGTGTTTTAAGTTGATTTCATAAGGTCTATAATGCAGATGCCTATTAAACCTGTAGTTTAACATGTTAATAAATTTTATTTGAACTTTTTCTATCCGTTCTATATATTTAACATAATTTGGGTTCCACACAATACTAGCAAATTCAAGGTGACTATGAACAAGAGAATTATACAAAGATATGACGGATGCCGGTTTAGTAAACGATTTAGTATTTCTAGCAATAAAGCCCAAGTTCCTATATGCTTTTCTAGTAATATTTTCAATATGTGTATCAAATACAAGTTTTGAATCCAGCATAACACCTAAATCCTTGACAGATTTGACTTTGGTAAGTAACGTATTGTTAATATGATAAGGAAACAGATAATTTATTGTTAGTCTAGATAATGTTATGTAATGGCACTTATCAATCAATATTAAGGTAGAATTTGTTGAGTTTACAATAGTTCTGAAATCTACACAAATCGGATTGAAAATTGGTACAGTCATTTATATCATTAATTGTTTTATAGACTTTCAAATCATCTGCATATAAACAATAATTAGAATACATGAAACATTATAATAGGTATATCTTAATATTTTAGCTTCACTAACAACAATCGTTGTGTTTCAAATAAAAGTTTTAGCTTTATTTGGTTTTATCCAGCATTTTGACGTTTTTAAAATGCTATCAATTTTGGATATTGCTATCAACATTATTTTGCAATTGTATCATTATGTAACATTGAATATTTGAACCAAAATGGTCGAATTTCTTTTACTTCAAATGTAAGTAAATAAAACATTATCTGAATGATTTCTTACATTATTGTTCTAGTTTTTCTTTAGTTTTATTGGGTTCGTGGCAAAAACACAATAAACTAAAGAAAAACTAAAATTATGCCACAAATAAATAGCTTCAGACAATATTCTTGTTTTAGACCCATGCTTTGTACTGTATGTCCGTTTTCTCATATATACCTTTAGATTTCTGCGGAAGTTAGTTTCATGCTACTATGTTGGCTTTTTTCATAATTTCAAGCATCTAAGGTCCTTCTAAAAGGATAGTAGGATTATATAGGTTAATTGTATTTTTTGGTAAAAATCGAGGGGCAAAATATAAGATTTCCGCTGATATCTTGAAGAACAAAATAATACATGATGTTATCAATCAAGGTTTCGGCTGAGCGGTATTCTTGGCTCTAGCTAGTTTTCTATAAAAGATCCTTGGTCAGGAAGACAAAGCATGGTAAGGCAAAATGACCGTCAAAATATGATGCTCGCCGTGAAAATCCTCTCACATTCCCACTCTCAAAAGTGGTATCGTTAGATAGTTAGCTTCTTACAAGAGCTATGAGCAGACGACACAGAGGTTACAGTTTTGCGAGGATATACATATATTTATTTGAAAGACAAACCAACCTAAACAATCACATAATTTTCACTGATAAACCAACGTTAGGTTTCGGAGTTCAGTAAATCTGTTTGTTATAGATAGTTACTAGAAATGCAAAATGGTACCTTCATAATAATCGCCAGAAAAAAAAAAAAAAAAAGAAAAACAAAAAATGGCTTCACGAAAATCGATGTCCATTTGATGAAATAAAGTAGGTGGCATCCAACATAAATGGTGAATGATTTCTGAAGATTATAACCTTTACTACCGAGGTTATTGCACATTGAACGTATTCCTCTGATCTATAAAGCTTTCATCCCTTCCGCTCTCTGTTGAGCAATTCAAAGTTAACTTGACAGTATTTGAACAGTAATTAATTCACGCTAAAAGAAAAATGTGGTGTAGAACGATTAAGTGTGACGAAAGGAAGCCTTGTAACATTGTTTGTAAAAACCGTTTTAATGTACGTTTAAGTGGAAATGCAGGTTTAAGTTTATCGAAAAAATTAAAATATACAGTTGTAAAAAATCAATTATACTTTACTGTTAAGGTTCCAGAATGTATATAGGGCAATTTTATTTAGAAAAGCAAACCTTTTTTCTCATTTATTGTATTCAATGCTTCATTCATGGATCGGTCAGTGGTCGCGCGGTTTAAGACGTCAGTACTTAAATCGAGGTGACTAGATCGCTGTGGATTCGACCCCCGCAGCCGGTAGACCGTATATAAGTTATATTCGTGGAGAGGATTGGCACTTTCTCTGCAGGTATGGTAGGGTGGAAGAATGTTGACTTGGGTCAATGTGAGAGATTGATACCGGTTGACGTTTGACTACCCCCCTAATTAATGAGGTTTTCCAGGTTTCCCTCATTCCTGCACTGGATAGTGGTTTGAGCCTACCAACGTAAGTCGTTCCTGGGCGCGAATGCGGCCTGCTTAATAATATGCCGCCCCCTCTCCCGCACAAGTCTTCGACTTCTGGACTAATTCTGTGATTAGAATGAGGGGTAGAAATATTATTATTATTATTCCGATACTAAATAACATGTTCTGTATTTGCTCCTGCCATTTTCTGATGTAGAAGGCATTTATAAAATTTCGTTCACTACATTAAATTACCTGTTTTATTCTGAAAACATAATAAACAAAGGTAACAAATAAGGACTTTTTAAGAATGTTTAAAAATGTTATGCTTTTACTTCTTATTTTTCAAATAAAAACAAGTGATTTAATGTGAAATCAGATGGCATATTTTTATAAAAACCTCAAGTAAAGCCATGTACGTGGTACTAACCCAACAGTATTGTCGCCGTAATTGTCACGAGCGGACCTATATTGTAAACAACGTAATAACTTACGTGTAACAATACGGTAAGTTCACCACATCACCACTAATAACTGTAGCATTACCTACACAGTATTTACACTTTGTATTTATGACCCACAAAAATGCAAAAATACAAGAAACAAATGCGTGTTTACTTCGCCAACATAATCTTTACCTGTATCCACGGAAACAAAGCACGCTAAGCAGCGTATAGCGTCACAGCAATGATGTCGCGTTATCGGCCACGTGATTTTGTTTACATTCTATGGCAATTTATTAATGTTAATATTTTAATTGTTATGTGTAATACATTTTAGACTAATAAAAATTCGTTCATCTTCCATTGAAAAGTACCAAAACAAAAATTGGTGCCTGTAAGTATAAACTTATTCTATTACATTAATGCCTTCTCCACTCTCGCCTTCACTCATCTTCCGAATATCAATTTGGTTTTCACAAATTTAAATGGAAGAGAGGTTTGTCGCCACTTTTTACGGTCGCACAGCCCCCTGGGAAGGGAATTATGTGTTAATGAAAAGCACCTAAATAAATATAATTTACTTTTATCTCTAATTTTGTAATATGGAATGAGATTTATTTTTCATGAATTTTAGATTAGATGATGGAAAGTTTTAATTCGTCCCATGAAGGTAAACTCAAATTTTGTTTAAATTTAATAAGAGGGTATGCTCGCTTTTAGGGACAGCACGGACTGACATATTTCACATCCCTAATGCTAAAGTATTAAAGAGTACTAAAACATACCAGGTGCATCACTGGTAAATACAAAAAAATCAGAATGGATCGATTAGTATATATTAATAAGTTTCTGTCTAGAAAATTTTTCGTATGATGCATGAGTTAAAAATTTGTTATTATCAAAGTTTTTGCGTAATTAAAACTTCAAAACTCTTTAAAAGGTTGCTTTATGACTTTTAACGTAGAAAAAAATAAACAAAAAATTATATGAAAATTTCTTCAAACATTCACTAAAACATCTTTAAATTTTTTAATTCCGCCCAATACTTAATAAGAATTTTGATTTTAAAGTTGAAACTTGTGTACAAAAAATTAGTAACGGTGAAAAGTCACTCATTCGAGTTAAGTATGCCAACGGTATAAATTTAGTATTTCTTACGTTACAATGGTTTTTGGCGGTTTGTTATCACTTTCGTATAAAAACACAATTGTAAAAAACAGAAATGAATATTATAATACACACCCAACGAACGTAAAATTAGTGGATTTCAAATTTACTTTTTAGTAGGTATTATTTGGAAGTGTTGGTTGGTAGTTTATTTAATTGTGTTTTTGAAAATTAAACACTATGGTTTATTTTATTGCGGAAAGGATAGATATCATTTTGCTTTACTTATCAAGATCGGCATGTCAGGAGTTAGGAAAAACATTTGAAGAGACATTGTCGTAGCTAATAAAAAACGAGAAATTCATCTTGATCCTACATTAAGTACGAGGCAGCTAGCATCTATGTTTGGGATCAATCGAACTAGCATACAAACCATTTTGAAGAAGAATAAATTCCATCCATACAAAATACATTTAGTCCTGGAACTTCATGAGGATGATTATGACCGCCGTTTGTATATTTGCGAAATAATGAGTGAGCGAGCAGGGAACAATCCACAGTTCCTTTTTCTGTTTCTGTTTTTCTGATGAATGCAGTTTTTTCTTTAACATGACGGTAAATCGTCACAATTGCCGTTATTGGTCAGATTAAAACCCAAGAGTTTTTCACGTGGTGCATACACAGCAACCGGAAAATGTAATTTTTTTCAAAGTATTGGGAGGAATTATAAAACTTAAAGTCTGTTGTAAAGAGAATTGTAAGAGCTTTCAAAATAAATATTACTCAACCCCCAACGCCATTTAAATATTTTGGAGTGATGCTTACCCTTGCGTGGGGGTGAAAGTGGCGGAGTCTAAAATACGAGCAAAGAATGTCCCCCTTTAATCTAAAATCGACGGAGCTGAGCGGTTTTCTACAATCTATTGATGCAGTTCCTGAAAATGCCTCTGTTTCGTTTTCATTGAGCCGCCCGGTATAAGTACTTTATGCTATCAATGTTTTTAAAAGCATAGGTTGTGCGCTTAATAAAATCTAGCCGTTTATATGATTCAGCAGTGATAATTTGAATGTGATTATTAAATTTTAAATTATTCTTAAAGTTCTAAATTTTATATAATTAAACATCTAGCTAAATGGGTGTCACAATTTTATAGGAGAAAATGATAGGATCCTTGGATCTAGAATATAACATTATTTTACATTTATCTAAATTAAGATATAACTAATTTTGACAGACTATTGATACAAAGCAATCAAATCCTGCTGCATAGTTTCATAATCCATATCAGCTTTAACTTCTCTAAAAATCTTGAAGTCATCTGCAAAAATAACCTCTCAGAATGGGTACATTTGGGAAGTTCATTGACAAAGACCAGGAAAGAGAAGGCTCAAGATTGGACTCCTGCGGAACTCCAAACTTTGCCAAGAATATATAGAACTTCATACCCTTATCTGATACAAGCTGATACCTAGGTACTAGAAAGGTAAAATGATACTATTAGATGATCACTAAATCCATAATGAATTATTAGCTTATCCAAGACAATGTCATGATTAACTCTCTCAAAAACTTTAGCAAAGTTTGTGTAAACTGTGTCCACTTGCCAGCCCACATCCAAGACCTGACTGACTTCATTAACAAACATGGAAGATTAGTTTCTATGGACCTCTGTTTATAAAACTTATGTTGATTAGGAAAAATATCGTGCTCACGATAGCCATGGAGCTTCTTACGAAGTTTGGCTACAAGATTATCAAGCTTGTTCCTTCAAAATTGATAGTTTTCATGTACTCATACTACATATTTATGTCGTTACTTTTATCATTATTTTGCATTAGCTAATGGAAATATATATTAATACAATACATACTAATACATTGATTCAACAAACACAGTTATAAACTAATAAAGAAGTGTACATCATATTAACAAATAAAATCATTTATTTGGTAAAATTTTGTTCGACAAACAGCATTCATTAATATTATGAATCGTATTTTTTCATTGTTCTGCTGCTAGTTTCCGACGTGTATGTTTGGTTACATATTTTAAAATCACCCTGTATTAAGCAAATCAAAATTATTGGTACCTAAAACAGTTTTCGAAATTTGACATCCTACTTCTTTTCCGATGTTTTCCTATCTCGAGGTATTGATACTTCGTAAACAATATCCTTACAATCATGTCACTTTCCAAATCGAACCATAAAACAATATCTGATTAATTTTCACTCGATAAGCCCGACACCGCTTTTTAATAATATTTATGGTGACTTTTATGAATATAACACCTTTTACTTTACTAGTTGCTGGAAATAAAGGCTGCCCCCATAAATTAATTTTATAGTACATTTCCTTTTTATTTGTTTAATAAAAGCCAGCAATATTTATACCCATCAACTTGTTTTATTGCAGTTGTTCCTTAATTTTAGGTTTTGAGGAATCGGATACAATTTTTATTAAGGTTACGACGTAAAGGAAGTAAATTATATTTCCTAAAAGTATTTCCCCAACTTCCGGTCCTACGAATAAAAAAACGTATAAACAAGAAATTCGTGAATGTGAATCAAGTTGAAGTGGAGAAATATTACAAGAGCAATAATAATATCCTTGAAAAGTGCCTTGAGAGCGTAGTGTTGACTGAATAGTAAATACGTATCACTGAATTGAGGTACATGCCCTGAAAGAGATGAAGAATCGCATTGCCTTTATCAAGTCGTTGAAAGTCTAAGGCTAGAATGATGCGCTCATGCGATTTTCTGTAGCAGATTGTTTAGTTAGTAAAATAAGACATACCCTTTTATGCAAGTATGCGCAAATGCTATTACGACCGTCCTATAATTAGGCCGCTATATTGAAATTATTAAATGAATTATTTTGAGCTCCATATTTATCGTAATCAGTCTATTTTTGGCAGGAAGCTCTAAGGCCGCATTTCATTGAGGTTGGTCCGGCCTAGGCTAGTGGCTGGAACAAGTTGCAGCTATAAACTAATGGGGCTATATTTCTAGCATATTTTTTTAGTTACGTACACTCCATAGACAAATTTTTCGTTTCAATTATGTTCAGTATACACAGTCATGCAGACCAGCGACGGTGAAGACAAAGCGCTCGCGAGAAAAAAGAAAACGAAAAGTTAAAAGATAGTGGGTACACGATATTACTGTCTTTTAATTATTCCCGTAATTTTAACTACCTCCAGTCAGGCATTTTTCTTAATTTCTATATCTTTATAGCCCACATTTTGAGGGTCATATAAGTATAGACAGCTTTTTACAGTGTCTATAAACAATTCTGTATTGTTACTATCTGTTTTCTTCCTCCATTAGTAGAAAACAAAACTAACTTAACTGTGGAGTGGATCCACAACTATACGGCTGTCTACTGGTGACTGAGATTGTACAGGGACGTAGATACTCACGTGGTATAAAAGCAGAAATCGAATTGGTCTATATAGGATCCCGCATAGCTGGTCCCGCTTGAAAATGTAAATTATTACAAACATGGCTTGTGCCTCCTAAACTCAAAAGCAAGCTCATCGTGTACCAACCTGTGTGAGTGTATGACCATTTGCTATACTACATTTCAAATTTGGCTGGACCAGCCGGGCTGCACTAGCCTGGCTGGACCAGCCTCAGTGAAATGCGGTCTTTAAGCTCCACACTCACTTGCGAATCTCACCGCGAAACTCTTCGCGAACTCAGTCGCGTTTCATCACAGCCAACCTCGATGCGTTACTTCACCGCGAACAGGTCAAAGTAGGTCATGATTCATCGCGTTTTGGACAGCTGATGTTATTATATCCGTTCAGTTGTATTTGGAAAATACTTCGACGAAAATATGAGGACGAATGAGAAGGCTCTTTTTATATTATCTATTTAGAAATTTTTCCAGATATCGAAAAAGATCGGGTATAGGCCTAAATAGTTTACTAATAATTGCTTGTTATTCGTCAGCTAAACCATATTTTACCAATTTATACTTTTTTCTAACACGTCATTTTAATAAATAACAAAACTTTATTCCTTCAAAAAAAGTTCCAAATACAAATTTATAGGTAGAGGTTTCGCGTTGTAAAGTGATGATATAAGCCAAATTGCACAATAAAAAAACAGACAAACAAACGGTATGAGTGTTTGAACTACGAGAACAAGATTTATAATAATAAAATATCAGACAAATGATTGGTACAAGAATATAAAAAAATATATAAATAAATAAAAAAACCCACATGAGTAATAAAAGAATAACAGTACAATTCCAAGTTACTATTCGCTCAAAACAAATGAACAAAGTTTCAATAAACTTATTACAAAACTAGCTAGCAATTTGGCAGTACCAGTCTTGTTATATTGAAATTTGTATATAACAGAGGTGTTGAAGATGCTATAACTAAAGCCAAGTCTTTCTGATAAAGCAATTCTTCATATATAACTAACAAAGTGGGAATTCGTTTCTTAAGAGGAAAATAAGTTAGATTATCCAAAACATCCGCACACTGGCAAAGAATTGGTTAAAGAGTTAAAAATTATGGAATTATATAAAGTTAAGCGTGAATCCCAAGAGTTAATTTCAGACTTGGCCATTAAGATGACAGATCCCACTGCTTGTATGGCTTTTGCCACACGATAATCTGTAGTTCTATATGTCTCTTTATAGAAGTAGGTATATCGAATTCATTTGAATTATCTTAATATGTTTAAAGAAAAATAAAATAGAAACTGTAAATTTTGGAATATCGCTGAAAACTCTTTTACAATTTTATTTTTCTGTTTTTTTTTTAAATTAATTAACAGTTCATATTCTTACTTCTCTAGCGCAACAAAATAAACTGCTTATGTTTCAAACTTTATGATCTGTGGTTTGAATATCAATATATTGCCACAATCTTATTATTTAGGCAGGTATATGAAAAAGGGTCACGCGGCCACGCCCTCTAAACGCCTTCGCAGTTTTTTGCAGATTAAAATAGTGGCCATTTATTTCCTTCGTTTGAATAAATGCGTATTGTTACACAGTACGACATCTAGCAGTCTCTCTTGGTGTATATACTCAAGGCTAATACACAAAAATTTAAATCTGTAAATAGTTCTGCAAATAATAAAATGTTTTATTAATATTATATTCTTTTCTCAAAATGATTTTTACAGACAACTTTCCAGAGTTTTTACCTTATAATAAATCCTGTATGAGTACCTAAATCTACTTAGGTATAGTATAATATTTTAGAACGAAATGTAAGGATTTTTCTCGAAACTAACTCGCTCAAAGGTCTCTTAGAATGCAAAACGCCTCTGGTTGAACTTTGCATATTTATGCAGCTTGGGTGTAGGCGAAAACAACAAAGACATTCAGCCAGTCCCAGCACTTACGTCACCCTGTAAACATCCACACAGTGGGTTTATTACACCTGCTCTTTTAGGGGCGCCAGAGAAGTTCCATTGTAGACGGATAACGACGTAGAGGAACAAGGACCGTGTGTATCCATTTGACAAATGTACCTCAGTTTTTGATGTCGAGAAAATGACACTTTCAAACATTCCTATAAAAATAAAAGCCGAGCTGATTGTTCGTTTCTATGAGTTCCCGACGTCATAAATTTCTAGACTTGGAAACGCCAGTAGGTTATTCCACTGTTTTTATCTGGGAGACAAAGACGTAATAGAAGGGGAGTGTATAGGAATTTCAGGAGTGGGATATGCGATGTTTACTGATGTTTTGTAAAAGTTTGAAAGACGACAGACATAAATGTGATAATTTTGAAGTAGAACAAATCCATTATTTGAAAGTGATTATCAGGAATAATAATTAGAAGACAGTGATAACAGGCGAAACAGCTTAATAACAGTTTTTGCAAGCACATTGCTTGCATAGATACAGCTTGAACAATTTGTTTTTAATTTTTTTATATTTACAAGTGCCGAAAGGTTTTTTGATTCGAACATTTTTTGGAAGCAAGATATTCAGATGCATTTATTAAATTTAAGTTAGTTAGTATATAGATGTTTTGAACCATTTAAGTAGATAAGTATTTGTTTCTATCAAGGAAAATTTGTAACTAATAGATATTTTAACATCACTGCCATGCATATATTATAACAATATTTTAAATATTGAACTAAAATAGAATACAATCAATCGATAGTTCAAAAGTGTTGCCCCCATTACAAATAAGATCGTTACTAAGAAACCCCCAATACTTTGGTTTAATAAAAATCTCAGAATGATGCGAGATGCTTTATTTGCAGTCAAGACTATAGCCAATGTTTCAAGAAATACGTTCCAGTAATAAATTTAGAGACTGGTGGACACTTATAAGCTATGATAAAAATAATAATAATATTAAGCTTTCGATTTTAATGACTGTTTTTCTTTTCTACAGGGAATTATATTGCTAATAGTATTGAAACTAATATCTAATTATCTACTTTCCTAGAAAATGTACCAAACAAGTTATGTTAATTTTTTCTTGAGCCTGTTGCACCTGCAGAGGTCTATAATATCATTGTACCGCAAAAAATTCATCAAGTTTTAATATTTACGATATTAGTACTAGGATAATTAAGAAAATCGTGGATTTCCTCTCAACACCATTAACTGACATTGCAAATAACTGTTTCTGTACTGGACTTTCTCCTGACGCCCTAAAAATTTCTAGAGTGCCACCTATTTTTAAACAGGGAAACCAATATAGGTTGATAACTAGGTATTACCCTATATCAACTACACTAATTTTTAGTAAAATTTTGGAATCCTTAATCAAAACTAGGCTTGAAAATAATTTTATTTTAAATAATAGTTAAAATGCCTTAAATGGTTATACTATTAAGACCGCGCTCAGTGTGGTTGAAGAAGTGGTTAGATGTGTTGAGGGGGTATTAACATTATGTGCCCTCAGAAAAATCTTTGACTGTATATGTCATGACACAATCCTTGAGAAATGATTATTTTATGGAGTGCGAATAACTCTTTTGTTGTTAACCGAGTCATAGGGGCAGGAAATAGTATGTCAATTTCAAAAACGCTCTGTCCGATTTTAAATGTGATTCCTATGGATTACCTCAGGGATCTGTCTTAGGACCTCTGCTGCTTGTTGTCAACATTAATGACCTCTATTATCACATAGCTGCTGAGACGTGCATCTGATTTGCTGGCGATACAACATTATAATGTTCTGATAAAAATTAGGAACATACATCCAATCAATATTCAAAGTTTAAAAAGAAAATGAAACAGGAGAACTTAAATGCGCAACCACAGTAACAGTCAACCATAAACTCTACTATTTCTGCTCTATTCAAATTGAAAAGAGAATTTTCAAAATCCTAGATACAGAGTGTTGTTGCTCAAATAAATGAAAGAAAAATAGTTGCCATCAGACCTGCATTTCTATTTCGCTTATGACGCTAGTGGATTGAGTAAAGTAAGAAGAAAGAAATGAATTATTGCCTTTTTCAATAAGTGAAGCATGTAATTTGCCTTTTCACATGCGGATAGAATATATTCCAACCACGAGCGGTTTGTTGTGATGACACTGAGACTTGTTGCGACGAATAACGAATTTTAAAAATGTTTTCTTAATGCAAACTTTGATCTTTGAGATAATTCAATAGTTTCGAGACTATTAGCCAAGGAAGATTTCATTCACGAACATTTTTGTAACATAGTCATATATATCTGCAAGTATCTGACTGGTATTTTTTAAAGAACAAGTAACTGTGCGTATGAACAAGCCTTGAAAACGTATTATTTAAAACTCATAAAAAATGATCAAGTAACATAGAACAGTAAAATCGATATTTTAAATTTTTAGATACCTTGCGTGTAAGTTTGTCTCATAGTAGCGTCCATAGTTTTCCATGCTCATAATTTGGCTATTTTCCTTTCATCTAGGTACCTCTATTCGAAAACCTGGGGATATAAATGATATAAATATAGATTCTCGTTGAAAGGAAACAGTGTAGTAAAATATTAATAATATAGTAATAATAATATCTCCTACCCTCATTCTAATCACGAGGATTAGCCCAGAAATCGAAGATTTGTGCGGGAGAGGGAGCGGCATATTATTATTAAGCAGGCCGCATTTGCGCCCAGAAACGACTTACGTTGGTAGGCCCTAACCACCATTCAGTGCAGGACTGAGGGAAACCTGGAAAACCTCATTAATTAGGGGGGTAGTCAAATGTCAACCGGTATCAATCTCTCACATTAACCCAAGCCAGCATTTTTTCACCTTACTATACCCGCAGAGAGGGTGCCAATCTCTCCACGAGTATAGCTTATATACGGTCTACCGGCTGCGGGGATCGAATCACACCGCGATCTAGTCACCTCGATTCAAGTACTGACGCCTTAAACCGCGCGACCACTGACCGATCCTAATCCGATCCGATCCTGATAATGAAAAGTAAATTTGAACAAGTTTGTTTATCATTGTAAATTATCTCCATTTGTGTATGTTATGTCGAACCGTGTACCCTAGCAATTATTTGAATTAATTGAATTATGCGAGTTGTATTTCAGATATTGCGAAACACAATTAAATTATTTGCGTACCAGTGGTTATTATCTCTTGTCAAATTTCTATTTTATGCGTTTGTTTGGGAACATACGAACAGAAGCTTCAATTCCACTCATATTTTGAGTTTTATTGTTCCGCTAATCTCCTGCGATTCGGGCAAAATATTCCTAATAATAACAATTATTTTTAAAATTTGGTTTAATTTTCTCAAATTTCAGGAATTTCCCTAATTGTGTCAGCAGTTTCATGTATACGGTGCTGTAATTCCTCTAATGTGATAATGGGCTCACTGGTAAACCAGTGAGTTAATATGACCTCATAAATAAAAGTTGTAATGCCACTTCGTCTAATAATCCAGGTAATCGGTTCTCTTAAAATCAGCATACATTGGCCCATTTAATCATAATTGGAAGAAATAGGGACTAAGAAGAACATCACAGATTATGCAATTCCAAACATGTACCGAGAACCAATGTTGAAAATAATTTTCTGGTAAAATATGCTGAATGGAATGCAGATGGTACGGATATAATGGCTGGCGTCGTAATATGCGATGTAAGATGAAGGTGGAGGTTCCTACTTGCTGAGTGCTATTTGTGTTGTCTTCTTCGAGAGTTTCGATCAATGCATGTTCTACATTATTGTTAACTTGTCTACCAAGTTTCCGCTCATGAAATAACACTTCCCGTTTCTAATAGCACAACACAACGTATGTGCACTTGGAAAGCAACAATTTGGCAATCGTTTTCTGTACAACCTACTTGTCGCCAGCGCATTTTCCCCAGTTGCATCATACATTAGAAATATATCTACACGTTTGATAAAGTGAAGAATTCATACAAAAACAATATTGAATAAGTGAACTAGTCAACAACTGATATCTAGTTTTACTTTAAATACACTGATATCAGCGATTTTTATTTATAGACTAAGGTCAATAACCTGTAACAGATGGTGACCTTGAATATGACACCGGATGCTGTCCAAACATCACGTGGTTTTTATTTATAGATTAAGGTCAATAACCTGTAACACACGGTGACCTTGAATATGACACCGGATGCTAACATCAGCGGATTTTATTTATAGATTAAGGTCAATAACCTGTAAGACATCACGTGGTTCCAAGATCAATGGACCGGATGACCTCAGCGATTTCTATTTATAGACCGAGGTCAGTGACCTGGAGCAGAATCGGCACAGCTCATCTACCAGCAATCGTCTTTTTTATTTATCAGGCTACTTTTATTGGGATATGAAAGCATATTTTTTTTAAATGCTTGTAACTTCTGAACAAAGACAGATCTATTTTCATATAAGGAAAAATGTTTTACATTAACCAGCTATCATCTGTCAAAGTTTGTCATTGACTTGTAGACCACCCTGTATAGCAGAAAAATAAGGAAATAACAAAAAGGTAATTAGCATCTGTCACTGAACATTTTAAAATTCAGCAACCATCCGCCTCAGGCTATAGCGTTTCCGGGTATATTTCTGGAATTTAGACAATTTTATTTAAAACTTAAAAATGCCGTTATTATATCACGAGGTTGCAGTTATGCTTTCAGAGGTAATAGGATTATAACACGGAAAACATTTTATATGAAAAATTGTCTTACTGGTGGAAAGAGTTGATAATAACGTCGTTATATGGGTACACACTTCCGTTTTAAGGAGTTCTGAAAGCAGGGCATTTCGAGAATATTAAGTTTTATACTGAAAGGATTACGGCTCTGTATGGGTAATTTTATTTCATATCGACGTACAATGTATCACTAAAATTTCCGTTGTTTCATCTAAACAAGGTGGCCAAAAATGAGGAGGTATACCTACACAGTTTGATAAAAATAATTTTTTTCTTTTTGCAAGATGTACATGATATAATTACTGTAAATTAGTTGTCGTCAACAAATTAGTTAATCGATACGATATATGTGTATCAGAGAATCACGAATTGGACTGTGATGCGGCAAAGCAGGTTTATACGGTATACTTGCTTTATCCTTGTATACAGGCTGGTGCCTACAGACTGCTTTGCTTCGACATTGTTCATTTTAACTAAAAGTTAAATTAACTATAATGAAACAAGAAATTTTCTGATATTTTCCTATGCAAACATTTTTTGATGCAATAGTTTTAATATCGTCTTCAAGAACAGTGACCAATTATCAATTTCTTTCTGTGAATAATTATTTTCTGTTTTCCGTACTTTCATAATTTAGATCTTATGAAAACGATTGAAATTTAATTTTTAACATCAACCTACTTGCCAAATACATAAACATTGCAATATTATACAGGTTGTCTGGAATATGAGTGCAGTAATTTTAAGGGCTTATATATCTGGCTAAAAGCAATAAAAAAACAATTATGAAATAAATTAATAGTTGCATTTCAAAAATAAAAATATAACTCCAATAATATTCAAAAATATGCTACAAAATTACAAACTAAGGTACAATTAAGATTAAGTTAAAGCGCCTGTAATGTAATTTGTTCATAATTTGATTTTTGGATCAGTATTAATGAAGTAAACAATTGTAGTCTCGGAGAAAGTCTATAAAACTGTAACGTACTGTAACATTCGACAACGCTGCCGTTAAAAGTAATATTAGTCATAATGGTGCGAACAGCTAGTGCGATTCGTTTTTGTCTAGATTTTCTTTGATGTTTGTGAGTGTACATAAACAAAAATGGAACTATTTATAGTAACCATAACCAGCTGCGTGGCATGATAATTTACGGCGAATCTAGGCAAAACTCTCTGGCTACTAGACGTTTGTTCGGTAAACGCTTCTTGCAAGAAACAGAAGTTATTTTAAACACTTCTAACTATTATTCTGTGTTGTGAAAAGAGCTCTAAGAAAACCATTCACAGCAAATACCTATGATTAGGTGTACCTATTTGTAATTATTATGTCTAAAATACATAACAATCCTAAGATAGTATGTGAGCGACGTTGTCACATATTCAAGACCTGTTTGCCGTCATAATTCTGTTACCGTTGGTCAGAAAAAAATTGTTAAGTCAAATGTGTTTTGTTTAGTACAACTTATCATATGGTAAAATTAAGGCAGT
This sequence comes from Monochamus saltuarius, assembly GCA_025584915.1. Classification (NCBI taxonomy): domain Eukaryota; kingdom Metazoa; phylum Arthropoda; class Insecta; order Coleoptera; family Cerambycidae; genus Monochamus; species Monochamus saltuarius. Next base: position 12,596,642 of record CM046722.1, read on the forward strand.
CATATTCCGGACACCCTGTATCGTGCAGAATTCGTGAAAAGTAAAATAACATAGTCTTCAAAATACTTTAATTCGTATGAGATAACTTCCCATACTTCTTTTTTAGTTAGAGATATTTCAAAACTCAAGCAAAATATTCCCGTATGTTATTAAAAATAAAATAAGGTTTTCGCCCGTAGGGAAATATTATTACGAAAAAAAAAAAATGAAATACGAATAAGGTACATATGGATTTACTTTTTCTATAAAAGTAATACTATCAATTTTAGTCTGATAGACAGGTATATTTAACTTTTTATGTTCATTTTTGGCCGCTGTGACGTGATTTATTCAGCTAATTCAAATATGTAACCGCTTTTTTTTATAAACGGACGTAATTGATTTCTTCTCAATGTTACAAGTCATTGTAACTACAAGAAATACAACAATTTTTCTAATGTCTTAGAGCGACTGATACAAAATATTTCACCTTGTCAAAAAATGAAAAGATAAATGTGGTGTAGGGCGATGAAGCGATATGAAAGAAAGCATTGCAACATTGTTTGTCTGTGAAGACCATTTTAATGTAAGTTTAATTGGACCTACTTGTAGGTTTTAGTTCATCGAAATAATTAAAATATAAAATTGTGAAGAATTAAAATTTTTTAATAATCTGCTAGAATGTATACAGGGCGTTTAGAAAATCAGTGGTAAAGCAAACTTACATATTTCCTTATTTTTATAAAATTTTAATATTTGACTTCACTACATTACCTACACTACCTGTTTTATTCTGAAAATTTAATAAACAAACGTAATAAATAACGTTTTTTAAAAATGTTGAAGGAAAAATGAAATCAGTAGTAAATAGTAATAAAAATGTATGAAATTATTTAAAAATAATTAATATATCCCCTAATTAATGAGGTTTTCCAGGTTTCCCTCATTCCTGCACTGAATGGTGGTTAGGGCCTACCAACGTAAGTCGTTCTTGGGCGCAAATGCGGCCTGCTTAATAATAATATGCCGCCCCCTCTCCCGCACAAGTCTCCGACTTCTGGGCTAATCCCTGTGATTAGAATGAGAGGTAGAGATATTATTATTATTATTATTTTTTTTTCCAGTAAACACCTTCCGAGGCTCCGACACATTCGGAGATGTTCTGGAGAGTCAAGCAATGACCACTCTCCACTCCGTGGAGTCAGTAATCATTGCGCCCGTAAATCGTGTGTTCTGAGCAGACGTAGCGAACCAAGGACGATTGCCTTCTGCATTCTGCCGGCTAAGATCTCTGCCGAATTTCGACAAGCCGGTATGATCTTTAAGTCAGAAAGCAACGTATGTCTCATTCCACCCAGGACGCCTATAATTAGCACCACAATCTTAACAGAGTGGTCTGGATACAGCCTGCGGAGCTCGGAGAGAAGATCTCGATACTTCCTCCGTTTTTCCTCCTCTTTAGGACGATGTTGTTCTCTGCGGGAGCCGAGAACTCAATCACAAACATCGTCCTAAGCTGGTGGTCGAGGAGGACTACATCAGGCTTATTGGCTTGGATTTGCCTGAGGGTGGGGAATGAATAGTTCCAATAAATTCGGCACTTCTCATTCCCCACAACGGATTCTATATCCCCCGGAGCATAAGGCAGCACTGGCGTCTCGTCTATCTCATACGAGTGTCGTAAATGATAATACAACACCCGTAAGGCTGAATCGTGTCTTTGGATATACGCTGTGGCCGCATATACCGGACAGGCCGACAGGAGATGCATAAGCGTCTCCGGCGCCTGGCGGCAGGCCCTGCAGCTGGTGTCAGGAACCTCGATACCCAAGACACGACTACGATAGACGAGTGTGTTAATTACACCATCTTGGCAAGCCATTATGAATCCCTCAGTCTCAGAGTTCAGCCCCGCTGACCTCAAAAAAGCAAAGGTCAGCCTTTCAGATAAGCCAAGCCCCTCTAGATGACGGTAGAAGAGACCATGCATTGGCTTATCCTTATGTAGCTGCAGAAGATGACGCGCTTCTGCAGCTTTAATTTGGGCTTTTAACTGAGCAGGATCCGACTCGGTGACGGAGTCTGGATTTTCCCGCTCAGTATCGAACACGAGACCAAGTTCATCGGCTGCTCTTCTCGCTGCCTTATATACAAACGCTCCTATCCCTGCTGCTTCATGGTCTTGGACCATGCAGAGAAGGGGATGCGAGTTCCTGATAACTTTACAGGCCTCCTCCAAAACCACTATGCCCTGGAAATATTCCAAACTCAAGAGACCACGGCCTTCCCGATTTCTTGGAAAGTATAACCGCGGAACGGACGATCTTGGATGCAAACTCCGATGGAGATGCATCATTTTGCGGGTCCCTACATCGAGTTGCCTCAGCTCTTCTTGTGTTCATTTCACTACTCCAAAGGAGTAGAGAAGGATCGGAACGGCAAGCATATTTGTGGCACTCACCTTGTTCTTACCCGACAGCTCCGAAGACCAGATCTGTCGGAGGCGGTGCCGATACTTGCCGCGGAGAGCGTTTTTTACCGTAGCCACCTCATGAGTGCCCCGCTGTGGGATACCCAAATAGGTGTACGACTCTCCGGCATCTAGATGGTGGAAGATGCTTCCGTCTATGAACTGGGCGTCCTCTCCGTATGCACCGCATCGTCCTCTCTTGAGATGAACCAGTGCACATTTGTCCAACCCGAACTCCATTCCAACTGCCTGCGTGTACTCCTGTACCACTCTGAGGGACTGATTTAAATCCCTCTCTCCGGAGGCATAGAGTTTAAGGTCATCCATATAGAACAAATGGGTGACCTTATGCCTTCGGTCTCCGGGGTACCGCAGTTGTAACCCCGGGTACGACGAAGTACAACGGATAATGGCAGCAGTGAGATGCAAAACAAGAGGGGACTCAGGAATCTCCTGAACACTCCCTCCTGAACAATACCGGCTCTGTCTGGACCCTTGCATTAGCCGATGTTATGGTAAAGCGGGTCCTCCAGAGCGGCATGAGTTGTTCAATACATCTCACTATGGGGTCGGCCACCGCAAGGCATTGGAGCAAGTGGATTATTAGCTCATGTGATGTCATATCAAATGCCTTGCGGTAATCTATCCAGGCCATTGAGAGGTTTCGCTTGTACTGCACGGAGTCCTGCGTAATACATCTGTCGATGAGCAGGTTCTCCTTACAGCCAGCTACACCCCTCTTGGACCCTCGCTGCTCGTACATCCGTTGATAAACCGGGTTCACTGCGTGGAGCACACGCGCGTACAAGATGCGAGTAAACACCTTGTAACACGCATTCAGGAAGGTTAAAATAGCATTACTTTTATTTGTTATTTTTTAAATTAAAACAAGTAGTATAATGTGAAATCAGATGGCACAATCAAGTAAAACCATCTATCTGGTACTTGCCCAACAGCATTGTCGCCGTAATTGTCAAGAGCGGACCTATATTATAAACAAAGGAATAAGTTACGTTTAACAGTACCGTAAGTTCACCACATCTCCACTAATAATTATAGTGTTACCTACACAGTATTTACGCTATGTGTTTATGATCCTCGAGTGCCACAAAAATGCAAAAATACAAGAAACAAACGCCAGTTTATATCACCAACACCGTAACCTGCACCTGTATCTATGGAAACAAACCGCGTTGAACGGTGTGTAACGTGACACAAATGATATCGCGTTACCGGCCACGTGATTTTGTTTACATTCTACGGCAATTTATTAATGTTAATATTTTAATTATTATGATCATTGTCGCCAGACACATTCAATCTGTTTGAAAGATTAGCTATCATTTCGTTATTTAAAATGCTTATAACTTCTAATGAATCATATCGATGTTTATATAAGAAAAAATGTGACATTAACGCAGCTACCAATTGCCAATGTTTGTCATAGAGCTTGTAGATCACCTTGGTATGTTCAAAGCGTAAAATCCAACGGTGTTGGAGTGTGTTTGCACCTTTAGATTAATTATTTTCTACATCTGGAATATAAAACCTGAAGGCATTCCTCAGAAAATGCTGATTCACCCTGTAGAATCAAGTTCTGGCGCCTTTTGTTATCGTTTCGTTATTACCGATAGAAATAGACATTATTATTGATGTGTTACTGTAAGCAGAAGCGCTGAAAAATAAGACACACTCTGACAACCATTGTGGTTATGATGAATCGTCATTAAATTCCCCCTTGGGAATTAGCAACAACTAGCATTAGTTTTACATTAGGCATTACCGGAACAAATGGCGCCGCCGAGATTATTAAAATCAATGCCGAATTGAAATTACACTAATGAAGTCGAGTGATAAATCACAGCAAAAGACACATCAATCTGAAGAACGAACCACATTTACGTTGGACGCGGATGATTCATTACAGAATCCATTATATCTGTCAATTTCATTCCTCATTGAAATTGATATTTCTCTTCTTTCTTACGTTATATATGTTCTCATTTACTCTTCGGCGTATACTTTCAGTGAAGTTTCATGCTATAATAGTAGCAGTGTCCCACTTGTATTCCTTTTTCTTATAAATAAATCATCGAGTAACATTTGCTTGCAGCATTATGAAACTAAATTTGTATATGGAATGATATTCATGTTTCTTTTACTAAATGTGTTACGTGGTGACATTGTTAGCGTCGAAACTAAATGTACATAATATACAGGGTGTTAAAAAAAGAGTAAAAGATTTCAGGAGGTAATAGTATGAACCAAAATAAGCAGAAAAGTCTTAATAAACATGGGTCCGCAAAGTAACGGTTGCGGAGATATGGACCACTATTCGTTTTTCAAACATTTTATTTTATTAGGAATAAACCGACAAAGGAAGCTTTTAACAAACAAAAAACAAAGTTACAGAAGATGTTCAAAGTGCCCTCCGTCCATTTCCAAGCAGGCACGACATCCTTGTCTCAACGATATTCGAACTCTTTCGGAAGAACTCTCCTTGGTTTGGATTTCTTGACACTTTTGATTAATTCGTAGCTGCAGCTCTTCCAGTCTATTTATAGGAGTACCATACACTAATGTCTTCAAATATCCCCAAACAAAGAAATCTAGAGGGTTCAGATCAGGCGATCTTGGAGACCATAAAACAGGTCCGGCCCTTCCTACCTATCTATGTGGAAAAGTTTGGTGTAAATGCTCTCTAACGGCCATGGAAAAATGAGCTGGAGCACCATCATGCTGGAACCACATTTGTTGCCTCTGATTCAAAGTGTGTTCTGCAGAAAGTTGAGGTAACCAGCGCCTATTAATCGGTTTGGTAAAACAACAGGACCTAGAAACCTGTCACCTACAATACCCATCCAAATGTTTAACGAAAAACGTGCCTGATGTCCAGATTCTATTAGAACATGAGGATTTTCGTCGGCCCAAATATGCGTATTGTGAAAATTAAACACTCCATTTCTTGTGAACCCGGCCTCATCAGTAAAAAGAATGTTTGCAAGAAAACGAGGGTCTTCAGCATCATGACGTAGAAACCAGCGGTAAAAAACCAAACGTGTTTGATGATCATTTATTGGATTTAAGACATGTACTCGTTGCACATGGTATGGATACGTGAATGATTCTCCAAACAAGAGCACCACTAATTCCTACCTCGGCTGATATTCTCCGGACACTCGTACCTGGATTCTGCTATACCAGTGCTAGAATTTCTTCTTCTGCTCTAGGAGATACCGACCTTGGTTTTCCGGATAAATCGCACTGTTTGCTCAAGGAACCAGTATCACGCAATCTTTGGTAAATTCTTCCTAACATGCGTTGTGAAGGAATCTGGCGATTTGGATAAGCGTCAACATAAAGACGTCGCGCTTCGGTGGCATTCCCATTAGCACCACCATACATGAAATACATGTCTGTTAATTCTGCGTTAGAGTAACCAGCCAAAGCGAAGGAAAACTTGTGCACTGAGAACAACTGTCTAATCCCTACGTACTGTTTATTTCACTAAACATCAACCAGCTTTTATAACAAAATACACAACGTTTTTGCAAAATAAAAAAAGGACTAAAAAACATAAAACATTCCATACCTCGTTACTTTGCGAATCCATGTTTATTGAGACTTTTCTGCTTATTTTGGTTCATACTATTACCTTCTTAAATATTTTAAACTCTTTTTTAACACACTGTATTAACAGTGAATACAGGACATCAAGGAGACCTCAAAAACCTGTTGTTGACGCGCTAACCATTGTCTTTACCGAGATACAGGACGTTTTACCGATTTGGGCTATTTCTTTAACTTGCCATAAAATACGAACCATTCTGTGTAATCTAGTAAAAATCAGTGGGTGTATTCTGTTTACTTTATTTAATTCACTAAAGTCATATACGGAACAAAAATGCAGGTGTGCTGACATAATTTTGTTTATTTGAAAAAACAGTTTTGAAAACTTTGTCCAGGATTTGAGTAGAGAAGAAATAGTAGAATTTATAGTCAATTTAAGTTTGTTTTTCTTGTGTAGTAATCTATTATGCTTAAATGCTACTTGGGGCAGTAGTTTCTTAACACAAATTCCTATTTATGGGTAATTACGGTCATTGACCGATAAAAATATACGCAATTCTTTCGAATGGAGCAAAATTGTGCTGGTGTTCTGAATACTAAGTCAGTTGTTATGACCACAGAGGTGGAATAAATCAAAATTACAAAAGCATTAGTGGTTGAAATGAAATATGGAATACTATTAGGTGATTAAACGTATATTTGATGTCATGCACGTCAGCCATATGATGCGGAAAGTTAAAATTCAAAATCAATTCCGTTTTGTTTACGAGCTATAGCCATGAATATTTATTTATTCTCAAAGAAATATTTCAATAAAAACAATACCGCAACGAAATATGTCATGTACATTTCCCGAAATCGAGCAGAATAGTGCAAAAAACGTGTATCTGGAATAAAACATGCTAGAGTTGAGTATATTTGATATTCACCGATATATCACGACAGTAGAACACATTTCATTCATTTTTAAAATTGTATATTACGTTTTATTAGATCCTGTAACTATAAGTTACTTTCTAGTTATTGAATTAATAAAACAAATTTACATATTTTTTCTCCAAAACTGTTACATTTTATAAAACAGTAATAATACTCAAGTACCCATCAATTTCAATGTTAAAGGAGGATGCATGAGAAAAGAACAAATGCAGAAATAATACAAATATGCATATAATTTATACTAGCCGAACTTCATGAAAAATATTTAAATTTCTACTCTGTATAATTATTAGTTTCTGTTTTTATTGATATTTTGTTCCGAGAGTATACCGAGGTTAGTGATACACAGGGTGTTCTGAAATTAATACAACATAGAGTAGGAGTTGATTCCTGATGAAAAATGTACGATGTAGCCTTACTTTAGTCAAAAGTTAACGGTTAAATAGATACAGGTGTCAAAATAAAAATTTTATATTCTGTATTTGTAAGTAACTTTTTCCAAAATCCAAATATTTGCATACACTTTGGAGATCAGGGTTTTTTGGGCTGTCTTTTTATAAAGTAAGTTTATTTCTCGAGTACTTGAACTTGTTAAAGAGCGATCAATGCCAGAAACACCCAAAATATTAGAGGCCCCTTTCTTCATATTATCTTTGGAAACTTCTAACTTTCTGCCACTGTGTTTGAGCGAAAACCACAATGCCTCTTAACAGTTAATAAATCGACTCCTGAACCTGCAAGCAATGAAGCAGATGATCTACGAAAACAATGTTCAGTATATTGTTGTGAATTTGATCTAGGTACAATGCTATTTTACATTGAAATTTCCCTAAAGTATTAAGCCAACTGGCTGTTTGATACATTTTCCATTTCTGTACCCCAACAAATTGAGTAAAATCTGTGTTGATGGGCCTCATCGCTATACAGGGTGTCCGGAAATTATGTGTCAATACTTCATGAGGTGATTCCTCACAAGAAATTAGGGTCACGAAGTCCTATAACAATTTTTCGCAAACTCAATATTTTCGGAGATACGGGGTGTTAAAGTTAAAATTTTATTTTCGATTATGTAGATAACTTGTAAATCGAGGATTTTTGCGGACGAAACATTCAAATATGTTTCTAACTTTGACGTCGTTAGTAGAGGGTGCCACTCATGTTTCTTTCAAATGACAGAACTTATAAGCATCGACTGAGATAGCTTATATCCATATATAAGTTTACATCTGTCAACAATGTCAACTACCATGCGGTCGTCTTTTTGCAGCGTTTCTAAATGCAGAAACGGCAAAAATGAACATTCTTATTATACTCGCGTCAAGAATTCAAACGTCTTACGTCACGTCACGGCTGACGTTACACATTTGTTTTTATTGTCAACGTAATTTTCGATATCTGGTCGCGTTAAAAACAATTATTTTTTGCAATTTAGTGCAATATATAATGCAAACTTTTAGTGTAGTATATAGTTTTATTAATATCAGTTGCAGCTTCTTAAATATTTTGATGAAAATATAATGAACTATTCATTTGTTCGTATGACGTAAGTCGTTTGAATTCATGTCGCGAGTATAGTAATAATACCTGATAGATAGGTAACAGTTAAGCCAGTTAGCTCCAGTATTTTGCATTCGGTTTTCATTATTTCGTTACAAACTGGCAAAATTACCTATATTTTCAGTCATTATAACCACTCACTACCGTTAAGACACATTTCTCGTAGGTACAGTTAGATAAAATGCCTAGGTACCGACACCAAGGAATATTCATTATTAAATAAGACAATAAAAACTGAAGAAGAACACAAAAGCGTAAATATAAATTTAATATAATATAGAAAAAAAATTTCTTTCGCTTTATAAATAATAAGTTTGGAATTTTTTGATAGGCGATTCTGTCCATTCTTAATTTTCTCTATCCCCTCTTAAAATATTTGTACTTAGTCATAGTTAACCCTGTAGATTAGATTTCTTTCCGTGTATGTGAAAACAATTTTTGTTAGGCTAGAAAAGCAAAATAATGTGGAAAATTTAAATAGTAACAATAAATAAACAAAACATCAAGCTTTTCATTTTTTATGTTACTTTTTTCTACATGTTTTAGTTATCGATATTTCTCTATCTAAACACAACACAAATTTGATTATTTTACGACAAGAAATAGGGCGACCTTAAAGGTAACACAATTTTTTTTACTCCTCTGGACAAAAATTTAGAATGTAAAACAATTTTGAGACCGACGGCGCTGTATGGCAGTGAAACCTGGATCCTCTATAAGAAGTCAAGATCAAGGGATCCTATTAAGGTGGCAAAGGAAGATCTTAAGAAGAATTCTAGGAGAAAGGAGACGGAGGAAGGTTATGTAAGGAGATAATGGGGAAATATATGCAGTGTACCAGGCACCAAAAATAGATGAAGTTGTAAAAGTTAGAAGAGTGCAGTGGCTAGGGTACATGCTAAGGACAGTTAAAACAATTGTAAATCTAACTACAAGAAAAAAGAGAGAGACCGAGGAAGCGATGGATAGAGGCAGTGGCAACAGATCGAAGGGAGATGTAACGGATTGAAAAAGAAAGATGAAGAATAGAAAGGAGTGGAGGAGAATAACGCATCTCTGGGCGTAAAAAACCTGTAAACAGCTTTATATATAAAGGTAACACATCAGTCCTTCAAAATAAAAACTCAATCAGCATTTTCAACCCTCGAATTTTAACGATGTTTTCATTTTGTGTAAAACTGTAAATCTGGTTGTTCGGTACAATGTAATAAAATCGAAATTCTGGCAGGGAGCCGAGTTTATCGTCCTACGGTAATATTGTGACCGGTGACAATATTAATTAAGTTGGGTGTTCAGTTTCCCGGAAAACGAAAAACATTAATGTGAAATTACCTAGGAACGTTTTACGACCTAGTTTTAAGCAGTTACAAAGTTCCCTCTCCTAATAGTTGGCTCGGATTGTGTATTTTATAGTACCAAAGTCGGGCTAAGAGAATCATTAAAAGTTGTGAGGTCGACTTTATGAGGTTCCAATGCACATACTTTGTTTTGGGTCACCGGAAAAATCGGGCACGTCTCGAGATAAATAAGCCATAATTTAGGAATCCTACGTGAGCTCTTTCTTTGTTTCTAAAGAGTTTTTAAATTGTCCCGGGCTTAATGGAAATCTATAATTTAGCTTCACAATCTCGTACTTTACTCAACTTTACGTATAAACAGGGAAATCGCCCAGGGAAACTGCCACCCCTCGGTATTTTATTTATCTTTTACGGATTTTGCTTGTTCATTATATAAACTACAAGATTACTTTGACATTGTTCCAAAATCTCTCCTTTCGGAGTTCCATTATGACTAAATTTATTATTTCGCGCATAATATTATCAGGTTGATGAACAATGAATATGAACCAAAAACTGTAATACAAATTACAGATGATAAGCAAATTTCTAAAGACAACCCTGCTAATCGATAAGTATTCAATTACAACAAAACAAGTACCTCATTCTTCCTAATTTTTTTTTCTTAAAACTAATGTACTTGAAAAATGCACAATAATGATGAACTTAGAGCCAAAAATTTAAATTAAAATAATAAATAATTGTGATAAGGTATTAAAAAGCAGAACATTAATACAGGGTGATTTTTCGGTATATTTTATAAATTTAATTCTGCTTCTAAACACATGTGTTAATTTTGATGGAATATTGTTACGCTTTAAAAAATTTACATCCAAAATTTGAATTTTTAAAATTATCTTACATGCCCTGTAGCTTAAAAATAAGTAGCTCTAGGACATTTATTAAGCAAACCTCACTTATTTTTAAATATTTTATCAGCTCCAGTAATATTGCCATGTTTGAAACACCCTGTAGATAAAATTATTCAAAAATATATTTCTTCTACAAACATGTTACAAATGCAATTTTTAACACTCCCTTGTAGCATTAAAAATATTGCTTTGAGGCACCAGTATCTTAAAATGATCAAATTGTGAGATCAAATTTTGCAATACATTTAATTTGTGTTTTCTTTATTAATGAATACCTACTTATATTACAATTTGCACAATTTGAAAAATTAAATTCTTCCACAATTCTACCACTATCAACTGGACCGCATTCCTAGTTAACATTTGATCGGAATCCGCTGATGCTGATGGCACTGAAAGCAGTTTTCGAGCAATCGAATTTTTAGTTTCCAACGAATTTTCGATGTATCCCTCGGCGACTGTTGAAGATTCTGATCCCCTATGCCGCTTAATTGTCGTTAAATTTACCCCCACTATCCGCTAGTAAGCTTGCTGACGAACGCCGAAAACAATGTCCAGTATAGAGGTTACAATTTGGAAGTTGCAGAAATTAAACAATAGCAGCAGGAAATTTTCCGAACGTATTTACTTTAGGAAAAAACCCTGATGTCCCACATTTGCTGGACGAAGAGCCATGGATCTCCGGTAAAAATCCAAATAAAATTCTTCAACGATAGTGAAATTTAGTAGAACCTTGGTTTTGGTATCTATCTTAACCAATATTGAAGTGGAAGTGCCCACAATTTCTAAGTTGTCGATATTCAACTGGCAAAGCTCTTCTACGGCAGGCACCAAATATTTCCAAAATAGTAGCTGCTTTAATCATAAGATATTCGTCATCCCGTGCGCACTTCAAAAACTGTTCAATTTGGTCTCTGGTCAAGATCTTTAATTTTTTTGGGTTGATATATAACCTTCTCCTAGACGCTTCAGAAACGGAATGAGCTTAATATGCTTGCTGATATCTACGTCGCTGTTTATTCGTAACAAAGCTTTATTCATAGAATAATTGAGATAGAGATGAAGATTTTCCAATCCTTCGATTTCTCCTCAAGAATACAATTTCAGTATATTTTTTCTTCGCACCACTTCACAAACTTATTGCATGCAATTTCATATTGAATCCGGGATTTTCTTGGTAATAATTCAAAGTAGCTCGGTTGGCTGCTTCATCAATTTCTTTAAATGGATTGTCTTTTCCATATTTTCTTTACACTTTTTAAGGGCAAAAAGACACAACATTTAAAAGTGGCAAATTCAAACCTTTCCAACTATTCCTAAATGATGAATCATTGGCAAGCGCTTACTTCGAAAATTTGATATAGTGCCTACGATGCTATTTGTACCCGGATTAATTCTTTTTAGTGCTGTTTGTAGAAAAAACATTGTATGATATTTGTGTCAAAAATGTTTTTAAGGCGCTGATGTAAACTGCAGAATTATTTTACATGCGTGCCTTAAAAATGCACATCGTAGATAACTATTCCTCCACAAATGCCAGTAAAGGTATAATAATCTCTTTTATTTATTTTGTTGAACAGATATAAGTGTGTGTCACACTGTTTAGTAAACATTGATCATTGTTGGCTGCAGTTGTATCAAGTAAGTAACAATAAAATAAAAATCAGATAACATCTCTATGGAAGCAGATAAACAAATTTTAAACTGTCAAACTTGACATACGTTTAATACTTTTACGACTATTTTGAGAACGAAAACTGCAGCGGAACTCTGTAACAGATAGAAAAGAAATTCTCGTTCTTTTTCTATGGGCTACTCTGTAAGGTCGTTCGGCCTAATTCGCAATTTCCGAATACTCTTTCCCGCATCTTTCCTAAAGGATTTCGTAGTTTTCATGTGTGTTCCTTGGTGTTCCTTGATAATATATACGATTGAATACGATTTATTGGTTATGAGACGCACAATAAAAATAAATATAAAAATAATTAAAAATTAAATAATGAAGTCTGTGTCATATCTTTTAAATAATAAATAAAATACAAGCAATATGTGGAAAATTATTTGTTGGAAAGAAATTGTAGTGACAAGCTATATATGTATACTATTCACATCGCAGACAACGAGTGGATAAAATTTTTGTTTACCGTACAAGTAATTGTTTTAGAAAATAGTGTTTCTACTATGAGAAATGTTTGTTTCTTTATGTTTTCAATAAACTTTATTTTTGAATATAAAATTATTCTATATACATTCTAGACGTACTTTTTCCAGTAGAAATAACATGTTTTTTCCTGGGATGTCGCAAAATAAAATTTGCAAAAATAATTTTATTTGTTAATGAAATATTAATTTAACAAAATAAAAATTAGAATATTTAGTTGTCAACTCTGTTGCTGTCCTAATTGAAAATTTCTCCGCCAGCTAATTCTGGTTGGAAACGTGGGTCTATTTCATTCTCAACTTCATCTTCGTCAATAGTGATATTTGTCCTTACACACATATTGTATAGAATACAGCAAGCGTTTATAATCTGCCCTGCTTTAAACGGATGATACCGAAGTACACGATCTTTTAAAAGGGATCTAAATATCATTTTTAAGGTACCTAGAATAATAAGCTTATTAGTATATTGGTATCTAGTGCAATTTTTAAATATTTTACCTATAGATTGGATTAATCATTCTTTAGATATGAATTGATTAATTCCGCTTATAAAAGTGAAAGAAAGTGTAAAGAAGATCAACCGGTGAATTTATCGCAAGAGGTTTGAATTTTGCATATATGTATTTTGAACAATGGCGACTCAATCATGGCAACATAAAAATGGTAAAACTTAAAACTCTCTAAATAATCATAATATTTTCAGGATGGATAATACAAAATTCTCTATTGGCGACTTCACTCGATCACAATAGAAAATGTTGTATAGAGTACCATCGAATAATGGAAAGAAATTTTCTCTCTTTCTTAATTTCTTTACTTTTCTATTTTTCTTGAGTTAAAGAGTTCCACTGCTGAGAGTTTTTCGAAACGTCAAAAACACGGAAGTGCGCGATAGTGATGTGATTCTTGTTATTTGTTACTTATCTGCTTTTTCAGTGTGAGAGGTTAGGCAAACTTAGTTTAAAACTGATCCGTTTGGCGCAAGGGCTTATTTAATTAATCTTTATTTTTTCAGAAGTGTGGCAAAAACCCAATAAAACTAAAAAAATACCAGTTTTTAGGCATAAATTATACAAATGTGTTAGTGGAGAAGAAAACACATTAATACAATCTTTGACAAGAAAAGAAGAAACTATCAGGCCCAGTGGTCATTTTATTTTTATAGCACGTCTGATGTATATAACTATTATAACATAATTACTAAAGTTACTAAATTAAACTAGTATTAAAATAGCAAATCGGTATATTAGACCTTGGACGTAGGTGCTCATAACCAAAAAGATACCTGTTTTCCAATATCTACATAGATAAATCGAAGAAGACATGAAATAAAATTCACAATTCAAAATATACATGTGTGTTTCCGGTTGACATTTACATCAAATATACTCGTAGGTATGGTCCGTTTATAGAATTATTGTGCTGGCGTACCTAAAGTGTACCGAGAATCTGTTTGAAATCAGAATATATTTGTAGTCTAACGCGCGTAGAAATAGGTAGACAAGTGATGTTGACACGTATGTACATATCAAGCGGGCTGTGCCAACAAATATGAAACAATGGAGGAAACGGAATTGTTTCCTTTGTCGCAATACCTTTATGCAAGTCGTGTACGAGCAATGCTGTTGTATAAAATTTGTCAATATATATTTAGTTCTGTATCAATTTATGTACTGAACGTTATTGAGGTTTTACTGTATTAAGTTTTGTACAAGTATATTAAATAATAATATATTTAACCCTCATACTAATTACGAGCAATAGCCCAGAAATCGGGAGACTTTTGCGTGATAGGGGGCGGCATATTATTATTAAGCAGGCCGCATTTGTGTCCAGGAAAAACTTATGTTGGTAGGCCCTAACCACCATTCAGTGCAAGAATGAGCAAAACTTCGAGAACTCATCAATTAGAGGGATGTTCGAACGCCAACCGGTATCAATCTCTCACATTGATTCATGCCAACGTTCTTCCACCCTACCATACTCGCAGAGAGGGTGCCAATCCACTCCAAAAATTATAGCTGTATATACTTTTATAAATTAAATATATAAATGGTTGCTAATGATTAAGATGCCTGAACTGAGGCGGTTGTTTGCAAACTTTGGTTTAGTGGCATTGCAGCATTTTGGAGATAGGATGACGTCATTGACGTTGTATTTTGATATTCGTCACCAAACTGTGTTAGTTATATTTGAATTTTCAGTCGTTCAGTAAGTTCCATGTGGATATATATTGCTAGACAGTACTGTTACTATGCAACACTTTAGAACATATACAGACTCTCCGGAAATGATGAGAAACCAATTCAAGGGATAATTCAAGACCGAAAATAAATGCCACCTCTTTCATTTGAATTTTTTCCAACACTGATTATTAACGGAGTTACAGGTTGTTAAAGTTAAATTTTATTTGCAGTTTTTTTGCAGTACTTTTGCCACACTCATAATATTTTGACGAATTTTTTTATATGAGGGTTTTCGGGATGAGGATTGTAAATTTGCCCACTGTTTTTTCGCATTTTGTAGAGGGTGCCACATACGAGCCTTTATTTTGGTTTGAATGGTTCCAAATTTTTTGTGCCACACTTTATGCGTCTTTTGACTGAATATCTTTGTTATCCTAATCTTTTGTCATAAAAAGGTGTACTTTATTTGTTTCGATAAATCTAACCGTTTTCGAGAAAAACGCTGAAATAGCATTGCTTGCATATGATGATCGGAACGAAGGGAATCAGCAGTTTTCAGACAACTTCCTCGGTATAGCGATCTTGATTACGATAACAATTTTCAGTCTTTAGTGTCAGTGTGTTTTAGTTTTCAGTGTCTTATAAAATTAGTCTTTGATTGTCAAATTAAATCTAGTAAGTTTAGTAATTACGACTATCTACGATATTATTGTCAAAACAGTACAACTATGTTTTGTTACCATATCAATTTAAAAATGCAAATGTAGAAATAGAGGAACAAACAATATTTTTTCTGTAAATAATTATTATCAGTGTCAAACATTGAGGAGCTGTAATTCATATAATCACTGCAATAATAATATCCAAAATTAAATGGTTCGACAGCGATTTGCATAAATTATTTGGCTGCCAGAATACATTAAATTGCATAATTAAACTAATATAAATTCATGCAAATTCATTCATGCCTGTTAATTTTATTGTTTATATTCATTTCACTGTGGTCAAAATGATAAATGTAGAGAAGTAACGAATTTTAATGAATTTTGCAACGTTTTATTTAATTAGGCAATTAAAAAAGCGAAATGAACCAAAATTTTATTCAATATATGAACGACTAAATATTCCTTTGAAACTATTATGAGAAAAAAACAACAAGCATTTCCAATATATCCTTTTTGCAGTTCAATAGATGAGTTAAATCATCAGATTTTTATAGAACTGTTGGTGCTGTTTATGAAGAGAAACTATTGGGGAACACCACAGACAGAGGGCCATTTTGACAATTATTCTCCACATTCAAGAAGACCATTTGATGGAACATGAACACTTTAATTTACGATGACTTGACGATGACTAAGAAATTATTTACATTTACATAATATATACCATATTAGTTATGGTAGAGTTATGGTATATATTATATTTTACAGTTATCTCATGTAATTTTACAAATATTAAGTAAATTTTCAATACTAACTGAAATAATATCAAAAGCTTTGTAATTTTAGCAGCAAATTGTGTAATGTTCAGTAACTTTTATAGAAATCATCAATGTTATGTATTTTTTACAGGAATAGTTGGTAAAAACATTCTAACGCATGCGTCTAGTTGTGCTGTCAAATAGTGTATGAGAGCCTGTCTTAAGATGATTTAAAAAATACATTTTATTATGTTCATTGTGTATTTATAGCTGACCAAAAATAAAGCATAGATACCTATATCAATATCATCACAGAAATTCTCAAAAACTATATTGACTCATGATTTATGCACTTTCTACATGTTAAATATACAGGGTGATTCATTAAGAATGGGCAATCTCTGAACTGGAGATACCTACTACACACCAAAATATGGCGATTGAGCCAAATATGACTTATCCGAATGTTGCTGGTTTAAAAAATACAGGGTGTTTAATGCTAGAATTTTATTTAAAAATATCTCAATAACTTTGAAACCTGTCGGAGTATTAAACAAAAAAATAGCACACTTATGTTTTTTGGCACCACAAATAAGAATTTTGAACTAATTTTGACGTTACTAGTAGAGAGCGCCACTTATGGCACAGCATGTTTCTTTTAAATGGCATAACTTTTTTGCTGTTTAGTGTATCCATCTGTCTATTAAAACAATCGATTATTTTACCTTTTATATCTAAAAAAGGTACACCTTGTTGAAGGCGTTGGGAGTAACAGTTTTCGAAATAATCTTATTTGAAATATTCAGTGCATCGATTGAAAACTGTTATCGTTTCAGGTAAAGTGCCTTTTCTAATGAAAATACAACAAAATTTTACTTGAAAAAGTTCTTTAGGACGGTGAATTATGGGGACGTGCAGAATTTCAAGAAGATCGGCCTGCTTTGATAAAATATTTGTGCTTTGTTGAAAAATGGTTTCAAAATCAGACCCCGCCGATCTTCTTGAAACTTTGCACGTCCCCATAATTTACCATTCTGATCAACTTTTTCTAGTAAAATTTTGCCGTATTAGAAAAGGCACTTACACCTTTTTTAGATACAACAGGTAGGAGAATCGATTGTTTCAATAGACAGATGGATACATTAAACAGCAAAAAAATTCTGCCATTTAAAAGAAATGTGATGTGCCATAAGTGGCGCCCTTTACTAGTGACGTCAAAATTAGTTAAAAATTATTATTTGCTGTGCCAGAAAACATAAGTGTTCCATTTTTTTTAATACTCCGACAGGTTTCAAAGTTATTGAGATATTTCATAATAAAATTCTAGCATTGAACACCCTGTATTTTTTAAATATAAATATATATTTGGCTCAATCGCCATATTTTGATGTTTAGTATCTCCAGTTCAGAGATTGCCCATTCTTAATGAATCACCCTGTATATTGGTATTTGTTATGTTCAATAAATATTACTACCTACCTATTCATTTTTGTCTTCCATTAACTTTACTCTTATAATATTGCATGCTTAATAATTTCTATATTAATAGTGCAATACCACTTCTAACTTATACAGTAGTATGTAAGAAAACGAACTCTACAATAAATCAACCGTAAAATTACCTTATTTTTCTTTTTGTTACTTCAGGTTAAATGCCTTGCCCATAACTAATTTGCATAAGCATCCAATGAATTGATATTAATACCATGATACCAAGATTTCTGGTGATTTATTGCCAAGTTCGTCTTCTTTTCCATCGTCCGTGCTTTATATAGGACTTACATACATGTTGATATTTCAGATAATTAAAAAATATATATAGATTTATTTTTCTTAATTTCTTAAAACTCTTTATCCTTGTAAGAACGAAACATCTGCAGACTCATATTTATAAAAAATTCAAAAGAATTCTGTTTAATTTTAGAATACTGTATAATTTTTACATAAGTAGGTATACCTAAGTATATCTACTTTATGTAATGACATTGAAGTTTTACGGAGAATTAACTAATTTACACAGTATATAGGTAGGTCCTTCATTGCCATGGATAAAATGTACTTATGTATAATTTTTACACCCATTTAACGAATAATTACATTATAATTTTATAAAGAATTAGTAAATTTACAAATTGTCAGTAAAACTTGATACCATGACCAATATAGCACAAACATCAACCGTTTTTATTCTAATTTCTTTATATCACCACTAAGAAAGAATAAGAATGGCTTAGCCCTAACAGAAAAGCAACTCCACAGGCAAATGCTGAAATTGTATGCATTGTATTAATTGTGTTCAGGGAATATAACCAATCATTGCTGAAAACTTGTACATTTCCCCAATATATTTGAGTAGGTCATAAACATATATTTATCTAAAACAGAAATAAAGGGGTATATCAGATTACCTATGTACTCAGCTTATCTCAACTAATATGTTGCAAACTAACGATAATAAATATCTCCTATTTCCGATAATACTTTGAGTAAAAAATAATACAAGCTTTTTATACTTATTTGTGCATTTTAAAGTTGCCTTCGTTAAATACTATTACATCATTGCATTACAATTAATATCATATAATTTTGTGTGCATCATAGATTTTTTAAATAGGCACCTAAATATTTTTAGTAATCATGTTGTAATTAATAAATTCGATACCGGTTAAATTACTTTTCATATCTAATTTTCTTTGAATGGTAATAATACAGGTACCTTCTTATTGTTCAGTATTTGGATTTTATATTAAATTTACACTGAATGAGAATCTACTATTAGGGGAATTTTAGTAAGTATTTTCATAAAGAAAAATCTCTACAACGCAAAGCGCTCTCCCTTTATTTTTATGTATATTCGCGCAATATTAGCTCATATCTGCCTTCCCACAGTCTTTCAATGTGCTTTATAATGTACTCCATATTTCGTCGCTTTATCAATTTGGCACAATTTCAACCCTCCTTGTCCTGTTTTAAATTTATTTTCTCGTTTCCCTATATTTTATATTTTATGATTTGATGAGAACACAATAACGTATTGTGTTATTCAGTAGACGATATAGCTTTAATGCGCATGGTTAACGTAGATCAATTTGTGAATAATATCGTTGAACAATCTTACACCTATTGCAATTAACGTATCTTCTTGAAATAGTTGTAGGTATATAAAGTTAGTATATTCTCTAACAAATATTGACGAACGTTGCAGACGGTGAACGATAATAATATATTATATGATATCGGATCAAAATAAACCATTCACATTTTACTGCAATAATAGTGAAGAAAAATCCAAAACTCACCAGGTTAAAGTATTGAGAGACTGAATCGTTTTTTAAATTTAAATACAGACAGTGATAAAAAAAACCTTTGTCAACAAGAAACAGTCCAGACATACCTATTCAGTGATAAACAATCCGGCAATCCCAGTCTTGACCTACAGTATTTAGGTAACCTTGTTTTTAATGTCTACTCAATGGCAAGCGCTGCAGAGCTGCAGAATCGAGAAATACTAACAGAAATAAAAAATAATTAAATTTGTATATTTATAAACACTCGGTGTAATCAATAGAAAATCATGAGAATTTTATAATAAATACCAACCGCAGTAATCAGAGCCGACATCGGATATGGTGTAATCGGCACATAATTCCCGTTTAATACGTTACTGGAGGAATAAGCCGAACATCGGTCGGGTTCGTTTTCTTATGCAAGCGAACCCGCCGTCGACTGCATCTGTAATAGATACACGCGGTTCGACTTGTTCCCTTCTCCAGCTATCAGTCATCATTTCCGCATGATAGAGGTTGCTGAATGTCGTGTTTCTGTGTCGCCAGTGCAGTTTTTAATTATTATTAATAACATTTGCTATTTGTCTAAATAAAATGGAATTCCAGTTGGGTAAAGTAAAAGACCGCATTTGTCTTCTACTAAATAGACCCGTGTAAAAATTTATAATAGATTTGCGTCAGGGTTTTCCGTGTGCGTATGTGTTATTTGGTACCTACTAATCATTAGTAAAGGATTTTATTCTGATTCATAGTCACAATCAAATGCGATTTGCATTATTTAGGAATATGAACGTACGAGCTCAATATGATTCTGCTTTCAAGAACATAAAGTAAGATAAAAAAAATGGATAAGTTTTCTCCAAAATTATTTACTGTATAAAATTTTGCAGATCTTTTGAACCTGCATTACGAGGGCGTGGTGAATGAATTTTAAGTCAGAACTTGACAAAACTCTTAATCAATACCTTAAAAATGCAACAATATATAAAGGTACCTCAAAGAATATACAAAATGCATACATTTTATATTGCAAATAAGTAGTTTGCCAGATAAAAAATCTCTCACTTCAGTGCCGAACACTCTGTTATTATATGTAGGTATCTGGTCCTGAGTGGCAATGCTGCTGGACTTCTATATAGCTCCAATACTCGTACGCATGATCTGAAAATTTATAGTGCCATTTTAGTCGAGAACGATTTTTTTCGGTTTTCTGTCTTTAGGCCTTCCGAATACGTGGTTAAAATTAATGACATTATTTATCTGTTAGGTTTATGTCTCTATAGAAATATATAGATAAAGTATTAATCAACAAAAATATTAAATAGTACAAAGGTATAACTCAAGCCGTCCTTGAAGTAAGTCGAGTTAAGGAATTGTATCACAACGTGTCAACAGTGCAAATAAACGTACTAGTTCGCTGCACCAGCTCAGTGCATTTGCAGGTTGCCTACCATGCCTCAACCTGTTTTTAATAATGACCAAATATTCAAAAATAATCAACTATTGTGAAAATTAATTAAAAATTTACTTAGACAGCCATACCTCTAACATTCTGTCCTTATATTATATTATCGTCCACCGTTCGTAACCGGCTTCACAACAAGAATCATTGTATTGATGAATGTAAAAAACATAGGTGGTAAAAAGTTTCTCGGAGCAGCAAACACAGGTTGTAAATAGATTTGGTAATTGAAGTGGTCATAAAAAGTGTGAATAAATAGTTTACACATGTGAAGAGCTTGCTAAGGGCCGCAGCCCTCCCATCCTGGAAAGTTGTCTGGCAAACTCATTTGAAGTAGTTCATATAAGTGTCAGTGAAGGGGCAACATCACTTCATCACGGTCAGACGTGATGGATGGTTCGGTCAGCGTCGAGACGACGATGGCGACGTCCACGAATGCCGGCATTCGCTTCTTTGTCGTGCAATAATAACACATCTGAAAATATAATAAACGCTGAATTAATGAAAAGCCTTTGTCCCATTGAGCGCCGGCGTTTGATGGAAAATTTAGGTGAAGATTCTTCAGCATGTGAAGTAGGAGATTTATTTCTTACTTTCACTTTCAGCACATACGAATTGTTTAGGATCTCCTGGGTATAAGACTTTGAATTTTCATATCTAATTTACAAAGTCTAGGATTCCTTGAGGATTCTGATCCATAATTAATTTATAGAGACCAAGTAAGGGGACACTAACCACATCCTTAATGACTGTTCCCTTTATTCAACCCTTCTCGTAACTAAAAGGGAAACTTAACAATCTGTCCCACATAAAGTCACTGACCATCTTAGTATTGAATGCAAAGATACGACTCATTAGTAACCTGCGTTGAATTACCACCATTGGTTTTACTAAATGATAGTCCCATCTAACAATGGAAATTATATATACGTTATACGGTACACTATCCAATTTAAAAATGAAGCAAACTTTGAAGATGATGTATGATATTCCTGTTACTGGACCATCCATTGTTATTTTTGTCAAGGTACGTCCAAATCGCTTTTGTTAAATTACATGTATATTTAAAAAAGTTACTTATGAAATTCTATGCGCTTGTGTGGTGAGACACATTCAATACTTAAAAATGGTGACACAGCTATAAAACAAAAATACAAAATTCGGATACTCGCATAATATATGTGTCAACTTTATTATTTTACAAAGATCCTTACATTTTCTTTATCACAATATTATATCATATCACAGTATGCAGAATATAAATAATTACAATTAAAAAAAAAACTAAATCATATGTGTCTAGTCGTCTGCATTTTAACTTTATTTGATATAAATCTAGTCGTTACCTTATTGTCTCTGGAGAACCCTAGGGATATAATTTAGGGCCCTCTCCTCTTTTCTATTTTATTAATGATATGACTAGCTTTCTTAGTTGCCAGAACTAAGTATATTCAAATAATTAGTAGTAATAAATTAGTATACAATGAATATGAAATTTATTTGCTGTTTGACGTTGATGACTGTGGCGATCATTATTGAAATAAGAAAAGTTTCGTATTACACACTTTAAATGTCGATTATTAACAAAGAGATGGAAAGAAAAAGCAGTTACAAGGATTATTGAGCAAACTTTCAGCAAATTCATTTGGAATAGAGATTTTGAGGCTCCAAGGTCGGTACTGTTAATTGATTTAAAGTGATTTTCCTAAATATTAAGCTATGACCGAGGTAACTGGTCACTGCCAGTAACATAATTAATTTGCACATCTCTAGTCTTACCTGAGATTCTTTGATCTGCCGTTGCTGTTCTCTCATTTTACAACATAGCACACTTTAATCTGATAGGGTATCAGCGTGTTAGTGGTATATGGCGTATAGTGACGTCACAAGGGCGAGCACTATTTTTTATATTACGACCAATTTCAACTTCTTATATCTCGAAAACGCAAAAAGTTAATACTATGAAATTTTAAGGACATGTTAAGAATATCGAGTACTATACAAAAATGCATACAAAAATTATATAAAAAAATTCACGGAACAAGCCTATTGTTTGTATCCCATTTGTAAGAAATCTTTAAGCGCTCGAGCAGTAACTCTTCAATATTGTAAACAGCTCTGTTGTATATTTGGTGTGTAATTAATGTTTACACTATTGGTCAAATAAATGTAATATATACTATTTTTAGCAAGATCTAGTGTTCGAACCATCTACCAGATTTATTTAGGGAAGTTCAGTTTAACATTCGTAGATTGACATTTGATGGAATTAGTTTTTATTGGTCCACATCCTACCTTAGTTACGTGTTGCTCTGATTAGCAAAGATTGTTCGTGTTTACGCATTTAAAAGTTTGTCAGTTTATATTATAAAGTTACAGGAGGCGAAACGTTCATATCTGAAAAGTTTTGAATAATAGGAAGTCAACTTCTGCATGAAGTCGCGCCATAGTTTAACCTGGGCGGCAAAGAATTTTTATTTGATTATGTAAATTGAAATACTTTTTTTGCTGGTACCGTATTATATTTCAATTCTGTTCGAGTTTTTAATTTAAAAGTTGCGAAACGAAGTTTTATTATGTGCCTCGAAAAATTCTATTTAGTTCATAGAAATTAGAAAAAAAGAATTACAAGGAGGAGAACCAGGGAAATTTCGAATATAAAACGGGAGAAATCAAAGTAAAGTTTACTTAACAAATTCGTTTGATTGAATTTGATGGAATTCGCTCTACGGTAGGGATTTAGGACATGCTTGAGGTGCACTGCCTATTTTCCTGCATTGATTTTTGCTTCTTTTAAATGGAAGATTTCCTTTACACCTTGCATTAGCTTTCTTATAGACGTAATAAATTATTTATGATTCTAATGCGCTACCCTGCGAAAACTTTCTTTAAAATGTAAACCTCCATCCTCTTTATGGAATGCGGTAATTATGTATTTCTCGCCTAATGTAGTTCGAGCGTTTAATATTCTTAAGTGGATAAATGACAATTTGAACACGAATGCAATACCAACGTTTTATCCATAATCACATAACAATCATAATATTTGTGGAGTCATTTATGTATTATGTATAAAAAATATCCAATTTCATCAATGTAGTTGAAGTATTCGACATGAAGGCTGCTATAAAGGTCTGCAAAAATATAGATATTGGAAAATATAACAAGCTTACTGCTTATTTGGAGAGTCAATCTAGATGATATAAGCGAAAAAAGCTGCAGTATTGGAAAGAGAACATATTGAAGAATTTTTTACTGGTGCTTCAGATAAAACATATTTAATGATTAAGGTAATATCTCTACCTTTTACATATTGTTAGGTATATAGCGAACTTTCAATTATTTTAGATTGCACTTATAATGGGGGTTCCTAGCGCCTGTCGATGCTACAAATCGACAATTTTTGAAATTACTGACGTACAGGACGTTGGATTTTGCACGAATGCTTTTAAAAAATGTATAAAATATATTTCTCTGCGTCCAATTCGCTTAACACAAGACAGATTATTTTTAAGATATATCAATCAAAAATGTATTCAACCTGTTGGAATCAACACATTGGCGAATGTACCCTAAATAGTTGCTTCTTGAATATCGCAAATCCAGAAGCATATACTGGTTATTGTATGAGGCGCACTAAGTTAAATTTCTATTAGGCATCGAAAAATTGTCACTAAGACGGTTCTGGACTCAGCGGTTGTTCGTGTGATGTGCAAGTATACGTGCTTATACCGACTGTTATCTACCATGCCATAGAGCAGCCCTATACACAAATCGTCGCTGCCAGATAGAAATAAATTTCTCATTTTTTAGGAAATTTTTCAATGCAAGATAATTGTATTCTGTTAGTGGATAAATCTGATGGACCTGTAATGAGTGAAAAAATGTAGTTTTGGCAACGTGCAACAAAGGAACGAAAAACGAATGCAAAAACACTGCAGCTCACAGGATTAACCGGTACTTAGGTTTGATTTATTTTCATCGTTTCTACATTTGAAAACGCTGTAAAAAAACAACCGCATTACATTTGACATATCTAAGCCATCTCGGACGAAGATTACAATAGGCGCCGATTTTCCCAGGGAAAAGGGGATTTTACCCCATCTTTTAAACATCGAACTAGAATCTCTAAATACATTTTTTATAGTTAACCCTGTACCACATTAAGCTGTATTTGACCTGTCATGAATGTTGAAATAAAATATTTTCAATTCATCAAATTATATTAAACTTAGAATGGTGAAATAACAAGACCACAGTAAATCCAAAGAAATTGCCTGATATTCCTCCTAAGTCCTTTGTTGCAATTAAAATTAATCATGGAGGCTCACTCTTGATCGCTACTGATGATTTTATATTTTTGTTTCAGCACTGTCATCCCACAAAATTCTATACATCAAACTTGTCGACAGACATTTAATTTAAGTCAGTTTAAGTCATATTCGAAATAATAGGCTAATTTTAATTGCGCTGTCTTGATAACTAATAGATTGCCATTGTCGTTTTGCAGGTACTAAATTTCGATAAAAAAGCCATATAGGAAAAGAAGTTATACAGACATAATGACAAATTGATAGTGTTTCGAATGTCATAATGACTTACATTATCTCACATGTGCTTTCTTAAATTGATTAACGCACTCAGCGCGATAATGACATTCTATGCTTGAACTTGCTTGAATAGGTGGACATATTTTGACTATGGACATAATTTTTAGATGTTGATGAAATAACTCTGAATCTGAGGGAATATTGCTTGCTTTCTTTCGCCTAGAACTTTCATAGCCATTATTTTCTTGTTTTCAGTAGAAGTATCAATATATCAAATATATCATATGTATATTGGTCGGTCAGTGGTCGCGCGCTTTAAGGCGTCAGTAATTGAATCGAGGTGACTAGATCGCTGTGTGGTTCGACCCCCGCAGCCTATAGACCGTATATAAGCGATATTCGTGGAGAGATTGGCACCCTCTTTGCGGGTATGATAGGGTGGAAGAATATTGGCTTGGATCAATGTGAGAGATTGATGCCGGTTGACATTTGACTACCCCCCTAATTAATGAGGTTTTCCAGGTTTCCCTCATTCCTGCACTGAATGATGGTTAGGGCCTACCAACGTAAGTCGTTCCTGAAATGTTGAAGGTCGCCGAAAAGAGTGCGCAATATATACATTCCTTCGAAGAAAGAAGGGAAAGTGATCACAGTTTTTATTTCTTAATTCGACGTATTTTCTTAGCAGTTCTACTAAATTCAAGCCATCAATATTTCTAAATACTAAAAACTCTCTAGACAAAATATATTTGTAATATAGCTACCCTCATGAGCAGCAATTTATCATCATCCGCATTCAATAGAACTTTGGATATTTCCTTCTTAGTTAATGCTTTAGATTTATTTAGTTTCTACACTTCTGATTTTCGCTTCAGAGATGCATCAAGTTTAAGGATTTTCTGATATCAATATTTGCTTGACTGCAATTTCTGTTCATTGAGTAATAAATAGCACCAAAGATGAAGGCTTCTGTGTTTTGCTTAGTTCGTTGAAATATACTAATATCCTTTCTTGTTAGTTATGTAAAATATCTTTTTTCTCTACACCATTTTCCATGGCGACCAAATTGTTTGTTCATATTTCTTCCCTGATTTTTCTGGCACAAGATGGAAACAACACTGGAAGCTTCATTCTCAATATCTGATAGCAAATCATAGCTTGAACTCATATTTACCCTTTGACTTCACTTAATATGCGCACGGTAATAATCTCACATATTAGATATATATTTTATGCTTTTTTATTGTGATTTCTTGCAACTTAATTTTTAAATTAAAAATAAAGGATTTAACTGGTTTATTTAAATAATTCTTAATTTATCAGCATGGCTCCGTACCTACAATACTTTCTCTATAGGATCTGTTGTATGCCTACATATAATAAACTAAACTTACTGGATTATCCTTGGGAAATAACCGTCTTGGGACGTTATACCCTTATTATGCTATCGCAGGTATATAAAGGATAACTTCCGGCACCACAAGACATCGATTGGAAAAGTTTTCAGTATTAGCATAGTTATAAAAACGATAAGAATCGCCAGATAAATATGATTCAAAAAGTTGGACGTCCCGTTTGTTTTTTATCGGAAACTATAATGCTCGGATAGATTGCCAGTAGATATTTTCGATTCGACAGTTTTGTTTGTGTAGAAGTTTGGGCGATTTGTTTTGAACTGCGCCGAGTTGGGTCTTTTTCTTGTAAAAAGTTTGCAAGTTATACGGGCGAGGTTCCATCTATACAGTGTACAGGAAATACACCATTCACTCACCGATATTTGCTCGCTACTTGGGATCCTATGGCAAATAAAACATAAGCAACGAAAGACGTCTTGAGAGGATTTCGTGGATTATTACTTAACGCTGACAAATTGACAAAACATAAAGCCGCACGTGTATGAATGAAGCTTTATGTCAATCATACGATTATGTTAACACTGAAAGTGATAAATAATATAAGCAAAATACACCTCAGTGGACAGTTATTATTAATTTATTATATTATATACTAAAATTATGAAATTATAAAAAAAAATTATTGGAAATTATATAAACTATAAACTACAATAACAGATATATCTACATACATGGTGATATAATTTAGCATTGGAGAATTGATTGTGTCTTGACATTTACAACAAATATTGAATGAAAAAAACATAAATTGTTATTGTAAAACTTTAAATGGCAACAGTAATTGTCACGATAATATGTTACGGTGGTCCATACCCAACTAACATTTAAGCCTAATTGACTACTACACAAGAAAAATAAACCTAAATTGATACAAAATTTACTACTTTCCTCCATAAAAATAGTCTTCAATGTTACAAAATCTTATAATACCAAAATTTTAGTCAAAAATTTGTTAACTAAGAGTAATATAATGACTTCCAAGTAAAATGAAATATATGTCAATTTATATAGTTCGAAATTACATATTGTTTACCTATTCTATGTTTTCAAATGCTAACATTCCAATAACGTGTAAGACGAAGTTATAATTTACTTAATTTCGCCTTGAAATCTGTCTTCAATATCCAGGGATTTTTATAATATTTTCATATTTATTACAAAATTGTAAAACTTATTTTGTCTTCAACTAGTAGTTAAAAATAAGATGATAACTAGTTATTTTACCCTATTAAATCCCTCAATTTGCTAAGTTCTATTTTTATACAATATAAACCTATTTTCAACTTTGTTGATAACTTCTAAGGAATATTTGACTATTTCAATTAACTTAATAGAAATATTGTTCTATATTATGGTACAAATTTACTTGTTAATAATACTTCGACGTAAGTGTGTCTTATAAACTTTTGTATTCCGACAGATCTTTATGTAATAGCACGTAGAAATTGTTTTGTGTTTTGGCGATCTGTAGTGAAAACTAAGCTCTACACAATATTAAAGAGTTGTAAAAGACGAGTTTAAGCCAACACTGCATATTATGTAAATCAATCTAATGATAATATATCGATAAACACTTCATACGAGTAGGTACCTATATAAGTATTCTTATGACTGTTATCGTGTCAGATGAATTCAGTAGTGCACGTGAGTTGAAATTCGAATTGAATTCCGTTCGAAAATATTTATTTTGTTTTTGTTATTACGCATACATAATATTATTGGCTTTAATTTGAATTTTCAATCACAAATAAATCCAAGAGCAGAATTTTATATGTAGGTACCTAGTAATAATTTAATTGGTAATAACCATAAAATACCATAAAATATCTTTATTTGGAGAAAACTTCAACCACAAAGTTAATATTTTCCTGTGACGTCAACATTGGCATAAACAATCTGCCCTATAGGTTAAAACTTACAGACAAATTGACTTCAAAGTTGATTTTATTTGAGAGGCCATGTTGTAACAAACACTAAATGTTTTGCTATTTCTAATTGATTACTCATTAAAATTATGTTACCACAGGTAAATTAATTAATATATTTATGACGAAAGATTATTAATCACATTTTATCACGAAGTACATTCAGTTTTTATTTTAGGTTATTCTTCAGTATAGTAATATGATTAAAAATAATAGTAAAAATGTATATTTATAAGGCGCGTAATTTTTATGAAAGTTTGGTCATGGCATTATACAAAAAAATTTCCTGGGTTGTACAATTTGATGAGTGGAAACCAAAAATACAAACTTTATTATATTAAAATCTAAATATCTATAAATAAGTATACTAACTCCTACTCTACTTGTAGCTTAGTAGCCTGACTTATAGTCTTTCTTTTCTTTTTATCCCTGTTCACTATTAGAATGTATAAAATCAAACATATAATATTGTCTCTCTCTGGCAAGAGTATGTCATATACAGGGCATAATTAGGGTATATTTTGTTAATAATGTCTTTTATATTTAGAAATTTTAACATAAAATTGGTCCGTATTTCTTTTAGGTCCAATTATCTTATTGGAATAACATTCTTGCCGACCAATTATTAACTTCCATATTACTTTAGTTTTTTTCCCCACATAAGAAAAAAGTCAAACGAATGTAGGTAAACTTTTCTTATACTGAAAATACTGAAAATTGGTCATGAAAAGTTTTTGACCAATTCAGAGGTCAAGTTAACGTAATTTTAACTTTAATTGTTTGTTGGGTAGCTGCCTGTGCTAATTTAAATTCATTTTTGTTTACAAAATTGTTTGGTAGGGCAATATTTAATAACAAATATTTCTAATGCATCTTTTTTATTTATAAATGTTCCTTGTTTCATATTTTAAAATGAAGCTGTCAAAAACCTTAGAGGTAAAACAGATCTGCAAGAATTTATGCAAAACATATTGTGTAACTAATGCTCTCTAACAGATTTAAATAAAATATAACTTCACTGAATTTGCCTCTGACCAACCGTTATCGAGTTATTGAAGATTTCCAGAAAATTTGGTTTAATTGATTCATCCATATCTCTTTAACCGTAAATATTTTATTAGGAGATATCAAGCAGAAACATTAAAAATATTTATAGAGCGATATTTAAGAGAGTCAGTTCGAAAACTTGAACCATAGGTACATATTTTTAAGGAAATAACTTGAAAGAACGCAATGTCCATCTAAATAAATGTGAACAGAGTTTTTGTTATTCTTGTTCCTCGATATTTGTTTATAGTGAAGGCAAATATTTCAGAAATCGTTGTAAGTATTATATAAGAAAATAGTCTTTAAAAAATATGTGGGCTAGCTAATACTGAACAAATCGTATGGAAGTTAAAGCTCCTTGTTTGTTTTTCATATTGACTTCCCAAGGCCCTTATTTAAAAAAAAAATATTTGACTTCAATTTTCCTTAGGATTTGAAATGATAAATGTTTTATTGAAAACACAGATGCGTGTTACTGTATTACCATTAATTCTTGTATTTTTTTTTTATAATATAACAGCTCACAAATGTGTACCAAAGATGTTTTGTCGCCTTATTTATCAATAAATTTAATGGAATATACTATATTTTTTGGGAACAACCTATTTCACAAAGATATCATTGATTTGTATTTATATAGATCATTATCACTATTGATTTTGTCCTTTCAAACATCTATTTAAAATAATTTTTATTTTATATGTTGAATAATTCAATTATACAGGGTGATTCATTTATTGAAAGACAGAAAATAAAAAAAGGTTTAGCTGACCTTTTAAAAAAGAAGCAAGTTAACCCATAACTACCAGTACACGACGCAAAGAATTTTTTGATGACTCAGCCAAATGGCGTTTGCGTGTTGAAGCGAAGCAGCGTTGCCATATCAGGGCCACATTCTGCGTCTTATGCAAATCTACCACCGTCAATTACATTTCCCGCATTCATTTGTTGCAAATTTGGAGATCCCGCTACAGATTTGGAGGGGGATATGTGGAAATAACAATGTTATATAAGCTGGAATGCTTGCACCCACTTTTCTAATATGTGTATGTGTAATTTCAACACCCGAATGTTATAGTAGCTGCTTTAAATTTAGTTAAATTTTACAATTATTGGTTACAATACTACTTTTTAAAAAGCAAAACTTGCTTGGTATACTCGCGTCAATAATTCAGACGTGTTACGTCACGGCTGACGTTACACATTTGTTTTTATTGTCAACGTACTGTTCTATATTTGGTCGTGTTAAAAACAATCAATTTTTGCAATTTAGTGCAATATATAATGCAAACTTTTACTGTAGTATATAGTTTTATTATTATCAGTTGCAGTTTCTTAAACAATTTGATGAAAATATAACGAATGATGCATTTGTTCGTACTACGCAAGTCCTCTGAATTCTTGTCGCGAGTATACGTATACGTAGCTATAAATATAATTAAATGAAAATTATACTAAACATTCATATTCAATTTTTAATACTTAATGGATACGTAAAAAATAATAAACTGTAAAAACCTCACATTTGACAACAATTATCTGTGTAAAATATTTTATTCACTCATGTATCTAGGTCAATAATGTCTGTTTACTTGTTATCGTTGAGTAGACATTAAAAACCCAGTAAAAAGTACGACCTAACAACATGATAAGTCAAGATTCACCTTCGATATTTATTTTATGGATAGAGGCCTGCCGGTCTGTTTATCCCTGAATGTGTCTTGGCCTGGTTTTCGTCGACAATTCGAAGGTTTTTTTTTATATTATTTGCAGTAAGTATTTAAATACGAAAAACTTGTAAACCGTGAATTAATAGTGGCTTTTTTGACCCCCCACATCTAAACAATAAAATTGCGTCCTCTAAAAATGCAACCCCAAATGTAACTTTTCAATGGATTATTGGAAAAATTAGTGTTCACTTCACAGAGCTGTAAAACCCAAACTAATGAATATAATAAAAAAAGTATATAATAAAAATTCTTCGCTGAAAACCACTCTACAAAAATGATCAAATGATCTGATGTCATTTTTAAATAAAAAAATAAATAAATTATAGCGTCGAAAAGAAAATTTGTTCAAAAATTTGGATTGTTTTTTTAATATCTTTGTTATTTTTGATTTTACAACAAAAGTTACTGAACAAAGATTGTTTAGATTCAATTTGCAATAAAAATGTTTTTAAAAATTTTGTATGACCAATAGTTTACCTGATAAATGCTAAAAACAATTTGGAGCAACTGAAGTTGGAGGGTTGTGACCCTACAAACTTCAAGTTAAGCTTTTGATCCCCTTCACATCTAAACAATAAAATTACGTCGTCTGAAAATGCAGGCCAAAATAATGTAACATTTCAATGGACTGTAGAGGCTGTCAGGTATCAGTAGCTGTCTAAAAAAGTGCTTCAATAATAATTATTTGCAAATATATTTATTTTTCGCAAATATGCAATCAAAAATTTTTTAAATCGCATATTCATATTATACTAATTTTTCCCTATCTTCCTTTGAAATAAATGCACATTGTGACTGAATTTATATAACCTCAGTTGCATTTGTAATAGAGACCACTTGAGGAATAAATTATTGTAAAAATTATTTCATAATTTGATGCCATTTCATTTCATAGCAGATATTTTGCTCATAAATACCTTTACAATAAAGTAAAAAAGCTAAAATTGATATTCTTCCCAGGCAGTAACAGTTAGAAAAGATAGTAAATAATTACAGAAGCAACCATAAGAGACAAAAACTAATCTAAGAAGGCAGCTCCTTAAAAGCCTCGTTTAAAACTCCACACTTGTCGGATTCATCTATCTTATCGGGAATTTTTCGAATTGTTTTCGTTAAAAATAGTAAGAAGGAGATTAGACCCAAGGGCACCGCTGATGATTCCAACTCCTAATAATAAGACTTTTTGCTTTATTGTTTTTCGTTTCTAGGGAGAATGTCTCCGTCCTTATCTCTGATGAACTCATTAGGTGTCTGTCCGTGAACTCAATGCTAAAGCAGAATCCATTTTCCACACCACAGGTCTGCCCGTGTTGCTTCGTCCTGATAATAAAACACCCCACGTTGTTATTAGTTCTAACTCACTCGTGGCCGAAAATATAAATTTGATAATTAAAACGAAATTAAATAAATGGAGAATTCGATCAAGTATCTCATGGATTAAAATTTAATAATATACAGTCAGCACTGGAAAATGTACTTTTATGCATAGCACCTAAAAAACGCGTATTTTATTGATTTTTTTTCAGTTATAACAGCCATTTAAATTTCGTTACTTTATTGTATGCGTTTTATTTAACAAAAAATTGTTAATAAACACGGTTGTTTTTCACTACAATACTTGTGCTGTAAACTATTTATAATTAGGGGAGAGTCCTCCAGTACCGTCACTTTAGGATTTATCAACAATACAATCGAACTACCTTTGGTTACATGTTTAATACCTCCTGGAACTCTTGTGCTATGAATATAAATAATAAACTGCCGTCATGTTTAAAAATAATCAACTTTATTAGTGCAATTTGAAGACTAGGAAAAATCAGTTTCCAAAAAAAAAATGGCCTCCAGTACCGGTCAGCAAATATGACCATTTATACCATGCAATAATCACAAATATACTGATTTGATAGCTCTGATATATTCGCATAAGCTTCGTGGACCCAAGCCTTACAGTTTCCACATTGTATCCAAACTTCTTCATGAGAATCAAGACATAAGGGACACATTGTCTCTTTCTCAATCGGTCTGCAGGGAGGAGTCAGGTTTTCGTTTTTATCTTTCTTGGCTTTCTTGCTGACATATCTTCCTGAAACCAAACTTTTACCTTTCTTGTTAACATTTTTTCCTGAAAGTAAACTATTATTCGCTTAGCCGATTTAAGAGTTCTTTTAGCTGCTCTTTTCTCTTCTAACATCTTTCTGTATGGGGAACTTCCTCTTCGAAGCATCAGAAACCGGTGAGAGTTCTGTCAATACGGCTTTTAAATTATCAACGGTTTCGTCAATGACAACTTCTGTTTGATATATGACGTTGGTTATATCTGACCCAATGAAATATAAATCGCTGATGATATTCTTGTTGAAAGGATGAATGCCTATGCAGAATCCGAGGTATCTTTCTTCTTCCTTTTCCTACCATCATTTTCAACATCTTACATCTTTGTGTACCTATAAGCAAAGTACACTATTCAAAAATGAACTTAATCAATGGCCGGTACTGGAGGACAATGTTGTGGCCGGTACTGTAGGAAACAGAATAACATATTATGTTCGACTACAGATACGAACTTATGAACAAAGATTGATTTTAAACATATTTTATAATAGCCATATAAATAGCGAATTTCGTTAAACACGAAAAATCACCCACAGAACTTTGGTTGCGTAGCGTACGTCTACCACGCTTTTCACAAATCTTTGCACTGACAATAAACTGGACGCGACAAGTCGCCGCCGCGTGGTGCATATACAGTGCGTTCATAAATGATTAAAAGCCACGTGAACAGGACTCTGATTTACGAAGAACAACTCGTATGCAAATAGTTTCTTGTCTCTCTCAATTGCCGTAGTGAGGAAAAGGATATTCGCATATGAATTGCTCTGCGATTAATTTGAGAATCTCGATCCTGATCACGTGGCTTGTAATCATTTATGAAGGCACTGTACTTAGTAGAGTGTATGACACTAAATAACGGTACGTGTATCAGCGCTACTCGTTATAGAATCCTAGAACTAACAAGTACACACTAACAGCCGGCCAGTACTGGAGGACTTTCCCCTAAATTAAATTTATAATTAATACAATGTGTAGAAGATATAAGTATTTTTGTTGTTCAGAAAAAAAATACACCGGTTTTAAATAATCTGAATAAATACACGATTTTGTACCTAACTTAGTAAACACTAAATAATGAGCCTACAATTTGCACATAAAACCCGATAAATATTTTTAAAAGTGTAATATTTGAAATTAATATACAATTCAAAGACATTTATGCACAAAAGTCTCTACATAGTGTATGCAGAAATTCTTAGCTTTTCGATCATTTCTAACGATTAACTCTTTTAATGCCTTTCCCATATTTTCAAACGATATCTATAGCTACTAAACTGTTAAACAAATAAAAATTTTTGAGAAAATCATTTTATAAAATACAATTAATTCTAGAAATACATTACACAGCATTTGAAAACTTGTTCATAATATAAGTTAACTTCCGTTAGGAAAACAGTTTTTATACAGGGTGTCCCAAAATATAAGGCCATACCATTAACCACATATTCATTGGACAAAAATAATGCGACTTTGCC
This sequence comes from Monochamus saltuarius, assembly GCA_025584915.1. Taxonomy (NCBI): domain Eukaryota; kingdom Metazoa; phylum Arthropoda; class Insecta; order Coleoptera; family Cerambycidae; genus Monochamus; species Monochamus saltuarius. The sequence goes on from CM046722.1 coordinate 12,632,141, forward strand.
ATTTTTTATTTGAGCGTCCCTGTTTCAATATACAGGGTGTTAAAGTTTCATTTTATAAAATTTTAAATTATCCATTTTGTTTCCATTGGCACTCAGTAAATATTACAATTTGCTAAGTTGCCAAGGTATTGTAATAATAGGTATACTCACAAAATTCGAGTTTCACTTGAAAATCTTAGTAAATGATAGATTTATGGGTAGGTACTACAAATTGCCGTTTTTCTCCAAAACGGACCATTTAAACAAAAAAATACAGAAGAGAAAAAACGATCAGAAGAAATTTCTACGTTTGATATTTCAAGAAAAAGCTGCATAGGCGTACTTAGAAATAATTGGAGGGGATAAAGGGTACTGTATCCCTCAGTTACCTCCATTCGCCCATCCATTTTATTCACCAAAACTATATGATAAGTATGCCGGAGTGCCAGTATAAGATAAAATTACGTGCAAAATTTCAAGTATATATCTTACAAAACAATGGGATTACCAACAAAAATTGTTTTTTAAAATGTAACTTTAACACCCTGTATATTGAAGCACGGACGCCCAAATAAAAGGTGGTATAACGGAAGTCGCTTTATTTTTGTCCAAAGAATATGTGGTTAATGGTACGGCTCTCTATTTTAGGACACCCTGTATATGAAGCAGGTCCATCCACGTAGTACCCTAAATGATTTTTCGCTATAAATATTAAGTTACTGAAAATAACAGGCCCACAGATAAAATGAATTTCAAATTTTATAAAGGTCCTGAATCACAATTTTTTACAATGTTCGTTAATCAACAACAGTATATGAATATTTTATAGGAAAGCAGATATTTGATTTTTTAAATAAAAACGAGTAATTTAATATCTCGTCCAGATTTGTATTCAATGTTCATTTGATATATTTTTTGTTTTTATTTGGCATTGTTAGTTACAGTTATAAAATAGGAATAATGATGGTTTGTTCTCAGTTTACATATTTTCCAAATAAAATCAAATATTTTTCTATATTTTTGCTACATTTCAATTGAGTCATATATTGTTACCCAAATTAAAATCATATTTGATATTTACTGTCAATTGGTATATTCGGTAACTGATGTTAATTTTTTTACTTTATTATATTTAAATTAAATTAATCTAATATCGCCCAACCATTCAATAATAATTATTTAAAAAAATATATTCTAGTTTACTAACCTGGTTTAATGAAAACATTCTATAAACATCTAAGTACACTTTTGGAACTGTGGGAACTCGAAAATTGAACCATAATAGATGAGATCTGACCTATTGCTGCATTTTTTAGGATTGCTTCTATAAAAACTATAACTATAAAATATTATACCAATAAATTAAAATGATTTGAAATTAAATATCGACAATGTCAAAAGTGACTTTAACCTGTCAATAAATTTAAATTGAACATGACAATTACCTACATAATTAATAAAAAAATTTACTCTTTATGTAATCGCTTTTTTTATATTTTTAGGAATTAACAATCTATTAGCTTAAAATACCTTTCTAACACAGTAAAAAATGTTACAAAACCTAACAATAAAGAATATATGGGTAGATATTGTGGCCGTAATTCAACGCTGGTCGGGGCTTTAGTTCGCAGAGTAGTTAGTTTCACACAATAATTTTAATACCTAACATATATAAAAAGACACGATTACGTAAAGGGTAAAACATTTTTTATTAATTAAGTACGTAATTGTCATGTTTAATTTAAATTCCTATTACTTGAGTACAACTGAGTAACGAAACAAAAAAGTATTATGCAACGACCTCTGTATCTACTAGATACAACACTAAGCATTTTGGCATGTTAGTGCTTAGTGCTGTATCTAGTAGATACATGACTAAGCATTTTGGCATGTTCTCACACATTTTCCCAACGTTGGCTGAGTACTTCTACGTAATTTATCCGTTTATTTGCTAAACATAGTACTTACCATAAACCTGAGATTATTTAGTGGAAAATGTGGTTCTTCATTGCACTAGTGCAATAAAATGTTTATTACATTCATCTGTCATTCTACTACAGCGTTTTGTTATCATGACAAACATAAACGTTTAAATCGACGTCATATTTTCCTAGACTTAGTGTCATCTAAATAAAACATTTTTTGATTTCACCATGAACGTAGAAACAATATTGTATGCAACTCGTATAAAAAGTGTTTATTGCACGCGACGTGCAATTCTCCAACGAGGCCGTCCGGTTCTTGCATACAACTACTAACTGTATCTAATAGATAGGAGAATCGTTGGCATTGTTATTATGTAAAACATAAGTTGTCATTTTTAGAGTATACCCCACAGAAAATATACATTATAAAAATAAAGCAATCAAGCATCTTTCAGGAGAACAAAAAGTTCAAATCCTTCAGCTAAAAAACAGTTTCTTACTTCTACTCAATCAGGATTGTGGCAAAACTCTCAATATTGGGGCGCCCAAATATCTTGCTCATTATTTCTATTTCAAGAAAAAATCATTATAGGACACGAGAATACAACGAGATGAAGAGCCTAAGTCCAATTTAAAAAATATCTCATTATTTCTCTGCCAGATAAGCCATCTCTCTGACCTCAAAAAGTAAACAAGGAGCCATTTTTAAATAAATCAGGGTACAGAAACGAACACGGACAAGTCAATAGGGATTTACGGCAACTGTTTTATAAAAGCTCTGACAATGGCGTTGCGGAAGAACGGGAATACAGGAGAGCTGACTGACTCAACGTAAATACCTGTTATTAACGACTTGGCGGCTACTGACCAGCATGAAAATTCCCAGGGAATAGCGGCTCTCTGGTGTCACTGTTTAAAATGTCCCGTCTTTGTTCTGGATTAGGTATCAGATATCTTCATTGCAGGGATAACGCTTTTATTGGTAGTAAATTAAACATGTCACCACACTATTATTTAAAAATATATGATCATTCATGACAACCTTAGGCTTAAGCTATCTAGAGAACTGAGTGAGGGTTTAAAGTTGTTATACACGATATTTTAGGTATCAGTATTTTGTAGAAAATATTTTTCAGTTTCAACTACGTTCGCAAATTTATTTATTTAAAAATTATTATTTGTCCAACAGTGAAATTCACCAATAATGAGACACAGTTTAAGCTATGGAACTGCTTTTTAAACTGTAATCGATCGATTTAAAATGTGTTAATAATTTTTCGCAAATCACATCCCCGTTGAAGAAATCATTTTAAAATTTTCATCACAAATAAATCAATTTACGACAGTCAATATAATTTGCAATATCATTAACGAAAATATAAAATAAGAGGGGACCCTGATTGAAACCTTGAGGAACTCTAGAGGTAATATTGACTAGACTTAAATCCCTTGTAAGTGACCTATTGAAAACGATGCGACAGATTATGAGGTAACAAGATTTAGGAGATTTCCGTAAAGCTTATATACACACAACCTCACAACTTATGATTCACAACTTATCTAAAATATCGTAAAAAGTTGTTAAGTCCTTATATTTAGTTTCCTAGAAAAAAAAATATTGAAGTTGTAGTAATTTCAGCCTTTACAACGTTAGGCTACTGTAGTCTCTAGCGTCATCGGAATACTAAAGTCCAATTGTAGTATTAAAGATTTTAAGATAGTGTATACATTAGTTTTTTAAGTGTCAAGAATACCTTACGTGTATAGCAAATTGAAGTTGATGGATATCGTTTTATGGCGAAGTAATACAAAATGCTTTAACAGCTTCTCTTACTTTTACCGCGGTTGTGCAACGCGGGTGTCCCCCTGGAAATTTGGAACCACATCGTGGAAGAGATGGAGGTCCAGGGCATCCACGGTGTATTACAGCAGCTGAGGTACACGTTTTAGAAACTGTTGAAAAGAATAACCGAATAACCGATTTTGTAAATGGTTGCTGCAACAAATTGCTTAAAATCCTAGATTGATTTACAGCTGACGTGCTAGCTACAAATGAAACTATTCTTACACGGAATGGGATGTATAACATTTATAATATTCATGTTCTTGATTTTGAAAATTTGCGCGCGATTCAACATCAATTTTCCAACAAAGCGTTTCCTTACAAGTTTGGACAGGGATTGTCGTTGATCACTTGATTGGAGATATTCAACATTTTACTGCACTAAGCATCCTTTGGATTAGATTATACGTCAAAACTTGTCTTATTCCAAAGAGAAAACCCCGCACTTTCTTGCATCAAATTATACGAAACTACTACTTTCCTAACATAGGCTTCTAGGAGTAAAATTAATACATTTTTGAGATTTCTGCGATTTCAGCAATTTTCAAGAGCTTGTCGTGAAGGTAAATAGTGAAGATATATTAGTCATTAGAATTTAAGTAAATTACTACTGCTGCTACTATATACTTTGTTATTTTTACACACAACAAATGTACAAAATCAGCAGTTTAAGAACATGAAAATTACTCATGGAAACAAATCATCAAAAGACATAAGCCTTCAATTTAAGTTCCAGAGCTTCTTCCAAAGAAGAGTAAAGGTTACATTCTTCTCTGAGAGAAGGTATATCAGTACAAGAATATGGAAATCACTAAGACATGATGACCAGACCTCAAAAGTGTTGCCTGCCACGAAAGCCTACAAAGCAAGCCTCTTCAGATTCATACTTTAAAAAATCGATTTTGTCCTGAACTGTTAATAGTGTACTTTAAGTTATGTTGAAGAGACATCCTGAGAAACTAACTTGATCTCTCAAATGCTTCCTAAAATACCGACATCGAGTGCAGAGTCAAATAATGAGTATGATGACTCTCCTACCAAATTTGCCAAATTTTACCACAGACAGACCCCGACCCTACATGTAAGGGATAAGTATGTGTAATATATCGCAACTGCAAATTAGAACTTGTTTGCGGTAACGTCGGTTCCCAACAGGCAACTTCCGACTTCCCGTTGCCAACTAGGTAAGAAGTTACCGAGGCATAGCAAAACAAAGTTCAGTCTCGACATGTCGGCAGAAGGAATGAGAGGGAGGTCAGTGGCGCCTCTCGCCGATAAACAAAGCAATCAATAACATCTACCTGCGATCCGTAACTCAACGAAAACATATAAAACATGGCAGTTTGGGTATCAGTTGCCGTATTAGTCACCGTTTGACAGATCCAGTTCTGTGAACTCTCCGGTTTCTTTGGCACTTTATAATAAATCTACTTGTTTTGATCACCGGGAACAGCATTATATTAGTGTCTTTATTAATATCCTTCCGGCGGAGTTTTATTGCCGGCTGATGTTCGAAAATACGTTCTCTATGTGATTAGGCGATCCATTAGAGGCTGAATAACAAGTCAGTTGCAGCATTCATCTTTTTGATCAGCGATATTGGCGTCATACCAATGCATATATGTATAAATTATAAAAATTTGAAAGATGGGTTAGCTTTTAAAGTGGAGTCATTGTGTAGATAGATGAGTGATTCTTTAACAAAAAATTTGTTATGCTTTAAAATGAAATGGAAATTATAGCTACACATAAAAATATAGTAAAGACAAACTTTACTAACAATAATTAAGGTATGAGATTACAACAAAATTGTTATGATTTCACAGGGTGTTCTTTAAATAGAGATGAAAAATCCAAGAGTGCAACCAAAAATAAAGGGTCTTGGTTATACAGGGTGTCCGGAAATGATGAGCAAAAAATTCATGGGATAATTCTAGACCGATAATAAATGCTAGCTCTTTCTACAATAACATATTCTCCAAAATTAATTATTAAAGGAGTTACAGGGTGTTAAAGTTAAAATTTTATTTTCGATATTTCTAAATAATTTCTTATGAAATCGAAATATTTACATTAAATTTGTAAATCGGGGGTTTTGCGGACGAGAAATTCAAATATGTTTCTAATAATCTAACTTTTTTGCTGCTTAGTGTATCCATCTGACTATTGAAATAATCGATTCTCCTACCTGTTATATCTGAAAAAGGTATACCTTATTGAAGTCGTTAGAAGTAACAGTTTTCGAAATAATCTTATTTGAAATATTCAGTGCACCGATTGAATACTGTTGTCGTTTAAGTTAAAGTGCCTTTTTTACTGAAAATACAGCAAAATGTTACTTGAAAAAGTTGTTCAGAACGGTAAATTATGGAGACGTGCAACAATTTTAAAAAATCAGCCTGTTTTGATAAAATCTTTGTGCTTTGTTGAAAAATGGTTTAATCAAACCTCGCCGATCTTCTTGAAATTTTGCATGTCTCCATAATTTACAATTATTAACAATTTTTTCACGTAACATTTTGCTGTATTTTCAGCAGAAAAGGCACTTTACCTGACACCAAAACAGTTTTTACTCGGTACACTGAGCATTTCAAATAGGATTATTTCAAAAATGGTTACGCCTACAGACTTCAGCAAGGTCTACCTTTTTCAAATAAAACAGGTAGGAGAATCGATTGTTTCGATAGTCAGATGGATACATTAAGATGCAAAAAAGTTCTGCCATTTAAAAGAAATATGGTGTGTCCAAGTGGCGCCCTCTACTAGTGACGTCAAAATTAGAAACATATTTGAATTTCTCGTCTGCAAAAACCCCCGAATTACAAAATTTATGTAAATATTTGGACTTCATAAGAAATTATTTAGAAATATCGAAAATAATCAGTTTTGGCAAAGAATCTATAGAAAGAGGTAACATTAATTTTCGGTCAAGAATTATCCTCTGAATTTTTTGCTTATCATTTGCCATCTAATTTTATTTTTTTAAAATAAAAAAGATTACTTACATCCAGAAAATATGTCAGGAAATTGTTCCTACCATACGTAAAATGATTCGCTGATTCCAAACATATCAAAAAATACAGGGTGTACCATTTAAAAATATAAATTTACGGTCATGAAATCCGAAATAATCTCAAAGAATTCATGGCACCATCTAGTACAAACCCACCCAATTTAAAATTTTTATCAGCAGTCATAAAAAAGTTACAGCGTGTTCCCACTTTACGTGGTCACCGCATATTGATGTAAAGAACAACAATTTAAGAAACTGCGATAAATCCCAAGTAAAAAAAGAAAATAGCAGGGGGCCTAAGATACTATCTTGGCGAACGCTCCTACTTACAGAGAGAAATTTAGAAAAAACTCTGGGTGACATTTTCATAGCAAAATTCATTTTCAGGAAGAACTAATTCAAAGGATATCATTAACTAAGTAAGCCCACGACTTATTTCCAGAATCGGAGCCGTCGAGAATAAAATAATTGAATTTCACGTAAAAAATTTACGACTTTATGTATCCTGCGTGGTAACACAAACATTCTGAGACAAAATATCGATACCCATTCAGCATCCGAAGACGCGGTCACGTCACCCATCTCCGAGGGCGCATCCAGCTCCAGCTCCTCCTGCAGCGGTATCTTTTTATCCACGCAAGAGTCACGTCTCGCCGTTGTGACACGGAAATAACCCATCAATACACGACCTTTCTATCGACTTTTCACGTTCTCAGCTCACGTCCCGGATTGGCTTCTTTTCGGGACCCTACAAGATTTAATCATTACCCACAGGTACGCCGTTATTTTGTACAGATATTCCTACGGGTGTTAGGCACAACTCCGACATGCCGATGTGGCAGGAAGAACAGCGTGGGCAAATCGCCATAAACAATTGCGGAGTCATTCGTCACACACGCACCCATCAAATCCAGCATATTGTAAACCTGTACTTAAGGAATTAGTTATAATTATTTACTATTATAATCCAAACTTATAAAATATATATTTTTTAAAACTATATTGTTGATAGCAACATTTCTATAATTTTATAAAACGCAAATGAAATTATAAAAGAAACAAGTTGCTAAATAAAGCCACCTTCTAGTTATTGCCTAGTAAGTCAAGGCATTAGTACCAGTTTTTGTACAATAGTTTCTTGAGATGGTGATTTAAAAAATGTTCATTGAAAACGTATTTTTAGCATACCTTGAAAAAAAGTCCAAAATTGGCATATGGTCAACGCTTTGGTTAAATTATTCTATGTTGAAGGCGATGAAGATCAGGACATAAGCAGATATTACAAACTTAGGTCGAAAGATATCGACTAAAAAGGTTGAAAGCGTAGGATGAAATATATCTTCAATTTGGCATTCAATAACATAGAAGATTTGGAAAATTCACTAGCTCTTCACACACCAGATACAGAAACTAACGTACTACCAACACTAATCAATCAAGAACTTTCGTAAAATATGTTAAGAATAAACGAGCCACTACTTCAGTTGGAATCAACTCATTTGATAAGATGCTTGCCACTGTTGCTGAATTTCTTAATTTCCCTGATTCTTACCTTTGTATTGGACATGGCTTCCGATGATATTCGGTTAGCATGTTGGCAGACTGTAGTGCTTATCTTACTACAAGACACATGGTGGATGAAAATCCAATACAGTCTAGCGGAGGGTTATATAGAAGACTCATTACAAAACAAGAAGAGCATCACGGACCAAATTTTGTCCAAAACTTCGGCTTGCTCCTTACCCTGGTACAAGTTTCACTGTACAAATGTACAGTTAGTTTACTTAACTAAATGTTTTGTAAATGAATATTTATTTGATTTAAAATATTTTCGCACCCATGTTAAAAAGAATCACATCATTTACCAGCTCCATTGTTATAAGTAACACCAGTGACATTTTAGACAGTAACAGCATACGTTAAACATTATACATTTACTAACGTTTGTAGAAAAAGTAATTACCTTAGCAACAATAAACTAAATGGATAATTAGATTTCACAATAATATTTTATAAATTTAATAATGTAAGAAATGCGTTGATTTGTACTTTTAATGATGTTTCTAGAAAAAATAGTGTATATGTGCTTAAAGTGGTTTGATATTGTTCAAAGGGATGGAATAGTTGGCCTTCGACGTCTTGCTCCTTCCCTTCTCACAGGGTGTCCTGGAAAATGTGGGGATTCTCTCGGCTGCAGATAGAACATGAAAAAAATAAGAAGTTCTTATAATTTTCTTTTCTAGAGGCCCTTTTTAAGGAGATATGTGTTCTTGAAGGACGCCGCATATCTCCGTAGTGAGGGGCTGTAGAAAAAAAATTATAGGAACTTGTCATCTTATTTTTTCATGTTCTATCTGCACCGGAGAATTCCCACAGTTTCCCGGACACTCTGTATACTTTTGATTATTTATTTATCTTTGCGAAGTTTGAAGTAAATATAGTAGGAAAAGCAAAAACAGTCGCAAAAACTACACACTTGACCATACTTGGCTCCCTACTTTTTTACGGATAATAGTTATCTGCTTTTCTGTCGTAACCATTTCACCTTTTTTGATACAGCGAGAGACATCTATTAGTTACTTTTATAACAAAACGTATATTTGGTTGCATACAAATTATTCTAGTTCTCCTTACGAAAACTGAGGGCCACAATTGCCTCCTTAAAGAAGTAAAATTGTGTAATATGTACAATGTCAGTTGACAGAATCCCTGGATACATTTAATTACTACAATAATTATTTAAAATGTTTTTTTTTCTTTTAAAATTGGGAATAGAGAAATATCGTAAGCAAATATAACTCGGACTGGCAATCGGCCAGCATAAGGATAGAAATTAGTTTGGAAATGACTAAAGATCATTGAGGTAGTAGGATATTATTTTCATCCAAGCAAGCTTTAAAATATGGTCCATTCTTTATTGAACATCCCGTATTACACAGAATTAACAAATTGCAATGAGCGATATATTTTTTCAATAGTAGCATAACATACAATCGCGAGAAAAGAGAGGTTTGCTTAACTCATTTGAGTAACGTTTGGTTTTCCTGGTGGATTAATATTTATAGTGACTCAGATATATCAGTATCCACCGGAAACTCGGCGGTAAAGCTGCAATTTTTCCTGTTTATCAAGCCATATATCTATTACGGCTCGACCACTTATATCTTTTAGCTATAAAAATGATGGAGTTATCGAAAAGTTGGTGTGATAACATCGCGGAGAACGGAACATCGGTTGATATATTATTTTATCTACGGCCTATATGTCGTTGCGTGCGAAGATATCGATTGTAAAATAAACACTACGGTACGATGGCGATAAAATAAGAATTATCTTCGACCGAAGATGATTTATGTCTAATAAATATCGTAGATTCGCTATAATGCCTTTTCTGCTCGATTAGACCCCCTTAAGCTACGCCGGAGAAGGAATTGCATTCTCGGTGCTTACCAATGCAAGAACTTTGATTTTCGGGTTATATTTCACCGAAATATATAGTCCTTTTGTTGGTGGTAACTGCAAAAGTCAAAGGAACCTATATCAAAAGTTACTATATTAAAATAATACTGGTGGGAACATAGTTTTTGGTTTCATTGAAAATATCAAAACTGACACTCAACATACCTATACACAAAGATCCACACAGGCTAAGTTACATATCTTCAAAGTGAGAAAGTATTAAAAAAATATATATCTGAATTACTTTAACTTAAACTAATCAAATACTTTGCACATGATTTAGGTTTATTATTGGTTTCCTTTGACTATGAATTAAAGTCAATTGAAATACTACAAGGTGTTCATTGAGAGTGAGTCTTCCCTAAAATTAGACCAAGCCCTCTTTTTCATTGATCGAATTTAAAAAGAATACTAATATCCCGCGGAGAATTTAATTTAAAATATTTTTTTGCTATTTTTAAATTTTAAAAAACTTTAAGGCTAAAACTTTAAAACAATATTTTAATAGTGTTTATTAGAAGAAATCAAAAGTCAGCAGTAGGCTTTGTCTTTAAAATTTGACAGTAATAATAGTTATTAATTGGATATGTGTTTTAAGTAGAATTTTCTAGAATTCTTAACGTCATCCATAATGACGTCGCAATCATTTTTGGGAGTCGGAATTATTAGAATTTAATAAAAAATATTTGCACGACTTGATATTTTCTTAGTCCTCAATAAAACGTGGTAGGTTTTCTTATACTCACTGGTTGCTATGGTACGTTGTTTATTGTCAATTATTTAATAAACAGTTCTATTTGAATTTGATAAAAATGCAAGAAAGTAATTGTGTTCCTGTGGATGTTTTTGAAGCTCAGGAAACAATTTTCCTTTTATTGTCAGCGAAATCCAGGGAATCCTACGAAAAAGTGTTTGTCGAATTTAACGAATGGAGGAAAAAAACGAGGAAAAATGAAGAAGTCATATTGTCGTATTTTTAAAATTTAAAGAAAAAATACGCAATTTCATCTATGTGGTCAAAGTATTCGATGTTGAAGGCTACAAAAATATAGATATTGGAAAATATACCAGCTTACTGCTTATTTAAATAGTGAATCGATATGATACAAAGCAAAAAGACTGCAGTATTGGAAAGAGCAAGAATATTTAATGATCAAGGTAATATACCTTTTACATGCTGTTAGGTAGGTATGTATATAGCGAACTTTGAATTATTTTCCAATGTAATAAAGGTGCTGATCTTACTACTATTAAACGGCATAGTGGATGAAAGAGCTACTCCATAGCAAAAAGTTATGTTGCGGAGTTCATATCTAACAAATTTGATACTGCAAGGAAAGACCAGGGAAAATATAGCTATTCCTTACAAGAGGAGACATCCGTAATTTGTGCAAATTCATCAGAAACATTGGCAGATGTTATGCGTTCCGAAAATGATGGCAACAATGCTACAAGGGTTGTTATTAACAGTTAATATAATTATTAATAAGTAAATAAATTAAATTTGATTTATTATAAGTTTACTCCTTTTTTAATTATTCTACTAGTGAAATAAAGTTACTTTATTCCACTAGCGGATAAAGTGTCAACTTAAACGGTTCATATTATGTGTGGATAAAAAACAGATTCTAAGGTGATTGTGGATAAAACTATTTTATTTCTGCTACTATTTGTTGTTGAAAACGGCTGGGATATTTACAATCAGCGAAAGCTGTAGAAGAAGTGCGGAAGAATATCGTATGAGATTTCCAAATCGAGTAACTCCACATAGAGGAAAATTTTCTAATGTTGAAGAAGAGGCTTGATACACTGGTAAGTTTTTCAATAAAATCCCAGAACGTCCTAGTGTAATAAGAGTACAAAATGAAGGGAACATTTTGCAAACAGTTGAAGGCGAGCTTCAAATAAGTAGTAAACGTTTATCTTGAGAAGGTGGTTAATTAAGAGGATCATATTGAAAATGGACAAGACCAATTGTCTCAAGATTTGGATTGAAGGGTGACATTTTGCGAGTTTATCCTGCATCAGCATATTAATTGTCACTTATATAGTTTGTTTCACTACTAGATGAATTACAAATGTTTACAATTATGAATATTCCGATGTAAACCCCTATGCTATAACTTCTAGACATTTTCAACGCGAGTTTAAGATAAAGATATTTTGTCAAGTCGATTAAATGACGAAAGTTGTTTGGAATTTTTGCACGATGGGGCGCCGCTCCATTTCAGTGCTACTGTTAGAGACTTCTTGAATTTTAAGTTTCCAAATATATGGTTAGGGAGAGGAAATAGTTGTACATGAGTACAGTTATGAAACTGGCCGCCACAATCGTCAGCTGTCAATAAATATGATTATTTTCTTTGGAGAACACTGAAGGATGTTTATTTCTCGTCAATTGAATACTGAGAAGATCTGTGGAATCGTATATCGAAGAAACGATCATTTATTTGACAAACCTGCTTCGCGCAATATAACAATCCGCCTCCTCTCAAAATCAATTAGCTGGGAAATCTACGTAGTGTAGGCATAATTATCTGAAAAAAATCATTTACAACAAGCCTTACCATATTTGCAACACAAATGTAAAGAAATATTTTTAATACAATCGTTTTTTAATTTCACCGAAAGACGTAAACATGCAAAAATGATTAAAGAAAAATGATACTACCCCAAAAATATGACATTTATTTGCACAAGTTGCTCCTGTTACAATTTAAGGACCCATTTAGAATATGGTTATGCACAATTTTCGAAATATTTTACATACATTTTTCTCTGTGTAAAGTTTCCGATTGAAACCTGAATCACCTTGTATATTTCTAGCTCCAATAAGTTCGCGTAACGTACAAGACTTTTTACTTACCACTTAGGTATATATTTCTCAGCGAGCATCAAATTTCAAGGATTGATGTACGATGTGATCGGTTCCAAGACGATGATTTGGATAAATATATACATCCGCTCCCTATTACATGGAGAGCATCATCGGAGATGCCTCCGATATGACTTAAGGCAGCCTCGCCGGGCTACATTTCCGTGATCTATTTACTCGCGAGGCATTTAGTCGGCTCCGAACGACTTCCAGTCTGATAAAATACACTTATACGAATAAATATTCCGTATTTTTGGCCGTTTGAACTTTTATATTTCTGAAATAGGATCAAGGCTTAAATGGAATATCAAAGGACCTCGCACAGGCCTTAATTTGAATACCTTGCGATGGCTTCAGTAAAATGAGCTGATAAATATAAAATACGAAATGGCTGAGAATTATTCGGAACCCTTAAATTTGGCTGAGGACCCAACTAAATGACCTTCTTTTGAAATAATTATGATTATTAGTATAAAAAACTTTCTTTTTTACTAATAGTCATAATACATTTCCATATTTTTTCTGTTAAAATACAAATTATTTGTATCGGAAATATTAAATATATCTCTCCGCGTTATTTTTGATATTTTTTATATATTTTTAGGTATTAATAATATTGTGTGAAACTAACTACTAAATATCTACCCATGTATATTCTTTATTATTAGCTTTTGTAATATTTTTTAATGTATTAGAATGGTATTTTAAGCTAATATAAATCAAATCTCCTACAATTCCTATAAATAAATGAAGTGAATATGTATGATCTCTGATACCAAACATAGTATACTATGTTGCTAATGAAGAATTCCACAGATAAAGTTCTATTCAATAATTATCTAAAGAAATTAATCTATCTAAATTTACTAACTGGTTTAATGGAAACTATAAATATTTAATTTCACTTTTGACAGTGGGAACTCAAAAATTCAACCACAATAGATGAGATCTGACCTATTTCTGCATTTTTTGGATTGCTTCTTCTGAGTCAAATATCTAGCTATAAAACTTATTATATAAATTAAAATTAATTGAAATTAAACATTGATAATGACAAAAGTGAGTTTAGCCTGTCAAATAAAGTTAAGTATGACGTTTAGCTTTTATGTAATGGTTTTTTTAATATATATTTAGTGTTAGAACAACTTTTATTGTTTTTATAAAAATATAAATTAACGTGATAATGATAATAATTAAGGTGCCTTCTTTGGCAGCTACCACTTGACTGTGTCGTGGACCCACACGTGCCGGCCGCGCCTGTCTCGCTCCAGATTGTTTTGCCGACTTGACATATTTATGGTTTCCAAATCATCAATCCTTAACATTAGGTATTAATAATATGCTGTGAAACTAACTACTCTGTGGGCTAAAGCCCCAACCAGCGTTGAATTACACCCACAAGATCTACCCATATATTCCGTATTATTAGCTTTTGTAACATTATTTGCTGTACTAGAAAGGTATTTTAAGCTAACATAAATCAAATCTCCTACAATTCCTGTCATATGACTTCATTGAAAGTGAAGGTGAAAGTGAAAGTTATAGTTTTTTGATAAAATAATTTAAGGGCGTGTGATAATCTTTCTAACAGTGTACAATGGTATTAACTGAAATATGGATAACTGTTTAAATAGTTGGTTTCACAGTAAGTATGTGAGCTTTTATGCACGTTTATGGATATTTTATTTCAATAATTTAAGTAACTTCTTAAACTCTTTAACTGACAGTATCAAACTTGAGAAAATTCATATTTTAATAGTTTATGATAGTTTTATTTTACTTATTACTAAAAACGAGTGTTTTTAAACTAGAAACAACGGTAAAAATGTAATTTACTTTAAAAAATTATTTATCTTACAGAAGATTTGACAACCTCGCCTTCAGTAAATCATATGGTTTATTTTATTAGGTTAAGTCAGTGGTCTATCTGGTCAGCGGTCCTCAAAATGTGGGTATTTTTAAAAAACACGTAAATATTTGAAATTTTTAAAAATGACTTTCACTAGACTTATCTATATGACGAACTACACCTGCAGTTAAAATATGTACCTATTTAAGGTTCACTATTTCATTAACAATTTGCGTAATATATATTCTATTCTAGAATTGATAATCATGGATAATGTTTGTCTTTGCCAGTTTTTTCCAATCAGATTATATTACGCATCTTCATTTGAGTTATACTCCAATAGTAATATTCCTGTGGCTACTGATGATGATAATTTGGCCCTTTAAACTGCAACTTTTCCATCTATGTAAACTAAAACTAGAATCTGCTCTATTTGCAAAAATACGATAAAAACTTGGTTGATAACTACAGGCCTATTTCAAACTTGAGCAGTTTTGGCAAGTTGTTTGAAGTTATTAATCATAAAGTACTTTTATGTTAAATCACAAATTGCCAATATGGATTCTTGACCGGTACATCTGCTGTAACTAATCTTGTTTGTATTACCGATTCTATTTCTAATGTTTTGGAGACCAGTGAGACAGATTGACGTGGCTTACACAGATATGTCAAAGGCTTTTGATAAGCTGAATCATGGTATTCTCCTTCGTAAGCTGTCTAATTTCAGTTGGTCTATAAACTTCTTAAAATTCTTTGAATCTTCCCTTTCTAATAAATTGCGAAGCGTACAATATCGTGGTTAATTTAAAATGGTACCTCAGAGTTCAGTTCTTGGCCCTCTACGGTCTAATATGTTCATTAATGATATATGCGATAGTCTTCGAACCAATGTTCTTTTATATGCGGATGATTTCAAACTGTATACGTCTGTTTCATTCACAGATGTTTGTATTTTACTTCAAAATTATTTAACTGTAGTTAATGAATGGTTCCTTCGAAACAGGTTATTTCTAAATTCTTCGTCACAAGGAAAATTAATTCTATTGTTGACATGTACAACATTGGTTCTGAGAGTGTCATTCGTTGCACTGAATTTAAAGATCTGAGAGTTACTTTTGACGCTTAATTAACCTTTATTCCACATATTAATACTATATGTTTAGCGAATAAAAATCTTGGTCAAACATTTCACTTCATTCACCTTTCTTTACGGTTTTACTAAGCAGAGAAACACTTGCTTGATTTCTACCACATTAAATTAAGCCTTAGATTTAGCGTTTTCAATTAGTTTGCTCTTAATAAGATAAAGATATAAAATTAATTTTCAAAATGTAGGTACAATTTCTTCTATAAATTAGAGAGTAGAAGGGATTAAATTATTGTTTACCATCATTTCGAATTAATTTGCCGTCGTATTAGATGGAAAATCCCTACTTAAAATTTGCTCTGTATATATTTTATCATAGAACTTAGAGACCCCATAGAGTTTTTGTACTCACTGTATCAAAACTTAATTAATTGAAAAATATAACATTTAAATAAATAAACAAAGAAAAAAATATTAGAAGAGGTAAAAATTATAATATATCTTAATATACACTACATCGCAATCGTTGCTACACAGACTTACTGCACCCTTAATTGATTACTAGAGCTAAGCACAAGATATATCGATATAATTTAAGTTCTTGTTGTTTCAGCAACAAGCACGAAACTTAATTGGATTATGACAAGCTAATACGGAAGACGTATGTAGCAAATTCTTCTGCCAATTTGTCTCTGAGGTCAAGTTGCAGAAGTTTGCAGTATAGCGCAGTAATTCTCAGCTAGCTGTATCTGCTTCGCTAAACTTTAGAAATATCTAACGGCGGTTAGTAAAGTCGGTTCAAATTATAGTCATTGAGATACATAATCTTAATGTATTTATATGAAAAATATATAACCGATCTTATGATGTGCATAAGGAAACAAACTGATTATTGTAGTAGTATGCAATATATTAAGACGTCAGGAGGAAAGGAAAAATGGTAGGTTTCATTGTCTGCTTCCTTAATAAATTTGTGGATCTGCTCGTTCCTGAAGACTTCTGATTTCTTTGGTTTACACCCAACGTTCTTCCTTTAAAAAAATACGATAACCTTTGGGAATTTCGCTGTTAATATTATGCTTACTCAAATGATACATGCTCCACAGGGTAGAAAATTTTACAATTCCTGATTTTTGTACCAAATAAGCTCTCAATAGATTTACATTTCTTTATATTCATTCATTTCGTGAATAAATTGTAAACATTTTTGTACCTACACATTGATTTTTAGTTAATAATCATGCTGTAGCAGCACCTTGCCGTATTGGAAATTTTGTTCATATTTTCAAACTCGCTCTCAATGCTGCTGTCCATTATTTATTGTAATAATCGCGACTAAAAACCACGTAAATTTTTAAAAGCAAAATGTCAACTATGTTAATGTGGTGAGTCCTTATCTCGTTGCTATGGCAATGACATGCATTCTTCTCAATTGTACCTACCTATACTATCACTTAATTAATGTGATACTTTCTCAAAGAAAATGCGTCCGGAGAGTGGGTACTTTACTTACTATTTGAGATCTAGACTTGCAAAAAATTTGTTTATAGTAATGAAGTAATAATAAATGAAAACAGAATCATACTGACAAAAATTATGATTCTATCTTAGATATAGTTTGTAGTACTTGCTGTGTATTTCTAGCTACATTAGGAAAAAAAACATCCAACTTATTTTCATAAATCGTAAATGAGAGAAAAAATAATTTTTTGAAACGACAGGTAGATTTAAACAAAATAAATAACACAAAATATTTTATTAGTTCTCCACTGACTCTTAAAACAATGCAAATATTATTAAAGAGAAAGATGCTTTTTACTTAAGGTCACCGCATTTCTCGCCGTAAAATGATCAAATTTGTGGTGTTTTTTAGGTACTGAAATCTTGAAAAATAAAACACGTAGAGCAAAAGTAATATCGAAAATAAAATTACTGATGTTTTGTTTATCCACTTTTACTATTTAAACTCTCTTCAAATAATATAATAACTTTTAAAATGCATTTGTATGACACACATTATTTGGCTATTCTAACCCCACATTTTATAAATTATTTTCACATACTCATAAACAAAAGTGAACAATCTTATATGCAGAACTATGTAAGTTTATGTTATAACAATGTTTACATGTATTGTTGAATTTAAAAAAATACATATTTTGAAAGAAATCAGTACCTAAAAATTTGCTGGATAGATCGCTTTCTGTCGTTATATATTGATTTTACTTCGGTACATTTGAATATTCGCAGGTGGTATAACATTCTTGTTATTCGCTAAACTCTATATTATTCAGTTCTTAAATGTCTAAAATTACTTGTATTTGTAGAAAACACTATTTCAAGAATACGGCGCCCTTAAACAAAACAAGTAAATCTGTTTTTGCTGTAGATCTTTATTTGTCAAACATTGTCAGGTCAATCCGTGTTTTAGGTAAGATTTTGATAACTTCTTGTACTGAAATAGGCTGAATAGAGCCTAGAGCGACTGAGAGCGCAGAGGAGACACTAGCAGACACATGTCAAGCCGGGCGAAGGACGAGGAGCCCGAAAGAGAGGGAGTAATGACAGCGGGAGAACGTTCGAAACATTAAAGTTAGCAGGATTGCAGGCGGCAGAAGCGGGATTGTCCAGTCAGTTGGAGTTGGATTAGCGATTAGACAGGTCGGTGTGATTAAACCTGCCGCCGACACCCGTCACTTCTGCCAGGCCCCGCTGCTCGCTTGACTTTCTCGAGCTGCAATTAGGAGTTTCGTTCGCACGTCTCAAAGACAAACTAGCCTCCGGGAAGTTCCGAAGGCCCAAGATGAGTTTATTTGCATTGGCATGACGGCCGAACTCCGCAACTTCTCTTTCGGGGGTCCTTTATCACGACAGGAAATATACAACCATGCAGTACGAGTCCATCTTGCTTGAAAATCCACTTTATTGACCGATTTATGGAAAATAACTAATACACTGAGAAAAATTACTAATGTATTTTACACTTACCCCAGCAAAAACTTGCCCGAAGTAGAGGACAAATAAATTATAAAATTGTAGCGGTTCTTAATGCCAGTCATTAGTCACAAATGATCAGGACATCTTTAAAGCCGGTTATGCATAGAACAGTACGCACTGACCCTATAATAATAATATATATTTATATCTATGCGGTTTACTTGTCTGTAGAAATATATGTCATTACAAAGGTATAAATATATATTATCGCTCGTCTTCAGTCTTCAGTTCAGGCTTAATGCCCGATCAACACGAAGCTAGCTTTTAAGCTCGGACAGCAAGCTAGTGCTAGTAAGCTAGTAAGCTAGCAGGCCATCAACTGTAGCTCCATGTAAACGGAACTAGCTTAGTTGTTAAGTTAGTAAGCTAGCGAAGAAGCGAGTAAGCTATCATCTGAGCCAAGATAGTTTCAATAGGATCAGGTTCTATGATTATACTACTAGCGCATCCCACCACCAAGTTTACATCCTGGCTTTGTGTATTGGCTTCGTGTGAACAGCGAAGTTAGTACATGAGCGGCTAGTGTATAGTGAAGACGCACTGTTTTGTATTTTCTGGTCTGCCTGCTGCAATGTAGATCGCTTCCTGCAAGTAGAGCCGCTTAGGCCGAGCAGGAAGTAGCGAACCACTGATATCTCACCTACTATTCCCTGTTATAAAGATGAACGTGCGTATTCACCGTTACAAAGAAATACGTTTTTCTGGCAACTCTTTAATAATTGATATAATGCAACTTGTCACCATTTCCCAGATAAATATTTCGGTTTATAATTGCGTTTCTTTTGTTTATTTTTTTCTACGGTAGACTATATTGATACTGGCCTTGACTTAAAATTTCCAGCATCGTATGTACCTCTCTAGTAGTGTGTCAAGCCAGTATAGTAAGCCAAAATAGAATGTCATAATACTAGCTTGCTATCCTAGCTTGTAAAACTAACTGCGGGCATCAACAATAATAGAAATATTTTTCTGCAGTAAATATGTTGACTTTTAATTAATTTTTCATGCATTAAGGCATTGAGTAAAAGAATAATATCTTTCACTCAACCATAATAGCTGCAGAACAGCAGCGGCAATGTCCAGTATACATTCTTAGATTTGATAGCTTTAAAACCTCAGCTGTTTTCTGTGGAATTTTATAAATAGTGTTAATTCCTACAGGTTGAACGGTGCATTTCTTTTGATAGTTGATGAAGAATTTCTTATGATCTGAGGGCGTAGGGCGATGTATTTTCGAATAATCTCCAAGATGTTCCAATTCAACTGCTTCCAATCCGTGCAACTCATCTGAATGGCACAGGAGATACTCATCATCTGCAGCTGTTTGAGAAATTTTACTATAACTTCTGGGTTAAAGTTTTTTGTTTGTAATCGTTAGTTGATTGTTTTAGGAAAGCTATGAGGTTGTTGTATCTATAAACAAAATTTCAATTGATACTACGTGACCTTAAGCGACTTCTCATTTCATCCTTACCTTGAAATATCGATATTTTAATTCACCATTATAGTATACTAGGACTATATTAAATCTGCATCTGTGAGTTTTTTTAGAAAAATATATGTACTAACAATATATTATATGATCCATTTTTTTACATTTGTTATGTTCCTTTTCATAGGTCAATCGAGATTTTGATTGTAATAACTTGGATATGGCCTTTGATGCCTTAGCCCGAATATCGGATGGTAATAATTTCCATTTTATCTCGCTTTAAAACATTCACACAAAATGACAAAAAAAAAGAAATAAAATGTTGACACCACAATGACCACAAAATGACAACATAAAAGGATGACTTTTTTAATAATGAAATTCCATAGAAACCAAAACTAACTGTGCAATAGTTTCCCTAATTTAAAATTATTTCAAATAATTTATAAATTTTTATCATACTAAACGCGTTCTTTTTTGGGCTATAAATTTTTCGGTCGACGATAAAATCTCTTTGTGTCGTCTTGTACAACAAATGATTATATTAAAAGTATAAGCTGTATTTGAGGCAGTACGTTATAGGCATACATTTGCTATTACTTTAAGTCTGTACCCATTTAGCTACTAAACTTTACTAAAATTTTATTAGCAAGCTATTGCACCAAAGAATCAAGATGAAGTTGATGTCATTTGTACTGATCTATCCATAACAGTCGACAAAAGACGACTTAGTTTTCAATATTTCGAACGGTTTGGAATTATAATGGTACCAATTGCAGAGTAGTTATTTCCTTAAATTCCGTATCTATAATCTGATAAATTTGTATCAATTCAAAGACGTTTCATCGAATTGATCTCATTTTAGTCAGATGGTATATATTCAAAAATAGGAATATTGTCATGCTTTTCTCTGACCGTTAAGATGCATATCTTCTATGGTAGTTGTAAAGTTGCTTCCATAAACGCTTTCTTAGCACCAATCCTGTATAAATGACATTTTCCAATAAAAACAGAATATTGTTAACGAGTGTGTTAATTTCATTTGACTCAACTAGAGCCGTAACCCATCCTTCAAATGTAATTCGTCTAGCAGATACAACCGAAACCCCGAGTTAGCTCTAGTACTGAATAGGGACCAATATAAAATTATCTGTATATTCGATTCTAATCTGTGGAGACCGCTAGGGCCCAGAACACATTTGCTGAAGTTTCTCTTCTCGCCGCACACTGAGTTAACTGTCAAAGTGGACTTCGGCACTGGGAAGTTAGTTGAAATTAGTCCAATTACAGTGGATGGCACGTAGGACTGTCCTCCTGTACTACCTACTGATAACTGTAAGTTGTTATTGTTTTGAAACGTAAGCACGTCTCCAAGCTACCTGTACATTAACGATTTTGACCGATTTCCAAGTTGGTTGGTGATGATGTAATTAGTAAAGTCGTTATATTGACTACTGAAAGCTAAAATTAGATATTATTTTTCTGAATTAGTTTCAGAGAAAATATCAGTTCGTAAAATTTTTAGAAATTACTCAAGAAACTTGTTACTACAATAAAAATTATGATCATTTTGGTGGCAATTTATTGTTAAAATAGAAACAGCAGCATCATGTAGATAGTTAATTGAACAATACAATTTTTTTTATATTTTAGTAGACGTATTGCAAAACTTCGGATTAAATTCGGAGTAAATTATACTGCTGTGATAATAATAGTATCTTAGGAAATTAGTTTATAATGCAACAGCCATACCATGCCATGCTTCTTTATAGTCGACCTGTGGTTTTAACAGAACATTTAACTTTTAAACACTTAAATTTGATCTAATTATAAAATTATTATTTGAGCAATCGTAGAATGTTCGCATATGGTGCTATAGCATTGTATACACAATGCAACTTTTTTCTAAAAGTATGAATTCATGTGAGGAAATTCTTTAAAAACCGAAGAAGCTGTATCAAGCTTTATTCCAAAAGAATTAGAAGATCTTTTAAAAAAGAATAAGATAGGTTCCAGATGACAAATATCTGCTTATGAAAAATTTGATTTCATTTGATTTGATTTTATTTTATAATTTTATAAGATATTCACAGTTACAATACTCGTCATAAACATGACTTTTATATTTTATCAGTTAATTTTAATGTAACCAAAATGTCTCCAAATTATATCGGGCTAGAAGTATTTAATCGTCTTCCAAATTATTTAAAATCGGCTCAAAACATAGGTAAATAAGTTTAAAAAAGATTTAAAAACTTATCTGATAGATAAGGATTTTTATTCATTGTCAGAGTACACGTAATTTTATGTGTATCTGTGCATTAATCTCTTAAATGTCCCGATCTGTTGATATTTTATATAGGTACTGACTTTAGAAAATATATGTATATATATTTCTAATTCTTATTTTTACATATGTAATTTATTGTTGTATTTTAATTTGTGTATGTTTTGTACTTTGAATACAGTTAAACTGTATTCACTATTTTGTGACTATTCATATCCAATGTATATTGTCGATATGGAAAATAAACTATTATTATTATTATTAAATAGCTCAAAATTGTACATAATGATTTTAAAAAATGGGATTCGAGTTTGTCGCATCGTTTCTTTGCATTTTCTGAGAACATTTACCATAGTAACGTATATTATTTTTACACCATCAGAAAGTAGAGATTCCTACGAAGAAAAAGCCCACCGACTTTATGAAAAAAGCAAATATTTTGACGTGAGAATTTTCGGATGAAAATTAGGGTGCTTTTTCGATATTAAGTCAAAATAAAGTGAAAAAATAAATATTTTAAATGAAAAAAATTCACTGTGTTTGGGACATAAAAAGGTAAGTTTTCACCGAAACCAAAAACTTGGTTATTTGAATTTTTCACATATATATGTGAAAAAAGTGTAAGTATAAAAGTTGTAGATCTTTTTATTACCTACAACTTTGCTTTTTTCCATAGGACTTGTAGTTTTGCCGGAAATCAAGATAAACCGTTTTTTACCCTTAAAAACTCACCCCTATCCACTTCCCGACTTCAGATCGCCCGTAAATTATTTTTCCTTTCAACTTTGTTGTATTCTCTTCTTTTTCCAATGGGTTTCATCCTACTATTATTTTTTTCACTTTTTACGATTTTCAAAGGCTTCAGCACTGGTCTATATCCTGAAAAGTTTTCGGTTAAGTTCTGAAAGACCTTGTATAGAGGTTCTGTGTCTATTTTAACAAAATAAAAGGTCGTCAGATTAATCATAACATATCGTTCGGTTTTTGTCTATATGTTTACAGAGAAAACCTTACATTTGATAACGTCGGATCACACTTCGCATTGGTATAACATGAAACTCGTTTTTTTTTTCATATTTGTTTAGGTAAAAAAGAAGTAGAAAGTAACCTACGCCTGATCCTTTTTACCACAAACACGCTTTTTATTCCATTTCCAGAACCACAGGCAAATTAAGCACGGCGCTACTTCGGGTTTCATGTGTTTACCGCTCTCGATAAAGCAATACGCTCACGCCCTTCCAAAATTGGAAATTTCACGTGGCAAAGGGAACAAAATGGGCCAAATCTGCCGGTAATGAACAGCATTCCGCATCTGCAATATTCGGTGGCGAATTAAGAGCCAGAGATGTAAGATTGGGGTGATTCTCTCTTCGGCCTGGTTGGAGTTCGAATATTGGGGGCAATTAGTATCTAAAGCACAGCAAATTCCATTGCAGTATTTGGTTTCGGCTCTGCCGGATAAATAGCGAAACTGCTTGCTACTTAAATATGCATAACATGTGACGGCGCTGGCGTCGGTGTTGACAACGTGATTTCGACCAACTACTACAACAATCTAGCTACGGTGTATGCTGAATAACTCAATTTGGTTCAGTGCGCGCGATTTTTTCCGGATGCTGAATACAAAATTATTTAGAGGGAATTCACGTAATAAAACTGATTACTGCGTATTAGAATATTGTGTTAATAATACATGTATACCTATTATGAGAAGGGAATATGGTTGCAATGTTTCACATTGAAAAGATCATGAAAAATTCGATAAATACAGGATGTCCCGGAAAGCACGTCACAAACTTCAGGGGATGATAGTACGTTTAAAAATAATATTAGTTTTCTCTATAAACTTGGGTCCAGGAAGCCTTCGAGATATATAGGGTGGTAAAAATATAAAAAAAAGTTTTTCTGAGCTATCTCAGTGACCCAGTTGAAAATTTTAATAAAACTTGGTGTGGTTCATACCTGCTAGGAGGTCTTTTATTTAGTGTAATTACTGGTGCCAAGCTGCTAACCAGTGGCGTGCAACAAGGGAGATAGCGGATCTTTTTTTAAAACAAAACGTACGCCACTGAATTTTTTAAAAATTTTGTTAATAATGTACGTATTTTAAGTTTTTCTCGTAAACCTCATGGTTTTCGAGTTATTTCGCTTTACATTTTAATCGTTATTTTTATTTAATATAGTAATTTATAACTGTGTAATTTATAGTCTACATTTTTTATCATACTCTTGATTTATATGCCATTTGTTTTTAAAATGCGTTGAAATTTTTTTTTAAATTCAGTGCTCGATACATGACACCGCGATATTTTTATGACCGTCAGTTACTTCCAAGGCTGTTCCACATTATCCATTATCGTCAGTGGCTTACTTTTTAAAACATTCTTAAGAAATAAACAAACACCACCACCCCTTGGGTCTATTTGGATGCTTGTTGTTCAAAATTATACACACCTTGCCGTTCGATCATTTTCTCCAGAAAGGTGTACTATTTCAATTTTCTCTTGCAAAGTTAAAATTTGAGCCATCGCAAAGAGTTGTGGAACTTATTTAACCATGCACAAAAAATATTACAATGTAACTATTATATTACTTTGACATTTATTTTGTTGTTTAACTTTTATTTTTCACAGCCTACCAAATCTTGTTCATATTATTTTTAGCAACGTTATTTTCTGAAATATCTCGTAATATTTTTTTCAGAAAATTCTTCACAAAGAATTGGATTATGGTCGAAGAATCCAGTGGTTTTTTAAATAAAAAAATATAAATGCAACGGCCTATTTTGGCGTCTACTGTACCCTGTTGCCGTATGTCCCGTAGGTGATGACAGACCCTGTATATTTAGTAAAATTTCTTTAGAAAGGCCCGTTGTAATATTTCTTGCTTAAACAATTCCCTGCAAGCATTAATAACAGTTTAGTTCGTCTGTACTCCCCTACGCTTAGAAAAAATCCAATTTCGACTTAAAACCGCATTCGTTTCTTTTATCGCCAGTGTCATTTCGCGTGGGCTAAATATGGCACAGCCACTCGAATATCTGGTGCAGAATTACCATTCCGCGTTATTTATGCCCTTTATCGTATTTGTCAGAGGTAAGGCGTGTTCTACAGACGAAATTGCCTCGGTGAGGAATCGTTCGGCACACAATGCCCCCTATTAATTTATAATTTAAATTTTCCTTCTTCGCAAATTAGCCTCAGAAGAGGGATATGCCATGAATATGTAAATTGTGCCACTTAACGAAGTCCTGCAAAAAGGCCACCTTAAATTAAAAGTTCTCGGTATTTCGCAGCGACAGGACGCTTTTTATTTGCATTGTTGACAGTTTATGAGACAAATTATTCCTGCTGAGAGCTGCACTGCGTTCGGCTGTGAAAGTCCTGGGAGGATTTTTTAAATTTATTCAATATTTCGCTCTGTATTCAGCCACGTGTACCTACTTGGTGGCTGAATAAAAACAGAAGACATTTATATCGGCACATACAGGGTGAGTCAATAATAATCATACATAGCTTAGGGGCAGATTGTTAACGTCAAATCATTTCGCCTGAAAAGAGATGTTGGAAGACCTAAAATATTATCAGCGAACCAAGAAGGTGATGTTTTAGTGCGAATTGATGAAAACACACGTACAAACATACGTCAAATTTCGGCAGCTACTGGCATCAGTCAGTCTTTCGAATACGCATGGGACATACTGTGTACTACACGCAGCGGATTGAGAATGATTGACTTTGATTCAAAACCTTTTGAATATAATATTCCAAAAATGATCTTTAAAAAAATATATAAAATCACAAGCTCCAAATATTACTCTGTCATACTGCACCCCTAAATATGGCGATTGAGCTTAAATATGTCTTATACAAATGTTGCAGGTTTACGAGATACAGGGTATTTAAAGTTGGAATTTTAATTTGAAATTTCTTAATAATTTTGTGATTTTAAGCAGTATCGTCTTGAAAATTGGCGACTTTATGTTTTTTGGCATGGCTGGAGTTATGGCTAAAATGACTAGAATATCTAAAAGGCACTTCAATTTTGAATACAAAAGGTACTCTTGTTTATTTCATGTAATTATTAGCAGCTTCTTGAATTTTCTGTCGTAATTCTTCGATGGAATTAATAGTATCTTTGTAAACCATGTCCTTCATTTGTGACCAGATTGAGAAGTCTAGAGGGTTTAAATCTGGACTTCTAGGTGGCCAAACACATTCACTGCCACGCCCAGTTCATTCTGGTATTGCCGCACTGGCAGAGGAAAATGTGGCGGCGCCCCGTCTTGCATAAACCACATGTTTCGTCTTATGGCTAGTGGTACATCTTCTACTAGTGTGTTTAAGTGATGTTCAAGTAAGTTTAAATGGAGGGGCCCGTTCAGATTAGGAGGAAGTTCAAAAGGACCAATAAAAAAAAGAGATATCACACCACACCATATATTTGAATTCATGCTGAAAATGTCGTTTCTTCATGTGGATTTTCGGAGTCTACTAAACGTCTCCTCATCGGTGAAAAGGAGGTCATTAAGTAAATCCTGGTTTTCGGTTTGTTTATCTAGCATAAATTGAGCAAACTGTAGGCAAACTGGTAAATCTTGAGGTAGTAAATTTTGGACAGGAGTATAGTGATATGAACGGAGATTCTCTTTCTTTAAAATTATCCAGACATACGATTGGCTTATTCCTGTTGCCACATTTAACCGACAAGTACTGGATTTACGAAATACGAACTAAAACCTCTTCTTCATCATCGACGCTGATATTTTTGGAGCACCATTTAAGCTTTTAGGACGAAACCATCCTGTTTCGCCTAGACGGATAAAAATACGTCTGGACAGTTTGTGATTGGGTTGTCTTCGATTTGGGTATAATTCTAAATACCTTCTGGCTGCACCAAGTCCACTATAATTTGACTGAGCAAAAACACAAATCATATCACGCATTTCACTGTTGGAAAATTCATTATGTCGTGGCATTTTCTTATTTTAGAATTTTTACTACAAATAATACACTCTTATTTGTCAAATTTCTTTACACGAAAAACTGATAAGTGCTGACACACGCCTACTTGAAATAAAGTCAATGTAATAATGGTGGCTTAGGAGTCTTTACGCTGAATGTTTAAAATGCAAACTCAAAATTGATAGAGTTACATGAAATGTACCCTTTGTATTAAAATTGAACTGCCTTTTAGATTTTCTAGTCATTTTAGCCATAACTCATTAGGTAAAAGATATGTTGCAATTTACCTAAGTAACAGGGTGTAACTAACGCCCTGTATAAATAGTGCTAAATTCAGCATAACATTCGTAATTTTCATGCCAAAAACATAAAGTCGCCAATTTTCAACACGATACTGCTTAAAATCACAAAATTTTTAACAAATTTCAAATTAAAATTCCAACTTTACCCTGTATCTCGTAAACCTGTAACATTTGTATAAGGCATGTTAAGCTCAATAATCATAATTTGATGTGTAGTATCTCCAGTTTAGAGATTGCCCATTCTTAATGAATCACCCTGTATATGAGAAATATGTAAACAACATTTACTACATATCTGCAATGTGTATGAATCTTTGCATTTTAATCCAATGTATAACAGTTTACATAAATATAGTCGAATTTGAGCAAAATATAACTCGCAAAGACTACATTTCTGCATAAAGGGTGAAAAGGGAGGGTCCTTAAGAAGGTTGTAGACGAAATGAAACCGCTATGTTACAGTTCTTCACTCCCTGCGCTGCTCACTCTCCATTTTAAATTGAAATTTCACTTTGAATTTGCTGCGATCAAAGTTGCTTGTTCATGAAAGCGGCCCCTAACAAAATGAAAGCAACTGTTTTAAACATTCAACTTTAAATTAAAATATTTCACAAATGGGTGCATGGTACTGTATTATGAGTTTCGCGACGACTTCCTCCTTCTTTCCTCAAGGGCGAGCAATTCATTCGAGGGCACTTTCTGAAAATAAGATCTTCATTATCCGCGACGGTATCAGGGAGATTTTCTCATAGATTGAAGGGAATTGAGGGGGTTTATGAAATTATATTTATGATGACAACACAGATGACAAAATATCTATGTTTGGATTTATGTTAAATTTGGATTAATGTGGCACTACACAAGATTTACCACTAATATCAAATTAAATTTATTTTATGCAGTTATTAGAACAAGGAATAAAGTTTGACTACTTAAGATAAAGTCATGCAAGAGTACGCACTTTACTACGCTATTTTTTTTAAACAAGTGGCAGATTCTGAAGAAATATGATCATTTCATGATGTTTATTATGCTTGAAAAGATACGTATACACAACGTCAAAAGTCTTGGACCCCTCCCCCCATCATTGTTGTTAAAGACATTTTTTTGTCGGAAAAACCAAATACATTTATAAAGGTATATTGTTTTCTGAATCTTTTTTTTTTTGTGAAATAAATATGTTGGATAAACTGAGTACCTAGAAAATTAAAAACCAGCAAATGTGTGACATTTTTGACAAAATTTATTAAATCAAAATAAGTAACAAAGCAAGTTCTCTACTTGACTAATAGTCGGTATGACCTCCACCACGTTTCAATAGCATATAGACACGTCTGTGTATTGAGATAATCAATCGGTTAACGATCTCTTACGGAATATTGTTCCATTCCTCTTCTGCCGCCACGACAAACTCATCTGCAGTCTGAGGTGGAGGAATATGATTATGAATTACCCTAGCAACACAATCCCACATGTTTTCAATAGGATTCATATCAGGAAATTTTGCTGACCAATTTGTATCTTGACCCTTCTAGCGCGATGTGGTCGAGCGTTGTCGTCCATAAACACAAAATTTTCACCTAATTAATTACGTAGGGGTAGATAATGGGCGTAATAACTTCTTCCACCTCATACCCACTCAATCGGCCCCTTTTCCGTATCCAACGATTCGGTAACAGCTCATGTAAATAAGCACGGACATGTGTTGCATAATAGGAGGTGCACAATATTGTGAAAAACTTTCTTGAAATTTTTGTTATTTAACACCATAATTTTTCATGATGTATGTATGTAGAATCGGTCGGATCGGTCAGTCGTCGCGCGGTTTAAGGCGGCAGTACTTGAATCGAGGTGACTGGATCGCTGTGGGTTCGACCCCCGCAGCCGGTAGACCGTATATAAGCTATATTCGTGGAGAGATTGGCACCCTCTCTGCGGGTATGGTAGGGTGGAAGAATGTTGGCTTGGGTCAATGTGAGAGATTGATGCCGGATGACACCTACCCCATAACTAATGAGGTTTTCAGGTTTCCCTCATTCCTGCACTGAATGGTGGTTAGAGCCTACCAACGTAAGTCGTTCCTGGGAGCAAATGCGGCCTGCTTAATAATAATATGCCGCCCCCTCTCCCGCACAAGTCTTCGACTTCTGGGCTAATCCTCGTGATTAGAATGAGGGGTAGAGATATTATTATTATTATGATTACTATTAATGACACGCTCTTTCAAATGGCATAGTCAAAATAGGGGTTTACTATTTAAAAAATTGTCGATGACGTCATAAATGTGAGTTGTATGTCAAAAAGTGCCTTTTTTAAAACAAAATCGATGTGGCAGGGGATTTTTTCTAAAACTTCTGAATTTCAAAAATACTGAATTTATTCGTTACTTTTCGAAAGCACTATATATTCCAAAACTATTATCAACTGACAAGTTGAAATAATACAAACTATCTGTCAACAAGAGTATGCACTTGTAGAATATAAACTATATACTCTTGTATACTTCTGTTACAGTACATTTGAATTTGTCAATTTTTCTAAGTTCGTAAAGAGTAAATTAAATATCTCCTCTGAGGTGTTTGCTTAGATTTAAGTTATGTTAAAACATCACATTTTTAATCTACTTATAAGGTTTTGCTCTTTGTTCAGTAAACAAAAAATCAACCTGTATAATAAATATATGTATATTTTTACTGTGAATAGGCCTCACCGGTCAAATATACCTCGTTATAAATATATCAGCAAGGCAGACTCAAGATCCAATTAAAGTAATACCTCTGACTTCGAGAATATCGAGAAAAGAGTCTGGCAGTGTTCTAGCCCCTAATCCAAAGCAAAATCCCCATAATCGAGTCTGAAGAGGCAAATTCAGAAAGCCAAGTGGCTCCGCTACCTTAAACGCGGGGAGAAATATGTACTTGGCATTATGAGACACCCCTAGGTCCGAGATATGATAAATTCCTGTAGCTTGGCGGGGGCCGCCAAAGCGGACGTCCCACGGCGCCCTCAAGTGCGTATCCCCAACAGGCCAATAAACAACTTCTCCGAGTTGACCCGGCTTTTACTTGAACTGAAAATCGATGGTTATCTCTTCTGCATCAGCTCACTAAAAGCCTTCTGACCACTGAATGTAATTTACATTGATTTGGACTTTAATGAAAGTCTAAGCAGCTTTCTTTGTCCAAGAACCGTCCCTTCGGTCCGCCCCCTGCCATTTTTTATCATTTTTCCGACCCGCTCCTCTCTTCGGCTCGATGCTGGAGGACGTGTAGGCACAAAAAGTCTTACGTGAACTTCTCCTATTTTACGTAAGTTAATTTGGCAAGGAAACGAGTGGAATCGTGAACTATATCATTAGGTAAATTTGTTGCATAAAAAACTTTATTTTTTCTGCAAATATACAAAGCTAGTTCAAATTAATTTTGAAAGGCTGCTTGAGTGCAGTTAAATTTCCTACTTGATACCAAATGTCCAGATGCGCTCAAGATACCGTAGTCATTAATAAAATATAAATATAGTACAGTTACTTAAAACAAAAATGTTAAAAGTTTTCTTACTTCTTATAGTTTCGTTTTATGTGGTACAGGTCATGCTGTCACAGTATCTGCAAAAATACAAGGTATTTCGCTCTCTGTCAGATAGGCCAAATTGGAAGCACTTAGTACCTATAGTGACTATTTAAGATACAGATACAAAGTACGTTACTTTGTATGATATAGTTTGGATGGGAGACCAAACTTGGGCCGAGACTGTGGCAGTCCGCCCGAGGTCTGGACACTCACCATGCTCCGCAGGCGCACGTGTGGCAAGGCAGAAACCCCCGATAAATGGAAATGGGGACAGAGCAACAAAAAATCTCTGTAACTCGGACCCATACTATCACACATAAATCTGTAAGAGACTTTGCCACCGAGCCATCCATATTAATTGGATGGTTTGAAAGAAGAACTCTCTTAGTAAGGAGGATGTACAAAGGGACTAATAAGGCCTAAGTGCTGCAGTTGGAAGCAATTTCCCCTGCACCTCCGCACAATTACATACATACATGATATAGGTTTGTTCCTGCAACTGTCCATAACTATCAGAGGCATGCGCAGTATGGAAGTTAGCGTTCCAGTAAGAATCCATCTACAACTCATTACTCCTAATCCGCTGTTTCAGCACGATTAAGACCAATTTGCTGACAGTTCGCGGACTATTCATAAACCGACAGTTTGGCGTATGTGTATCAGTTTGTCAGCTGTCTACTCTTACTAGACATCTAACATTAACTTATAATTTTATGGATAGTTGTCTCTGTTATGACCTAACATTAACTTTAATTTAAAATCTGTGTATTTGTGTTATTAGAGTTATATTTATTCCATGCTCATTCATCGTTGTCATTCATTCAATTCACAATCCCATGTTCCAGCAAGAAATTCGCAACTAGTACAAATTGTCATGGATTGTCTGCAGAAACAAACCTTATAATTTCAGTCCCTCAGACAATCTAATACATTCTTTGTGAATATATTGTAAGAATATGAAGTATGTATAAAGGCATATTCTGGATCTTTAACATTACCATGAGCAGAATAATATCTAGCTGCCTTCTTCTATTTTTATATACCTCTTTTAATATCCACCAGTAGAATTGTAGATACGTGGTGTCATTTGGTATTGTTGAGTTCTTATCATCTTACTTTTAATTTGACTTTATTTCGTAGATAGCTAGTACTATGCCCAGCAATACACCAAGAACCAAGAGTCGTCAGGTAGATGTAAGCTGAGGGATTATTATTTAACTGTTGTTAGGAACGATACCGTAATGACCTTATTAAAGGGAGAATACATGTTGGAATATGATCTTGATTATGATCAGTGGGATCTTCGATTTGTTGTAGAGGAAACAAATTTTATCACTTACATATTCTTAGCTGTGCAATTCAGCGGCATAGCATATAAATTGGCTTCACTGACTTGAATACAAAAAGCAATGAATAATACTATGATAACATAATAAATTCATAAAACAATTCCTTGAAAAGAAAAGAAAAAAACCAAATCCGGACACGAGCAGGCCACTTTACATCAGCCAATTCTGCTTTTACTGCTATTATTATTATTAATTAATAACATTAATTTGTGACTCTAATTAATAAGAAAATTTGTACTTGATGTTACAATAATTGTTCAAAATTTTGCCCGCCGACGTGTAAACACATTTGGACCCACTTATCCACTTTTTACAAACTAACAAATGTTTCTGGTTCTTGACCTTTTGAGCAGCTAAGTTATTGGCGGCAGTTATGACACGTTCACGTAAATTATCAATAGTATTCACTTCGATATGCGATATACTTCAAAAGAAGTCCAAACGGTTAAGTCAGGAGATCGTGGCGGCCATGGTCCTCCTCGTTCAATCCATCATACCAGGTGAACTTCATTAAGGTTCGAAGGAACTGGAGATACTGAACCTCATCAGTTCGATTTAGTAATATGAAATCAAGCGATCATCGACAATCCCTATCCAAAAATTTAAGGAAAAGCGTTGTCGAATCGCGTGCGGATTTTCAAAATCCCAAACGTGAGTATTATGAATGTTATATATGCCATTCCGTGTAAAAGTAGCTTCATCTGCAACTAACACATCAGCTGTAAATCTGGGATTTTAAGCATTTTGATGCACCAATCATTCACAAAAACTAATTTGTAAGAGATAATCACTTGGTATTAAAGCTTGGATACGCTGTACATGGTCCGGATAAAATTGAGCTTCGTGTATGATATGCCATACAATTGATTGAGAGATTTCTTGTATTTGTTGAGGGATTTGATTCGTACTAATTCGGAGATTCTCTTCAATAATCACGAAAATGCGTTCTTCAGTTGCTGTAATACGCTATGGGCGTCCTGGACCAGGATTCGGTTGCAAATGTTGCAAATCACGTCCGCGGTGCACTACCGTGATAAAAGTAGCTGCAGTTGGCACATCTCTACCGGGAAATCATTTTGCGTATAGACGAGAAGCTGCTCTTACTTCTAAATAAGCTAAAACGGTATCCATCAACTCCCAATTTCTATTGAAAAGATTGAATCTACAAGTACCAGAAGTTCAATAACTTTGTCGGAAACTATAAAGATGTAACAATTGTTTTTTTGCGATTTGAGCCCATTCAGCTAACCACTGCGTTTTAGCTTTTGTTACAAGATGTCTTCTGATTTATTTCCGAAGTAAAGGTTTAAAATGTATCAGTTTTCTTATTCGACGTTCTAGCGGAGGAATTTGGGCACTTAAGATCCTAGCAACCCATATTTTAATAACTCAGTTTCAGGAGGGACGGATTGCCGAACCTCAGCGAGGTGCATTAAAGGGATAATGAGTCCGATGAAACACATCCCATCAATACCGGCGTCGTGAGGACCCGCCGCCCCGTCTCAGCCACGGTATCTTAGTGTTTAGCTGCCTCCTGTTCGGGAACAATGGAATTACGGCGACGTAACGTGCAAACATAAAGGACGGCTAATTTGGCGACGAGCTCCTCGTTATCATTCAATCTCTTTGAGACGCTGTCGGCGCGCTGGTCTTTGTATCAACACACATAGAGGAGGAATTTGGAAAGCAATCAGACAACGACCTACTTAATCTGGAGTCTAATTCATAATTAGAGAAGAGAAATTAAAAGCGCAGCAACCACCAGCGGTTCTCTCACGTTCATTTCCCATTCATTGCCAGGCACTTTGTCTTATGCCTTATTCACGGTATCTATAACTAGATGTTGATAAATTATTAAGCCCTAAATGGAGGCTTATCATCCATTTACTGGGATTCGAATGCTTTTGCACTTCCCACTCCCTGTAATAATTCTCCCGGATTTTTCACCGCTCCGGTTTTTGTGCAATAGTTGAACGGGTCTTTCATAATTTAAAGGAATTATAAAGGCTTTTTCTACTACTCACAAAAGATCAAAAATTTCCCGTGCAGCTACTTCGGAAACCCTTTTCGCTTTCGTTTTAATTAAATATTTAAAGTGGATGCCGAAAACCCAATGCGATTTGCGTTTATAAGGTTTGATAGGAAGATGGATGGTATATAGATTCGAGCAAAGCTGCTTTTATTTTCAAACAAATTATTAACGAGCCCTAAATACAAAAACGGCGCTGGGAGATGGGAAGAACTTTTAAATACACCGAAAAATACGTTACAGAACGAGCTGAATCGATGCCACTTTTTATTACATCGCGGGATCTGATTCTGACAACTCTTTAATTAAATTTTTGCCTTATTGCCCGATAATGTGCAATAAATCGCTATATGGATAAATCTCATTACATTGCTGATATTTCCTGATTTAAAAATAACTTTCATGTCTGCTTTTTACCTGTTAATTTTTCAAATATTTCAAATTAAATGGAAATAACAAAATGAGCTGCCTAATAATGATTTTTTCGAAGTAACTGAATATAGTATTATGATTATTAATATGTATTTATTTCTTTGTATCAGAAGCAAACAGGTTACAGACAACCTAATTACATGTTTCTTAAAAAAGTATGTATGTACACGCACATATGTGAATATTCTTATACAGGGTGTCCAGAATATGAGTGCCTTCCTTAATTTTGCTGCTTGATAAATCGTACGAAGTAAAACATATTTGACTAAACAATTTTTTTTTCTGACCAAGAGTAACAGAATTATGACAGCAAACAGGTCTTGAATATGTGACAACGTCGCTCATGTACTATATTTGGATTGTGAATTTGTACATGATAATTACATAGGTACACCTTTACTGTAAACAGTTTTTTTAGAGGTATTTTTACAACACAGAATAATAATTACAAGTGTCTAAAATGACTTCTGTTCCTTGCAAGAAACGTTTTCCATATAAACCTCTCGTAGCCAGAGAGTTTTGCCTAGATTCGCAGTAAATTAACATGTTATGCAGCTGGTTATGGTTACTACAAATTGTTCAATATTTGTATATCGGATCGGTCAGTGGTCGCGCGGTTTAAGGCGTCAGTACTTAAATCGAGGTGACTAGATTGCTGTGGGTTCGATCCCCGCAGCCGGTAGACCGTATATAAGCTATATTCGTGGAGAGATTGGCACCCTCTCTGCGAATATGGTAGGGTGGAAGAATGTTGGCTTGGGTCAATGTGAGAGATTGATACCGGTTGACATTATTATTATTATTATTATTATTATTATTATTATTATTATTACTGAATGGTGGTTAGGGCCTACCAACGTAAGTCGTTCTATTATTATTATTATTATTATTATTATTATTATTATTATTATTATTAATCCTCGTGATTAGAATGAGGGGTAGAGATATTATTATTATTATTATTATATGTATACTCACAAACGTCAAAGAAAAACTAGGGAAAAATGAAGCATATTAGCTATACTCGCGACAAGAATTCAGACGACTTACGTCATACGAACAAATAAATAATTCATTATATTATCATCAAGTTTAAGAAACTGCAAATGATAGTAATAAAACTATATACTACGCTAAAAGTTTGCATTATATTTTGCACTAATTTGCAAAAAATGATTGTTTTTAACGCGGCCAAATATCGAAATTTACTGTCAACGTAAATTTCGATATTTGGCCGCGTAAAAACAAATGTGTAACGTCAGCTGTGACGTAAGACGTCTGAATTCTTGACGCGAATATATACACACCACTATGACTAATATTACTTTTAGGTTACCATCAACAGCCTGACACTGCAGTGTTGTCGAACGTTACAGTACATTACAGCTTTAATTGTTTACTTCATTAATACTGATCCAAAAATTAAATTACGAACAAATTACGTTACAAGCGCTATTACTTAACCTTAATTGTACCTCATTTTGTAATTTCGTGACATAGTTTTGCATATTATTGCAATTGTAATTTTATTTTTGAAATGTATTTGTAGACAAACTATTCGTTTTAGATATTTTTTTCATAAGGGTTTTTATTGCTTTTGGTCAGATATATAAGCCCTTAAAATTACGGCACTCATATTCCGGACACCCTGTATATACCAACCTTTTAGCACAAATTCTACAAAAATAGGCAAAAATGACTCGGTGCCGATTTGACGCCACGTTGCCAAATTTAAATATTTTCCTAATACCTACTTATTGTAATGTGGTTAAAATATGTAATAAAGGCTATATATGATATTACCATTTATTTTGAAAAGTTGTACACTTAGTAACATTTTGCAATTGGTTATGGAAAACTCTGCACATGGAGGCCGAGTTTGTATTTATATGATCTCCCTGTGACCCAATATTTTTAAGGCTACTTGAAACTATTATTGTTATCGCACAAATAACTATTTTGTCCAAAATTTTTAGTGGCGCTAAACAATAGTATATTATTTAACGAGCGGTAATGCAGGTCATAACTCACGCAGATGAAGTTTGCAGCTCGAGCCGCAGGCGAGTGCTGTAATTCATCAAGTGAGTTATGACCATTACGCAAGTTGAATACTATACTTTATCTACGACTATAACATCTTTTTTAGGACTATTATTAGAAATTGATTTGAAAACGTCAAAATTATTTTGTTAAAATATCAAATGACATCAGTCCCCTCAATGATAATAATTGACAGTTCCGCCTACTGACAGGTGTTGGCAATTTAATAATTTTAAAATCTTTAATTATTCCTTCCTTTCCACTTATTAAATATTCTTTCCATTTTACACCAATGGAACGTATTTATCGGCTTAAAAATTCCAAGAATTTACTGCGTAATAAGTGTATAATTACATACCGACTTATTATTGTAGTTAGAAGCCCAGAATGAGTTATAAAAACTCACGCTATTTGTTTATTGATACTATTAATTGCTCAAAAGCAGTTGAATAATTAATATATAAATTAATAGGAGTAGATAAAAGCACTTTTTTCACGATCATGTCACTTTTGACATTGACCCTATCTTCATATAAAACCGTATTGAAAAATAATGAACTTAATAATAAAGCAGATATTGAGTGTATTCAAATAACAAATAAAGACAAGACAATAATATGCACTCACAAATACCAGTGCAATTTCTTCTTCAAATAATAAATGTTGTCAATTAGAAAACTACACTATTAAAATTGAGATAAAATTGACTTTATACTCTAATTTCCACATTCGTCCAAAGTTTTGTTCTACTGGCGTGGATGTCAACAGTCTATAAACTTCGTTTGGTGCATTTCGAACGTTTAAAAAGGTTCTAAAAATTGGCTGGCATTGAAGCTGTTAATATCCGCCGAAGCTTATTGCAAAATGGCGCAGCAAAACTTATGTGAAATCGTAATTAGCTTACCCTAAATAAAAATTTACGGTTTGCAGAAGTCAGCGCGTAGCTGGCCGTTAAATCGTGGAATAAATTTATGTTTACTTTAGCGCACGTCGTAAAATGGCACATAATTGACGTTTCTCTGTTTATAACAACTCGCGTTTAATTATCGCGTAGAGGTTTTCTTTATATGTATGCGATAATAAAAGTTTAGCGCCACTCGGGAAATTGCATACGGTTCTGTATAAATATAGGAATATGCATGTATTTCAAAACTAGTGGGAATAAACTGCAGCTTTTGCTTTTCGGTTTATGGCTGAAGCATTGCTGTTTATACATTTGCATGGTATTAGATCCTGAAAGACGTTAAAAGGAAAGGCACACGATAGCAGCATCAACTTTAATGTGCTTTACAGAAATAATCTAGGCATTTAATCGCAGTAGAGCTGTTTTCTTTTTTTCTTAATTAACAGAATAGCCTGTATTTCGTGTTTCTCAGTTATAAGATGTACAAAGTAATTTAGATCAATTTAAAAAAAAAAATAGTTCATGTCTTTATCTGTTTCTTTATACAGGTTATTAACTAATAATAGTTATTATCGGTCAGTGGTCGCGCGGTTTAAGGCGTCAGTACTTGAATCGAGGTGACTAGATCGCTGTGGGTTCGACCCCCGCAGCCGGTAGACCGTATATAAGCTATATTTGTGGAGATGATTGGCACCCTTTCTGCGGGTATGGTAGGGTGAA
This sequence comes from Monochamus saltuarius, assembly GCA_025584915.1. Taxonomy (NCBI): domain Eukaryota; kingdom Metazoa; phylum Arthropoda; class Insecta; order Coleoptera; family Cerambycidae; genus Monochamus; species Monochamus saltuarius. Next base: position 12,671,196 of record CM046722.1, read on the forward strand.
AGAATGTTGCCTTGGATCAATGTGAGAAATTGATACCGGTTGACATTTGACTGCCTCCCTAATTAATGAGGTTTTCTGGGTTTCCCTCATTCCTGCACTGAATGGTGGTTAGGGCCTACCAACGTAAGTCACTCCTGGGCGCAAATGCAGACTGCTTAATAATAATATGCCGCCCTCTCCCGCACAAGTCTACGACTTCTGGACTAATCCGCGTGATTAGAGTGAGGGGTAGAGATATTATTATTAATTATATAAGGAATTGACTAGCCTTTAACTCACGAGAAAAATGGTCACTTGAGCGCAGTCGATTTTTCGAGGTAATTAAAGGCTGGTTAATTTCCTGAATGTAAATCAAGGCTTTATTTAAAAGCGGCATAGGAGAAGGGGTAATTACAGAAGAGGTGCTACTATCCTCCTTTTTCAATAAAGTTTGCTGCCTCTTCGATATGGACAAAATATTCCATGCTAAAATCAATTTTGGAAGTGCACAAAGATATTAATATTTCGAAGTATGGAAAACTTACTTTATATTTGAAAGTAGAATCAATAAATTATAAACCAAAGAACGCAAAAGTACTGGAGAATTTTTAAAATGGTACCGGATGAGGAGTGTATATCTCGTAGTCATTGGGTGTAATTCGTCATTTCACGGAAAGCCTAGTCATTGGCTGTATTGCCGGCAAAGGCTGTAATGAAATAAATATTCCTTTGATTGACTGAAATTTTACGTCATTTCACGGATTGCCTGTTTAATTTTCGTCAAACAAAGTAAATGGTTAATCGATTACACGTTACGGCGCTTGACCGATTTTTGTTTAGTCATTTGCTGAATATTCTTGACATGTAATACTACCTGCCAAAAGTACAAAATATTTTTATTTAGGCAAAATATTAGTTGTTCACTTTTAAATGAAAATAAAAAATATTGTAAAGATGTAAGTGAAAATGGCTCTCTACAGTCAGACTCGACTAGTTGTATGTACATATGTATAAAACATATTAAATATAGGGCGGACACGCAATAATTTTTAAATGAAATATATAAAGTTAAGCATTTTAATTGGGAATTAGGTTTTAATGTAAAATATGAATACTTATGTAAAATTTAGTGAAGTTATCAGCTTTGCATTCAAAAAGAAAAAGGCCATATTGAACCATTGTTGTAAATTTCTTTTATTTTTCATATACCTTTAAAATCTTTAAAAATATATCAATTATATGATGTTGCATATTAATAATAAACATGTAATATATCGAAAACCGTAAAAGATAAGTAGATATCATGTATAATATATTTCTGAAATGATAAATTTACGGTTTTTTCAATGCCGTATAAACATAGAGTGTTATATTTAAGAAACAAATTCAAACAATAACGGAGAACAAGGGGCAAACAATAACGGAGAACAAGGGGAGGTAGGGCAATTTTCACGTGATCACTCTGTACATATGGTTATTCATTTGCAATAAAGAAAGTAGAATTCTACACAACACAATTAAGCAAATGACTAAACAAACCTCCGTCAGACGCTGGAATATCAAGGAATATTCATTTCATTACTGCCTTTGCCGGCAATACAGTCAATGACTATCTTTCCGTGAAATGACGAATTGCGCCCAATGACTACGACATATACATGTTAAGGTAGCAACGATCATGGGAGACGCAGGTGCCTGTTGACGCAATGATTTAACCTTTTGGATATCACTCATGTCCAAGACAAAGACGATCTATAGTTATTTCGGATATGAAAACAAATATTTCAATAAGTTTCACTATCATGGAATCTGTGTCTTACAAGGAACGCCCTTGATCGTTATCTGGAAAAATACTGATCCTAAATATTTGTAAATTTGACAACATGGCGAAGTCTCTGGGTGAATACAATTAAAATATCTAGAATTCTCCAGCACTTCCGGTTATACCGGAAGTTGACACCAACTTCCTTATTTTAAATGGACCCTGTAATTTTATGGCAGTTTTGTATAACATTCCCTATAGCCATTAGTTATAGATTTTGCAATATTAATTTATTAAGAAAAAGTTATTTTTGCCAGGGTGCGCGAAGGTATCCACAATTTCATCCTGGAATGTCATTTATAATACATGCTTAATTTAAATATATTGTACCAAGCGTATTACTCTTTCCGTTACATTTTTATTTCAAATGGAACACTATATTCTACTGTTTTGGCAGTTTTGTCCTATTTTGATTGAAATCAAATTTGCTATGGATATGAACATTTGAAAAACATCAAATTTGTTTATTATATAGGAATATGTTTGTTCATTCATAACTCTGAATAAAAAATATAATGAATTATGGCAATGTGATATGTAACTGGTCTGCTACTTCCTGCTAAGGCAGGCATAAGTGGCTCGACTTGCAGGAAGCGACCTACATTGTCGTAGATCGGCATCATTCATCGTGAATATGTTCCCGCCGGCTAGACAGTGACTGGACAGTTCTATGTTGGCGTCCTGGAACGGCTGCGGGCCCGCGTTTTCCGTGTGCGACCCAAACTCGCCGAAAACGGCTGGATCTTGCACAACGACAACGCGCCAACCTATTCCTCGATCATTGTGCAAGAGTTTTTGGCAAAAAAGGCATTCCAACGTTTTCGCACCCACCCTATAGCCCCGATATTGCCCCCTGCGATTTTTTGTATTTACCAAGATGAAGTCGCGCCTCAAGGGAATTCATCATGGCGGCATACAGGAGGTCAAAGAAGCTGTAACCGTGGTGCTGAACGGGTTAACTGCGGAGAATTACCAAGGGTGCTTCCGATCGTGAGAGCAACGTTGGAATCGTTGTTTAGAGTTAGAGGGAGACTATTGTGAAAGTCGATAATAAAATAATTCAGTTACTGACAACAAAATAATGATACTTGCCGCTATAAAAAAATAAATAATGTATTTTGAAAGCAATAATAATACGGCAATAAAAAATAATTGTATATCCTGAAAGTTATAAAACTAATTTGCTGGTTGGGTTATTTATAGCAACTGAAAATCGTGTTTACGATTACGTCTTTACTTTAGTCAAGAATTTTTCAGACGAAATGCTAACGTAAAACGTGCCTGTATGTTAGCTCGTATGCACCCTTTCCGTCCGTATAAATCCTGCCCGATTCGGCTGAATAAATTATGTAATTTGCAGGCAAATTGTAGCAAATCGAATCTAATTCATAACTATCTGCAGCACTACGGCGGGAGGATGTGCGGTCGCATCCAAGCCGTCTAGGCGGAAGCAGTGCCCCGTTACGAACCTCTACGGCCGTGATGTATCAGCCGCATACATCTCTGTAATGGAGCTCTTATATGGCCACTAGCGCTGACTCGGCTACCTCATTATTCCGCGCTGCGTCGATTGCCACATCTCTTTTACGACCGTGAAGCTCCTCAAAACTCATTTTTCTCTTAAGCGACGCGGATTATTAACATAAGTACGCATGTTTGCCTTCTCTGATCAATATTGGATACAGAATTCGTGTCTTACTTTTTAGTACAACTGTTAAATCAGGGCGAATACTAGTAGGCAGCACGTAATCATTTCCTCCTTAGTAAATTGAGAGAAACAGTAGAACATTTTGTGAGGTTTCGTTCTTACATATAGAACAAAAACTGGATATTCCAGAAACAGATTACTTCTTTGGCAGTGCATTTGCGCTTTAATTTTGGAATAACTAATTGAGCAGTTAATACTGCTTGTTCTTCTGGATAGTAATGGGACATCAAATTATCAGAATGTATTTGTTTCTGGAACATCTACAATGCTAGGAGTTCCACAAGGTTCAGTGCTGAGAGCCCTATATTTGAACAGTTTTAAAAATTGTACTGGCAACAATGTTGCTATTGACTCTCTTTTTGCCGACGATTTAAAGACATAACTTATCTAAAAAAATTGTCTGCGTCGGACCAGACGGTGGAAGTTATACTTCTTTGGCCATTCTCATACACCCACTCGTACGTACAAAAAAAAATCTTAAAAAAAAAAAAATTCTTAAAAAAACACGTACGTAAAAAAAAATTCTTCAAAAAAAATTATATATATATATTATTATTATTATTATATTAGTTCTTAAAAATTTGTTCTTCCTTTTGAGCGTGACGCGGTTTCTCGACCAACATCCCATCCCAATGTGTCTAACGGGCGCAAAGAAGTATAACTTCAAAATTTGGGTATAAATGCATTATGAAAATGTATTCAATATCGTAAAATTGTTGTAAATTTCTCAGCGTTTCCGAGAAAAGAATCTTTGAAGTTGTAGCCTTTTCAACCTTTACATCGCTGGGCTACTGCATTCTCCAACCTCATCAGAATGCAGGCGATTCCGAATACTGAAATCCGATTGTAATATTAACGTTTTTAGGAGTGACAGAAATGGCTTACGTGTATAGCAACTCGGAGTTGATTTTAATTTATAGTGAAGTAAGATAAGAGCTTTAGCAGCTTCTCATCTCGTAGACAAGTGCCAAATGCAGCTCTTTACCGCAGTAGAACAACGCGGGCGTGACATCTGCAACAGAATCGTGGAAGGTATGGAGAGCATCAACGGCGAAGAAAATCCACGAATAAGTACCAGGCAAACCGCTCAACGAGTACAAGGAATGTCCCAGTCAACAGTATAGCGTATCATACACGAGACTCGATTATCCAAGAGTGTCCAAGCATTAATACCAAGGGATTCTTCCTTACGAATGAGATATCGTGAATGGTTGCTGCAATGAAATGCTCAAAATCTCAAATTTACAGCTGACGGGTTGGTTACATTTTTACACGGAATGGGATGTATAACATTCATAATACTCATGTTTGGGATTTTGAAAATCCACATGCGATCAGGATCAATTCCAATACCGCTTTGCCTTAAATGTTTAGGCAGGGAGTGTTGATGATCGCTTGATTGGACCATTCTTACTACCAAATAGAATAGATGGAATTCAGTATATCGAGTTCCTTCGAAATGATCTACCTAGGCTTCTGGAATATATGCTCTTAGCCGACTCCGAATGTAATTTTTGAACGATGGTGCTCCCCCTCACTTTCGACAAAATGTTCGGAGGTACTTTAATGAAGTTCAAGGGGTACGATAGATTCAACAAGGAGGATCGGTACTATGACTGCCACGATCTCCTGACTTAAATTCTTTGGCCTTCCTTTTGTGGTGATATTTAATAATTGAAGTGCATCGCACCCAACCAGAAACATTTGTGTTAGTTTGTAGAAACGAGGTAAGAAAGTTGTAACATCAGGTATGTCAAATTACTTTATTAATTAAAATCACAAACCGATTTTATTAACTAATAATAGCAATAGAGGCTAAAGCAGTAGAATTTGCTGATATAGAATAGCTGTTTAGTTATTTCTTTCTTTGGGAAATTCTTTTAATTTTTGCTCGTTCGTTTTTTGTTATACTTGACAACTGCATGCTTTGCCTTGCTCTATTCAAACATTTATTTATTTTTTGATAAGTCTGAGTCACCCTGTGTAAACGTATTATTTGATCAATTGTTTACTAGAGTTTTTGTTTTCAAAGATAAGCATCTAGCGTCTATGTAGCATTGCAAGGAGAATTGTATAGACCAAATTTGGTCCGTTGAACTCCAAATTGCATGACTCCAAATCATTTTTGACATCTATATTAACAACTTAACAAACAACTGCCCTAAAACTTTAGGTTTCTAGACATCTTGCAACTTGTAACACTTGTCTATTAATTGAAATAGGGAAATAACCTGTAAAAATAAATTTATTTGAAAATTCCAAAAAAAAATCAAGAAAAGTAACAGTTAATGCCTCAATAATTATTTTTTGTATTCAAAACTGTCACCGTTCACTTACAAACGCATCACACATATTACAAATACGCTCTTTGAACAGAATTATGTCAAAAGTGAAGTTCCTCAAGGTTCAGTACTGAGCCCAATACTGCTTATAATATATCAGTGGCATTACAAAAAGTATTCAAATACACGTACATACAGAGTGTTCTAAATATAAGTGCCTTTATTTTGCTGTGTGATAAATTATATACATTACAAATGAAACATATAACTTAAAAAAATTTTTCTTTGATCAACGATAACAGAATTATTATAGGAAACAGGTCTGTATATCTGTTAACGTCGCTCACATACCAAGTCAGGATTGTCAGGTATTTGTACAAAATAATTACAAATAGGTACACCTAAATATAGATACTTATTGTGAATGGTTTTCTGAGAGCTCTTTTTGCAACACATAATAAAATGTGAAATAGTGTTCAAAATAACTTATGTTGCTTGCTAGAAGCATTTACCATATAAACGTCTCGTAATCAGAGATGTTTGTCCAGATTTGCCATAAATTAACATACCAGCTGGTGATGGTTACTATCAATTGTTCCATTTTTATGTACAAGCTTTTGCAATAATAATGACACTCCTTCACAACAGTTTTTGAACTTCAGGAAGTTCTGAGCAGAAGTTTAATTAAATCTCTATTGGTGAGTGAAACAACTAAGAACTAATGTTAAAAGTTGAAAGTAGATTTTATTAAAAATTTGTTCAGTTCAAATGAAATCGCAAAATTAATTTTAAAGAATGTCATTATTATTGCAAACAATTGTACACTCACAAGTATTACAGAAGCACTGAAGAAAATCGAAACGCACTAGCCACAATACTACTATGACTAATATTACTTTTAGTAATAGAACAGTTTTAAGGAGTTTCTGTGAAATTTCAATTGTCTACTTGATTAATACTGATATAAAAAACAAATTACGAGCCAATTACGTTAAGCAGATTTACTTAACCTTAATTCTACCTTAGTTTGTAATTGGATAAAATAGTTTACATTATATTGCAGTTGTACTTTTATTTGAAATTAACGCCATTAAAATTTCACTAACTAAAACACTAGGCACCATTAGATACATTAAAACTTTGAATTACTGGAGAAAACTTGTAATTTACAAATAAAAAACAACGCTTTTCAGAAACAAACTATAAATATCTTTATATTCTACGTCAAGCACAGATAACCATAATTTATTATAACATCGATCAATATATCTATCTAGTTCGTTAGTTTTTATGAAAGCTCCGACGAGCTGCACATTTTCTCGCCCAAATAGAGTTTCAAACACGCAAAAAGAGAAGCGAATGTTATTTAAATAGTTAATGGCTTGTACAAATCCCCGATGCCATAAGCAATCTCTATAGTGGTTTTGATGTTGCGATATCTGCTGCCAAACAAGCCAACTGTTGCAGGCGTTGTCTGCCAGATGTCCTATTTGCAAAATCGCGTCTCCTATAACAATCTAATATAATATAATACTGTCAGGCAATGCTTTATACTGTTTTTCTGTGAGCGTTGAATAGACTATAAATTGAACAACGCCAGAATAAAAATAATCATATAAGGAAGGCACTATTTAGAGACGTTTTGAGATTTCTGTACATAATAATAATTCTTATTATAATAAAACGTCCCTACTTGTTATACATTACGAAATTTAGAACCATTTAATAGGGTATCGTATAGATATTGAGAATTAAATGTATCAACAATATATAAGTGACAAGTCAAATACAGTTGAAAGAACTCATACAAGATTCAACCGTTTAAAGGACACAAATGGCGTAGTATTTTTACTTCATTTCTAAATTATAATAAAACATTTTGAATCTTCTGTAAACTTACTTTATATATACAGGGTGTTCTGAAAGTCCATCAGGAAACTCCGGGAAGTGAGGTTAAAATAATTGCAGTATGTAATGAATTTTTTCTCTTTTAAATAACTTACTTAATTCAAATTCGCATATCCCAATAGAAAATTACGACATGCCTACACATTTGTTAAACATTCATAGACGTACAAGAAGAAGAATTGCTGCTTAGGAAGGTATTGCTCATTTCTTAGTCTGAAAAGTTATGCACGAGCAACTTCTTCATCCATTGCAAAAGGTACAAGCACTTTATCATGAAGATCCAATGTGTCGTTTACAACTCTGTAATAGCATCGTGAAAAAATATGAAGAGGATAATGCATTTATTAATAATATTTTATTTACTGACGAAGCTGGTTTTATGAGATGGTATTACATGATATTATAGAATCAAAAAAACCTGCTTTAAACAATTTTCGATACAACTTGTAACACGAAAATTACTAATTACATTTATTTGAAGCATGGCAACTTTATTAATTACAGAAAGAACTATTAAAAATTTGATGTTTAAAAAAACCCTAATGGCGATTTCTTGCTAGACGGGTACATTTAAGACCTTGAATGAAGAGTACATATTTTTTTTCGGACATTGTTTCTCTTTTCAATTAAATTTCTGTGGCGTCTAGCAAGAAAAAAGTAAAAAATAAATCTAATTCTAAATTTTAGGTAAAGTGCCTTCTAGCGGCGCAGAATAAAACTATTTTTTGACTGCTCCAATAAAGATTGATATATTAGTGGATGTGCCAAGTGAGTGAATAATCTGACTTGAATTAAATAAGTTATTTAATACGAAAAAATTGAAAATTAAACTTTGAGAAGCTGTAAACAATTGACAATTCGAAAAAATTTCATCACATACTGCTATTATTTTAATCCATAGAATCGGCCCTCGGAGTTTCCTGTTGGACTTTCAGAACACTCTGTATTTACAATATTTGGGTTCTAACTAGACTGTACCACTAAATTGGACAAATCAACTGTATAAATCGTAAAAGGTAAAGGACCTAATACAGTTCCTTGTAGAACACCTCTGTATATATCATTTAAATGAGAAAAATGATGATCAATAACAGTTTTGTAAATTTTATCAGATAAATAACTGGAAATGAAATGGTACTAGGGTAGAGGCCAAAGAATTTTAATTTTTTAAGCATAAGTATGGTGCTAATGTAACAACAATAAACCAGATTTTTGATACATAGTGCTTTTCCGAGTTTTTATGCCATGGTCGCCTCCAGAAACAAAATTACAGTACACATCACCAACATTATCCATGATTCTCTTACCTGTTCTAGTTGTTCTCGGGCTAGACTCTGTGGGGCCACGACTTTGGCAAAGTCACCATTGAAGATGCCAACAGTGATGAGCGGCGAAACGTTTAGAACCATGGGATGCGACTAGTTACAGAGGCAGCTACGGGACGTCTCGGAAGATCACCATTATCTGAGGAACGGTTCAGACCGTGATAGTCATAATACTAACAATAGGAGCCGGACGAGTCCAAAGATACCGATAGCGGTTCTGTCGCCACAGATCCTGGCCCGAGAACAACTAGGGCAGGTAAAAGAATTCCGGCTAATGCTAGGAAGGCGCACTGTAATTCTGTTTCTAGCAGCGACCAGTTACTGAAGTCACGGCATAACAACCCGGATCATCCCGGAAATCACTATGTATCAAATGATAGCACTGGCCGTGAAAACCTTAACACCACTACGAATAAATAAGGTTTTTATCAGCACGACATATTTTAAAAAAGAAATAAATTAGTAGTTTAAATACTATTTTGAAGGATTAAGCTTATGAGATAGTTTTATAATTATCATTAAATGACATCAAAGAAAATATTTATATACTATATATTTTATATTATGTAAATCAATGTTAATTTACGTGAATAGTTCCAAAATAATTCATAATGCCTACTATATAAACTAATATAATTAATAATTATAATATATTAATGTTACTTCATGTACAAAATCCGTAGCAGAATTATTATCGAGCCAAATTCTGAGGCACACAAGTATGTTTGCTTTAAACTTTACCATAAAGGGGAACATTTTTAAGATGTGTACCATCGCAAACATTCTGTTCGGCAAATCAATTAGTGTAAAGTTTACTTTTCTACATGTTTGTCAACTGCATCTGTATAATATTAAATTGCTTTTATATTAAGCAAACAGTAACTTTGTATTTTCCTATATTGAAGACAATGTAAACAGTTATTATTTTACTTCTGTTCCTGAGGCAAGCAAACCTTTTAGGCGAACAGTGTTGTACTAGCACACAAAGGAAGTACGCAGCCCAAATACCAACATTTTATTTACTCCCTCTTATGTAGGGCATCTAAATTATAGTTTTCAGTTCGAATTTGTGACGATATTTGCTTAAAGCGTTTATATATGATTCTACCCAACCATCAAATCAGTTTTGTAATTTTGAGGTTATACGACAATTATTTTATTGATCCTGATAGAGAAATTCAATTATAGGACAGTGAAAAGTAAGTGTGTCGATAGTCAGATCAGATCATTTAAATTAAATCTTCTCAATAGGTCATATTGAGGAATGACTCTGGCAAGATAAACATTGTCTAGCCTAAAAGATAGATATTTAGGAAGTCTCCTCTGAACTGTTTCCAGATTATGAAAATGACATATATATATAATTCCAAATAATAGTTGCATACTCAAGTTTTGACATGACGAACGCATTGTACAATATATATATTGTAGAAACCTCTTTGAGGTACGAGGTGTAGAACTAACTACATCTATCGGCCATTCGCTATACTCCATGCCGGACTGAAACTGTCACAGATACGAAGCGTTCTACATGCAGTAGACACCATTGAAAGCTGTCGACCTTTATCGCGTTTCGAATGATATATAATATTAATACGACAAACAAATGTTAATTTAGCATCAATAGTAACTCCCAAATCTTTAAATTCAATACAACGATCCACAGTCTCAGAGCCATTGTTGTACATTTAAGTAATAGAATTCCTTATATAAGTCATAATTAAATATTTAGAAATATTCAATAGTTCAGTATAATCAAATCGTCTGCAGATGGAACAGATATATACAGTTTGAAATCATCCGGATATAAAAGAATATTGGCTCGGAAACTGTCATAAATATTATTAATGAACATATTAAACAGTAGGGGACCAAAAACTCAACCCTGGAGTACCCCAGATAAAAATGAAGTAAAACTATGATATTGCACGCTTAACAATCTATTAGAAAGGTAAGATTCAAAGATTTTTAAGAAGTTTATAGACAAACCAAAATTATACAGCTTACGAAGGACAATACCAACCTACCAAAAGCTTTTGACATATCTGTGTAAGCTATGTCAACTTGTACACTGATATCAAACATATTAGAAATAAATAAATTAAGTATGGAGAACGGAGACGCTACCAGTTCACTACGTTTTATTTAGAAACTACGGCATATCTTGATGAACAGTAGAATCTCTTGTTTAGTCAGAACCTTTCTTGGTGTAATTTTAAACATACTATGTAGCATTCACGTTATACTCTACCTAAGAACTTTTACGGTGCCGGTGCATGCATATTTACGGATGCATACGTTAGCATCACGTCTATTAGTTCATTGTTACTGTACTGATGTGCCATTTTTGCGTATTCATCAACCTATTACTAAATACACAGTTGCGAGTCATCTCATATGAAGAAAACACCAGAAGACAGTTAAAAATCTGGAAAATCGATTCACTACTAATAGTTTTGCTTGAAATTAATTAAAAAACGAATGAAAACTAAAGTCAAACTGACTGATATAAATTTAATTTTGAACCTACACCTACATTTTCTGTTTACTAGAAAAATAAATGGGTAAATAGCACCTGTATTCACCTTTTTAATGTAGGTCAAGAATCATTTTAGAGGCTACCAATAAATGCTAATAATTTTCATTAGTTATTATTTGTCCACATTTAGCAGTTTGAGTAATTTTTCCAAATTATGTCCAAGACTCAATTGGGGGCAAGCAGAGAATAATGCTGATGTACATTTATAAAACAAATGAAACTTTCTCACATCGTCCTAGATTAATAGCCAAGAAAAGCCGAGACGGCAAAACGTCTCCAACGGGCTAAAGATAATTATGCTGACAGACTATCAAATGACTGAAACCCAGCAGCTCCCAGATGTTCCAGAGCCATATTATTGTTATAAATTCAGAATAGGTATCAGTTATCCAGACATCTTGACAGAACTACCTTAATCTTGTAACTCGAAACAGTATAAGATGTCCAGCGTACGCGATCCCAATTATTTCTACTTAAATGTATTGTGTTCCCAATAATCCGCTTTGGATCTAGTAAGCCGTGTGTCCCTGGAGTCGTGACCTACGACTTAGCCGCCAGCTCTTTTTGTAGGAAACCCAATAAACAACAAAACACGGTCACCCGCCGAATTCGACTTTGTATGGTGGAGCCAAAGTTCGTTATATGACACACACACACTACGTAAACTGCATATATATGTATCGGACAAGAAGAGAATCCGGAAGAATACTAAATACCGGATAAGGGCGAGGCTGCGGAGGTAACCAGCAAGAAATTCAATTTAGAAAAATACATTTGGTGAAACCGAGGAAAGAAAATTAGGGAGACCGTCAAGGGAGTCGGAATGATTCTTTGCAGGATAATATTACAAGAAAAAGAACGCTCTCACTAACTACTGTTGTGTAAGACGATACTCAATTGGATGGATGCCTTGGAATATCAACATCATATACAGAGTATGGTTAATGAAATATAATCAAAATAATAGTAATTTTTGTTTCAAGTACCTCAAATACAGTTTTTCTAGGACGAATCGTTGCTGTTGGTCGACTGCCTCGTCTAGAATAACAGACCCGAAAAAACCTTTTTCTCTAACCGTCACAAACAAATAATAATAATATCTCTACCCCTCATTCTAATCACGAGGATTAGCCCAGAAGTCGAAGACTTGTGCGGGAGAGGGGGCGGCATGTTATTATTAAGCAGGCCGCATTTGCGCCCAGGAACGACTTACGTTGGTAGGCCCTAACCACCATTCAGTGCAGGAATGAGGGAAACCTGGAAAACCTCATTAATTAGGGGGGTAGTCAAATGTTAACCGGTATCAATCTCTCACATTGACCCAAGCCAACATTCTTGCACCCTACCATACCCGCAGAGAGGGTGCCAATCTCTCCACGAATATATCTTATATACGGTCTACCGGCTGCGGGGGTCAAACCCACAGCGATCTAGTCACCTCGATTCAAGTACTGATGCCTTAAACCGCGCGACCACTGACCGATCCCAAATATATGATATTTTTTAATTGTCGGGAGTCTCTAAGATTGACATTTTTCTTACTGAGAAAAAAATGGTATCTTACCACCAAGCGTATTCACTTTTAACCCTAAGAGCTAAAGTTGACACTTTTAATCTTTAGGTTATAGTTACCAATTATATAAGAGAATTAACAAGCCTTTAATCTACGAGAAAAAATGAATACTCGGGGCACAGCCGAGAGTTATAATTTCTCGAATGTAATACAACGTTTTATCCACGACCACGGCCAAAACCGGTCAATTAATAGAGTGAAAACCGTGTGAAAGCAGGTGAAAAATTATAGTTTTGAAAAACGTCATGCTTAACACCTTTATTTTTATATAGAATATTGATTGTCAGCTGAATACTAAAAAGTCTTTGTCAACAAGACTGAAAAAATTTGAAAAATCGACACAAAAAATGAGTGAGAATGCTGAGAATTTCTTCACTCCGGCTGAAATCCAGCAAGAAACCCAAGAAGCAGTATTACGTCTGTTACTAGCGAAAAACAAACATGTGTAATATAAGTAAATGGTGGAATTCGGTAATTGGAGAAAAAAGGGGGAAAAATTATTGTATAATAAGAAGCAATTACAGAAGACGTTCTACTATCCTACTTTTAAAATGTGGAAAAACGGTTTGCTGCCTCTTCAATGTGGAGAAAATATTCCATGCTCAATCAATCAATGTTGAAAGTGCACAAGGGTATTGTTATTTCGAAGTGTTCATATTTGGAAGTAGAATCAAGAAACGTAAAGTGGACGTAAAGTAACATATTTTCATTCAAGTTCTCAGTCCAAAGTATTTGGCGATCAGCTTCTGAATCTCATCAATTTTGTGAATTCCAACAATTTGGAAGTACAATTGCCCTTGATATCTTAAAAACAACTTCAAGCTTGTGATGCTAATCGGCCGAAGAGTTACATACTTTTTATATATATCATGGTTCTCAAGTGTGAATCTACGTCGAACATGTGTTTTCGAATGAGAAACTTTTACTATTACCGCTGGATTTACATCTTCAATATCATCCACAGATATTTTGTAAATTTCATCCTTCCGTAAAGCTCCAGAAATGTCCAAAATTAATACCACCTAAAAATAAAACAATTGCTTACATCCCAAAGTACAAAAAAGTAATATCCTCACCTGCCACAGTAAATAGTCACCGGCTGGGGCATTTTCCAGGAAATAACTGATTTTTTGCTTGTTAGTTTGTCGAATTCAACAGGAGTCTAACTAAAATAAAAGACGAAGACAATATCCTAAGTATCTTAAAATTCAAAACTAACATACACTTAAATAACAATTAAACATTCAAAATAATATTCTCGAATGAACATCATTTTGACTTATTTGAACTGTAACAATGTGTTTTGTACATATCCAATTTTATATTGTGAATTTGTTATACATTTTTGGATTTCTTCGTATTCTATTTGGATGCCAATGGCAATTGCCCTTGACTTAGAAAATTGTATATTAAACCTGAATTTTGTATTTTACGTTTAAAATAAAGCAAAGCGAACTCGAAGAAAATCCGATCAGACCAGGACACACTCTGTTATATAATTTTAAGAGACTTTTTAAACGACTCCGACGAATTAAGAGCAATCACGGCATAATTACGTTTCATTCCAGCGAGTCTGTTTTGTATGCTATGAAGTTAAGATATTAAGAGAGGTAAATCGTGATTTTTGTTTGTTTTTATTTTTACGCTCCGAAAATCTTATAAGTGTAAATTGCCAATTAAAAAGTTGTCCGAACTCCAGATGTAACTAATAAAATTTTACTGGCAGTTAATAAAAATGTGTGAAAAGTACGTGCGGGCTAATAAAATGATCTTCCACTCGAGTCCTTCCAATTAAAAATTCCAAATAAGAATAATAATGTCAACGAAACCGAAGGAACTTGTACAATAAAAGTTATATTTTGTTTTTAATTTCCACGGGGACTTTAACATAAAATTGTTTCCGTGGATATTGATAAAGAATGCAGGATTAAACTACGTGGAAAAAATATATTTTCAAATTTATAATTTGGTTATAGTTCACCATATCCTTATTTACATCTATTTGTATACTCTATCACATCGATATAAGGAAATATAAAAAAACTGTAAGTAGTGGGGTAGAGTGGTACCATAGAGTTATTATATGTACCATTTGTTTGTCGCCAACATCATGATTTTGTTTGTAAACACTGGTTCCGTTTTCTTATTGGTCGGCAGGAAAAATCAATATTCAAAATAGGTGTTTGAGGTTGTGTTTTGTTAAATAATTATTTATATGCATATATTTTGAATTTTGACTTAAGTAGACTGTATTATAGGGATACAAAAACAATGAGGAAAGGTGCATAGTGTGTAAAAAGCTACAAGGAAAAGGAAATCAGTAATCACAGGTAGGCATTACTAATACATTGACGTAGTTATAGGGTTTCATAAAAATCTTTCTATTTCAGATTTCCAAAAGATCTAGAACGCCGAAATACATGGATAAATGACATTAGCTATAGATAAAGAAAATTTAGCCAAATCTGCATTTGTTTGTTTAGATCATTTTATAGATAGCGACTTTATCACAAAACCACCTGATGCAGCTTGGTTAAAAAGGGAGCATAGATAATCGTATTGATTATCTGAATCTCTAGTTTTACATAGTGCTATTTTTTTCTGATAAATTTAAAATTTATATTGTGCAATGATTTTATCGAATTTTAAATTTACTACACTCTATTTTTTTTTTTTTAATTAAGCATAAAGAAATTCAAAACAGTGATAAACATTGTATTTTTTGGTATTTTATGTATGCTTTGTACGTCACAAAGTTTTTTTTCTCGGAAATGGTTGGGTTTAGGGAGCATATGTTATATAAGGATTTTTTTGTTTATTTTAATGTATTCCATCGTCTGTTAAAATTAAAGCAGTCAAACTTCAAACTCCTTGTATATATTTTTAAAAGCAAATAATGGTTTCCATTTAGAAAAATCATGTTTGATTCGTAATTCGGTTACCATTCAGCATATAAAAAAAGAACATCGCCATTGAATTATGCTCCCAAAAATTGAAAAATTTGGTATTTACATTTTTTCTGTATCTCTTCAAATAAGCGAGATGTAACTGAAGTTACAAAAAAATCATAAACGGGTTATAAATTTAAAAACCTGTTTATAATTGTAATTTATGTTAAAAGAACAACTATCTAAAATTAATTAATATTGTAAAAATCTAAAATGTTTATCAATTTTGACTCTTTAAATAAAAAATAAACATACGCCTCTGTACTTGGTACGAAATGTTTACAATAGCTTCCCCCGACATTCCCCCCAAATCCACACTTTGTTTATGTATGGGACAAACAATGTGCGATATATATGTAAGGGCACCTCTATGGTACATATAATAACTCTATGAGTGGTACAATATAATTTCAAACAAGTGACATACTTATCATTAGAATATGTGGATATATGCATAGTATATTAACATAATTCTATATATGATGCCTATTTAAGTCATCTAACTCAATTTTATTCAAAGCGAGGTAGTTCTTAAGGAAATATTTTATATCTGGTCATTAATCATTGTTCATTTTACCTCAATTTTACCCCACTGCTCGAATATCACTGCACATATCGACACGGCGGCTACATGCCGCTATTTGGAATGCGACGTTGTAACATTTATCATAAACAAAGTAACCGCTTCCTGTATATCACGGAAATGGGTCCTTGTCTTTATAAAATTTAGTCCATTCACATGCACTAAATATGAATATATGATTATTTGAATAATTATCACTTCGCAAATTCGTAATAACATTTTTAGTTGTTTAATTCTATGTGACAACAAACTTGGCAACTATGCAGTCTCTTGTCGCTGACATACGTCGTTCCTCAACACTGTAAGAAAGACAAAGAGACAGTTAACGATGCAACTTAGATTATTACTTGTTTACTTTGCTAGCAATACAGGCCAGTATTTTTGAGTGGTAGGTAATTTCACAGGCTCGAGAGTATTATAATTTATACGTGATTTTTAATTAGAATAGTGACTATTCTTTTCTTCACCTTAAGAATACTGTGGTGTTATATACTGCATATCTAATAAGATATAGAGAGAATATTCAGACCTCAAGAAGAATTCTCGGAAGAACCTCAACCTGGTACAAGTACAAATCAAATGAATAGTGATACGGAAAATTCAGAGATTAGGACGGACGATAATAGAAAATAGAAATTCTCGACATAAACAAGCTCATTTAATTAGATATCATAACGTATATAAAAATATAAAGCACAGTGAGGAAGAACAAAGGGCATTGAAAACATACATGACACCATATAATCTGTCTTCAAAAAAGAACAGTTCTATGAGATGATTCCCAATAATCCCCGCCCATACGTTAACCATGAACCTTTGCTGGTGCTTTGTCTACTTGTCTACTATTGCATATCAGCAACACATTTTTAACGTCATAAAAACGACTGGTGTTTTATTGCAGTACCTACCTATTTTGATGTATTATTTCAATGACGTGTTATACAAAAACTTTTTATTTTCAAAAACGGTCAATTTTATCGAAACAAATATGGAGTACCTTTTTGAAAGAGGAATGACCAAAGTATTTAAAATTCAGTTTTCACCTCTATAAAATGACACCTGTCAAAATTTTGGTCCAATGAGTATGGTGGCAAGTCCATTCCTGACTTCCCTGACAGTATAAAACATATACTGTAGTATGGTTTTATGTGCCTTTATGGCCTACATAAAATATAAAAACTTCATTAAATTATACAGGTCGGTTCAAAAGTTAGAGCCGAAAAGGTAAATCGCTGGGTACCCCTTAGGGGCTCTGTATCTCCGTTAAGGGGCACTTGGGAAAAGAATTTTTATGACAAACTAGTGTTATTTTGACCTCCCCTATACACTCACGAAAGTATGCCATATACTTACCGGACACCCTGTATAAACAGGTACCTCCACAATTTTTCCAAGAGGAACTGACGGATCAATAAATGGAACATTTTGTGTATTCGGTACCGAAGGTTTTCTCAACATAAAAGAAGTGAGAATGGCACTTCAGTATCTTCTTAATGCTTTCTAATCCCTTCTGCTATTACAACTGTATAATATTTTTTGTTGGTGAATATTTTTGTAGCAATTAACCACAAAACGCTGACAGGGCAGGCATCCAGCGGCTTAATTTCAGCAGCTGACGAACAATTTCGAATAACTCACGCAGAGAAGAATTTTCAACGCGTTACAAAAAAATTGACGTAAACGCAAACAGAATAAAAAGTAAAACAAATAGTACCAGGCGAAAACAAATAGAAGCGGTTGAGAATGGCGGGCGCATTTTCACAAACTTTGATTGTGTAAAAGTAAATCGTCAGCGAAAGTTGGCAGTATATTTATTTGTCTAATACCCTCATAGATCCTGTGGGAAATCAGGAGACGGTTGAAGGATCACTTCAGGATAAACGTATCTCTTCAAACGTTTGCGCATTTCGACCTAATTAAACTTAATCATCACCTTTTCAGACACTCCATTACGATTCACGTTCTATTAGATGCATATCGGTTAATTCCATTGAAAAATTTCTATCGAATTAATTTTTAAAGTAAAATTTACAAACTAGAATTTTTATTTCACTATTTATTAATTTATGATAAATAACTCATAAAGGTTCTTAAAGTCAAAATGCAACGATTTATGCTAATTTATCTATATGCACAAATTCAGCGTTAGGGGACGCCAAAGTTTTTAAAAAATATCAAGCTTCGGTTATACAATTATACATATAGGTAACGAAAAAGCATTAAACATATATTTAGTATATGATAATCTACAGGGTGATCCTTAACTTGGAAAAAGGAATAGTAAAAGAATCTAGTAAAATAGTTTTTATTTTGGGAGTTTACAAAAATTTATCAGGCGAAATTTATTGTTCATAAAAACTAAGAAGTAAACAAGTCAAGACGATATGTTTGGTATTTATAGCAGTACCTACTTTGTTACCAGTTGTGGTCCTATTTGAAGACTATATTTTTATGCGGTTATAAAAGTACGGCGCATAATTTATCAAACGAAAAACTTATGGACATGATACTGGCATAGGGAAAAAAATGGTTCCTAACTCGATGAAAAATCCCAGTCCCAGAAGAGGTAACCGAATTTTGTCACCTCTGTATTATTGTCAATCAGAGATCGTCAGTATTATCGATGCGTGGTATAAATTGTTTCAAATGACCCCAGAAGAAGAAGGATTTCTTCTTCTGGGAAAAAAGATGTTCACACTAAGGGTCCGTTTTTACATATCCATCGATGATGAAATACTGTATTCACTGCTGCACTAAAGAGTGGCGATGCGCTATCTTGAAGCGCCCTCATGTAGGCCTTTATGCCTAGAGAATTCTGCTAGATAAAAAGGAAACTGCTTTTGGAGAAAATGTAAGTATCTGGAGTTTGTAATCTGGAATTCTGGGGAGGGTAGCTTAAGAGGCTACATCACTTAGGCCCTACTGGGCCCTTATACTTCCTTCCATTAGGAAATCAATCCACCTCAACTGCTAACCAACCTATAAAGAAGAAATACGTGTCACAAGGCGAAGATTTGTCCTAGACATGGCCAGTTAGTTTTTGGCAGTATCCTTGCATGAGTACTCTAGAAACTTTTTGGCAAATTGACAGCTATTTGTCTCATTCCACTATTTTTTAATCTCTTTGTAAGTCCTCCTTAATAATTGCAATAAAAGCTGGCAACGGAAACACACTGGCACACTAGCTTTGAAAATATTGAGACCCCATGCACCTCCAGTCAACTCGTCAGTTACTTTATTGCCATTGCACCGCTCGTGTCTCTGTATCCAGCAAACAGATAATACTGTTGTCGGCAGTAGTCAGTAATGATTGTCTACTATCTGTATAGATTCGGATTGGTGGTTATGGTCATACCTGCTGGGTCCATTTGTACTATGCCTAACCATTGTCCACTGATATCGGATATGTAGGGATCTGGAAGATGTTGAATACACCCTCACTGGTAGTGTCCTCATTCGTGATATGTACGTAAGTCAAAAGCAAACTTGGGAGATATACTATCAGTGTCTGTCTGCAGAACGAGCACTTTCTGACAACTTCCATTCCACAGGCGTCGTCGCCTAACTTCTCCACATATACAAAATGTAGGTATAAATTACAATATAATGATCTATCAAAAGAATGATTACGGAAAACCTACGATGACACTTTGTTTCAATAATCTGTAATAATTTAGGCTTGATTAGCAACACTAAGATGAAAAAGTAAAAGAGATTTTTTTTATTGTAAATAAACTGCCTTCTAACGCCACCTAATGAAACTTCTCTTTAAATAGCATAAAAGAGCTTAATCTATGTTGTGCATGTGCCAAATATGAGAGTGGTAGCAATTAAATTAAAGGAGTTATTTAAAAAAGTTAAAAACATCATAAGCTGTAACTTGAAAACAATTGACCTCTCGCATTTCCTTCGCTTTATTTCCTTGTTAACTACCATTTCGTTTCATTCTATGTCGCTCCCTTATATTATATGCACTTTAGAACCACCCTTTATATATAAAGATATGTCGAATTATGCTACGTCACTCCAATACACTTGTAAATCGCAAATCTATTATTTTTCTCTATCCTATATTTGGACCTTCCTACAGTTAAAGTAACTAAATTAAAGTAAATAAGTATTGAAATTAACATTTTTTGATTTCATATCGACTGCATCTAATTGTTTTTACCATTGCGATCATGGAAGGAGCTAACCGAATTATGTTATCAAGTAGGCGTTCTCAATTTTCTTCAGCAGTAGCAGCTGTAAACAAATTTCTTAATTTATATGTAAAGTTGCTCACTCTATAAGCCATAAAAATTTGCGTACAATATAGGAAAATAAGATTTACTGCTCACTTATCGATTTAGGATTACTCACCGTACCCTGCGTTTTACATAATTTTTTCCGTAGTGAATACATTTTCCTCCCTACATAGCTCTGCAATTACCGTAATGAGTACTACGTGGTTAGGAAATGCCGCTAATCTGGCGCTTTTGGAAAATTATACCACACTTCTGCAACAATAGCACAAAAATATTCCTTGCCTAACTGTCATTTGAATCAAAATAATCATATAGGGTGTCTGTGAAAGGTTGGGAAATCTCGGAGCTGGAGATACTGGTGACCAAAAAAAGTCGTTTGAGCCAAATATGCCTTATCCGAATGTTGCTGGTTTCAAAAATACAGGGCGTTCAATGCTGCTGTGTGCAGGATTATACAGCGTAATATACTCTTGTGAAAAAAGCTATGATAGTACCTATAACCTCGCGTGTCATACTTTACATAAGCTAAAAAATTTATATTTTATACTTACCAAAATACTAAAAAATTATGCAATTTTTCAGAAATTTGCAAAATGAGAAAATTGCATGATTTTTCTAAATACGTGCAGAAGAAAGAATGCATTTATTTTCATTAAAGTGTCGTTTTCCGTAGACAATTTCATGGAAAGATAAGCCTAAAAACGGTATTTAAAAATTTAGTCTGGCGCCCCCACAAAACAGTCGCAGTCACAACACACACCTGTGACATCAAATACCGTTCTTACGTGTATACCTATATACAGTAGTGTGCTTTAGTTCATATCTGTATACGATTTCCATGCTTTCAGACAACGCAGTACATGCGCTGAGAAGAGTTAATTTGTCATTTGTGATATTATTAGGTGTTATTGTGTGAAAATGAATAAAGTATGGTAAGTTACGTTTAACAATATACTCGCGTCAAGAATTCAGACGTCTTACGTCACGGCTGACGTTACACATTTGTTTTTATTGTCAACGTAATTTTCGATACTTGGCCGCTTTAAAAACAATCCTTTCTTGCAATTTAGTGCAATATACAGGGTTAACTATTACTTAGTTCAAATATTTTAAGAGGGGATAGGGATAAATAAGAATCAATGGAATCACCCGTCAAAAAAATTCCAAACTTATTTATAAAGCCAAAAAAATTTTTTCTCAAAACTATATTAAATCCCTATTTATCGCCGTCACTGACCTTCTGTCAGCTGCGAGGTTAGGTATATTCTGCCAGTCAAAGGTGTCAAATATAGTGACAGGTCCGTTGACACGTATATCAGTATAATCCGCTTTGAAAGAAAATAAAATCTATACCAAATGTAGATCGTAGTCGTCTGAATTCTTGTCGCGAGTATACCATTAAATTGACCACATCACCACTAATAATGATGACATTACTCTATGTATCTATGACCCACAAAACGCAAAAATACTAGAAACAAACCACGCTGAACGGCGTGTAACGTCACACCAACGATATTGCGTTTTCAGCCACGTGGTTTTGTTTACATTCTATGGAAATTTATTATGCTCTGTTAATAATAATTATTATATGATTATTGCCTCCACACATATTCTGACCTTTCAATATGTTTGAAAGGCTACCATGTAACACATTTTAAACCAATATAAAATGCATACAAATTCCCCATTCCCTTAATTTTAACCATAGAATATGCCATTGGATTTTCTGCATGCAATTAGGAACATCCCTAGATATATTTTGAGTTTCTGAAAGACATTTAACTGAGTAGAAAATTGAACAAGTTTACAACAATTTAAGCGATATTCGATCATTTCATATAGGTATTCTTCGAAAACTCACTCTATGTATAGTAAGTTCAGCTTTTGTAGTTCAGTAAACCAAAGAACAATACATAGTTATTTTCAATTTTGAAAGGAATACTTAAAAAAAAAATTGGTAGATTCTCTCTGAACAAATTTATAATTCCTTTGATCTGACCGACGCTGCAAACAGATTAATTTGTTGGCTAGCAGATTCGTGAACGTTTATATAATAATAATGAGGGGGCTAGCGCAAGTATGTCGTCGAACTGCACATAATCTCTTGAATCGAAATTAATTCCGAACGTTGCGGCTGCGGACGGGCAAAGGGCACTCGAATGAATGAAAACTAACCACACATTCGGCGAATTCCGCGTATTATAATATAATGAAAACAAGTAGGAAATGGAATTCGGGTTATAACAATTACATCTGTATTGTTAGCAAGCAACGGTTTGATTTAGGAATACTCCGGAATTAGGACCGACGGTTAGTGTTTCTGTTAACAGCACGGGCCATTTCCACATCCATTCAATAACTTTCAAACTTCTCTAGTTAGCAGTTAGCTTGTTTGCTTAGACTTAGTCCTTAGCAGCCGTCCTAGGGCGGGCCTGCTCGACGCTCAACCTTTACGGCCAGGCCGGCCTTCTGTTGGGGGCGCTATCTGCAGCCTACATTATGTAGTTTTACGTATGTGTAAATTTGCTCCTCTAACTGGTGTCGGGTTGTGCTTGTTTACGTAATGGAGCCTCGTTACCGGCCGGAATCGATAGCAATTTTAATAGGACAACATTGGCTAATAAGAAACTGTTTGTCGTTTTGAAATTAGACGCTTCAGTCGATGGTAGAACACAAAATGTTTTGCCCCACATGCATTTAAATAAAATCTATTGCAATAATAATGGTACCTCTTTAAACGAATTTGGCGATTTATTTCGAACTATTGTCATATTCATAATAAAATCTACTTTCAACTTTTAACATTAGTTGTTCCACTCACCAATAGAAATCTAATTAAATTTCTACTCAAAACTTCCAGTTATTCAAAAACTGATATGAATGAGTGCCATTATTGTAGCAATAGATTGTACCACATTTATTAATTAATCCGTCTCCAGTTTTTTTTTGCCTTTTTCTGGTCTATACTAATAAGATAACCTCGAAACAGTTTTTAGGTTATGCGTGTCGGAAATGTGACGATTATGGTTAGTTCAAAGTGGGTGGGTACTTCATCCAACAATAACCTTATTGGGTGAAATTATGTCCAGATCTTCTGGCAAGAGATGCATCTTGTCAAATCTAGAAATCTGGTCCATTCTTCTGCTATATAGTAACATAATATCTGTTTTGCCAATTCCTCACTCTCCAAACATAATCGGCGCTCGGCCTTCTCAACCAACTTCCATAATATGACTCCTTAACCTGCATGACCAGGTATCTAAACTAGGGTTACTCTGTTGTTTGTTCTCAACCACTCCCAGTCTTTTGACAGTTCTATACCGCTCTTGAATTGCACCGGTGGGATTTGGAGCTGCTTGATTATCGGAAATTTTTTTTGTCGACCTACGTGTAAGTTTAAACTTTTCCAGTTTCCATACAAACAGCTCAATGGAATAGATATCTGCTTGAAATATAGTTGCATACTTGTCCATGCTTACTGACAGTCTGGTCTTTGGGCTGCAACTATACACTTCTAGAGCCTTGGAGCCATTGGAGGTCGGTTTCACCCAGGTCCCATTCCTCCTTCACAGGAAGGAGGATTTCAAAGAGGCAGTCCATAGTTGATTTTTGTAGGCATAATATCCGAGACCATCTTGAATTTACAGAGGCCGAAGTGTTTGCTGCCATCAAAAACTTAAAAAATAAGATGACATCTGGTCGAGATGATATTCCATCATTTATTGTAGAAGACTGTGCTGCAGTTTTAGCCCACCTTTATGCAAAATTTTTAAACTTGCTTTCCAAGTGTTTGGAAAGATTCCACAGTTTGTCCTATATTTAAGAGTGGCGATAAGCCACAAGTGGAGAACTATAGACCAATGTCAATAATTTCCAATTTCGCTAAGATGTTTGAGATAGCTTATAATCGTATATACCTTTCCGTTCGTAACTTAATTTTCTGTACCAACATGGATTTGTTGGCATCAAGTCAACTGTTAATAATTTAGCTGTTTTTGCTAAATATGTCACGTATGTTTTAGATAATAGGATTCAGGTGATATACACAGACTACTCAAAGGCTTTTGGTAAGGCAAAGTTCCTCTTTATAAATTTGCTATGACTTTTGGTTTCTCTGATGGCTTGATCGAGCTTATTAAGTTTTATTTATATAACAGAGTACAGTTTGTTATTTATAATGGATTTGATTCAGTTAATTACGTTGCAACTTCTGGAGGTTCTATCCTTGGGCCGTTACTATTCATTTTGTTTATTAATGACCTTTGAGAAGTAATTAGTATAGTAGAAAGTTATTATATGCAGATGATTTAAAACAAATTTCGTCTGTTGCTAACTTGGATGATTGTTATAATCTACAGAGACAGCATGATGTAGTACAGTCTTGGTGTGCTACAAATAAGTTATATCTAAGTACTGCTAAATGTAAAACCGTAAGTTTTTTTAGAAAACTGTCTACGTATGATTTTAATTACGTAATATTTCATGTATCATTTATTTTATTTATTATTATTCTTTTTATAGTTAACTTTCTTTTTATTTCATTATTCTTTTTTGATGTACTCAAGATTTGTATATGGTATAAGTATGAATTTTTAATTTATTATTATTTAAGTGTTAAATTGTTAATTTAAAATTTTGCCCTGTAAATGGAACTCTGCTGGGCATTAAAGCTTTATTATTATTGTCACAGAACAGTGGCGTAACAATAGGGCCCGCCGCATCCCATCGGCGGGGGGGGGGGGGCCTCTAAAAATAACAAAATTAATGGAAAGTATAAAGGCACCTACCTTATCTGCTTATCTGAAGTCTTAAGTTTGTATCTACTTATATTTTATTTGTTTGTTTCTTGTTGACATGTATAGAAATAAATGTTTTATTTTGAATATTTTAATGATAAATACAAAATTAAGTGAGTTTTCGTTCTTTTTTCTCTTTCTTTACAGTGTATCGGTAACAAGGGCCCCTTATCAATTATTGGGGGGGAGGGGGCCGGTAAATATTGTTACGCCACTGTCACAGAATTTGCCTCGCTCACACCCAATTCGACAACTGTGGTACCCCGAATTGCTAAGATTGCCCCGATCACCCCTACACGATTCTGTTAAACAAACAAAATGCTGTGGATCGAGACGGGACTGGAAAAATGTGGAATCGACGAGAAGCATTCGAGTCATACGGGAAAATGGATCTAGAAATATTAGAAAATACCTGGAATATTCGTTGGGTCTATAAAAGAAGAATAAACGGCCGAGTTAGTTAGTCGTGTATTACAGTATGAATTGAAGTGTTTAGTTGGAGAGATTAAAGTGATTTAGATAGCGATTAATTAAATAATAATAATAATAAAAGTGTTTAGTTGAGTTGTAATTAGTGTTCAGTAGTGTACTGAGTAGTTCATAAAGATAAGTAATTAATTAATTAACGGATTGTTTTTCTGGGAGTAAGAAAAAGACGGATTGGGAAATCCGTGACATTATTATTTCCAGCTCTGATAGAGATCTGTAACCTCTTACTCAAAACCACCATATGTAAGTTGATATTATTTGATTATCCTTTCGCCTGCCTCGCTTAAAACTACAGCGAAAATATTTACAAACATCTTATAATTTTGTCTAGCAGAAAATTTGGTGAAAATCGCGTTGCCTCTAATTCTAAAAGGTTTCAGCTCGTTAAAATGCGGGAGTGTGTTAGTGGAGGTAGCGGGTAATACATCACCGGTTATTTGGTAAACTAAAATCCTGCTGGATATTTTATGACTGATTTTTTGTTGGCTTTTGTGCCGGCGAGCATCTAGAAAGTTGCCGAGCACGCAATTAAAGGGGTAATTATAGCGGCGATCCCGAGCAGCTATTAAGCCCAGGCCGGCTCCTCAAACAAATATTCTGCGGAATCTGCAGAAATGCACGCCAATTTATTTATTTGAATTAAATTAACTTTCCGTAATTCGTGCGCCATTGATTCCGCCCCTGCAAATAGTTATTAATTACACTTCGGTGGCGGTGGCGGCCGTAATCGAGATATTAAACTAGTTATCTAATGAGAAAATTGCTATATTTTCGAAATTAATTGCTTCCTTTGGCTATTAAGGCGCTCGCTCGGATCCAGTTGGCGGGGAAAGCCGTGCGCGACGTTAAATCTGTATTCCCTATTAAACGTGATTCAGTGAAAACTTTCCCTGGCTAATAACATAATAGACTCAAGAAGTTAAGTGGGGCATTGTAGGTACCTGCTTAAGAAAGTTTTGGAGATGTACAGGGTTGAGGGGTGAGGTGAATTCGACCCTGGGTATAGGAATTCCGGATACTGTTGCAGATCGGATCCTGGTTAAATGGAATCAAAGGAAAACAGTTTCGTGCTTAGTACATATCGTATATATTTTGATTTTTTATCTCGATAAACAACATATATTTAAAAACGTGCAATCTGAATTAGTAGCGTTTAAAATAGTAATCCAATTTACTATCCAATATTATTTTTTTCTGTCTCGAACAGTAATTGACATCACTTCGATTCAAGAAGGTACGCAGCAACGCTCATCTCTAAAACTATTTTGTGAAATGAAGTGTCGAAATTGACAAATTTTGATATTGATCAGAATTTCAAAATTACACTCTCAGGCACTACTGCTATCATCTGCTTCTGCGTGAAATTCTTTTAATTTCTTACTTGATTTATCTTTCTGACCTATTTTTTTTTTTGTGAGAAATAAGTGGTATGCTTACTCCCTGCTCGGCCTAAACGGCTCGACTTGCAGGAAGCGACTTACATTGCAACAGGTACTTAACACAGACCTCTCGCCCAGGACGACGCGCCATTAAATCTGTAAATGATACTGCAGGAAACAACTACTCCGCGAACTAATGCCCCGACCGGCATTGAATTACTCCTGCAGTATCTGTGTGAACAGCCAAGAACCCTTGTCGGACACACCACCAGACATAGACCGGTTTCGGACTTATTAGCCCTCATCAGTATGCCATAAGATGACCGACAATTGAACTGAATGGAACAGTATGCTCATTAATTAAATGCTCATTAACAAAGAAATTATTAGCGATGCCATCGATACATAATTTATAATTGGTTTAGGCAGAACGCTTTATTTTTGCAGCAGCTAAAACATCATCTCTCACCTTGGGATAAATATATTTAGCAACAAGGTTACCAGATGAGGTTTTATTGAAAGACTGAACTCTATACACAGTTTCAATCATGTTTGAATCAAATTGAACGCTTAAGTAATTATGAATATATTCAAGCACAGACAAAATATTCTCATTGTTTTTCTTAGGAACGCCCTGTATTTCAATGTTGCGCATCCGAGAATATTGTTCAATATTGTTTAATGTATCGTTAAGTAGTTGGACATTTTCTTTAAAGTTTTGATTTTCAATTTTTAAGTTATCAACCACCTTCAGATTTTGATTAAATTTTACTAAGGATATCTCAAAATTAGATACTTTATCCGAACAAAAACTAACAGAGTTAATTAATTCATTTTGCTGCTCCTTTAATTGTTTCATTTCAGATCGACTATCAGTTAATAAATGAAGCAATTGTTGGTTACTTAAAGTGTCATCAAAAGTGTCGGTTTGAATAGAGGCCGTAGAGGCCACATTAGTATGTGCATCACCAGAAGATGTTAGACATGTTGAACATTTCCATATAAAATTAGGAGATTTTAACAAATTGTACTGGTCGGCTGAGATTCCACCACATTTCAGATGATAAGAACTACCACAAAAACCCAGGCATTTCAAGCCAGGCGATTTCTTGTTTAAGGCAGCCGTGCACGTTTTACAAATATATGATTACCAACGATATTAATGAGCAGACAACAAGCGGCCAACACAATTGTACACCACACCACAGTATAAACAAATCTCGTAAGAGAATCAGTTTTAGTAAACTCATATAGAGTTAAGCATATTTTCTCTACTAATAGCATTTTTTGAAAGAAGATTAGGGGGTTACAAGGTCAAAAAATCCAAAGTTTTACACACACACGAAGAAATAAAAAAGTTTCTCAGTACTGCAAATGATGAAACATACACAACTCATAGGGCATGCCATTGCGAAGAATTAACTAAGCTAATACAAGATGGCGCAAAAGTTGTCACCCGATGTTCTTTGGCTATATTTATTTATGAATGAAAAACTTTGATTCTGCTTTTGGATTATGTTTATTTGATGTCTTACATTTTTTTCCATTAAGTCGAGAAAATGATATTGGCCAAGTGGCCGGCGCCAGAAGTGATGACCATACGGGCCCGATTTATGGCATTTTCCATCACTCTTGCCACAACTTCCGGCGATCTCGCATTCTTGACGGATATTCTCTTTGAGGGCTTCAACAGTCTGCGGCTTGTTCACATAGACTCGTGACTTCAGAACACCCCACAAAAAGAAGTCTGGAACTGATAAATCGGGCGATCTTGCCAGCCAGTGCAAAACGCCAGGCGATCCGGAAATGCAGCCCTCAGAAGTTCGGTTGTGCGTTGCACAGTATTCGCCGTTGCTCCATCCTGTTGGAACCACATATTCTCAGTCCCAATTCATTCAATTGAGGAAGGAGAAAGTCGTTGAGCATGGCTCTGTAGTGCTTGCCATCCACAGTAGTCGTTTGGCCCGCAGCGTGTTCAAAAAATTAAGGCCCGATGAGGCCTCTAGCGTAATAATAATAATATAATAATAATATCTCTACCCCTCATTCTAATCACAGGGATTAGCCCAGAAGTCGGAGACTTGTGCGGGAGAGGGGGCGGCATATTATTATTAAGCAGGCCGCATTTGCGCCCAGGAACGACTTACGTTGGTAGGCCCTAACCACTATTCAGTGCAGGACTGAGGAAAACCTGGAAAACCTCATTAATTAGGGGGGTGGTCAAATATCAACCGGCATCAATCTCTCACATTGACCCAAGCTAACATTATTCCACCCTACCATACCCACAGAGAGGGTGCCAATCCTCTCCACGAATATAGCTTATATACGGTCTACCGGCAGCTGGGCTCGAACCAACTCCGTCTAGTCACCTCGATTCAAGTACTAACGCTTTAAACCGCGCGACCACTGACCGATATAAACAGCACACCATGCTGTCACTTTGAGCGGGTCTAATGGCTCTTCGTGAGTTATACGCGGATGTTCGATGCCCCAGAAGCGATAATTTTGCCTATTAACATATCCACAGAGATGGAAATGGGCCTCGTCGTTCATGATGATTTTCGATGAAAAGTTGTCATCCTCGTGGTGGTGCAGATTCAGGATGGTCTGAGCGTAGATCACACGCGTTTGGCTGTCAACAGCTAACAGCTGATGCACTGGCTGTACTTTGTAAAGGAACATCAAGTCGTTAACCAAAATATGTCTCCCTCTGTACAGGCAGCCGATTGATGCCCAATTGCCTGGCAGGTTGTCTGGTCGATACTTCGGGATCCTCTGCGACATCTTCAGCCATAGCCACGATATTCTCAGCAGACCTGACAGCATCTCGTGTCGTCCCATACTCTTCAAGGCGAGCGGCTAAACGCCATAGTGTTTGTCCAGATAGTGTCGCACGACCGGGAAATCTACGCCGAAATTCACGATGCGCCAACATCACCGACGAATTATTCCGCGTTCTTGAGGAGTATAGCGATTTATTTCTTGTTGACGTGTATTTTGTATCTGTTTACTTCACAAATGTCAGAGCAGAATTTAAATTTGCCGCCATTTGCAAAAATTATAACAACTTCCCATAAGATGACTTTTGCGCCATCTGTTATTGGATCATATTCAGTAAATGACCTCTTTATAAAAATTGTAATTCCATGCACGAAAGCAAGAATTGTCCGATAATTTGTTATAACAGAAGGAAATGTGGCAGGTATAAACTGTTTTTCTAAAATATTCTGAACATTTGCAAGCATCCCAAAAATGAACAAAACTTATATTGAGTAATCCCAAAGAATACACTGGACATTTTTTAAAAGGTTCTCAGCCATCATTCTGGTTGATTGCGATGCAGATATGCAATGTTAAAGAATGTTCTTTAGAGAAGAATAAACAGATAGCAAAGGAGATCATGGGGACAAGCACGGATTTAATGATTTGAAATTCAAACTTAAGCAGCTCCATTATATCTACTTCCGGTATACAAATTTCTAATTGTAAAAGGCTTATTATTAATGTTTATAATAAACCTTACATATTATAATGTTTTGAATAATAAATCATTCTTCTGAAAAGCAAGTTTTGATTTAACAGAAAAATGCTAATAAAACAGTTTCTTCCATTACAGCACTAGTTCTGTAAAGGCACATATTACAGAACTAACGTTGTATTGTAACTGCTTATACAACTGTAAAATTCATATTGCCAACTGAAAGTAGATAAAGTTGATTTCCATATCCTGGATGGTCTTATTCTTTGGTCACCACTCGGTTTTTATCATTTAACAACCCCTTGGGCGAAAATACCAGCGGACGCGTGGATTATTAATTATTCCACCCCTACCATTTAGCGGTCGGCGATTACGAATACGCTCATTGCGTATTCAGTGTAGACCGCCCCGGCATAATAATGCATATTATGGCTCCAAACTTTTCCATTGTTATGAAATGGACTTCTGTAAACAAGACGTGGCCGGTAAAGTTTTCGTCTGAATTATGCCGGTCAAGGGGCTAATTGGAATCCTCTAATCTTTTATAATTCGGAAATAATAGGAACTTAATGGAAAAGGGCTGAAATCGATTATGAATTCGGCATATAAGGCCGCTGTTTGAAATTATATCCGTTAAATGGTAAGTTCCGGGCATGTTTTATTCTCGTATGGAAATGAAGCTGGACTGGTGGTGATCTGCTGGCAGGCAGCCAAAGGATTTTCGATTCAGCTAAATACTTTATCCGACAAATAACATATTTTTACTGTCAATTATAAATTTGAAGAATAGAGTAGGGAGGAAAGGAACAGTTTGACGCAGAAGATGTAATTTTTTATTGTTATTAATATACGAGTACAATAAGGGCAGAGAAAAAGTTACTATGGTACAAAAATAGCTTAAATGCTAATGTCGAAATAAAAACGAAAAATGAAAGCACACAAAAAGTTTATATAGAGCCAACTATGACTAAGTACAAAAGTTTTAACAATAAAAGAAGTATTAAAATGGTTTTGATCCGTGAACTACCATACGATCGTATCTTACAACGTTGCCAAATGTAGAAACGACGAAAGTAAACATTCTTATTAATAATAATATCTAAGTATCTGATAGATAACAGTTAACCGGTTAGCTGCAGTATTTTGCAGGTCCATCAGAATTATCTACTAACAGAATACACAGTGTTATATAAAATACCCATTTATTCTAAGGAAGTTGAAATTTAATGTAAGGAATAACTACTAATAGAAAACTCGGAATGCACCCGCCGCAGTCTTTAATTATAAAATCTTGTACGATTGCTGTAGCTCCGTTAAATCCTCGGCTCTAGAAAAATAAACAGCACATAGCATAGGGCGAATCATGTTACAGGGAAATATCTGTACAAAATATAAATTTTTCTATTTAATTACTATAAAACTTTTATAACGAAAAATTACACTAAAACTGAACCATAACCTAGAATTTTGTATTACTTGTTGCATACTCTCCAAACATCAAAGAACACTGGTCAAAGTTTAAATTATTATATTCTAAAAAATGATTTTTACAAAACATTCTAAACATATCGGAATGTTATAGTTTGAAATAGTAATAATTACTTTCAACTTGCAAACATTCTCGATTATTGTTAATATGTATAATATGTTGTTATATAGATGGCGACTGGATTATATCAAAAATGAAATTTCGTATTCGATGATTAGTTTGAAATCACTTTTCAGTAGTTGTCTTTGCAAATTTATTTTTTTTGTGTATTTACATGTGTATTCAAATACCGAGATACGGATAAGGTGTTGCTGGAAGAGGAAGAGTGACAAGTGTATATTATCGTATAGTAGCGTAATACCAAAGACGTTTTCGGTGGAGACAAAATATTGTGCCGAATCCTGAACCATTTTGAACAACTGCTATAATGCCTTGGCGGTAAACGTATGGGAGAACAACCAAAAGAACGTTTGAAGGAAGGAGAGACAAAAATCTTTCGAATGACATGTTTTAAACAAATAAGGCCCATTCATGCCCCGCACACAAAACACAAGCAAACTCACGCACTCAAACTAGAAGTATGACGGTTGTAACTACTCTTGAATAAATTGATGGATAGTGCAGCAAGGGTCAAGAAGATACCACAGGCAAAATAGTCGATAAGAAAGGAAATAGTGCCTCTAAAACATTATTTTCTTAAATTAAGGGAGTAACATAAAAGGTTCGTCCTCATTCTCTAAAAACACACAAACAAGTGAATGGAATACATATTGTGGAGCATATGATAGGTCTGCATAAAATCTTGGATTCTTCTCTGATTTAAAGGTGTCGAAAAAGTACATCCAACCTGTCTTGCAGTGGAATCTCAGTTGTTATATGAATATTTGATTGAAAGATAATAGGTACAAAAAATATGAATACAGTACCAAAATTCTAAAAGAAATCTTCAAAAATAAAAATATAATTCAGATAAAACAAATGTAACAAACGCAACAAAAACATTTCGTTTGAAACCTGTACTTGTCATCACTCATCATAATCAGAATACCGCTTAGAACTAATGTGGCATGCTTATGATAAGAAGATAGAAATGTGGGTGTATTACCTTTATCAGAGACTTATATCAATATTTCGCAGACGACGGCAATATCACCTTCTAGCAAAAAGGCAAGGGCATCATTTTTCTCGTTTAAATGCTGAAGGGCATGGAGCAGATGTTACTGTTCCACACAATGTTCTCTACGATGGTGGGAGGCCTCCACAGCTGGGGAGGCTATTCAAATATTATTTTAGAAATGAACGTTTAAACGTTTGTCATAGTTTTATATAGAGTAACATAAACGGCAAGGAACTGAAAAAATCTTTAATTTTTGTGTCTTAAATATGAATATCCTCAAATTTTAGTGTAAATAAAGCTATAGATAAATGACTAAGCTAAGGGAGTCTGTTGAACAGAATTTATTTTTAAAAATGTTATTCAATCTCAAAATTATCTGAAAAAATTAACAGAAGATTACCCTGATTCTATAAGTTTATCCCCTTTTGCATTTGAATATAAGTTAAGTAAATTATCCAGTCTGTCACTACCAAAATACGTAATTAAATTCCAAAATATGAATATGATATTGAAACTGACATATGCTATTTGATCTATAGTGGTTTTTGGGTGACTACGCTGTGACCTAGGTAACTGGTCCCTGTCTGTAACAGAATTAATGCGTACATCCCTAGCATTAGCATTATCTGCTACTGGCAGCGACCAGTTACATGGATCACGGAATGATAACTCAGAAAATAACTATAGATCAAACTCCATCACCGGCTGTGAAAACCTCAAAATCATTATTGACATATTTTTAATTCGTTACGAATTAACTATTTTGATCATGACATAATACATATTTATGTGATTTTCTTTTTACCACTATATCTGACCTAAAATTATCCTATATTAGTATAATTTTTGGAAGTATGCAAATATATTACTAATACATTTATACATATTTGGAAAGTGAGGATTTTGATGGTGAATTGTGTTTTGCCACTTGCGTGTATTTGTGGCATGCTACACGCATACTTCCACCACAGCGTTCTTCCACTGTTCGCATAAGGCAGTGTTGCCAGGTGGGAAGAATTCAGTGCATTAGAATAATTCCAAAATAGCATGAGGTTGGGAGAAAAAAGCATGAGATGGCTTAATATATCATAAAACACCTCTTGACACAGCTTAATTTTTAATTACTTTTGTAATGCCATTTTTATTTCATTAAAAAGCATTATGTTATGCTATTTTATCGTAATATTACATTGTAAGTAGGTACTTACAGGTACTTACTTAAAAGTTATTAACCACGTAACCTTTCTAATTTATTTTATTGTTAGGCCGGGCGAACGTTGAGGCGCAGATGACGTGACGGAGGATGACTCATGGGTCGTAAAATCTGTTGTTTCCAGAACATGTACCCTTACGGAATAGAGTTAAGAATCACTGCAATACAGCGTGAATACAGCACACACACACCGCATATCCGTCGACTGTCATACCCGTTTATGTATTCATTGCTAATTATTAAAAGAGCAGTCTACAATAAAGGACATTTCAAGTTCCCAAATATTGTATTGTATTGTATCTATTCAATTTTGCCCTCGATTTTGCCTTTATTTCTCGTTAGGTCTTTGTTTTGGTAGATTTCAAAGAGTAATTTTAATAATTTTATTATTTCTTTTTGTGTCTATTAAAAAGCATGAGATTTTGTAATCAAAATATGAGAGCATGAGATTTCCTCGGAATGCATGAGATCTCATGCAAAAGCATGAGACCTGGCAACACTGGCATCAGGTGACCGGATTGAGGTGTGCAATCTATGAGGATACCGTTTTTGTTGTGCGGCTCTCGTTAGCTCTCGCCTACCATCGGCCGTTATCGGAGATTGTAGACGCGCTAAATGGGCATTCAAAATGTAAAGATCTTATTCACGCCGTGTTTTATTCGGTACTATTTCCAAATAAATTAATACACGTCAGCATTTTAAATGCAATAAAAGGACTTTGAGAAGAATATGGCAGATATACAAATAAAATTTAGTTTTCTATTATACTACCGCGCCGCTTATACTTCGTACCTTCCCTGGGATGAAGCGGCAATTTCTACTTTCTCTGTAAAGATCCGCAATTTCCGATTCTGTATATACAGAGTGTACTGTATTTAATGCAGCATATTAAAAGCCTAGATTCATGGCAGTAAATAAAGTAGAATAATGTAGGCCATCATAGGTGGATAATGGGATCTGAATATTAAAGATTATTTATAGATACATAATTACAGAAAGTGACAAAAAGTTAATGCTGGTCCTAGCTGTATTATGAACATTTATATGCTTTTTAACACACATTCCAATTGTTTTTAGTTTTCCATTGAGATTTTTGTTATGTTCTGTGAAAAAGATAGGTGTATTACGTTATTGTATTTATGGATTTGTATTGCGTTGTGTTTGTTTTACTGTCTTGATTTAGGTAACAACAGAGTGTCTAATAGTGTTACTGTAGATTTCATTGCAAAAGAAAATAAGAACCGTCAGGTGTCGATATATTCGTCTTACAAAGAAATAACCAATCACTCAATGTCCACATTCATACTAATTTTGAACTGCATTTCTTACAAGAATTAAGGTTTACTGAAAAAACACTTGTTTTAAACCTTGCTGGCCATTCGCAATTAATTTTTATTGATTCTAGCCTAGCTCTGAAGAAACAATCAAAATAATTGTGAGATGTCGGTAAGATTGTACCAGGGGTATATTAACAACTAGTGTAAAAACTAATTAGTATATAAAAATCCTGTACGTCTTTATTTGTTTGTTTTACAAAAGTCCGTAAAATTATATCATCAGGCAACACTGACGCTGCCTTTTTCCACTATAACATTGAACTTCAATTTTCTTCACAAACGTGAATATAGGCCTTTTTTGCTTAAATATTCTTTTATTCCAAATATATCCAAGAATCTTTATTTCATTTTCTCTGAATTAAAGACAATTTCTAGGTACATGTGTGAGGGACAAACGGTTAAGCTGTGATAATTTAAACAAAATATGATAGATATTGATTCGATGCAAACCTTTGCGGCGAGTATGCATATAATTGATGATATTTATAGGCCCATTCATTTTGTGTGAATTATTAAATTTGATCCAAGTAGGATCTGATACAACAGATTGACCAAATTATAAAAGTGTTTATTATACCAATATTAAATTCGTCAGCAACATTAAATAATAGTAATGGTATGGCGATTAAAATTATTTATGAGTTTTTTTCCAATAATTATTTCGATCATACGTACAAATAAGTCAAAATATATGATGATCTTTATGTGTTTCCATTAATACTTCTTCATATTACAGGCAATATAAGTAGTAATAAGCACACCTACCGGTCTCCCGAGATTTTTTTTTCAATCATTACTCGCCATAAGAAAATTATTAACGCTGACAGCTTGACATGCGATATGAATATAAATTATAAGGTACCACAACAAAAAAGAATCCGTGTTCGGCCTTATATTATTCTTATATACTTTCCCATGACCTGCCCACCATTAAAACAACATTCCGTAAATGTGCTTTCTGAAGTTTCCCACATAAGGATAATTCCAGGATCATTTAATATCCAGCTCGAATAATGTAAATATAGTTTCCATTACAACGAAGTTTTTATTTGAAAGCTTTTCTTATATAACGATGTTAAATGCTTTTCTGCATTAGGATGGTGCCAGGGAAAAAGTGGCAAATCTAATTCTAGTACAAGGTTCCAGTAAAAATCAATATGCCATTTATGTAAAGGGAAAAGTTATCTCCCAAAAATATATATATAGTAGATTTTATGAAAAATAATGTAATTTTTAGTCTGTTTCAGGAAACCAAAAACACATAAGTAATGGGGATATGAATAAAATCTAGATAGCACAAACGTGTTTTCTTATTACATTGTATCCTATTTTCTGCTAGAAAAAATGCAAATGTTACACAATTTTAGAATTTTTAGTCTCTATAGTTTTTATGCAAAATGTTTAATTTCTTTTAGTAAATTTATAAAATGCAGAGGGATTATTACATAGATTTTTAAGCGAAGGCTGTTTTTAAGAGTACAAACCTATAATTTCCAAAATGATTTTTGTCAAGTAATCGAAACCGAAGTAAAACAAATTCTCCTTCTGCGTTGACATATGCATTAACATTCTCTTTCTAAAATTAAATCTGATTTTTAGAAAATTAATTGATTATTGCTGGCCAAATTTAACATTTATATAATTCGCATACTAAGTTGATCTTCTGTATCAACAGGGATTTCGCTTGATACCATAGGTATGGATCCAAGTCTGGTGATCGCGGTGGCTAGTCTATTGTTTCATTACGTATATTCTATTCCAATCCATCGGTTAGGGAGCGTATGTGCGGATATTGTCTGTCATGAACACTAAAATGAGCAGGTACCCTGTGACAGGCATATTTTGAATACGTCACGATTAGCGGTGAATCTGATCCCTCTACATTTTGTAAATTTACTATAAAACTGATCATTTTACATAAATAACACAAGAGACAAAACTTATAAATTCAATAGCCTCTCGAAAATCTTGATATATGCTGTAGCTTTGTAGAAAATTTTTATGTAGCAGAAAATAGAATACAGGGTGATCTGCTTAATGTTTGCTATCGAAAATTATTCCTGACTTCTGTAACTCTTAAAAGTTCATTGTATATTAACCTTACACCAACTTTCAGTGAAACATAATTTAACCTTGCATTGCAACACTGTCGTTTAAATCGTTCAAATTCATAAAATAACTTAAGATCGTCTAGCCTATCGCATTGAAAACCACCGCTTAAATCATTTACGAACACAGCAAAAAGTAGTGGGCCTGTGTTGGCTCCTTGAGGTACATCAGATTATGCTAGATAATAATCTGATTTGTACCCACTGTATTGACAGTCCGAGGTCTATTACAAAAGTATGATATGAAGTAATTAATTAAAGGTGATTTTAGACCGATATAATTTATCTTATTGTTATGGTCTATGCGATCAAAGGCTTCTGAGAAGTCAGTATAATTAGCACCAACTTGGCTATCTTTATCAATTCCGAAACAAAGAATATTTTGGAAATATGAAAAATTACTAATTTTAAATGCCTTCATATTATTTGCCATTACGGTATGACCCCGTTATGATAAGTTCTTCATGGAATCATAATTTCCAGGGTTTTATAGAAATCACTCAATTAGTTTACTTGCCATTTAAGGCTGGGTTTGCAACCAAATTATTTTATAAGCGGAAGCCATTTTGACACAACGCTGAAAATCATTGTGGCGTATAACTATAAAAAGATTTCTTTAGACGGTTTTCTAATATTGACTAGTCACAACTATGAAAAATTGTGATGATTTTAATGCTTTTGATGCTAGTTTTAACGTCAAAAACAATGAAATTTCAAAAAACCAATTTTATTTAAGTTATGATGATACTGTAAATAATCACATAATCTGCGGCACATGTAAAGTTCACTAGATATGGGTCATGCAAACCACAATAACATTTTTCCGCAATAAATATTGCTTTCACCAAGTGCACTAAGACATGTAAAATATTATTGGGTAATATACCACATAACAATTTATTATAAGAATTTAAATGATCCCCTAGCGTTGGCCGAATTTAAACTGTTAAGATCAGCCTTAAAACTTAATATTGACATTGCTTATAAGAATTATTGCATCCATACTGAAAATGTCATAAAAACTGATCCCAACAAATTTTGGCAATTTGTAAAATATAAAACGAATATTAGCATTTCACCTATTTCAATGACGTACAAGGATAGTATTTGTGAAGGAAATCAGCCCATAGTAACTGCATTTGCTGAGTATTTTAGAGATTCGTATTTGACACCTGAGGCTGATGACATATTTTACCCAATGGATAACTCTAATGAATTATTTCAGATTAATTCCTTCACTGAAAACGAAGTCTTACATTGCTTACGCAAGCTTAAACCAAAATTTACCGCGGGACCTGATAAAATTCCTGCTTTTTGTTACGTGATTGTGCTAGTGTTTTTGCTCCTCCGTTATTTTATTTATATAATTTGTCGATTGCGTCGAATACATTTCCTAACGTTTTAAAAGTGTCGAAAGTTATTCCAATCCATAAAAGGGTTCTAATAGTGTTATCGAAAATTACAGACCCATTACCATTATAAACAATTGTTCAAAAGTATTTGAGATGGTATTATTTGAACCCACGTTTGCTTATGTTAAGAATAGATTAACTGAATTTCAGCATGGCTTTTTTAAAGGCAGGTCAACATCGACCAATTTATTCTGCTTAACGGAGTTTATTGCTAATGCATTTGACCAGAAATCCCAGGTAGACGTTATATATACCGATTTCA
This sequence comes from Monochamus saltuarius, assembly GCA_025584915.1. NCBI lineage: Eukaryota > Metazoa > Arthropoda > Insecta > Coleoptera > Cerambycidae > Monochamus > Monochamus saltuarius. Next base: position 12,711,196 of record CM046722.1, read on the forward strand.
GCAAAGCCTTTGACAGGTTAAATCATACAGTGTTATTATCCAAATTGAATAATATTGGTTTTTCTCATAATTTGCTAACCTTTTAAATCTTAACTTGAAAATCGTCAACAACATGTGGAATTTTCTGGTCAACAGTCGCTTCATTTCATTCCATCATATGTGGTTACACTGTGTTCTGTCCTTGGGCTATTGCTTTTTAACATTTTTATAAATTATATAGTTTCTGATTTAATTTTCTTCTGTATGCAGATGACATGAAAATATATAACAGAATCGACTGCTTTAATGATTGTATTAATCTGCAGAGTTCTCTTAATAGTTTGAATGCGTGGTGTTCTGCAAACAAGTTAGATCTGAATGTAAAAAATGTAATGTTCTCACTTTTACACTTAAAAATAGCGCCATGGAATACCATTACAAATTGGATGATGTTGTTGTTTCCAGATCACTTACATTTTGTGACCTTGGGGTAACATTTGATAGCAAATTATCCTTTACACCTCATATTCAAAATATCACTTGTGATGGATTTAGAAAGTTGGGTTTTGTAATTCGTAATATGAATGATTTTTCTTCCACTCATGTTAAAAAACTATTATTTCAGTCTATTGTCAGATCAAAACTCGAATATTGTTCTTTAATTTGGTGTCCTTATTATAACATTCATATAGATTCTATAGATATAGATTCTATTCAAAGACGCTTCCTGAAATTCTTATGTTACAAGTAGGACGGGGTTTATCCAAATATTGGATATCCTTACGAGAGTTTACGGCACAGATTTGGTATCAGTAGTCTGACGGCCCGCCGTGTAATGGCTCAGCAAATATTTTTGTATAAGCTGTTGCATAACTTAGTTAACTGCACTCATATACTTGACTTGATTAACTTCAGGATACCGAGACATGGCTCTACGCTTAATATGTTGTTTTACACACCAACGCCGAGAATTAATACAGCTAAATATTCACCTATTCCCCGGTTTTGTGAAAATTATAATAGATTGCAAGGTGGCTTCGATATTTTCAACTGTACTATGGCCTCAATAAAATCTAAAAATTTTGATAGTTTTATTAATTTACTGTAACATATTTACGTTGGTACATTTAAGTGTTAGTCTAATTTTTACTGCTTTTTTCTCTGTATCTGATAATGTATGTATTTTTGTACTGTATTTGTTTTGTTTTCTGTTTTTGCCTTTTTTTATTTTTCCTACCCTGTAATTGGTGGTGTACTGTAGGGTAGTGTATTTGTTAAATAAATAAATTAACGTTCCAGTTGCAGACATTGTGTAGATATGCTCGTTAATTTGTAACTTCCGATACCTTTATGATACAGTTAATAAATAATTTAGTTTTATGGATAGATATTATGCTGTAAAAATGTCGTATTATGACTATTAAATATAGCAAAACAGAGCTCTTATAAAATTGTTATTTAGTTGATTTGTTGCTATTATATAACTATTTTTTAATTGTTTGCAATAGGCCTTACAAAATCTCAACTACGACTAAAGTGTTTTATAATATGATGCCAAGTTTGGTTGTATAGTTGATGTATAAACAATCTTACAATGTTTTTGTGACTTACGCCTTTTACAAGATGTGTTTAGAAAAAGTTTGTGTAGCTGTTACAAAATACCAAATTGCTAGTTGAGAAAATCATTACTTTTGTAGATAGGGCATATGTTTCCCTACTTCCAGCAATGGGGAATTGGCTGAATAATGATAAATTGTAAAATATCATTCACAGTTTAAGTGCTTCTTTTATCCCCTTGGTACTGTAAAACGGCGCGTTTAAGAAGTTATGTTTGTTATAGTTCTTAGTAATATTTTTTAGGTACTATCAACACCCAAAGTAATATATTTTACGGGACACCTTGTACTTTAAACTGAAAGGGATAAAGAACGGATACAGGCCGTTTGGGACTGGAAATCCAATAGTTGCGGTGGTGTTATTAATTAAATTATTCAATAGTCAGACCTAATACGAGAATGCAGATGCAGATGATATTCATTCGAATAGGAGCCGGCCGGTAATATCTCACCAGAGAGACCGGACGCATTGTGCGCTCATGAATCTAATTACCCTACAATTGTAGCGTTGCATCGATGTTGCAACAATTAACAGGAACATACACCTCTAATAACAGAGCCGCCTGCCTGTATCAGTTCTGGTTCATCCCGTATTTCCTCTAGATTCCCACAATGGGTAATAGATAGGTAATTCATCAAAATGTTTGTTTGAATTACTGCTCTGCCGGTATTTGTTTGTTTTACAAGTGGTTATATATTTTTACAGATTAACTTGATAGAGTTAAATGAATATTATTATGGGCTGGACGTGTACAGATTTATTTGAACATGATATAAAAAGAAACACAAGGATCTAGGGAAAGTCCAGTTTTTCATTAATTTCACTTCAAATAATTGTCAAACGCTGAAGTTGAATTTATTTATTTTCATTGTTAAAATGGAAGATATACCTACTTCTCTGTCCAAATGTGTAGAAAGTTTATCAGCACATTTAAGTGATATTATGGCCAAATCTATGGATCGTGGAGTTACCAGGTGATTGGAAGATCGCACCTGTTACATCTATTTACAAAGAGAGCGATACACTTTGTAGCAGTAACTGTAGACCTATTAGTTTAACATCTGTTCTCTGTAAGCTGATGGAGCGAATTATATGTAATGACCTTATTAATATTTTTGTTAAACAACAATATTAACTACATAACATGATTTTTTACCTGGGAAGTCAGTGGTGTTAAATTTACTTCAGGTTCTAAATGCAAGGACATAGTATATTGACTCTAGTGGATCTCTAGACATAATTTATTTGGATTTTTCACATAAATTCGATAAAGTACCAATATGACGTAAATTGATGTGTAAACTAGAGTATATTGGAGTACGTGGAAAATCCTGGATTAGATCTTTTCTTAGGAACATACAATTAACAGTGTGGGTTGGTAACTGTTACTCTGAGAAACGGAATATTCTGAGTGATGTGCTCCAGAGCTCGTTGCTAGGTGCTATCCTGCTTTCAGTTTATGTATCGGACCTCACCGGTAATTATCTAACTGAATTACTTTCTTATGCTGACGATTTGCAACTTTTCTCATCACTGACTTACTTACAAAGGAACCTTGATCTCATTAACACTTGGTGTTCGGAATGGTTAACTACTCTAAATGTTGTGTAATGCACTTGTTTGAAAACAATCCAAAACTGAACTACACAATTGGTGGTCATAATCTAAATACTGTGCCCCAGTTTAATAACCTAGGTGTTACCATCACGGAGTCATTGTTTTGGAGTGCTCATGCATAAAGAATCGTGTGAACCAATTTATATGATTCGTAAATCTTTCTCCCATCTGAATACGGGTATTTTTATAAGATTTTCAATGCATATATTCGTTCACATCTTGAGTTTCCTGTACCATATGGTCTCCTGTTTTAGAGCAAGATATTCTGCAATTGGAGGGTGTCCATAGATCCACTACCAAACTTCCTGTTAGATTAAAATATCTGCGTTATGAAACTCACCTTATGCATTAAATCTGCAGTCCCTGGAAGACAGGGGGACGCGTGACGATTTTATAAAAACATACAGGGTTCTTCACGACAAAATCCACTGTCCAGATGGAACCTTTGTTCGTAACAGAGATGTGAGACAACGGCGTCATGATTTGAAGTCAAAGAAAAAGTATTTTCACAGCTGCACAACACAGCACTAGACGAATCGTGTGTTTGACATGTGAAACTCATTACCAAATTATGTGATTTCAGCACCTTCGTTTAATTCCTTCACATATAGACTTGATAATTATTTGCACTCAACCTTTACGTAGACTAATTTTTGTTATTTATTTTTATTTTTGTTTTATATTGAAGATGGTTAACCCGTATGAGTAGTAGATGAATATGGTGTTATAAACAAAAGTCTAAATCTCATAAACTCTTTATTTAGACAACCGGTTTCGTAGTAACCAAGACTACATCTTCAGGTCTACAAGGACTACAATATAAACAAACACCCTATTATATGACTTACAAATACAAATTTAAAAGTTTAAAAGTTTAAAAAATTTTTTAAAAAAAAAATTGGTATAAGGTAAAGATATAATTAATATTAAACAAAAATAAATACTTATATTTTAATAAAACAAGAGTTGTCAAGCTATCAAATACCAACGTATATATGTCATAAATTATATTAATTAGAAATAAATAATATGTCATTCAGTTCAAGAAGCTAACAGAATATAGAAATAAATTTTAAAACCTCAACATTCCACAAAAATATGAAACCGAAGAAACACTATTTTTGTTACACAAGTTTTTATAAGTATCAGTATAATAGGGAAAGCATATTTTAGGTAAGAAAAACAATTGTATTAAGTTTCCATAATTTAAGAATCATTACGTGAATCTACAGTTCCAGTATTTCATCTGGTAAATACAACAATATTTCTCTTGAAACATCACGTAGCTCATGACAACCATTAAGTAATTATTTCTGTCAGTTGTTTCTTAAGCCTCCAATGGTCCTGCAGTTTAATCGTTTTTGATCTCCTTCATGTCAAAGTGTTTCAAACAATTTATTGATTAAACTGTGCAATATTTTATTATAATTTTCATCTTCAGAAAATTGGGTATATCGGCAGGTAGGTACTCAGAAGTTTATTTTTAATGCAGCAAATACAGTGAGTCGTTGTAATTTGCTTTTGAAACTGAAGTTTGAGGCCAAATAAATACACAATTTGTCAACTAGCGGATATGGTTATGTTTTAGGATTTGGAAGGAAGTCAGTAAAGCTGGAGAAATGGCAATCTTACTGCAATGAAACGTTTGACGCGGTTATTCTGTATAACAGAATACAGAAAGAAGAATAGAATCTGCTCCTAGAAAAGTTATAAAATTAATTTCCTAAATTCTTTCCATGAGTTTATTCCATTTCCGTTTCCTTTCTGGGTCACTCCCTTTACCGTTTAAAAGCTCTCGCAGCCAGAACACTTCCGTGGATATAATTCTTTGTTTATGGCTGGAGTCCTGCTACGAGAAAGGACAACATTCGGGCAGATTATGAGCTTTCATTTTTTCTATTTATCTTAGTGTATCATCTCCTGAAATATTCTCTAGTTGGCTCGCTGCGGCAGGGATATTTGCATTAATGTCGGTGTAATTTGCATAATACCGACCCGGGATAAAGTGGAGAGTCGTGTAAAAACGCCCACGTTCTCTAGCAGAAGCGGCGAAGAGGTATTACCAGCGAACCCGGAGTACAAGGAGAGTTACACGTTACGTACCTTCATGTTTGGCAGCCCCTTTTTTACGGAATCATGTCGGCCAACGCTTTCTACCTCTATTTTACAACGCTGAGAGTGAGCTCAATTCTCATATTCTGTATCATTTCACCTACAGGCAACTTTAAAAAATTCAGAACAAGGTAGACATTTCGGGGATATCGCATCAAGAAAAGTGCAATTTATATTATATACACTGTAAGAAAAGTTGCTGCGTAAGTGAGTTTGTCCAGTATGTAATTTAGGATGTGTAACATTTCCGTGTAAATAGTTTTACACACTATGGCTTTTTACAAGTTTTAGACAAAATGTGTTAAAATTACTAATATTATAATAAAATATACTATATTTGTGTAATATTTACCAGTGGTTGAGCACCACTGCGCAGCTGCAGTATATCAATTATTGTTCCAACACACATCATTACGCCATATTGGTCTTGTAGTGTTGTTGTGTTCAGTTAGCTTTCGTTCGCTGTGTTCAAATGGAGAAAATTTCAATTTAAATTGAGGTTTTATCAAAGAAAATGGTAAATACTTACCTAACTATAACAAATATTGATGATAATTGTGATTAAGCTAAAACTAATTAGAACTATAACTCTTAAAAAGAGTACGAGTTCACTCGGATGTTCTAAATTACTCTGTATTCCGATTTATATGTTCAGATCATTACCAGTTAATTTTCGTAAACTCCTATTATGTAGTGCCGAAATATATCTTTGTTTAATGTTGTTTCGTTGTTTATGATTTATTCGACCGTTGTCAGTGTATAAGTCTGTTATTAGAATATATGTTGCTAGTACTACTAATTGCTTTCATATATTGTTAGAAAACTTGTTTGTTGCTCATTTGGAATAAATTATATATGTTTAATAAAATCATAAAAAATAAAATATCATTTATTTTATTGTTACTGTTACACCATAGTTTTGAAAATAATATATCTAGATGCGGAAGTTCACGTACCTTTTCAGTTGGATAATTATGATCCTACAAAAGCAATTGCTTTTGAAATTATAATTTTTGTAATACGTTTATTATGACGTTTTCGAAAACATTCCAAGCTATATTCGATACCTACATTCCCGATGTTTGGGAAAATTTCTAGAAAACCTCTAAATTAAGGTATAAGAACAATTATATTTTTAAAATATTATTTCGAAAGCAAACGGGTACATAATTAACAAATAATTAAAACGGTATAGGTGAGATATTTGTGTACCAAGGCAGTAGCCTTAAGAAATTTACATTGCGTTTTATTCACATCCGTCAGAATGTCCTAATTCTCTTATGTGGATGAAACGCTACTAACGCGCGAATGCAATACAGCGTTTTGTCCACAATTACATACTAAAGTTAGGCAAATTAAAGTTTAATTTAAAAAAATTGCAATTTTAAACAATATTTCTTCAAAACCTCGTTGAGAATCGGAGTGTAATAATAATGATAAGACTCAAAAAAGGGTTGGATTGCCGGGTTGTTTATTACTGAATATGCATTGTCTCGTACTGTGCTTTTTTGACAACACGAGTTTTTTTATTATTATCAGTAGTATTTAAATCTTTTTCAGCGCTAACTAATAATTTATCTACTGAGAATTATTTTCTAATTCACTAGGTATTTAAACAAATTTTTAATCGCATATTCGTATAATATTTTTCTCTTAAAATTAATGACACTTTGACTGAATCACCCTGTATTTTCAAATGCATTTAACAGCGTCTCATTTTATTGCAAGGCGACATATATTTACACTACAAAAATGGTTTCTTTAGTAAGTAGTCTCCATAAACGTGTACATATTATATTTATTAAATTATTATTAACCTTCACCTGACCGAGTGGGGTACGTACAATCGTTTGCAATAATAATGACACTCTCTTAAACAGTTTTTGAACTTCTGGAAATTCTGAGTAGAAATTTCATGAAATCTCTATCGGTGAGTGAAACAACTAATAAGTAATATTAAAAATTTGATTAGATAGATTTCATTACAAATACATCAGAAGTTTAAAAGAAATCGCCAAATTCGGATCATTCTACAGTTTAAAGTGGTATCTAAAAATCATCTCTGATTTCTTGTTAGACAACATAATCAATATTTCAATTTTTACAAGGATCACTGCGGTTCGTACGTATCCCACGAGTCCAGGTATGTTACTCAGGATGAGCATGCCAGATGAAGGTTGAAGCAATTTTCATTGGCTATCAGAAATAATTATAAAACATTCAGGTTATTTCGTTGATTTCGAGTATTCATTTTTTCCCTCAACATGTATCTTGGAAGGAAATTCATCCAAAATAAAATGCTTGCATTTGCTTTTAATATCAGCAAAATGACGGGCCGATTTACCACCTCGTGTTTTTTTTATTTCTAAGCGGCATTTTACGCTCCAGCACAGCGTAAATAACATATATTGTTCGAAATTGAGTAAAGTTAATTCCGCCTCGCATGACTGCTCCTAATAACATCGAGGTGATCGATCATAAAAAATATCTGAAGTAAGACTACCAGGTCGGCCCGTGCCGGATATTGTATCCGTATTTTACACTTTGACATGTATCAAAGTCAGCAGAGACGCGTGAGCTTAGGCAATGTCACATCCTCTACGTGTCTTCCCTCTAAAAAGCCGCCAACAATGCGCCGTCGCCTAGATATAAACCTCTCAACGCACAGGCCGACAGACAGACGCTGGATTAGCGATATGATTTACGATATCTTAGGCCGGCTCTGGCGCTACTTTAAGGATTTCTAATAGAAAAATAAGCTCGCCTTAAGACTTTAAAAGTGATAAAAGTGGAGCCAAGCTGCTTATGGAAAGTACGACGTCGACTGAAAAATATTAGCAAGTATTCATACCCCAAAACACAACTTCAGTGAAAAACAAATTTAATGAAAACTGCTTGGTTCGATAAACTCGTAACTGATTATTGTCAAACTACGACATTTGAACGTATATGAGGTGTGGTAATTAAGTTCCGGGAATTTGTGCGACTTCATCTTGGAGAATAAAAAAAATCACAGGGGACAATGAAAAAACTCTTGCACAGTGAATGAGGAATGGGCTGGCGCGTTGTCGTGGTGCAAGATCCAGCCGTCCTCGGCGAGTTCGGGTCGCACACGAAAAACGCGGGCCCGCAGTCGTTCCAGAACGCCAACATACAACTATCTAGTCACTATCAGGCCGGCAGGAACATATTCATGATGAATGATGCCGCGGATATCGAAAAAACGATGAATCAACATTGCCTTAAGTCGTGACTTGGACATCCCCGCTTTCGTTGGCCGCTCTCCACCCTTTTCCACCCATTCCTGACTTTGTTTACGGGTCTCGGAGTCATACTCAAATATCCAGGTCTCATCTCCAGTGACTACCCGAGTCATCCACTGTCTACCGTCACTCCGAATGTGGGACAACAAATCCTCGCAGATAGATTTTCGCATGTCTTTCTCTTCACGGGTGAGAACTTTTGGCAACATCTCTCCGCAAATCTTTCGCATATTCATATTTTTGTGAAACATCGTACGAACGGTTCCTTTGTTGACGTTTAACTCGTCAGACAACGCACGAATGCTTAGGCGCCGGTCAGGCGTGATCAGTGCAAGCAAACGGTCAACGCACTGACGCGAATTTACGAGAGGTAACAGGAGCTCCTTCACGTGGATCGTCTTCTACCGATTCACGCCCCTCCTTGAACCGTTTGGCCCAATCAAACACGTGTCTTTTCGACATGCACTCGTCTCTATATACCACCTGCAATTTTCGAAGGATTTTCCGAGGTTTTTCGCCAGATTTCACTAAAAATTGATTCACAATACGTTGCTTGTAATTTGAGTCACTCATTTTCACGACGCCATAAAAAAGTTGCTTCCAAAAAATACACATAAAACACAAACCAAACGTGCTATCGACTTCAACCTTGGACTGACACTCAAAGGAAGGTCCCCCCTCTCTAGAAAAACGTCGACGAACGATGTAGTGTTGCCAGTTTCCGAGTTATAACTAAATTCTCGAAACTTAATTGCCACACCTCGTATGCTTTATTTCAGAAATTCAAAATGCAAAATTTTGTACTTGGAAAACACATTGAATGTTATGGATAGTAAATACAATTGAAAACCAACTAACAATATAAGTTTAAATTATTGAATTTTATAAAATGTATCTCAAACGCATTGAAAGCATGGCAATCATTTCAAAATTCAAACTCACTGGCCATCGCAATTATTTGCTTATAGATATTGTACCAAGGGCTCTTAAGCTATATTTTATCAGCAAAAGAAACTTAGATGCGTCGAGAAAGTGCACGATGTATGGAAAAGCCATCCAGAGAGATCTAGTATCTAGAACTGACACTGAATGTAAAGTGTAATCAAAATGAGAGTATGCAGAATGCCAAAGGTAAGATGACTTGTTGATGTGATGTTTAATTTGAAAAATTAGTAGACTCAAATCGATATATACTCGAACAATGATCCTAAGCTTCTTTTGGAACAGTGGCTCGGTAGTTTAAAAGTAAACAGACCACTATAAAAGAAGAACTGATTACTTATCAGAAACTGGCTGGCATAAGTACAACAGTTGCTTCATTGAATCTGTCAGCATTCCGTTTTGTGATGCAATAAGTACAATGGCATATACCAGATTGCATGACGTAGGCTATACCATATCAGGAACAATATCGCTTGGTAGAGTGCATAACGTAACTCCATGAACACGAATGCATTATTTTAGAAGCTAAGATGATAATATCCGATAGAATGATTCACAATAAGTCTTTCGGGAATGGAATGGGAAATCGAAAAGGCGAATAGAGGCACTGTGCTGCCTTACACTCAAACAACTTGTTCCGAATTGTTTATTATACGGTTAAGCAATTTGAGGACCAGGATACTGAGATGTTGAAAAAGTAAATTTATAAAATAGGGATCTGAAACGGTGCTTCTAGATTCAAAGTCAGTGTTTGGTATTTGTTATAGTACACTGAATAACCCATAGATAGATGAGTTCAATAAGAACATGTGGATATTGAGACTCTAGACTAGAACGAACTCAAGTGAAGGAAACCTAAAATGACATGCTAACTTATCGCTGCATCGTTACAGCATGGCATTAATAGATAATTCAGTTTATTAAATATGAGGAACTTGAAAAATATCGTTTAGGAGGTTTTGGACAATACCAAAATCAATCTTTTAGACAGATGAAACTTGGAAGAGCTACAGACCAGAAATAGCCGCAATACTTCAGAATTTTCTGGGAATTACAGAACAGGGAAAATGTTCAATAGATCTTTACCCAAGGTGATCTGAAGCTTTGCGACTAGATCTTAAGTGTTGTGCACTTTTAAAATATACCACTCCAACCGGCAAATTGGCAGGCATCAGTTCAACAGTTCTTTCATAATCTTCTACCACTTTATTTTGTGATGCAATAAGTATAATGGGAGATTACCATATCAGGAATAACATTGCTTGTAAATCTACCATATGCAATTGCATTTCGTAATCCCAAGATCACGATTGCATTATTGTAGCAATTTAGACATTAGATCCGATAGAATTACTGCGAATCAAGTGTTTCGAGAATTGAATAGGAAATTGAAGAAAAGGTTGCGAGGACTGTCTTAGACACAAATAAGAGGTAAACTTGTTTAGGACTGTTTAGAATTTAATGATAAACTGGTCAGTGTTTGGTATTCGTTTCAGTGTACTAAGCAGGCTATGGAAAGATGAGGGCGAGAAGAACATGTTGGATACTATGACTCAAGACCAGAACGAATCCGAGTGTAAGAAATGTAAAATGTTTACCCGTGGAGAGATGCTAACTATCAGTATCGCTACAACATGAAATTACTTGAGAATTCAGTTCTGCGTTTTTATAAATCTTTATTAAATATGAGAGGTATATTAGAAATATTGTTTAGCAGATTTTTGGACTATACCAAAAATGAATCTGTTAGATGAGTCAACAAACTTGGAAGAGCAAGTGCTTCAAGCCTACTGAAAGAATATAAAAATATTAAATAAAATTTGGAACACGTGATGTTAAATGGGATGGGATAACATTTTCAATGAAAGTTTTATCTTTGGGATTTGACAGAAACGAATAATGACGTTAATGACGAATTATATTTTTTCCAAACTTTTTTTTCCTGTTAAAAAGCTCTCTTTTTTCTTATAAACTGTCATTAGAGACATTTTTCTGTATTACTTCCCATTTAAAAGTTTGTGACATTTATGCAACAACAAAATAAATATTCAATTATTTTCCAACCACTACTGATCCTGCCACCGTTAATGTGATATTTAGGTGGTATTTCTTTTGAGACTCTTTAGGACGATAGGGCTTATAACTTTTAAACGAGAAGTAATACAGAAAAATTTCTCATAAAAATTTATTAGAAAAAAAGAAAAAATTTGGGTAATTTTCTGGAAACATATTATTGATGACGTCATTTCTGTCAAATCCCAAAGATAATACTTTTGATTGAAAATGGAGCTTACCTCATCCTATTTAGATCACGTGTCCCAAATTTTACGAAAAGGAAAGAGTTTAGCAGATTTTATACTCAAGCTGATCTGAAGCAATTTATATGGAATCAGTATGTAAATGTTTCAGATAATTATAAACAGTTGCGTCACTATTTAAAATATAATTTCTTTAAAGTCACCAACAAATAAGAACGTTGCAACTATGACAAGTTCTTAAAATAACTTGCTCTGCATTTCTAAAAAACTTTCACATTCATTCAGAAACAAACCTAACCTCAACTTTCCTTTTGCCCACAATTTTCCTGTAACCAGAATGATCCCAGACAGGCTACTATTCACCAGCAACTCTCATAAATTATGTTCATGTTTATTAGTAATTAACACAAAAAGAAAAATGAAGAAACCGTAGGATAATGAACCATATTCGCTGATAATTAATTACGGGCGCAAAATGAACCGCAGCAAGTGTGTGTTATACGATACGTCTATCGACGATATCATTATCGGCCTGGCTGCGCTATCCCTGAAAACTGAAAGGGAAACATCAATCACTTATCTAGTTAGATAAACACCGCAGCGGCTTGTCAAATGCAAAAATCCCTCCGCACTAATAACTAATGATGGCGTCTTCTCCCAAATCCGGAGCTTACTGGTTAGTTTTAGCTTTCTCAATAGTACTAAAAAAACATCTTTAAGCGTTGACTGCAAAAAATCTTGTTGTGTATATGAGATTTTCAAGTATGGAATTCATAGAGTGTAAGTTTTCCATGTTGAGAGTCGATGACTGAACAGAACTGGCTGTTACTCAAATACATTGTATTTATGAGTAGTATTCAGCACAATATTTGTAATAAGTATTCAAGTATTGAATAATTTTATCCGTCGGCATTCAGTATTCGTATTCGTGACTTTTCAGGATTAGTGCTCGAAAAAAGTAATCATGAATAGTGTAGTATTTTATACTCAAATATCAGAATTTTAATTACAGTTATCTAAGTTATACTTTTACAATCTTAAAACACACTAATCAATGCGTAGGTTACAAAACCTATTTATTTTATATACACAAGATCTACTCTTTGATTACGGGCGCGGGTGGTCTAAACAGAGCCCAAACACCATAGTAAACAAGCGTTATCCCACTGCGCTGATGTCCGATGAGAATGACAATGGTCAAGTTGACATAATATAGGTACACTGACTTTACCAAGGCATTTAACAGACTTGATCATGATATTCTGTTACACAAGTTTAGATATGTTCAGCCTGTCTAACTCGTTATTGCAACTGTTTTAATCTTACCTGCAAAATAGATACCAGTTCACACAGTATCGTAGTAACTGTTCTATAAAAAAATCCAACAAGTGTCTGGCGTCCCTCAGGGTTCGGCGCTAGGGCCCCTATTGTTTGTTATGTCTTTGAATTATATTATATCTGATTTACATGTGCGCTATTTGATATATGCGGATTACATTAAGTTGCTATGTGAAATAAATACCGTCAGTGACTGTCAAGAATTACAAAACCCATTAAAAGCTATAGACAGCTTTTGCTCTTGCAACAATTTACCCTTAAATGCTTCGAAATATACTAAGAAAACAAATCATTTCACTTTTGCATATAAATTATGTGACTTCTTCTTTGCAAGCCTAGCTATGTAAATGATCTTAAAGTTATTTTCACTATCGTTTTTAAAACAAATAGAAACCATCGCACCTTCTGTATTTAAATGCGTTAATTTTATAAGGGACTCAACCGGGTTTATTAATATCTGTACTCTTTGATTGTTCTATATATCCTTTATACGTTCTGAATTAGAATACGGAATTGTAGTCTGGAAATCGATTTATGGTACTCAAATTACAGTAGAGTACAGAAGAGGAAGTACAAAAGCGGTTCTTGAAGTCATCAAGGATATTGGATCATATTATCCTCCAGTGGGCTTCTCACATAGCTTATTACTGTTAAGATTTAATTTACACGAATTTGCAATTAGAAGATTTGCTTGCTGCATTATATTTTTATTTAAAGCAGTTCTGAATAACTTAATTAGATTGTCAAGAATTGGTAATATCAAGTATTTAGGTCCTATATCTGTTTTTTTATTTCTCGTAATCTAAGAAAAAGAACGATATGTCCAAATATTAATGAATAAACGAACTAAAATTTATTAAACATTTTTTAATAAATAATCAATACCCTCCAAGTCTTGTTAATAGAACATTAAAAAATATTACAGAAAAAACGAACACTTTAAGACAAACAAAAGAAATTAATCATACAATAAAAATTCCATACATTCCTATATTATCAGAAAAGTTAAGAAGAATCGGTAATAAATTTAATATTCGAACAGTTTTCCAGACAACTAATAATTTACGATCATTGCATCTACCTACAGTATACCTTGTGATTGCAATAAACATTAAGTTGGAGAAACGTCTCGGCCTATGAATGTTAGAGTTAAGGAACATAAAAATTATATAAAAAGACGGGAATTTGAAAAATCCAAAATTTGCGAACATGCTTGGGAAAACGGTCATTTAATTCAATGGGGTTCTGCAAAAATTTTAGAGAAGGAAGATAACGCAACAAAAAGAAAATTAAAAGAGATCGCGATTATTTTGTTGAACGGAGATAAATGTGTATCAAACTGTTCAGTAAACATCGATTATTGTTGGCTACAGTTGTATCAAGAAGAAGTAAGTAACAATAAAATACAAATCATTTAACATCTCTATGAAAGCAGATAAACAAATTTTAAACTGTATAACTTGACATACGTTTAATATTTTTATTACCATTTTGAAAACGAAAACAGAGAGATTTTCGAAACGTCAAAAATACGGAAGTGCGCGATAGTGATGTGATTTTTGTTACTTTTACTTATCTGCTTTTTTCAGTGTGAGATTTTTTGGTTAGGCAAACTTAGTTTTAAAAATAACCCTTGACTGTTCCGTTTGGCGCAGGGGTTTATTTAATTAATCTTTATTTTTTCAGAAGTGTGGCAAAAACCCAATAAAACTAAAGAAAAACTAAAATTATGCCACAAATAAATAGCTTCAGACAATTTCCGTAACTGTTGTGTAATGCTTAAATACATATTTCATTAATGTTTTTTTCTGTTGTTGGTGTTCATGATTTGCTAGAATGTTATTTAATTTTAAGTGGTTCCTTTGTTAAAAACTAAAAGCAAAATGATTTTTGAAAATGTCATATTTTCGTCTGCGCAAAGTGTATTTAAAGTTGGTTGCACGAAACTGTTATTAGAAAGTACACATTGGCACAGTGTATTATAAAAATGATCTAACTGTAAATTGCGAAATATATCAATGATAAGGGATAATTTGTAGCATAGATTGAGTGGTCTGATGATGAACCTGTAAAACTTTCAATAAAACGTCTCTAACTGAGCATGAAATCATCAGTCATGGGAAAGTTTGAGAGGTTTAGACATTTTGCGTGTTGACGAAATTAAATAACCACCAAAGTCATACGATTAGATTTTTGCATTCTACGTGTATCTGAATGTCAGGTTCTATGATAATGATACACCTCAAACAATTGTAGATGAATTTTGATAAGCTGTTAAGCGAAGCCGTGACGGCTATTTGCCTGACACACATAATGGTATCGATTCTACTTTGAAATAAAGAAGAAATTACACATTATCATTGTCATACTTTGTTTTATTTGAAATGAAAAATAGGGCAGCCTTATTGAAACACTCATTATGATTCAATAAAACTATACACCTTTATTGAAATAAATTTAAAGACCATCTTAGTGTTTCATTTAATGTTTTAAAACACCTCTGAATGTACCTGTTAATTCGGAAGTCAAAGGTTTGTCTTACAAACCTCTGCACTTGATTATAGATTTGTTAGGTTATTTTATTTTATCAATTTAAAAATACTTGTTCGCTTCATTTTATCCTCACTTAGAAAAACTGCGTTACAAAAATGTTTCATCCACATTTTGTGGATTTAATTAGAGATTTTCAGCGAATGCTGGTAGAACAGTTTATATGAATAAACACAATGTGTTTATTTACGTTTTGCAGGTAACTTCGCAAAATAAACTTGTTAAATGTGTTCATAATATGAAATTTTACACACTGAAACTACCGAAAATAATTCGGTGAGGTTTGCTTTTATTTTTTTAACCTGTTTTATGATATGAAAAATTTATATTCAGTTATTGGTGGCATTTTTAAATTTTCGAAAAAAGAGAGTAGTGAGCTCGGAACAAATGAACAGATCAATAAATGATTGTGCCTCAAAATAAATACTACCTCAAATTTCAATGTGGAAAACCGGTGCAAGTTTAGAATGGTATATTGGCTTTGTTTCTGTCAAAATGCAGATTTTTTAAATAATAAAGCGTTGTCGGCAAGGTCTATACAGGGTGTTCCTGAAATGCATGTACCAACGAGCCACCCTAGATTCTCAAGTTTAAAATACGACGGTTTATCCATATAAAAAAATGCACCGTTAGGGCGTTAGTAGGCGCCAAAAATTTTGATAGTCGATTATAAAATGAAAATGCATTGAACGATTAAAATGGAATTTGGTATAAGAAAATATATCGGTAAAAAGAGTTTTTATTAAGGTTAATTAACAACTTGCATAATGCCTTAAACTGAATACCTGAGTTAAAAAATATTAATTTTTTGTGTGTTTTATTTGTATCAGCAGCAAGTATTGTATTTGAAAAAAAAAAAAAAACTAACCTCCAGAAATATTTTGGAAAATGTCTAAGGGGTAAAAATCTAATAAGACAAATATCATTGAAATACACTTAAGTATGTCAAAGATATGACAAATTTAATTTCAATAATTTTTACCTGATTATTACACTTTTTACTTAATCTACTATACAGGGTGTTAAGAAAAGAGTGTAAAATATTTAACGAGGTAATAGTATGAACCAAAATAAGCAGAAAAGTATCAATAAACATGGGCCCGCAAAGTAACGGTTGCGGAGATATGGAATATTTTATGTTTTTTAGCCCATTTTTTATTTTGCAAAAACGTTGTGCATTTTCTTATAATAGTTGGTTGATGTTTAGTGAAATAAACAGTACGTATTTGACAGTTGTTCTCGGTGCACAAGTTTTCTTTCGCTATGGCTGGTTACTCTAACGCAGAATTAACAGACATGCATTTCATGTATGGCCGTGCTAATGGGAACGCCACCGAAGCGCGACGTCTTTATGTTGACGCTTATCTAAATCGCCAGATTTCTTCACAACGCATGTTTGGAAGAATTTACCAAAGATTGCGTGATACCGGTTCCTTGAGCAAACAGTGCCATTTATCCGAGGTCGGTATCCACTCCTAGAGCAGAAGAAGAAATTCTAGCACTGGTAGAGCAGAATCCAGATACGAGTGTGCGGAGAATATCAGCCGAGGTAGGAATTAGTGGTCTTCTTGTCTGGAGAATATTTCACGAGCAACTGCAATACGCATATTTGGGCCGACGAAAATCTCATCTCATGCTCTAATAGAATCTGGACATCAGGCACGTTTTTCATTAAACATTTGAATAGGTATTGTAGGTGACAGGTTTCTAGGTCCTGTTGTTTTACCAAACCGATTAACAGGCGCTGCTTTCCTCAACTTTCTGCTGAACACACTGTATGAGTTTTTGGAAGACATTCCTTTGAATCAGATTTCTTTGTTTGGGGATATTTGAAGACATTAGTGTATGTTCCTCCTGTAAATAGTCTGGAAGAGCTGCAGCTACGGATTAATCAAAAGTGTCAAGAAATCCAAACCAAGGAGGGTGTCTTCGAAAGAGTTTGAATATCGTTGAGACAAAGATGTCGTGCCTGCTTGGAAATGGACGGAGGGCACTTTGAAAATCTTCTGTAACTTTGTTTTTTGTTTGTTAAAAGCTTCCTTTGTCGATTTATTCCTAATAAAATAAAATGTTTGAAAAACGAATAGTGGTTCATATCTCCGCAACCGTTACTTTGCGGACCCATGTTTATTAAGACTTTTCTGCTTATTTTGGTTCATACTATTACCTCGTGAAATATTTTATACTCTTTTTAACACCCTGTATATATATATCGGGAACTAGGTAACTGGTCGCCGCCGGTTACATAATTACTGTGCTCTTTTCTCGTCCGAGTTGGAAATCTTCGACTTGTCCTTGTTGTTCTCGGGCTAGGCGTTGTGAAGGCAAATCTGCCATCGGAAGTTTGATTCGCCCATATATTGACTGCAGTTCCTATTATTGGTACTACGGATGAAATGGTAAATTGCTTCTCATTCAATAGTGGTCTGAGACGTAACCCCTGCATCTGGTCGCATTCCACACTGATAAAAATGATAGCAAATTTACATGTTGTCCATATCATGCATTTCGGTAAAAAAACATATTTTATGCATAGAGTACTACAAAAAATTTCAGGTAATTACAGGAAAATTACACATTTCATGTGTGAAGTAGCACAGGGAGTGTCAAACTCTAGTATAGGCCTACTGTGAGAATACAAAAATATAAATAACATTTGGGACACGTGATGTTAAATGGGATGGGGTAAGAATATTTTCAATAGCAATTATTATCTTTGGGATTTCACAGAAATGCCTAATGACTTCGGTTCTGTATTACGTTTAAAAGTTATGAACAATATCGTCCTAAAGAGTCTGAAAAGAAATGCCACCTAAAAATCACATTAGCTGTGGAAGGATCAAGTAGTCGTTGAAAAATAATTGAGTGTTCGTATTTCTTTAATACAGTTACAACAAAGGTGATAATAAAAACAACTAAACTTAAAAAATGAGGCAAACGCCCTCATATTACATACATATTAAAATCTATTGTCTGTATGACCTCCTCTCATTTTGACACATATCCAATCTTCGCCTGACTGAATTTTCAACATATCCTTCTGCAGAATTTGACTTCCAGCCGTCGTGTTATTTTATTTTTAAAATATTGGCCCCAGAATCTGCAAGTAAAGTGGCCGAAGATCTTCTGAAACAATGCCCCATGGATAATGCACAATTCGACATACCAATCATTTGAGCAATCATCTTTGGTAACTGACCAATAATATTAATAGTATTAATTCCTCCCGGGGTGATTACAAATTCACGAATTACTCTAGTTTTTGTATTTGGAATATTTACTCGAAAATACGTCTCCTCATCTGTAACCTCTCCAACATGTAAAAATGTTAATTCTGACTTCACGCACCCCATCATCACCTATCAATAATAATAATAATAATAATAATAGTTTATTATCCGTTCGACCAGTACAGGTATAGGAGTCGTCAAGAATTACAAACTAGTAGTAGATAATACAAACATACGTGAAAACAAAAATTACAATCACTCACACGTAAAGTGAATAAACACTTAACACAATACAGACAAACAACTACAAATATAAAAAATATAAAAAACATGCACTAAACACCATCGGTAAAAAAATACATTTAAAATTGACATTCCAAAAATTCATCAATAGTATAAAAGCAATACATTAACAACATTTCTTTTAATTTGGCTTTAAAGGCTCTTACGCTAACAATATCTTTGAACCTACCTGGCAACTTATTGTACAATTTAATACCCATATATGTGGGGCTTTTTTCATAGAGTGCTAGTGTATGTTTAGGTAAAAGTAAATCGTTCTGTCTCCGAGTATCATAATTATGATGAAAATTATTTTTCAAAAAACAATCATGATGTACCTTTACATATATAAGTATTTCGGCAATATATATACAAGCTAAAGGCAACACTTGCAGACTTTTAAAATATGGTCTACATGAAACGAAAGTATTTATTCCCACAATGTTGCGTATAGCTTTTTTTGTAATTTGAAGACCCTCTCGGAATAGGAGGATGAACCCCAAAATATAATGCCATAAGATAACTTAGCGTAAAACTGACCATAGTAATAAGATTGTAACACCCATTTGTTTGCAACACCTCTCAGTCTATAAAGTGCATGCTACAGGAGTTAATTTTTACATAACTCTAAAATATGCTTATTCCAACCCAGAACACTGTCCACATAAATACCAAGAAATTTAGTCGATTCCACTTGCTCTAATGATTTACCATTGATTTTTAGCAAGTAGTCTTTATCATTTTCTCTCAACACTGACTGAAAATTAATAAATACAGTTTTCTCGCGATTTAATAAAAGTTTATTACCCTCAAACCAAGATGAAAATAAGTTAATGTTATTCTGAGTGTCGGCAATTAAGTCAGGTATGTTATCCTTAACATTTAAAAGAGTATTATCATCTGCAAACATTACCAGGAAACATGATGACACAGCTGGTAGATCGTTAATAAAAAGTAAAAATAACAAAGGTCCCAATATGGAGCCTTGTGGTATTCCTCGTGAAATAGATAATTCATTCGATTGTGTTGAGTTTATCTGTACTAATTGCAAGCGGTCCGTCAAATATGACGTAAGCCACTGACCTAATTTTCCCTAAATCCGTATCTACTTAATTTCATAAGAAGAATGGTATGATCCACCAAATCAAACGCCTTGCTCAGATCCATAAATATACCAAAGCATTTTTATCACAATCTAAATTATAATATAATTGATCCAGAAAGGAAAGAATGGCGGATTTAGTGGATTTATTTACTCGAAAACCATGTTGCTCATTACACAGTATATCATAGTCATTGCAAAATTTTATCATTCTATTATAGACAACTTTCTCAAACAATTTCGATACAGTCGATATCAGAGAAATAGGCCTATAATTGTTTAGTGATAAACTGTCACCCTTCTTAAATAGTGGAATAACCTTAGCCGTCTTAAAAATGTCCGGAAATATGCCCTCAGAAATTGATAAATTAATCAGATATGTTAATGGGCGCATAATGAAACGTACTATATACTTTAACATATTAGCTGTAATATCGTCAACACCACAAGAATTGGATTTCTTTAGCCCCATTATTAAGTTATATATTTCATTTTCTGTTACAGGTTCTATAAATATTGTAGGATAATGATTTGTGATATTGAAAACAAGATTATCTTGAGGTCTGAAATTTTTCGCTAATTCATTTGACATGTTAACAAAATAGGAGTTGACAACATTACTAATTATTTGCGGATCTGTCAGTATTTCATCATCCACTTTTATTTCTTTAATTCCGGGTGAAGCATGTTTTTTGTTAAGATTGTTGTTTATAATTGACCACGCAGTTTTGGTTTTATTAGACGAATTGGCATACGCATAATCAAAATGTAGTTTCTTCGCAGCAAGTAGAGTTCTATTATATATTTTTTTGTATGATTTATAAAAAGCTATGTCATCATCCCTCCCGGTAGCCAACATAACATTATGCAGAAATTTAAGCCTTTCACGGGAGATATATAAGCCAGGCGTCATCCAGTTCCTAACAAGATATTTATTTTCTTTTACATCTGAGAAAGGAAACTGATGTCAATGTAATAATGTAAATTAGTAATAAATGCATTAGTACTCTCATTAACATCATTAATCTCGTAGACATTGCTCCAGGTCTCTTTACTTACATAAAAATCAAATGCTTGATAATTATTACATGAATAGATTCGAGTCCTCCTGTTTGCCACTTTTTCTGTCACGGGTAAGCTAAACGATAATATTTGACAAGAATGATCAGACACTCCAATAGATTCTACTTTACAAACTGGATCAGACACAAGTTGCTACAAACATAATCAATGCTCGATGTTAACCTAGTAGGCTGCTTTACATGGTTACATATATTAAACATCTCAAGCAAATCAACTAGACGGTGCTTTAATATTGAATTTTCAAAAAATTTATGTTCAAATCCCCACAGAAAATAAGCATAGATTTGTCTATCAATAATTTGTTTAATAGATCTTCAAATTTTTTAAAAAATATATCTACATCACCATTAGGGCTGCGATAAATAGAAATTACTTGAATTATTTTATTATTTATTTTAATTTTAACTCCCAAGCTCAATGATGCTTATCTTCTGATATATTATGTAAGCTAGATATTTCGTCTATACTTATTTTAAGGTTCGATTTATAAAATATACTAACACCTCCATGTTTGTACTTATCTCTAAAATAATTTGCTATATTGACATAACCACTTATATGCGTAGCTTTTAATTCATGAGGCTGGAGCCAAGTTTCCGTGAAACATGCAATATCAATATCATATTCAGCCATTGCAATTTCCAAATGGTCAGTTTTATTTCTTATACATTGCATATTTTGATGATATATTTTATAAAAGTTTTTCCCCATTGCCTTGTTTTAATTGCTATACATTTTCTTTCGAACAATACTTAATTTTTTGTCTTTGAATTTCTACTCTTTTCATAAAAACTGGACAGTTAAAGTCAAACACAGAATGATTTACATTAAAATTAGTCTTCAACACATTATTTGCACCAATACAATTTATGCATTTCTTTGCGTCACTATCGCAAGGCTTATTAGGATCATGATCAACCATCAGTTCTGCGCAATGTCTACATCTAGAACTATTAGAACACTGATCAGATTTATGACCGAAACCACCACATTTAAAACATCTGTGCACATTTATATATTCATACACACGGCAACGCGTCCAGTCAATGTACAACCCATTTTCTTTCATAATACAGTTGAAGGAATCTGCATCACATTCCACGATAGCCATCCATTTACTTCTCATTTTTTTAATAACCTTAATATTCAGGAAGAGAATCCTTATTTAAGTAAGCATTTTGCTTTTTAATAACATTTAACAATTCCTCAGCATTCATTTCACGTTCTATGTCCAAAATTTTAACATTAGGATTTGCTGATATTATAAGTTTTACCTAAGTTCTTCTCTGCTGCTTGCTTCACTTTAGTTAGATCTTCTTTCGTGTTACATTTAATGATCACACCACCATCTTTTAGCGTTTTAACATCTGATATGCCAACCTCCAGCGCAGTGGGACTGACATGACTTTGAACCATTTCCAATGTTTTCTTTCCATCTTGTTTGCTAGACTTAGGTTTTATAATCACAACTTCTTTTGCAGCTTTTGCATAACTCTTCTTATCTGTAGTAAAGTCGACTTAGGAAAATTAGGCTGTGGTTTGTTTATTGCATCACGTAATTCTCTTATTTCAGAATACAATTTATTTTTTAAGTCACTAATTTCACTTCTTAGGGTACATAGTTGCTCTGTTACTACAAAACAAGCAGTGCAAAACCATTTGACACCCTTACATTTTTGTATTACCTCGTATTCGTTGGACTGTATTTCCAGACATTTTACATGAAAACTCATTTTACACATTCCAGAGCATTTCAGTATGGGGTCTTTTGACTTCTTCTTGCATTTACCGCAAAGTTCATTCATATTCACTTAGAATTTGCTATTGGTGCAAATGGTGTTCACCACAACAGACAAAAAGATTCCAGTTTAGTTTCACCAAGCAAATATGGCACTTATATTAACAGCTGACAATTTAGTTACAATCAAATATCTAATTAATGAAACTCGGTTTTTTGTTTTCCACAGATCAGCATCGCATCCAAATGCAAGCACTTGCAAACACTACTTATATCACCAAATTTCATGTATTATTTCCACACAATAATGATAATTTAAGTTCTACAACATGTGCGCGTGTCGTATGTAGTCATATAGTCGTCTACACTATCATGCACCTATTCCCAACACAACCGAAAGCAAAAAATGCGAATTAGTAAACTGACAACTAAATGAAGCAATTATTAGTTACTATAGCCCGAGCCTTAGCCATTAAAAAATTATTGTCATCCTCCTCACTCAGAATCTTCGCAATATACCTGTTTTTGAAGATAGCTGAGTTCTCAACATGGAGTACTGTGTCCATAGCGTAGAAGCCTTCAAATTCTTACCTTATCTTAAAAATATACCAATAGTACTTTCTCATTGACGTGTTTTACATTCTTCTGTTCACGCCATTTCTCAAATTTTTCATAAGCCTCTGACCGTTTTAGATTTTTTAGCAGTCAGTGAACATACGGTATTTCTTGTCACTTCTTCGATATCGCTCGGTATGTCGTCAAAATCTGAATGTAAATCACACAGTTTTCCTAATAAATGGTAATAGTAACGATCAGCGTCACATAATAGATCAGCGTCAATTAAATGTCAAGCCAAATGACAAGAAAATTTAAACCTACTAGATAATTGTTATTTAAATTACACTTGCAAATGATCAAAATTAAAAGCTTTCGCAAAATTAGGAAAAATCTTGTATTTAATACGTTATGAAACACGATTTTATGTTACATAAAATTATACTTTTCATAACTGATTACATAAATAGCTATTACATAGCACAGGTAACAGTACTCTACACTTCAAATAGTAACTTTCCATTAGAGTTGTACTATTTCACACTATTGATCTAGGCAATAGATAACCAAAAATCCACCGCGTAATATTGCAAATAATTGTTATTAGTGCATCCAAATTTCTTCAATTTCTTCAATTTTCTTAATACTTCAAATATTTTTACAGCTATTTCCTAAATTTTCCTAAAGGCTTTGTTTACTTTTACTGTCGTTGTACCTATACCCCCACCACCCCGCCATTTTTAATAACTTAAATTAGAGCAATTCATCGTAGCAGATCCTGAGAAATTTTACGGCGCGCACTAAAAATTGCGGACTCCTTAATAACTTTATTTACAAAATTACTTCTCCGTAGTTTCTGTCCAGGTATCCACTTTAATTAAACAGATGCTGAAGTTGAGCTATAATGATCCTTAACCGAAAAGACACTGAAGCGGGGAAAAAACTTTTTAATTGAAAATGTTACTTCATAAGCGTAACGGGCCCGTCTGACTTTAATTAGTAGGTACAGTATTTACCGGAGTCAGCGGTAAAATTGCACTAAAGTATCGCAACAGTCGACGTATTATTAGATGGCGTATTATCCTAGTAGGCTAGTAGGAAATCCGACATAATAGTCATAATTTGTTTTTTGTCTTTACCTACGACCACTACTGTAAATCCTAAAAAAACACCGTCTGCGATCAATTTAAAATTCCTATTACGTACTGTAAAGAAATTGCACATGTTGGTAAAAAAAATCGTACAGTTTTCCTAGCAGCCGCCAGCAACGGTCAATACAATGAAACTTATTCAAAAACTTTCAAAATCTTAAATCATATTTGTATGTGAGGGTAATATTATAAAGTGAAATTAGTTTGATTGCATAAAAAATGTCGAGTGACAGTGAAATAGCAAATTTAACTCCACCCAATAGTGAGATTGCAGAAGCTGCCAAAAACAACTTGTTACCTGCGGAATCTGAATATCGATACAAATGTACTTACCAAAGATTTATGGAATGCAGATTAAAAAATTACATTAAATCATTATCCGAGATTGTAATGATGGCATATTTCCAGGAACTATCAAAAACTATGAAGCCTTCCTCACTTAGGTCATTATGCTCAATGTTAAAGGTCACAACTAACATAAACCACAATGTCGATATTGCAAGCTACTCTAAATCAAAAGCTCTTCTAAAGAGAAAATCGGACGGCTTTAAATTCAAAACATCCAAGATTTTGACAAGCAAAAATATAAACGATTTTATAGAAAACGCACCAGATGATAAATATTTGTTTATGAAGGTAATGCTAGATATGTAAACTTATTTCAAATTGAATTTTAGGTTGCTCTTATAATTGGTACAAGCGGTGTGTGCAGGAAACAAGATAATGCGTAATATAACACCGTCAGATATTCAATACACAGGGAAGAATCTAATTATTAATATTCAAGATTCAAAAACTAAACGGTAGCGTTTTTTTGTGGTATCTGAGTATTTTTACCCCAAGGTTAAAAAATATATAAACAAGTTAGGAAATATTCCAAAACAAATAGCCATATATCTGGGACTACCAGAAGCAGCGACTTATACAGGACACTGTTTTCGACGCTCGTCCGCGACTATTCTTGTTGACGCGGGTGGTGACTTATTAGATTTAAAAAGACACGGCAGATGACGGTCATCAGCCGTAGATGAAGGGTATGTGGATCACTCCCTAAATAATCAAACTAACAATTCGTATATAATAGCATCTGCAATAGCAAGTACTATAATAGTATTAATGAAAATTTCATTGAGGCAACTAAAAGTGTAAATCTTATGCAAAACCACCGATATACCTTTTGTCTTCAATAGTTGTTCTATAACTATAAATAATTATTATAATAAGAAATAACAATTTGTACATTTAAATAATCATATTCTGTCATTAATGTACTACTATAGAATTATTCCAATATATACCATCTTGTTGATGTTATCAACTTCTTAAATTATTAAATTATTGATATTGTTACCAGTTCCGATGGAAAACTAAAACTAAATAATTTTGTGCGAATAGGTAGGTCATAGGTAAAGTAGAGTACGTAATACGTGTTGTAATGCAATTACGAACTCAGAGTATTACTTTTACACCCTGTATCTTTTTTATTATCAACATTCTATTAAGGCAAGTTGGTTTAAATTGTAATATTTTTAAGTAAAAAATCTAGTATATCTTTATGGGCCATTACTTACAGACTACCCTGTATATACAAGTAAACCAGACCTTCGTAGATTTATGCTTTAGGGGTCGGTGGATCCGATCGAGGATCCATTTAACGCTATCAGATTAACCTGAAGATAATTCTAAGGTAAAATCGAAAGATGTGCATGCGCAAATGGGCAAAACGATCGTACGTCTATATTTTTGGGGTCTTCATATCCGAATTTGTCTGATATTAATTGTTAATGACAATCCAAACAATGAAACCATCAAAGTGATAGCCCTACTACATTTCATATGAATTATTTTGCTTGCATATTCCACACCCGAGGATATGTACGTATGTGGATTTTATGTTTTTATATCCGAATTTGGTATCCATTGAACACAATTCTGTCAGTTTGACCTGAAAACCTAAAAACTCTGATAGCCAATAATATCCCTAACCCTGTAACCGATGCATAGAAGCGCTAAAAATCATAACTATCAAACTGAGAATAAGGAATTTTTACAGTAATAATCGTCGTTGAGTTTGATCATTTTCAGCCTTGTAGGTTTATAAGGTGTGCTATTCTTTCTCTTCCTTTATAATATCTACCTCTGTTACATTCAAAGGATATGTTCAATGTCTTTTACGTTTTCGTTCTCTTTCTGGTATATACCTTACAAGCATCCAACAGTAACCAGCACATATTTATTCCATCTACCTAGGTAACATCGCTCTGCATTCTAAAGGACCTGGTGGCATTTTTCACCTTGTTCTTTGCTGAAAGCGCCAAGATTCTGTGGGAAGTAGTCAATATGGGAATCCACAAAATGTAATTTTAGACAAATCAAGCAACCCAGTTTCCCCCATTTGAGCTATTTTACCCTGTAATCGAGACTTTTATGGCTCCCCAAGACATTTTTATAATCCATTTAAATCTCAGCCATGTTATTTTCGTCTTTTCTCATTTTGATGACAAAAATGTCGTCTCTCATAATTTTACAAATCTGAGATCCATTGAAAATGGATCACAATTTTGCATCTGAAATATGAGTAAAACTTTTCTTGATATAGTATCCACATTCATTATTAAGAGATTTCACCCATTGCTTCATAACTCCTAACTCTATGTGAAAAGTTAGAATCAGGACCTTTGGAGGAGTAACTAATACTTCTTCATTGATGTTCGTAGTACCTGTTTGAAATGAAGCTCTTGTTGACCATTTTTCTACTACATCTCTATTATCCCAATCACATAAGAAACAGGGATACTTTGTGAAACCTCATTGAAACCTGAAGTCACATTAAAAGATAAGAACAGAACATTCAGGTTGAAATCAGTTCTGTTGGGTTGAATAGATGCATACTATTTGAATGTTTTATTCAGGATTCAGATAATTATAGATGTTTTTCAGTAGAGTATTCAGTATTTATGGATTTAATGCTATGTATTCATAGCTTGTTTTGGTGACAATTATATAGATTTTTTTCTAGTAATCAGTTTCTTTCCACAGTATGTAGTATGCAAAAAAAGGATTAACATGGATTTGTTGTTAGAGGCGGGTAGGATTTGTGAGAAATAATGCCCTAAGTTACATAAGTAAAAACAAGTAGATATTTATTGAGTATACAGAAGACAAAAAAATAATTTACATTAATGTACTTCATTGCTGTATACAACAACAAGGATCTTTTTAGGAAAATAATGCGTTCGCTCAGTGTGTCCAAAGTAAAACGTTTAAAAGCTTCTATTCGAATCGCCAGTTGTTTTCCCAACAGGACACGGTCAAGTGTAATATTACTGCATTCTGCTCCGACTAACAATGTAAGCATTTTTTTGTCGTTTAAGGGAACACTAGACTTAAATATAAAGTGTTTTTGTGATTCTGCACCTCTCGCTTGGTACCATAAAACTTTTCCGCGTAAAGTTTAACGAATGTAATATAAAGCTTTACGGAAGTTGTAAATAGAATGGTCTGGCTATGTCTAGTTCAACGAATCCGATTGCTCCAGCCGGACTGTAATAGTTTTGTTCAACACATTAAGTAAGTATTTCTGTTCAGGTATCTGCTGTTCTTAGATTTTTAACACTGGAAATGTTTAAGTAACCGGGCCTAGATGTATACGAAGGTTTAATTTTTAAAAATTTAATAAATGTCCTATCGCGACCGCTCGCTGCTAGAAGTGGAATGATTGTTATGAAGGCTGGATCTTTCTACGTTGAATAAAAGTGATTCGGACATTCTACAAATGTGGAAGTAACTATTTGGGAGGAAAATTGCTAATGATTTGGATATTTCTGTAAGATATTATTTAAATATTCCAGAAGCACCTGAAAACTAAATTTTCAAGACACAAAGGGAGTGAATACGAATACGAATACGAGGATTTCAACTATTTTCAGAGTAGACAATGGAAATATATATCAGTAGGCGCTCCTTTGGAGGGTGTGTTCCTTGGGTCATTTTAGGAGGAATACTTTCTATACATTTTCGATTTGAGCTTCTAAGAAAATGAAAAAACTTCGGTTTTCATTTTTTTTTTCAAAAACGGTTAAACTTACAAATCTGAAAATCGGTGAATACATTAAGTTACTTAAGTGATATTGTTGAATACGATTTTTATTTTTACCAAATGTCTACAAGGGTGGCCACCACCAACCTCTGTTGTTTTTTTTTTAATTAGAACTTTTTATTCTAAACGTTTCTCGATATGAAAAAAATACAGTAAATAGAACAATCAATTTACAAAATTTTCCCCCTCTTAGTATTTTTATGCAGACACGCGTTTTCTTTTAAAAAAATTAAATCCATATACGCACATACGTGATGTAAACACAAAATAACTATTGACGTCAATTTTGTATAAACAGCGTCATGACAACTTCTTGGAACTGAGTCCAAAAAAGACTTATTTTAGAGACTCTAATGATTCCCTAATATATCCATTCCTGGGAGCCTGTAGAAAAAGTAACTATTTTCTACTACCACCATAAAAAACAGACAATTTTACCTTTAACTGTCAAAAGTAAACAGCTATTCAATTTCAATTCAATTATTCGACTCGACTATGGCAGGCGACGGTCACGCTAACGTTCCTACCGATTCGAAAGAACTATACTGCAAAAGATGCAACAAAAAGTTATATCTTTCGTAAAGTGCAATTCGTGCGGCAGCTGTTACCATCTTAGTTGTGCAAAACAATTAAAATTTGTGTTCGTTGATAAAAATTCCATCAAGTGCTGTGAAAAACTTAGTGACAATGTTTATTCAGAAGATGAAACTGACAATGCTTTTTTCGACACAGTAGATAGTTTGGCTGCCTCGTCTGACAACAAAATTGACATAAGTATTTTTAAATATGTAGTGAAGCAAAAAGATTTATTAATTTCTGAATTGCGTGGGACAATTAAATTATTGAACAGTCAGTTGAAAGCCGTGAATAAAAACACTCACCAACAACTGTGGGTGTAAAAATGACAACAATCCTAGGAAATACTCTTCTCGATCAGACAATATAGTTAGGAATTTACCAGTGGCGGACACCTCCCAGGAAACTTGTTCGCAACAAGGTAACAAAACTATTGAACCAGTCACCTTACGTAATATGAACACAGCTATTCTTGAAGCGGAAACGAAAGTTCTGGCTAATAAATTTATTCATATAAATGATAGTTTATCTGGTGATAATAAAGTCTCCTCAAAATCAAACAGTGATGATAATTGGAATTTAGTATCACACAATAAAAAGCCAAGAAAACCTCGAGGGACCCTAGTGGTGGGTAATTATTCGGGGACTTCTTCTGTTGAGGGCGTTGAGCGAAGTACTGCTTTCCATGTATTCAATCTTAAGCCGGACACTACTTCATCTGAACTTCAACTATTTCTTAGTAAATCTTTTAACAATGTGCAATGCGAAGCCCTAAACTCCCGTAACCCGGAGCGCTACTCTTCTTTCAAAGTTATTATGCCTTGCAGTGAAGTGGATAAAGCTCTAACTGCCGCAAACTGGCCCTCCAACGCCTGTGTCAGATATTTTTTTCAACCAAGGAAGATAAACCACGAACATCAATGAGTCCGTATTCCAATTCGACTGATTCTAACGTACAAATATTTGACAACCTAACAATTCTCCAAATCAATCCGCAATGTTTAACTAACAAACTTTACAATTTGGAAGTATTAGTGAATGAAGAGTCTCCCGACATTGTAAGTATTGCCGAGCATTGGTGTAACTCCGACTCTATCAGTTCAATGGCTCTACCTGGTTACCAACTAGCAACTTACTTCTGCCGCCCATCTCGTCTGCATGGAGGCACTATGATTTATACAAAATCTCATCTATTGGTAGAAGAACTTGATATCCAGAAATTTTCAGTAGAAATGGAGTGTGAGTTTTGTGCCATAAGGTTTGTCTCCCGTGGTATTAAAGTCTGTCTTATAAGTATTTATAGGCCTCCTAAAGGAAATTTTGATCTGTTTTTAATAAATTTGTCTTATGTTTTGCAACTATGTTCGAAATCTAGTAAATTTGTTTTTTTATGCGGAGATCTTAACATAGATTACCATGATAAATCCTGCCTCAATAAGCAGCTGTTGGATGATTTGTTAATAAGTTATGACTTGAAGGTGACCTCTTTAGTTCCTACTAGAGTATTTACAAACAAAAATGGTGTTACCACATCCTCTAAGGTGGACTACATTTTAACCAATGCCGACACGAGTCGCTGTAATTCTAAAGTATTTGAAGCTAATCTCGGGGATCATAGAGCATTTGTGCTCAAATTTAGTGGATGCACTCAGAATATGCATGAATCTGACTGTTCATTTTCTATGATATATAGAAATGTGTCGGATCATAATTTAAGTTTACTCAATACTGTTCTTAATAGTACTGATTTTAATGATATTTATCTATCAACGGATATTGATAATAGCTTTCATAGTTTCATAAACATTTTAAAATACGAGGTTGATAAGTGTTGTCCTCTTAAACGTTATGACAACAACAATAATGTTACTGCTAACTGGATTACTCCAGAAGTGAAGCTTGCTGGTAGGGACCTGAAGAGGTTACACTGGTTGTGTGCTAACTTGGATAATAATGACCTTCAAACTGTTTACAGAAATGCTAAGGCTGCTTATAATAGGCTTCTCCTGGAGACTAAGTTAAGATTTCATTCAAATCTTATTGATAGATCCGACAATAGGAATAAAACTGTTTGGAATATTGTCAATCAAGAGACGGGTCGAAAGAACAAATTTAGCAAAGATATTGCTCTTATAATTAACAACAAACTCGTCACAGAACCTAATGAGGTGGCCACTGCATTTGGGAATTATTTTTCTACCATAAATGAATTGAGCCTTAATAAATATTATGGTTTAAACTCAAGATCTAGCCAATGTACGGTGGGCAGTGCTATGTGTAACACCTTTTTCTTGAACCTGTATTAGGATACGAAATTCTTCAAATTATCAAAAGTTTAAAAATAAAAATAGTTCAGGTGATGACTTTGTAACCTCTAGAATTTTAAAAGAATTGCTGATAGTATTGCTGAGCATCTTGCCTATCTCATTAATTTATCTATTTCAAGTGGTAAATTTCCAACATTACTAAAAATGGCTACTGTGGTTCCTATACATAAAAGAATGCCCTTGATAATATATCTAATTATCGGCCTATCAGTATTTTGAGTGTTTTTCTAAGATTTTTGAAAGAGTTGTTTGCAACAGAATTTTAAATTATCTAAATAAATTTGACTTAATTTCCAGCAGTCAGCATGGTTTTCGTGCTGGTCGTTCAACCCATTCTGCTGCTATTGATCTCACCGACTATATTTATAAATGTATTGATGATGGGGTTCATGTTGCTGGTTTGTTTTTCGACCTGTCACGTGCATTTGACTGTCTCGATTTTGGTTTCCTGGAAGATAAACTCTATAACCTTGGTTTTAGAGGCACATTTTTGACTGGCTCTCTAGTTTTATTAGAAAGGCATATGTCAGTTAGGGTAGGACAATGTAAATCGGATTTGCATTCTGTTGACTCAGGTGTTCCACAGGGTTCTGTGTTGGGCCCGTTATTGGTTTTACTTTTATAAATGACTTACCTAAACATCTGGGTGCTAACAAAATCATTCTTTATGCCGATGATACATCCTTAGCGGTCTCAGCACGGTCCCTTGACGAACTTACTTCAATGTGCCAAACTATATTTCAGTGTTTCATAAATTGGTGTCATGTTAATGGCCTTATGGTTAATATTGATAAGACAGTGTTTATTTATTTTAACGCTCATAGTAATTTGAATCCTGATGTGCTGGTCTTGTCCTGTCAAAATCATG
This sequence comes from Monochamus saltuarius, assembly GCA_025584915.1. Classification (NCBI taxonomy): domain Eukaryota; kingdom Metazoa; phylum Arthropoda; class Insecta; order Coleoptera; family Cerambycidae; genus Monochamus; species Monochamus saltuarius. Next base: position 12,743,883 of record CM046722.1, read on the forward strand.
TAGTTAAATGCAAAGATTCTGTGAAATTCCTCGGCTTACATTTGGATAGTCATTTAAGGTGGACGAACCATATTGATTTTTTAAGTAAAAATTAAATGCATCCTACTATGCTATCAATATGATAAAAAATCTATGCCGTTGGACTGCGTGATCGATGTTTATTACAGTATGGTGTTTAGCCATATTAGTTGTAATATTGTACTGTGGGGTGGTGTGGCTTATGCAAATCGTATATTTATAGCACAGAAACGTATTATTCGTATGATCTTTAACATTAAACCCGACTCATCTTGTAGACCGTTATTCTCAAATTATAAGATACTTACAGTGCCTTGTGTTTACATTTTAAATTGTATTTTATTTGTTAAAAGTAACCTCCATAAATTTAATACATTATCATACCACCATACCTATGGAACGCGTCATGCTGATACACTTTGTATACCAGTTCATAGAACCGCAAAATATGAATTCTCGCCAGCATACCAGGGTATCAAATTATTTAACCATCTTCCAAGAGACCTTAAAGATTTAAATAACTTAAAATTGTTTAAATCTAAGTTGAAATCTTTACTAGGTAAGAAATGTTACTATAGCACTAATGAGTTTATGGAAGACAATTTTATGTAGGTAAATTCTATTCTGTTGTTTGTGCTACTAGTCTAATTGTGTTTGACATGTCCTATACATTGTTTAATGTCCTACAGGATAAATAAAGATTATTATTCAATGCAATGCTATTATTTGCGCTCAATATTTAAAAGATTACTCACTGTAGATAATCCTTTCATAAGTATTTAATTATTTGTAAATTTTTTTATACTGCTATAAAGAGAAAGGCATCCTTACACTTCAAAGCTATCGATTGCTAATTATGAAAAAATACTCCCCTAACTTAAATTTACAGCAGCACAAAAGAAAAACCCAAACCAATACAAGAACTTATTCAGGTAACAAAAAACGGAGCAAAACTTGAAAAAGAATTAAAACTCTAAAAGGAAGTATACAAAGGACGTAGAAATTTCCAAGCATTATCTTTAAAAAAGCCACCGTTTTTCTTAATGTATATACGAAACTTCGTCCTTGGGAGATGACGCTTGCGAAAGTTAGTAGCCTGCACACTACGAGAAAACTGGGCTACATTGTGTCACTGTCTACGAATTTCCTCTTTACATAAAAATCAGACAATACCGTATCTACCTCCTTATCGCGTCATATCGTGGCAGGATGCAACATATATTACGACCAGAATTAATAAAAGTGCCCTTCGCTAGCTCACTCGCTGTTCTCATTCAATTGTTATGTGGCAAAATGGGAATTTATGTCTAGCAGTCTAGCATGTACCGAGTCTGAGTGGTATTACGATATATTCTAAACGTTACAAACGCCTGAAAGTGCAGAGTTTGGAAATTTGCGAGGTGCGAAATCAAATTAACCCAAATTGTTTCTGTCAGAGCGTAGAAAACGACGTTTTAAATAAAATTGAGTTTCAACAGTGTTAGTCATGAACGAGAATAGCTGAAAACTCGAAACAGTTAAAATTTAGTATAGTGATCCCACAATATAATAAATACCACCTACTGGAACTTTTGCTACAGAATGGTGGCAAAAACTAAAGTTACTTAGTTTGGGTAAAACATGCATGTGTAAATAGACTTCTGCATCATTATATATTTATTTATTTATTATACAGAGCGGCCAAATGAAAATGAAACACAGCCATTTTCAGGAATTGTGTCAAGAATGTGGAAAAACGCTCAGACCAGTCGATTTTAGATTAAAGGGGGACATTCTTTGTTGGTATCTTTGACTCCGCCACTTTCACATCCAAGTAAGAGTAAGCATCACCCCAAAATATTTAAATGGCATTGGGGGTTGAGTAACATTTATTTTGAAAGCTCTTAAAATTGTCTTAACAACAGACTTTAAATTTTATAATTCCGCCCAATACTTAGAAAAAAAAAATACATTTTAAAATTTAAATTATATTTAGTTGCTTACTTACTACATGGTTGATTAAATGTTCAAACTGATAACCGCCCTCTTCCATACAAGAATAAAGATTTTGTTCGAAATGTTCGCGCACATTCTGAAGCATTTCCGGTGTGATTCGATGGCATTCGTCGACGATTATTTGACGCAAATCTTGCTGCGACGCTGGCTGTGTTTTACAGATTTTACTTTTTAGGTATTCCCACAAAAAAAATCAAGGGGCGATAAATCAGGTGATCGTGGATGCCACTCAATGCTGCCTCTTCTGCCAATCCAATTCCGTGGAAAATGTTGGACGAAATACTGACGGACAATTAATGCGGAAGAGCACCGTCCTGTTGTCAAATGATCTTCATCAGACTCTGGAACATTTTCAATAATATTAGTCAAGGCAGGGTCAATAGCGTCTTCCAGTAACTGCAAATACATTTGGCCAGTCGAGTCACCAGGTAGAAAAAAGGACCCACCAGCCGAAAATTCCAGCCCATACATTTAATTTTTCCGGTTGCTATGTATGCACCTTGTGAATGTGTTCCCTGCTCGCTCACTCATTATTTCACAAAATTCACAGATGCCAGCTGCCTCGTACTTAAGGATTCTCGTAGGATCAAGATGAACTTGTCCCAAAACTGCAACGTCACTAGCTTCATTAACTAGAGGTTTTTCAATTTCTCGTTTCTTATTGGCTACGTTCCCTGCCTCTTGAATTTTTTTACTCCAGACATACTTCATACTTCCATACTTCCTCCTGATATGTCGATCTTGACGTTGTTCATTAAATAGCTGAGCTGATCAATTTGCACTTTTATTGTTCATAAAGTAAAGCGAAATGATATCTACCCTTTTCGCAATGGAATAAACCATAGCGTTTAATTTAAAACACAATTAAATAAACTACCAACCAACGCTCCCAAATAATACTAGAAAATAAATTTGGTATCCACTAATTTTACGTTCGTCGTGTATGTATTCATTTCGGGTTTTTACAATTGTGCTTTTTTATGAAGTGATAACAAATCGCCAAAAACCAATGCAACGCAAGAAATACAAAATGTATACAATTGGCGTACTTAACTCGAATGAGTGACAATTGTTTGTACATAAGTTTCAACTTTAAATTAAAAATTCTTATTAAGTATTGGGCGGAATTATAAAATGTAAAGCCTGTTGTAAAGTGATCACCCTGTACCTTAAAAATTAGTAATAGTCGTGAAACGAAAATAATAAATAAAACCTGAATCTCACTTATTCAACTATCCTTACCATTGCTTCATGACGAACTGCACACTCTGTAATGGTAGATCGGAGTAACTTAGTGGAGTATGAAATGACACCTTCAGAAAGTCTCGCGACAAAATTCAACTTGAAGTTAAAATTGCAGGACTGTATTGCACGGTGCACTTCCACACTACCTCCTTAATAATCAATTTGCTGGATGATGGATTGGTCGTGCGTAGCATGCACCTGTAAATTGGCCTGCCAGATCACCCGACTCAAACATTGTAGATTTCTATTTGAGAGGATTTATGAAACGCACAGTTTACGCAACACCAGTTCAAACTCGGCAAGAACTATGAGCACGACTTCTGTAAGCGTCAATGTACCTTAAAAATTAGTAATAGTCGTGAAACGAAAATAATAAATAAAACCTCAATCTCACTTATTGAACTATCCTTACCATTGCTTCATGACGAACTGCACACTCTGTAATGGTAAATCGGAGTAACTTAGTGGAGTATGAATGACACCTTCAGAAAGTCTCGCGACAAAATTCAACTTGAAGTGAAAATTGCAGGACTGTATTGAAAACAAAAATATTCTTCTAGGGCCTTTGAGAAAAGCTCATCTTATATACATTTTTAATATTTATTGTACTGTACCGCTGTTTCATGTTTGTTTTTTTCTTGACTTTTCCGCCAATTTGCAACTGAATCAAAATGCTGGTAACAATTTTTTTGTTCTACACAAACACAAATATTGCTTCTTAAATCTCGATATTCGTAGTTAATAGAAATAAAACTTCTAGGGCAGAGTATGCATCTTCCCTTATTGAACTGTTTACAATGTACTAATTGAGTCAAGTTGACTTGGTTTGAGCATGTCTCGATAACTGTAGATCGATGTACTTACATTGTTTTATCAAAAATGCCTTCTTCAAATCAAGATTTAACAGATATAGTGTGACTGTGTTACTACCGTTGATCTTCACTAGTGTATTTTTACTGCTACGTGGCATGTCAGATAATTTTCACTATCGCTTAAAAGCATGCTTATTAGCTCGATGAAAAAATTTTCAGGAATTTTGTAATAATTTTTTTCTGACGCTTTCTAACCAAAAGCTACTAAAAAGACCTTAAAAATAAACATTTCGACTGACAAAAATTTATCTTGACTATTACAAATATGTCTTACCTTATTTCCTTATTGTATACATTGTGATTTAGTCATAAGTCATTAATTTTAAGTAAATATAGAGAAAAATGAGAGTATTGCGAATACGCGATTATTAATTTTTTGAAATTAAATGCATATTTTGGCTGAAAACAAAAATATTTCCAAATTATTATTTAAACCCCTTTGCAGACTGTTACTAACCGTTGACGGCCTCGATTCATTCACGGGTCTCAAATCAACTGGGTGTCGGCCTGATGCGACGTAGCCAAATTTAAAGATATTCCTAGTATTAGACATAAATACACTGTTGTATTCACTATTTTAGAACCTCTTATGTTTTTATCTTGTTCACTTTAGTCATTAATAATTTAAAATATGGAATAATTATTATTATTTTAAATTATGCACTTGACATATTAAATTAGTATTGTTGCCGAGCAAGAACGCTCACCAGTCATGACGTCAATGCCTCCGACAGTCCACTTCGAAAGAGTCAGTTAGAGCCAACATTTACATAGATCAATGAAGTGATCACAAATTGCTATGATAATTCTACAGGTTTTATGGATTTTTACGGCAAAAGCTATTAACTTTTTCATTAAAGAAGTTCCCTAAAATATTCTTAATATTTTATCAATTCATTTTTCGTCTCTTTATTTTTCTGATATCAACTAATATGTCGTAGACATCGAAAACAAATTCCTTACATTTTTTATTTGGCACCGTGTTTTACGATTTAAAAACAATGCCGATGCTTATAAAGTTTGCGAGGGAATATCGCATTGGGAGCAGCAGTAACAGTTTCAGATTTATTTATGATGTCTAGATCCACCATAAAATGTAGGTTCCTTTCCCCTAACTTGCAGACGACGTGAACAATAAAAACATTTAAGGAAACATCGCCGTGGAAGTTTAAGACATAAAAATTGATAGGAGCTGAAACTGCAACTACCTTGTAGTAAACAGACTACTTTTAGCGATGTTTACGAAGAATTATCAGGAACACTAAATACTTTCCTTATATTCCCTTTTACGAAAACACTTTTATTTGTGTTTTTGTATGATTTGGGATAATAAAAATGTCAGTTGTTTTAACGGTTTCATTTAGAGAATGAGGTGGGTAGACTGATAATTTCAAATAAAAGCTTGAAGTAATTCCTGGCGCAACTTCAAACTTCCATTCCATTTATGCCATTTTGTATAAATTACAACGTAAATACGTTCTTATCAAAAATAACTGGAATAATGAGCTATTATTATTATGCTTATGACATGCTAACAACTGAGTTTAGAAAATGCCATCTCGTGTCCTTATTTGTCAACAGAAAGAGCTTAAATTTGGTACAGAATATGCTTAATATTCAAGAAATTGGTTTTCGTTGAAAGAAAATTTCTGTGGTTTCGGTTACACAACATTCAATTGTTTTTTTTTAATGTCTTAGAAAGACATTTTAAGTTAATATAAATCAAATCTCCTACAATTCCTATCAATGAAGTCATATGTATGTTCTCTGATACCAAACATCTAGGTATGCTAATGAACAATTCCACAGACAAAGTTCTATACAATTATGTAAATAAATTAATCTATCTAAATTTACTAACCTGGTTTAATGAAAACACTCTATAACTCCAAATTCAACTACAATAGATGAGATCTAACCTATTTCTGCATTTTTAGGTAAAGATAAACATAGTGCTGCCTCAGTGAACTGAACTTTACTGAACTAATCATATTGGATTACAAAACCTCCACTGCTCCAGACAGCTTACCTTACTCAAGAAAAACCATAAACTTCATCGTAATAGAGTGTCAACCAACTAGTAATTATTGAAGCAACGAGCAATCAGCTCCAAGGGTGGCGATCAGTGTGTATCCATATTGTAAAGTGAACTCTGCTGCGCCGTGATTTCCCATCTAATGTCGGCAGGATTACAGGAATTCGGATTGACTTCCAGTGCCTTTAACCACCAATTTGATTGCGACCACAACTCCGCAAATGATAATCGAAAACGAGTTTCTGAAATTCACATTTGCGCACTGTATATCCGTAATGGAAATTAAAGTGGTGCCTTTCCAGCTTCGTTGCTGTTCCTGGTGGCTAGAAGTTGTAAGCTAGTCTATTAGGTAATTGAAATAGAATTTTATTCAGAAAGGTACTGGTTTTTATTGTAATACATAATTATAATAACAATAATAATTTTATTGTCCATCAGATCATTACAATGATAGGACACGTTAAAGCAATTATAAAGTTATAAGTAACAAGTTTATAAAATCTAAAATTACTAAGAGAGAAAAAGAATAAAAATAAATTAAAACACAAAGGTGCAATAAAATTAGACACACACTAAATGAATATTCACTTACAGAATAAAAACAATGGTTAATTAGTAAAGTTTCTGCTTCACGCATAAAAGTTTTCAAGCTAGTTATTAGTTTTATTCTACTGGGTAACTTATATATTAATATACTGATGTACTCCGGACTCTTCTCAAAAAATGTTTAACTATGAAAAGGAACTATTAAGTTATTACAAGATCTCGTTGGGTAATTATGGTAAAAGCAATTCATTTTGAAAACACTAATATTGGTTTTAACATAAGATAAAAATTCCATAATATAAATACATGGAAGTGGCATCAACTTAAATTCCTTAACCTTAGATCTACATGACATCCTTGGACCCATTGATAACATATTTCTAACAACCCTTTTTTGCATATTAAAAGCTCTAACTAACAATATGCATAATATTAAGACAAAAGAACAGATTTGTTTACAATATTTCTGAGTCTGTACAAAGCAAAACAAACAGCTGCAAGTTTTTTGCAGAAGATATTTATATGTAATTCCCAACTTAAGGTGTTATCCAAATATAGTCGCAAAAATTTAGTTTCCTGTACCTGTCTTACAGATATCCGGTCCATTCTAAGCAAGTAACTAAAACAATTCTTATTGCTTATATCAGGGGTGAAATTCATTATGATCGTTTTATCTTTATTCACAATAAGATTATTGCATTTAAGCCAATTACAAGGGTCATTTAATCTCGATTGAGCTGTAATTATCAAATTAATGACATTACTCTCAGACGCCAAATATGACGTGTCATCGGCAAACAATACAAGATTTCCACTATCAACAGAAGATGTTAAATCATTCACGAATATTATAAATAATAAAGGTCCCAATATTGATCCCTGGCGGACTTCACATGTGATCATTTGTGCCCCTGAGTATACATTATTTATTTCTGTCAGTTGCCTCCTCTCAAATAGGTAAATAAGAGCAAAGCCAGTCAGCAAGTTTATCTCTGAAACCATATTTACATAAATTTTCAATTAATATATTGTGATTGTTAGGTACAATGCCTTACTCAGATCTAAAAAATTCCCAGGCATTTTTCATTATTATTTATATTTAGATACAAGTCATTCAAGAAAGTCATTGCTGCTGACTGAGTAGATCTACCGTTTCTGAAACTGTGTTGACTGTTATGAAGTAACTTGAATAGCCGTGTTTGCAAAATATCGTTTCTCGCCGATCGCGATAAAGGTCGACAGCTTTCAATAGTATCTACTGCATGTAGAACGCTTCGTGCCTGTGACATTTTCAGTCCGGCATGAAGTAGCGAACGGCCGATAGATGTAGTTAGTTCTACACCGCGTAACTTGAATTTATTTGCAAATGCCATCATTTTCTTATGGACAATCTTTTCTAAAAGTTTTGATAAAGTAGACAACGATAGAAATCGGCCCATAATTATCAACTGAACAACGATTACCTTTTTTGTAAATTGGTTTAACTTTTGCAGTCTTTAAAACCTCAGGGAAAACCTGCTGCAGCGACAAATTTACAAGATATGCTATTTAACAGCAAATAGTATCACATGTTTTACCATACTATAACTAATAGAATCTGTTCATACGACGAATAGTCTAAGAGCCAGTGGCCGGCAACCTATAAGTAAATGATTATACCTGAAATTTTGCACAGTGAGTCTCTTATACCTATCATTCATGAGGTGATGACTCGCTAAGCCCGGCGAGGCCGACTCAACTGTTACTCAGGTGCGAGAGGTATGAAAATTTAACCAACTTCGTTATTAAATTAACAAAGCTGCTGTTTGAAAATTTTAAAATTTCAGATCTGACAAATTAGGCATTTATTTTTATTATTTATTATATTTAGCAGCTTTTTATTAAAATGATATAAGTAACAAATAACCTCTATTTCTGGTACAGGTTCTGAGATTTGGTGGTGTCGATTACAATGCTTGACATTTCTGACAGTTCTTTAACGTCAAAAATCAGATTTAATCAAATACTTTTGAAATTTATAATTTTGCCAATTCCACAAGTGTCTGTCATGATCTTAGAAGCACGGTAATCGTCTGCCTTTGTTATTTTTATATAATAATAATTGTATATTTTAAAATTTTCAAACGGCAGCTTTGTTAATTTAATAACGAAGTTGATTACATTTTCATACTCCTCGCAACTCTTGAGTCGGCCTCGCCGCGAGTCCCCATATCATGAGGGATAATATAAGATACTCACTGCGCAAAATTTCAGGTATAATCATTTACTTATAGGTTGCCGGCCACTGGCTCTTAGACTAGAAGCTAGACTAGAGGTGTAGATATGTAGGACCTACTGTACATTTGGAAATTGCTATACGGGGTATCTCAGATAAGAGCTATTAAAGAAAATGTTTGTCTCCAGGACCAATAGTGAATGTAATAATTCCAAAATCATGTTTGATAATAGAATGTAAAAATTCTCAATCTTGAATTAGAATATTACTTTTGAAAAACTTGCTGCTTATGCATCTTGCATGCAATTTCATTTCATATTATTTATAAGATACAATAAATATCTAATCGAACTAAACGATTAGATTTCCATGGATTTCAAAACTTCCAGTGTCAAGCATAAATGGCGGCATCGTAATAATAAGTATTTTCAGACAAGTTTATTTAATTTAAATCATCAGTGAAAACTCGAGTGATTCCAATATAGAAAGTATAAACAGCAAGCTGTCACCTTGATGAGCATCTCAAGTATAAAAGAATAAACAGTTTACGTAATATAAATTTGCACAAATAGCTAGATATTTTACTAGATTTCCTTCATTTATAATTTCTTTCTATAATATATTCATTGTATCAAAAAATGTTGAAAATTATTTTCGCAATTAAAAAATATATATATAGACATTTTGATTTTATTCATTGTATCAAAAAATTTTGAAAATTATTTTCGCAATTAAAAAAAATATATATGTAGACATTTTTTATTCAGCATGTAGTGAGAATTATTTTTGTATTCTAAAAATACCTACAATTGAGATTTTCGAAAATATTTGCAAAACATCCTAATACTTGCACATCGAATTTTGGTGCACATTTTTCATTTTCTCCTTCTCAAACATCAAAAGAAGCGAACGAAAACCTTCAGGAAGAATTTTACGACCAACAGAATCTTTGACGTCTGGACTATACACGGGATTGCCATTTTCAGTCTCAAATAGCGATCGTTTATTGCTGAATTGACGTTAAATACAGACAACAGAATTGACATAGATGTAAATGTTATGTAAGACCTAATTCATCACCATTAAGTATCGTTGTACTTGTCACCAATTTCGAGATATACATGGGTTTTCCATTTTCAGTAATGCAAACGGACAATTTTGAGGTGTGAAATTACTTTCAAGATTCTAGAAGTAACTACTAGCTTTGAAAATATATGAAGTAAATCCAATCTTAAGTCTGATTTATGAGATGTGTTTTTAAACATGTATTATACTATAAATATTTAAAGTCCAAAAAAATGTTCTAGAGAGATGTCTGCAGAAGGTCAAGCGAATTTTTTCAACCAAAAATGAACAGCTAAATATTAATTTTGGGTTACTTTCCTTAAATTATTCATTCTCGAAATCCTTTCACATGTGCATTTATTACTATTTTATCTTCGTTTGGGACAGCGGCGTTATTATTTTTTTGAAATGAAAATAAAATTGCAATACACAGTACAAGTTGTTACAATATTGTTAGCAAGCAATTACATTCTCATAATAATATTGGAAATGTTCAAGGAAACTATAGTAAAAACTAGATGTATAGTGAGAAGTAAACTTTCAAAGTGTATTAAATATTCGATTTGATTGAATTTGGTATTGTTGTGCAAGCTCAACCTTTCTGCTTTGAATGGAAGTGATCCAGGGATTCTATGATAGCAGGGAATGAAGAGGAATATGATTAATCCCTACATTGTGACAGATAAATCGTGAAAATATATTGTAATACAACATTTTTTACATAAGCATTAAAAATATAAAGTATGAATACATTTGATTTGTTTTGAAAACTAAAAAACTAAATTCAGAAATTTAAGTTAAAAAAGAAACGAGCAGCGCGTTGTTTGGAACATGAGAAAAGGGGTTAGTGAGAGGCATCGGTAGAGATAACAAGGAGTCCTGTGTCTGAATTAGTTTACTTGTAGTGCCACTAGATTTATTATAAACACTATTATTATCAAAATTCAGGATAGTATTCTTGATCTTATTAGCTACGAGGTAGGTAACTAACTCCTGCTTCGATTTAAATATTACACATGCACTCTCTTTAATAAAATACCATGACAAAGTGCACCGAAAAATGATTTTTGTAAATTACTAGATACCATAGTAACTTTACTAATGATTTGTAAAGTTACTAATGCTCTATAAAACTTCAATGTAATTCAACATATAATATGTAAAAATTATATTATAGGTATATTTTTACCATGGACATTCCATAGATAAAGCTTACACTTACGTCTTTTTCCAGCGTTTGTAAATGCAGAAATGACAAAAAATAACATTCTGTGGGGTTGTTAGATTAGAAATAATAATAGAAGTCCACGGTTTGTAACACGTTAAATATATTAATAAAGATATAACAACTGGGAAAGAATGTTCCACCAATACAGAAGTCTGGATGGATGTTACGCGGAAGACGAGCGACCAGTAACTACTGTGGCTTTTCCCCGGACCTCTCAAGGAAGGTCTCGGGGGCTGGTTAATCTCTGACCATCTCTTTATTTGATTATAATTGGGCTCAGGTCAGAGGGTACTTTAATGGTTTGATTGGCATTGATTTGTTTACTGCTTTTAATGCAAATGTCATTAAATTGTAATTGTAGGGATTACAGATGCAGGTCGGTGACGCGTGTCGGTGACCGCTACACATTCTTATTAGTAATAATACCTGATAGATACGTAACAGTTAATCCACTTAACTCCAGTATTTTGCATTCGCTTTTCATTATTTCGTTACAAACTGGCAAAACTACATTTTCACTTATAACACTCACTAAAGATAAGACACATTTTCCGTAGGCACAGTTAGATAAAATGCCTTGATATTTATTATAAGAGAATCAAACGAAATGAATGTGATAATAGAAAACTTTTAATGCACCTGCGGCAGTCTTGTCCCATAACAAACCGGCGAAGTATATTGTGGGAAAATATCTGCACCCCACACATATTTCTCTATTTAATAACTATAAAATGTGTAAAATTAAAATAAGGCACTAAAAACTAAAGAAGAACACAAAACTACAACGTAAACACAGGAATTGAATTATGACATGACATCGACCGTTGATTGCTGGTTGCCTACTCTGATTCTCCCATTGGCGGCGTTAAATAAGGATTTAATATAATATCGAAAAAAAAATTGTTACTAAGTTTGGAATTTTTTTGAAAGGCGATTCAGTTAATTCTTAATTTTCTCTATCCCCTCTTAAAATATTTGTGCTTAGTCATAGTTAACCCTATATTTAACATGTAGAAAATGAATAAAATACATTTTCATATTTTTTTGATAATTTCTGTGATAATATTGATGTAGGCATGTTGTATTTTCGGTTAACACACACAATGTGCATTTACAGTACAACAAAATCGTACATACCTACACTTGAAATGTCCCATACCACTTTAATTTCAACTGCACTACTATATCTATAACGCAAATGATTGTACCGTGCCTTCATAAATGATTACAAGCCACGTGATCAGAGTCGAGATTTTCAAATCAATCGCAGAGCAATTCATATGCGAATATTCTTTTCCTCACTACGGCAATTGAGAGAGACAAGAAATCTATTTGCATTGTTCTTGGAGAATCATAGTCCTGGTCACGTGGCTTTTAATCATTTATGAAGGCACTGTATAGACAAGCCGACCATTACTGGTTCGGAACGCTGTAGGATCATGCCTTGAATTGTGTTTAACAACTATTTCTGTAAAGATACATAATATGGGCAATTTTTCTTTGAAATACATTTTACAGACATTTATACTGTCAATATGACGATGGAGTCGATATACAAATCAGTGGTACCTGCTATATAGCAGGACGCATGCTGTTGGAAATACTCAAGTTCAACATAAAGCAGCCAGTAGCCATTAGATGTAGGTATGTGCTACATTACTCATACTCAGGCTGCCTTCTGATTGTTTGACAGAAACCAACAGCCGTGGTTAGTTGTGAGTTGCGTCACCTATGGCATACTGATGATAGCTAACAAACTCGACACCGGAATATATCTGGTGGCACCTCCGATGAATGACTAGCTGTTTACAATAGATTTTTCAGGGGTTTTACAAGTTTCCCGAAATTCTGCTTTTGCAATGTGGATAGTGTTGGGTAACCAGCCAGCAACGCTCTAGGCTGGAAAAAAAGCTGAAAGAGGAAGTGCATAAAAATTAATTAATGGCGGTCGGAAGCCATGCTGTATATTTTGACCCCTCTGTGTTTCAAAGAGCGCTGGGAAGGCCCAGTGCCTAGGGATGTTCCATTTAGGCCCTGTCATGGCGTCTTGCTCTATGGAATAATCCTATTCATTCAGGGGAGGACGAGGCCTGACTGTATTTCGCACTACCCGGTCATTGTATTTTTCTTTATCGCGATACGTCTTCTGCGCCTTAGCCCCTTGTCACCACCTAACGTAATAAATTTACTGGCTGAATGCCTTCCTCTGCCGCCTGGAACTCTTTCTATAAGGCCGGGGGATGCTTACTGAAAATTTACAGTGCTTCATGCCGCCCGTTCCCCACCCACGCGAGCAGCCCGTCTCCCATTCATTTTTATTAATCTGTAGAAGACGCTCATGCTGTCAAATATTGAATTATAAGTAAGCTTTTTTATTAACTCGGGTCTTTTGTAATTTTATGGAGTAAAAAATGTGCACTTTGTAATGAAAGAGGGACTGTCGTTTCTCAGTCTAATTTCTGGTAAACACAAAGGCCTGTATGGAATATTCACTGTAAACAGAGATTATATGTGTTACTAAAGACCGGATTAACTGCATGCAACAATTTTTTTTATAATATATGCATCAGAAAGACATGACAATGTTGCTACAACTGAAAAACATTCATAAATAAGGGGTTTACTTAATAAACTTATGTTCAAAAGCCATACTGGTGAATATTTGTCTGCAATTTTACATAACTTATACAGGGTTAACTATGACCCGATATTTAAAAAATGGAGCAAAACCCTGTTTTCCTACGGAAAGTCGTCTATGATGAACATCGACTGGGATGGCATAGATCCATAGATAAAGCACATCACACCTGTCAACAATATCTACTACCATGCGGTCGTTTTTTTTTGCAACATTTCTAAATGCAAAAACGACAAAAATCAACATTCTTATTAGTAATAATACCTAATAGATAGGAAACAGTTAATCCAGTTAGCTTCACTATTTTGCGTTCATTTTTCATTTCATTACAAACTGGCAAAACTACATTTTCATTCGTTACAACCACGCACTTCCGATAAAACACACTTCCCGTAGGTACAGTTAGATAAAATGCCTATTTATTATAACAAAATCAAACGAAAGGAATAGATAATTAATTAAAAATTAAAAGGCATTAAAAACTGAAGAAGAACACAAAACTATAACGTAAACACAGGAATTAAATTATGACATGACGGGATTGACGGGAAATTTTACCGTTGTGTTGCTAGTTGACTACTCTGACTATGTAAACGTGAGGCGGACGAGTCGCATAGTCGGCGTTAAATATGGATTTAAGATAATTTCGAAAAAAAAGTGTTTCTCGCCTTGTAAATAACTTTGGAACCTTTTTGAAGGGTGATTCCGTTAATTCTTAATTTGCTCTATCCCCTCTTAAAATATTTGTACTTAGTCATAGTTAACCCTGTGCGCATATACATAAAGAGTGTTTCAAAATATATATGGCAATATTAAGCTAAAGCTGAAAAACATTGAAAAATAAGTGAGGTTTACCCAGGGCCGGTTCTAGCTTTTGCGGGGCCTGGTGCAAAATAAATTGCGGGGCTGATTTTCAAATGATTTATTGGAAAGGAAATAACTCACTATGTATCACATAAAAAAATTAAAAATAAACTGCGTTATCAGTTTATGTACGCAAAAGATATAAATATAAGAAACAAGAAACAAAAGTAAACATTATATGTAACTAAGAAATTAAAATCTTTGGCAATAATAAATATTAGTATTATAAAAAAAAAGATCGCATTGCACTACTAATGTATTGTGTACCTAAATTTTAAAATCTTCAAACATTATTTTATTGAAGGCACCAGTGCCTTAAAGTAAATGTAAAATTGTGACAGTAAATTTGCAATACATTTAATTTGTATTTTCTTTATTATATGAACACTTATATTACAATTCACACAATTTGAAAAACCGCTTCATCGATTTCTTTAAATGGATTGTTCTTTTCCATATTTTATTTATACTTTTTAAGGGCAAAAAGACACAACGTTTAAAAGTGACAAATCCAAAGCTTTCAAGCTTTTCGTAAATGATGAATACAACAATGGTTCCCACCATGGTTACTATATCACTGGCAAGTGCCTACTTGATATAGTGCCTACGATGCTATTTAAAACTTAACTTATTTTTACCCGGCTTAATTCTTTTAATGCTGTTTGTAGAAAAAATATTGTATGATATTGGTGTTAAAACTGTTTTTCAGGCACTCTTTAACACTCACATCATAAATAACTATTACAATACAATAAAAAATAATATGAATACTTCAAAACTATTCGTTCCAATTTTACTTGCCTCCATTCAGTCACACAGCTAATTACAAAAAATGGGAACGGCATTGTCAACAGCTCAACTGAACAGTCATTTCAATCGTTCCCTGCAATCTTGTCTGTGTGAAAGAAGGCAAACCGAGCAAATCGACCGAAACCTGGGTATGAATGACGAATCTGTGTATTATTGGTTTTGTTAGCATCGGCATTTAATGAAACGTCAGATGCAGTCTCTCCATAGTTACACGACTACGCCCAACCAGCCATCCGGGCCCGTTTGACTGGCGAAACAGGAAGGAAATGTCGGGAATCGCCTTACCTTGGAGTGCAGTGCCAATATGAATTATGCACTTTTCTGCCTTCACAGAATAATGGAACGGCCTGATATGTGCTCTGGACCGTCACAGCGCTTTTGGATCGATTCGAGTGCTGATGTATAGATAGAAGGACTCGGTATGTTCGCAGAGACCTTCCAGCGTTGCCCATTGTTGGAAGAGAAAAACCAAATATAGCTAGTCAACAAAAAAAGTGTATTACTAATTATAGTCTATAATTAAGGTCTACATTTTGTTCGCAGATCTCAGGTCCGGGCTTGGCGATGATTTTAATATTTAAATATACTTTATTTATATTAAAACAAATTTAATCTTATTAAGGACCTAGTGCTAGACGTATAAAGAAAAAAATTGATACCATGTTGCAGAAAAATCCGGGATTTCATGACTTATTGTAGATCTTTTTGATGGCAGATTATTCTGAACCTACCCTTCATGTGCCTTCCATGAAAAATTATATACAGTGTGGAAGAAAGTAAGGAATAAATTCGTTATATCTAAAACAACGAAGTTTCATGAAATTTCCACGGACCCGTCGATTTTGCTTTTTAAAAAGACTCTATTTTCTATACCAACGCATTTCCGACGTTCATTTGTTTTCGCGTGATGCCGTCATCGGATATTTTTTTAAATAGAACCCCTATATTTTTCCATCCGATTCTTGTAGAGCTTAACTTGCTGAATTCAAAAATGTATAATTTCAATACTTCATTCCTTCAACTTTCCGAAATAAAAATAATAACCGATCAAATAAAATCGGCTTGAAAAAAAATGTGAATATTTCCATTTGTGTCTGTGATGGGCTGGTTGAGACTGAATTGGATATAGTGAATTCATCAGCAGTATCACAAAATAAGGACTCTGCATTTTAAAACAATTTAACAATAATTAGTATTTAATTAATAATTAAATTCTGGTTGCCTCAATCGTATTTGACCCCCTAATTTATTATTTTGTTTTATTAGACTGCATGTTAGAATATTACATCCTTTGATAGCAAAAACAACAAATTAAATCAAGTCACCTCAGAAACTGTTTCTGGCAGCTAAACAAACTCTAATCAGAATTGACATCTGCCAACTGCAGCGTTTATTGGATCGGTTATTATTTTTTTTCTCGGAAAGTTGAAAGAATAAAGTTTTGAAATTATATATTTTTGAATTCAGCAAGTTAAGCTCTACAATAATCCGATGCAAAAATAGGGGTCTACTGCGGTCATCAGTAACCGGTGACGAAAAGATGTTTAGAGTGACGAAAACAATTTTTATTTTTTTCCGCGCAAACTGTTGGTTGTATGAAATCGGCCATTGCAGGAAAAAGTTCTGAACGAAATAAATCTAGGGGTTGCTTATTAGCGCTTTCTAGAAACATGCCAAGGAATAGACACCACCTCAAAATAGCTTTTGACTAGATGATAATGTCTACCAAAATCGAAGTTTCTAAGTGTAACCGTTTTTAAGGAAAAATAAAAAAACCGCCATTTTGAGACTCGAATATCCCAACAATAAATACACAAATTGAAAAATTTCATATGAAGATCCCCCCTGAAATGGCTTGTGGAATACACTGGTAATGAATGTTTGTGTGTATGTCCTTCCTAGAATCGTAAACTATGCATTTGCTCATGTAATGACCCTTTTAGCGACCTTGTTGTGCATGAGCCCACGAAGGTTTCTAAATTGGTACGACCAATTTACGACAGATAGCGCCACTGTCATTCCAATGAGCCAGCGTACCACTGTCATTCCAATGAGCGGCGTAGCAACGCGCGCAGGGTACAGCTAGTATTCAAATAAAAAGCTTTTACAATTATTGTATGTAAATATGTACGTTGCAGAACAAGAAAATTCAGCACATTTAGATGTATAAAAATTACGAATTAGAAACCTCGAACGTAACAAAAATTACTAACCATTATTTTTCCCATTCTTTGAAGGAAAATTCTTGCTCCGTTTTCGTTTTATTAATCCGCTGAAAGCTTTCAGCGTTGGCGTGATTGTTAATGTAATTCATAAATAAAAGCAAACAATTTCACGGAGTCTCAATCCAGTGTTAATATATTATGGTCTGGTAAAAGTAGCGGCACGAATTGTATAATAGTTGGTGTGTACAGGAATGGATAGCATAAAATTGTCAGCGGGGTTCGGATCATTATTTCAGTTAAATACCGATTTTCAAAAGGAAGGAGGCCATCTATCAAGATTGCTATCGCATGAAAAAGTGGGTTGTAACTTGCAATTTAAATTTAGTGCATTATTAATGTTACATTGAACTTTGGACTGCTGAATTAATAAGCAAATAATTGCATGTCTTGGAATGGGTCACACCATTTCTTCTTTTTAAACTGTAATCAATCCCTGACTGAAACAGATATGTAACCATTTTGCATTTGTATGCAAATATTTAAAATTTCAGTCCCTTTTTACTTTATTATAAAGCTATAAATACCTTTATAGTAATGTTAAAAAGAACTGAAATATCAAATTCATTACCTACAACTCCTACACCAATGAGAGCATGTATGTTCTTTGATACCGAATATTTAGGTACACTGATAAAAGCTGGGTGGAAATTTCCTGGTTTTGTTATGCTCTTTTTACATAATATTTACTGTAAAATTTTAAGTTACGTTATATATTAAGTAATAATCAAGTGTATGTGTTTCTATGTAATAAAATTAGGAAATTTCAGAAATAGTGTGGTAATACATTGTACTACAATGAAATTATTTACTTTTACAATGTATTATGTAATTTAACAGAAGTTTTCATCTGATTTCTGTTGCACATGCGCAGAGGCACATCAACCTAACCTCTAACCTAATACGTTTTGGTTTTTTTGTTAAGGTGTAGTAGACTAACATCTATGGTTCATGAATAATGACTTTTTGAGGGATATTCGTAAAACAATAAGTATAAGAATATATTTTTTAAAGGTGCACTTGCAGCTTGTGCCAATTTAAATATTATATAATTCATAAATATCATAGAAATTGATAACTGAAAGGGGATAAGCTAAAATTGTAGCACAGTCTTTGAATAAAAACGCAGGAATGCCATCAAAACCCTTAGTATCTTTATGTTTAAGTTTTTTAAGTGTTTTAGCTACACACTCTTCAGATAGATAGGCACGGACAAGCAAGGAACACCACAAGATAATCAGTAACAGTAAAATCAGAAGACAAATGACAAGAATCATTAAAGAAATCAGCAAATGCGTTAACAGTAGTTTTTGGTTGGCAGTTCTTATCACCCTGACAAACCATACAATCTGGGATATAGTTTAAATTTATTTTCTCATTAATATAATACCAAAAGAATCGTGGATTATTTTTCAATTCACTTTTAAGCTTCGCTGTATCCCTTTTACGATCAATATCAATGTCCTGCTTTATAGAAGCTTTTAATTCTTTGTATACAAGTAGATGTTGTTCATCGCCTGTGCTTTTATATTTATTTATTACCCCTAAATCGGATAAGGTTTCTGGTCTTTCAATAATACTATTTACCTTGCAATCATAATCATCAAAAATCGAATGGCATCTAATTTCACCATTCCAACCTTGTTACAGAATATCCTACTTCAGGTCGCGTAGGAGAAAAATTAAAAGCAAATTAAAAATTAACAGTACATATAGCCTTTACAAGAATTCCTGTTGCGGTTATAGAAATGAAACGTTATTTTTTATACGTCTGTAATTTTACTTGGAAATGAGAAATACCTGCGAATGCTTTGGATGCCTTTCTTATTTTGAGGCTTTCATCAAACATTTACGGAAATATTTAATTAACTTCTTCCGAAATTACAGTTTCTGATTGCCGCTCATAATTAATTTGTTCCTCAACAGTTCAGGATCTGTTCAGATGGAATACGAATATGTATAACGCTACATGGATGATTCAATTTTGACTAAACGAATAAACCAAATACGCAAGCTATTTAATCTAAACTTTGAAATTAAACCGTAGAGGTTTAATTTAAAACATCCACACAACAATGAGAAAGGGATTTAGTGAAATATCGGATTTATCAGGGCATGAAACGAGTTACCTTAAGATCCATGATGTGCCATTGTAGATTTTTTATACTTAATTATGCATTGTAAAAAAATAATTACAATTTTAACACAAAAGAACGTAATACTGTGTGGTGTAGCTATGCCTTTAACATGATTTTTTGTTAGAAATATAAAGAAAGAAAGAAGGCCACGCGACGTGAGTATGAGTGACTAACTATATACATAAACATCAGTATAGAGGGTATTTTTAAATGAAATAGTAAAAATGGTAGGTACGAGTGAATGTAGAGCCAAAAATAAGAGGATGGAAGTAAAAATACCTGATACGAACCTGCACCCCTGAGTCGATATACCCTCTTAAAAGAGGAAATATTTGTAATAAAATATTGCAATGAGGTTGACTGCAGCCAGTTCAATTGTCGGACATATCACCTATGGAATACTGATGAGGGCTAACAATCCCGAAACCGGTCTATGTCTGGTGGGGTGGCCGATAAGTGTTCGTGGCTGTTCACACATATTCTGCAGGTGTAATTCAATGCCGGTCGGGGCATTATCCCGCGGAGTAGTTGTTTCCTGCAGTATCATTTATATATTGAAAATTCTCTATTAGTAGAATGCTCATACCAAGTTTTGTGTTTCTAGTATTCCCCATGTTAAAGGAAAAAAAATAAAATGTGAATTCCAATCCCCTCCTTTAAGAGGGCATATCGCCTCAGGAGTGCAATAATGTATATAAGGTATTTTTACTTCAATCCTCATATTTTTGTTTTTACATTCACTGGTATCATTTTTGATACTTCATTTAAAAACACCCTGTATATAGATAGTTGCTGCGCGTTATAGTGACATCTTACAAAATCCGGATATCCTGTTTTCCTTTGTCTAGTGTTATCCTACATCCTGTGATATTTGAAGTACAGTACCAGTCCATGGGGATTTGGTAAATTAAATATATTATTATTAATAATTGTAAATTATTATAGTCAAAGATACAGTTCACTTTTTCTAAATGTGCAAGATGTAGCTGCACCACTATGTTAATCGAGGGCCATACGGGATTGAGTATATTTGACAGATTTCTCTGCATGTAGCAGTGTGTTAAAGATTTAACACAGTCCTCTTTGTCGTTATAAAAAGTGTATCGTGTAACTTTAATACATCTCACAGTTATTTGTGTCATTAAAGGTGTTGATTTTACACATTAACATGCTAATTTTATTGTATAATATATGTTATCTACAGAATTATGTAATATTAACATAAAATATATAAATCAGTTCAAATCAACAACAACCAAGTTTTCTAACAAAATATTTAACAAAATTAGTAGTAGTAGCAGCAGTAGAAAACAAATAACGTTCTAGGAAACCATAAACAATTATTTATATATATTGTTAGGTATTAACAATATTGTGTGAAACTAACTACTCTGCGGACTAATGCCCCGACCAGCGTTGAATTGCACTCACAATATTTAGCTAGATTAATTTTCATTTTAGACAATTATTGAATAGAGTTTTGTCTGTGGAATTGTCCATTAACATACCTAGATGTTTGGTGCCAGAGAGCATACATATAACTTAATTGATAGGAATTGTAGAACATTTGATTTATATTAGCTTAAAATACCTTTCCAATACAGTAAAAAGATGTATTTAGGCTCTACATAATAGAACTTTACGAAAATTAACTGGTAGTGGTGATCTGAAGGTATCATTTGTTTTTAAACGTCAAATCCTTAATATTTTTAATAGTTCTAATTAGTTTTAACTTACAATTATTATCAATATTTATTAGAGTTAGGTAGGTACCTACCATTTTGGCATATACATATTTCATTTTACTTGGAAGTAATTATATTACTCTTGGTTAACAAATTCTTGACT
Source organism: Monochamus saltuarius (assembly GCA_025584915.1). NCBI lineage: Eukaryota > Metazoa > Arthropoda > Insecta > Coleoptera > Cerambycidae > Monochamus > Monochamus saltuarius. The sequence goes on from CM046722.1 coordinate 12,765,622, forward strand.
CAAATTTTGATATTATAAGATTTTGTAACATTGAAGACTATTTTTATGGCGGAAAGTAGTAAATCTCGATTAACTTAAGTTCATTTTAGGTTAGTTGGGTATGCCCATAATAAAAAACAATTTTTTTTTGAAGTCGTGTGACTTCTTAATCGGGCTCTTTTGGACTAAGCTAAGTCTGTCAAAATCGCTGGGTCCTATTACTTTCCGGACACCCCGTATAGGTATATTTTTTATGTATTTTTATCGATTGATACTCGTGGGACCCGTCTGGCCATTTAAAAAATTACGAAACACTAAAACGGAGAATAGCCAGACGCAGAGCCCTGAAAGCTCCAGAGGATATGCCTCCGCGAGCATTGATTGAGCTGCAAATTTGAATTTGAGAGGCAAGGAAAATAATAAATGTGACAAAAGCACGAATACGAGCTGAAATATATGTTTTATCACCTACATTCACGGACTTTTATGCCGATTTTCATTCGATTGAACACTAAAAAACGAATAAAAGTTGTATAAGGGAATCTATGAAAAGGTAAAAAAGCTAAAACAGGTTCCGCAGATTTATGTATTAAAATAGACACGTCTCCGGAGCCTGACCCTTGTCACTGTTAAATGGACAAAGTACGAAGGCGCATTTGGCTTTCTTATTTAATTATATTCATGCCTCATTCATATTTACGCAATGAGAAAAAATGTGGTAAAATTTTTTAAGAAACTTTTGTTAAATTTGCTGCCTTCCTTGAATATTTTATACTGTAAGTAAGTAATGGAATGATAGCTTGTGACAGAAGAATCTCATTTTAAACACTTCAAATCTATTTTTTTATGAAAACAATTTTATATATGTATGATTACTATAATTGCGGTAAGAATTTAGACGAGTTACGTCATACAAACAAATGAATAATTCTTTCACATTTTCATCAAAATATTTCAGAAACTGCAACTGAAATAAAACTATATACATACGAAGCCACTTGGTATATAGGTATGTTAGTTTTGACTCAAAACCACGTATTCTATCACCTTCAAAAATTATTGTTTTTAATGCGACAAACTATCAAATATTATGTTGACAATACAAACAATTGCGTGACGTTAGCTGTGACGTAAGTTGTCTGAATTCTTGCTGCAACTATATCTTCATAAAGGTGTGAAGGTACGAACACATATGCTCTTTTATTTCCAATCAGTATTGTTTAACTGTTGAATTCATTTATAAATAAATAATTCTGGAAGGGGATAGCAAACAACCGGGATTATTATCAAGTTCGAAACCGATTTGTCTGGTGGCACCGTTGACGAATAACCGTGGCTGTTTGCTACAATTTTCTCAGGTAGAATTCAATGCAAGTCGGGGATTAGCTCGCAGGATACCTAGTTGTTTCCTGAAATTCCTCATTTGCAAATACAAATATCGTAATCGCCGATAGCCGTACAGGTCCGAGACTCTCATGATAGGCACAGTACCTATTTATACACCTAAGTTGATCGTTCTCAGTTTGTCGCTGAATCTAGGTCCAGTATGGTACATCCCGCGTAATTTGGAAGTTTCTTGTTCAAACTAATGTAATTTGTAAGTCAGTATTACATACTTACATACAGAGTCACCCATTTGAAACATGACTCCTCTCCAAAAGTTTTATTTGTTGATCTATTTTAAAAGACTTTTTTCAATAATATACCTTCAATAATACCACTCTCGTGCTAAATTTCATAACCAAAATTAGATTTTCAAGGTCTACTTTGAATTTTCTTCAATAGCAGAAAAGTAGTCTTAGGACAGAAATTTTGCACACATACTCAGTTTTTCATTCCGAGAAACTTTTCTTAATAACATTTTGTTAGAAACAGTATTTTTCTGATGAAAAAAATCAGTTCTTTATAAATTATTACTCATATCGATTTTTCAAATTATTTAAACAGTTATGAACCATTTTTGAGTGTTGGTATAATCCATAGCTTCTTGTATTATATCTTAAATTTCTAAAATAGCGGTAGGTCTATTTTTATAAACACTATTATTTCAATAGCCCCATAAAAATGTGTCAGGTGGTGTCAAGTTTGGACTATTCGCTGGCCATAGTATGGTACCGTCATGAAAATTTAAACAGCCAATATTATTTAGATCTTTGTGACCACAAAGTAAATGATCGACTGGATGATATATCAGCAAGATCGAGATCCACCACATAATGTAAGATAAGTTACGGAATATTTTAATAACAGTTATATATGATTAAAATTTGACTGACCACTGATGCATTTTTGTTTTGTCATTTATGGTTGTATGATTCGCTCTTTTGGCACTTGCTGTTGAAAAGGAAATTTCCAGGTTATGTTTATGAAATTAACGAGGGAAAATAGATAAATAGTAGGCTAGTTTATATACTATCAAAAGAATTGGCTATTTTGTGTTACCAGAATGATTGTTTTTGTTCTAGCTATCTAATTTGGTCTAGTTAGAGCTAACCAAAGAAGAAATGCTATTTCAGTGTCTTTGAATAGTAGTAAGTAAATTAACCAAACGAGAGGGTTCCACAATATTAATGAACATTTTATAAACTTCCATTAATATAGTGGAATATGCATTTTCTATCAAAATAACTAACGGTTCAGTTAGTTTGTATAGTAACTAGTTATTGTACTCTTTGATTGCGGGCACAGGCGGCAGAAACAGAGCCCAAACATCGTAGTAAACATGCGTTGGTTCTACATATTTACTTTTAAATATATTTATAATAATAATAATAATAAATTCTTTATTTCCATTAGACAATTTACACAATGTATTGGAATAGTCCACAAAAATAAAAATCTACATAAAATTGTATAATACTATACACGTACGCATAAAATAACACTACCATAACAAACATTCTGGAGTAAAGTATTCTCAATTTGCATATTAACTTTAATATGGGCAAAGTTTGAGTTCAGAAGGCAATCTATTATATATTTTAAGACCAACATAATTGGGTGAGCTGCAAGTAACATTTAATCTACAATAAGGCACGTAAAAATTATTCTTTTGTCTTGTATTTATAGTATGGATATTGTCGTGTTTGATAAACTTATGCTGATTGTTATGTATATATATGCAAAGTTCATATATCAACTAACAAAAGATGACAGATGAAACATCACTCTCAATGTCTTTTTTTGTGCAATAAAAACATTACTTGACATTGTAGATAGTCCCCAAAAACATATTCCGTACCGCAGTCGAGATTCAACTTCAGCATAATACAAATTTATTAGTTGATTAATGTTTAAAACGGTTCTAAGATTTCTAAATTAATAAATTACGGAATTTAATTTCATAACTATATGCTCACAATGAGGTTTCCACGTTAAACATTCATCAATATAAAGACCTAGAAATTTAACACTCTCTGCATGCTTTGCCACACAATTACTGTTTACATGTAGATCAAGTCCCCTACAAGTCTTTTGCCAATTATGAAACTTTAATGCTAATGTTTTTTTCAGAATTTAAAAAAGCCTATTTTCACAAAACCATGCATTGAGTTCATACATAACATATTGTTACATTTATTTTGCAGCATATCATTCTCTTTATCAGATAGCACTACAGAGATATCGTCAGCATTTATAGTAAGTTTTACAGAAGATGACAAATCATTGATATCATTAATATACAGCAGAAACAGGATCGGGCCCAATATGGAACCCTGTGGTACACCTACATTAATAACTGCTGATTGTGAGTTAACAGAAGAGTTATGGTTGGAAATAGCAACTACAAATTTAATTAGACTTAAATATTAATCTACACGTTGTAAATATTCAGCATTGTATTCATATAATACGAATATTCAGGATTCAAGTAATCATGTATCCTTTTTTAAACAGAGAAATTAGTATTCATGAATTTAATACTTTTTCTGTATTCATAACCAGTTCTGCTTGTTTCTAACCGATTTATATTTATTTTTACACAAAGTTGTGGTTAGACTGTGTTCTACTAGTAAATGAAAACATGTACATAATTAGCTCTTGAGAACAAAAAAGGTTATTAAAATGGCAGTTGTACAGAGAAGCAAAACATTACCAGGGTCTGCTTCACGTGTCCTACATTTAATAACAAAGTTGCTTCCTAATCCATTACATTGTACCTGGGTTCGCCGTTATTGCTGTACAAGAAACATTTTGCGGTGTTTGTGTTTGATATTGGCGGTCAGTTGTGAGGGAAGCCAGACCGCTCGCTGTATTTACCTTGGAGAACAATATATCACACTATCGATTCGAGCCACCTAGTGCGTTGAACTATCCGGAAAGAAACGGCTTAGAAAATCTACAATATCGGACTTATTAAATTACTAAAGTTCATCTAAATATGCTTGGCAGTTGAACTACCTGGGATTGGTTTATCAGATGAGGTCTAACTGCGATTTAACTAAATCGAGTTCGGTCATTAATGATAGATGTACAGCATCCTGCTTGCAGGACAGATATGGTTTATTTGAATACTTTGAAAAACGTAATTTTTTAGGGTTTTGCATATGTCGACAGGACAAATTTTACAACAGTTTAAACTTACATATTATGAGCTTGAAGTATATTCTGTAACCCTCGCTGTAGATATTATTATATAATTTTATTCCTAAGTAACTGGCAAATTTTAAAGACAAAGCCTACTACCAAAGTTTCCTGAATAAATATAAGTTACACCACTCTCTGTCGGTACTTTGATGTTTTGAGATCAAAGCCGTACAGCCGCACGTAAATACTGTCGCAAAAAATGGCCAATTACGAGGGACTTAAAAAGCAGTTTCTTTGCAATACAAAGTTAAATTAAATACGTTGCTCAACTTACAGTATAAAATTAAAAGTTTTTATAAATATTAAGTATACATTGTGAAGTATAAAAGTATACAGTGATTCAGAGTTTATCAAAAAAAAAAATGAATGCACAGAGAACATTTACAAATATAACTTTGTAAAAAAATGTAAAAGGGCTGTTCGAACATTTAAAATTACAATTTAATTACAGTTCTGCACAGTACTGAAAACTAATCCACTGTAAAACACACCCTTGCACAGGGCAAGAGATGCAGTAGGCGGCCGACATGGCGGCAAAGTGTAATAAAAAATTAATGGATAAAAAATTTTCCAAGGTAAGGAATACATAAAATTTTATATCAGCAAATTCAACTGCTTTTGCCACTATTGTAATTGTTAATTGACATACCTGATGATACAATAACTGCTCCAAATTTTGTCGACCTACGTGTAAAAACTTTTTGGCCCATTTTACCCAATTTCTACAAACTAACAGAAATATTAATCAACATGACTCTTGATTAGAAAAGTATAAACTATGTTTACAATAATAGATTCGTAACATATCTTGTTATTGAAACATTTGTAGAAATACCACTAATAATAGAAATAATATTACATCAGTTTGTACATAGTTTCTGTAGCTGATTTGAATTAACTTACTTTTCATATTTTTGTGCTAATATATTTTATTGATGTTATTTGCATTTTGAATTGCTTTTGGTGTGCGTTTCTGTTATAAAATGTGACTTGTTATTCTGTTGCCCCACCTGTAATTGATACACTGTAGGTTGGTGAAGTCTAAAATGAAATGAAATTAAACAAAATAAAATAAAATAATTGAATACGTTTTCAAGTGTTTATATTCTACTTTATAGAAACACGTTTTTAGCAGAGAATTTTTGTTGTGCCTTATTATCGAAATTAATTAAAATGAATCGAGGCAGACCATCGGGCCGAATGCAATAAAAGACGGAGTGAACGGTTGAAATATTAAACCGCTTATAAAATTCGATGATCGAAAATCTATCCGGCAGGCAGAGATAGGATAAATGAATGAAATTATCAAACAATAGTTAATTATCCATCTAATAGGATTAGAATGCCAAATTCTTACGCTTCACTTGCCAAGTCAGCCGAGAAGTAAGAAAACTAATTTACAAACTCGGTGCTAATTTGATTTAAATTAAGTTAAGCGAAAAGCGATTTCTATAATAGCTACGAATGAAAATAAATCACCGATTTACCACCCGACCAATAATTGCTCTATTTGTGTATTTATACGATACCTAACTCTGCTGACTGATTCATTCTCATTGTCTGCCAACTTAATGGTAATCTACTGTACTACCCGTTTTACTGCAACATTTAACAAAATATCGTTTCGGCAAGTAAACAGATTAATACAGTTTTGGTATGTAACTGCAAACTTGAATAACATTTTCCTTTTTACCTATTCTCGATTCAATCTAAATGCTGAAATAATTGGAAGAAATGTTGAACACTGTTGTAATTGGAAGATACAATTATTACTCTGACGGCTAATGTCCAGACGGCATTGAATTTTACCCAGAAGTCAGCCAATGTCAGCGGTGCCATCATACCGGTTTCGAGCTGGTTAGCTCTCATCAGTATATGGCATAAATGATATAACCGAAAACTAATGCTGGCTGTTTGTGTCTGCCAAACCCGATACAAGGAAACCTGAGTTCACGTGATGTAGTACGAAGCAATATCTAGTAGGATATAGCAGTCCGAACAACAAGCAACTTACCATACTGCACGTACCATTGATGCATTTTACTTACTTAATTCTAAAATTATCCTAAACTCCATGTAATGAAGCAAATAAAGTTAATAGGCTTAGGTGTGGTGGCCGACTATGAACCGGGAGAGAGTGGCCTGCTTAGGCATTACCCATGCGATGAGGACGACTCCAACCGCCGGCGCTGCTTTGCAGTTTCTGCTGGGGTTGCCACTCCTCGCAACATGGAATATAAGAGAGGCGATGGTGACCTATCTGAGAATAGGGGATGCGGGCAGTTAGAAAACAGAAGGATTACTGAAGCGGCGGATAGATTAAGGTTGAAAAGGAAGTATACTCCTAGCGTCCCCTCGAGAGAACAGTGGGAGCAGGTAGAGGATATATTCCCCTTGGTATATTACACCGGTGAGTCCAGGGTAAATGAGTAGTCTGATGCAGGAATATACCTGGAAAATTGGGATATCCAGCAGAGTTGTTTACTGGGTATATACGCCACGGTCTTCCAAAGACAGAGGTATTTGCTGTTTTGATGGTAGCAAGCAAGCAAGTAAGAAATTGTGTGGATGAGAAAATCCTCATCAGTTCTGACAGGCTGCACTCATGACCCTTAGCTCTTCAAAGACGAGATCTACTTTCGGTCAGGAGTGTGGAAATGCTCTGGAGTCTCTGGCCAGACAGAGAGTGGTGGAGTTGGTCTGGGTTCCGGACCATAAGCGAATCCCTGGTAATGAGAAGGCTGATCAGTTAGCTTGTTTCGTGTCTGGAGCGCCAGGTCAGGAATCCGAACCATTATTAGAATTGCGCGAGATAGTATTAATAGCGCCCTTAATAAATTACTATCAAATATTCGGATGGAATTTAAGAAGGAATTGAGGATGTAGACAGCGCCATGATTTTTTGGATGGACCCAACAGATCTAGGATGGTGTCGTGGCTGTTGAACCTCAGTCGAAGATCCCTGAATCAAATGGTGGGGGTTCTGACAGGTCATTGCAGACTTAAAAGGCATCTATATTTGATAAGAATAGAGGAGGATCTTTTATGCCTGAAATGTGGAGAAGAGGAGTTCACTTTCTAAGGCACTATGCGGCTTTTGGGAGACTAAGACATAAGATCTTTTGCGCCGAGGAGCTGTAAATGGAAGAGATGAGGGACCTGTAATGGATAAAGACTCAGTCAGTTCAGTGTCGGGTAGGTTCGAGGAGGCAAAAAGTTACCACTTGTGGCCTAATTGCCATTCTGTTGCCGCCCTATTATACTACTAATACTATTACTACCCGATACCTACTCATTTAATACTGGACAAACGCCATACATAGTTGTTTTGCTATTTTTAGCACTATCACGGAGACTCATTTAACAGTTGTTTTCTAATTTAACATGAATATAACCTTTTAATGATGACCTACATTATCAACATTATGTACAAAGAAAGGCATCGGGCGAATGATCATCATGGTTTAGATAAAAAGGGAGAAAGTCTAGTTCTCATAAAATCGATAAAATATTATTAAAAACTCTTAATTATTGCGGATATTTAGAGAGCATTGGCAGAGACAGAGACTTTAGAGAATTCCATAAGACAAAATCTAAGTACCTAATGTCACCACCACTTCAAATTAATAGATGACGGTTTCATGCGGTCAGGTACATAGCGCCATCTCGTTGCAACAAATATCTTTAAGGTTCATACCAACCACCATGGGCCATAAATAATTGGTTATAAGTGCCCGACTTCTTTAACCAGTTACAGCCTATCCTAATTTTGTTAAGACATGACTAGAGTAATAAGAAAATTTTGAGTGCTGTACTGTATTGAGCATATATTTATAACCGTGTAGTAAAGTAGTCACACTTGAAATTCGTAAGGAATTCTCATATAGACTTTATTTTATGACATCATGTATCTATTACACAAGTGTTAAGTAAGCCATGTATGTTATCTCAATTACAACATAGAAATTCCTGGATATGTTATTGTTTGGCTGCAACGTTTTTTTTTTAATTAGAATTGTAATGTTACCGCTTGCGTGACGGTTAATCCCGCCTACATTTGCTATTATATAAAATATGAGTTTAATTATACATACTTTACGACCAGATATTTCAAGATTGCCTTTCCTTTTATCCTGATAGTGGACATGTACTAAAATTTAAATTAAGTGAAGGAGGACTGAATGAATTAAAAAAATTATATTTATAAACAACTATAGTAAGTACAAAAATACAATTTTTATTGATTTAGCGCACACACAAACGTATAAAAAGGTTTTGTATTGATGTCTTAAGATACAGGGTGTTACAAAAAAGCAAGTCATCTCGCTAACTGCATATTCCTGGCGGCAAAATATGACGATTTGACTCTACTCAGATATATACAAAAATGCCTCCCTTAAAAGATACAGGGTGTTAAAGTTCAACTATTAAAATAGTTTTTTCGCTATAATTTCTTCAGGTTTTTACGTATGACTTGTTATTAACCAAATCCTTCTAGGACATTTTTGTATCTCTACAAAATATAAAAGTGATACGTGAAAACATTACGAATTTATAGTGAAAAAACAATTTTAAAAGTTCAACTACGTATCTGTTAAAGGAGGCATTTTTGTATATAGGTATATATGTATATATGTATAGGTAGTATATGTTAAATGATTACAAAGAATTCAAGAATACTGACTAGAGAGGAAACTTTTCTGAGAGATACGTCCCCTGACATATTTTTAATGATCAAGGTAAGTTGTCTCTCTTCAAATGTAAAATAAAATGTACCTATATTGTCATAGAGAAGAGTTATGTAACAGTAAATTATATTCAGAATTTAGAGAAAACTTTGCTAGTGACTGTAAAAGAACCCAAGGCTAAAATACAGCGCAAATTTACTATAATTGATAATGAAAACAAGTCACCAAGATATTCGGGTATACAGGGTCTGTGAAAGGTTGGGAAATATTGGAGCTGGAGACACTGGTGACCAAAAAAAGTCGATTGAGCCAAATATGCGTTATCCAAATGTTGCTTGTTTCAAATATACAGGGCGTTCAATGCTAGAATTTTATTTTATAGGATTATTTCGAAAACTTTTACTCCTAATGACTTCAACAGGGTATACCTTTTTCAGATAGAACAGGTAGGAGAATCGATTGTTTCTATAGCCAGATGGATACACTAAGCTGAAAAAAGCTCTGCCATTTAAAAGAAATGTGATGTGCCATCAGTAGCGCCCTCTACTAGTGTCAAAAAACATAATTGTGCCAATTTTGTTTTTGGTTTTCAGGTTTCGAAGTTATTGAGATATTTCAAATTAAAATTCTAGCATTGAACGCCCTGTATTATTGAAACCAGCAACATTCGGATAAGGCATATTTGGCTCAATCGACTTTTTTTGGCCACCAGTATCTCCAGCTACGAGATCTCCCAACCTTTCACATAATACTGAACATTGACGTTTATGTATATTATAACAATAATAAATGCTTCAAGGAAATGGTTGGAAAAAATACGTTGGGTCAGATTCCGTACAAAATAGCAAAGTATCTTATTACCAAACCCAAAGGAATATATCAGGTATTGTTTTCAGCCTGGAGCAGGTATAACTAATATTAAGCGCCAAGAACGTTGGAAATCAACCACTGTTGTTGAATTGACAGTTCAGTGTCCAACAAAGTGGAGATAGCAAAACATATATTGGTATGCCTTCAACTAGTAGATGTTGCTAGTGCTACTGAAGTTACAAGAAGTAGTCCTGCAGAATAAGCACAAAATGGACAGGACAAATTCTGACCTAATATTTTTTATAAGTAATACCGTTGTACCGTAGACTAAAAATTAAATATATAATTATTATTTGTATGATTCAATTTTAATTTACTGTTTGTAGTTCCATATCTTTTTTGATAAAATGTGGTACACAAAATGATATTTCCCTTCAATAAAAATAGAGTACACACCATTAGTTAAAGGAGAGTGAATATTTACTGCATTACAGTAACCACAGTAATTAACGCCCGAGGGCGTTAATAAGGCACTTGGGAGTTAAAGTGATACTTATCGCTCGAAAAAATTGACTATATAAAGTGCAATTTTACACCCAGCTGCGCATAAACGATTTTTTCATTATGTCGTACTAGAATATAAATTCTGTATAATTAATAACCTCGACAGTTGTAGATAAAACGTTGTACGCAATACGCGGGATACTATATTACCGAACTTATGTGATTATATGACTCAGCCTACGGCTTCGTTGTACAAACTTCACATGCGTACGGTAATAAGGTCTATATCCCACTTACTGTGTAAATAACTATTAATTGATAGTGACATAATGTAGGCGGCTCCGCAGATTAAATTAAAAAAAACATTAGCAAGTTGTCACAGAGTCTATAAGCCTTAAGCGTACAGGGTGATTCAGAACTAATTAAAAAAAAACAATGTACTGGGGGCTCTTATAAATACAATTTTGTAAAAAGTAATTAAAGAAGGCAGTTCGAAAATGACTTAAAAATGCGCTTCTGCACCTGAGCTTTTGCAATCTTGCGCAAGGCAAAGAATGAAGTCGACGGCGACAAAGTATAATAAAAAATGAATGGACAAAAAATTCGAAGAATTTCCCAAGGAAAGAAATAAATTAAATTTTATAACACCTATTTTATATCAGCCAATTCAACTACTTTTGCCGCTATTGTTATTATTAATTAGTAAAATTAATTTGTGGTTTTAATTACGTAATAAAATAAAAATTCAAAACTTTGTCGACCGACGTGTAAACACATTTGGGCCCATCTTGTCCCACTTTCTACTAACTAACACAAAAGTTTCTGGTTCTTGTCCGTTTTGAAGTCGTAAGTTATTGGTCATTGCACTATCGCGGTGAAAGTAGCTGCATCTGCCTACAGACGAGAAGCTGCTAAAGCATTATGTCTTACTTCACTGTGAATTAAAACAACATCCATCAACTCCGAGTTGCTATACACGTAAGCCATTTTTGGCACTTGAAAAACTAATGTGTGCACTATCGCAACACCGATAATATTAAAATAGAATTTCAGTATTCGGACTAGGTGGAGTGAGAGCGCAATATGCACATTGCATAACGCTGAACTACAGTAGCCAGCGATGTAAAGGTCGAAAATACAACTAATAACTTTTTCTTCGAAACTATCTATCTTACATTCCTCCTGTATAAAAATAAGAATTGACTATACACGTGTCACGTTATAACATTTACTTCACTCTGATGTAAGCGCTGCTCCTCCAGCGTACTGTTTCCAAACTTTGAGCTCCGCGCCAGGTAATGCCACATGCAAATGATGAAATTAAGTTTGTAGTTCGACCAATATAACTGTCAAATTCAGACTAAATGCTCCTGGTGTACCAAAACCCGAACCAGCCGTAATATTCGCATTCCGATTATTAGAAAATTGCATAAACGTACCCGAAGTTTGTGGCCAATAAAACATCGGATCAGTCGTAGGGCCATCATAAACTAGGTTCAAAAGGTAGGTAATGTTTTAGTGTCTAAGTAAATGAAATTGCTTTGCCTTAATAGCTTCTCCGAGAGATCCCCATGGTGTGTTCCTGTATTTTATAGTTTTGGGAAAGGTAGGTTTGAGATATTAATCCTTTATATTGTCCGCGGAACATGCATGGATGCGGACAATATAATATACCTTGTTTATGTTCACACATAAAATGGCGTCTAAAAAAAATCTATACAGGGTGTTCAGTAAAAAATGGGCTATACGTTAAAGCTAGTTTCCTTAGACAATTAAATCAACTTAGCTTAGTACAATTTTCCTTCATTAGAAAGTTATTAGGATTCTCTCTTTTATATAGTGATATATAATACAGGGTGTTAAAAAAAGAGTGTAAAATATTTAAGGAGGTAATAGTATGAACCAAAATAAGCATAAATGTCTCAATAAATATGGGTCCGCAAAGCAACGGTTGCGGAGATATGGAATGTTTTATGTTTTTTAGCCCCTTTTTTTATTTTGTAAAATCGTTGTGTATTTTCTTATAATAGTTGATTGATGTTTAGTGAAATAAACAGTACGTATTTGACAGTTGTTCTCAGTGCACAAGTTTTCTTTTGCTATGGCTGGTTACTCTAACGCAGAATTAACAGACATGCATTTCATGTATGGTCGTGCTAATGGGAATGCCACCGAAGCGCGACGTCTTTATGTTGACGCTTATCCAAATCGCCAGATTCCTTCACAACGCATGTTTGGAAGAATTCACCAAAGATTGCGTGATACCGGTTCCTTGAGCAAACAGTGCTATTTATCCATAAGACCAAGGTCGGTATCCACTCCTAGAGCAGAAGAAATTCTAGCAATGGTAGAGCAGAATCCAGGTACGAGTGTGCGGAGAATATCAGCCGAGGTAGGAATTAGTGGTCCTCTTGTTTGGAGAATCCTTCACGAGCAACTGCTTTATCCATACCATGTGCAACGAGTACAGGCCTTAAATCCAATAAATGATCATCAAGCGCGTGTGGGGTTTTGCCGCTGGTTTCTACGTCATGATGCTGAAGACCCTCGTTTTCTTGCACACATTCTTTTTACTGATGAGGCCGGGTTCACAAGAAATGGAGTTTTTAATTTTCACAATACGCATATTTGGACCGACGAAAATCCTCAGGCTCTAATAGAATCCGGACATTAGGCACGTTTTTCATTAAACATTTGGATGGTTATTGTAGGTGACAGTTTTCTAGGTCCTGTTGTTTTACCAAACCGATTAACAGGCGCTGCTTACCTCAACTTTCTGCAGAACACACTGTATGAGTTTTTGGAAGACATTCCTTTGAATCAGAGGCAACAAATGTGGTTCCAGCATGATGGTGCTCCAGCTCATTTTTCCATGGCCGTTAGAGAGCATTTACATCAAACTTTTCCACATAGATGGGTAGGGCCGGACCTGTTTTATGGCTTTCAAGATCGCCTGATCTGAACCCTCTAGATTTCTTTGTTTGGGGATATTTGAAGACATTAGTGTATGGTACTCCTGTAAATAGCCTGGAAGAGCTGCAGCTACGGATTAATCAAAAGTGTCAAGAAATCCAAACCAAGGTGGGTGTTTTCGAAATAGTTCGAATATCGTTGAGACGAAGATGTTGTGCCTGCTAGGAAATGGACGGAGGTCACTTTGAACATCTTCTGTAACTTTGGTTTTTGTTTGTTAAAAGGTTCCTTTGTCGGTTTATTCCTAATAAAATAAAATGTTTGAATAACGAATAGTGGTCCATATCGCCGCAACCGTTACTTTACGGACCCATGTTTATTAAGACTTTTCTGCTTATTTTGGTTCAAACTATTAACTCCTGAAATATGTAACACTCTTTTTTAACACCTTCTATAGCTTTCTGATTGGATTTCATTCCATGCCTATGTAAAAAATAAAATCTTACTTAGGTTGATCGAAGCCAAAGATTACGCGTACACACCATAGAGGAAAATCCAACTGACTTAATGCACAATCGGACCCTACGCGATCACGAGCTGGAAAAAAAAATACTAAGACGTTAGTGTTTCAGTACAGTAGCATTGTCAGTATCATTTGCTGTAAAAGTATATCTCGTGTTGTTCAATGGTATACACTAATGTCTTTAAATCCTGACTTCTAGGAGGCTATAGCTAATTCATTTATTGGGAAGAGAAAGTGACAAGAATTGTCACACTTCTCGATAAAAATGAAGCCATATTATATCGAGCTCGATAAATAATACATACCATCCTAAGCATTAACTGAATATTTTTGTTGAAAATGAAATTGTTTAATGCATAAGTATAATATCTCTAACTTACTGACCATGGTTTAAAATACTATGCAATCATAGAAAAATTTATTATTTCGATCGTTTCGGGATAGCACTCATCTTCAACAAAATTTCTTTTATCTGAAGATGGGTGCTATCCCGATAAAAGCTATTGCCAATGAAAATTAGACGTACCGTGATGAAAATAAATTGTATACACGTTGTATGCATCTGGTAGCAAATGTGCCTCGTTTCATGCCTTGTAATCCTGGGAAAGCAATCGACTTCGTAAAATTCTCATATGCAAAAAGCCCTCATTATTTCACATTTTCATGGGAGCGCTTTTCAGTCCTTCCGCTCATGCTGCGACATAAATTTTATTTATTTTGTCGCGGAAGGGCGGCCTTCGGCTGATCGAAGGCGCAACGATTCGTCGTATTTTAATTTTATTCATGACGTGAGTTAACAGAAGCCTTAGTACGCTCAGCTAGAACTGGGTCACTGAAGGCTAGAACGGCCGTAAACGATGGCGATATTTCAGCGATACATTCCGAGCCGTCTAGATGCCGAAAGGGCACACTCACAATTCAGTATGCCGACGAAATTCGCCTGTACACTTAAAGCTTGGCTTATTCATCTCTGTTGTCATATTTGCTGATCTACTTCTTTCCTACTTTTTGGTGCAAGTCTTAATGTTAAGAACATCAGGTTTGTAGTCTAATAAATGAGGTTTATAAATTACAATTTGCAGCGTGATTTAGAAGTTCTCTAAAAAATAATTTTTGAATGTACAGGGGACTCATTTAGAAACTAACACAAATGTTTCTGCTTCTCGTTCGATTTGAACTCGTAAGTTATTAGCAGCAACTATGATACGTTTGCGTAAATCATCAATAGTGCTCACTTCAGTGCAATATACTTAATTTTTTAAATATCACCACAAAAATAAGTCCAAATTATTTAAAGTCAGATCGTGGTAGCCAACGTACCGGTCCTCCTCCTCCAATCCCATGGCATTAATATTTGGTCATGCTGTACATGGTATGGCTATAATTGAAGCTCGTGTAAGATACGCCACACTGCTGCAATATGCCGTGGACATCTTTTCCACGATTTGGTTGGAAATTTTAGCGTCACGCCTAGGTTTGCACAACACTTGCACTCACTGCACAGCGTTGTAAAAGTAGCTAGCAGCTTGAACCGCAGAGTCCAATTTGTCTTACAATGTTTACAAATCGTATAATTTTTTTCCAACATATGATGTACCGCAAGGCACCAATTTAGGTCCGCTTTCGTTTCGTTTCTATAAAAGACTTGTGTTCCATTATTGATTGTCCTTATTTAATATCTGCTGATGACTAAGACTTATTCTGAGATTGATACCGTATCGCAATATGTTTATATCCAAAATCAGTTATTTAAAATTGACCATTGGTGCCGGATTAACAACCTTGGTATGAATGTTTTAAAATGTAAAATCATGACCTACACGAGGAAACCATCAGTTGTAAATTTAAATTATACTTATGGCTCATGCTACCTTTACAAAGGTGTGATAGTACTAAAGATTTAACTGTTACGTTCGATGACAAACTGACATTTGCTGTCCATATTAAAAATGTTGGAGCCGCAGCATCTAACAGCTGGGATTTATTATTAGAAATTGTAATAGCTTCAACATCAAAGCATTAATTTATATTATATTTACTTTATGTCAGATCCAGACTTGAAAACTGTAGTGTAGTATGGTCTCCTATTTATAACATATATAACCAAGGTTTGGAAAGAGTACAGAGGAAATTTTTAAATTTTCTATACTTTAAATGGCATGGAATCCATTTAGAGATACTGATTATTAGCTACTTTTAAATAAATTTGATTTTCACTCACTAGAGATTCGAAGACTGCAGATAAGATTGAAATTTATTTATTTCCTTACGCATAATAAAATGGATTCTCCTAATTCATTACAAAAAATATATCATATTGCAACTCGCTGTCATTTTACTTTTTATCTGCCTCCTGCAAATTCTAACCTTCTAATTAAAACACCCATTTATAATATGTTTCTTTACTTTAATAGAATTACTGATTCATGTGACATTAATATTGATATCCTAAATGTAATGGTGGATAAAGCTGGTGGCTTTGGTACAGTAACTATAGCAATCGTTACATGTGTTTACTGTTACTAGTAATACACAATAATTTTTTATGTAACTGTCAATTCCATTATATGCATCTAGTATGTTGTAATGTACTGAATATTTTCTTTTTTTTTCTTTTATGTCTTGTGTTACTCACATTATTATATCCTCTAAACTATATGTATAATAATATTGTCTTATTATTGGAGAAATCTGTTGAACAATAAATGTGTTTATTATTATTATTAGATCTTATCATTTAGACGTCTCAAATCACCAGCTATTCTATGTACAATTCGGTATAGGACCCTGGAATTTTTAATTAAAAATATATTTTGAACAATTTACTTTGTCCATTGCCGTCAATGACATCTGATAGATCTGCGGATTTGCCCTACGAAAAAATGCGAGGGCCTTAATTACGATTCGTAGCTAACAACGCATTGGAGATCCCTAAAAATGCGGCGCATGACCTGCCTTGATGTGGCGTAGTGATCCGGAATACATTTCCGAAAATGGTTGATGGGAGGCTTAGCGATGGGCCGGGTCGTGTACATACACTGTTTCCTTGTTCGGTAGTTAATTAACTTAAGCTCAGACATATTATCAGAAACTTGTATGGCTTTAGTTGCACCAGGTACAACGTTATAGTTTTGACCTCGCAGTCATGTATGTTGTAATAAAGTGAGCGGCGTTTTGGTGCTTCAGTTCATAGTTAAAATAAGAAAACCATTTATGGAGCCGAAACCTGTGCACTACCTAGGAAATTAAGGAATTTTACTTATACAGGGTGATTAAACTTATCTAAAAATTTTTTTTGAATATACAGGGCAGTCTTACAAATACAATTTTGTAAAAAAATCATAAAGGGCAGTTCGAAAATTATTAAAAAATACACTTATGCATAGCACTGGTAACTGGTCTACTATAAAACTTGACCTTGCGCAAGGCAATGCAATCAGTCGGTGACCAGCACAGCGGCAAAGTGTAATAAAAAAATGAACGGACAAAAAATTGAAAGAATTTCCTAAGTAAAGAAATATATAAAATTTTTAATACCTATGTCCGCCGACGTATAAACACATTTGGGCCCGTCTTCCTGTTTCCATCTTGCCCGTTTTGAACTCGTAAGTTATAGGCAGCAGCTATGATACGTTCGCGTAAATAATAACTAATATCCGCTTGTGCGATACATTCCCTAAATTCATTCACTAAATATCCCTACAAAAGAAGTCTAAAGGATTTAAGTCAAAAGTTCGTGACCGCCATAGTACAGTTCCTACTCGTTCAATTTCAGTAACGTACTCCCGAACATTTTGTTGAAAATGAAGGGAGCACCATCGTGCAAGAACCACATTCGGAGTTGGAAAGCTAAGGGCACATATTTAAAAAATTCAGGTAGATTATTTTGAAGGAATTCAAGATACTGAACCCCAATCATTCAATTTGGTAATATGAATCATCCAGTCAAGTGATCATCGAAAATCCCTGCCCAAACATTTAAGGAAAAGCATTGTTGAAAATGAATTCGTTGAATCGCGTGCAGATTTTCAAAATCCCAAACAAGAGTATTGTGAATGTTATACATCCCATTTCTTGTAAAAATAGCTTCATTTGTAATTAACAAGGCAGCTGCAAATCTGGGATTTTGAACATTTTACAGCAATCATTTACAAAATCTAATTAGTAAGAGACAATCCCTTGGTATTAATGCTCGAACACGCTGTAGATGGGACGGATATAATTGTGACTCGTGATTGATATGCCACACTGTTGATTGCGACATTCCTTATACTTGTTGACCGATTTGCCTAGAACTTATTCGGAGATTCTCTTAATGTCTCTAAAATGTTTCTCAGCTGCTGCAATACGCCGTTGACGCCCTGATTTGGATGCAAATTTCCCGTATCACGCCCGCATTTTATCAGGGTAGAAGTAGTTGATTCTGGCACATATCTACCAGGAAACCGTTCAGCATTCAGACGGGAAGCTACTAAAGCATTTTGTCTTACGTCGCCATAAAATAAAACGATGTTTATCTACTCCTAGTTGCTATACATGTAAGCTTATTTTTGATACTAATGTAAACATTAGTGCAAAAACATTAATACTATAATCGGATTTCAGTAGTCGGAATCACCTGCATTCCGATGATGCTAGAGACTACAGCTTTGTGAAGGTTCAATTATTTTTTTCTCGTAAATTATACGAATTTTACAAAATATTTTCGTACGATATTGACTCCACTTTTTATGACGCATTTATTAGCAATTTTCTTTTGGGTAAGTTGTGATTAAATGGATATACAGGGTGTTCCATTTTATGTTTAGGTCATATTTTAAAAGAGACATCCTGTAGAGAAATTAGAAGTACGTCACTAACACAAAAAAATCAACTATTCTCTGAGATACGAACAATCCCTTAAATGTATTTGGGACACACTGTATATAAAGTTGGATGTCCTTTAATTCGACAGCAAAAAAAAAATAATAATAATTTGAAAAACCTGTAGCCAACTGTGAAATGTTTCAGTAATGGCAGGATTGTTAATAACAATGTTTGTAAGTATATTTATGACCAAATAGTTTTAATCTTTAGAAATATTATTGGAAATGTCTAAGTTAAAGAAAACCAATTTATTGGCAAGTCTACGTTTCGGCTGTATTTAAGGCTGCTTTAGGACAATCCAAAAAAATGTTTTCTGTGTAAAATACAATTATATAAAAAGGGGAATAAAAAAATTAAATGGTTTTCTTTAAGTTCATTCCCATTCCCAATAACAATTCTGAAGGATAATAACAATACTGATTTCCTTCTATTTCTTAATTGTTCGAATTTACTGTTGATCAACAACACTTAAAACATTTTATTTGTTTTTATCGTGAGATCATATTGTTGATATGTGAAGTGCTTGCACGTATATGTAAAGAAAATATACTTTAAACCTGTAAACGTTTTGTGCAGAAAACGAAGCAGAAGGTAGTATCGTGTCGACTGTGAGAATCCTAGCTTCGAGTATTTGAAAGGAAGGAAATTTCCAGCTGGCATGAGTATAAAAGCCTTTAAAGTGCATCGGCTGTGATCCTTATCAGCGGCATATTTCACCGTTTCCAGAGTGAGGAAGAGAGAAAAGCAGCCGTATTAAATCAAAAGTTGGAATTATTTCGGGGTAGTTTTTAATGAAGGTAATCAGGATGTGCAAACGAAAAGACTGGCTGGAAAGAACAGATAATACTTTGTTATGTAAATGTGTATTGTCTTTTACTGGAAAAGGTGAGAGTCAAGGTGTTGAATAAATTCACCTGGTTATCTCCTCCTTACCAGTCTGAACTTGTTCCTGTTACAACAACCGCTGCAAATATTTAACTTTGTAAAATCTTTCAGCAAGCACTGATATCCGCTGAATCTATTACAGGCTCCCATTCCGTCCTAAGAGCACATTATTTTTACTGGTACTCTCTTCAGCAGCTTCAAACCATTACTTATTGTTATTTAATCATATGTATGTGGATATATAAGGGCTGGTTTTGTGCTGATATACAAAGCACTTCGCAAATATGTTAAATAAGTCACCGAAAATTCGAAAGCTCGGTAAATAGTTCCGGTTTTTCACATATTTTGCATTTTTAATGCCTTGTAAAATCTCAGGTAGCAACAAAGAATGTCCTGATATATGCTTAAAATTAGTTTTATATTGCGTAACTATATTGGTGAGATATAGATATGTCAACAATTTGCAATATAGGCCTTTCAGTGTTTCACGCCTAATATTTTACATGCATATTGAGTTTATATGTATGTAAATACAGGGTCATTCAGAACTAAACTAAAAAAATTTGGAGGATTAAGATACGTCAAAAAATGGAGTCAATATCGTAAACAAAATTTTTGTAAAATTCTCATAGTTTCAGAGAAAAAAATTATTGAAGTTCTAAGACTTTCAATCTTTACATCGCTGTGTATTTACATTAGTTTTTCAAATATCAAAAATGGCTTACATCTATAGCAACTCGTAGTTGATTAATATCGTCTTAATTTCTGGTGAAGTGAAAATGCTTTAGCAGAACGGTTTTCCGGTAAAGATCTTTCAAATTCAGCTACTTTTAAAACGGTGTGCAGTGAGTGCAAGTGTAGTGCAAACGCTGGCGTGACGCAGGAAATTTGCAACCCAATCGTGGAAGATGTAGAGGTCCAGGGCATCCGCGGCATATTGCAGCAGTGTGGCTTATCATACAATTATATCTGTACTATGTACAGCCAAGCATTAATACCAAGGGATTGCAGTCATTTCTGGAGATATATTTTTTTATAAGTTCTAATTGACCGTTTATTTTATTGGCCTGACATTTTATATAAATGTTGTACCTTTAAATTATTTCATTATAGGCTCAACATTTTATATAAATGTTGGTATGTCGGATATGATTGAAAAAAAAACTAGATCTCTACTAAAAACTAAAAGATGCTGTAATTTTGTAGGTTTGAATGGAAACATTTTAATAAAACATCCCTCATAAAATCTAGAACAATTTGTATATTACTGTAAGTAGTACGTAGGTTCTCATAGCCGGTGTCAATTGAACGATGTAAACTTTCTGAGATGTTCCGCCGTGATCGATGCTTAGCTGCAGACGTTTCACCATACTTAACAGATGGCATCCTCAGTGCTTCTCGTATCTTTAGTGGCGGTTGAATGGTTACCGCGGTGTCGAGCTTTTATACTAGTCGGTGCGTCAAGGTTGGTTAGTTCAATGTTTAGGTTGACCATGTCGGAAGAAGATGCATTGAAGGAAGGAAGCAACGCTATGGTGATCATGGTCAGTGCAGATTATAACAACAGGATTAATGCACTAATCAGCAGCGATACTTAAACTGTGCAAAGTAGCCCTACAACAAAAGTAGAACGCCGAACGAAAATACTCTTAAGAGCAACCAATAATTTTTGTGATAACATTTTCGGTCAGTTGAATATATCTGGTATTATATAAGTTGAAATTAAAATAAAAAATGTCTTATAAGAACTTTTCATGCAAAATAATTGAAAAAAGCTTTTAATGCATTTTATTGCAGTAAAGGAAATATTTTTGTAGCCATTGATTATTGTCAACAAAATATTTGCATTAGATAGGTAGACTCCAGAAAGGTTAATCTGTTGACAAAACAAATACAAAAATTTATTTAAATTTGTTTCTTAAAAAATTACTCAAAGAAATTCACTGTGAGGATAAAATACGTGTTTCGATAATAAAATTTATCAAATATTACACTTATACGTTAATAATTTTTGTCATTAGATATACTACTAGAAATTACAATAAGGTCGTAAATAGGAAGCTTACATTGTTTTTTTTTTAATAATAATATGTAATGTAAATTAAAAATTACTCCAGTAAATATTATGTAAAAGGAGCATAATAAATGTCCACTTATTTTTATCAGTGTATAACAAAATATACCTAATCTTATACTTATTCTCTTACGAATACCCTACAAAGAGTTGTTATTAATGAACCGTATATCGTACATGTTTGTCTACCAAACATTAACATAATTAAAACGTATTAACTTAGAAGCTACATTGATGTGCCTCTGCACATGTGCAACAGGAATCACATCAAATATTCTGTAAAATTTTATAATAAATTGAGTAAAAGTAAATAATTCCAAAGTATTCCTGAAATTTTCTAATATTATTAGGTGAAAACACATAAACTTTATTTTTCCTTAATGTATAATATAAATTAAGAATTACCTAAAATATTATGTAAAAAAAGTACGGCAAAACATGGAAATTCCGACCCATGTTTATTAGTACACATATAGGATAACAATTACGTTTATCTAATTTATTAAAATTTTTTATGTCATCTATTAATATGACAAAAAAGTATAATAATAGTGACAAAATTTTATTTTTTACAATAAATTTAAACATATTGGGTAGGTATAGAAGAAGGCACATATTATGAAAAACTTTTCTTATTTGTGATTGATTCAGCAAATGCAATTTCCTATAATTACTAGAGATAATAATCATAGGGACGACGAAAGTTTCAGAGTAAATACCAGTTCAAATAAAGGTTTTTACGTAAAATCTCCTGAAAGTTCGACATTTATTACATTTCTCTGAGACAAAAGCACATGCACAACCATCAGCTTGCTGAACAAATACTGCAACGGATTACGAAATGTACATCGGGAACATCTCATGGAAACCTATAAAAATGTGCCTTGCTTTTACGCTTCTCTCTAAGACAATAGGAAAAAGTTTTAGTTGACGCAGTTACGCTACGGCTTTAGTTTCTTGTATTTCGAGAATGATTGTAGTATAGGGAATAGCGGGAACAGTCTCTACATCGTGTTGAATATAAGGTAACTTTCTGATCAGCAGTCTCATCTTTAAGTAGGTAGGTACCTAAAAGACTAGCTTTACCATATGGCAGGCAAAGCTCTACCAAAACTAGCATGGAATCTATTAGTCTAAGAGCCAGTGGCCGGCAACCTATAAGTAAATGATTATACCTGAAATTTTGCACAGTGAGTCTCTTATACCTATCACTCATGAGGTGATGACTCGGAGGCCGACCAAACTGTTACTCAGGTCCGAGAGGTATGAAAATATAACCAACTACGATATTAAATTAACAAAACTGCTGATTGAAAATGTTAAAATTTCATATCAGACAAATTAGGCAATTATGTTTATTATTTATTATATTTACCACCTTTTTTATATTAAAATAATATAAGTAACAAATAACCTCTATTTCTGGCACAGGTTCTGAGATTTGGTGATGTCGATTACAATGCTTGACATTTCTGACAGTTTTTACGTCAAAAATCAAATTTAATCAAATACTTTTGTAATTTATAATTTTTGCCAATTTCACAAGTGTCTGCCATGACCTTAGAAGCACGGTAATCGACTGCCTTTGTTATTTTTATATAATAATAATTGTATATTTTAAAATTTTCAAACGGCAGCTTTGTTAATTTAATAACGAAGTTGGTTACATTTTCATACTTCTCGCACCTGAGTACTCTTGAGTCGGCCTCGCCGGGCTTAGCGAGTCCCCACATCATGAGTGATAGGTATAAGAGACTCACTGTGCAAAATTTCAGGTATAATCATTTACTTATAGGTTGCCGGCCACTGGCTCTTAGACTATATATAAAACGTATGAAACTAAGCAAACTATATTGTTAAAATAATGTATTAGGTAATGTTCTAATTGTAATATTAGCCTTCAACTGCGTAACTGCTATTAAAATAGATAATACATTACTTACTTTCATCGACCAATTTTTCATCAAGAGAATAATTACCTAAGCATAGACAGTTTGAACACTTGTCAAATGTATTTGCGGTGGTGTCAGCTATTCATTGGTGAAAATCTCTAGGACGTTTTATCTCTTTGGTATCTCAAAATATACATCAAAATGGTATGTTTAGTTTGTCTTTGGTAACAATGACGTTCGTTGTTTTTTCTGCCGTACAAAAATGGACGTTGCATAAGACAAGTTGTTGGAGAAAACGTTTTTGGTGAAATTCCAAAAAAAGATACCTACCTTAAACCTCCCAATCCTGAATTATACACTGAACATTAATTTCGTCAGTCATCGGCAACAGTGCCCAGCTAGCAAAGTAGTTCTATAAATTTAGAGTAATAGAAGTTTTATATTCTGTTAATATTTTATAGTTGTATTTAGAATACTAAATTGTTGCACTAATGTGGCACATGACTATTTTGCCTTCAGAAACTGAATTGTTTTTTAAATTTGTTGCAAGAACGTTCTTAGAGCATACTTTGTAGAGCACTTATAAGATAACTGCTAATGTAGCCCTATAAGTGTGTACAATAACACAATTTTACAGCAACGGTGCTTATAGAATCAAATTACTGTAAAACCGATGCAAAATACGGCTTTATAGAATTATACCATCTCCTGTGACACTCTTATAAAATTATTCCGTAATGTCGCTTATAGTTTAATTATAGAACTATTGTGTAAGGGGTTGTTAAGTTAAGATTCTGCTGCGGAAAAAAATTACAAATATGGAAGCTGTCGAACTTAAGAGAACTTTTTAAAGCAGTTATAAAAAATAATAATACAGTTGTTATAAAATCATTATAGAGTAAATAAGTAACAAAAGCCTTTTGTTCCATAAAGAAACGCTATAGAACTATCAATTTTTATATATGTAGGTTTCCCATAGCCCCATCTGACGAGACCTGCCTGTAATAGTACGAAATATTTTGATCAAAGTATAATGGGGAAATTTGTATAACATAGTCGTGACTTGTAAAAATTATTATCTGCTTACAGAAAGAAAATTTTATTACGATAGATAAGATTTATTTGATTGCTAAGAGAAATTGATTTTCTTATAGAAATTTAGTAACATATTTGATTTAGACCATTCCAAACCTTAAATATTTTCACTTTTAGATGTTGAAGTTAAAGAATTTTAATAGATTTATTAAGATAATTTTATTGAGAGATTGAAATAAGTGAAATTACCACAATAAAATATGACAACACTGTGAATATGAAGTAGTTGCTTATGAAGCATATTTGCTCTACAATCATTGCAATCGACACAAAAATGTCATATTAGTGAGAATCCATTGTAAGTACAAGATGAAGCCTTTCTTTCTGTCGCCATATTGTGAAGAAGGAAAAAAAATCTTAATTAAAAATATGTACAATATAAATAGGTGAAATCATATCAATAATATGGATATACTTACTTTCTGACTATTTTATGTACAGTTGGTTGTTAAATTCATCAATTTAGAAAAAAAAAATATATTAAATTTCCAGCATCATGGGAAATATAAGGTTAACTGAGGGCGCGTCAAAAAATTACCATTATGTACTACATATTTCACGATAAAACTTTTTCCGCATTAAAATGTACTTCTCCCGGATGGACAAACAAACTAAGCAATTCGTATTGATGTAAGTAAGTATTCCTATCCAGACTTATTAGGCCCATCTTATTAGTTCTTATTGGCCCGTCCATATTATTTCTAACATGTGCGATACAGAAACATTTTGTTTTTAAAAGATACAATTAAACGATTTTAAAGTTCTTTAAATATAACACCATGCAACATAAAATTGTATAGCGAAGTGCTATAGAATTTGTATGAGATTGCTTTGTAACTGTGTTATAGAAATTCTTTAAGACTTCTATAACACAGCCCCAAAAAAAAATAAAGTTCATACACAACAGAGTGACATATGTATTCCCATGTATTTTTCGACGCTGAATCCGATCCCGAGCTCAGAATTGGGCCTACACGTCTGAAATTGGCCCCAGGGGTCAAAAATGGCCTGAAATGCGGTTCCCGGAATAAGGCGAAGTCGACGCTGAATTTTCCGGCCCCTAAGGGTCATTTTTCCGGTCCCGAACAGGGAATTTCAGCTGTTCAAAAACTTTTTGAGCATACTCTAAGGACCAGGATTGAAAAATACAGGAAAATCCCACTTTCGCGACTGGTACGTCCGAAATATAATTTTCCAGCCCCAATGGGCCATTTTCCCGGACCCAAACTGGGTATTTCAGCTGACCAAAAACTTTTCACACCCAGTTTTAGGTCCAGAATTGAAAAACACACGAAAATATCATAGTCGCGACCGGGACGTCCAAAACAGGATTTTCCCGCCCCAAGGGGTCATTTTCCCGCTCCAAGGGGTCATTTTTCCGGACCCAAACCCGGAATTTCAGTTGGCCATAAACTTTTCGAGCACAAATCCGGCTTTAGCTCCAAAATTCAGCGTCGACTTCGCCTTATCCGACCGCATTTCAGGCCATTTTCGGCCCCTGGGGCCAATTCCAGACGTGTAGGCCCAATTCTGAGCTCGGGATCGGATTCAGCGTCGAAAAATACATGGGAATACATTTGTCACTCTCTTGTGTATGAACTTTATTTTTTTTTTGTGGGGCTGTGTAATTATTTCCTGCAAGCTTTACAGAACCGCTTAAAGAACTAAAAGGTTCTATAGAACGGTGCCCATATTTATGGTATAAGTGTTGTAAGAACGTTTTGAAAATGTTCTTAAAACAAACATTGCTCTATAAAATTTGTTCTGGAAACGTTCTTACAATTTTTACAGAACAAGAAATTGTTAGCTGGATGTTGGCAAACTCCGGAGAAGATTTTGTTGGGATCAAACAGTTGGGAGGCTGTTCATCAACGGCAGTTGCCGAACAATATGTGGAAGACTTAATATCAAATAAAATTAGACCAACTGAAAAAATGTTTGAGTTCACGCTATGCTGTCACCTAATTAGCAAGTAGCACCATTGCCTTTAATAGTATGACTAACAGCACTCTCGCCATTGTGGTTTCAAATAGTACCCAAAATCAAATTGTACCACCTGATATAAACATGACTAATTGTAATAATTGTTAATATTAAATTTTAAATAAGCTTATTATTTTTAATGTTTGACGGACTACAATGCCTGCTGGGTTGTAATAACGGCAGTGGGCTATAAAAAGACATTTCTTTACTACAAAACTTTTGATGATTTTGTTAAATGGTGTTTCTTTAAAAACGTGACACTACACTAAAATATCCTCCCAGCCCATTTTTTTTAAAAATGTGAGAACTGTAAGCTGTCCTCTTTGTAGTTTTATTATTTAGATGTGCCCGATGAAATATTATTAATGATCAAGGTAAGTTTTCATCTTCAGACGTAAAATAAAATGTACCTATACATAGTTTTTTTAATTGGGTGGCTCTGATTTTGGCATATGCGGAGCTTGTCGAGAGAAGAATTATGTAACATACCCATAGACGATATTTAAGATTTAGATAAAACATTTCTAGTAACTATAAAAGAATCTAAACTCAAATACATCCCATATTTAGTATAATTGATAATGAAAACAAGTCACCAATATATTCGAATACGTACAGAAGATATGCGTCTCTTTATCATCCAGATCCTGATCATTGACATTTTTTTTTTGTATACTGTAACAGTAATAAATGGTTAGGAAAAATATCTTAAGTCATATTCCTTACAAACTATCTTAAATTACCAAACCCAAAGGATTATACCGGGCATTGTTCTCGGCGTTCTTCGGATACTTTATTGGCCGACGCTGGAGCAGGTATAACTAATATTAAACATCTTGGTGGTTCGAAATCAACCCCTGTTGCTGAAGGCTATATTGAAAATTCAGTATTTGACAAAGTGGAGATATTAAAAAATATTCAGCTAGATGCTCCGAATCTTCCACAAAATATTACAAAAATACTAGTGTTAGGTGGGTTTATACTAGATGATGCTATGAATTCTTTGAGGTATTTTCGGATTTCATGAAATTTCCTGTTTGACCGGAAATTACCGTAAATTTATATTTTTAAATGGGACATCCTGTATTTTTTTACATTTTTGGAATCAACGGATCATTTTACGTATGGTAGGACCAATTTTCTGACACATTTTGTGGATGTAATTTTTTATAATTTTTGAAAATAAAACTAGAAGGCCGCAACTGGCAGAAATTGTTTTCTTTTTGGTTTGGATTTATGGGAAAAATTCTAAATTTGAATATTTTTGTACATTTTTTTAGTTATAACCACTAAAAATTTCGATTTATTGTCCCAAACAGCATGTCACGTCTTAAAAACGTACATTTTACGTCATAGTTAGGACTGTACGTACACATACCTATCATGGACGTCTGCAAAACGTACATATATAGGCATACCGTGTACATCCTGAATTAAGGAACTCTGTACGTACATATGACGTACCTATTGTAACATATATGCGTTTGGTAAATTTTGTCACCTTATACCTATTTAAATTATATGAAACTGAGAATCCAATGTAAATGTTGGGTTCACACGTTACATTAAGATTGATGGTAGGTAGGTATCAGAATTAGAGGATCAATCCCAAAAGTATACTTACCAGGATCAAGATTGTTGTGCAAATTTTTTACCTATATGAAATTATGCCTATAATTATAAAGTACACATCAGTACCTTCATGAGATAAGTAAATAAGAGATAAATCAATGTCTTTTTTAAATGAATTTGATAGGAACTGAATAGTACATAATTATTTATCATATAGTAATTGAAATTCCCGCCAAAATGTTAAAATTCCAACAGATAATTAAGGCCAGTAATGAGGCAATCTGTTGTTACCGGCTAATTTGTTGACTTGGCGTCGTCTTGTCGTTTTTCTTTCGCATAGAAAATATTCCCTCCATTTTTCGTTTGCCGGACACGTGTGGACATCATGTCGCCTAGCAACAGCAACATAGATTGTGAAAATCATCGTTATCGCTATCTGTTATCATATCACATATAGACAACACAAACCTAGAAAATTGTCTTATATATCAGTAAAGTGGTCGATTGTTTTTTTAGTGTTGCATAGTTTTCACTCGTAGGTGAACTTTGAGGTTAGTAGACATTAAATTTACATTTCAATATTTTAAGTTATGGAAAAATCTAAAATTAGTAAACATTATAAAAGAGCAAAAAGAGAGTCATCATTTTATAGATTCTATTAAATGCCGAGACTCTATAAACTTGTGATTAGATTATTGTGTAATAGCTTGATCATTTTCAGATGCTGCAGATAAGGCCAAAATGGCAGTTAATATGGAGGAAACCGAAAACTCGTTGAAAAATTGGCTACGGAGAGCGAGAGACCGATCGTTGAAGTTAAAATAATATGAATGGATTATAAATTATCATTATTAAATATATAGTTATATTTTATAAATATATTTGTTTTAATTTCATATAGAATCTATTGTCATATTAGCATTTTTTATTAACTGGTCATAAAAAAAACAATTATAGGTAGTACTATTCCTTAATAGTAATGTTTCCTTGAACAGTTCACACTTTATTAAAATGAATATTTAAAAAAAAGAAAAATGATAATAGTTTTCGAATAAAAAAGATTGTTAATACAATTCTTCAAAAATTTACTAAAAAAAATTGGTAGCAAGCGTAGGATTTGGAAATTTAAGAAAGTTGTAGTTTCCAAATGTTCGCGCCTTTTTAGGGTCTATTTAGAAAAAAATATTTATATACATACATCCATTATTAATCCATGTTTATACATCTGCAAAACGTACATTATAGAGTGTAGTTACGTCTTAGGGATGTTGTGGTAAGTCCAAAAATGGATCTAAAATGTACAAATTAAAGACTTACAGATTGGTGGAAAATGAACCTACTAAAGACGTATTATGTACGTCCACAGATCCTAACTTGTCGTACACAGTACGTACAGTATGTCCAGGTTTTACGTTATTAAAACATACATAAAACGTACAGATGCCGATTGGGGTATTTCCTTCAAAACTTTTTTTTTCAAATGTAAAGAGAGTGGATCCTATTGATTTTTTAATAAAGGATTTTTTCTGAATTTTTTGGTACAACAATTTTTAAAATTCGTCAAAAAATAAAACAATTTCTTCTAGTCGCGGCCTTCTTTTTAAAAATAAAAAAATATATTTACATCCAGAAAATGTGTCAGAAAATTGGTTCTACCATACGTAAAATGATCCGCTGATTCCAAAAATGTAAAAAAATACAGGGTGTCCCATTTAAAAATATAAATTTAAGGTAATTTCCGGTCAAACAGGAAATTTCATGAAATCCGAAAATACCTCAAAAAATTCATGGCACCATCTAGTAACCCACCTTATATCAAATTTTTATCAGCAGTCATAAAAAAGTTACAGCGGGTTTCCACTTTTCGTACTCACCCGGTATAATGATTATTTGTATAATTAAATTATAACTTATTCTTTGTAGTTCTTTATCTTTTTTCATAAAATGTGATACACAAAATGATATTTTCCTTTAATAAAAATAGAATACACACCATTAGCTAAAGGAGATTGAATATTTGTTGCATTGCAGTAATTAACGCCCGAGGACGTTAATAAGGCCCTCGGGCGTTAAAGTGCACTTATCACCCGAAAAATTTTACTATAAAATGCAATTAAGACCCGGCCGTGTATAAAAAGTATTTTTATATAAATTATAGACATTACATTTGTCCGTCAGATTAATTTCTAAACCCTTTCTTCGTATGAATAGCTTTTTTAAATGACCTCAATTTTTGTAATAGAATTGAGTTTCGTAAACGTAGTTATTTATAGAATATATAGCAGAATACTTTAATAATTTATTACGTTTGACTTGATCCCAACAACATACTTATACAAACATTTAGGGCAAATAAAACCACTACGCTCGACTGCCCATCACAGATGTCGTTTGCGGCGACGGCCGAAAGTCACGTCGGCCATGCATCTGGTTTGTCTTCAGTAGCTTTTGTGCTGTCGACCTTTCAACCTGAGCCACCCAGTGACTGGCAGCTTTGTATCTGATTCGAAATTGGCCCGGATTCGGTGCAATGATGCGAAGTTTCTTTCACGGTACCAAATCGTAGGTACGTATGCATCGACTGTTTACCCCGCATATTCTTATTTGTCCGCTTTCGACCGACGTTCTCTGTTTATCCGGACGCTTATTGAAATCTGTAGGTATTTATTCGGCAATGAAAACAGGTCTTCCGCCCGGGATGAGTTCGATACGTCTATCAATTACTTGCCTACCAATCTCTAGTTCGCGGAGGAAAGCAATTTTTCCAATGCTACATCGTAAACTTTGAGACATCAAACGCCGACATGCAGCCTGAGAGTATTGAGTTTGTCGAGGCCTAGGGCTGCACCGTGTTCGGGGCTGTGTAAGAATGTAATAAGTTTATCGAATATTATGCTTGCAGTCTTAAATTTGTTTCCCATCAGAGTTTCATAAAGTATTGTGTACTGAATTATAAGGAAATCATCAACGCGAGGCACCGAAAGTTTATTATCTAGGTAGTTGTTTTTATTTGGGACATTCAGTTCGCGAAAAATTGATGTTCATACATTAGCTGAAGATTGTAGTCTCTTTATACAAATCTATACAGGGTGTTTTAAAATAGACAGGATGGGTCTACTGCGAGGCAATTTTTTTATAAAATGTGGGACACGTGGCGTTAAATGGGATTAGATAAGTTCCATTTTCAATCGAAAGTATTATCTTTGGGGTATGACAGAAACAACTAATAACGTCATCAGTTAATTTATTTGAGGAACATACCCAAATTCTTTTCCTTTTAAAAATCTCTTTTTCTATTAAACTTTTACTAGAGAAATTTTTCTGCATTATCTCCTGTCTAAAAGTTATAAGCAATATCCTCCTAAAGAGTCTCGAAAGATATACCACCTAAAAATCACATTAGCGGTGGAAGGATCAAGTAATCGTTGGAAAATAATCGAATTATTGTTGATACGAACATCAAACGCATAACTTTTGTGCTTGCAAAATATTTTTTCATTCAGAAAAAGTTGATATGTTGCTAATTTACAGCGAGTCACAAAAAATTCAAGAAGAGCTGTACATTATATTTATTTATTTATTTATTGTAGCATACCACCCAACAGTCAGAGACCTTTTACTGGATGGAAAAGTGCAAAATTACAAAAAGACAAATATCTACAAACAAGTGATCAAAAATGTTAAAATATAGGACAAAAACATGAAATATTAAAACAATATAATCAAATACAAATAAAAAAGGGCACTAAGAGAAAGTCAAAAAAGAAATAGATCAACAAATATTCATGCAAACATTTTCTTTATATTTTGAATGGTACAAATGAAACTATTCAACTGATCTTGCAAACTATTGCAACTTTCAGACATAAAATAAAGTGGAGAAAATTTAAGTAAGTTGGTTCTTGATGTATTCAAATAAAACGTCGCACCATTGCGAGATTCAATCTTAGGCACACAAAACGACAGCTGACCCAATGCATAAGGAGAATCTATTTTATTATATATTAATTTATATAAAAATATTAGAGACTGCGAAACTCTACGTTTCTGTAAGTTTGATAACGAAAACATATTAAGCAATAGTTGTTCCCGCATACCAATAGGTGGATACAAACCAGCCTCCCTAAACGCCAAATGTTTAAGAAATCGTTGTTCCCGCATACCAATAGGTGGATACAAACCAGCCTCCCTAAACGCCAAATGTTTAAGAAATCGTCTTTGAATTGCTTCCAAGTCCCCAGAGTGTCACATAACCAGGATTGCAAATTAAGGAAGCATAATCCAGCTTAGGTCTAACGAAAGCATTAAAAAGCATAATTAACAGTTTTTTATAATTGAAATCTATGGAATTTTTAAATATAAATCCTAAACTTTTATATGCATTTTGTATCACATTATGTATATGTTTATTAAACGAGAGTTCGGAATCATAAGTCACACCAAGGTCTTTTATGTAGGTACTGACGACGAGTTAAAACGGTATTGTTTAGTTTGTATTCAAATAATATCAAGTTATGCCTTTTAGAGTATGTCATCACATTACATTTATTGATATTTAAATGAAGATGGTTTAATATCATTGAGGTAGTATATACATCAGTCCTGGACTCTAAGTCATTTTGCAGTTTAATACAAGCCGATTCTGTGGTAATGGAATAAAAGAGCTTCAAATCGTCAGCATAAAACAAATAAGATACTTCTAAATTATCAACAATATCGTTAACAAAAAGTATAAAAAGAAGGGGACCCAGAATAGAACCCTGAGGCACTCCAGAGATTACTTCAAACTTAAAAGATCGAAATAGGTATCCAGAACGCCTCATTCCTGATTATAGAACCTTTAGAAGATTGGAGGCGACCTTGCGACGAAATGAAGATGCATTTTCTGTTAGGAAGAATCAAAGATTTGACCGAAGAGTAAGAAACAATGTTAATACAGTTAGACCGTTACAGTATTTCGAACAATATCCACGAAATTATACATCGGTCAGTGGTCGCGCGGTTTAAGGCGTTAGTACTTGAATCGAGGTGACTAGACGGAGTTGGTTCGAGCCCAGCTGCCGGTAGACCGTATATAAGCTATATTCGTGGAGAGGATTGGCACCCTCTCTGTGGGTATGGTAGGGTGGAATAATGTTAGCTTGGGTCAATGTGAGAGATTGATGCCGGTTGATATTTGACTACCGCTAATTAATGAGGTTTTCCAGGTTTTCCTCATTCCTGCACTGAATAGTGGTTAGGGCCTACCAACGTAAGTCGTTCCTGGGCGCAAATGCGGCCTGCTTAATAATAATATGCCGCCCTCTCTCCCGCACAAGTCTCCGACTTCTGGGCTAATCCCTGTGATTAGAATGAGGGGTAGAGATATTATTATTATTATTATTATTATTATTATTATTATTATTATTATTATTATTATTATTATTATTATTATTATTATTATTATTATTATTATTATTATTATTATTATTATTATTATATACGGCAGGCTAGCCAGGAATTGAATTTGCATAAATCAACCGTTCAACGAATTTTAAAAACCAATGGGCATCATGAATACAAAATTCATAATTTGGGGTATGTCCTTGAGAATCTCATTGAAAACAAACTTAATTTTATAGTTCAAATTGTAGTAAATGCATAAAATGTTGATCAGCACCTTTTTCGATACATTCTTTGGACGGAAGAAAGTCGGTTTGTCAGTAATGGTCTGCCAAACAGGCGCAATTAACGCAATTGGTCCATTGGAAATCCTCTCATTGTAAATCTAGTCCAAAACCAAGGCCATTTCGGAGTAAATATATGGTGCGGCATCATCGGTAGGCATTTAATTGGGCTTATTTTTATGAACATACATTGAACAGCGTGAGTTGCCTAAATTGCCTACAAGAAAAACTTCATGCACTTCTGGAGAATGTGCATTCGCAGCTAAGGAGAAACCTATGGTTTCAGCACGATTGTGCTATCTATATAACAGTTTCTCACAAAAATAGGTTGAGATTAATGAACCAATGTCAGGTTTTACAGTGAACCAGTTTTCAATGTCGTACAGAAATGTATTTTTAAATCATTTCAACCTGCTCTTCTTGATTTTTTTACAAACTTGTATTTATGTCTCCTGCACTTTCAATTTTGTTTTTTATAAGTTCTACATCATCCTCTATACTGTTGCCCTTGATAGAGTGATCTGATAATGTAGTTTTTGCAAATACTAGTTAAAATAAATGTGGCTGTGTGGAAATAAATGTTTTATTTATACTAATAATGTTTTCGAAAATGTCCCAAATTTCGAGGAAATTCTCCACATTGTTTTAATAGATTATTTTATTTGTTATATTACAAAATGCTGGAAAATAATCATTACCTACTTTAAACAGTCGCTACCCCTCTTACCGATAGATTAACAGTCCTAGTATGTAAGTAGTCTTATGAATTTACATAGTATGTTCATTCAGTAAGATGCTATATAAACAAACACATAGACAGTGTAGCTTTTAAAAATATATTTACAATTCTTGAAGCTTCTTATCCCTTTAGTAAAAACCATGTGAAATAATTCCCCAATTTTGTTATGGGAAATAACTATAATGAGAATGGTCAAGGACACATATTTGCATTTTCTCATGAAAATTAACGTCATTTTCTGAGGGAATTTGTCCCACTTAACTGGAGAAGCAAGTCCCTGCAGGTAAATAAATGGGATGTTTCTATCCATTAACTGGTATGAATAAGATTAAATTTGTTTTAATATAAATAAAATATATTTAAATATTGCGAACAAAGTGACTTTACCGATTTGTATATATATCGTTGGATTTGACCTCGGAATGACCTTGAAGCTGACCTGATAGGGTTAATTGAATCCCGGATTCAGCAATTCCAAACATAAATGTACGATAGCCTGCTCCACAAATATTAAATTCAAATGGATTTTATTGGTCGTTTTGTAACATCTTTATTTCTTCATGTCATTTCCTTTATACATAACCACTAACACAAACTACTATGTTAAAACATAAATCTCATTACTTCTCTGTAACTATTTCCCAACGTGAAGTAGCAACACATTTTTAATTCAAACCAAGACCGTGATTAACGCACACACGCCGCCACTGTAACCTACATCTCCTTCAAGCAGAACTGATTTATGTTGTTAAATATTCCAAAACTTGCAAAACTAGCCATGTACGTCTTCTCCTAGTTAACATAAAATATTTCTAGAAGGCATTAACGTCAACCGACATTGTCGCCTGTAATCTATGCATAGAATTATTCATGTTGGCTAAACTGCTTACACGAGCATCCATCTTTATTAACATGTTTAGAATGATTCACTGCAGTGAAAAATGAAAACATTAGGTATCATGTTTTTAAAATTGCAAAGGGTATTGATCCAGCATCTCTTCTAACATTGAAAGTCTCTCCCTATAGATAGACGTTCTTATTTTATTTAATTTACATTTTATTTCCTAATTTAGAATTACACCATCCAACAGTCAACGACCAATACAGGATGGGAACTACAACATTACATAAATACAACGCACAGATTACAAAAAATATATATAAGAAAAATGTAAAATCTACAAATAAACACAATGAAATAACAATACAATCGAAAGGTGAGATATAAGTGGTCTGCTTACTTCCTGCTCGGCCTAAGTGGCTCGACTTACAGGAAGCGACCTACATTGCAGTAGGTACTAGGCCGAGCAGGAAGTAAGCAGACCACTTATATCTCACCTCCACTCAGTTTATATGTTAACATACTTATGAAGGAACAGCCAGTTCAGTTGTCTGTCATAACACCTATGGCATACTGATGAGGGCTAACAAGCTAGAAACCGGTCTATGTCTGGTGGTGTGTCCGACAAGGGTTCTTGGATGTTCACGCAGATACTGCAGAAGTAATGTAATGCCGGTCGGGGCATTAGTCCGCGGAGTAGTTGTCTCCTGCAGTACCATTTACAATACAATCGAAAATTGAATATCAAATTATTTACTCTAAACAATTATAATATTTTATATTTTATTTGAAATTGTACAAAATAAATCAACCTTGCCTTGCAAATCATCAGGTATGACAGCTGAAATGCAACGGAGAAAACTTTAATATATTAGTTAGACAAATACGTCTTCATATATCTAGAGAAAGTACGTGGAAAGGCAAACGTTAGCTTTTCTAATACTGGAGGATAGTCTATATAGTTTTTCAAAATTTGTCATTAATAAACAAAGCAAAAAGAGGGGGCCCAAAAATAGAGTCTTGAGGTACGCCAGAAACAGCTTGAATTTCGACAGACCTAACACCATGGTAGTCAACAAATTGTTTCCTATTATTTAAATAACTATAGAAGAAAGTCAACAGTGGCGAAGACAAACCAGCCTGTTGAAGTTTTTTTAGTAGAATACCATGATCTAGCCTGTCGAAGGCTTTCGAAAAGTCAGTATAAATAACGTCAACTTAAACATTGGCATCTGAATTATTAATTTACGTTATTTAATATATGATTGGTTGTGAAAACAAACAAATGTTACCTACCTATAATTCTCAGTCAGTTGGCAACTGTAACAGGGCATAATTATCAATGAAGTTTATTTTTAATGGATGGGACTACTTAACAAGCTTAAAAATAACTATAATGCAGCCTTCTGACTGACATGCAATTGAGTACTCGTGAGCTATATGTAATAATTACTTTGAGTGCTAAGCTTTACATCCTTTTATTGTGTAATTGGTCATCTACATTATGATGTCGTGCTCATGCTTTTAAATGCGATTCTATCCTACCTGCAGTGATAGTAGCGATAATCACGAGCCATTGCAGCAAATCGCTTTGTTACGTTTTGTTCTACATTTACAATAAAATTCGATCACTGTTAATACTAAAATGATAAACCATAATGTTTCAATCATTCGCTGCAATAATAAAGAAAAATCATTATCATCGCATTGTTATATATAAAATTTAAAATACTTAGTAGTAAACTCATTTGGTTTTTATATATTGTAAGGAACACAAAAATTAAAATAATGGGAAATAAAAATAAAAGTTTCAGTCATTATAAAAATGAGGAATTTAAAAGTAAATGTGTAGCATATTTAGAATAATCTAAAAAAAAAATTATATAAAAAGAAAAGGATAATTATCGCACATGAGCATAATTTTTAAGGAAATGGACAGTGTAATATAAAAATGATAAATAGTTATTTAGTAAAAGTTTAAAAGTTATAAATATTATACAGGGTGTTTCATAATATATGCGCATGACTTCAGGATGTGATAGCTCGTCCAAAAATTTGAAAAAAAGTTTGTATTAACTTACTCTCTAAAATGCACAATTTTCGAGATACAGGGTGTTGAAATTGTAAAAAAAATTTCGTTTTTTGCGAATATCTCCGGAACCGTTCATCGAACAGAAAACAGATTTTGTAAGCATTTGCTACTCCTAATGAGCTTTGCGAGAAAAAAAATTTTCAAAGTCATAATTGGTGAAGATTTTGAAGGGAAAGTGGGTGTTTTTCTCCCCAACTTCTACGCCACTGGAAAGAGTACGGTTTTGAGACGCCCATTTGAACCGCCAATGTTTTCTACACAAAAAATGTATTCTTGGTCATAAGCTCTAAAGTTGACCGTTTTCGAGAAAAATCTACCTGTGGACTAAAGTCCCAACCAGTTGAATTACACCCACAATATCCACCCATATATTCTTTATTATTAGCTTTTGTAACATTTTTTACTGTTTTTTTACTGAATTAGAAAGATACTTTAAGCTAATATAAATCAAATCTCCTACAATTCCTATCAATGAAGTCATATGTATGTTCTCTGATACTAAATTTGCATTGTAAGAGATTTGATTTATATTAGCTTAAAATACCTTTCTAATTCAGTAAAAAATGTTACAAAAGCTAATAATAAGGAATATATGGGTAGATATTGTGGGTGTAATTCAACGCTGGTTGGGGCTTTTGTCCACAGAGTAGTTTGTTTCACACAATATTATTAATACCTAAAAATATATTTATATTTATATATATATTTACTGTATTAGAAAGGTATTTTAAGCTAATATAAATCAAATATCCTACAATTCCTATAAATGAAGTGATATGTATGCTCTCTGATACCAAATATCTAGGTATGCTAATGAACAATTCCACAGACAAAGCTCTATTTAAGTAGTTATCTAATTCTGTTTTTCCCGCTGTCAAATATTTCAATACACCATAATTAGAATAAACAGTTTGGCAACGCCGTAATCGAATAATTTGTACAATTTACCACGAAATTTTAAGGTTATATCCCTCGTTACAATCTTACTAATTTAAAAACTTATTTGCGCCTGCATCAGGAGTTTCTTGAACTAGCCGAAACAAAAATGAAATCATTACGTTCACCCATATGAAATTCTATTAAAATATCAAGTTCAATGTATCGGAAGAGCTTTCGTGAGTAATTAATTGCATAAAGGAAGAATATTTAAAGTTGAGTTAGCAGGATAAAGAAAATTCACAGTCTTGAAACTCGTTAAATATTTGAAGGATAATATTCCCCAGCTGGTATTTAATAGTGGAGTGGAAGAGAGGGAGAGAGACGGATAGAAGGAACTTCAAGCCCTGAAAAGATTACCGAGTCCGTGCTTGTCTTCTGGCATTAAAATTCGAGGTTTATATAATTAAGTATTATTACATGAGGCATGCGGACCCAAAGTAAAGCTACGATAATCATATTAGAGCGCCGCATTAAATATTGGATTAAACGGCAAGCAAGGCAACATCGAGGGGTCCAAAGACAATTAGAAATTTAAGGTATTCCGACACCAACTATAAATAAACCCTTTACCTGTCAGAGATTGGCTTTTCAATGGTTTTGATACGATGTTTGCAAAAGAATGGATAACCTGTTAAGCAACGAAGTTGCCAGCCTTTTGACGTTAACCCCGCCTTTGTAGCTCAATGTGTAATCACTCTATCAATAATTAGTTAGTTGTGCCTACAAGCCAACAATAAAATGTTACGTCGTGCATTAAGAAGATATTGATAGATATATTATCAGCTATAATATCGTATTATATCTCGTACATTGATCAGTGGCGGGTATGGTAGCTGCTAGAGGTGAGAACCCATTTTCAAATAAATAATAAATAGAAATAAATTTTCACATCACTCCTGAGATAATATTCCTTGACCTTTATCGTTTTTTATTATGGAGATATTCACCAATAGCGCTATCACTATCAAAACCATAAATTAAAAAAATAAATGACATCATTTTACATCAGTTAATTTTACAATAGAAAATTTATATACCTATTTATCCAATAATTAAAAAAATGTTTCTATTTCATTTAAGAACACTAAAAAATGTGAAAAAGTCTTAAAACCAATTTTCAAGGTAGCCAGCCTACTTATGTATTCCCACTTATTAAACAAAGCTGCCAAATTTTCGTTTGCCTCCACTTTTAACAAAATATTATTAAACACTCACTTTATATAAAACAGTTCGACTAGACTGTCTTTTAAATTTGCAAATTTATTTGTGTCTCATAAAATTGAAACACTTGTTGGAGGAATTATTAAAACTAAGCAAAACAATCTGTATGCTTCTGAAAGTACTATTTCAAATTCCTTATATATTTTTTACCGTTTTTTGAACTTCTAAATTACGAAATGGTTATCGTCTTTGTACAAAATATAAAGTTCGTTTTTAACTTTTTTGTCAAAAACGTTTGGATACATTTGTAGTAAATTTTTACAACAATTTTGCGTATGTTTTTGCATATTCCGAGTTTTTTAGGAATCTACAAAAGCAAGGAAATTTAAAATGTGTAAATTCCAAAACGGGTACTTAGTTAAAAGAAAATGCAATCTATAATTTAGTATAGCAGTTTATAGCTCGAAATTATTTCTAATTTGTCGCAACTTTTACCACGTTTTACTCCCAATTCTTAAATTCTTTGATTAGCGATTTTAATTAGTTTAGAGCAGTAGTTTACATTTAAGTATGTAATTTGCAAAATTTGGAAAAGTAAATCTGTGCACAATGCACGTGC
Source organism: Monochamus saltuarius (assembly GCA_025584915.1). Lineage (NCBI taxonomy): Eukaryota > Metazoa > Arthropoda > Insecta > Coleoptera > Cerambycidae > Monochamus > Monochamus saltuarius. The sequence goes on from CM046722.1 coordinate 12,806,050, forward strand.
AAATTTCGTTGTATATCTTGGTCAAATTGCAAGTTCAATATCTTGAAATTGTTTTAAATATCTAAATATCGTTAAGAGAGATTCATTATTATTACCTATCCTATCAATGAGCCTATTTAGATACCTATCGACGAGCCTATCGATAATACATATTTAAATTAGGTTCCCATTCTATGTTAAATTTAGTCTTACCTTGTAAGGAAGTTGTTTTTTATTTCTTTAAATTAATTTAGCCTTGTCCCTAAAACTTTACCACCTAATGTTCAGGATATATAAGAAGTCACATTCAACTAATCAACCACTAACACTAACCACTGAAAATTCAACACATAAATAAAACTATCAATACTTGAACAATCGATTAATCGCGTCACACACGTAAATAATCTACAGTTCACAAGTTACCTACGGTCACTAGCCACTATTACATCGTCCATTTGCCGTTGAACTAAAAACTTGAGGCGCCATAAATCGGGCCTCAGTCTCGAGAGGACATGAAGAGAGAAACATCGATTTTAACCGTCTCACGTGGTGGGGGAAACCATAACGTATAACATGTGTGATGCAATTTGAGGCTCAAAAAATTCGGCCTCACTGTGGTAGGATTGGTGGGTGACCCGGACTCCCCACGCTAGTAAAAACAGAAACGGCGGGATATTGAAATGTAAACCAGAGGTACGTTGTAACATACGAGGGCTAAGATTGAAGCAATTATTTTAATTCGTTACATTGATTTTTGATAAAAGTAGTAAGCAATCGTATTGGAAATTATGGGGTATTAGAATATACAGTGAAAGCCAAATTTTACAGTGAGGCCCGGCCTCAGTTGCTTCATACGATGAGCCGCCACTAACACTGATAACGTACGAGATAATTTTATGGCAATTGAAAGCATGTTGTTTGAGAAATTTGAGGCATTTGTCAATATCAGTAATATTCGGTTAGAAAATTTTTTGACAAAAAAATCAAATAAGTCGTAACACAACAAAACAACTATTTATTTATTAAAAGTACAGCTTGTAGAGGTACGGTTATTAAAATTAAACGCAACATTAGACTGGCTGTTTTTCTACTATAGAAGATCTATTACCTACCACGCATAGTATTTATCTTATTGTGTTGTCCTTGGTCGTGTTTTTAGCAATTGTTGTTCTTGCACACCATTTTTTGCAGTTGATCTATTGGATTTGTTTATTAGCCCATCCATTAATAGCATTTTTTCCATAAGGACATTGTTGTGCTAATTATTAGTTTCCATTTTCCAGATTTTAAGAACAGTCGTTGTAAGGTCCTAATATGTTCACATTGCTTTGATATCAGTTTATGAAAAAGACGTACTAGGCGGCTTTGACTTTCACTACTGACAATTAACCATTTGTACAGCTTTTTGAACCACTTTGGCAAGTTTTACTGGACACCGGATTATATTCAATGCGATATGTTGGAGAGCCATCGTTATTTTTTCTCGATTTGAAAAAAATCCACGAGGAAGGCAACTGCCTCCTCTTCTCTCCACGCTAATTCTACAGCAGCAATATAGTAGAATTTACACATAAAACCGAGTATTTTCTCCCAGAATAATATTTTTTGGTTTACTTCTGACACGAAACTAAACTGGTCTTATGTTTACATGGATCTGTGCAGTTTCTTCCAGGTTTCATTTAGAACAAGTTTAAAAACTGTGCTGTTAAACAGGTCAGTCATAACCTTATAGTCATTGTAGTACTTGTTAAAGTTTGCACGAAATGATCCACATATTCTTAATTGTTGCTTCTTTGAATTATGGATCTTTTTTCTTCCTCATATTGACTGCACAACCTTTTAGTATCAATGCTAGTTTTGTTAAGCTTCCTTACCCGTTTTACTCATATTTCCTTCACAGTAAAACTCCATAAACGTTGTGACTGTTAGTAGTATTTAAATTGAACAGTTCCAGAAAAGTTGTTTGTATGGGATGCAAGATACGTACTACTGAAGAATGTAATTATACTGAATTGGTTGTGAATTGGATGTGGGTTGAATGTTAAGTCTTACGTAAAATTGATGAACGTCAAGAAGTAGTAAATATAAATATCAATCAGCAAATGTTATCTTCAGTTTCTTCTTATGAATGTATTTCGAAGTGTAGAATCAACTCGTTGATGTTGACCAATGGTTTGATTATAAGTTTTGTTGCCAATTACCAACAAATTGTAAATTGTAATTGTAAATTTTACATTGCCCCTAAGGAACTGCAAATGTTGTTTATTATAACAGAAAACTATAATTTATTATCATCTAGTCAGTAATGTATGTTAGAAACAAGTATTTGGGTATAATAGTTGTATTTATTTTTAAAAATAAAACATTTTGAAATAAATGTGACACTCAAAAATGAACTGATTGCTCATTAAACATTAAAAGCTAGTCCTGGAAAGGTACAAAGCTAAACCCCAATCAGTATAAAGCATATTCCAGCCGTCTTTTGAAAACATTAGTCATCGGAGTGTATCTGACTACAGTTGTTATAATGGTCCCTAGGGTAAACCAACGTGTATTTATAAACGAATAGAAATCAGTTCCCTGCGATGCAAAACACAAAGAGCGGAGCGGACGGCGTACTAATGAAAATAACCGTCTGACGTCTCCTGATTGCCGGTTTCATTCCGATTTGAGCTTTGAGAGCATTAGTCGGCGCGCTCGCACTTGCTTCTTTGGTCTGGAACCGGCCTTTATTTCCAGTTTACTACGACCGGGTAATTTGGAATTTGTTTAAGGATATCACTATCAAAGACGGCCGTGAATGTGTGCAGACTTCCGTAAAAACCGAACGCTCTTAGCACGGCTCACTTTGATAAATTTCACATTTATGTTCAGCCGAGAGCTACATGGTGTAGTATACAGGCCGTTGATTTTTGCTATAAATCGTTAGATTTTGCGTCCCAAATTGATTACTTCTGCAAGTCGATCCACATCCATACACAGGATGTCCGAATATGAATGTTTGCACTGAAAGAGCTTATTGTATATCTGAACAAAACCAAGAAAATATATTGTGATATAATTGCTAGGTGAAATATTATTTCGTGAGAAGAAGTTTGGGAGCCGCCTGTGTAACAGGTTGAATCCCATGCTGCCACTGCTTGGAAGCATCGGATGCCATCGGATGGTGACTACGTTACGTCTCGAAAGTCCACCATTATCCGAGCAACGGTTCCGCTCGTAGCAGTCGTAATACTAACAACAAGAGCCGAAATCAATATATGGGCGGGCTCAGAGATACCGATAGCGGATTTGCCCCCACATAGCCTACCCGAGACCAACAAGTTTAACAAAAACACCTTTGGAATGTTCCTTTATGTGACATATTTTATTTAAAAAACATGCATAGAGTACAAAATTACTTTTAAATAATAAGAAAATAGATGTTAAATATTTGTACACCATATTGCACATTAGGTTTTATTTTAGCCTCCTCCAACGTGAAGTCCTTGAAGCAATTTCGTCCTCTACATAAACATACATGTACCTTACATTTTATGCAAAAATAACGATAACTACCTAATTTGCTCCCTTTTGTATAACATGTGGTGGGTTCCTGCTTTCCATCACGTTGTGGCAAATGGTGAATCGTATCAAATTATACAGCATCAATTGGGCTTGCGCCAATTTTGAGTTTTTTTTTTTGGAACAATATTTTCCTTATCATGGTATGAACTGGAACTTTTTCTTTTCAGAATAGATATGTCGCACTTTACTAAACTTTTTGCTATTTCTATTCTAAAATGCATCAAATCCATTCTCTTCTTTTTTGATATACACAATGATTTTTATATTCTAACCATAAGTTGACGCAAATCATTCTCAGTGTCCGCTTTCTTGATTTTGTGTATATACGGAAGTGACCGATGACACGATCTATAAGATCAACACCTCCAGCATTGTATACTTTTACGACTTCAGGTCATTCAATCTCAATATATTTCTTTTGGGCCTTACAGTATCGACGTACTTGACCTCCTCCTTTTGACCTATCCCAAGACAGTTAGAAGCTAACACCACAGAACGATTATCCATCCATTTAGTTATCACAACATCCGCGTCTTGGCTATACAGTTCTTCACAGTACCCTCGCTAGGTATTTTTATTGATTTTGGTAATATTATTAGCGGAGTTAGTGAAGGGTTTTGAAACATATTTGTTCCAGCAGTACAAGCAGCAAATACATTTTGTGCTTTTAGCATCAGGAGAAGTCCATAAGGCAAAAAATAATGATCAAAAAATAAAGCATGCTCAGGACCTGCAATTCGTTTTGCTAGCATTAAAACTACAATGGCACCTCACAGTTTTTCATCCATAAGCAATCAAGTTCTGTAGTATTACCCTGATATAAAATAACTCATAATCGTAAACGCTCTCCGAAATTCAGTCTTCTTAAATGACTTTTATAATATTGCTCTAAGAACATTTTTATGACTTTGTACAATAGCAGTTCTGCTTCAGAGATTAAATTGTATTATTTAAATTATAATAGTAATTGGCATTTTTGGTGCGTTTTTAAAACATCTAAAACACTGTTATGAGAAGTATGTCAGTTGGGATGTTTCTAAAGGCCAAAAATACACTAAAGAGGTAAATATGATTCCCATTCAGATACTCCTTGTACAACAACGTTACCCTTTTATCAGTCGCGACATTGAGGGGAAGCACCCTTCAATTAAACTACGTCTCTCGCAAGAAATGAGGAATTCCGCGCCATCAGTTTTATTCGAGATTAAAACCAATCGCATCGATAATGCAAGTGCAAATAGGAAATAACCGAGGAAGAGTTAGAACGGAAACAAAAAGAAAGACAGCGGCAGCAGCAGAAACGGCGTTATCGTTATAATGCAGTGATGTGAAGTATTCTGACGGTAATTTCGTCTTTGTTATTAAATTATCTGGCAACTTTTCCCTAGCGAAGTTCACTTTATCTGCGTTTTCCACTTGACTTGATCGGGCCGGGATATCCACCTCTCCCGCTTCGCCCTGGTCGCGTCGCAGTTGGTATACCTTGCCAGGTACTTTCCACCAGAATCCTCTTCTAATGTATTACTATGAATGACATACGGAGAAAATCGATATATACATTTTCTACATATGCTATGTAATCATTTTTGTGCATAAAATTCGCATAATTATATAGGGTATTTCGACAATTATTGAAGAAAATGAAACAATAGATTATTCAGCCAATATTACAGGGGGCCTTTTATATACAGTGTTTCATTAAAAATGTTATAAATGGATAACGAGTGAAGGATCCGTTAGATGGCCAGCCCCGAAGTTATGTTTCGTTGTAGGAAGGGACTCCTGGGCATAAAGTCTAAAAAAAGTGCTGGACTACCGGTTAAAACCCCTCCTTGACTTCGTACATGGATCTTGCTACCGTCGTAAACGACTTTCATCAACGCACCATGGCCCTTTCTTACATGTGTCTTTCATCAGCTTCTTTCCTTGCTAGCACAACTCCCTATAAATATGCACGCTTTTCCAATTTGTCTCACTTTCTAACATTACTGTGACAATATTTTTAGGTGTTTATCTACGATTGCAGCTCCTGTCTATCTTGTCTGTAGTCAAAGACCGTATGGTCTGGGTCAACTAGTTGACTACAGTAGGCACAATCCTGTTTACTTGCCTTTCCAATTCTGTGGGTGTAGTTTAAAAAATCTGTGCTCTGAAAAAAATTACATCAGCGTCCTTCATCAACTTCTTTATTGCATCACAGCCTCTATAAATCTCTGTACGCTTTTCCAATATATCTAAATTTATAAAATTACTGTGAAAATATTTTTTGGTCATTAATGCATTTATCTGCGATTGGAACTCCTCCCTCTCTTGATTTCATTGTCTCTACTCGAAAACCGTATGGTCTGGGTCATTTGGTCGAGCACAGTAGGCGCAATTCTAACTGATTATTTGTCTTTTAATTATGAATACCTTAGTATTTTGAGCTGTCTCTCTCTCGCAGCACTGCACAGTTTTGATACCTTCCTCACCCTTAGCCTTTAACATTTCAGAGCAGTCCACCGTATGTATAGTCTTAGAATGCCGTTTTACAGAACATTCCAGAGAATGGGACCTATCACCAATTTCTGTAGTTCTCCCATATACATATCGACTGACTACGTTTTTGTCATCATCACTTTCCGGTTGCTGAATCTTCTATACTCTTCTTAAATATTTTGGAACCTTCTTCCCCATAATTCCCCATTATTATGTTTCGTGATGCCCAATTGAACGCAATTCTAAAATCTAGCGCGTCTCTACTGCCTGAATGGTAACCGAATTGCCTGGGTGATAGACCTTCCTTGAATTCCAATTCGTCTACGAGTCTATTCTTGATTACTGATTCAAACAACTTTCTGAGGGTGTCCAGCATGCAGATCGATATGAGACAACTCTGCTACAACTCCAGGAATACTCTCCACTGTCAGTATAATCGCTTCCAAAGAAATACCATTCAGGCCCGGGCTCTTTATAGTTTTTAGTTTAAGTCGTCTTTACCTTCTCTATCGTAAACACAGGATCTTTTTGTAGAAATTCTTTTTTGACACCAATGGATTTTTTTTGTGAGGTTACATGAAGTAAATGGGCAGTGGAATCTCAAGAGGAGCCTCTTTGTTAAATTATTGCCGTATGTCTCTTCATTCAACAGGATCCACAGCTATTCCACAGAATACAAAATAATTTGGCTCGTCTTCTTCATAAGTGTAAAGAAGTTCAAGATCGTCACCCGGTATACATCATAAAATAAATGCGTTTGCTTCATTAAAGTTTTACTTTTCTAATTCCGGAGGAGCTGGAAATGTTAGATTATGAAAAAAGTTTTCACCACTTGCAAGTTCCCGCTCAAACTAACAAAGAGCTGTCTTCAAAACACCAACAAGGAGCAGTTACCTTTGAAACTCGCGATACAATAGTTACCTTTATAAGCAGCCTCATTTTATTCCAGGAGATAAAAGTTGAGGCAAGAGCTCTTGGTTAAAGTTACGTCATAAATAAATTATACATTCCATTGATATCAAAACTCACAGGCGTGCCTTCAGACTAGTTGTATTATATTATCTTTATAATTACAATAATTAAAGCCTCTGTTGGAACGGGACAGACCTCCTAACAAAAGCCGGGCGAAGTTGTAAGGAATTTTAGTAATTCAAGATGTTTACAAAGATGAAATGAACCCTGCAAACACTAAAACGTTAATAAAGAGAATACCGTATCATGTTTTACAAGGATTGTGGGACAGAGAGTGTCTCCGTGTACGTCTACGAGTTAGTGTCTAATTTATGCACAGTACCGCAAAGGGATATATTAATTTAGTCTGGAAATGAATATGGACTTCGACTCTTAAATGACAAATTTAAAAATTAAATTGTGCATTACAACGTATAACAATATTAATAAATATACTGTGATGAATATGATTGTACCAATAAAAAAATAAGAGTCACAATTATTAAGGTATAGAAATTCAGTTTGAAATATTAGAATATAATAATAATAATAATATCTCTACCCCTCATTCTAATCACGAGGATTAGCCCAGAAGTCGAAGACTTGTGCGGGAGAGGGGGCGGCATATTATTATTAAGCTGGCCGCATTTGCGCCCAGGAACGACTTACGTTGGTAGGCCCTAACCACCATTCAGTGCAGGAATGAGGGAAACCTGGAAAACCTCATTAATTAGGGTAGTCTAATGTCAACCGGTATCAATCTCTCACATTGACCCAAGCCAACATTCTTCCACCCTACCATACCCGCAGAGAGGGTGCCAATCTCTCCACGAATATAGCTTATATACGGTCTACCGGCTGCAGGGGTCGAACCCACAGCGATCCAGTCACCTCGATTCAAGTACTAACGCCTTAAACCGCGCGACCACTGACCGATCCCGACCGAATTATTGTATAAAATTAATAAGTTGCGAAATAATGGTGTTTTTACCTATTTCGCAACATGTATCGAACAAAATTTTTTCGTAAAATCATCAAATAAATATTCAAAATAGTTTCGACATAATCTTCGATCGCATTTGCTAATATGATCGCTAGATTATTTTATTTAAACAACTTTAATTAAGTTGCCTATAAGGCTGTTGCTATAGAGCAGTTGCTATGGTACGATGTTTACAAACTATACAAACATTTTAAAAAATTCCGAAATCTGTGAATGTGTGTACACTATAAATCTCTATAATTAAATTCGATATTAATTCTTCATAAAACTTTAGTATGTGTGACGCAGATTCTAGTGATACTGAAAATTCTGAAATAGAAAATGAGCCTTATGTACATTGATACCTCAGAAATCGAAGAAATTATACCAAAAAATTTATGCAAAATTTAATATTTTAGGTATGCCGAAAAAAGGTAGGTATGTAATATTTCGAATAAAATTATTCTAGCGCACTAGTCCCAGTTATCTTTAAAATCTGCACTTTCTACATTAATTCCATGCTGCGAACTAGGTACTATTTATTTGAATAAAAATATGGATATAAGTAAATATACCAATGTTATTGCTTTCCTCAAAAGGAAATCAAGTGGTTATAGACCCAGAAAATCCAGGACATTTTCCAAGAAACAGGTTGAAAGGTTTATCAAAGGGGCAGATGATGAAAAGTACTTATTCCAAAAAGTTGTCGTGATTGTTGGTATATTTGGAGCCTGTAGGAGAAAATAATGAACTTATTTACGTACAGAGAGCATTGAAGATGTTAAGTCGTTCATTAAAGGGGCTATTCTCAATACCAAAACTAATGTTCCTAGATTATATACAATACCAGAGGAAGATATAGACTTTTTTGTAATTTTCCTCAAATATGCAAGTCTACGTTCATCTATCGTTCACAATAGATTTTTTAAGATGATGTTCTGCAACTTTCCTTGCATATGCAGACGTCAATATATCGATGCTCAAGAGACACGAAGATTCGACTTCTGCGGCAGAGGGGTACATAGAAAATTCCATACAAAATAAGCAGGCGATAGCAAGGAAAATTCGCGGGGAGAAAGGAAATACCTTTTTCTTTCCAAAACTCAGTGCATCAGCAGCACCGGGATGCAGATGTTATCTTCCTCCAATATTGAAGTTATACGAAGTGAAGAAAAATATATATGTTCACTTAATGACCAATTGTCCGATTTGAAAGATTGTGTTATTAATATACACAAACTTTATTAAGATTGTACGATATTTAATTATAAAAAGTATACAAAAATGCAAAACATACGCAATATTTGCACAAAATCTCGGTGCTGCTCCTCTGACTGTACCTACTTCTGATAATTTCCTGCATAAATTTCCCGTAGAAATTCTGTAAGCAGTGGAAAATTAAATTGAGAATCAGAAAATCGATAACAAAACACATGAAAGTATATGTAGCAAATATTTTCTTATAGACGATTTTGTGCCAGGAAATTATAACAAGGTTATGTTGTAAATTAATTAAGATTGTTTAATCTGTATTACACTGCCAATGTTCTTCATCTAATTAAATAGATATTTTATGGGGTGGCTCAACAAAGCAGATGTCTGTAAACACAAGTGCTTGACAACTTGGAGCTTCTCACGTTCTACCCCAGACAAAAACTATGTGCCTCGCCTCGTCTTCTTTTGGAGATCGCACACGATCCCTCAAGTAGTCCAAGATATCTGTTATAGATATCTTGAATTGAACCATTATATATGAATATCAAAGTTTCAGGTTAAGAACATACAAGGAATTTACGATATATATATGCAGTTTTAGAATTTGTCTTACATTAAAGTTTGATAACTCCTAAAATACATTTTCACTTAAATAATACAAAGAATTACACCATAAAACAACCTCCCTGGCAATTAAAAGCTTTATAATCTTTGGCGATAATTGTAAACAAATTGCTATTCGCCCTTACATCTGACATCTTGAAATTTACAGCGCCATCTAGTGGTTTGTGAATTTTGCGAACATACATTTCCCTGGCGTAAAATGTATTCAATCATCAATCAATCCGCGGGAACAAAATGTGGTTCTTTCCTCTCTTGTATTTTATCAATTACAGTATGACAATAATTGACATGTGTGCTGTTTTGGAACTTACCCAATATGGAAAACTTTCGCCACTCTCTAAATCTGCGTTAAGGAAAATATGCCTGCCACGCTTGCCCGCTTTATTTATTCCAGCCCGGAAAATTCCTATCCTTTTAAAATTTCCGATGAGATTAGTCGGGGTGGTTCATGAATATTGAGCGCAATATATAGGTGGCGTAATGTATATGGATTTGGCGCAGCCCGGGGTACATCAAGACCAAAAACGGCGGCATAACTCACGTTACGAGCCGCTCGAAGGCGGCTATGCGTAAGAGGTCGGGTCGGCAAGATACAGTCTCGCGAAGGCGGCGAGGAGAGTTTCCCATTGTTAGGCCGGAGTCATTTGTCACGAGGGTAACACGACTGCAGTTTCCTTTCACGTCACCGGCGATATCACAGCCTCCTATGCCGTATTGTATGATCATCATAGTTTCTCGGCTCGGGTCGTCTTCTTTGCCGCCCCCTCGCTGCCGCCTTCAGGGACGGTCGCCATCGCCGGCTCGCCTCGCAGCAGGAAGTTCTCAATCTGAATATGTTCGGCCACGTCACCGTTTCCTTCCTACCCTTCTCCAGTTATTTCGTCTACTTTAGCAGAGTGACGCTTTATGGTATTTTCAAAGTTGGCGTATTTAAATGAGAGTTTATGAAACAGGAATTTGTCGGGAAATATTGATATATTTCCTCTTCCCGAACTTCCAAAACGATTTTTTTTTCAGTAGGTAATTTATAAACGTCAGGAAAAACTTATATAAGGCAAGCGAGTATGAACCAAGCATTGGATATTGTCAAGATGTATGGAGGGGTCGTGGTTGTAATGATAATGTTTTTACTTTAACTTTGTCCATTCAGCTCCACTTAAGGCTCCGGAAAGGCTAAGTTTTTGCTATATTTGTAGACTTTAAATGCGCGTTTGATTCAGTTAATCACTCTTTATTATGAGCTTTTGTCATATAAAGTTGGATTGAGCTCAAAATTGGTCTTACTGCTCAGAAATGTGTACAGTAATGCTAGTATGCGTGTAAAATCCGGAAATAATTTTTCATCTCCTTTCGATATTACTTCGGGTGTTCTTCAAGGCGAAGTATTGAGCCCAATGCTATTTGCTTTATTTCTTGCGGATATAGAAAACTTTTTTATTGACAATGGTGCACAGGGAATTAATATTGATAATTATAATGCGCTTCTTATGCTTTTTTACGCAGACGACCTCATAATATTAGCAGACTCTGTAATTGACGTGAAAAAAATATTAAGGATTTTATAAAAGTTCACTACATTAAACCTGTTGACGGTAAATTTACAAAAAAAACCTAAACTTATGCGTTTTCCCGGGGACCTTGTCACCATATAGTAGATCATCATTTTTACTTCGGTGATTGTCCTGTTGAAGTAGCTATAACCGTTACACATATCTCGGAGTTGCCTTCACAGCTTCTGCACTCTTTCGTGAAATGGCGTCTTCTGCAGTTTCAAAAGCTAAACAAGCAATAGGCCCATTGATGTTCATAATGGCTAAAACCAAATTTCTTTCCTGGTCCACCAAAAATTCAATTAGTAGTCAGTACCATAGCCAATTGCGCACCAACCTGGGCTCTAAGGTATTCTTGAGCAAATTCAAACCAACTTTATAAAAAGGTTGCTATTGTTACCACTAAATACTCCTGAATATGTACTTAGGGTGGAGTGTGGGAGATTGAAAATAATATACAATGTATTCAAGTGGACACTCAACTGGCTTGAAAAAGTTTTGAAAATGTCTGATTCTCGTCTTCCTAAAATTTGTCTTAAGAGGAAGCTACAACTCACTAACTCGGATAATAAGGTATAATTGGGTCCTTCAGTTAAAAAAATTGTTTTCGTTTGTTGAAGCTGAGGACATTTGGAACAACCTCTCTCTTGCACTATTGTAAAGAAATACCAAAATGCTGCTCTCAAAATTCAGGGGAAAATTGTTTGTTAGTGATCGTAACCTTCAAAGGACAACTTTTATGACACTTTATAACTTCTTTGGTGTGAGCTCTACAAGTCAGTCATACTTAACACTGGGTTTACCCATTCAATATCTTAGGACTATCGCTCAATTACGAATGAGTAATAATATAATGATTAAATTTACATACAACGGTTCCACATACAGCATTAACGCGAACAACAAATGTACGATATGTAACAAAGATGAGTTTGAAACAATTGATCATCTCCTTTTTGGCTGACCTATATATTTCTGTTTGAAAAACTGTGATTTGGTCTGCTTGCAAAATTTACTGGTCTTCATTACGTCATTAGAAAATTTAACTCGTGATTGCTAGTTATATTTCGAATATTTTGAAGTGCCGTTCATTTATAATAAACGAATAATATGTATTATACATCTGTAGCCATCTCCTATGTTTTATTTTTTACTTGTTCAATTAGCACTCTTTTTTTTTTAATTTTTCATTTTTTCTTTGTTCTTTTTTCTTGTAACAAGAACCTAGAAGATTTACAATTTTCAATGTAAAGCAGGAGTCTTTTGCAACTCACTAGATATATTATTATTATTACTACCCCCACTATTTTTTCAAGACCAACAGTTTTTTTGAAGTATAATCGGGACACCCTGCATATTATATTAAAGAGAAAGAAGTTATGATAATTTCTTCACCTAATACGTGCCCCTTCTGCCCTTTAGGGCGCTGCAATTTTAGAAATATTTTACCTGAAACTACGTCTCTATAAAAGTAACAAGTGTGCCAAATTTGAAAAAAATCGTTCCAATATTAAATAAGTTATAGCCAAAAATAAATTTTAAAAAATAACTTTGCTATTACGTAGTTTTGTTGTTACTATTGGCTTTTCGAGAAAATTTCACATGAACTTGACACACTATGTTTTCGTGTAGTATCGCCCCCTAAATTTTCTGCGCGGTGTTTCACGACACTCTGTATAACATAAAGCGTTATCATATCTCAGACAACCAGCCGATACATGTGCCCAATTCCTCGCCATCCCATATAGTAGTCGACTTTACTCAGTATCGGCATTTTCAATTACAAACAATAGTACAAACCTAATTGGCAATCACGTAGCGCGAACCACGATAATACAAGATGGTATCCTAGAACCCATTAAGATAATATTATATGCAATAACCTAATATATCAGAGGGTGAATGTGCCTGGGTGGGGTAAGGGCGTTCGCTCGCAACGGTATCTGTGACACCGGTCTATTATTATTATCTCGAATTATCAGTTAGCATTGTACCGCGACAAACCTATGCCCAGATACCATCTTAATCCACTCGTATATCAGTTTTATCTGTTCATACCGCATCTATAATTGTGCCTTAAATTAAATGCGACGTTCAGCATATACAACTAATCCAATAGCAGGAGTCTGAGACCAACATATATGTCAGCCTTAGAATTCTATTATCTATACTGAGTTGTGGTGGATGAGATGAGGGAGGGCAGTACAGGAGATGATCGAAATCTTGCGATATATACTTAATATCAAGTAGCTGACACAATAAGTCTGTTCAAGTAAGGGATCCAGAGTGGTTCCAAACTGCGTTCGTCCAACTACCTACATCTACGAGATGCAAAGATACTGACAAGAAGTTAAAAGCAACATCTTACCTTGTACTGGAATAAAATTGAATAACCAGCAACTGCTGCAAAGGTTCAGGTGTTAGGATGTGCAGTTGTCGCTAATAATTCTTTTCGATTTCGAAAACGTGTGTTCAACGTCCACAGAGGTCACTGGGGCATATTTAAGTATATATCGGTCAGTGGCCGCTCGGTTTAAGGCGTCAGTACTTGAATCGATGTGACTAGATCGCTGTGGGTTCGCCCCCCCCAGCCGGTAGACCGTATATAAGCTATATTCGTGGAGATATTGGCACCCTCTCTGCGGGTATGGTAGGGTGGAAGAATGTTGGCTTGGGTCAATGTGAGAGATTGATACCGGTGGACATTTGACTATCCCCCTAATTAACGAGGTTTTCCAGGTTTTCCTCATTCCTGCACTGAATGGTGGCTAGGGCCTACCAACGTAAGTCGTTCCTGGGCGCAAATGCGGCCTACTTAATAATAATATGCCGCCCCCTCTCCCGCAACAGTCTTTGACTTTTGGGCTAATCCACGTTATTAAAATGAGGAGTTGAGAAAATGAGAAAATATCTACTGCATATAGTCAAGATATCCCGGATTGTTTTTCAAAACAGTAGCAGTTTCTTTTTCTTCACACGTTTAGCACTAGGGACTTATAACCGGAAAATACACTGCCGCAAATAAAAAACATTATTTACTGCGTTATTTATTGAATATCTTGATGTCACAGTTTCTTCAAGATAACTGAAGGTATTCGTGAATAATTAAAATGTATGTATGCTAAATCTTCGTGAATTCTAGGATCGTTAAATTTCCGTTGAGCATGTAAAATAGAGGTAGCTTCACTTGAGTGTGGTCGCTGTAGAATACTTTTTATGCCGTCAAAATTAACCTAGTAGTATGACGTTTTAACTACATATATCAACGTACGGCTTCATTGCAACTGTTTTGTTTTATGAGTAGTAACCTGCTCTAACCTTAAAACAAGTAGTTTAATGTGAAACCAGACAGCATGATTTTATAAATACCTCAAGTCACCAACAGCATTGTCACCGTAATTTTAACGAGCTGGTCTATATTGTAAACAAAGAAGTAAGTTACGTTTAACAATACCGTAAGTTCACCACATCACCATTAATAATTATGGTAATATTAAAAACGAAAAATAGACACGTGTTTGCTTTGACTTCCTGTATTTGTTGCACTAATGAGGTTGGAATTCGCACCAATAATGTTCAAAAGTATAAAATTAAGTGAATCCACTCATGGAAAATTAAGTACCTACACAGTATTTACACTACATATGGCCCAAACATGCCACAAGAACATAATAAACAAACACCAGTTTACATAACTGAAACATAAACTGCGCTGAACGTCATGTGACGTCACACCAGTGATATAGCGTTTTCGGCCTCGTGCTGTTGTTTACATTTTCTGACAAATTATTAATGTTAATTATTATGTGATTATTACTATCGCCAGATACATGTTCTGGCCTTTTAATATGTTTGAAAGATTTTTCCTGTAATACATTTCATATCTACATATATAAAATTCATGCAAATTCCAGTGTCAAAAATTATTAATTAAACTGTTAGATTTTTCTGAATTATGTGCAACAAAAACAAAAATTTAATCTTTTATCAAAAGTGTTGAACGTCCATTACAGCTTACCACTAATACCAAAAATGTGTGCTTTAATGGTTTTATGTTCAGATGCATTACCAGAGGAATGAAAATAGCAGTTTTATATGAAAACTGAACTTGTTGCGGTAAGTGGTTTAACGTCCACTTTGCTATTAGGATACCCAAATGTGTTTGTTTTAAATGTTTTACAACATATCCATTACATATTCTCGAGACTGGAGGCCTTTAAGGCCACCGTTTTACTGTAATGGAAAGTTATTATGGCTCCGTGATATTACAAGTTAACGGAGTGTATACTAATACTTTAAGATACGAAATTTAATCTAATTCAATTCAATAACAAAACAGTTTTTACCAGAACATTGTGTAGAAATAAAATTGTGCCAAGTTTAATAACAATATCCATTAACCGACATACATTTTCAATAATAAAATTAGTATCTGCAAGCTTTATTTTGCAATGTGTATTTTTATATAAATTCTAAATACCTAATTTTGTATTCTGTGAATTATACCTGCAGTATCTGTGTGAAACAGCCAAGAATCCTTGTCGGCCACTTCACCAGACATAGACTGGTTTCGGGCTTGTTAGCCCTCATCAGTATGCCATAGGTGCGATGACCGACAATTGAACTGGCTGTTCCTTCATATGTAGTTTCACATATAAATCGAGTGCAGGTGAGATGTAACTGGTCTGCTACTTCCTGCTCGGCCTAAGCGGCTCGACTTGCAGAAAGCGACCTACAATATCGTAGGTACTTAACCGCAGACCTCTCGCCCCGGGCGATGCGCCATTAAATCTATAAATGATACTGCAGGTATAATTCAATGCCGATCGGGGCATTAGCCCGCGGAGTAGTTGTTTCCTGCAGTATCATTTATAGATAGATAAACCGGTCTATGTCTGGTGGAGTGGCCGACAAGGGTTCTTGGCTGTTTCATACAGATACTGCAGGTATAATTCAATGCCGGTCGGGGCATTAGCCCGCGGAGTAGTTGTTTCCTGCAGTATCATTTATAGATTTAATGGCGCATCGCCCGGGGCGAGAGGTCTGCGGTTAAGTACCTACGATATTGTAGGTCGCTTTCTGCAAGTTGTGGCGCTTAGTCCGAGCAGGAAGTAGCAGTTACATCTCACCTGCACTCGATTTATATGTGAAACTACATATGAAGGAACAGCCAGTTCAATTGTCAGTCATCTCACCTATGGCATACTGATGAGGGCTAACAAGCCCGAAACCGGTCTATGTCTGGTGGAGTGGCCGACAAGGGTTCTTGGCTGTTTCACACAGATACTGCAGGTATAATTCAATGCCGGTCGGGGCATTAGCCCGCGGAGTAGTTGTTTCCTGCAGTATCACTTATAGATTTATAATAAATTACCTATAATTATTAGAAACTTATCCAATAAAGATATTAAGATTAAATTAAATCAAATTCCCATAGAAAAAGCTTATTATTATACAATATATGAATTTCTGGGTGACAACATAATATAATTAATGTAATACCTGTACTGTGTATGTGTGTATAAACAATTTATGCGTAACATGTATTATTTTATATTTTTCTCTTATTTGTAGTTAAGTATTAGTATGCATTTTATTCTACTTTAATTTTATTTTTAATATTAAAGGTTTATCTTCTAAATTGTGATTTTTCTATTTTATTTTTGTAATTGGTACAAGGTAAACTAAAAAAGATTTTACTTACTATACTGTAAATAACTATTACAGGACCTAGACACCACTATTGAATTTCAATTTACCGACTTGGGAAGTTTTGAACAATAGACCTTGTATATCAGGTGTTTGGTTTTACACAGACAATATATGTATCTATTTTAAGAAAAACAGCAGAAATCATTTCGGAATATCCGAGACGCGTGTTTCTGCTATACTCCTGCTGTGTCAGTTTCTTTTTTGTATAAATAACTAAGAAAAATAAACAACTTCAAAAATAAGAAAAAACCTTGTCTTAGTCAGCAGTCTATTCACAAATTACAGTCCACTATGAGGTACCACTATAACTTTAAGCAAGCGCTTATTTCGATATAATGAATTTTTTATCGATTCGCAAAAACTGTGGCATATAAACAAATCCAAGTTTACTTAGGACCTACTCGAGAGCGGTATGAACTTTTCTCTGGTCGTCAAGGACCTTAGGCTTATTTTAGCTTCTCACCAGTACTTAGGCATCCTAAGTGTTCAGTATTCGCCCACTCACTCAATTATTTGCGGTCCTTAAGAGGCAGCGAATACCAATAATCGGCTTGATGAAGCGAATTTGCGTAGGACTGTTATTGCCAATATTTACCGTAAAAATAATTGTCCCGATTTCTCATTAAACTTTGGTGTGTGTCAATGAAATACACTGAACCGACTGGAAGCCTTTTGATGTATTTACAATTTCTAGGACTGTCTCTGGAAACTGCTTAACTGAAACAAAATGTGTCCTAAAATGATTTTAACTCAAAAATAATAGACTGAAACTTGCAGACATGATACAATTTAGAAACATGAGCTACTGAGGATAATCATCTTTTTTTATCGGGCATTGCATTTACTACCTTCCAAATTATACGTTATATTATGTTATATATAATAATATATTATTTAATGCTGGTCATAACTCACGCAGATGAAGTTTGCAGCACGAGCCGCAGGCGAGTGCTGTAATTCATCAATTAATTTATTCATATTCATTCATTTATTCATTTTATTCGCAATGTAAGAGACTATTTAAATTTTACGTTTCAAGGAACTTGCCTACTCCTTGGCCAGCCCGATCACCCGACATAAATCCGTCCGATTTTTACCTTTAAGGGCATCTGAAGCAGCTGATGTATTCTACTCACATATCGAATGAAGCTGCATTAGTGGAACGTATTACCAATGCCTATGAAACAATACTCCAAACAACTGGGATATTCCGAAAAGTTAGAATTTAGAGGATGTATTGATGCATTAAATAAATTCTAAGTTTGGCACATTTTTTATTCTAAAGAAGTAAAATAAAAATAAACAATTTGCTATACGCTTAACTATATCCTGTAGGTATGTCAAATACCAATGTTATAAAAATTTCTATTCTATGTTTTCTTGCTGAATTTTGACACGAAATTTGAAGACTAATATTTACAGACGCCAACTGTATTTTATGTAAGTCTCGAACACAAGGCGTTTCCGGACCCATGTTTATAAAAACTTTTTTTTTATTTTTAAACAGAACCTGCCCTTAGATTTTCTTAACATCATTCTGTATCACCCTATATATGGTATTTCTGAAATATGTGCGTTGCTTCAGAGTTAGTAGAATACATCATATTTGTACATATCACATATGCTGACTCTTGATTTGAACAAGGTATCTTTTCCTTGATGTAATGCCATGTTAACATGAAGTCTTTAAAAAAAGGTAGATCTACTGTGATTAATTTGTGTCTAGAAAACTTAACAAACATACCTAAAGATGAGTCATATAGATGTTGTCTATACATATGTTATTAAGGTTTGTAATAGACAGGATCTTGACGAAAAAACTACCGAAATATTATTTGATCTGTCTGATTCTCTCTTAGAAACTTTTTCAATCATACTTATAAAATTGCCATCAGTCTGTTCGACATTGTGGTTTTAAGTCTCATATTTTTTTACTGTTTAAGAAAGGTATTTTAAGCTAATATGTATCAAATCTCCTACAATTCCTACCAATGAAGTCATATGCATGCTCTCTGATACCAAACATCTAGGTATGCTAATGAACACCCACAGACAAAACTCTATTCAATAATTATCTAAAAAATGTTACAAAAGCTAATAATAAGGAATATATGGGTAGATATTGTGGGTGTAATTCAACGCAGGTTGGGGCCACTGAGTAGTTAGTTTCACACAATATTGTTAATACCTGAAAATATATGAAAAAACTATACATAAAAGGTACATTTTTATTTATTTTAGTAGGTCGTTATGATACTTGACAGTTAATCAGTTTGACGCTGTCGACATTATTTAATTTCATTTTGACATTTAATTTCAAATAATTTTAATTTATTGGTATAATAATTTTTATAGTTAGATATTTGACTCAAGTTAAAGGAGGCCACCTGATGAAGCAATCCAAAAAATGCAGAAATAGATCAGATCTCATCTATTGTGGTTGAATTTCGAGTTCCCACTCCATATAATTATAGAGTATATCAGGTTAGTAACTAAAATACATTTTTTTAGATAATTATTGAATGTTTTGTCTGTGGGTGTTCATTAGCATACCTAGATGTTTGGTATCAGAGAGCATGCATATGACTTCATTGGTAGGAATTGTAGGAGATTTGATACATATTAGCTTAAAATACCTTTCTTAAACAGTAAAAAAAAAATGTTACAAAAGCTAATAATAAGGAATATATGGGTAGATATTGTGGGTGTAACTCAACGCAGGTTGGGGCTTTTGTCCACTGAGTAGTTAGTTTCACACAATAATTGTTAATACCTGAAAATATATGAAAAAATTAAGTCTCATATGTTTCATCGTATATCTGGTGTATTTCAAAGTCCTACACTCGGACCTTTATCTTATTATGCTTTGCTTATAATCAGCATTATTGAATTGCAAATATAAAATAACCACGATGTTCTGTAAGTTATATCAAATTATCGTCACGTACGAATCAATATAAAATACTATTTTTCTGTTGTTCCAACTATACAGAGTGTGCCCGTTTTTTCGTTTATAACATTAATAGTTTATTTATTAATTTTTGTATTGTGTTTATGTTTGCAGTTTGTTGTACTTATTCATTTCCTGTTTGCACATAGATTTACCATATCCTGTAACTAAAATTTTTGTCTATTGGATATAAACCTTAAATAAATAAATATTTGTATTTAACTACAAGAATAACGTCTAAATCTCACAAATTGAACTGGCTTTATAAGTATGGAAGTAGGTATACATAACGCGCGACCTCCACAAAATAGTAAGGTTAGAGAGAACAGGTCATCAATAATAACAATAACTATTGGATACCCAATTATGTCTTACTAACAGCCAACCAAATCAATCTGCTCCGAGAGGCATATAATAAATTACTTTTATAACCATTATTATTTACATTTCGAGATACGCACATCACTCACAGAAATAAATCAAACCAAGACAAATAACTCCTCGTCAACAACAACTGCCTCGATGTATTTGGCCGCAATCTACACTGTACTATCACAAACCGTGCGATCTCTTTGTGCTTAATATATTCTTGGCAAGATGCGGCGATACAATATTTTTAGAAATTTTATATGTGCCTTTGGAATAAATGTATCCGAATTCTATTACTATAAGTGAGTAGAAAAGTTTTGACTCGAATAGAAACATTTACATCTGATTTGTACTTAAGTCGCGTGATGCCGATGCAGTAAACTTAAGAATACAATAAAAATATTGCTATTGTTACTTTACGAACACTTTTTCGTAAAGCAACAACTGAAATCTAAAATAAAGGTAATATTAATACAAATTATGGTGACGCAAATTTAAGATGGAATTTATCATAATAATAGTTAAATCACGTAAGTGTACTCAGTGTACTTATTTCATTTACAAATTTATTATGTAATTTTACATAACTTTACACTGGTCACAAATTGCCAACGTAAAGTTATGTGAAATTACAGACAAATTTTAGTCAGTGTAGGTCAATGTCAAAATGCATTGACAGTGAGACTTTAAAGTGACATATCATAAAGTTACAGAAAAGCATACTGTTTTTATAAAATAATTTTCCATTGCAATTGCGCTCTCTGTTACTTAGTTTGTGTAATAAAGTATTCATTTGAAAAGGTAACAACAGGCAACCCAACCAGCATACACTTCTCTGACTGTAAAAAGCGGACAGTGTTTTAAATGCTATTATAAATATTCTAAATAGCGCTATTTAGTCTCTGAGAACAGAACTGCTATATTATAAGGCATAAGAATATTTATAATAGTATGCCCTTTTGCACTTTGCACACTAAGACGCTTGTTAAAGGTGTAAGAATATTGTGGTATCATTTCCTATAAATTTTGTTTTATAAACGTTTTTACAGCTTCTATAAAAGATTTTGAAAATTAATTATAACTCGACTATTTAAAAAATTTATGTTGAAAAAATTGAGCATCTTATACATGCTAGTATGCATTTGGCTAACTATTGCGGAATTAAATTGTATCCACAATGAAGATATAGTAACATATGTTCATATTGTCAAATATGAAAGTAGCAGTTTAGTAAGTCCTTCATAAATTACACACCAGGTAGATTGAAAGCGTGATTAATTTTGATATGTGTCAGATTTCAAATCCTATTTCTCTCCCGCAAACGATTTGCCGGGAAACAAAGCAAAACGAACTCATATGGGCTTTTGGTATAATGACCAGAGTATATATTACGTACTGGTAGGCTCAGGGGAGCCATATGTAAAGGAAAAGAGTGTCGTATCGCCGCTGAAACCCACCAATGTGTCCGGAGCTTAATTGGATAGAGCATTAGGCCAGCGAAACAAAGGCCTAATAATTTTTCTTGGATAACGTTTCCCAAATCCCTATCTCTAAGCGCCGCGCAGATATGAACAGATGTAGATAAAATGGACATTAGCGTGGACTCGTAGGAGCACATTTGCAAGTAGGCTTAGGAAATGATGTCCGCATTTGTTTCAAAATAAAAATAAATACAGCGCATGAGGTATGCGCGAGACTTTTCCTAAACAACAACAATTATGCGGACACCACCGAGTTCATTTTGTGTCGTGAATTCAGAAAAAATATAATTTTTAATATTAACGCGACACGGACAAATGTTTTTCTTTAAATTAACTTCTTGAAACATACAGGGTTAACTTTAAATAAGTACAAATATTTTAACTGCAGGTGTAGTTCGTCATATTTTTAGTGACAGTCATTTTTAAAAATTTCAAATATTTACGGACTCTTAAATTTTTTTAAAAATACCCACATTTTGAGGACCGCTGACGAGATAGGCCACTGACGTAACCTAATAAAATAAACCATATGATTTACTGAAGGCGAGGTTGCCAGTGGGTGAAACAGGTTTTAAAAATAAACACAAAACATGGAATAACAAAATAACTAGCTTAATGTATGCGTTCAATATCAAGAGAAGGCAAAGTAAAATATGTAGCAGTCTCAATCGCATGCAAAGAAGAAACTGGTGTCGTAGGCACAGGTAATAGGTAGATATAGGTAGATATAGTCGGTCAGTGGTCGCGCGGTTTAAGGCGTTAGTACTTGAATCGAGGTGACTAGACGGAGTTGGTTCGAGCCCAGCTGCCGGTAGACCGTATATAAGCTATATTCGTGGAGGGATTGGCACCCTCTCTGCGGGTATGGTAGGGTGGAATAATGTTAGCTTGGGTCAATGTGAGAGATTGATGCCGGTTGATATTTGACCACCCCCTAATTAATGAGGTTTTCCAGGTTTTCCTCATTCCTGCACTGAATAGTGGTTAGGGCCTACCAACGTAAGTCGTTCCTGGGCGCAAATGCGGCCTGCTTAATAATATGCCGCCTCCTCCGCACAAGTCTCCGACTTCTGGGCTAATCCTTGTGATTAGAATGAGGGGTAGAGATATTATTATTATTATTATTATTATTATTATTATTATATGATGAGCAGTAGGTGAAATGTCCCGCATCAACCCCACCACTGTTTAGGATTGATAGTCGAGGTCAACAAAGAGGTTATTTTGATACTGGTGCACTAGTATAGTCCAGGGCAAAGGAATAAGCTGTGGCAAAGGCAAGTGGAAAGGAAACATGTAATATTTGTGGAAAGGGATTTGATAATGTATGCACTGTTGACGCATCTGTTTTAAGAGTTGGGGCACTAACGTATAAAACGTATTTAAATCGTCTTATTATTTTCATGGGCAGTGTTTTTCTCTTAAGTGTCTTGTGAATTTAATTAATATTTTTCGTGAAATACAGTGTGCTTAAATAAAATATGGCGCATTATTCAAACATGAGAGGCTTGGCATGCTAAAAGTATATTTGTTAAGTAGTAGTAGTAACGTATTGTGATAAATAAGTTGGAGTGTAGTAAAAATAGATAATAACTAAATTCTAGATAGAACTATGGTTGTGAGTAGAGAGTTTGGTTTATATTTTTAATTTGTTGGTGAGGTATAGGAATGGCAAAGGGGAGGAGATGGCAGTTAATATTTTCATAAATTAACATACTTATTTCAATCATTCTTTGACGTGTCTAAAAATTCTAGTTACCATTGATGAATCCTATTCGAAGACATATTAGTGTAACACTGGCAACGCTGTAGAATTCTCATCCACCATGACACTTAAAAGTATTAGTAACGGAGTCGGATCAGCGGTCCTCAACAAGTTTTCGATAAAAAAATCACGAAATTTATTTAAAATTTGACTTTTTTATTCCTGATTTTTTTTTAACTATTAATTATATGTTCTACACAGTGAACTGTACTGGTGGTTAAAATATTTGTACTTGTTTAAGGTTCACTCTGTATATTTCCTACAAAGACTTAAAAAATGGGAAGAAATCAATATAATCAACAACAATATAACGAAATGAAAGGATCTATGTTATCATTAATGCATAAGAAACTGGAGGACAATCATAACCATTTGATTGACTGTCACATAGATGAACAGTGATATTCGGATTACATTATTCCTTGAAATCAAGGCAAGTGAACTGTATTACACATTGATAAAAATAATCCTATATATCTATACACTTTATTTGTTATGTCCATACTTACAACAGTCGAAATGCAAAATCATCCAGGTGTTTTAATATCTTCGGATTTCAAATGGTCTAGATACATATCACAAATAGTTAAGATAGAAAAATGTAAACAAATCAATACAATTCACAGTTTAACAAAATTAAAGGATCTATAAGTTCGCATTAACGCAAAAGAAACTGGAAGACAATCATAACCATTTGATTGACTGTCATATAATTGAAGGCGACAGATATGTTTACCTTCAGTATGTTTCTGTTTGAAGTTTCTTTGACTAATCGTTCCTATTCTCTGTCAATAGGTTAATCACATTCTAAACAAATGCCGGTGTTCCGCAAGGCTCCGTGCTTGGTCCAATTTTATTTTTATATATGTGTCTGACATGTATCATCATATTAACAGTAACCATTCTTTTTACGCTGATGTAAAATCTACGTCGAGTCACTATTGAACCAAAATCAGTTACTAAAGGATCTGTGTCGTGTTGAACAGTGGTGATCGAATTGGGTGATTACTTTAAGTCAAGGCAAGTGTACTGTATTACGCCTTTGAAAATAACCCTATAGATAGATACACTTTATTTAATATGCCTATACTTACAGCCAAAGTGCAAATGATCAAGGTGATGTTTTAATATCTTTGGATTTCAAATAGTCTGAACACATCTCACAAATAGTTAAGAGAGCAAATACTAAAGGTTATTTATTGTCAAAATTATTTGAATATACCAATTCAAACATATTCAAGAAACTGTTTAAGTCTCTAATTCCACCTCTGTCGAGAATATGCCGCTGTGATATGGTCACCAAATTTAGTTAAAGACATTCAACTTTTGGACAATACAACAATTCGTATTTTTGAAAAAAAAAACAAGCAGAAGGCTATACGCCAAGTAAATCGAGAGTCTTGTTAAACGAACAGTTCCATACATTTTTGTCTGATGCTTCAGATGAGAAGTATTTGACGGTAAAAGAAATAAAATTACATTTTGTTTGCATACATATTATGCTAACAACTCTTATTTTTTCAGGTAATGATATTTGGTGTAGGTATCTGGAGCATGTCGGTGCGACGAACTAGTGAAGATGACAATTGATGATATTGAAGACATGGGATCTTTGCTGCCAATTAAAATTTATAACACTGAAACCAATAGGAATAGAACTTTCACCCTCTTGGGGGCGGAATATAGAATGTACGTTAGTTTGCAACGTTAGTTTGCGACCTCCTGACTTTAAGGAATGACCTTTTTTTTTGAAATATCAAAATAGGAAATGCTATAAAGCTGTATCCATAAAATTGGTAGTGTAGAAAAGAAGTTGTCACTTATATGACGTTTGAAAAAAAAAATTCGTATAATAATTTGTTTTCCAAACAAAATTCTAATATTTAGTTAACTATAGATTCATCCACAGCGTAAATATTTTCGTTAACATCAAGTTGACTCAAAACATTTGTCTAGCAAATAATTAACAAAGAAAACACTTTCCAGAGATATTATTCAGCATCGGGACGAGATATCCAAAATAACAAA
This sequence comes from Monochamus saltuarius, assembly GCA_025584915.1. Lineage (NCBI taxonomy): Eukaryota > Metazoa > Arthropoda > Insecta > Coleoptera > Cerambycidae > Monochamus > Monochamus saltuarius. Next base: position 12,831,704 of record CM046722.1, read on the forward strand.
GCCTCCTACGAAAAATCGAAAGTCAGCTCATCGCTATGGCTTGGTAAACAGGCTATGATAGGTTCCTCATTAAACAAATACCAGTGTCCCAGAGGCGAGTTGATTCCGATCAACAAACCAATTTATACGGAGCGATTGACACTGTAGAAAATTAATGATGCATCAGTGGAAGTTCTCAGACTTTCTCGGTTTACTCTGGAACAATGGCCTCGGGTAAAGACAACGCCGTTTTTGTTGCCGATCGAAGAGTTACAAATAGCTGCTTCTGTGTTCTATTATATGAAACAGTGTTTTGTCAATCGATTGGTACCAAAGTTCTGGCCAGAAATTATTTCAATGAAAGCCTGGTTATCTTTCAGTGGGGATCTTTTTGTTGTCGGACGGTAAATTGTTGCAACGAATTTATCTGGACACTGGGAAACAGGAATGTAAAAATGAAGTTGGATCTAATTAAAGCAATACCTACCAAGTAATTAAAAAAATGTATTACTTGGAAATATAATAAATAAGTGTAAAAATCTAATCTTATGCATTCAAATATGTTATTGCTATTTAAAATGTAGAAAGCATAACCATATGCAATCTAGATGATATTAAATGTTTCTCCTGAGAATAGCTCTGATTATGTTGGAAAAATTGAGAACAATTTTGCTGTAAAGAGATCTAATCTTCTATTTTACATATTTCTTATAAAAGTTTTGTAGTAGTAGCTTTTGGTTGCTTTCAGTGCTAGTCTGCAATATAACATATATAATAGTGTTATAATAATTGCTTATACAATAAATTTATTAGAGTGTTTGATACACTAATAAATGGCAGCAGCACACTTTTATTTTACAATCTGGTGCTTTTTACACTTTTAGAAGACTTGTTAAGGTTGTAAGAATATTTTGAGAAAAATATAAAGCCTAATTTCTTATAAACTTTGCTTTAAAAATGTTTTTATAAAGCATTTTTTTACTTCTTTCGTATTGGAATAGTGGACTCCGTTTATTTGTATCTAATGTCTACTTGATGTTTGTGACTGTACATGACAAAAATGATAAATTTTAAAAACAAGCTATATGACATGTTAATCTACGGCAAAGTTGGGCAAAATTCTCTGGCTATGAGACTTTTGTTGTAAGCAACAGTTATATAATTATATTATAATAATTATTTTAAATTTAATCATGTGTCATGAGAAAATCTCTGAAATTCACTGTAACACGTTTAGAGGCACTTGTAATTATTATGTGTATGTAGATGTTGTCACGTATCCTTTCTTAAAAATGGTCGATTTTATCAAAATTTTCCAATATGTTGATCAATTTGATAGATACCTAATTGCGTAAAACTCTAAATTATATTCAGTTGATAAAATTAACAGTGTCGTATAAAATATTTTTAGAAATGTTTACACACTTATACGCCACTGTTGCACTTTATATATTAAAATTTTAAAAAGCGTTTTGGAATAATACTAAAAACGATAATTATTATCGAAGATGAGGTATCTATGACAAGACTTTTTGCAAGACTGTTGCGCAGTTTTTAATAACAGTGTGGATTCTTGGCGTTCAGTCGGCCCATTAGCTCAGTTGGTTAGAGCGTCGTGCTAATAACGCGAAGGTCGTGGGTTCGATCCCCCCATGGGCCAACACTTTTTTTATTTTCAAAAAATAAATAAGTTTTGAAGACGTTTAAAATGGCTGAAAAAGTATAATTTATATTGATTTTATGTCTTTGCAGATAGAAAGTTAAATAATTAATTTTTGGTTTTGTAAATTACACACTTTATAATATTTTTGTAATTTAGAAATTAACGTATTTGTCTGTGAAGATTTGTATACGTATAAAAAGGCAATTTAGAACAAATAATTTAATTTTAATTTGATGAAAATTGAATTTAAACGGTAAATTTTACAAATGTTTCTTGAGTAATAAATATATTTTAACACACAATAGTGGAAATTTCAGTATAAATATCTGAAATCTGGTGTAAATCAATTACTCTATGTGGTGTAGATTTTCAAACTATAGACGTTACAAACTATACCTATACCATCCTACTAAATTAACATACCGCGAAGACTTTGAATCATAACTAGATTTTATTTGGTAAGAGTGGTGGTGACTATTAACTAATTGTTTTCCAGTACTCTGTAAGAAATAAATAAAACCATATTAAACTAACGTCAAGAATTTCCTGGAACTTAGACATTTTCAAATACATTATTAGTATAAATAAGAAATTTATTTGTATAAGAACAGCCACATGCATTAATGTGCGTGAACTTAACCCCCCATTCTTGAATAAAATGAAAAATAAAGATTGTGCTCAATTGTGCCGGATCTGAGCTACATTGTGCCGTGAAATTTGATATCTGTCTCCGTTTTCCGGAAAATGCAAAAAATCGAAAATTTTGGTGTGACCCTACTGTGCCCCCTACTTTGCGAAAATCGTGTTTTTCTTAAATGTGCTTATTTATGCTAGTTGTTCCGAACGTTGTGCCGTTTAAAAATTTTTATATCTGCCCCCGTTTTCCGGAAAAACCGGAAATTTTTTTCGAAAATTAAAAAACGGGATTGTGCTGAATTGTTCTGAATATTGTGAAAATTCAGGCAAACTACAACTAGTCACTAGTCGCGTGATCGTAACTCGATTGCATATTGGATAGCAAACGGCGGTTATAGTTGGGAAGCGAATTTACCCACTCTCGTCTCGACCCCACTGCATTCAGATTTGCTGAGATTTTTATCATCTTATTTGCACATGGTGAGTCAACGATTGGTTAAGTAAAGTTAATCCAAAAAAGTATTAAAGTATTTTGTTATGACTGTAACAAAATGATAAACTCAGAAAAAATGCTTAACTGCAGTATTAAGTGCTTTAGATAAAGTTTTTCAAAATTTTCACCTTTTTACGAATATCTTGTAAGTGCCAATTGAAATTTTATTTCATGGTATACTGAAGCAGGTTTTAGTGCACCTGCAACAAAGAATGTTCTTTCAATTCTTAAAAATATTGATCTTAAGCAATCGTTGACTCACTCTATACAGAGTTAACTACCATTAAGTACAAAAATTTTAACCACGTGCTCTGGGAGGCCTAAAAGACAATAACAAAAATATTTCAGAACTCCAGCCCGATGTTTGAATAATGGAAAATAAACCTCCTTTTCTCGGGAAAATCGGTGTAGTTAACAACCATCGTCCGAAATGGCTGTTAACTACCATGCTGTCGATTTTTTACAGCATTTCCAAATGAATAATCGACGAATATTTTAATAATAATAATAATAATAATAGATCACAGTTAATACGGTTCGCTGCAGTATGTTTTGTTCTTCGTTTCAAACTGTTAAAACTACATTTTTACTCTTTACAGGTCCATAGGGATAAGAACTGACAACTAAACGTACACTGCGCGCCTATTTATCTTAAGAAAATCGAACGAAACGAATATTAATAGATAATAAAAAAACTTCAAATGCACCCGCAGCAGTCTTTAGTTATAAAATCTTGTATTACTAAAAAAACAAACCACATAGGATGCACCATATTACAGGAAAATATCTGTACCCAACACAAATTCCTGTATTTAGTTACTATAAAACATTTAAAACTGAAAAAATATTCACTAAATACTGAAAGAAAACACAGAAGTCGTAAACACATGGGGTTTCATGACACGAATTTTACCCTGTAATCTTCGGTCCGCCATTTTTTTCACTATATAAATAAGTTTGGAAATTTTTTGGTGGTTGATTCTTATTTTTTTCTATCTCCTTGAAGTTTTTGTACTTAATAAAAGTTAATTCTGTATAGTTAACAAGTAAGTTTTCAAATACTTCCTTTGTGATTTCTTACTTTTCCCTTCCCTATTTTTTTATTTATTTAGTAATATTTTTTATTTAACTTCTCATAATGATTTTTTAATAACCATTTAAGTGTTCTTTTGTACGAATATGGTTGTTCTGTTTGTAAAATCTAGTGGTATTCTTCTCATACTTATTTATTTTTAAAAATCGCCTACAAGTTGATATATGAATATAAATCATATAATACGTAACATATTTTACTACACAACACAATCTTAATTTAAATAGTGTCCTATTCAGTTCAGCTTTAATGCTATACATTCAAATTTCCAACACTCCTTTTATAGAATAGTGTAGTATCTAGTTATATTATCCAATATCCTTAACAAATCGTCCTTCAAGGAATAAATTACCAGCGATTTGCCAATCTGTTACGGAAATTTATATATTATTATAAAGCAGTTTAGCAATTCAGATGGTTAAAGGATTTCCTTGAAAAATCGTCCGCTCGCTAAAGACCCTCGGAGAAGGTAGAGTTGTTTTTATGTGGATGTGGCATTTATCACTGTTTTATAAAGAATTACTTAACGCCAAGACAACGCGGAAAGTGCATTTAGTAAAACGGTTCTATAAAACGGTCCGCACTGTCTCCTTCCTCCAGTATCATTAAGAAATATGGCTCTGTTTTATACAGATTAATACATTTCAGCCAACTGCTTTCACTTGAAGCCAAAGCAATAAGTTATAATTTAAGTAGATTTTACTTCATTAAAGTGTACATTTGTTCCAATAAATTTACAAACGGAAGTTCAACTATTTTCTTTGCATCTTAAGGAACGACTTTGTCGACCAATTGAAGTAATTGAGGTATTTCTTCCTCCCGATACCGTAAATATTAGGTATCGTGAAACAACAGCAGCAACAACTTCTTGAATATTTGCTGGTATCAGCAAATTTCATATGTGCATATGCATACACTTGCGGCAATAACTCACACGATTTACGTCATGGTTGACGTTACGAAATTGTTTTTATTGTCAACATAATTTTTCGTAGTTTGTCGCGTTAAAAACAATATGTTTTGTAATTTAGTGCAATATATAGTGCAAACATTTTATTTTAAATAGTTGATGCGGTTAACCAGTCGTTTTTTACAATTATTATTATTAAATCCCCTATTTTGTTTCTCACCTACTACAACTAAAGAAGGTATTGGTCTAGATTTTTGTTTAATTATCAGCTTTTCATCGTATAAGAGTATGAAATCCTTTTAATAGCAAATAATCTACAATGTCCATGCAACTAGAGAAGCTGTTTGCGTTATTGTCATTTTGAGCCTCATTTTTTAAATAAAGTTTTAAATACTTACGTACCAGTAAAATGTAAAAGATTGCTTGTCAAAGACAAATTCTTAAGAAACACTTTTAAATTACACAAAAAACACCCGTTAATCACAAAAAACCGCGCAATTACAGATCATAGATGACAAATGACAAGACAATAATAATAGTCAATGTTTTTGTTTTGTATGAATTGCTCTATTTCCGATTACTGCCGAGAGTGCCGAGGCTTCACGACGGGCGATCGCGTGGTGGTAGAAATAGGATGGCTATATTAAAAAATTTACATGTTAAAAAGAGATAGTTGATGGCAGCTAGTTGCCTGTACTGAGATTTATTTACGGGTGTAATAATGACGCTATCCCTATCGTTCAAGGTCGCGCATTGTTAGATACATACAGTATGCGCCAAAAGTAAAATAAAAATAATAGTAAAATAAATATAATAAATAATAGTAAAATAAATTCAATAAAAACGAAACAATTATTTTTTGGGAGAAATCCTCGAACAGGTCGATTTTTAATTTAAAAAATACATATTTTAGTGTAAAATGCGATTTTCAAATGTCATTTGTTTTCGAGTAATGACGTGATCGATTTTTTTTTAAATGGCAACACCATATTTTTTTCCTTGATTCTGAAAGATTGTTTAATTCTCTATCAGACAGTACTAAAATTTTGCCCTCTTACATCGAAAAGTTTTCGAGTAAATGACGATTGAATGTTAGAAAACGTAAATAAATTAAAATAAAGCAAAAACGTTATCAAGTTTAGTTTTTCAAATTCCATAGTAATTTTATGGATCACGTAGGTGAAAATCTTTGCAAAGTGTCATTGTCACACCGACTTTCTAATAAGTGTTGTAAGCGACATAATAATAATAATAATAATATCTCTACCCCTCATTCTAATCACGAGGATTAGCCCAGAAGTCGAAGACTTGTGCGGGAGAGAGGGCGGCATATTATTATTAAGCAGGCCGCATTTGCGCCATAGAAATTATTATTCAATTTGAAGTATTATGGCACATTTAACTGTTACTCAAAGAATTGAAATTTTAATTCTTATCGGATGCGGGAATATGACTAGAACTCAGCAGGAAGTTTGCGATTTATTTAATGAAAAATATCCACATCGCCCTATCAGCCAATCAACAGTCAATAAAGTAGAGTCTAAATTTAGAAAAACTGGCAATGGTGTAAATATTCCAAAACCTGGACGTCCAAGCATTAATGAAAATCAGAAACAGAACATTTTGATAAGTATGGTGGATAATCCTCATAATTCTTCACGATTGGTTGAATTAAACAATAACACTAGTCAGAGCGCAGTGCTTGAGGAAGGAAAAATATCATCCCTACAAAATTCAACTTGTGCAGGAACTCAATGAAGATGATCCCAATCGCCGCTTTCACTTTTGCGAAATTCTAATGGATTTATATCAAGGAAATAGAAATTTACACCGGCAAATACTTTTTTCAGATGAGGCCACATTTTATCTGAATGGTACGGTAAACCGTCAAACTTGCAGATATTGGAGTCGGGAAAATCCTCATTGGATGGCAGAGGCACATACCCAACACCCTCAGAAATTAAATGTGTGGGCTGGAATAGTTGACGACAGAATTGCAGTAATTTTTCCTAACGATAATGACCCTGACATTTCTGACGATACCATATGGTTTCAGCAAGACGGTGCACCTCCGCACTATGTGCGCCCTGTACGAGATTTTTTGGACAACTGTTTTCCTGGGAGGTGGATCGGCAGACGCGGACCGATAGAATGGCCTGCAAGATCGCCAGATCTTACACCTCTTGACTATTTTTTATGGGGATACTTGAAGTCAAAAGTGTACATTAATAAACCACGCAATTTAGAAGAACTTCAAAATCGCATTCGGGACGAAATACGCAGAGTTACCCCAGAAATCATTCATAATGTGCAAGAAGAATTTCTTCACAGACTTGCGCATTGTCAAGAAGTTGGTGGATGGAAATTCGAACATTTAATTTAAGTATAAAATTTAATCAATTGTATTTTATTTTACATACCTCAGAATTGTTACTTTTTTATGGATAAAATTTACGTTTTCTAACATTCAATCGTCATTTACTCGAAAACTTTCCGATGTAAGAGGGCAAAATTTTAGTACTGTCTGATAGAGAATTAAACGATCTTTCAGAATCAAGGAAAAAAATATGGTGTTGCCATTTAAAAAAAAATCGATGACGTCATTACTCGAAAACAAATGACATTTGAAAATCGCATTTTACGCTAAAATTTGTATTTTTTAAATTAAAAATCGACCTGTTCGAGGATTTTTTCCAAAAAATAATTGTTTCGTTTTTATTGAATTTATTCCATACTTTTGGCGCGTACTGTATATGAATACGCTGGAGGCTTACCGCGCTTAGCTGCCAGCACCTCCTTTGGCATGGGCTACGTTTCGGAGAGCGCGAAATTTCAAGGACATTCAAAAATCACGTATTTATTTGCTCACTTGAGATCTCAATTTATAATTAATTGCATGTGAAAATAAATTTATAACAAAATAAATATAAAAATATGATATACGTAGGTACTTCTGTAATGTAAAATGAAAATAAATTAAATAATTTTTTTTGGCAAAGCTACAAACACCGCATAGGAGGCTTAGCCTTCCCTGCCTCCTCTAACAAGCCGCCACTGCTAAGTAGTTATAAATCCTTAACTCTCTCTAATGTAATTACAAAAACAAACCGACAATTGTCAAATTTTCCGCTGAAATTATTTCCTGAGTTGCAAGAATTTTCCGTTAAACTGTTGTCACTGCCTATATGACACGAAGTTGTTCCACTGCTTTCATGTGACATATCAGCCAAGATTCTTGCAGTTTTGTTTTTCACCATCGCCATCCACCATGTTTCTTCAGTGACATATTTGCTCCTGCATTGGCCAAGGCAGTCGCAGAAGTCCTCCGCAGACAAAATCCCGTGAGAGCTTCTGAATCTGGCAAACCCAAAAAACTATCAATTTTGCTTGACATTTTTCCAAATGCATTTTTCCTAACGGGTTGAAAAGTGCAACGCTTCTCACAATACGTTAGAAAACATCACTAGACCAAATGTAGAGAATTCGTTTTCTTTCTACAATTGTAAAATTCTTAAAGATATGTGTTTTACTTTCCGGAATGTCAACCACCATAACCGACCCCCTATCTTCAACATGATTAACCTTCATATTCAAAAGTTTTTGGCCTCTGCAGCCCCCGAAATAACCCATAATCAGAACTACCTGTACTGTAGTTGCAACCTAGAATTATTGTTGTTTTATCAGTAAGGGTTTCCAACAATAAAATATATAACAAAAGTTTTAAAATTTTTGACACTTTATATCTCGGAAACGATACACTTTTAGATATAGGTATATTTGAGTAAATCTCATTTAGTTTGACTGTACATTGCAGTTTAATTTCTTCAACTTCAATATAATATATCTAAATTAACTTCTTTATCAAATTTTTATCAATGAAAAAATAAAACGATACATTGACACTGCCTTTACCTTCCTTCCTACTTCCCATATTTCATTTTAAATAAAACCTGTACCAGCATAACATCTAGTCGAACAGCTCACCGACCCTTGTCCCTTCGGAACACCGAATATACCAAACGTAGAAACATGACGTAACTGTTATTGATGTTGGAAACGAGTCTACAGCTGTACCCTACATAATTGCTACGACGATTGTGATGGTTATTGTTTGCCCTTACATGTATAAAATTATCTATTACTGGGAGTGCTCCAACACGAAAACTTATCAGGATTTCAGGAATCCATTAAACTGTCACAAAACAGTAATTGATGATGCGCAATTGTTTTCCGGCTCGCTATAATGTGTCATCGATGAAAGAGAAATTATTTAGATCCATTGAAATACTTGTAATGCAAAGCGAATCATAGTTTGGAGAATATCAAGCGTATATTTTTTAGTATACTTTTAAATTTTAAAGGTTATTCTAATTTTATATGTAGTATTATATTACAACATTTGTGTTCCTACTACTGTCTTGGTGAATAATTCATCATCAAAGATTTAACAGTTAACTGTGGAAGAAGAAAGAGCTAACGAATGTGTTAACTCATGATTGAGCAGTTTCAAGAATACCAAAGAAACAAAAACAAGTAGCAACGAAATACGATCTGTAATAATACACATACTTTAGACCTAGAATTGTTTACTTTTATTTATAGTACCAACCAGTTCAATACCAAATATTCTTATAATACTATTGTGCTGGATATTAAAATATGTATTATTTCAAAATTATAACACTGTATTAATAAATGCAATAGAACAACCATGTTTTAGGAATTAAAACTTTATGTGTTATTCATAAATTCTTCTATATTCCTTAATATAAATCCAATAGTTGTATAGCAACTACTAACAGTTTGTTAAACATGATGTACAAAGGATAATTTCGATTCAATGGTGACACCGATATTGCATATAGTTTCAGACCTATTTGAATTATTATTTAAACTGATCGTAATAAACCAGCACACGAGACTTCGCCAATATGGCATTACATTGCACTTGGCAGTATTTAACAGGCAACAGATAATTTGTTACCAACACACCGCAAATTAATAAGATTTAGATTTTGCTGCAATGTATTACACTCAGTGTATGACTCAATATTAGAAAGGATTTAACATCATCATCATAAATTAGAATGTTTACATCCAGCCCAGGATTAAAGCATTATCGTTAATCAATAAAATAAACATTAAGGGGCCAAGAGTAGATTCCTGTGGGACATCTGACTTCAGGGCCTATAAGCATATTATTGTTTTTTTTAGCAGCCGCCATAATATCATTACTATGAATTGAATTTACCTTAATAAAGTTAAGGTAAATGGACTGAGATCAATATAAGCAGTGGAAAAAATCTATAAAATTATTAAGAATATCGTGGGGATCATGAGTTTCATTAGTATTTTGGTTCTATAAGATTGTTCATAACAGTTTAGACTGCCCAAGTTTGCTAACAATGTTCAATTCAAAATTGTCAGCAAGAATTTTTCAACCTTCCTACTGCAAGGACTTAAATATTTGTAGCATCCTCTTTGCATCAAATTATTTCAAGGTACCTACAAAATAAAAACAAATGAAATCTTATGCAGATATTTTCTGTTGTTCAATGAAAATGCAATATATACTTAAGTGGAATTTAGATCTGCTCTATTAGCGGTTACTTTTTTAATCTTTTCTTTATTACATAGGTACAATCGTTTGCAATAATAATGGCAATCTTTAAAATTAATTTTACGATTTATTTTTCTACGTTCATGCAAAAAACAATACTTTATTGAACTATATTTAGTGGAAAAAGTGGTTCTTTATTGCACTAGTGCAATAAACATTTTATTGCACTCATTTGAGTGCAATAAAATGTTTATTGCACTCATCTGTCATTCTACTGCATAAACCTTCAAATCGACGTCACATTTTTCTAGACTTACTGTCATCTAAATAACATTTTTGGTTTTTGCATGAACGTAGAAAAATATTGTATGCAACTCGTACAAAATATACTTATTGCACTCGACGTGTTGTCCTTACTGTTGCATAAATAACTATTAAAATGCTGATGTATTTGTAATGAAATCTACTTTCAACTTTTAACATTGGTTCTTAGTTGTTTCACTCACCAATAGAGATTTAATGGAATATCTACTCAGAACTTTCAGAAGTTCAAAAACTGTTTAGAGAGAGTGTCATTACTATTGCAGAAGAATGTAAATTTATCTATTTTCTACTCTGTATCCATATTTATTGTTTTTATACTGTACTTATATGTTTCACATTAATCTGTAATTTAAATGAAATGAAAACCACTGTCACTGTTAAATAAAATTTACTTCACTCGTGATTTATGGAACGCTTCTAGTAAAACACTTACTCAAAACACTGCTTATAGAATTGGAAATTTGAATTTCTATTTAAGGAAGCGATCGATAATAGGTTGGGAGGCAAGGGGAATTGCGTCGGCAGGAGGAACATTTTAGTTGCGAAATGGAAAGTAGACTAACTTTTTAGGACGATGCTAATGGTAAATGTATAGCCGCAATATGTCGCCTCTTTCGCACAATGTGAATTGGCGTACATTGTGATACACCGACAAGTTAATCTGACCTTTATTTACATTCCTTGGTGCGTAAGTCGTTGCCCCATTAAATTTTTTCGCCGGAACATTTCAAACTAATGAAGCTTTGTAATTTACCAGCCTCTGTCAGGAAATCTGTACTGCGCCGCTTGTAGGGGGTCTTTTGGAGAGAAATTTTCATTAACTCCACTCACTCAAAGAGTACAGAAACGGATTAGCCTCAAGCTCATATAAAAACATGAACAGGAAAGGCACTGGCCCGGCGAAATTAGTATTCAGAGTACAAAAGAGACAGGTAATTAGTTTCTATGTACCTGCTACTATTAACGTTATTCTAGACTTTCATTCGGTGGGTCATAAAGAAAATTTAAATGCCTTTGTCGGGGGCCGTCTCGATAGTCGGAAGTCAAATCTCCTTTAACTGCAGAAAGGAGTTCTACAATGTACATTGAAGTCATTTGACGTCTAGCTGCTTCATATACGTTTGCAGAGAGGATTATATGTAGGTGCATTCCAGTTCTACACTGAAAAAATATGGTGTATGGGTGATGAATGTATAACGGTATTCCTGGAATCAAAGTATTTGCATATAATAGGTTTGTTTTAGCAGCATTGAAAACTATTTGGAAACTATCAGAAATGTTCGTTCAACTATTTATTGCGTCAAATTCAATGGTAACGCGTTCTCAACTTAACTGGTCGAGTATTTCTGACAGTTTCCAAACCGTTTTCAACTGCTGCAAAAACAAGCCTATTGTATTAATATAAATAAAAATACTTATTGTTGATATTTGAAACTTACAGTACGTTTGGAAGAAATCTATTTCTGACTTTGACATATTATTATATCCAGATGAAAAGTGACATTTACCAGGGTGGAAAGTGATTACTTTTCACCCAGACAAATGTCAGTTTCAGTCCAGGTAAATGTCAACATTCAGTGAATAACCAAAATGCTTGTTTCAAAAATAGTTAATTGTACATTCTCAACAAAATTTATTGAGATTAAGTATTACAAATTATTTTACTAAATTAATTGCAACATTCGATTGGCTATAAGAGACCATAGAAATTATTAATCCATGCTGAACATCCTGCGTAGAAATGGTAACGTTTATAGTACTAATGGAGTTTGTGTCGCCAGATACTTTTGTGGCAATTTTAATTTGCGAATCTGTAGACTTGTCGACTTACCCTTCCTCGACGTTAGAAGATTTCCATCTCCCTAATCTCTTCAAATGGAGAATGTCACCACCACTATTTTTCAATAGTGTAGCCGTCGTTCTTCGGAAGCAGTGTCCCATATATGTTTCACAATGCGGAAGCATTAGAAACACTGCAATTTTTTGGGAAACTGTCTTGTCGAATTGTGGCCAAGTGGCTGGCGAGTGATTTTACCAAATCTTAATTGTAAGAGAAGTTTTCATTTAGAACGTCTAAACGAAGTGTAATATGTTTTAAAACTAACGTTAACCATTCTTCATTACTCACTGTAAATAGCCTTGACAGGTTAAGTTTTTGATGTTTAACGATGGAATTTCGATGTGAACCTCATTTTCCACGATATTAACATCAGTCAATTTCAATATAATATAACGAAACGAGTGACAAACTGTATATTATACAATTCGTCACTTCGACACCTGATACACCAATTATGATTCTTTATAGGTAGCATATCATCAGGTGCATTCTTCAAAAACGTCGCAATATTCTCACTGGAGAAAGTGCTTAATTTTTTGGATAAATATTGTAGGTTTTGTTATTTAAAAAATGCAAATAACGAAAATTTGGAGATATCCTCTTTATCTTTAATATTTAAAGTAGTACGCAACATTGAGTAAATTAACCAAAGAGTTGACGGTTTTCTGATTTTGACAATTTCACTAAAATATGCCAGCAAAATCGTTTCAGAAACAGCTTTTTTACCACCTTTTGCATGCACTAATTCTTGAAAACATCATAAACTTTATTATACCTTGCACGACCCTTCTTAGGTAACAAATTTTTTTCGAAACTTTCAGCGGCTTCTATCATTTGAGGAGGAGTACAAATAATTTCTTCTAAATCGCTCATTGTATTCGAAAAAGCCTTTCACTTGCATTTAAAAAGTGAAAATTTTCATTATTGTCTCAAGAAATGATCCTTGTCTTTCGATAAGAATGAAACACTTTCCACCTGGGTATATAATATACTACTACATTAGCCAATTTAAGATATTGAATAAATAATTAATTACATCTGAAAAACCTGAAGCAGACTGCTAAAGCCGCTCGTCAACAGCTCACCAGACATATGTATACCGATTTCAAGCTTATTAGCTCTCGTCAGGCAAGATATCTCACGAATAATCCTAACTGTTTTGTCTGCCTAATACAACAGAAGGGATCATGAGTACACTATGTAGACAAGCTACATCTAGCAACTATTCGCTACTCCATGCCGGACTGAAAATCCACAGATACGATGCGTTCTACATCGCAGTAGACGCCACTAAAAGTTATCGACCTCTCTAGCGTATTCAACGAGAACAATATTATGCAAACACGGAATTTCAGGAAACATAAAACAGCTAGGGTTATTTGCTAGATATCTCACATATGGCATACTGATGAGAGCTAATAAGCTCGAAATCGTTATATGTTTTGTGGGCTGCTACCTAGTGACTTTAATTCAATGCTGGTCGGGGCATTAGTCCGCAGAATAGTTGCTTCTTGGTATTCAGTGTTTGCAAACTATGCCTTGTTTCAATCATTGACTTTATATGTATACGTATAATAACAAGAATTTGGATAAACTTGTGCGCAGAAATGTGAGATGACGCAATATCAGCTCTTTTCGGTTATTTCTGTCTCACTTCACCTCCTGCTGAATCCTGATCTAGAACAATCCAGAATGCTGAAAGTGCCTGTGAGTGCGCATAATTTCTGACTTTGTAGGAGAGAGGTAAGAATATGTATTGTGTGCGGTATAATAATTTTAGTTATTATTTGTAGTTACTTGTATGACGAACGACTAAAAAATATTTGAAACATATTTAACCTATACAATTAAACTGTAATACATGATCCTGTACAAAACAACAGAATTCCTGTTGACATGTTTACTTATTTTCGAGGCTGTATTAAAGTTTTGTATTGCATGGAGACGGTCTTGATGAAACCCGAGTTCGGGCAACAAGCGGTTTCTGTTGGGAGAAAGCAAATCACTAATTTCTGGACATTTAAGCAATTCTGCGGAATCATTGATTTTGTCATTAGGAAAGAATACGTGAAAATCGAATAGAGACGCACGATTTGTTGGGGAAAGAGGGTGAACCGAAAGAGAGGAAGTGGAAACACAATATGCAGGTGTATACAAACTTGAAGATAAAAGAAATAAAATGTTACTGTTAAGAAGATTACGGCTGATTTACAGCTGTGAATTTGTAACAAAAAATTGTATAAGGGAGGATTATATTAATATTAATAAGAATCATTGATACAATCTGTTTTCAAAGTTACTAATCTAGTCAATTTAAAAATTTGACATAGATTGCAATACTGCAAGCATTGTCTAACATCGTAGAAAGAATAATAAGTGATTAATTGAAATAATCTTAATAGTACGTTACTGCATTGTTGTTAGTATTCAGATCAGGATTTAAGAAAAATCACAGTTCATTAACTACTCTTCTTCACATAACAGCAGAATTATAGGCCAAGTTTACAATGTTTATATAACAGGGCCTATTCTGTTGGATTTTAGTAAGGCATTTGACATACTCGATTCGAGGATCTATATAACACTCAAGTTTACACTTTGTTGGATCAACTACTTTACTATTAAAAATTTATTTAACTAATCGGAAACAGTTTGTCTTTTGCAGTAATAATAATAAACAATCAATGACGCTGCCAGTAGACCTCAAGGATCTACTTTAGGACCATTCCTTTATACAGTTGGTGCTAAATTTGAAGTTTTTACTTAGTTTCACTTTTATATAAAACAAACAACAAAACTAATTTATCTCTTCAGAAACAAGCAATACTTGTAATAAAATCAGCTTTGATTTGTAAGTCTTAACTAATTTTGCTGCTGATTACTCTTCAAAGTTCAACAGTTATAAATCGTCTATTTTACTAATAGGTTAATGAAATAAGCTTCATAAAATTATAAATTTAATAAACACGTAGGTATACAGGGTGATTGATAACTTATCTAGAAAAATTTTTGTGAATGTATAGAGGCTCTCAAAAATGCAATATAAACCACAATTTTGTAAAATCAAAACGGAGAGTTCGAAAATGATTTAAAATCCAATTCTGCACGGCACTGAAAACTGGTCCACTGTAAAACCTGTCAAGGCAAAGCAAGTAATCGGCGACCGGACAAAAATTCCTAAAGAAAGAAATAAATAACATTTTATAACATCTATTTTAACTGCTTTTGCCGTTATTGTTATTAATTATTAATAGATTTAATTTGTGGTTTTAATTAATAAAATAATTTGACATACCTGACATACAAAATTTTGGCCAATCTAACCTATTTTCTACAAACTAGCACAAATGTTGTGTTGAAATGTACTGGCGGCAACTATAATACGTTTGCATAAATTATCAATAGTGTCCACTTCGGTGCGATACGCTTCATTTCTTAAATATTCCCACAAAAATAAGTCCAAAGGATTTAAAATCAGGAGACCGTGACGGCAATGGTACCGATCCTCCTCGTCCAATCCCTTAGTAATAGCGCTTGGACACGCTGTACACGGTACAGATATAAGCTCTTTTCCAACACGGCACCTGACTGGTTTGAAACCTGTCCGAAGCCGTGCAACTCCGCTGCAGTAAGTCGGTGAACGATTTGGCTATCCACTTGGGACAGATTTCCAACCAGTCAGGTGCCGTGTTGGAAAATAGCTATAATTGAACATCGTGTAGGAAATGCCACATTGCTGCAATACGCCATGGACGCCCTGGACCTCCATATATTTCACGATTCGGTTGGAAATTTCCCGCGTGACGTCCGCGTTGGACTACACTTACTGCACGCCGAGGTAAAAATAACTGCATTTATTGGCACATGTTTACCGGGAAATCGTTCTGCTAAAGCATTTTCGTTTTACCGTAAATTAAAACGATATCCATCAATTTCGAGATGATGATATACATGTAAGCCATTTTTAACACTTGAAAAACTAATATAAATACTTGCATCACAAAAACGTTAATACTTACTATAAGTAATCGGATTATAATATTCGGAATCGTGTGGCTAGAGGCTGCAGTAGTACAGCGATATAAATGTTGAATATACTACATCTTCATTAATTTTTACTTAGAAGTGTAAGAATTTTTGCAAAAAATTTGTTTACGATATTGACTGCATTTTTCATGACGCATCTATTCCCAATTTTTTTTAGATAACTTGTGACTCACCCTGTATGTATAGATCATGAATGAATTTAGTTTAGACAACTATTATGCAATTTTATATTTGAACAAAGAATAGTACAGTTAATAATTTTCGTAATATTAAGATATGTTTCAAGTTCTTTAATTTTGGTAATATTTAAAACAGTAACATAACTTAAACCAAGTAGAAATCAGATCCTTAAAATTCTTTTATTAAAACTATACAGTAACAAATTGAAAGAAGTGATGAACATTGCATTTTATTGTGACTTGATCACATAAAATTCTGATGAGATTCCTTAATTAACTGAATATTTGTACATGAAATTAGAGTTATTATTTTTTTTCCTCAAAATTGATTGGGTTTAAGACCCAAATTTATGGCAGTCAAACGTCTTTACATAATTTTGACTGAAACACATAAAGTGCAATATGTTTAGTTTAGCCACGTATCCAGTTCTTTAAAACATTTCAAATAAAAAGAAATAATATTTTCTTCTTATTTTCATTGATAATCATTTGCTCTGCGCTTTTACCATAAATTAATTATTGGTACTTTAAATCAACAATTAGTGGATACCAACTTGACCACCATCAAACTATCATTTTTGACGACGCCTGTATATTGTGCCTTGTATTCATTGTTTTAGGCAAATAAACTTTATTATTAAAAGGAATAAATACAACATGAATCCTTCAAACATATATCTATCAAAGACACTCACCAACCTTTTTTTAGAGTGAAGGCGATAGGTTGAAGATAGAAAAAGGTGTGACAAATATTCCACAATTCAGCTTTGCAGCTTGGTAAAGCAAACGACATGATTGGTATGTTGTTGTTTGTTGTACATGGCCAATTTGCTGATATATCTGTAAAACTTTCCTAGCAGCAAATCGCATTATGCAGTTTCGATCCGGATACAAATCACTAAAGAGATTTCAAATTCACTGCTGCATTCCGTTGCTTCGGGGTAGCCAAGTGCCATTATAATTTTAAATGCTGCTCTTCCCTCTAGCTGCATTAATACTGTTTAAATAAATATTTTCAATTGGCGTAACATATCCCATCAATTATTTATAAAGAAGATGTTCCTTTAGTTAATTGTTTTCATTGATTCGATTGTTCCCAGTATCCATCTACTGTAATATACCTTTCTATTTAAAAAGTTTGTTTCAGTACTCAGTGGTGGGTGTCATAGAAATGTAGCGATGAAGGCCTCTTAATTTCCTTAAGTAACTCATTTGAAAAGAAACTGAGAGGAAATAATCAGAGAGGTATGAGGGATCAAACTAAAAGTTGTGTAGCCTTGAAGAAGAATCTGTTTTTGTTTTGGATGTTATTTGTCGAATTTACAAGTAAAGGACCAAAATCCTTTACAAAGACACTTATTGGGCTTTCAAATGAAAATAATGCCTTATACGAAATTATATTATAGTGGTCTTCCATAATGTTCAAAAACTCAACCTTGGACCAACAAAATTAATTAAATTACAAGTGTGCTTTTTCTCTTACTTACAGATAACTTAACCCTGTTAATAATGTTTAACGATAAACACGGGTGACGAATTGTTAATACCTTTTCATCTTCAGATATTGGCAGTAATAACCATTTCTTGTAAAAGACTTACTGATTCTAAATCTACAGGGTTTAACAAAAAAGCGGGTCATCCCGTTGGACTGCGTATTTTTGGCTGTAAAATATGACGATTTAGCTTTACTTACCTATATAGAAAAATTCCTTCCTTGAAAAATACAATATATTTTTTTTTCACCACTATCATTTCTTCAGATTTTTGCGTATCAATTTTATAAAGATACTTCTTGTAAAAATCCTCAAAAGTATTATTGTAAACGACGCCTGAAAAACAAACGTAGAAACAGAGGGGAAGGGGTTATTTTACCCCTCCCCAACTTTTTTCTGGCGTACTACGCCTATGGACGATATTTTATAACATTATATTGGAAAATAGTCGCAGCAAAATGAGTTACACTTAATAACATTTTTAAATTTCAAATTGCAATGGCACAAATAATAATGTTCTAATTTGCTTTAAAATGTTCTAATTTATTTTATACAGATTGTGTCTGAACATAGGGTTAGCCATATATGTCATTTTTACACTGCTTGAGGGTTGAAGTGACGATATTCAAACTTCGAAAATCGTCTCCCTTCAAAATAAAAGTAATCTGTCCGAAGTTTTCGTTGGGCCACTCGGTATATTTTAGAAATAAGTACTTAATAACATTATTGAATGAATGAAATGTTTGTTTTTATGTTTACATTCATACGCGTATAATTCGGCTGTATTTAAGATTTAGAAAAAAATTGCTCCAAAATAATAGGAGTGATTCATTTACAGCACTTTGATGAACATGGGAGCTGAGGGTTGTAGGATACAAGATTCCATAGATGTGGCATTTGAGAAAGGATCAAAGAACACAAAATTACCAAAAATAAGATTTAAAATAACATCCATGAATTGTTCTACGAAATTTGTATTTTGTATCATCAACCTCTCTACCTTCTTCTTTTCGTGAGTTTCCACCATTTTATGTTTCACATTTGTATATTATTTGCCATTCCTTATTGCACGGTGTACACTACTCACAGAGATTCTTATTAATGAACTAAATATTTCAACCGCATCACATACACTCATATTTTGATCTCGAGCCCTAATTTCTTCATGCAAGTTTCTTATCATCCCATATTGCTCACTTGTTAGATTAGGGCGTTTACGATTTTGAGAACGCGTAGTAGAGCTTGAATTTGTATTCATTCTTTACAACACAAACACAAATGAATAAATTAATTACAATCACAATTAAATTAGCGGAAGATATACCTACTCAACATTTTCCCAGGCGCACACCAATGGTAGTGCTCTAGATGGAACAGCTAGATCCGTCAAGGCGTCTCTACCAATAGAAATTGAGCATTCTGATGTGGCGCATGCGTATCTGCTGCAACAAAGGCTGTGTAGTCGTATATGCTCTGCGAGGTATGCCACATTCAAATTTTATACGATAAATATACGGGCTGCATGTATTTATTTTTGTGTTGACTGCTTTAAATGATGAGCAGGTTTATATCACGAATCACTCTCTATTATTTTGGACTTCAACTATAGTTTGCGTCAAAAGGAAAAGCAGTACCTAGGATTCACCCTGCAGACAATAAAACCTTAATATTGAGGAATGGGGATGAGGTGTCCATTCCGGGACACAAAATTGCGGGTATTTAAATATTTGCGAAGATAGACTGAGCTTAAGCTCCACATATGGTACAGTCACATTGACATGACCAGCAAGCAATAGAAATATTTTGTTGAAAACAATCTATCAGGAATAGCAAGTCGCTCTCTGTCAGTTGTAGCAACGTTTATATGAAAAGATATAAACTAATTTAATATTATTACAAAAGTATATACCTACATTTAATGTAAAGGAGGCGGTGATTTTAATTTTCTTCGTTCCCGACAAAACCGAATAACTTATTTGAAAAAGAAAGTTCGACAATGGATCGCACACCAGCAAAGAGACGGAAATCATTTACAGTCTGAATTTTTAATTTAATTTTGGATTCAGCAACTCATGTTTAACGACGCTATAAGTTATCCATGCCAGTAACCTCGAAAAACGTCTAAAGAACAGCCACTTCCTTATTTAATAATTACTTTACCGCGAAGCGTTTTAGTCGCTGGCCGAGGTGCTAAGATTTAATACCGCATCATTTTATTAATTCTCCAGCATTAAGAGGATTTTTAGGCGTTCTTAAAATATAAATATTTAAATTTACGAAACAGTTTTAACTTCAGAATTCTACGACGGAATTTAGTCGGATTCAGCATCTCATATTATTTTTTCGGTAGCTAATCTTGCTGCCTTTCATCAAGTAAGTACTTATAACTACTAATTGAAATCATTACCTACTATTTGCAGATACAAATATTAATATTACTATCATCCCCAGAGATATACATGGGAAGAAAAGAATCCTTTTTTTGCTTCGACCAGGACATCGATACATTGGCGTCAATGGTGTGATTTTCCACGCTGTTAAGTATGCAATGTGATACAGTAATCTTGATGACCACTGATTCCTCGATGTATGTCTCTACTAAGGAAGAAGACTGTCAACCACCCAAGTGCTTAATTGTTACCAAATGTGCGCCATAATTTGCATCGTAGCTGCAGAACGACGGAAGCATTGTCCAGTATACATTTTTGGATTTGCAGCTTTAAAAATTTAGCAACTATCTTCCGTGGAATTTTATGTCTTTATTCTCACAGGTTAAAAAGCGCATTTCTTATGTCGATAGTTATTGAAGAATTTGTTATGTGGCACGTTCTGAGGACTAGAGTGATGTATTTTCGTATAATCTTCAATTCGCTGTCTCCAAATTTCTTATTCGTAATACAAAATGGCCGGTCATTATTGGTTTTGGTGTCGGTAAGAGAAACAAGCCTTACAGATTGTCGATCGTCAATGTTTCCAACTCTTAATCTGTGCATTTCATCCAAACGGCACGCTCCACGTAAACCCACTCACAAATTTTTGACATTTTTTGTTTGCAACCTCTAGTTGATTATTTTAGGAAACTATAAGCTTACTGTATCTACAAAAATAAATTCAATTCATCCTACGTGATTTTAAGCGACCCCTCAGTTCATCCTTACCTTGACATATCAATATTTTCATTCCCCAGTATGATACTTTTAAGCATTGAATAATACGAACATATACAGGGTGTCCCAAAATAGAAGGCCATCCCATTAACCACAAATTCTTTGGATATAAATAATGCGACTTTCCTTATGCCATCTTTTATTTGAACGTCTCTGTTTCAATATACAGAGTGTTAAAGTAACATTTTAAAAAACTATTTTTGTTAATAATCCCATTGTTTTCTAAGATACACAATTGAAATTTTGCACGTACTTTTATCTTATTGCGGCATACTTATCATGTAATTTTGGTGAAAAAAATTGAAGGGCGAATGAGGTAACCGAGGAATACAGTACCCTTTATCCCCTCCAATTATTTATAAGTACGCCTATGCAGTTTTTTCTTGAAATATCAAACGTAGAATTTTCTTCTGATCATTTTACCTCTTTGGTAATTTTTTGTTTAAAGGCTTTGTTTTGGAGAAAAACGGCAATTTACCTCTGGCGAAGGTTTTGCAGAGTCGCAACTAAAGATGTCGACAGTGAAGAGCGGCAAAACGTTTGGAAGCATGTGATGCGATCAGTTACAGAGGCAGAGGCAATAATAGCAGTCGTAATATCAACAACAGAAGCCGAAATCAATACATGGGACGGCCCAGGGATGCAAATAATGGGTATGTCCCCATAGAGCCTAGCCCAAGAACTACCAGGACAGGTCAAAGAATCGCAGCTAAAGCTAGGGATGTGCACTTTAATTCTGTTACTGGCAGCAATATAACAACACGTAAAATCACTATATACCATCTTATTTATGTCATTAATAGTTTAACTCTTATTTATATTTATAATCTTTCTAGTCCTCTGTCAAATTTAGTTTTGCGACGAACGTACGAATTTATTTTGTTCTAACTCTGAACATATATGTTCAGCTGACACATTCTGCATTGGATATGATGTATCCTTGCGGATTTTCCAGGCCACTCACTAGTGCTAGATGTTGTGATTAATTTATTACCATAACACCATAGCTATCCATCAGAAAACGTGATATGTGGCATTTATCGCAACGTACACCAACAATAGATGAATTTCTACCTATTACTTTTGGAGTTAGGTCACAAGAGATTTATATAGATAGACGCAATTATTTGATGTGTGCTGTCTCTGGACGACTTTCGACAAATTCGTTATTAATAGAATTCTTCTAGATATTTTATGAAAACTTTCAGTCTCTACTTCCAATATATTCAAGTTCTTGCACTAACATATTGTTTCCTTTGTCCTACTAATAGCGTCATTTAGAAAAAATTTTAAATCTTCTGACGGTGTCGTCAGGATTTCAATTTTAATTTGAATGATGAAAAAATCAAATATTATAAACTTTAGATATTATGTTGTATTGAAATGCTATCACTTTATCCCGGAAACCCAATAGATGAAACTTTATGGCAAAAAGTTCGTCAGATAGTTTTTTGACCTAATACAAATAAATATGCTTTGTATAAAATTTATACTAAAATCAGTTTAATAATAATTTATAATATGCCTACCTACTCTTGTAAACTGTATGCTTGATTTTTGTTTAAATGCATTTATTTATTTTATTTTTCTACGTTCATGCAAAAAACAAAACTTTATTGAACTATATTTAGTGGAAAAAGTGGTTCTTCTTGCACTGTGTGCAATAAAGTTTTTATTGCATTCATCTGTCATTCTACTACGTCATATTTTCCTACACTTAGTGTCATCTAAATAACACTTTTTTTGTTTTTGCATGAACGTAGAAAAAATATTTTATGCATCTCGTACAAAAAGTATTTATTTTACTCGATGTGTTGCCGCGTGCAATAAACTCTTACTTTTTGTACTTGTTGCATAATGTTTCGTTTTTTGTATGAACGTAGAAAAATAACTTTTATATATTTATTTATTTACTAATTTATGGATTCATGTTATTACACAAAAAAGTGTTTACGCAAGTCAAACAAAAAGAAAAACATAAAATATTCAAATTAAAATATAAATACAAATACAAAAATAGTCCTACATTAAAATAGAGTAAAATAGACACAACACATTAAAATGTTAAAATCCACACCATATAAAATAATGAAAAACAATAATCTAATAAACAAATATATTACATAGCTCAGAGCTCAAATTTTGTCAAGGTCACTTCCCAAAAACTGCTCAAGATTTTTATATTATAATTTTAAATTGACGGAATAAGATTTCTTATGTGCATTGGTAAAGCATTAAAAAAAAACGTATTCCCATATATCCTGTACCAGTTCTGGTTTTACTTAATCTTAGATAATTGACAGTCAAGTTATTTTCTGATCTTATATTATGACTGAGTAGATGATTTCTGGTTAAAAAAATTCCTAATTTTTGTTTCACACATGAAATATGCAAGGAACAGTGAGTATATTTAAGGTAATTAAATGCTATTTGCAGTCGCTCCTGTAACTCAAATTTAACATAATTCTAATGGCCTGTCTTTGATGTGCAAAGACAATACTACTAGCGGCAGTCCCCACACTAGTATAGCATAAGATGTATTCGAGTGTATAAAACTGGGGGATTTAGATACCTTTTTACAAATATAAGCTGTATGTTGTTCCCAAAGCAATTTAGAATCAAGATAGACTCCTAGGAATTTAATATGGTCTAATTTATAAGGTCGTTATCAATTTCTCGCAAAGTGAATATCATAGTCTCAGTTTTAGTTATATTCAGACAAAGCTTATTACTTGTAAACCAATTCTCCACACTTGATTGTATTTAATTACATATGCCTAAGTACTAAATTGTACTAAAGCTGCTGAAATTAGTATGCAATTTAAATTTGCATAATAGAATTTATAAATTGAACATCTACATACTCGGAAAATGTGGGAAATCTTGGGCGCAGATAGAACATGACAAAATAAGATGAAGAAATGTTCCTATAATTTTTACAACTTAATGCCCAAATTTTTAACACCCTGTATGATAAGGACTTAATAAATCTAGGTAGCTTCAACCTTAGACTAAAAAAGGTACTCTTGTTTATTGTTGGTAAAATTAACCGTATGCGAGAAAAAGTTCGACCTATGTTCGCATGCTGAACCCTCCGATAAAGTTTTTCAATATTTTCGTTGAGGTGACTTCTGGGACACCATTGCGTTTTTTTTTAATTTGTATTTTTTAGAATTAAACATCTTAAAGATTTCCAGCGGTGCCCTACAGGGACAGATTTCCGTAGGGAGGGCCTGTAGGAAAAAAATTTATAGGAAATTTTGATCTTATTATTTCATGTTCTATCTGCACCGAGAGATTTTCCACATTTTCCGGGACATCCTGTAAATGCTTCATAAAATTTAGGCAAATAGTGTATTTTAAGGTTTGGCCAAATGATCCTATTACCTATATTACCTTCGAATTGCTCAAGATTTGAATTCAGTTATCCAATTCCATAATGTACAATTTTTTCCACCCCATTTTATGCTATTTATCAAACTAAATTATCCACAATATTTTTTAGGCGCCAGATTAATATGAATCAAAATTAAAAGTGACAAAACCCCACCCGATATTTCATGGCGAAATTGAATGTAAAATTCAAACGAGGGAGGAAAAAGGGAGCGTTGAAACAGGTATCCCGCTCGATTTTTTAAAACGGCCTCTCAAAGGTTATAAATGGGAATATCGGGAGCCGCCGACGGTGGCATGACCCCCGACCTGATAAAACTGAGAAAGCATTATCTTCCACTCCTAGGAATGTTTAAGAAATTGAGTGTGCTAAGTGAAGACGTAATGAACAAAAGGAATTCGTTAAAATGAAATTCATAACTGAAGTAGAATGCAAAATACGCCGCAGCCGGCTCTCCGTCATGGCTTCCGTTTCGCAATCTCTCCTTTATCGTTTCTATATTAAAATCTGCAATTAATCATGCACAGAGCGCAATGGCTCTGTTACATGGTTTCGATCCAACGTAGATTCGATTAGAATTCATATTTTGTATACAGGGTGTCCGGAAATGATGAGCAAAAAACTCAGGGTATAATTCTAGATAGAAAATGAACGCTACCTCTTTCTATAACATTTTTTTCCAAAATTGATTTTTAACGGAGTTACGGGGTGTTAAAATTAACATTTTATTTTCGATATTTGTAAATAACTTAACTTATAATCCAAATATGTACATAAAATTTGTAAATCTGGGGTTTTTGCGAACGAGAAATTCAAATTTGTTTCTAATTTTGGGGTTACTATACCTTATTTTTAAACTAAGAGGAGTGATTTAAATTTCTCGTGCTTAAACACTAGCTTGTTGTTGGTTAATTTGTCGCCAAATTTACACAGCTTCACATAAATTCATGTTTATTAACAATGTCAATAGTGTCAGCTACTAACGTTTAAAATGTCAGTTATATTTGGCTAAGATTAACGTTGCCACTTCGTTAATTATTTTGTGTTTATTCTCCCTCCTAGTTAATCCTAAATCAAATGAAATAGTTGTGTTCATAACTCAGCAACGAATTGTATTGTTTTTTTTGTCTATTTCCTCTTTTTTCAAATTTACCGCCAAAATGATCTAGTTATATTTTCTAGTTATTTTTCCCTGTGTATATATGACTTCTTCATTTACTCCTCTCAAAAATAGAGTATAGTAGAGGGAACAACTTATGGCACATCATGTTTCTTTATGGCAGAACTTTTTTGCTGCTTATTGTATCCATCTGACTATTGATACAATCGACTCTCCTACCTGTTATATCTGAAAAAGGTATACCTTATTGAAGTCGTTAGGAGTAACAGTTTTCGAAATAACCTTATTTGAAATATTCAGTGCACCGATTGAAAACTGTTATCGTTTCAGTTCCTTTTCTACTGAAAATACACCATAATGTTACTCGGAAAAGTTGTTCAGAACGGTAAATTATGGAGATGAACGAAATTTTTAAAAAATCGGCCTGCTTTGATAAACTGTTTGTGCTTTGTTGAAAAATGGTTTCAACAAGAATCGCCGATTGTCTTCAAATTTTGCACGTCTCCATAATTTACGATTCTGAACAACTTATTCAAGTAACATTTTGCTGTATTTTCAGCAGAAAAAGCATTTTACCCGAAACCAAAACAGTTTTTACTCGGTGCACTGAGCATTTCAAATAGGATTATTTCAAAAATGGTTACGCCTACCGACTTCAGCAAAGTATACCTTTTCCAAATAAAACAGGTAGGAGAATCGAGTGTTTCGATTGCCAGATGGATACATTAAAATATAGGGCTTGCCCCCGCAATAAAAATTAAGATGCTTATAAACACTCAAAATTAGCATCTATTAGATGCCAGAAAACAGCAAGGAAATGGGAGGGCTATTTAAAGGAAATTAATGTATCGAAGATAAAGATTTCTTTTTATCTGTGCATAATAAAACATCTTAGTGCAGTGTATGATCAATTATTACAAAAACAAAATATATAATGGTAATTCTTTCCAATTTTCGCTAGTTGATAAAAAATACGAAAGTGCGCGATAGTGATGTGATTTTTGTTATTTTTTACTTATCTGCTTTTCTCAGTGTGAGATTTTTTGGTTAGGCAAACTTAGTTTCAAAAATAACCCTTGACTGATCCGTTTGGCGCAAGGGCTTATTTAATTAATCTTTATTTTTTTCCGTGTGGCAAAAACCCAATAAAACTAAGCGTTTGCTGCTTTTATATCTATTACGTCAGATGTCTACGTTTGTGATGGTATTTCTTGAACAATGCTACAGTGTTCATGCTCTAATTTCTCATATCACTCACATTGTAAGATCTTGCTTATTAAATGGTTATTTTCCTGAATTCTAGAAGGAAGCTACAAGTAGTCCTGTGCCCAAAATAAGTACTCCGTTGTCTGTTCAAGATGTGCGCCTCATCAGTTTTATTATCGATGATTTTAGACAAAATTGTTTATAAACAAATAAATGCATATTTTTGTAGCAGTAATGTTCACCTGAACGTCAGTCCGGATTTCGCTCTGCGCATAGCACAGCAAAATCGCATTTAAATATGTTTGATAATATTATTAGATCCATTGACAGAAAGCTGGTAACAGTTCTTATGCCGTTTGATTTCTCAAAGGCATTTCATGCTATTGATCACGACCTTATGAACGCTAAATTAATTTATTATGGTTTTGATGATATATCGATTTCTTTTTATAATAGTTATTTGACTGGTCGTTGTCAGAGAATAAGGACCAGTAATCTTATCTCTGATTTGAAATCCATTTGTTACGGAGTTCCTCAGGAATCTAGTTTGGGTCCATTGTTGTTTCTTGTATATACAGCAGATATTTTCTTTACTCTAAAATTTTCTACCATGCAAGCTTATGCTGATGATTCCAAAATTTCACATCATTTTGATTGTTGTAAAGTAGATTGTGTTTCTAATAAAATAAATGAAGATATTGAGAATATAATATCCTTTTCTAAACAACATATTTAAAACTAAATCCCCATAAAAATAGTGTGATGTTGTTTTGTGCTAATAATAAGCGTGAACCTTTTAAAGCAATCTTGCACATTTGTATTGAAGGTCAAAGTTTAAAATTTGTGACATGTGTAAAAAATTTGGGTGTTCTAGTAGACAAACACCTCAGGTTTAATGCTCATGTCAATAAGTTAATCCAGAAGTTCTTTATTTCATTGAAGCTTCTATACTCAAATATATTCATTTTAAATTTTAAAGTGAGGAAAAAACTTTGTAAAGCTTTAATTTTGCCTACTGTTAGTTACTGTAACTTGGTTTATTTTCCATGCTTAGATGCAATTACAAAACATCGAATTCAAAATGCACGCTGTCATTTTGTATTTGGTTTGAGGAAGTTTTATCATATTTCTGTTAAAAATTCTGGGCTGGTTGAATATTGAAATTATAGTAAATCAACATTATTTAATATCTAGTCATCAATCAAAGGTAAACAAAATAAGAAAGTCAGAAATCTTGAAGAATTTAAGAACAAGAAGTTTTTCCAAAAATAGAATGTTCACGTCCCTGTTTTAAAATTACAAATTTGACGAATTGAATGAACGTACGAGTATTTAGTTATTGGTAAGTTTTAAATAATGAGAGAGCTGCTACCATTTGTTACTATTTAGGGTAATCCGTTTCAGCAGAGCCACTTCAGCAAGTTCCAAAGTATATATTTTATAATTCCAGCAATACAGAGCTTCCTCGGCAGAAGTAATTTATCTAAATTTAAGCTCAGTTGTGTTCACGTTCAGTATTCTAATCACCGCATACATAATAAAGGGTAGACAATGGGAAGACGTAAGCATTTTCAGTAGGTGTGAATAATTCCTGAATTTATTGAAATCCATTTCTAGAGATTGAGCATTAGAGGAACTCCAACTTCCAAGACATGTGTAAATTCGCGGAGTAAGTGAATTACTGGGGTAGGGAGATGCGGCGCAAGAAGCGAAGTGTCGTTCCTAATTGATATATTCAAGATAGCATGCAAGCAAACGTTTCCTGCATGACAATGCAGCGCTCTGGCCATGAATGGCGCCACAATTCGCGCGTGCCTACGACAGGTCGTAGAGGTGCTGTTAGGAGATTTTAGTGACTGACCGTTTGAGACACAATGAGCAGATTATGTAATTCAGAACTTATCTAAAAAAATTAAATGTATTACAAATACAATTTCGTAAAAAAAGTCAAAAATATCACCTCGAAAATGATTTAAAAATACACTTCTGCACGGCACTGGAAACTGGTCCATTGTAAAACCTGATTAGACGCCAAAGCATGCAATCGACGACCGGACAAAAAATGGAAAGGCATTCCCAATTTATACAGCAAATGCAACTGTTTTTGCCACTATCATTATTAATTAATAATACAAATAATTTGTTGTTTTAATTCTAAATCTATTGATGATGGGGCTTTCCAGATATATTTAAAACAGGTGTCACAAAACCAATTTATAAGAGTAAGGACAAAGATCAAGTAGTTAGCTAATATACCCATCTCGTTAATCAGTAGCCTGGCTAAAATATTTGAAAAAATTCTTAAAATACGCATTACTACCTTCTTAGACCAATTTAATATTTAATTTATTATTAATATAGTAATGAAGTCAGTTCCTATAGAACAGTTGAATATGGAGTTCCACAGGAAACAATATTGGGTCCAATCCTGTATAACATCTACATTAATGACCTGTTTAAAGTGTTAAACAACATAAATTCCTGTAAAACGTATAAAATTAAAAATTAGTCACTAAAACTGAATCACAGCCTAGAATTTCTCATTGCTAGTTGCATACTCTCCAAACATTAACGAACGCTGGTCAAAGCTTAGAATGTTAAGGGTCAAAGTAGGATTTTTACAGAACACTATAAACGTCTCGGAATGTTATAGTTTAAAATAGTCCTAATTACTTGCACCTTGTACTAATGACGTACAGATGACGACTGAATTAGATTCTGTCAAAAATAAAATATCGCATATACTATTCACTTTGAAATCATTTTTCAGTACTTGCTCTTCGCTAAATTTTCGCGCATTTACGAACATTCATTCAAATGCATTCATAAGGTGCCGATTTATGGGGAGTGTGACAAGTCTCCAAAGACTTTTTCCGAGTGGACAAAATATTATACCGAATGCCTTGGCGGTAAACGTGTGGCAGTGTTTTTATGTATTTGTACCTCGCTTTAAACAAAAAGAACGGTCGAGGGAAGGAGAGGTCCCCAGCAAGCACGCAGCAATTACAAAAATCTTTGCAATGAAAACAAGTAAGGAAACAGAAAATTATTCAACATTCTTGAAATCTCTCTCATTAAATCATTAAACAATCAACTACATTTTGTAAATATTTTTTTCTTTCAAAGCGACGTAGATCAATATACATGACAAAGCGGTGCCTTGTCATTAGAACAATTTCTGTTAATGACTATATGTAGGTGGTTATGTGAGAACACACATTTAAAAGAACTTAGACATCATTAAATAAAAAAATAGGAAGAATTTTCAAACTATATTTTAGTTTAGTATAGTCTGTAAGCTGAAAACTAACTATGATCTGAAGATGAGATGTAAAATTTGACCACGAAACCGACCGTCAACTATTGTGAGTGGACAGGACTCTTCTTTTCCTTTTGAATTTAATATTTTAATTATTATGTAATTATTGCCGCCAGACACATGCTCCGATCTTTCAATATGTTTGAAAGACTGAAAAGACTGAAATACATATTTTTTCAGTATGACGTGAAGATGTGATGTATTGTGTGAACTCCCAAACTAGTAGGCGCAACTGTTTTAATAATGGTCCAAAGCAAGAACCAGCTAAGTCCACTATTACAATTTTCAGGAGATTAAAAACGTAATTATTATAAAATGAGTGGAATAAAATTTGAAACAAATTAAAGTACCTACTTTGTTTTTAACTGTGTTTCAAATGTAGATATGTAAACTATTTTACGTTAAATTGTGTATTTTTAATTATTAATGAATCATTATTGGACTTAGCTGGTTCTTCCTCAGTTTTTGGCGATTTTTTTGCATTAATATTATTTAAAATTAAAATAAAACGGTATATAAGCAAACATTTTTATTTATCGAATACATAATAAGCCAGTACATGTTAAAGATAAAATATAAGTATGTACGATATATTTTACCTCAATTTTACCTATTCATCGCAACTAAATTCGGAAACTGAAATGTTAGCATTAGATTCCACATGAGCGGTATGGTATTCTTTAATGTTGTCGTAAAGCCATTGATTGCACGAAGGTACATAGTTTGTTGCTACTGTCATAACATAGTGGTTTTAGGTTTTCACGGCCAGTGCTGTAATTTGATACAGTGATTTTCCGGGTTGTTGTGCCGTGACCTCGGTAACTAGTAGCTGCTAGAAACAGAGTTAAAATGCACATCCCCAGCATTAACCGGGATTCTTATACCTGGTTGTTCTCGGGCTAGGCTCTGTCGGATAATAGTGGTCCTCCGAGGCGTTCCGTAGCTGTAACTGGTCGCATCCCACGCTTCCAATCGTTTCGCCGCTCTTCACGGTCGGCATCTTCCAACAATAAGAACCGAAATCAATATATGGACGGGCACAGAGACACCGATAGCGGGTCTGTCCCCACAGAGCCTAGCCCCAAAACAACCAGGGCAATTAAAAGAATCTCGGCTACTGCTAAGGATGTGCATTTGAACTCTGTTTCTGGCAGCTACCAATTACCGAGGCCACAGCACTACAACCTGGAAAATCACTATGTACTTATCAAATTAGTGTCATAACATGGTCAAACTTATTTTTTTGAAGTCGTCTTGGGCCAAAATATAACTGTTTTCATCAGGTATTTAACGTGTCGATCATCGAAACATTCGATATCGAACTGAGCAAGAAACGGCCAAGTCGTGGACTTGATCTATTCTTACACAGTATGGTAGGATAGGCAACCAAATAAACATGAATAACATTTTTATTTGCCTATTTAGAAGTCCAGTTATTGCAGCATTCGATTCAGCGTTTTAAACTGTGCAAGAACGTGGCTTTAACTCAACTTGCCTAAAAACTGGACTTAGTCGCTTCTTGCCTTGGACCCTCAAATTAAATATTTAATAAAAGATGGTGAAGGAAGGAGATATTTTTTTAACAATAATTAATTTGTGGAAAATTGCCCTGGTAACAGTTATCTAGGTAAAGTATCAGCAGCGCATTTCAGTTGTGGACGAAACAATCCGCCGCTGTGCACATTCCGAAAGATCCGCAATTTTGAATGGCGATTGAATGTGTGTTTGCAGACCGTCCGCGTCTATACGTCCGCCCGCGCAGTCACGCAATGTGGGCTAACTGCGGTTCGCCGCAGCTCTGCATGTTTGCCCGGTTTGCAATCTCCATAGACCGCTGTTTGCCGTTTTCCTCTCTCGTAATCGGCTTGCTACTTTAATAGTACAAACATGTTCTGAATTAATAGACGGAAAAGTTCCCAGTAATAAATATTCATTCGGGCCCTTGTCGGCGTTGCGTACTACGGACTGCGAGGCGTTTCTCTCTCGTGCAGGAGAGAAGTTTGCATGAATGCATGTCGTCAGCGGAATGTATTCGGACGTATTTAAATCCCATTCTATTTTAGTAATGTTGCGGTTGAAACACCTGAATTTGTAAATGTACACTAGCGGTTTTGTCAGGCTGCATATATATAAAGCGGCGTAAAATGTGTAACAATGACTCGTAATTACGGTAGTGCGATGAAGAAGTGATACACAGAGTGTCACTGACTGCAGGGTACTTCTTCCATATCAGCAATTTGGTATTTTATAAGAGCTACAAAAACACTTGCGAAACAAATCGTATAAAACAGCATAAGTCATAAAAACATTATAAGAATGTTTATCTGCGACCAATGTACAGGGTGTTAAGAAAATAGTGTAAAATATTTCAGGAGGTAATAGTATGAACCAAAATAAGCAGAAGAGTCTTAATAAACATGGGTCCGCAAAGTAACGGTTGCGGAGATATGGACCACTATTCGTTTTTCAAACATTTTATTTTATTAGGAATAAACCGAGAAAGGAAGCTTTTAACAAACAAAAAACAAAGTTACAGTAGATGTTCAAAGTACCCTTCATCCATTTCCAAGCAGGCACGACATCTTCGTTTCAACGATATTCGAACTCTTTCGAAAACACCCTCCTTGGCTTGGATTTCTTGACACTTTTGATTAATCCGTAGCTGCAGCTCTTCCAGGCTATTTACAGGAGTACCATACACTAATGTCTTCAAATATCCCCAAACAAAGAAATCTAGAGGGTTCAGATCAGGCGATCTTGGAGGCCATAAAACAGGTCCGGCCCTTCCTACCCATCTATGTGGAAAAGTTTGGTGTAAATGCCCTCTAATGGCCAATGAAAAATGAGCTGGAGCACCATCATGGAACCACATTTGTTGCCTCTGATTCAATGGAATGTCTTCCAAAAACTCATACAGTGTGTTCTGCAGAAAGTTGAGGTAAGCAGCGCCTGTTAATCGGTTTGGTAAAACAACAGGACCTAGAAACCTGTCACCTACAATACCCATCCAAATGTTTAATGAAAAACGTGCCTGATGTCCAGATTCTATTAGAACATGAGGATTTTCGGCGGCTTAAATATGCGTATTGTGAAAATTAAACATTCCATTTCTTGTAAACCCGGCCTCATCAGTAAAAAGATTGTTTGCAAGAAAACGAGGGTCTTCAGCATCTTAACGTAGAAACCAGCGGCAAAAAACCAAACGTGCTTGCTGATCATTTATTGGATTTAAGGCTTGTACTCGTTGCACATGGTATGGATAAAGTAGTTGCTCGTGAAGGATTCTCCAAACAAGAGGACCACTAATTCCTACCTCGGCTGATATTCTCCACACACTCGTACCTGGATTCTGCTCTACCAGTGCTAGAATTTCTTCTTCTGCTCTAGGAGTGGATAGCGACCTAGGTCTTCCGGATAAATGGCACTGTTTGCTCAAGGAACCGGTATCACGCAATCTTAGGTGAATTCTTCCAAACATGCGTTGTGAAGGAATCTGGCGATTTGGATAAGCGTCAACATAAAGACATCGCGCTTCGGTGGCGTTCCCATTAGCACGACCATACATAAAATGCATGTTTGTTAATTCTGCGTTAGAGTAACCAGTCATAGCGAAAGAAAACTTGTGCACTGAGAACAACTGTCAAATACGTACTGTTTATTTCACTAAACATCAACCAACTATTATAAGAAAATACACAATTTTTTTGCAAAATAAAATAAGGGGCTAAAATATAAATCATTTCATATCTCCGCAACCGTTACTTTGCGGACCCATGTTTATTGAGACTTTTCTGCTTATTTTGGTTCATACTATTACCTCTTTAAATATTTTACACTCTTTTTGTAACACCCTGTATTAAGAAGGTTTAGTACGTCTCTTCTCCGTGGATTAAAAGCCTTTTAACACACTACTGGATTATAATTCATAATACCACGCTTCGACAAGCATTTTATTTAGAATTATTATTAACATTAACTTTTATCTCAAAAACAATCTTGTCATTTTTACTGGGATTATTTAAATCCATCGACAAGGAGTGTCTAAAAGACCGGAGGGATCCATAACTTCGCCAGGTAGGACCTGGATTTTTCAGTAATTACCAACTTGCTGATGCTTCACAGTAGTAATATCACTCCCAGCATTCGCCAGTAATGTTGCCGAAAAACTCCTCATTCCATGTCAGGTAAAACTTTCTAGATCAGGGAGCCCAAGAAATGCAGCTACTTTTGAAATTGTGTTGATGCCTACATGTTGTACTACATTTTCCAGCCACATATTGCAAGAAAAATCCCCCACCGGCATTTTTAGGTCGCATATTGATGTATTTTCAACACATTTTTGCATCATTGACTGAATCCATCTTCCATGATCGTAAAACTTCTTGAAATATTTATTGCACTGCCTTTGTCTTGGACATGGATGATATCCAAAATAGTAAATTCATATTATCGACAAGCACCTGCGACTCCCATGATCGTTGCTACCTGTAAAGAGTTCAAAATAAAATGCTCAATGCATAAATTGAAATTTATTTATTTAGGAATGCAAATAGGCTTGCCACCCAAAACTGCATCCACTGATACAATCGTGAACATAATGTAAACAAAAAAAACTAACAGGAAATGGATACATCAGTGAAAAATGTACAATAATAAGTAAAAAGTTATTTAAAGGAACTGAATATTCCTAACTGCTAAGAGTAGTACTAAAAATATCAATATTAGATTCGACGATGTATCTATTATAATTAACATTCATTCTGTACAATGGACTATTTTGTTCGAGATTGGTATGTTGGGTTAATGAGCTAAATATTTTCGTCGTTCTCGTATGTCTAGAAGGAACATGAAATATTAAAATCTTGTAATTTCTGCCTTAACTTGTAAATTTCCACATCCGGCACTTTTTAAATATTTCTCCAGCATATTTACCTCTTTAGGTTTATAATTTCTTGATTCTACTTTGAAGTATGAAGTAATGTGACTATATTTTGAAATATGAATAGCTTTGTGCAGTTTCAACATTGATTTTAGCACCGTTTCTCCACATTGATAAAGTAGGGTAGCACCTTTTCTTTAGTTGCTCCTTCTCCTACGCTCGTTTTTGCGCAAGCTATCGAAATCAAAATGCTCAAAATCCCACTTGCAGCTGACAGTATAACATTCATAATACATTGGGATTTTGAAAATCCGCGCGCAGATCAACGGGATCATTTTCAACAACGCTCTTTCTTTCAATATTTTGGCAGGGATTGTCGATGATAGCTTGATTGGACCATTTTGTATTACCAAATCGAATGGATAGGGTTGAGTATCTCGAGTTAATTTTTTACAGTGTAAATAACTGGTGTTAGAAAAAGTTCAAATACAAGGTTTCATTTTATTCAAAGAGATTTATTTAAATAGCTACTACTTCCTTTTCGGCAAAACTACATATTACTTCCTTAGGGAAAAGTGGAGTACCATCTCATTTCCATTTAAACTATAGAGTTTATGAAAGTTAGAGAACAAGATTAATAATGTCAGAATTAAGAGCTAAGTATAAATTAGAGATTAGAATTAGCAACTCGCTGCACTTTAAAACTTATTATAAACTGTATAAATTCATACAAAGTCAACAACTCTATCCTGTCAAGCCCCGTTAGATCTTATTACATTGTTACCCTCTTTCAGTGGTTAATGTTTATATTTGCATAGCTAGCTTGTCACACGCACTTAGTCTGATTAAATGCAAATTAAATGTAAGCCATTTAAAACGATTTTTAAAGAACACATTGAGGTAGTGGTAACTTTGTCGACTTATATAACACAGTGTTGGCAGAATGTATCAAGTTGTTGAATGTCTTGAACAGGTGGCTTAGAGCAAATTTATTTTTTCTACAATCGTGCAAAAAGTTCTTAGGTAATTAATTTCAAGTTGTCAGTTTAAAATTTTAATATTTTGTTGGATAGCTGTTAAAAATCTCGAGATGATCCCGATCCGATCCCGATAGTGAAGAAGAGACTATATTATGTACTCTTCCAGATATAATTAAACAGTAAATGAAGCTACAGGAGATTTATTACTAGATACATCTAAAAAGTGTATGAAATATGTTATAGATAAGAACATTCTTGAAAATGTCCCTCCTGGTGTATTTAAAATAAAAGTCAAGAGATACTAAAACCATCGACCTTATGGTCAAAGCATGCAATGTTAAAAGCTACAATTTTAATCAATAAAAATGTGGAAACCACATTTTACTAATTTAATTCCGTTTTTAAAGAAGTTGGTGGAATACCGTCCCAAGAAATCAAAATTTTTTATCTGACAGATTTTTAACAAATTTTTTATTGAAGCTGCAGATGGTAAAAATCTGATGATGAAGGTAACACATGCGAATGATGTTTATTTTTATCTATATACTTACTTGTAGATAGTTGCAGTATTTGGATTATATCCTAACTGTGAAAATTCCCGATCGCAAAACAAACTTTGATCATTTGCAATAAGGGGTAAAATTAGTTGTTTTAATTTTGTTGAAATATATCGCAAATATGCATCCCTTCGTCCGCAGTCTACCAATCACACTAGACTTTATATTATAAAGGAAAATGTTCAGTTCAACCTGTTGGTGTAAATACTTTTAGTAAAATTCCAAGTGAAAATGCAAAATACTTAAATAAAAATTAAAAATCCAATGCAATACACAAGACACTGTTTTCGCAGATCTTCTGCAACATTGCTTGGGGAATTGGGGGCAGACACGTTAAGCATGGAGGGTGACAATATTTAACTGAGGGCTACATTGAGGAGTCAATCTCTAAAAAAACTGAAATAGCGATTCAAATTTTGGAAAGTGAACCAAGTACCAATACCGGAAGTTTCACAAAAATCTGAATAAGAGTTTTAAGAGAAGAATCTGGGACCTCTCCGCAAGCAAAAACGAAAGTAACTAAAAATAATATTTTTCGGCAATTTAAAACTTTTCTAACTCCCGTATAATAAATGAGCCGCGCGAACTCCTACACAAAAGATTGCGAGGGAACAAAATTAACACGATGATAATATAATATATCACTAAGAAGTTTGAATTACAATTTAATCGTAAAAATAACTTATAAGGAAAATAATCTAAAATACAGCTACAGCTCTGGGCCTAAAAGGCCTGTAAACAGCTTTATATACATCTACATAAGTTGTTTCAAACAACTTGGATTATTTCGAAAGAAACTTCGGCTCACGCCAGTTTTTTTCTTATAGAGACTTTAAAACGAGTCTAGACTTAATGGGCTCTGTTCCTAAATAAGGGCGAAGAAATTGTACTTAGCCAAACAATGAAATTTCTTAATACAATTAAGATTTGTTTTTAAACTTTCCCCATTTTCTCTCTTACAGCGCACATTAATACAAACGACAATGATTCGTAACTTTGTAGGTACGAACAAATGAAGCGAGCTTACTGTGGAATATACAAGGTGTTAAGAAAAGAGTGTAAAATATTTCAGGAGGTAATAGTATGGATCAAAATAAGCAGAAAAGTCTCAATAAACATGGGTCCGCAAAGTAACGGTTGCGGAGATATGGACCACTATTCGTTTTTCAAACATTTTATTTTATTAAGAATAAACCGACAAAGGAAGCTTTTAACAAACAAAAAACAAAGTTACAGAAGATGTTCAAAGTGCCCTCCGTCCATTTTCAAGCAGGCACGACATCTTCGTCTCAACGATATTCGAACTCTTTCGAAAGCACCCTCCTTGGTTTGGATTTCTTGACACTCCTTGACATTCCTTTGAATCAGAGGCAACAAATGTGGTTCCAGCATGATGGTGCTCCAGCTCATTTTTTCATGGCCGTTAGAGAGCATTTACACCAAACTTTTCCACATAGATGGGTAGGATTTATATCCTACTGTTTTATTGCCTGATCTGAACTTTCTAGATTTCTTTGTTTGGTGATATTTGAAGACATTAGTGTATGGTACTCATGTAAATAGCCTGGAAGAGCTGCAGCTACATTAATCAAAAGTGTCCCCCTAAAATATTTTACACTTTTTTTTAAACGCCCTGTATAAAACAGGATACGTTTCACTTAGCTGCTTTTATTTTTCATAGGTTAAATAAGCAACAATTGGGTAGCAAAGACCATGCCACTTGACTATTTTATAGTTGAAACAATTACGATTTTAAAGTAAAAGCACCACTTGAACTGAAACCACGAAATATTTAAAATATTACATGCTAATCATCGAGTTTTGCATTTTATAATTTTTATACAAGCATCGCTTTAAAAGAAAATAAGTCTCAGTGTAACTAATATACCATCTAAAAAGAGTTAGAAATTGCGGGCTTAATTAATAAACACACAAAGATGTCTTTGAGAGTTTTTAATGCCTTATTGTTAAGAATTACATCTCTGTTTTGTACTGGAACTAATTAAAAGTTTCTTGTTTGCCGTAATACTCCATAAAATACTGCGCAACGGGGAATTGAAATTTTATATCTAACCAACAAAAGAAGCTGTATCCATTGGTGCAAGGATTACTTTATATTAGTGCAAAATTAATAAAAGTTTGCACAAAGGGTCACATAAAAGTGTATATTTAGCGTTATACATTATTTCATGGCATGGTCATACAACGATGTACATACAGGAAGGAAAACATATATAAAAACAACGTGTCAATAGCGACTTATCAAAGAAAGAGATCAATGAAGCAAGCTTTGCACTTATTCGCCGTATACCATCTACCTACATGATCTACCGGTGCTGTGTAACAGTCACATAACAGGAATTCTTTGACCTGTCCTGGTTGTTCTCAGGCTAGAATCTGTGGGGACAGACCCGCTATCGGTATCTCTGGGTCCGCCCATATATTAATTTCAGATCCTAAGAATCCCGTTTATTGCTAGGGATGTGCACTTTAATTCTGTTTCTGGCAGCGACTAGTTATCAAGGTCACTGCATAACAACCCGGAAAGTCACTAGGTATCAAATGATACCACCGGGCCGTAAAAACCACTTCAGAATCATTGTCAGAAATATAATAGAAATGAGTTGCCCCAGATTCGACCCATGAGGTATTCCTAATTTTGCTTTGACGTTATCTATCTAAAAGATTTGTAGGGTTAGGATTTAATAACAAGGATTAGGTTGCCATTCAATACATACCTATAGCTTCTATAGCATGATTAGTCTTGTCAAATGCCTTCCAGAGTTTTTTTACACTGGGTGTCAAGTTAGCTTAGTCCTATATATTATAGTTTCCGAGATAGTGTTGAAGATAAAATTTTATTTTAGTTTTTCCTCAATAATAATGTTTATTTGCACAAATACAAAAGAAAACCAAAATTTGCATAAATGATACGAATATACAATACAGTAAAAAATCAATATGTCTAAAATGGATAGTAGAATCTAAAGTAAATATAAAATTATAGATATTCTAAATATAAAATTAATAACGTAATTCAGTAAAATACTATAAATATAACAGGTGGCGCAAAAGTCATCACCCTATCGGAAGTTATTATAATTTTTGCAATTGGTGTCAAATTTCAATTCTGATTTGACATTTGTGAAGTAAACAGATACAAAATACACGTCAATAAGACATGCATCGCTACACTCTTCAAGAACGCGGAATAATTGTTTGGATTTTTTTGCGTGAATTTCGGCTCAGATTTCACGATCGTCCGACACCAGCTGGACAAACACTACAGCATTTAGCTGCTCGCCTTGAAGAGTATGGGACGACACGAGATAGTGCCAGGTCTGGCCGGCCCCGGAGCAACCGTTCTGTTGAGAATATCGCGGCTGTGGCTAAAGATGTCGCAGAGGACCCCGGAGTATTGACCAAACGACGTGCTAGGCAATTGGGCATCAATCAGCTGTCTTTACAGAGAATTTTGGTTAACGACTTGAAGATGTTCCCTTACAAAGTGCAGACAGTGCATCAGCTGTTAGCTGTTGACCGCCAAACGCGTGTAACCTACGTTCAGACCATCCTGAATCTGCACCACGAGGAAAACAACTTTTTATCGAAAATTATCATGAGCGACGAGGCCCATTTCCATTTCTGTGGATATGATAATAAGCAAAATTATCCGCTTCTGGGGCATCAAAATCCGCATATAACCCACGAAGAGCACACCCGCTCAAAGTTAACTGCATGATGTGTTGTTTATGCTAGAGGCATCATCGAGCTTTAATTTTTAATTTAAGACGCTGCGGACCAAACAACTACTATGGATAGCGAGCGCTACAGA
Source organism: Monochamus saltuarius (assembly GCA_025584915.1). Classification (NCBI taxonomy): domain Eukaryota; kingdom Metazoa; phylum Arthropoda; class Insecta; order Coleoptera; family Cerambycidae; genus Monochamus; species Monochamus saltuarius. The sequence continues at coordinate 12,872,378 of CM046722.1, forward strand.
GCCATGCTCAACGACTTTCTCCTTCCTCAGTTGAATGAATTGGGACTGGAGAATATGTGATTCCATCAAGAAGGAGGAACGGCACATACTGCGCAACGCACAACCGACATTCTGAGGGCTGTATTTCCGGGTCGCCTAATCTCTCGTTTTGGCGATTTGCACTGGCCGGCAAGATCCGTTCCAGACTTCTTTTTGTGGGATTTTCTAAAGTTACGAGTTTATGTGAACAAGCTGCAGTCTCTTGAAGCCTTCAAAGAGAATATCCGTCAAGAATGCGAGAAACTATCGCCGGAAGTTCTGGCAAAAGTGATGGAAAATGCAATAAATCGGGCCCGTATGGTCAACATTTCTGGCGCCGGCCACTTGGCCGATATCAATTTCTCGACTTAATGGAAAAAATATAAGACATCAAATAAACATAATCCAAAAGCAGAATCAAAGCTCTTCATTAATAAAAAAATATAGCCAAAGAACATCGGGTGACAACTTTGCGCCACCTTGTATAATATATACACTTGCGGTTTAAATATTGATATCATACACAAAACAAACATAAATAAAATTAATATTACCAGTACAGTAACAAGAGACACTATTACAAAGAAGCAAAGAGAAGGGCAGTTTAAAATCACATATAATAAATACGGGCAACATTTATAAAAATAGAAGGTAAGTAACTAGGATGAAGTTACAATATAAACTCACACTATATTAAAAATAACTGTGGAATACGACTCTTACCTGCCAAAACATAAAGTATTTGAGTTTTTGTGTTATTACATTACTTACTTACTTGGCCAATAGATGTCGTCATAAAATTGGCAGTGTGGAAGTGTTTCGGTAAAGATATGTTATTCTTTACCCGGTATTACTTCATTATTAATTGCGTGAATACATAATGTTTGGTAGAGGGAAGTTTTCTGAGACGAGAAATTGAAATATGACTTCACTGATGCTGCCATTTGTAGAGAACGCCTTTTATAGTACTTCATATGCATGTAAATCGTATATTTTTTTGCTCTGGTGTACTGATATTTTATTTCATAAACATAAACCCATTGCCTTCCTTCACAGTTTATTGAACTACTATCAAATTTTGGGATAAGGCAAATTGGGTTAGATCAACATATCTTGGCTCCAGGACATGTAGTAACATTTTAGGTTCAGATTTTATAGACACCCTGTGCATCTACACATATCCTGTATATTCAGTACAAATTTAAGACATTCATTGACTTGTCTTTAGTTATCGATAATGTTTTTAAAATCTACTGCAATCTAATAAGCACTTTACGTTCTACAAATAATTTTTTCTATATTTTTTAATACAAAACTATTACATTTTGTATTGTGTATAATAAATAGGACTTAAAATTATTACGACTGTTATTAACTACAATGAATTAGTTTGACGCTATAGGATTGTAAAAATCTGATATGCACGAAACAAAATATGTAAATTATTAGCACATACCTACACAAAACCTTGACCTTAACATTACTTCAAACTAAAGCTGAATAAAATTGAAATATTAAAATTACAAATTACGTTTATGAGCATAATGTTACCGCGATAAATAAATTTCAAATACAAAATAAGTGTTCTAATACGTTTATAAACATTTTACTGCGAACTTTACACAATATATTATGGCATAGTACGAGAATAAGGTAAATTATTTTACGATAGTAACAGAAGGCTTGAGTTAATATCTAATATTCCGCACCTACAGCGTTATGATGAAACAGATACTTCTCCTAAGTAGTTACTTAAGAACTATTACTTGTTACACTTCTTGAAGCAACAACTAGATACTAACTATTAATTAGATACAACGCTCTCCTGAAATATTATCCGTACTTAAGCTGGGTTTAACAGCATCATATCGCATGAAATTTATCATAAATATTGTGATAAAATTCGTTTAATCAATTTTCTGTCATTAACATGGCAACAGCTCTGTGGAAATAAATTGTTAAATATGTGTCAAAATTCTTGTTATACTATTGTTTAATAAACGAAGAAGGCATCGTCTACTATGAAGTGCTTCCAAGGAATTTGGCAGCAATTGTTGCAAAAAAACACAAAAGTATAGTTTTTCTGGATTCAGCTGAAAGGTTCATCTTTCAGCATTTTTAGTGAATGGAATGTAGCAGCCATGACAACTTTAAAGAGTATTGCCAAAACCACTACCACATGATAGAAACGGTTCTATTACATGGAGGTGACTAAAATGGGAAACACATTTTTCGAGGCAGGCTTTTTCCGCTGAAAAATCGATATTAAAAAACAGTTCAAATTATTCAGTAAATTTTGCGAGCCAAGAATTATGGGTGTATGCCTAAAAAAACACTTTTTTTGCCTAAAAACAATAATTACATATAAAGCTACGAAATTTCATGCAGTACTATTGAGTAATAATATTTCTTAAACGTACATCTGTAAACATACCTCCTTTTGAAAATAGAACATCGAAGAGATATACACCTAAAATGTATACTTAAAGTGGCAGAAACTAAAAATATATCTTTTCTCTTTAGTTACATTCATCAAACAAGTAGCCAATGGATCTAACTAATCAACTTTCCGGTCACTTAAAAGTGGTAGGCTACTCTACAATAACGTTGTTTCGCCACTTTGCAATTGCAATATAGTTCATGTCAACATCTTGAATTTTTATATATAGGGTATATGTACAATGAGTTTTAAAAGAGTGTCTACAAAAGAGAAACAAGATATTTGTTTCTGTGTCGTTCCGTACCAGTGGGAAAATGACGGAACATTATTCTGGCTAGAACATTTAAACTATTCTCAAAGAGAAACTTTAACACGCAATCCAAGTTCCCCCAAAGACACTTGGTCTTCGCTTAGGTGCATTTTAAAATGTTCAGAACTTGGAAATTTAAAAAATGCTCTTCAACTCGAAAAACAATAATGTTCAAGAGTTGTAGCACTTTCTATTTTTTGTTTTAGTTTTCTATAAAACGTAGTCGAATGCCTGAAAAGTATTCTTTATGCGAGGTTTTTTGTTGCTATCCATCTTACACACATACACAAGATAAAGCTAGTAATAAATTAATGTATTTTCTCCAGCTTTAGAAAGTCATGTACAGCTCACTATTGGGTAAAGGTTACTCCATAGTGGATTTTGAAATGAGGAACTCACTTATGGATGAAGCAGTAACAACTGCTAAATTGTATAAACAAGTGCAGCAACATAAAGGTAGTCAATACGTCGCCAAAACTATTGGAAACACTAAAGCTACTGCCAGTTCTTTTTTAGGCAAGTGATATGGCTTTATTGCTGCTACCTTCAATATCTACTTTAGAGTCTGGGCAACTTTAAGGTGATTCTGCTTAGATTTCATAACGTTCCAAACTCTAAATCGCCCCAACAAAAATTGCAAAACAATGGAAATATTTTCAATGGTGAGAGTTACGTACTTAGAACTATGCTAATATAAATAAGACTTATTTGTGCTATATGGTTAGTGATTACTACCTAATACTTAACTGAAGTTGCAGTACTACTATAACGGTACTTCGGGAATCATCATTATGTCTTTTTCTCTGATTATATACTTTTGTAAGACCCATATTCATAAAAGCTGCTATTTCTCCGAATTTTAAATCGTAATTTGCGATTCCTGAAGGTCCTCAAACACCATTTTCACTTAAACTTGTACAATTATTAATACACCCACCCTACTTTTAGTAGGTGCTATGATATTATTTGCTTCTATATACTTCAACCATAGCAGTACATACTATTTGAGCGGATTAAATGCTCGTTGCTGTAGTAAAAACTTCATGTGCAAAATAAATACTTGAAGCATGAGAATCATCGCTTTATGCGTATCACCAATATGTGTTTTTTAACGCTTAAGGTTTATCGTGTAAGATGAAATCATGTGCATACGGTAATTCTCATCTACTAACCCAATTTCCTGCTGTTCTATTCAGGTGCTGATAGAGTGCGTATAATTTATCTTCCAGCGGACCTAGCCGATAATTTATTTTAAAACAATGCAGGCTCACTTAAGGCGGCAATATAGCGGCTCAGAAAATTACGTAAACTTTTTGTTAATTCTTATCTCAGCTACTGAAAAGGATGATCTGTTTTACAAATTATTAATTAGTATGAAATTAATTAATGTACAGGTGATTGAAACATATCAGCTTGTAATGGGATACAGCACTTAAAAACCCTTCGGTCAAAAGTTTGCTCGTACTGTATTGCTTACACTTTATAATCAAAAACAAGGTAATGATAGTACAGTGATACATTTTTTTAAAATATTTCGGTTCTGTAACCAAATATAATAATTTCCAAAATAATGGAATCAAGAAACTAGTACCGTCTTGAAATATGCAGAATAATTGTTGATCCATTCTACGTAAATTGTGACCGTCAACGGTCCAAATCTAATATGTATAATATGTCGTATAGGCGTAATTCGTCATTCACGGAAAGACTGGTCATTGGCTGTATTGCCGGCAAAGGCTGTAATCAAATGAATATTCCTTTGATTGAATGAAGCGTGTCGTCATTTCAGGGATTGACTGTTCCATTTTTAGTCAAACATAGTAAAAGATTACACGTTACAGCATTTTACGGACGTTTGTTTAGTCAATAATTTTACTTTTTTATTGTAAATGAATAACCATAGGTATGTACATTGTACAGAGTAAAAATTGCCCTCCCTCCCCTTGTTTTCCGTTATTGTTTGAATTTATTTTTTTAATGGAACACTGTATATTTTTACGTCATTGAAAAGATCGTCAATTTAACTTTTCAGAAATATATTATACATGATACTTATCTACAGCTTTCGACATGTTAAAATGCAACATCATATAACTGATATATTCTTAAAAATTATAAAGGTATATGAAAAATAAAATAAAAAATCATGTATAAGAATGGACCTTCTTTTTTGAATGCAAATCTGATAACTTTACTAAATTTTACATAAGTATCCTTATTTTTACATTAAAACCCAATTCCCAACAAAAATGCTTAACTTTATATCTTTAATTTAAAAATGATATATATCATGAGTATATTAACAATAAACATGTAATATATTAACATTAAAAGATAAGTGTCATATACAATATATTTTTGAAAAGTTAAGTTGATAGTCTGCAAGATGTTTCCTTAAATAATATAAAATTAAACCTATATACATTTGGGAAATGCGATATTTATTTTTTCTGCTTTAAAAAATATTCAAAAGTCCCTTCAACTTTTATTTTTACACTCACCATTTGGTATATGATTTATAATATACAGGGTTAACTATAACTAAATACAAAAAATTTAACCACGTGCTCAGGGAGGCCTAAAAGACAATAAAAAAATTATTCCAGAATTTTAGCTCGATATTTAAAAAATGGGGTAAAACCCTTTTTTCCTACGGAAAGTCAGCGCATATGATAAGAACCGACTGAGATGGCTTAGATCCATAGATAAAACTTACATCTGTCAACAATATCTACTACCATTGTCGTTTTTTTGCAGCATTTCTAAATGTAGAAACGAAAATTAACATTATTAATAGTAATAATACCTGATAGATAGGTAACAGTTAATCCACTTAGCTTCAGTATTTTGTATTCGTTTTCCATTATTTCGTTATAAACTAGTAGAACTACATATTTGCTCATTAGGTTCTCTACCGATAAAAAACACTTCCCGTAAGTACAATTAGATAGATTAGATGCTTATTTATTATAACAAAATTGAACGAAAGGAATAATAGACGTTTTAATGTAACCGCGACAGTCTTGTCCCATAACCTAGAAAACCAAATCGACGAACTATATTGTGGGAAAGTATCTGCATCCAACACAAATATCTATATTTAATAACTATAAAACGTTTAAAAATTAAAATAAGGCACTAAAAACTGAAGAAGAACAGAAAATTACAACGTAAACACAGGAATTCAATTATGACATGACAGCGATACTGACTAATAATGAGCGACTGTTGCATGCTTGTAGAGTATGCAACCAACAAGCATTGGCGGCGTTAAATAAGGATTTAAAATAATATCGAAACATTTTTTTTTGGCTTTATAAATAAGTTTGGATTTTTTTTGAAGAGTGATTCCGTTAATTCTTATTTTTCCCTATCCCCTCTTAAAATATTTGTACTAAGTCATAGTTAACTCTGTATGTTTGCATTGTTCCAAATGAACGGAACTTATATTTTGCCAAAATAGAAATATTTCGTTTACTTTCTATTTTGTATCTTTCTACAAGTAGTATTAAATTTCAAGAATATTCAGCAAATGACTAAACAAATATCCGTCAAGCGCCGTAACGTGTAATCGATTAACGATTTACTTTGATTGGCGAAAATTAAACAGGCAATCCGTGAAATGACGTAGAATTTCAGTCTCCACCGACTTTACCCTACTGAATTTTGATTGACGCTCCCGTTAGTTTGAATGTTGCGTGAATTTTAGGAAAGCGCAACTGCATCTCATCTGAATTGAAACAAAGAGTGCTTGTTATCTCTAATGACAATTACTAACCTATTCACAATTGAGTTGCGGTGTCATTAGTGCATTGCAGATATGCACCGGGGGCGCGCGTAGCCTGCGACAATTCAAAACAAAACAAACGGCGGAACTGTTAATCAAACGCTGAAAGACTAATTTACTCTGAGGGTAATTGTTGCAAGTAAGTGCTACTAAACTGCAAAACGTGTCCACGATATTCCAAAAAACGTCCACCAATGATGGCCTGTGGGATAAATTACATTACATGTATTTAGAATTGAATAAAAATAATGGTTAATGTAAAATTACGTATATGTTACAGACTAAAATGCAATTGCAAATTATTGCCATAACAAAAATGATGCATTAAGTTGGAGGCACATTGCTCTGATGCAACGCCAAGCCACGCCACGCCATGCCACGTGACCTGGTGCGGTGTGTTCTTTGTGTGCACACTGTTACCACCCCACGCGATGCCACTTTACGTTGCATTTGACAATTCCATAAATTTAAGGAATATTTCATGTCAGAACAAGGTCAAACAACTGAAATTGTGAGTCGAGGATGAATACATTTATAATCCTAATCCATTTACCTAGAACCGTTAAAGTTGATGTTGTGTCATTAACAATGTGCTGTGAGAAACATTTCCTGTGTAATTTGTGCCTAAGCTTTTCCTCTCATAATTTGTTCTCTATAGCGCCTACGTATTTATACTAGATAGAGACATTCATCCTTGCAAATCTTTAAAATAACAAAATTTTGTCAATATTTTCTATCATTTTAAGCATGTGACATCATATCACGTGTACACTGCTATTACGCGATACTACGTTTCACCACCCGACGTCACTAAAATCTAAAGGCGGGAACACATTGCTCTGATGCAACGCCACGACATGTGATACGTCAAAAAGATCTGGCACCGTGTATTCTTTTGTATTTTTATATACTCGTATTGTGCATACTGTACACGTCGGATGGCATGGCGTGGCGTGGCGTGATGTAGCGTCAGAACAGTGTGCACACAATATATAAAAATACATAAGAGTACACTGTGTCAGATCATTCTGACGCATCACATAGCGTGGCGTTGCGTGGCATCAGAGCAATGTGCCCCCGGCTTTACTTTAATAACTTTAAGCATGTTTACTTCCATCGGTAAAACTAAAAAATTATTAAGTTTATGTGTTAATTTATGATAACATAGCAATCTCCAAAAAAAAATTACATATATCTGTTCACATTTGTGTTGTGAAGCATGTTGCAAACGCTATTTTTACTGCTGAATATGTCTACGTACCTATATTTGGACAAATATCCCAGCTTAGCGACTTTGGGTGGCGCGAAGCAAACTGCATTTTAATTGAAAATTTGCAATGGATATTTTATCGTAAATTTAATATCTTATTCCAACAATTGTAAATTTACTGTAGTATTATATAATTTAGATAATTGTTTAATAAATTCGCCTTTAGTCTTTATATTATTTCTAATGTAAAGTTCCATTTAGATCGGTTGTAATTTTACATATGTTTTTAGTAATATTACATAATATTTACTTATGACATACAGTGTTCTTCATTAAAAATAATAATTGACAACACAGCAAAATGCAATATTTTACGAAAAATTAACGTTATCCACATGTATTTTAAAATTAACATATTAAAAATAAAAACGTTACTAAAAAAATCGTCAAAAAATTAAAACGTCGTAACACAACAAACCAAAATCTACATTTTGCACAGCTGCAAAATTCTCTTGAAAATGGACGAATTACGCACGAGGACTAGGATTTACAGTGTATGTATGAAAATGAACAGTTTTATACGATAAATAATAATATCTGATATATAGGTAATAGTTGATCTAGTTACCTGCAGTATTTTGCATTCGTTTTTTGTTCTTTCGAACTGTCACAACTATACTTTCAATAATTACAACCACTACCAACGAGACACACGTCCTGTACAGTTAAATAAAATGTCCATTTGTTCTAAGAAAATCGACCGAATGGAATACTAATAAATAATAGAATATTTTGAATGTACGCTGCTGTCTACAAACCGGCGAACTATATTATATGAAAATATCGACACAAATTCTTTTATTTAATGGCTATGAAACGTTTAAAATTGACAAATAAGACAATGAAAATTGAAGGAGAACACAAATTCACGACGTAAACACAGGATTTCAATTATGACAACGAATTTTACCGTTTAGTGTTGATGGTTCTCGACTGTCAAAACTTCAAACGTCCGAAATAAATAACACCTCGAAAAAAATGTCAGTTTATAAATTAATTTGAAGGGTGATTCATGAATTCTTATTTTTCTCTATCCCTTCTTGAAATATATTTATACTTAGTCATAGTTTAACCCTGTATAGAAAATAAACATTCATTGGAAATGATCCACCCTATATGTATGTAATTGTGGCATCCTGCATAAAACTATTTTAACAGTTAATCAAGTTTTGTTTAATTCACTTCTAATTAATATACTCTGCAGCGTGTTTCACGCTGAATAATTTAAAGGAAGTTCAATTTAAAACTTTACAGTCGTGATACAATATTTATAAATCAATTATGAAAGAGTACATGTTGTTGAACATAAACGACTACACAATAATTTGATATGTATGCACAGTGTTACAGGCACTTTAATTTTGAATTATTTACCTTACAGTCACTGTAGTGCCTTTCCGTATAGGGGAAAGGGTAAAATATAAGACTGAGTCATTTCTGAGTCAGTTGTTTCGCACGCACAGGGGTGAATTACTTACTAATTCTGTGCCACGAGAACAGCTGTTTATGAGTATTAAATAATTTTATTATTACCACAATATTAGATTTGTTCCTATATAGCAATGACTGATAGTTTACACCACTGTTTTAATGCGCAAGTGCAATTCATGTACTAATTTGAAATCAGTTTCTAATTCCTTTGTTGGAACGACACGTTTAGTTCAAGCAGTAACCGTTAGGGGTATAGTTTGTTTGAAGTAATTTTTATTTTTCGGTCACTCATGTATAAGGAAGTGATAAATCTCATCATCACTAGAATTCGAGGTACTGCTGTAATTACTACTTGTTCCTCTTCACTAGTCACTTATTTTGAAAAACTACAGAATTACGTACTTAAAAATCTGTAAATTAATTGTGCAACTATAATAACTTTTTCAAATAGCATTATTACATAAAACTTTAGTTACGTTCATTACCTAGCCTACCAAAAGTTGACTTCTGTTAGCGGTTAGATTCTCTCTGCGCATGCGTCTGACTTGTGGTTTCCTAATAATCGTCAAACCGATTTGACTGTCAGCAGTCTCAGCAAACAGTTTCCAAACCATCCACTTTTGTGTTGGAACAAAAAATCTTACAACTAGTTCCCAGATTAATTGTGTTGGAACGGTTAATTTCATACTGCGCAAACTCCTGACAGTTTGCTGCTGTGTAAGAACAAACCTATTAAAATCCATAGATAAATGATGTAATCTTTCCCTCGTTCAATGTTTAATAGTCAAAGTATACGAATTAAAATATCATTTTTTGCAACACTATAATCCAGCTTTAGAAATTATCCATGATCTAATATTATACGTACAGTATCTTCCATTTTTCAGATTAACACCTCTGAAAATGTGAGAAGGCTGTGAAATTTCAGCAATCCAATTTTTTACAATTAGTATCCTGAGGGGACTAACCACTTTATTATTTATGTAACAAGAGTCTGGCCTACTACGACTTTTTAAAAGGGTCGTTTTTCCAGAAAGTGGTATTAGGCATTTTTTATCAAAAAATAATTTTACCAGGCTATTTAGCACCCATCAAAATACCCAATTACCAAATTTGATAGACGAATGTATATTCAGTATTTTTATGGAGTACCAAACTTCGAGAAATCAGACAACTAAGAATTATAATAAGCAGGTCAAAGGTTACCATGAAAGTAAATACAAATACCAATTGGACAAAGAACACATACAATATAAGATTAACATTTTAATTGCGACCACAGAAAACATTATTAACGTACAAAAAATTTAATGAATTATGAAAATTGTTTAAAAAAATACAAAAGGTTAATCCAAATTAAATTTAATTTCTTCCACCGTACCTCCTTCCAGGCAAACACATTTTTCCAATCGTCTTCTTAAATTTGAAATTATTTTATGCGGCTACAGTGAAAACAATTAACTTAAAAAAATGTATTGATTTATTAATACTAAGCTATTAAACAATGTTGCAATGATGCAAAAAAAAGGTAATTAAGCTTACTGGTAATTAGGCCATACTTGGCCCTTTTTACCTACTAACTTATACTACCCTCCACCCTTACAATCACAAACATCCATGGGTAGGACAGAAAAATTCCTGCCCCGTGTTGGATTCGAACCAACTTCCGGCCGCTCGTGCTTGCCCTGGCAGCGACTGCTCGTCACCGCCTTGACCGCTCGGCTACCGTCAGCCCTTGCAATGATGCAACTATGCAAACTAAAATTTAATTTAGATTAACGTTTTGTAATTTTTTACGTTCATTATTTTTACTGTTGCCGCAATTAAAAGCGTTAAACTTGTTGTGTATGTGTTTTTTCTTTGTCCAGTTGGTATTTGTTTTCATTTTTCGATCAAATTTGGTATATGTCGTCAGTTTGGAACAAGCCAGACTTAACTCAAAATTTTCATTTTTCAAGAAGTAGTGTGTCAACTCCAAATATTGCACATTTTTATGTGTAAAAGAGTTACAAGTCAACTTTGCTTAATAACCGTCGGATGGCGCTGCGTCGAAATGTCACATCTCCAACATTGGTTTTGTGCTATAGACAAAACTGTCACAAGTTTGTCGTGCTGTGACGTTTAATGAGATGAGCTGAGCATATTTTGGAAAAGAGTGTCACAAGTCGAAATAATATCAATAAGAAACTAGTTTGCTTGTGTATTTATATGCGAAACTGTCACATCCTCAAAGAGACCAGTCTTTCTCATATGCTAAGTACTTTTTTCATTCCTGTTTTGTACAATAAACCGTAATATTTTGAGAGAGGACTCTCTTGCAGAAACATCATCTTTCAGCTTTCCAATTTATGGTCATTAAATTTACGAAAAATCATCTTGAGGAACTGTTTTACAAAACATTCTACAAGCAGGAAAATTTTCGTTCCGTTAACTCTCCAAAAATAAAAAGCAAACGTCACCTGTGAAAAGAAAATCAACCTTAAAGGCTGCGTATAAACAAGTTGTATAAATATCTGACAAAAAAAAAGAAAGCTTGCTATCATTATTTGCGATGAAACAAAATCTTTAAAATTGTATTATTTTAGTCTATTTTAATAAAATAATTTAGTTTATTAGAAATGTATTTCATTTTATTACCAAAACTCATGTTGAAAAACTTGTAAAAAAATATGTGAAATAACTCGTAATTATTTAACAAAAATAACAATAACAAAGTGCAAAAAACCAAAATACACAAAAAATGTTTTTAAAAATACTAAGAATTACCCACTCAAACATTTTAACATAATTCAATTCAAACATTATATATTTATTTATTCTCCAATATTTAAAGTAAAATTGTTTATAAAACTTTATACCGAGCTCTCCAGAAAATTTAATATTTTATATTTTTGTTCCAAACTGACGATGTGTATTTTGATGGGTGCTGAATAGCCTGGCAAAATTATCTTTTGATGAGAAAATGCCTAATACCACTTTCTGGAAAAACAACCCTTTTTAAAAATCGTAGTAGGCCAAGCCTTTGTTACATCAACTAAATGGTTAGTAGAATATAACCCCCCTTCAGGGCACTAATTTCTAAAAAAAGTTGGTTTGCAAAAATTCCACAACCTTCTCACATTTCTAGAGCTGTTAACCTGAAAAACGGAACACACTGTATAAACATATATTTACAGATATTTGTAACTATTCGAACTAACACTTGATAATAAATAATGAAAAAGAAATGATAATTGCAAGTTATTTTAATGATTGCTTTATTCAAAATGTAAAAATAGAACGACAGTTTTATTTGTGAAGGATATTCTGAATCGATAACTGTAAATAAATTATTGCTACTCAGTAATGCTGGCCGTTATGTAAATCTGTTCTAAAAATATAACTCATTGATTGATCTCTATCCAATAAAGTGAGTTAAAAATTAACGCACGATATTCGAAGAACATGCCACATCTTATTCTAAATCAGCCTGATAATGGTAAAGCCACCGTATTTCTCGCCATAAAATGATTAAATTTGGGGTGTTTTTTAGACAGGTTGACCAAAAGTATGAGGATGATGCTTTGTTTGTCTACTGTTACTATTTAAATTCTCCTCAACTAATATAATAACTTTTAAAATGCATTTGTAAGCCACGCATTATTTTGCTATTTTAATCCCACATATTAAGAATTATCTTCACATATAAATAAAAGTGAACAATATTTGTATCTACAGTTGAATTTAAAAAATACGTATTTTGAGGTTAGACCACATACTGTCGTTATACAGGGTGCTCCTAAATAAGTGTTGCAACGGAAAACTGTAAATTCCTCTTGAAAAAAGAACAATTTTTTTCCTCTTCCATTTTTCTCTCCGGACGTGCCGTGGTGGTCATTTTTATTGAAAACAGTTGACTTTAGAGCAATAAACCAAGAGAACTATTTCGTGTAAAATTCATTGGCGCTTCAGAATTTGCTGTCAAATGTCAATTTTTCCAGTGGCGTAAAAGTTATGGGGGGGAAAAACCCTTCCGATACCTTAAAATCTCCACCATTGGCACGTTCAATAAATTCGAGAAGGATGCGAAAAAGTAGCTATTAATAGTGGTAATGTGTTTACAAAAGCTCAGCCCTGTAGTTCAAACGGTTCCTAAGATATTCGAAAAAAACTAAAAAAAAAAATTAAAGATTTGACACCGCGTGTATCTTGAAAACGAAAGTCCGGAAAAAAAGGGAAGAGGAAAAAAATATTTCATTTTTCAAAAGCAATATACAGTTTTCCGTTGCGACACTTATTTAGGAACATCCTGTATATTAATTTTAATTCGGTACTTTTGAATATTTGAAGGTGGCAAGAGAGATACGATTCCTGTTATTTGCTAAACTTGGCTATTATTCAGTTCTTAAAAGCTCCTTGTAGCAGAAATAAGGGCGACAGGGATTTTTAAGAGTGTCCTCCATCCCCAAATTTGACCAGTTGGATAACTATACAACTTGACAAAGAATGGTAAACACCTATATATGTTTATTAGATTTTAATAATTTTTAGTGTACAGGTTCAAGACCACTTATGGACTCGGATAAGGTTGTCGATAAGTTCTTGGGATATCTCATTCCAAGCTGTCTGAACTTCATGAGTAAGAGCTGCTAAAATCTGTGGGGGTATTTTAGATGCAGCAGTTTGCTGCCAATCAAGTCCCAGATATGTTTAATAGGTGATAAATCCGGCAATCTTGGTGATCAGATTGTTTCCTGGCAACATGAGGTTTGTTTGTCTTATTGTCTTACTGGAAAATGGCGTTTTGGATGGTGTGAATGTATGGAAGGAAATAACCACTTTCTAGATGTAGCGAGATACATGTTACCTCTAATGAAAACTAGTGGTCTGCTACCATAAGTGATATCACTCCATACCATAACGCCTACTGTGTGATGGGCTGACGCTCTCTGTATGCATACCGACCATCCCCTTCTTGTTCTTCAGATCACTAATTTTCAATAGTTCGGCTGCTACTAAATCGGTCTCTGAGAACTAAGAGTCGCAATCGACGATCTTCACGCTCTGTGGTTCCTCTATGACGATGGCATATGCCTCTCACTCCATGTCCACGGCCTTCCTGAGTCCACCTCTAATAATACATTAGTATGGTATGTAAGGATGTGTTAGTCCTTCTAGATCTACGTACTCTAGGCATAATCACCTGTAAAAAATGTAGTTGGCAACAAAGTTTGCAACACTTGCAACAAATATGAGCAGGAATTGTTAAAACAGAATGCTACGTTATCATATCAAAGTCAACAGATCAAACTTAACCGATAAATCTGATAATTAAAACATTTTTTACTTTCACAGAGAGAAGTAAACATTCAAAAAATTATCAAAATGATATGTAATGGGTGTTTACCTTTCTTTGTCACTTAGTATATAAATAACAGTTTTAGAATAACATGTAAAACAATAGCTGCATATGTTTCTCAATAGACTGTGTATTATCGTAGTAGATTTAAATTTCTCAATATTTATAATAATTAAATTATTTCATATACATATATTTTCTACGACTTTTCTCGGTATTAAGACCTTAATTCAGTAATCTATCAGCAGATTTTATTATAAGCATTCTAGAACCTTACGAAATGAAATGAATTCTGATGACCTAGTTCTACAGTTGCAGCTTATTGAATTGGGCAATAGGTTACAACTTATGAATTTACAGAAATGCTGATCATCATTTCATGAAATAGGTCGACTTTGCAATTTTCTTGAATGTAATACTTAAATTAATGATTTTATGAATTTATTGTATATGATTATATCGATTTTTGATAGAGTAAAGTAGTAAATTACTATCAAAATAAATCAATGCTATAGTACGTAATTCAAATATAAGAGAAGTAAATTTATGTTGATAATAGTGAAAGAATGCCGAGTTGTCAAATCTTAGTCAAAGTCTTACCACACCCACACCCACATTGTACATACAAGTCAAAACATTTTTTGTCGTTTCTGCGGATAATATGAATATATACAGGGTAATTAAGATGACGTTAGAGTAAATGTATACAGGCTATTAACGATAAGTTTGGCCAACGACATATTATGCCGTTAAAAATAATTAGTACTTGTTATATTACAACTTTTGTTTGAAAGCTTAATCAGCGGGTTGCAGAATGACAGAATTTTATTTTCTTTTATCAATAAGTTGAAAAATACAGAAAAAGATTATTTGACAATATTTGAGCGGTAACAATTTTGCAACATGTACTATTTTCTGTGCACTCCAGTGGGGAAGTTACTGGGTAGGTAGGTACTTACTTTCTACAAATGTTTTCTATATTACTGCTCCATCTCATGTCACAGTCAATAAAGGAACCTAAGAACTAAGAACTTAGTAGTATCCGAAGGTTTGACTATTTTTTCATCAACCGAAATATCGAAAGAAAAGATGAGAGCCAAACTGCATGCATATTAACTTCTCAGCATTTAAGACTAATGCATTTTTATAACACCAAGTTGTAAATTCTTCCGATAAGGTATTCAGATAACTTTAGAACTCAACAGAACTATTTGCAGCATCTGCAAGTGCAACATCATCTGCGTACAATACAGTGTAATCAGTACTAACATAAGTCGGAAGGTCATTTATAAATATCAAAAAAATTAGTGCACCAAGTATTGAGCCCTGAGGAACTCCTAGTTCAATGCTCTGTGTATTGGAATAAGTATTATAGAATCTTACACATATTTTTCTATGTTGTAAATATGATATAAATCTGATTTTAATTGTTTATTTATGTTATTATTTTTGGCGATTCTCCAGCTCTTGAGTAGGCATGGAAAACAAGGTTATTGATCTAAATACGATAAGTCAAATTTCATATTGCCGGACTGTATCTCTGAATATGTCTCGGACTGTTTTTTGTTGACAGCACGAGTTTTTTTTGTATTACTGTCCTAAACCTTTTCAGCCTCTCAATAATTTACCTCGTGAGTATTGTTTTTTATCATACTGTTTATGTAATGAAGTGTGAATGGTTTATTATTTGATTCGTCTTAATATACTTAATTAGACAAATATTTAAATTTGTCAACGTCGCAACAAGTCTACACCAAGTTGAACTGGGAACTAAATTAGTGAGTGTCTGAAAAGGGGGTTTAAATAACGATTTGAAAATATTTTTTAGGGGTAATATACATTTAATTTTTTTTTAATTGCGTATTCGTATTAGATAGGGAGAAATCTATCTTATCTTAAAATTACAGTAAAATGACATTGTGACAGAGTCACCCCTGAATAACACCCTTGGTTTTTTATACACCTTCAGTATAATGTCGTCGTGGTGTTCATATTCACCGCAGACAAACCAACAAATATTATGATTATCAGTATGTATCATTATTATTAGACTCAGGTTGAGTTTTTTTACCTAATTTCGAATGAACAGATAATAATGATAGAAACTTGATTACCCAAATAACGAACCAGCCATATCGATCTTTTTTCTGTAATTATAGCTTTTTTTAGCCGAGTGCGACATATTGTAAATCAGAACAGTTGGTATAGAATTCCAACCAACACTAATGAATGTTTGCAATCGATATTATAATAAACCAATTTATATGTCAGTCCGCAGACCGATTGGCCAAATCCGTTTGACCTTTTTATTTACACACTCGACAGCAACAATTTATTCATACGGATCACTGGAAATTTTGTTTGTACGGACACATAGTCGAGCAGCCAAGTGTCAACATTCTTTCATTAATATAGATATTCTAATATAAATTTTAAAATGTTACGTTAGTAAAAGAAACAAATGAAGTTAAAATTGAAACAGAGGATTTTTTCTTGATTTGTTGTTATTTATATCATTGCAGTGAAGCTACTTTAATTCTTTTATTTGTTTTGTAATTTTTATTTTTTGTTTAATTCTTTTTTATTTTTAGATATTATTTGACTTGACTTTCAGGTTCATTATTTTTGTTTTTACTAAATTTTAAACTATTATATATTTAGATTTTTATTCTACTTATATTTGTATTCTAAATAATGGATTTTTACAATGTGGGTATTTCTTTTTTTCTTTCTTGTAATTTTCTTGATTAACTACTTATCCTTTTTAGGTTATACCCGTTAGATATTTTAAAGGCAAATAAATAAATTCTATTTTCAACAGATTTTCGCTTTGTGATGACTATAGACATGACCACTTATGATATTTGATTGTCATATTACATGTTCCTTTTGTGAATCTTTTTGGGTATTTGTCATTCCTTTGACTACAACAAATTATTCGACTGAGTACTTATTACACAATAAGAATACGTTAAAAATAATGTTATTTTTAACGTCGATCGAAAGAGATTAATTCATGAGAAATTAAATCACCAGTGAATCTTATTTTCTGTGACCCAAATATGGATGCGTTTAATTAGCGAAAACTTATGCATAGTTAGTTATCTCTTCCGCAAAAATAATGTAGGTTAAAGATTTTTTAATAATAAACGTAATAACGATAGGTCCAAAAAAGTTACGCACACATTTACATCACAAATATGATAAATGTTCGCTCTCTAGGGAATATCTTGAAATAAACAACAGATTATATTTCTTATATCCAAAAACATCCATTCCCAAATTTTTAAGTTGATACAGTCAAACAGAGTGTAATTATTACAAAAAATCACTTTTAAAATTCCAATTTTGACACTATCTTTTTTATTATCAACATTTTATTAACCCATATTGGCTAAAATATGTCTCCATGGGCCACAGACCACCCTGTATATACATCATCTCTCATCCAATTCTAAAACTAGTCCTTGTAAAATCATGGAAACATATCCTATAAAATCCCAAAATAGACCGGCAATCGCGTGATACTGTACGCCTATCATTTTGATTACCGTAGGCAGGCCTTTGATTTTGTTTTATGTTGTCATAACTGTTGTCCAGTGAAATGGATACCTGTGTTATGTTCCAGCCATTTATGGTCCTAAGCAGGCACTAAAACAAAAATTTATATCTGTCGATGTCGACGTGGAACGTAAATATTTAATCAGATGGATTTACTGGCGAAATTTTATTTAGGGTTTGAATTTAATATCAGTTTTTATTATTTCGCACATGGATATTTTCACAACAAATAAATTATTCGCACAGTAACAATAACTTTGTGGTTTTTTATACATAAAGATACAAAATACGTGTTGAATATGTTTAAACATTAAATAAGTATGTAAGTACCATTTTTTTTTCAATTTGCCTTACAAATTAACAGTGTGTTGTTATCACTTCATTATAGTGGCTATAATTTTGCTTGCGGTATTCGCCTGGTTGCAATAAGCTTCTTTGATGTCGGCAATAACTTAAATCTGCTTAAAGTTGAGAGAGATATGTGTTACCTACCTGTGTTCGATTGAAGACAATTCAGGTGATCGAGCGGGCGTAAAATCGTAAAAACTGACGGCATAACGAAAATCAAGTGAATGCTTTTCAAATAGTTTTCAACGCGATTTCATTTATTTATTTATTTATTTAAAATACCCAACGGGATAAAGCCTATTAACAGGATAAGCTTCAGAAAAATACAATAACAAACCAAAGTACTCCTAGGAATGTACAAATAAATATATAAAATTTTGTGTAAAAATAAAAGCTAATAAAGAATGCAACATAATTAAAATCGTGTATATACGGCACATTACAAACATCTACTATGTATAATAAAACAAACTACGAAATGTATACATTAAAAGCAAATAGCAAACATAAATTCAGAAGCTAAAAACTTCTTCCATGTCTGTAATTGCACATACAAAAATATCTAATTGAAACTCTATTAGTGAGTGACTATTTATAATGTGGTATATAGGAGATTGCTTATATATGTTAGTTCTATAATTCTTGATTTAGAATAGCCCACTATTTCTGTTATGAGTACTAGGTACACGAAAATCTATCAAAGACAATAGAGACGAACATTTAACTATACTGTGGGGAACTTTAAATACAAACAGTATAGATGTCATACTCCTCCTGTTTTCTAAACTGCTCATGCTAAACCTCTCCAAGAAATAATTGTAAGGTGTGCCTCTCAATTTAACCATTGTTAGAAATTGTTTATTACCTTAAGATGTTGAAATAAGAAGACGAATTGGTAGTAGAATGGAATTCGGTTTTGTTAATAACTTTTTTTGATATATACTGGCCTTCCAGGTTGTTGTGCCGCGACCTAGCTAACTCATTGCTGCCAGTAACAGAATTAAAGTGCATACACCTAGCCTTAGCTTAAATTCTTTGACCCGCCCTTATGCCAACATCAGTTGTTGGTATTACGGATGATACCTTCGGAACTGTTCGTCGGACAACGGTGGTCAGCTATTGTGGAGATGCCAACAGTAAAGAGCGGCGAAACGTGTGAAAGCATGGGATGCGATCAGTTACGGAGACAACTACGATACCTCTCGGAAGACTACATTATCCGGTTCTAAACCGTAGCTATCGCTATACCAACAGCAGAAGCCGAAATTAATATATAGGTGTGTCCAGGGATGCTGATTACGGGTCTTCCACCACAGGTCTCGTCCGAAGCCGACAAGGGCAGGACAAAGAATATTATCTAAGGTTAGGATTGTGCACTTTAATTGTGTTACTGACAGCGACCTAGGTCACTACATAACAACCCAAGTGTTTTATGGAAACAATTTGAGTGAACAAAACAAAGGGTTTCGAGTTTTGTATCTAAGTAAGAAACTGCATGTTTCAAGAGCAAGATTAAACAAATATTATAATAATTACATAACTTATTTTTCACTTTTCTTTTTTATATATAGAAAATAGATACTGTAATGAGATGTGACCTTAGAAGCTAAGCTAGAAAAAGAAATCGCCATATATTTTACTTTACAAACTTTTTAAAAGAAAAGTTTCTTGATAGCTACTTCTTAAACTATAATTATATTACAATTTACGGCACACACTTATAACTTTTCTTGATCAGCGTTGTCACACTGGCATGGCTATTTACTTATTTACGAATTTTATTAATAACTGATCTCATAAATTATTACTCGGACAATGTGAAAAGAGCTAATGACATTAGATTTCCTGTTTAAATTACTTTCAGTATTCATTCATTTCATTCAAGTCATGTGCTTATTAATTTTTGGAGTCAACTGAAACAAAAAACTGTGATATTTAGTGTTCCCTGACTACATGTACGAGATATGGTGACAAAATGAAGAAGAAGTAAGAACCATCATTTTAAGCAAACATGCTTCAGGGAGCACAGTGTCAAAGTGCAAGGTGATGAAAGCAGTGTATTGTCATAAATATACTGAGAGATTCAGTCATTGTGTCATTAATTTTAAGAGAACGTAAGGAAAAATTAGTTAAATACGAATGCATGATTAAAACAATTCTTAAATGTATATTAACGCATAAAAATATTTTTTACCATTATTTAAAACTTCTTTTCACACCGTTACTGACCGCTGGCAGTAGTTCAAGTCGGTGTCGGCCTGGAAATATTTTTCTAGTGTTTATGACCTGTGATAATGTTAAAATATGTAACAAACTGACAGTAATACAAAGAAACCTCGTGCTATCAACAAAAAAAGTCCGAGACATAGTCAGTGATAAACAATCCGGCAACAGTGAATTATAATCTACCGTTTTTAAGTCAATAACCTTTTTCCAATGCGTACTCTATGACAAAGCTACGTAGAGCTGCAGAAGCACCAAATAATAGCTGAAACAAACAATTAATTTCGCATTTTTCTAAATACCCAGTGTAGTGAATATGAATTCATAAGTACTTCAAAGATTAATCCCTTGGCAAATGCGCAATTTGTGGTTTCAATTAATAAAATATTTTGACATGCTTGATGTTACAACAAAATTTTGGGCCCGTCTTACCCAGTTTCTACAAACTATAATACAAATGTTTATGTTACTTGTCCATTTTGAATTCGTTGCTTATTGGCAGTAACTATGATACATTTGCATAAATCATCGATAATAGGTATCCACTTCGGTGCGATACACTTCATTTTCTCAAAGTCCAAATGATCCAAGTCGTAGCGGCCATGATACCGGTCCTCCTCGTCCAATCTGCTTGGACATTCTGTACATGGTACGGATATAATTGAGCCTCGTGTATGATACGCCACAGTACTGCAATACGTCGTGGACGTCCTAGACCTCCGTCTTTTCCACGATTCTGTTTCAAATTCCCCTCGCGTTGTACTACACATGCACTCACTGTACACCACGGTAAAAGTAGCTGCATTTGGCACATATTTACCGGGAAATCCTTCTTCTGAAGCATTCTCACAACGCCATAAATTAAATCGGTATCCATCAACTCCGAGTTAATACATACAAAAGGTTACATACAAAATGTAACTAGATTTCAATATTCGGAATCGCCTGGCTAGAGGCTACAGTAGCACAGCGATGTAAAGGTTTAAAATTGTTTGTACGATATTGACTGCAATTTTCATTACGCATCTAATCCCATTTTTTTTAGATAAGTTCTGAATGACTTTATATAACGAAATATATATGTTGTACACAATACTGGAATCCGGACAATGTCCGAAAAATGTATGCAAACTAGTTCTGACCTCCAAAATATTCCCGTACCAGAAACTATACATTTAAACGGTTACTGCGTATTACAAAATACAGAGAACTAGACTGGGCATTATAAATTGTTCAAAACTAGTTTTATGCATTTTGAAATGACCAGAATTCGTTCTATTCATTCTCTGATAGTTAAAAAATTAAAAGTAGGGTTGTACCATTATTGCCATTATATTTTCTGAACTCAGAACTAGTTTTGCATACTTTTTCGAGTATTGTCTGTATCATAACCTACGAGAACTATTTCTGGTCATTTAAAAATGAACAATTTATAATGCCCGGAACTAGTTCTACTATTTTACAATAGTCAAAAGTGGTTTAAACGTAAAATTTCGGGTATGGAAATTTTTCTGGGCTCAGAACTAGTTTTCCATATTGTTTTCGGATATTGTCCGAATTCGAGTATCGTGTGTAACATATATCCTTTGAACGCTTGATTCAGTTGGGAATGCAACAAATTTCTGTCAAAATCATATCAAATTATTTTTCCCATTTTTTCACTTACGTCTTCCAAAATCGCAAATAAGAACACGTGGAGAGTATCTCAAGCTGTATGTACATACCTGATGTAATGGGACACGTCGGAAGCCATGTTTAATAGCATCAATATTTGTTTTACATACGTAACCAAAGAATTTGTAAACACACGTTTTAAGGGTCCATTAACTTGTTTTTGTAGGTACATACGGTGAAAAATATACTTATATGTCGAAAATGCTGTTCAGCATAGTCAATAACGGTGGACAATTATTAGGAAAACATATTTTTAAAGCGAGACAAGTCCAGCAAATTGGTAAGAACAGAAGTATAAGCTATTTCTGTGTATCACTGAATATCCAGGGTTATTTAAGTCACTTTTACCTGTAGACACTATGAATTTTAAAAGGAAGCTAAAATGTTTGTCTCATGCAGACAATGGAGTTGCACTCAGTGCGATAATGACATTGAAAATTGAATTAGACTCAAATTAGACATTTATTAAATAAACAAATTATATAATATCATATGAAAATTCATTTATTAAATTCGTTGACAGTAAAATTTTTGCAATTGGATAAATTGATGCTGACATGTCTAACGATTTGCTTGAAGAAGTGGAAATATTTTGAGTGTGAACATAATTTTTAGATGTTGATTTAATCGTTTTTATAGACATTCGTTTCTTATTTACAGTGTAGCTTCGATGTAACCTTTAGTGACTGAATTAGACTTCCAGCCACCATGTTCTTTTATACTCAAAAGATCTGTCCCACAAACGGCTAAAAGGAAGGTTGAAGATCGCCGAAATCAGTGCCCGTTATACGCATTTGGATTAGGCAGTTTAAGAAATCGTGCAATCAGTTTTGGCACATTGCAGTATTATTTATACCAATAGGTTGTTTGGTACAGTTGCTAGCTTTATATTGAAGAGAGAAGCGAACATGATCACAATTTAAATTTTTTAATTTGATGTATTTTCTTGCCAGCTATCAATATTTCCAGATGTTACAAAAAAACACTTGTTTTGGTATCCCAATACCAATTAAAGACTTCCTGTTTTTACTTCAGGAATGCAATAAATTTAGTAAAGTATTTTTTGATTTTGTTATTCCTCTTGAGTGAAATTTATGTTTTTATCATTGAGTAATAACACCAAAGAGATGAAGGCTTCTGTGTTTTGCTTAGTTTGTTGAAATATATTAATTATCCTTTCTCCTTAGTTATGTTAAATATATTTTTCCCTGCATCAATTTTCATAGCAACCAAATGCTTGTTCGTATTTTTCCGTAATTTTTCTGGCACGAAATTGGAAACGACACTGGATGCTTTATTCTCAATATCTGATGGCAAATTATCGCTTGAACGCATATTTCCATTTTCACAATAATTAAGAGAAATAATTCAATGAGAGCTATGTTTATGCCTGTTGTCGTACTAGAAGATTGATTATGTATAATAATACTAATTATTATTATTATTAACCTTAACAGTTGGAGATAAAACGTTGTACCCAATACATGGTATACTAAATTATTATCGCACTTATGTGATTTTTACAAATCAGCCTACGACTTTTTCGTATAAACTTTACATGCGTACGGTAATAATGTATGTATCTCACTTATTGCGTAAATAATAATCATGTTGTATTACTCATTAGTAAATTTTTCTTAACATGCCTAAATATAAAACTGACAGAAGTAGTATTGTTGACATTTGAAAATTGAGATTTATTATTCCACTGCTTGTGTGATTTATTAATATTGAAAATAATAATAGTAAAAAATAATAATTAATTTTTTCGTTAACAGATAATTTTCACGGATAAAACTTATTCCGCATAAGTCAGCAATGAAGCTCCATATCTATACATCTCAATATCAAAATATCCTGGCCCGTATTAGCAACCATGATTACTGCAGATCGACAAAATGAATGGCCTGATATGTTTATTCTTATACGATGACTATGAAAGCTAAAGTAAGGTCCCACCATTTTGCTGTTCCAAATAATAATAATAATAATATCTCTACCCCTCATTCTAATCACGAGGATTAGCCCATAAGTCAAAGACTTGTGCGGGAGAGGGTGCGACATATTATTATTAAGCAGGCCGCATTTGCATCCAGGAACGGCTTACGCTGGTAGGCCCTAACCATCATTCACTGCAGGAATGAGGGAAACCTGGAAAACCTCATTTATTAGGGGGGTAGTTAAATATCAACCGGTATCAATCTCTCACATTGACCCAAGCTAACATTCTTCCACCCTACCATACCCGCAGAGAGGGTGCTAATCCTGCTCACGAATATAGCTTATATACGGTCTACCGGCAGCCAGGCGCGAACCCACAACGATCTAGTCATCTCGATTCAAGTACTGACGCCTTAAACCGCGCGACCACTGACCGACCCCATTTGTCATATAGAATGATTTTTCAATGTTAATTTGCATCAAAATAAACGTTTTTCTGTTGTACTATTTTTAATATACTATGTTACAGAGTATAATACAGCTATTTATTATAAAACACTAATAAGCTGTTTTATTATTTAGCTGCTAAAACTTTCTTATGATAATTTTATAAAATATTTCAGTTACTGACAAGAAACTAATGGTAGTTGCCGCTATAATAAAACAAGTATGTATTTCGAAAGCAATAATAAAACGGTAATAACATAATTGTCGTATAGCCTGAAAATTTTAAAACTATTTTGCTGGTTGGAACGTCAAAATGCAAAGTGCAGCTTTGCCTGCCAGTTTTACTAAGTTTATTAATTTGATAAATTAGCTAACAAATATTGTGGAACCAAATTACAACATTTTGAAAAAGATTAGTCACTCCAGGTCTTTATCCGACCAACCCCACTTCATTACTTACTGTGACGTCTCCTCACCACTCGTGCTCCTTCAGGTGTATCCCCCTAAGTGACTCACGTGCTGTTCTGTGCCCGATGTCATAAATACATTATTTGGAATTAGTCACACGTGGGGTCAGCGCCAACTATGTTATTTAGGGTAATAAATTTGCATATACACATTGGAGGGCTACGTTCAACTGATAATTTACTCGAAGTAATAACTGATCGCGTTAAATCGAATACGATTTAGAATTTTAGTCACAATATTACTAGCACTGCGTTAAAACACATTTGCCGGTCGGCTTTCTTTGTGGCCTCTTTTAAAACACAATATTTGTTATGATGTGTTATTTACTAATCAGTAGTTATGGTACATTGGTTCTAATCGACTTTGGTAACATGCCCATCCAGAGCTCACGTGACAGGCCATGGGATACTTTAATCCGATAAAATATCTTCAAATCATAATAATCCAGGCGTCAAAGTTTCTGATGAACGTAAAATTCCTACTGAAGATTTCCTTTTTTTTCTATCGCTTGTTTTATGCTTAAGGAGAAGAAAAGTAAAAATTGAGTACCAAAATCCGATGTGCAGCATACTGTATAAAGCACTGAGAGGGAGGTTGTAGCACTTTTTGCAAATATTTTCGAAAGGAAAAATGTAAAATACAGCAATATTCCTCACTAAATTCTGTATAAACAATGTCTTTATAAATTTTTTAATTACAATAGTTTCCAACCCTCTATCTCACGCATCTCACCAGTCCAAGAGAATATTACTATCCTTTGGAATCAATGAGTCTACAAATGATCAAAGGATGTTATTGTGAAAATATTTATATAGATGGAAAAATCTTTATTTTTGGTATCTCAACACTGAATGAATGACTACTTTTTGAATGAAAGAAGGAATATATAAAGTAGATATGTCATATAATAGATTATAGGAAGAAATTCAACCTGAACGAAAATAAGTGGAATATTTAAATCGTTATTAATTGAAATATATATTACATAAATTGTTTTCATTATACAATTAATTTGTTTTTTACGATTGGGATGCTTATCAAGGTGACGGCACATTGATAGCACGCAGTCTTTACTTTCTCTATTTTATTCCATTTCTTCATTCTCCTCATCTGATACTTCAACTGTTAGAAAGTTCTCTAAATCGATGTTAATGGGTTCATCGACGTTTTAAGGTTGACTTTTGCAAGTGGTACAAATGATCGAATAGCTCAGTCCAAGCTTACCACAGCCGCAGTTGCCATTGCATCTACTTCGACAATAATTACAGGAGATTATCTTGAGTAATGCTGGCAGGGCTGCTTCTTTTTCAGTGGTCACTGGTAGTAAACCATTGATAGTGAGTTTCTAACCCTATACGGTCAGTGGTCGCGCGGTTTAAGGCGTTAGTACTTGAATCGAGGTGACTAGACGGAGTTGGTTCGAGCCCAGCTGCCGGTAGACCGTATATAAGCTATATTCGTGGAGAGGATTGGCACCCTCTCTGTGGGTATGGTAGGGTGGAATAATGTTAGCTTGCGTCAATGTGAGAGATTGATGCCGGTTGATATTTGACCACCCCCCTAATTAATGAGGTTTTCCAGGTTTCCCTCATTCCTGCACTGAATAGTGGTTAGGGCCTACCAACGTAAGTCGTTCCTGGGCGCAAATGCGGCCTGCATAATAATAATATGCCGCCCCCTCTCCCGCACAAGTCTCCGACTTCTGGGCTAATCCCTGTGATTAGAATGAGGGGTAGAGATATTATTATTATTATTATTTTTTTTTTTTCCCAGTAAACACCTTCCAAGGCTCCGACACATTCGGAGATGTTCTGGAGAGTCAAGCAATGACCACTCTCCACTCCGTGGAGTCAGTAATCATTGCGCCCGTAAATCGTGTGTTCTGAGCAGACGTAGCGAACCAAGGACGATTGCCTTCTGCATTCTGCCGGCTAAGATCTCTGCCGAATTTCGACAAGCCGGTATGATCTTTAAGTCAGAAAGCAACGTATGTCTCATTCCACCCAGGACGCCTATAATTAGCACCACAATCTTAACAGAGTGGTCTGGATACAGCCTGCGGAGCTCGGAGAGAAGATCTCGATACTTCCTCCGTTTTTCCTCCTCGTTTTGGACGATGTTGTTCTCTGCGGAGAGAACTCAATCACAAACATCGTCCTAAGCTGGTGGTCGAGGAGGACTACATCAGGCTTATTGGCTTGGATTTGCCTGAGGGTGGGGAATGAATAGTTCCAATAAATTCGGCACTTCTCATTCCCCACAACGGATTCTATATCCCCCGGAGCATAAGGCAGCACTGGCGTCTCGTCTATCTCATACGAGTGTATTATTATTATTATTATTATTATTATTATTATTATTATTATTATTATTATTATTATTATTATTATTATTATTATTATTATTATTATTATTATTATTATTATTATTATTATTATTATTATTATTATTATTATTATTATTATTATTATTATTATTATTATTATTATTATTATTATTATTATTATTATTATTATTATTATTATTATTATTATTATTATTATTATTATTATTATTATTATTATTATTATTATTATTATTATTATTATTATTATTATTATTATTATTATTATTATTATTATTATTATTATTATTATTATTATTATTATTATTATTATTATTATTATTATTATTATTATTATTATTATTATTATTATTATTATTATTATTATTATTATTATTATTATTATTATTATTATTATTATTATTATTATTATTATTATTATTATTATTATTATTATTATTATTATTATTATTATTATTATTATTATTATTATTATTATTATTATTATTATTATTATTATTATTATTATTATTATTATTATTATTATTATTATTATTATTATTATTATTATTATTATTATTATTATTATTATTATTATTATTATTATTATTATTATTATTATTATTATTATTATTATTATTATTATTATTATTATTATTATTATTATTATTATTATTATTATTATTATTATTATTATTATTATTATTATTATTATTATTATTATTATTATTATTATTATTATTATTATTATTATTATTATTATTATTATTATTATTATTATTATTATTATTATTATTATTATTATTATTATTATTATTATTATTATTATTATTATTATTATTATTATTATTATTATTATTATTATTATTATTATTATTATTATTATTATTATTATTATTATTATTATTATTATTATTATTATTATTATTATTATTATTATTATTATTATTATTATTTATATTATTATTATTATTATTATTATTATTATTATTATTATTATTATTATTATTATTATTATTATTTATATTATTATTAATTGGTGACAGGTTACCTAAACTCTTGGCTATAGACTTTTTGAAACATAGATATTCTATTATGCATTAAGCAGTGTTAGTGTCCCAATAAAAAACTTAATAGATCTTAGTAGATTTTATCGCCGCACTGTATACTAGTTACTATAGTTGCGGCAAGAATTCGGTACGAACAAATGAATAACTGATTATATTTTCAGCAAAATATAAAATGTTTAAGAAACTGCAGCTGAGAATAATAAAACTATATACTACACTAAATTAAATTGCCTACAAAAACTATTATTTTTAGCGCGACAAATTATTGAAAACAATATTGTATAACGTCACCCGTGACGTAAGTCGTCTAAATTCTTGCCGCAACTACTTCTATCATTTTCAACAAAAATTAACAGTGCAAATATTCCTTAATCTAATTTAAATGTGCAACCTTTTGTCTAAAATATTAGTTTGCTTTGTAGACCTTATCCCCTTGGTAATGACCTCTGTAAATTATGATTAGCTCTTCTAATATCTAGGGTGTTTGGGGTGAAACGTAAAGGGAAAGTTTCGATAACCAGAACTGTAGCCTGAAAACACGTGTACCCAAAGCAGGCTGTTCCTGATGTCATTAGAACCCATCAAAATATATTTTGTAATGGATGAGTTACCTTCATCAAAAATATAATTTTTATATCTTATGTAACAGCAATTTTATGACAAATCAAGATTGTTTCCTTTCAAAAAAATAAGCACATAAAAAATTAAAACTAGTTGTGACAAAGCAAATTTCAGATTACTAGAATTTATTAGCAGAATAAAAAATGCTACATAGAGCAAAAGTAGATCCCTCACGACCAAATAATGCATGTTGCTAAACTTAGTCTAAAGTTAATGGTTAAAAAGACACAGGATATCAAAGTTAAAATTTTATATTCGATATTTGTAAATACTTTTTAAAAAATTCAAATATTTGCATACATTTTGGAGATTGGGGTTTTTGAGGGCGAGAAATTCAACATTTTCGGTGTTTAGTGTATTCATATGACTATTGAAACAGTCTTTTTTATCTGAAAAAGGTATACCTTGTTGAAGTTGTTAAGAGTAGCCGTTTTTAAAATAATCCTGTTTGAAATATTCGATGCACTGAGTAGACACTGTTTTGGTTTCAGGTGAAGAACCTTTTCCGCTGAAAATACAGCCAAAATATTACTTGAAAAAGTTATTAAGAATGGTAAATTACAAGAACATTAGCATTGTTTGATTGAATTTCCAACAATGGTTGCATCGAAGCACAAAGATCTTTGGAAGTCTAATTCTGTCGCTCAAGGCTACATCGAAACTCGAGAATATTCTCTTGGAAACCGAACATTCCCTCAACATCCAAAATTATTTCATGAACATCTAAAAATTACATCCACACTCTAAATATTTCGATCTATGAAAGCAAATCGTTAATCATGTCAGCATCTGGTATTCATTTATCCAATTGTAAACATTTTACGATCAGTGTATTTAATAAGTGTGTTTCCATATGATCTTACATATTATGTATATTTAATAAATGTGTAACCTGAGGCTAAGTTAATTTACAATGTCATTATCTCGCTGATTACATTAATAACGTTAAAAAAGCACATGTGGGATAATGTAAGGTTTTAAGGCATAGTTATTATGACGTGACAGTTGTGGACAGAAGCACGTTAAGTGCCTTAAACACATATTACGCAACATGAATCGAACAAGATTTTTCGTAAAATCGTCAAATAAATATTCAAAATAGTTTCGTTGCTATGGAGCAGTTACTATCGTACGATTTTTACAAACTATACCAACATTTTAAACAATTCTGAAATCTGTGAGCGTTTGTGAATATTAATATATAATTAAACTCGGTATTAATTCTTCATAGAACTTGTTATTGATTTCCTCAAAAGAAAATCAAGTGGTTATAGTTCAAGAAACTTCAGAATATTTTCCAAGGAACAGGTTGAAAGGTTTATCAAAAAGGCAGATGATGAAAAGTACTTATTCCAAAAAGTTGTCTTGATTGTTATAGTATATTTGGAGCCTGTAGGAGAGAAGAATTAACTTATTTATGTACCGAGAACATCGAGAATGCTAAGTCGTTCAGTTTTTGAAAATTTTCCGGAAATATGGAAGTCTACGTCCATCCACCATTGATCACAACCAATTTTTTATCGCGAACAGGAATTCAAAATGTACTACACATGCAATGGGTATAACTAACATAGAATCAATTCTTAAAAAGGTTGCCGAATTTCTTAGATTACCCAATGTTACCGAGTATACTGGACATTGCTTTAGACGATGTTCTGCAAGCTTCCTTACAGATGCAGGAGCCAACATATCGATGCTCAAGAGATACGGAGGTTGGTGTACGACTTCTGTGTGTATCCAAAAACTCCTGGATACACCTGGATGCAGGTGTTATCTTTTTTCAATATTGAAGTTATATGAAGTGAAGAAAAAAACATATATTCACCTAAAGTCCAATTATCCGATGTGAAAGATTGTATTATTAATATGTATAATGAATAAATAATTTAAAATTCAGTTATTTTATTTTACTTTTACTCACATGTGCATAAGAAATTATATTTTAAGCACATATGCCTAAATGACTGTCATTTCGGTACTGAAATGACAATCGAAATGTCATTATTATGCAACGATTTTACGAAAAGAATTTGACACTTGTTAACAATCTACGACTGGAAAATAAATTATCCAACTAGATCAAAAAAGTGAGCTAAATTAGAATATCTCTAGACACTCTCGGTGGTCTAGCTATCCCCAAACGGCAGTTTAACTGTTTAATTTTACGTTATAGAAGGACCGTCGCACTGTTAACGTTAATTGAGTGTTTGTTATCCGCACAACGCATCATCAGTGACAATAAAAGGTCCTAATAATGACGTCTGTGCAGATAATTGATTCGGAGAATTGCAACGCCAAAGGGCAATCGAGTATTGGAGACACAATCAACAAGTTGTCAGTCGTCAAACAGCCGAACACACAGTTTAATGGCGAACTGTTGACCCCGTCTCCGATGGCAGCGTGTCGAGATCCAGACAGGTCATCTTTAGTGTTCCGCCGGCCAATGGCGCGATCATCTAATCAACACCCATAGTCATTGCATTAATTTATAGTCGGCCTCAAACGCGATCGCTATTAGTTTGACGGAGAAATTTAATTTTCCGGCTCGATTCGGATTGTATTAGATTTCCACCACTATGGCGTAAATGGTGCTTGGTCTGAGAGTTCCAAGGGAATAGTTTTCGATTATTAAATATCTCTCTGTATTCAAAATGTGTAGGGAATATGGCTTCAAATGATAAATACGCTAAGCTTACTTGCCTTAATAAAATGTTGATAATAAAAAAATACAGGGTGTAAAAAGCTTAGAAAGAAGTATTTTTTTACAATAATTACTGTGTGTTTGACTGTATCAACTTAAAAAATTTGGGAATAGATGTTTTTGGTTATGAGAAATCATATTTTGTCTATTTCGATCTATTTCTTATAACAATATTAAACCTACATTGTTTTTAAGGAAAAGGGTATCATTAGTCTTAGAAATTGACCATTTTTGAAATAATAGCTTTTCAACAGCTACATAGTTCCTTATACAATATTTTAACGTAGTAGACGCCAATGGTAAGTTAAATTTTAACGATTATTATACAAAATTTATGTTAAAGTTAATAAGTATTTCTAAATGTAAGGTATCTATCCAGTTTTGATTAAAATCAATTATTTTACAAAATCGAAAAACGTGTGTGCAACAAGAATATTTGGGAGAATTTGGAAATAGATTACAACCGACGATCAACAACTTAAAAAATCTGTATAGGAATTTAAAGAAAAAAATAAGAAAAATTTGTTCACTTTGCGGATTATCCACAAACTAATTCAGGACCGAGGGATTGCTAATTTGCCCAAGATTATTGACATCTACTAGCTCACGCGATAGATAAAGATTTTTATTTCATACTAATGGAATATGAAAACTAATTTTTGTTGGTTTTCAAAATTAAACGAATGTTATTTAATACAACAAAGTTGTAAATAAAAGTTTATCAAATTTATTAATGGAAAATGAAAGAAAACCTGGAGGGAAGTGAGATTTCAGGCGATTTGTTACAAAAGGCTGAGAAAGCTCATGCCACACTACTACCAACAAAGTCGGTACCAACATATAAAAAAGAACATGACAAATTCCTGCAGTGGCTGAAAGTTAACTGTATTGAAAACAAAAATATAAGTGAAACTATAATGTTGGCTTACTTTCAAGACATGGTATGTAATTATTCTTCCACGTTCTAGTATAAGTGATACTGATTTTTCTTACAGTCTGAATCGTACAGTCCTAATTCCCTATGGACTAAGTGGTCAATGTTAAAATAAATGACAACAATTTACAATAATACAGATGGAAGATAACTTCATGAACTGGAAGCGTTTCTCAAAAAAAAAAAAAGTAAAGACTATGAGCCAAAAAAGTCTAAAGTGTTATGAATATGAAGATTAATCATATTGAAGATAGTGGCTCGGTTACAGTGGTTGACATTGCGGAAAATAATATAGATATCCGTAAGAAATTTACAGTTGTGGAAGAAAACGAGTTCTCTGCATTGGGTCAAGTGAGGAAGTATATGTCTTTGTGTTAGCCGGTTAGACAGTTCAGCAGATTGGGCAAAATACATTTGGAAAATATCAAGCAAAATTGCTATTTTATGGGTTTGCCAGATCGAGAACCTCTCACGGGACATTATCCGCGGAGGTCTTCCTCGACTGCCTTGGTTAATGCAGGAACAAATATGACGACATTGAAGAGACATGATGGATGGCGAAGTTCAACGGTAGCTAAAGGATGTTTGACCGACAGCATTGTATTGAAAGATAAAGCTGCAAGGATGTTGGCTGGCATGTCACATGAAAGAAGTGATTATCAACTTCATTATACATGTTTGACTACAGTCATAGGCAGTGATAACGAAGCATTCCTGCAATTCGGGAATAATTTCAGTGGAAAATTCGACAATTCTCGATATATTTTTAAACCTACTGTTTTTATTTATTTTCTGTTACACGTAATTCTATTTAAGTGCTTTTTATGTTAATAAATATTATTTTTCTACGTTCATGCAAAGAACAAAAATTTATTGAACTATATCTAGTGGAAATTTTTATTGCACTCATCTGTCATTCTATTACAGCGCTTTGTGATCATGAGAAATATAAACGTTCAAATCGGCATCATATTTGGTCCATTTTCTGTGAGATTGTATTACGTTTTAAGCAGTTGCATATTTTATATTATTATCAATCATATTTATTACATTCTGGATTACGAAATTACTAGAGAATGCAATTTATTAACAATAATAATAATAATAATATAATAATATCTCTATCCCTCATTCTAATCACGAGGATTAGCCCAGAAGTCGAAGACTTGTGCGGGAGAGGGGGCGGCATATTATTATTAAGCAGGCCGCATTTGCGCCCAGGAACGACTTACGTTGGTAGGCCCTAACCACCATTCAGTGCAGGAATGAGGGAAACCTGGAAAACCTCATTAATTAGGGGGGTAGTCAAATGCCAACCGGTATCAATCTCTCACATTGACCCAAGCCAACATTCTTCCACCCTACCATACCCGCAGAGAGGGTGCCAATCTCTCCACGAATATAGCTTATATACAGTCTACCGGCTGCGGGGATCGAACCCACAGCGATCTAGTCACCTCGATTCAAGTACTGACGCCTTAAACCGCGCGACCACTGACAATAAAATTAGTTTCCTGTGAATATCAACTGAATAACAAAATATGTGTTGGTTTTTGCATGAACTTAGAAAAAGTATTGTATGCAACTCGAACAAAGAGTGTTCATTGCACTCGGCATGTTGTCCAGCAATATCACGTTGGTGCAACAAACACCTACTTTTTGCTCTTGTTACATAAATAACTATTAAATGAATCTAATGCTGTCAAATATTGAACTTCCACTTATTTTAGATATGTATCAATATGTATATAATGCTGACAATAGTTTTAGTATAAATTGGGTGATGGTACCATGACTATATTTGTTTCAGTACAAACACAAATGTTTATTTAAAGTCCCCCTCACAATTCGCAATTTTGTTTTTAACATCTACCCATTAGTTGCGTCTAGTCGTAGTTCAGCGAGCAAATAAACGTTCCTAAAATTAGCCGCTCCCATATTTTGCGCAACTCTCAGTTAAATTGGAGTTAGGTGTCTATTAAATAACAGAATACGGTAATTAAATTTGTCGGTGACGACTAACAGGGAATGTTAAAATTGGAGTTAAACGAACTGAATACATTGAGAGAGTAAAGGAATGCTCATCAATTCCCCAAATTCTAAATAGTAGGATCAATGCAATTGGTTCGTTTGCAAGTAATGATTGGAGTAATCGCATTTGGCAGCAACAAATTTAAAATTAGAGTCGGGACTGATTAAGTGTTGCTCAACGCCTTCTACAAAAACAAACTTATTGAGTTTAAATACAACAATTGTTATATTGTAACCTCTACGTTGGCTTAGTCTTGAAATACGTCACGTAGGAAAATAAACTTTATTGTCACTACTTGAGTACACAACAAGTTACTTCAATCAAATTTATAACTGTCAAATCTTTAATTTGACGTTTATGTTATTTGCGTTAGGTTTCTCAAGATGAACTGACATATAAACTGAACTCTGGAGGCGCAACCGATCCACTTATATGTGATTTTAGGATTCTCAAAGTTTTCTAGGTCCTCAAGAACCCATCTAGAACAAAATCGAATATAACCTAAAAACGTCAAAATAAGGGTATTACAAAAATGTATAAATTTAAAAGCAAACAGGAACATAATTAACAAACTAAACAGGTAGGTGAGGGGCATCTTGTAATGTGTGGAGAATACCAAAAGAACACCAATTGTATCCACACCATTACAGAAAGGTATAATTCTTACGGAACATTTAACAGCAGTGACACACTTAAAACATTCCCCCAAAAGTCAACATTGCATGTTTTTGGCTAAAAACGCAAATTAAAAAAAATATATAAGCCCATATCTTCCGTTTTCATTTGAAAATCTCATCACATCTGATACAATAAGTACAACCTAAAATATAAATTGAAAAATAGATAATTTTCAGTATATTCCTACCTTCGTGCTCAAATACATCTGACAGCTCTGATAAAAATTTCTCGATCTCTTCTCTTCGAAAAACTCGGGATTTTCTTGCATGGAAACCATCTGATTGCCCTTTCAAAAAGGCTCGTAACTTCAGATATTTTGCCAAATCAATGTTAGTTTTTATGCTCAAGGTAGCCTTCAACATCGAATTGGTAGGCTATAACGTTAAAGGCTTCATTTTCTTTGAAATATCGGAAAATAGGTAATCAGCACATTTTCAAAGAAAGATTTTACATTTTTCTTTTGTCTACATTCCATGAATCTGCCGTATGTGAGTTTATACAGGGTGTTTCAGGAGGAGATGTACATACCTCAGTATGTTATTCTACGTTCAATTATACGCAAAAAATTTCTTATAACCTTAGGCCTGGAAACGCTTTGTTTAGGATATACAGGATGTCAAATTAAAAAAATAATAACTAAATTTTCTTTAATAACTCTCGACTGCTTTGAGTTAAATTCATACAATTTTGTATGCGGAGGTTTCTTGGAATGGGAAATTCAAATTTTATGCACAATACGCTGTATCTCCAAGAGGGCGCCATAAGCGGTCATTAGGATCCTTTTAAATCGCTTCAACTTTTTTGTGCCACAGTGTATGTCATTTTGGTATAGAAAAATGTTTTCCTCTACCTATTGTACTTAAAAAATGTACTCCTTATTGAAGTCTCTAGGAACAGCCGTTTCCGTTAAAACCTCATCTAAAGATGGTGATGCATGCATATTATGTAATAATAATAATATATTTATTTCATATGACTTTGTATACAAAGTATTGGAAATAGTCAATTTGGAAAATATAAATAATAA
The DNA here is from genome assembly GCA_025584915.1 of Monochamus saltuarius. Lineage (NCBI taxonomy): Eukaryota > Metazoa > Arthropoda > Insecta > Coleoptera > Cerambycidae > Monochamus > Monochamus saltuarius. The sequence continues at coordinate 12,909,020 of CM046722.1, forward strand.
ACATGTTAAAATTATCCTTAAATTCCAAAATATAAAAAAGTCAATACATGATATCACATAAATACAAAACAGCACAATACACTAAATTATAAAATGATTAACTAAAGTCACACATCATATATTCTTCAATACTATAAAATGCATTCTGTAAAAGAATTTGTTTTACTTTGTTACGAAATAAGGTATAAGTCTGAAGTTGTTTAACGCGCATTGGTAATTTGTTGTATAAATTAATAGCCATGATAAAAGGACCATTTGCTGTTAAAGCTAGCCGATGATGAGGTATATTTACCTTATAGGATTCTCTAAGTTTATAGCCAGAGGCTAGGGCTACATCAGTACGTTGAAGAAATTCTGATATGTGACTTTTTACATATGCAACACAATTCAATATGTACAATGAATACAATGTAAGAATTCCTAATTTTTTAAATAACCGTCTACACGGTTCTCGTGCCTTTGAATTTGTCATTGTGCGTATAATCTTTTTCTGTAGTAGAAAAACCTCATTTATGCGGCAACAATTTTCCCAACAAATGATGCAATAATTTAAACTTGATTGGACATAACTGTAGTAATACATCTTTAATATATGTAAATCTACAAACTTCCCTAGTCGCCAAAGAACAAAACAGTGTTTTGCAAGTCTATTCAATATTTAACATGATACGTTCAGGATAGTTTTGAGTCGATTAAAACACCCAGAAATTTTACTACATTATTTTGTGGAATTGTTTAATTCTCGAATTTTACGAAAAGGCTATCGTCTATTTCTTTACTCATGAACATAATTAAGTCAGTTTTGGAACCGTTCAAGGCCAAACTATTATTTCTACAAAATTCCTGCATAATAACATTCGATGTAAGGTCACTGAGTGTGGCAGTAGCCCTTGACTTAACCGCCATCGTAGTGTCATCTGCGAACAGTGTTACGGAAGTATTTACATTAGCAATCATCGAAATATTATTTATAAAAAGCAGGAACAGAAAAGGTCCTAAAATGTATTACAGTGCTACATTACTTTTATCTAAAAAAACAAGACATAACACATTATATACTAAGAACTCTTAGTTTTTAATCAAAATAACCTGCCAATGACTTTCGATTCACTCTAATACATAATTTGCATGCATCACCATTTTTAGACGAGTTTTTAACGAAGACGGCTGCTCCTAGAGACGGAAGTACATTTTTTAAGTAGAAAAGATAGAGGAAAATATTTTCCATTCCAAATTGACATACACCATGGCACAAAAAAGTTGGAGCGATTTAAAAGGATCTTAATGGCCACTTGTGACGCCCTCTTGGAGCTACAACCAATTGTGCATAACATTTGAATGTCCTGTCCCAAGAAACCTCCGCATACAAAATTTCATGACTTTATCTCAAAGTAGTCGAGAGTTATTAAAGAAAATGTATTTTTTTTTAAATTTGATATCCTGTATATCCTACACGAAGCGTTTTCAGTCCTAAACCCATAGGAAATTTTTTGCTTAAAATTGAACGTAGAATAACATACTGATGTATGTACATCTCCTCCAGAAACACCCACATATATTTTTATCGGGTAATAGATTTAATTCCACATCTCGCGCCAGGTCTCTTATCTCAGTTTCAATTACATCCATTCCGAACAGTTACTTGACATTTTTTAGAAACTGACAATGACATTAAAATAAACACAAACAATTCAACAAACGTCATCAGCAGTAAAAATGGTAACGAAAATCCAGATAAGACGATTTTGCGTGAAATTGGAACAGATTTAGAAAAAAAAATATAAGTTTCACTAGGCAGAAGAGCATATTTAATGCCTTGTCTGGTTTCCAAGCCTCGGCTATGAAACATCAGGCGCGGGATTAGATCTTATATTTTTCTGTCTAGTGAAACAACTATATTAAACTATTGATCTCTGTATGCAAATGTCTATCCCATAAAGCATCACAGTAACCAATAAAATGACATCTCACTCAAATTCAAAATCAATTTTTTTGAAGGTACACAACAACGCTAATCATTACAATCAATCAACCAGCATTTGTGGATATCATTAACAACTCTGCTAGACAGTTATCGAGAATCTGTGTTGGAAATTCATTATTTGCCTGCGTATTGATATTCCAACACCCACGCTTGTTTTTCCAAAATTATATCGGTCCCTAAAACACGTCTCGTCGTTATTTTGATGTGATAGCTATCCACAAAATCAAACTCTCGCTGCGTTATTTCAAAGCTGTAAAGCCCGGACACGTTGGCCATGGAACGAATAAAGTTAATTTTATCACCCGTCATGGCGTTTGCGGTTGGGACGTTCACTCAAGTGCAATTTCTCTTGCACTGGTGGGTTCTTGACAATATTCAAAAGGTCTTTCCGTGTGCGACGTACGAAATAGCCTCGCTCGTCCACCGTCATGCTTTCTACAGTGTTCTTGTAATTGTGCAGTTTCTCAAGCCCCTTGTTCGAGATAAACAAATCGTTGCGGGGGATGAAACCTCAGAGGAAGCCGCTCGGCGTAACGGCGAGATACTGCTGCTGCGGCTGATAATGCTTATCGTACATTAATATCGCGTGAACGTGTTCATCGTTGTCATGAACAGCCGTCAGTTCTAACTTTGTTCTAATTCGTTATAATGAAAATATTGTAGTGGCACGATCATTTTCTATCTGATTTATATACAGATTTGGAAAGTGAGGATCTTGATGGTGAATTGCAAGCAGTACCTGTGTGAAACAGCAGGTATAATTCAATGCCGGTCGGGGTATTAGCCCGCGGAGTAGTTGTTTCCTGCAGTATCATTTATAGATTTAATGGCGCATCGCCCGGGGCGAGAGGTCTGCGGTTAAGTACCTACAATATTGTAGGTCGCTTTCTGCAAGTCGAGCCGCTTAGGCCGAGCAGGAAGTAGCAGACCAGTTACATCTCATTGAGACGTGATATTTCATTCTTCAAGACAGAAATAACAGAAAATATCGGAATCCAACGGAGAAAATGTTATTAGGTACAAAAGTTTCAATAGTAAATATAAAATTGCCGTTTTACTTTAGCTCATCCGATGTGATCCTTCATATTTAATCTTGCGCCTAAAACAGCGCAAAACATACCACAACGCGTAGAAGGTGGCAAATGATTGTCCAATCCTCAAAATCCCATTACTTAGTTATGTAACTTTGCGAAGGTATTGAGATGTACTTGTATAATCGCATTTTTCCACTTTTCAAGAGCATTATATCGCCAGACCAACATGGTTTTATAGAAAAGAGATCAGCTGCCACAAATCTGCTGTGTTTTCCACAGATCATATGTAATGTTATTAATCATTGTTCAGCATGAACAGGCGGACTTTATATAATAGAATCATTTTCGGAAGGCAAAGTATACAATAAACCGGTGGTGAAACCCAACATATACCTTTGAGGCCTTTCCACTTGTTTGTAATATGCCTACTCATATATATGCTCATGCTCATGTACGCCCCTTAATACTGTACGACTAACGTTACGGAGAAACTACCTGCAGTAGAGAAGGATGGCCAGTAAGATGTACTTCTTGTCAAAAACAACGTCCCTCCTAGCATAATTTGGGCTGGCTCGCCAGCTACCACTCAGTTATACCTGGCATAAGCAGGTATAAGTTTAAAAGAAATAAATGTATAAATTTCCTCTCACCAACGTTTTATTGCCCACTTCGCCTTTAGAAAACGATTGTACTATATATACCGATTTCTTGGAATCCTTCAGCCATATAGACCACGGTATGCTTTTACAAAACTTAAGATATACAGGTTTTGTGGAAATCTTCTAAAACTACTTACCTCATACTTGCCGAATTGTTTTCATTACATTCTTTATATCGGATTTAGATCTACTCAATATCCTACTTCCGGAGTATCTCAGGGTTTCAATCTAGGCCCACTCTTGTTTTCAATTTATTAATGATGTAACAATATATATTGATTGTCGTAAACCGGTTTATGCTGAGAATTTAAATATTTTTGTTCCAAATGTAAATTTACGTCATTTATGCTTAAATTGAAGTTCAATTACAAGATTAACGCGGTTGTCATGGAGCACACGGATAGCATAAAAGATTTAGAGTTTACTTTTTTAGTAACTTCTTCCTCAGATCACGGTCAATATTTGGTTTCCACTTAGAACATTGGATTTTGTGCTAACACAAGTTCGTGAATTTCGAGATAATGCTGCTTTGCTCTCACTATTTTAAGGGTGTGTTTGATCCTAAGTAGAATACTGTTTCTCTGTTTGGGTTACCATTTATGACAACAATTTACTTCAGTATACGCCAGTTCACAAAAACATATTGATTTGGTTCACAAAAGTATTGCGGAAGACTCAGAAATTTCTATTAGTTGATCTTTATAAGAAGTTAGTGTAAGTGAAAGCATGGCATATTTTACATGAGGGTGCTATGAAGATATATAATAATAATAATATCTCTACCCCTCATTCTAATCACGAGAATTAGCCCAGAAGTCAAAGACTTGTACGGGAGAGGGGGCGGCATATTATTATTAAGCAGGCCGCATTTGCGCCCAGGAACGACTTACGTTGGTAGGCCCTAACCACCATTCAGTGCAGGAATGAGGGAAACCTGGAAAACCTCATTAATTAGGGGAGTAGTCAAATGTCAACCGGTATCAATCTCTCACATTGACCCAAGCCAACATTCTTCCACCCTACCATACCCGCAGAGAGGGTGCCAATCCCTCCACGAATATAGCTTATATACGGTCTACCGGCTGCAGGGTCTAACCCACAGCGATCCAGTCACTTCGATTCAAGTACTAACGCCTTAAACCGCGCGACCACTGACCGATCCATATAAAGGTAAAATAACAGGATCATTAAAAATTGGTGGGTATGTTAATAAACAAAATTGTTGCACTTGGTATGAGCAATTTCCATCATTGATTAGTGAGAAACCTGTACAATCTAAATGGATCACTGGTTAATGTGCCGGTGTCATTGGTCTATGGTGAAAATGCTGAATGTAATGCAAATACTATTCCAGTAATTGACGTGAACTATTATAAATTAAAACGTTAAAATAATGGTATTTGTCTTAGTTAGATAGTCTTCCGGAACGTTAAGAAAAACAAAAATAGTTATTTTATATATATTTAGGTATTAATAATATTTTGTGAAACTAACTACTTTGTGGTTGGGGCTTTATCCCACAGAGTAGTTAGTTTCACACAATATTATTAATATTATAAAAATATATAAAACACCATAACGTAAAGGGTAAACGTCATATTTAATTTAATTTGACAGGCTAAACTCACTTCTGTCATTGTCGATATTTAATTTTAAATAATTTTAATTTATTTAATAATTTTTATAGTTAGATATTGGACTCAAATTAAAAAGAAAATGTTCATACCTATGTGATAAAGAAACTTATATCTAAAGAAAAAAACATATAATCTAAAAAACATAAAAAAATGACATTCAATTTTTAACAAAAAACATTAATAGCACAACGCCTGATTTGATTAAATGATTTATCAAACAAATCTATGTGACTGAAATATTAGTTGTAGTTTTTCTGGATTAAAGTAATAGGTGAATTGCAACTATAATCATTAGGATTTACATTTAACTAAAATAAATTTGTTGATCTTGTTGTACGAAGCTTTATATTAAAATTAAGCCTACTTAAAATATAATCACAATTAATATTACTATTTAGGAGTTTGTATAAAAATGAAACGTCAAGGTGACTACGAACAAGAGAATTATACAAAGATATGACGGATGCCGGTTTAATAAACGATTTAGTATTTCTAGCCATAAAGCCCAAGTTCCTATATGCTTTTCTAGTAATATTTTCAATATGTGTATCAAATACGAATTTTGAATCCAGCATAACGACTAAATCCTTGACAGATTTGACTTTGGTAAGTAACGTATTGTTAATATGATAAGAAAACAGATAATTTATTGCTAGTCTAGAAAATGTTATGTAATGGCACTTATCAATATTAAGGTACAATTTATTGAGTTTACAACAGTTCTGAAATCTACACAAATCAGATTGAAAATTGGCACAGTCATTTATATTATTAATTGTTTTATAGACATTCAAATCATCTGCATATAAACAATAATTATAATGCATGAAACATTGATTGATATCATATATGAAAAGCGAGAAAAGGAGCGGTCCTAGGTGTGACCCTTGGGGTACTCCTGAGGTTATATTTATGTAAGATGAAGTAACGTTGTTAATTTTAATATACTGTGACCTGGTTTGAAGAATTTTATCAAAGGCTTTGGAAAAATCAGTGTACACTGCGTCAACCTGTTTCCTATTGTGGGAGATTTGATTTATATTAGCTTAAAATACCTTTGTAATACAATAAAAAATAGTTATTTTTTAATCAAAACGATAAAATTTTATTTTAACGATAAAACCGCTAGTAAATTATTTTTCGGAGACAGTAATGGAATTTTATCGTCGTGCTTCTTCGAATGTTGATTGTAATATTAATATTTATATTCACAAATAGTTGACGATAATGAGTTAATTTAGTGACTATAAGTACTTAGATTATTGAATAATAAATTTTATATATTCAATGCTTATTTATTCTTGGTTCAATGTATTTTTTCTACCCTTTTGGTTAAATTACTACTTTATCTACGATCTTTAGTAGATAACGGCAACTTTAACATTTGCTATAGAAAAAAAACATTTAGCACCTATTTGGCTTCGAATTTTAACAGCGACATTTACAATTCCATGAACTTCTGTAAAGCAAGAAAAATATATGTCAGCTTAAAAATTGGAAAGCAGTTTTGCCCAGGTCAGCTTTATTGAAATAAAAATATACCTCATTTAACATCTAACCTACATTATTAGGTGTAAATGAATTTCCTATCATTTATCATTTGCTACAACCTGATTGGTAATTCTTATGTACAATTCTCCTACTCATTAGTACGGGGCAAAGCCACTATTAAATTACAATTTATTTCAATTTGACAGGAAGTGAATGGCGTATTTTTCCAAATTTAATAACCGGTGTGAATATGAAAGGTGCCTATTTATAGTTGAGTTGGGTAAAATCAGCTTTATATTGCTGACTATTGCTTTGTGTTAATAATTTTCTGATATGAATATAGAGCACTTGCCACCTGAAACACCTGAAAGTTCAACGCTCCAAGAGTTTTAGTACATTCAACGAAATGTGCTCCTCTTCAACACTCATACATCCGAAGTCAGATTTGATGGTTGCAGGAAAGCTAATTACGTACACCGTTGTTCGCTCACTGTGCCTGTTGTAAATATATTAAGTGCGTGTTCGGCTACTCCCGCTTTACAGGGGAAATAATTAACGGGGGCTTATAAACCTGGCTACCTTTGATCTCTGGCATTGCAAGTTCCAGATTAAAATAGTTTCACGATCAGTTTGAGAGAGATAATAAAAATAGGTGCTCGAAATGTTTGCTTTGGATGTGCGGTTTCAGACCCTTTTAGGTGGTCGGTCGATAAAAAACAAGTAGTATTAAATTTTAAACCGTATGGAGTACGTATGGAGTTTATAGTGAAAGGGCAGTAAAGAGGATTAGTTACTTTGTTTCCTTTTTGGGAAATACCTTCTCGTTTCAGGCGAACTGCTTCACATGAACTAATCACTGATGATATTACGATTTATTTCATTTTCTTGCAGATAACAGAACACATAAATATTGAACTGTAAAAAAAATAGCCAAACGTATTTACACAAAAAAACACAATACTGTGTTAATTGAGGGATTGTAGATATTTTTACACATTTCATTGTGTGTTTAAAATTTAATTCACTGTTAAAATGGTATGACATATATATCTATATATATTTTAGTGTTATTTATATCATTACAGAAGTAGGCTTTATTCATTGATATGTTAATTTTTTTATACAGGGTGTTAGAGGTTTGACTACAATAACTTCAATATAAGATAGATAAAGATTAAGTGATGAAAAAAGTTAGATAGTACAAGGACATAACTAAAGTCGTTTTTAAAATAAATCGAGTTAGTATATCACAGAATTTTATCACAACGTGGCAACAGTGCGAATACATGCCTGGCGACCGGTTTGTGGGTTGCCTACCACACGCCAGCTTGTTTTTTGGTCATCACAAAAAATCTAAAGAGAAACAACAATTATGAAAATTAATTAATTTAGTATAGACAACTGTTTTACAATTTCATTTTTGAACAGAGAATGATAAAGTTAATTAATTTGTTTTATATTAAATGTTTAAATTTTGTTGCTTTTTAAATGTTTGAAACACATAACTTAAACCAATTTGAAATTTGAAAAATAAGTAACAAAAACTAAGAAAACTCACGTAGCAGAAATAATCAAAACTTTTGTCCAAAAAAAATAAGTACTTACCGAAAATTGATGTACAGCACCTTAAATACTTAACTAAGATCACATATAATTACAACATATGTTCAAAATGTGCACCGTTAGGTATATTCCACACAATATGCACGACACTACCCAAGAATTTTATAATTAAAACTGTTGAACACTCCCAATATCAAGAGGACGTTAAAATACTTCAACGAATGTTCCTATACGACAGTCGTCGTTAAGGAAAATGATCAAAATAAATACACAGTGCTCTTGCAGAATTGCGGCGAGTTTTTCCATAAATTAATAACATGTGATACTCACAAACATTTCAACGAACAAAGAAAAATTAAGGAAATAGTGGTAAGTAAAATAATATGCGACAAGCGACAGAGACTTCGCAGTTCAAATACCAACTAATCTGTAGTCACTGCACTTCTCGCGTTGCCCGATATCGACTTTATCGAATTTTTTTGATTAACGAAAAAATTGTTTTTATTAAAACTAAACATAAATAGATTGAAACAAGGGGTAAACGCTGCATTTAATGTTGAAAATTATGGTGAGAACCTTAAATATACTGGATATTTACACATGAAATTGCAGATTTGTATTTTTTTTTCAAGAAATAAGAAATTATGGAAGTAAAACTTTTAACAGGGTGTTAGAAGTTTACAATGTGTTGTGTCTGTTTTGCTTTTTTTATTTGAGTAACAGAACAGTGTATAATAGTGTTCTGCCAGGTCTGCCTCAGAGCTAATAAATATCATTTTCAATATTTTACTTGTTAAAATAATAGGTTTTTTTCTGTAATACCCTGCATTTTGTTTCTACAAATATCTCAGATCACACATTACTGTTATTTCTCTTTATGGAAACGAGGATTATATTAAACGACCTAAAATTATTAATTAATGTCCACATTTATACTGATTTTGAACGGCATTTCTTACGGAAACCAGGCACGATGTTAAAGAAATACTTGTTTTAAACCTTATCGACCTTTGGCAATTAATTTTTATTGATTCTAGCCCTGAAGAAACGATAAAAATAATTGTAAGAACTCGGTAAGGTTATATTATGTTCTTATTAACAACTAGCTTAAATTTCCGTAAAAAAATCAGTTCAAAATTAATTAATATACCTTTTATCTCTATATTTGTTCGTTTTACAAATTTCTGTACAATTATACCATTTGGCAACGCTGACTTGACCTTTGGATAAGCAATCGCTAGATTCATAGCAGCTGTCAAACAGTAACATTTTTGGCTAGGGCCGTACTAAGATTTATTTTTCCACTACACAATTATAGTTCAATGTTCTTGACCAAATATAAATATATTATAGAACTTTTTGGTATAAGACTTTGTTAAGGAGTCTGTATTCTGTTTTTTTCTGCATTAAAGATGTCCGGTGTAGTATTTACATAATTATGATGTTACTGTAATAACAAAATAAAAGATATTTTAGTTTTATGATTTTATTAAAAATATATACCTACTTACCTGTCAGTTTAAATGCATAACAACCAAGTTTTCTAACAAAATATTTAACATAGTGTTAGTTTTTTTCACATATTCTAATAAAATCATGAAAACAAATAGAATAAACTTTCTCGTAAATTAAAAACAAAAAAACACAGACTAACATAAGGCATGTATTTAGGTGCTACATAAAAGGAGTTTACAAAAATTAGTGATCTGAACATATAATTATGTGTTGAGTTATCAAGGGTACTCTTAACACTTTAGTAGTTCAAGTAATAAAAACATAGTTTGTTTTGAATAACTTTTTTGCAGTGTACTGTAAGACAAAGCCAGTTTCAATTCTTGACCCCTTTTATAATTCTAAAATAATATTCTGATTGTTAAGCCTTACGAATCTATGATTCTTAAAGTATTTACAACAAGTACCACCACCTGTACATATAATAGATTCAATTACGAATATATTGCTCAAAACTCTTATGAGAAATAAATCTTATTCACTACATCCTAACCGTAATTTAAATTTTGCTAAGCAAAAATAAGAAATACCGATAAACACGTTAAGTTATTAGTAACCCTCATAATATTTTTACTTCTTGTTTACAGGACCATTAATTATAAATCCATAAAAAAGAAACAAAAGCATTCATAAGAAAATGAAGTTTTCCCCAATTTTTTTTTACAGCTTCAGCCTTACTAAATTAAAAAAGCAACAATTGTTTACCTTAAAAACCGGCGGAACCCTTCTACTTTATTATAGACCTATTCTTAATGAAAAATGTAACCTATTTTCAATACATACAAAGAAGGAGGCAGAAAAATATTAATTCGGGATTGTTTTGCATTCCATTAAAAGCCTTATTTTCCGCTGATTTAATTTCCAAATAAATGCCGGAGGAGCAAAGTATTAAAAATCGTGCGTACCGAAAATACGCTACCATTGTATAATAATGTAAAGATAATTAAGGCAAAAAGCAAATTAAGTAAAACTTTGCCCAAGTCTGGAAATATTCTAGATGAAAACGTTTTAATTATTCCAGCTGGTATCCGAGAGTCGGAATCTCTCACAAGATTGAAATAAAATCGCGATGACTGTCTAACTTCGGGGCTGGCATTGGTGCGAGAAGCCAGTCGTACAATAAGTTAGTCCTTTTAGAAAACTCATTGACGATAAGGATTGCTTAGTTAGTTTGCTAACTATTCCATGGACTTCCTGTTACTTCTCTTAATTATTTAAAATTATAAGGGGAATATTAGAAGCCTATAAATACTGCAATCTCATTTAAAATGCTCAATTTTCTATTTACCTTTGCTGCTTCTTTGGAAACTGTTAAGGAAGTTTTTGGCTCCCGCAACCGATCCCGGGGTCGGTATAGTCCAGACGTTCCATATTTGCGCGCTACGGTCAAAAAAATTACTAAAATTTGGCCATTACCTGGAAATAAGCGCAAAGCTTTATCTTCGTGCCATTGAAGGGTCCAAACATGAATTAGTTGTTGACATAGGAAGTATTGCAGCTCCTTTCTTTATTTTTTTTAATTTTTTTATATTTTTTTTATTTTTCTTTATTTTTAATTTTTTTTTTGTCTATTCACTGTGCAATGCTACATGAAGACAATCCTCTTAAATCAATTCGATCCTGAATACGGTGAAATCATATGATTTTTTCTGGCAATTTGAAATTTTTTAGGACCAATTGTCTGCCAATTCGTGGCCCTCAAGTGACAATTGGGATGTGCGAGGTCCTATCCAACAACTGATTCATGTTTGGCACGGAGATAAAGCTTTGCGCTTATTTCCAGGTAATGGCCAAATTTTGGTGTAATTTTTTGACCGTAGCGCGCAAATATGGAATGTCTGGGCTATACCGACCCTGGGATCGGTTTCGGGAGCCAAAAATACATGGGGAACCATAGGTCGGAGCTCGGGCACAGAACTTTTTTTTGTGTGCCTGTATATTAGACGTCAGGTCAATGTCATCTATACGGGCTTTTCTAAAGCGTTTTATACGCTGAACCATGAAGTTAAATACACTCAACATGGCAGGTCTCTGTAGTGGTCTATTAAATTTGTTTCATTTATACCTCTAAAATCGATTGCCATATGTGCAATATCGTTGATTCAAATCTAATACGTTCCGTCAGAACTTTTGTTCTTCAAGTGTGTATACTTAGACCTCTTCTATTCATTGACGTTATTAATGATATGGTATACAATACCTGTTATATGTTCCTTCCTTCTCTAACCTACAAAGTAATTTCAGCTGACGAACCACAGTATAGTTAACGTTTTTGTATAAAATTATTCATTTTGGAATTAGATGTGAATCTTGACTTGTCTTATAAAATTCTCATACTGAATCCTAAGAATTGTTTTGATGATAATACCTTCTGCTATTTTGAGAACAAAAACAAAGAGTTTTTCGAAACGTCAAAAATACAGAAGTGCGCGATAGCGATGTGATTTTTGTTATTTCTTATTTATCTGCTTTTTTCGGTGTGAGATTTTTTAGTTAGGCAAGGGTTTATTAAATTTTTTTTTTTTTCAGAAGTGTGGCAAAAACCCAATCAACCTAAAGATAAGCGGAAATCAATGTTTCAAGAAACTTTGTAGTAAACAACTAAGGAACAATTAAATATGTCGATATCTATTGGAGTTATGTTATTTTGCATTCTAGAGGTATCCTTCACAATAATTTTTTTCATATTCTATAAACGGGTATATGTACTGTGTGGGTATCAACGACTTCGGAAAAATGCCATTGTTTTCGGCGCTCTTCTGCCAACTCCGGGTTCAATATTAAAAACATAACGGCATGGTGGGTCCACAGCGGTAGTTGAGGCATACATTGAGTATTGTTTGGATAATAAAAAGAAAATAGCCCACACCAGTCTCAAAGCATCAAATCCCTCATCAGAATTTCAATAGAAATGTGCTGAAGCACGTAGTACATTGTCAACAGTAAATTTTGCAACTGAAGAACATCCTCCAGCCGCTGTTGCTTCAGCACTGAATTTACAAAATGTAACAGATTGTATATTTAATTTCAATGTTTTTCGTTAACATATTCTATTACTTTAAATAACTACTTAATAATTACCAACAAATAATATAAATAATAATAAATTGGTATTTAAAATAAACTGTTTCGCCTGATTAGAATTGTCAGGATTGTACGAAAAATACTGTAATACACGGAAATTCAATAGGATTTTTGAAGCAGGGTCTGTTTATTCTTTACTGTATTAGAAAGGTATTTAAAGCTAATATAAATTAAATCTCCTACAATGGCTATCAATGAACTAATATGTATGCTCTCTGATCTAGGTATGCTAATGAACATTTCCACAGTCAAAGCTCTATTCAATAATAATTATCTAAAATAAAAATTAATCTAGTTAAATTTACTAAAATGGTTTAATGAAAATATTCTATAAAGATCTAAGTTCACTTCTGAAACCGTGGGAACTCCAAAATTCAACCACAATAGATGAGATGTGACCTATTTCTGCATTTCTAGGATTGCTTCTTTAGGTGGCCTCCTTTAAGTTGAGTCAAATGTCTAACTATAAAAATTATTCTACCAATAAATTATTTGAAATTAAATAACGACAATTCCAAAAGTGACGGTAACCTATGTAATCGTTTATTTTTTTATATATTTTTAGGTATTATATTGTGTAAAATTGTGTAATATTGTGTGAAACTAATTACTCTGCGGACTAAAGCCCCGACCAACGTTGAATTATACCCATAATATCTACCCATACATTCTTTATTAGCTTTTGTAACATTTTTTACTGTATTAGAAAGGTATTTTAAGCCAAAATAAATTGTAGGAGATTTGATTTATATCAGCCTAAATACCTTTCTAATACAGTTAACATGTTACAAACGCCCATAGTAAGGAATATGGCTAGATATTGTGGGTGTAATTTAACGCTGGTCGGGCTTTAGTCCGCACAGTAGTTAGTTTCACATAATATTGTTAATACTTAAAAATATATATATATATAAAAGGGTATTTTTTGCTTATTGTATGAGGATAGCGATGTAGCGCAATAATAATATATCGTATATTGTTTAAATTAGATAATAAAAAATAATCAATGCAAAGTTGAAAGTTACTGTCCTTTTGCGTCATATATTTCTTAGAGTTGTGAATATCCAGAAACCCATGAATTATCCCCACTGTATATTACAAACCTATTCCGTATAATCAGATGAGCTGTACGAAGCTATTGTGGTTCGTTACGCATCTATAGAATTATACGAAGTAATAATCGATAGACGATTATATATTACCCGTTCTGAATTACGGACAATTTAGCAAGCTATTGTATTTCTCAATTTATCTTATCCCTAGTGATACAAGAAAGACTATTTGCGTCATCATTCATCATTTTCAACTGCTTGTATTTTTCTTCTTTTTCTAGGGCGCGCGTCGACGTCCCGAAATACCGTCGCGACGCTAATAGAATTAGGCTGCAATTATTGGTGCGTTTAATGGTAATAAAAATAGCACTTTCAATAATAAATAACACTTGGCAGGGATGTACATAAGAAAAGCGGAGAAGTATCTTTGGTTTCTGTCGAAGTATTAATTATATTAAATACGTTAAATGTGACTGGGAGGATCCAATTTATTTTTGCTGTTTCATCTTTTAAACATCGCTTTCCTCAAAAAATAAGCACTGACAACTCATATTTGTCTTCTACTTCAATATCTGAAATTTTACAGAGTTGTAATAGTATTCACAATCATTTATAAATGGAATATGACTGAATTAAAAAAAATGGTATTGGAATAAGTTTTGGATGTAAAGCTAACACATTTCAAATATTTTTTAAACTAAACAGACGGATGTGGTTTCCATCATTTGTCCAAGCATGGAACAATGTACAGTCCCAGTTTTGTTGTAACTGTAGAGTATCTCGATAACTGCAAAAGATAGGATGCGATTTTTGCAACAATAGACTACTTTTTGCAGTTTTGGTGTTTTGTGTAACTACAGTAATGAATTAAATATTCACTTTCCTTTAACTAATGGTGTATACTCTATTTTTATTGAATGAAAATATCATTTTTGTGTACTTACCACATTTTATGAAAAAAATAAAGAACTACAAATAATAAATTACAATTTAATCATACTAATACCTATAATTATGAATTACGTTTTATGTATACAATACAATTAGCGGAATTTCTTATAAAAATATTAAATCAGAATTTGTTCTCTCCATTTTCTACTTGTCCAGAGCAACTAGTAGTTGAAGGCATATTAGAGCCAATATATTTTTTTGCCACATCCACTTTGTTGAATACTAAATTTTCGTTTCTTTTCAGCTGTCTGTCCGTGCATTCCAGGAGAGGAGCTGCATCATCATATTTTGTTTTTTTACATATGTATCTATATATTTTAAATAGTGGCCAAGTATTTAGTTTTATAGTTTTAGTTTTTTTGCTTTGCTCGCTTGATCGCTTCCTCTTACTTGGTTTTGCATTTACCATAGATTAACCGCTTGTACTGTATTGCTTGCTTGTAACTGTTCAGCTGAGTTTGTAGTTGCTTATTCCGCTTCCGACCGTATCAGTTTTGCAAACTAGGTGTATTGTAATATATGTGTATTACTTTATTGTGACTTTTATTCCTGGATAAGCCTAACTCCTCCCTCATGGCCCTCTGGACATACCGTATATTCACGGTAGCCGCCCGAGTAGTGGTGTTTCTGCACTGTAAACAGAAACTGGCGCCTGAGGTTACCGCCACCGCAGTTCAGGCATCATAGTCACACCGCGTAGTACAGGAATCATGACGTAGGCACATCACAAATTTGATTATCATTGACAGGTTAATCACTCCAGTTAATCACTTTTGACATTGTTGATATTTAATTTCAAATAATTTTAATTTATTGATATAATAATTTTTATAGTTAGATATTTGACGCAACTTAAAGAAGGCCAACTGAATAAGCAATCCTAAAAATGCAGAAATAAGTCAGATCTCATCTATTGTGGTTGAATTTTCGAGTTCCCACATTTTCAAAAGCGAAATTAGATATTTTTAGAATGTTTTCATTAAACCAGGTTAGTAAATTTAGCTAGATTATTATTTTTTTTGTTTTAGTAGAATAGAGCTTTGTCTGTGGAATTATTCATTAGCATACCTAGATTTGTTGAAATTAGTCTCTCGGTTTATTCTTCTTGCTCAATTACTTAGTTACTTTAGATCTTACTTTATTTGTTGTCGTTATTGTTGTGTTTGTTTATTTTTCTCATTTTTCATTATTTCATCATGGATACGTATACATATTCCGAACAAGTAGATATTCTTTTGGTTTATGGATTTTGTCAAGGTAACGGCCGCAAAAGTGTTAGGGTCTACATGGACAGATTCCCTCATCGACGAGTGCCAAATCATCAAACTTTTGCCAACATCGAAAGGCGACTTCGCGAATATGGTTCCTTCCACCAAATGAATGCGGCTCAAGGGCGTCAACGTACTACGAAAACTATAGAGGTGGAGGAACAAATCCTAGATAAGATAGAAGAGAACCCAAAAATTAGTGCAAGACGCATTGGACATGAAATAGGGATACCAAAACCATAGTTCATGATGTTTTGAAGGAGCAATTACTACATCCGTACCACATTCAATCGGTACATGAATTGCTACCCATTGACCCCGAAAAACGTTTAGCATTTTGTAATTTTATACAAGATCAAAGAGCCCATGATATCAACTTCAGCAAAAACATTTTATTTACAGATGAAGCATGTTTCACTAGGTCAGGCATCATTAATAACCACAACAAACACGTTTATGCTGATGAAAATCCACACTGTACTGAAATAAGACATTTTCAATATGAATTCAGAGTAAACGTGTGGGCGGGAATTATCGACAACTTTATTATTGGCCCGGTTGTGCTTCCACATCGATTGAATGGGGTCAACTATTTAAATTTTTTACAGCAAGTATTACCTAATTTGTTGGACGATTTGCCGTTATTACTTCGTCGTAACATGTGGTTTATGCACGATGGTGCACCCCCTCATTTTACAATACCCGTTCGTCAATATTTACATAATCTGTATCCTAACAGGTGGATCGGAAGAGGAAACGATGCTCCTATAAAATGGCCACCTCGAGCACCAGACTTAACCCCTTGCGATTTTTTTTGTGGGGTGCAGTAAAAACAAAAGTATATGCCTCTGCAGTTAATAATGAAGAGGAATTGTTTAGGCGAATCCAAGACGCAGTTAATATTTTACGAGGTAATGCAGGAATCATGGAGAGGCTGCACTACAACTTCGTAAAACGGATTACTTGTTGCATAAGAGAAAACGATGGTCACTTTGAGCATTTATTGTAAAGTGATCATAATTCTTTTTTGTTATATTTTATTATCTTGTATTTATTAAATAAAATATAAATGAGAGTTTTAGAATTTTCGTTATTTGTTGCAGAACGAATGCTGATATTGTTGACATATGAAAATATTTTTTCTGCCTAAACTACTCATCTATTCAAAATTCTGTGAGTATAAAAAAAGTTTCTAAATAAAGTCAGCTACTAACAAAAAAAAACTGAGAGTACATGTACAAGAGGTTAAAAAAATATGTGCTTATATTTGCATGATACATGATTTTTCTTACATTTCTAATAACTGCAAAAGATTCTAAATAACGTCAAAAAGTGTCGGTTAGACTTATAACTGCGTAGCCCAAAAATGGTTAAAATCTATCAAGTCGTTTTCGAGATATTCGGAATAAACAAAAATTTTTCTCAAACTTTGGCGCTCTCTAGCGGCTAAACGAAGCAATTTTGGAAATAAGTAAATTGGGCTAAATCGGCTTAATTTGAACCCAGGAGTCTGTGGTCTTCCGTTGTACAAGTCTTTTCCGGACACCCTGTATATTAGCCTAAAATACCTTTCTAATACAGTAAAAAGTAATCACCCTGTATCCAAACCAGATTACTTTTTTGGACGCGGTATCTCAGAGCCGGCATTTTTTGTGGGATAAACAAAACGCCTTAGCCTGTTTAGGGCCTCAAATACCATATATATTTCTTACATCTTACATACAATAAATGTTACATTATCACAAATTCGATTTTTTCTGTTTATTTAAAAGATATAGGCAACAGAATAATGAATATCATATAATTTCTGCTGCAATAGAAGTAGTAACAAACAGAAATCTTGTCATTTCTTGTTGACTTCTTGTCTGAGGAGGGATTGCGACTGTAGAGTCTCAGAACCAACACTAGAAACCAAGATCAGAATTGTCGCGTCATTAATTTAAAAACCTGTTATTTCCTATTGAAAACTGTCCGATACTGAATGAGGTACGTAAACTAATCACCCTGTATCTAAATCAGATTACTTTTTTGGACGCGTATCTCAGAGCCGCGGAAAAGATTTATGCGGGCTGTAAATTTGCACCTTCTTTGTGGGATAAACAACACGCCTTAGCCTTTTTAGGCCCTCAATTGAATACAACAGAATTATGTAGACATTTTGAAAGGCAAAAGTGAGATAAAGGAGGCAGACAAAGCAGTGCCTTCGGTGTAATTAGGGAAAGGGACAGCCACTAATAAAATCGGCCGCTAATAAGATCTGCGGGCAGCTCACTTCCGGAGCAGCGTGTCTCTGAAGTTTATGGCGCATACAGGCTCGGTAGTTACTAAAATTAAATCAAATAATAATATTTCGTTTCTACAGCATTAGGTGCTGTTCGCAGACCTCTAACAGTTGTTTTGTTTTTGGAACATGTAATAACAAAACATAGATTTACCTTTTTTTGGCATTTGATGATGTTTTAGAGCAAGGCTGTCCAACATACCGCGGACCGTATGCCGTCCGCTACGGCACTTCTTGCTCAAACCATATGTTTTAAAAACGAAAATATACACAAACGATTCCTATGCCAAGGATGAAATGATATAACACATACATAGGTTGTGAGACACTAATGGCGCTAGATAGGACACCACAACGAAGCTACTGGAATATGGGAGTTCTCGCTAGGTCGCTCTCAAACATTCGAGTGATCATGCGCGCGTATACAGTGATAACTATAACAGTACAAATATTTTGAGAGGGGATAGAGAAAAATAAGTATTAACGGAATCGAATATCACAAAATTTCTAAATTTATTTATGAAAAATTTGTTTTTGAAACTATATTAAACCCGTATTAATCGCCGACTCTGACCTACTGCCAGCGTCGAGGTTAGGTTGGGATAGTTTAGGTTAGGCTAATAAGTAAATAACTATTTAATGATTTTCAGAGAAACACGATATGATAGTACAATGAGTAGAACCTACTTTACTCATATCTATTTCCAGGATTGATAATTGAAGAGATTACAAGAATATCGTATCATCTTCTAGCGATCAACGATAGTTACATAAGAACTTTTATTGGTTCCTCTATGCGCTTGATCACTTAGAAAGATAAAAGTTCGAGGATAAGTAACAAATGGCAAAGGTGCCCAAGAGGGCAACATTCCTTTTGATAATTGAATCAAGAAAGTTATTAGAGATAGAACACCTGATGCAGGTCAGTTTGCTTTTCATTGTTACTAATTTACAGTCATACCTTTTCCATGCTACAAAGAAGTTCGAAGAGTAAAATTAACATTGCCTCTCTTCTGATTGAAATAAGAATACATTTTGGAAAAAGTTATAACACACGTTTCAAACAAATATATTTAAGTAAGGGATATTTCTCTTGAAATATATCCATATTCATGTAGAAAATGTATTAGAACCAAGCACTATTGTGACGGCATGTACCTAAATGTTATGGTAAAATATTAAGCCTATTCAAGTTCATTAATTTCATCCTAATTCCATATTACTCTACTTAAAAAATTACACTTATCAACACAAAAGAACATAAGCCTGTCTTATCGATATTCACACGAGATGATGTATACCTAATGTATTTTTTATACATTTTTTTGTATGTGTTTGTGTGTTAAAGGTTTATGTCAATCTACTATGCTAATATATTTTATTTACAGAATTAAATATTAAAAGGATTACATGTTCTTCTTTCTATAATTTTATTATAAAATTTTAATTTAGTAAGACATCAATTAATGTAGAAATAAGCTTTCTATTCTATAGATACATACTTAAAACAGGTTATTCGTCAGATGCCTCACCTACGGCGTAATGATGAGAGCTAATAAGATCGAAATCCCTATATGTCTGGTGAGCTACTGACGAGTCACCTCAGCTCTTTGTTACAACTTCAGCTGTAATTCAATGGTGGTCGGGGTGTTAGCCCCCAGAATAGTTGTTTTCTGGAATTTTGTGTTTGCAAAATATTGTTCTCGCTGAACGCGATAGAGGTCGGGCGTGGAGTAGCGAATGATCGCTAGATGTAGCTTCTCTACACCGCGTGCAATTATTCTTTATTGGAACACTGCGAATTGAACACAACAAAGAGAAGCGACGAAAAATACGTTCTGTGAGGAGTAAGCTTCTATAGCCCAGAAGTGTGTTAGGTTAACACATAAATATATTAACACAGAACGGGGCTTTCCTAACACATTATTTGAAAATATTACTCAGATTAATTTTAATATTTATCATTTTACTAGTAACTTTTACACACTGGAAACTGATTAAAAAAAATACTGTGTCAGTCTATGATCTGATAACAGTCAGCTGATGTTTAGGCTGCCATTGGAACGCATTTTAGATGCATGTCCATTAAGTTTAAATCAACAGGTAGTAGTAGTTTGATTAAATTATGTATGTCTCTATTATTAAATTATCTTGAACATAAAGGATTCAAATCACAGCTATATATTTCAGCAAGTGGAGTGATTGTTGATAACATTGTAAAAACTATGATTAAAACATTGTGAACATTATAAATAATGATTGTCGCTGTCTGCAGTCTGATATTGATCTTTTGCATTCTTGATGTTTGGCAAAAATAAAAGCAAATATCAGTATGTGAAACAATAATTTTCTAACAGAAGAATAATCTTATAGTATACGATCATAATATAATATAAATGGTGTTTCCATTGAACAAACCTGTCAAAAAAGGTCTTGGTATAATATTTGATCCTTAACAGTATTTTTCTCTTCATTATGAATATATAACAGACAGTGTTACGAAAATATTTGAGTATATAATTTGAAATACTACTGAAATGCTTGCTTAAACAGTTTTCTGATAGATTGTCAAAAAATTGATAATATTCATTTGCCAATCGTTTTGAATACTAGTGATATAACTTCAGCATATTCAACGGAAATTCTATATCTAAATATCTATATTTTTTTTTCAATATAATAGATATCCTGATCTTGATATATGTATAGCCTCTAACTGTACCTAGAAAAAATGCTGTCGTAAGCTTTCTGTATATACTTATTCACGTGCAAGTAGATGTAACTCTCATAGTACAGGATCCCAACTAAGGTCATCCGGCACCCATCTGCTTACCGAATGAAAAGTATTTTTTATCAAAGATAATATGTAAACCTTTATAATAGACAATCCGGTAATAGTGACTTGTAAAAAGTAGACAACCTAAATTTTACACGTTCCTCATGCTTTGTACTTTCGATTGGTAGATATTAAATTCGTTTGGTAAGCAAGTGAATGCAGCATTGAAAAAAAAATTAATTACAGTTTTAATTAATGGTAGTCATGAACATATTTCATTAGACAATACATTTGCTATATATTTGTTTACATATTAAGTATGTTTGATAAAAAATATATTTGATCCGGTAAGCAGATGGGTGCAGGACGACCTTAATTCGGATCTTAGACTATCACTTCTTAGAAAAATACATTTTGATGTTCTAATGCTAGACATAGTCCATTCTTCAAATTGAATTTTCCTCATAGTAGCATTAACTTTAATTCCTCTGCTTTCTGTGTGTAGAAAATATAATGGGAGAGATGTTTACTGACAACTCAATATTTTAATCTTAAAAAAATATCATGTTCCATTATGTGTATTTTCTCATTTTTGTTGCATTATTATTTTGTTTATAAGAATGTATGTACCCTTTCAATCTTTGTCTGTATTAGATATCAACTTTTAGATATTTTATATAACTAACAAACAAAAAACAAAGTTACAGAAGATGTTAAAAGTGCCCTCCATCCATTTCCAAGCACGCACGACATCTTCGTCTCAACGATATTCGAACTCTTTCGAAAACACTCTCCTTGGTTTGGATATCCTGACACTTTTGATTAATCCGTAGCTGCAGCTATTTACCATACACTAATGTCTTCAAATATCCCCAAGCAAATAAATCTAGAGGGTTCAGATCAGGCGATGTTGGAGGCATTCCTTTGAATCAGAGGCAACAAATGTGGTTTCGGCATGATGGTGCTCCAGCTCATTTTTCCATGGCCGTTAGAGAGCATTTACACCAAACTTTTACACATAGATGGGTAGGAAGGGCCGGACTTGTTTTATGGCCTCCAAGATCGCCTGATCTGAATTCTCTAGATTTCTTTGTTTGGGGATATTTGAAGACATTAGTGTATGGTACTCCTGCGATGTAAATAGCCTGGAAGAGCTGCAGCTACGGATTAATCAAAAGTGTCAAGAAATCCAAACCAAAAAGAGTGTTTTCAATAGAGTTCGAATATCGTTGAGACGAAGATGTCGTGCGTGCTTGGAAATGGACGGAGGGCACTTTGAACATCTTCTGCAACCTTGTCTTTTGTTTGTTAAAAGCTGCCTTTGTCGGTTTATTCCTAATAAAGTAAAATGTTTGAGAAACGAATAGTGGTCCATATCTCCGCAACCGTTAATTTGCGGACCTATGTTTATTAAGTATTTCTGCTTATTTTGGTTATTACTATTACCTCCTGAAATATTTTACACTCTTTTTTAACATCCTGTATAAACAATGTATTATTGTATGTTGGATTTTTATAAACAGTATTATTAATATTCTTAGGGGTAGTGAATTAAATTTTTTGATTACTTGAACTACAATATTAAATTATTATTTTTCAATATTAATACAAACCATGCAACTCCAATAAATATGTTTCATTCTATTAAAAGATAAAACAACTTATTTCCGACTGAGTAAAAAAATATTAATATGACTTATATGTTTGTTACTATTTCCGTCCTGGCAATATTCCATTGTAGTTGTACAATTAACAGAGTTTTTGTCCGTTTGGCCAGTACATGTTCCCATAACGTTAACAGAGACAGGCCGCGCTAAATAAAGGCCCAATGAATTTCGCACAATTTGTTAGTGTCGTGTTATACATGGTAATAGGGGGAGTACGCAAGAAACGCGTTCAATCAAGAGTACGCGGCTTTTTGCCCACCAGTGGCAGTTTAGAGAGAGCAGATGTTATAGGTTTGTTCATTTGCAGCGGTATGTGGCAGGGGCGTAGACGGGGAATGAGAAAGATTTTGATTACTTCGATAGGCGTGGGAGTATTGATTGAAGGAGAGGGTAATTATATTTTGGGGCTTTATTAAGTACTGCTTTATGTGTTGTGCCGGAAGGATAATGTTTAAATAAACAGAAGAAAATAAAAAGCTTTTACAATTTTATAGAAAAGGATATCTTTTAGTAAAAAGCAGTGGCGTGGCTTGGACTAGCTAACAGGACACACTGAGAAAGAGCAACAGTTTTCTTGATATCAACTTTATGATTGTAGCATCAAGAATTTTTTTTTTAAATTAAACAAAGATTATTGAAATAAAATTACGCTGACCTTTTAAACTAACAAATAAAAATATATACAGGGTGATTCAGTCATAATGTCATTAATTTTAAGAGACGAAAGAAAAAATATGTATAATATGTAATCAATATGAAATCATGAGAATTTTATAATAAATAAATGCCCAGCCACAGTAATCGACGCCGACATCGAATATGCTGTAATTGGCGCAGCTAAAAAGTTCACAGTTCAAATTCCCATTTAATACGTAACCGGTGGAATAAGTCGAACATCTATAAATGATCCGCAGACTACTTAAATCTCACAAGTCGAAGATCGTTTGGCTCCGTTTTCCTGTGCAGGCGAGCCCGCCGCTGAACTGCATCTGGAACAGATGCACGCAGCTCGACTTCTCCTCCTTCTTCATATATGCTGCACACCATACTTGTGGTGATCAAATCTTTAGAGACACAGTTGTAGTATAATTTACTACAAATTATATTAAAGGTCTATGTGCAGGTAGAACATCAGGTTCAGCATGTGGCCAAAAAATGTAGTTCCATCTTGCATCACGTCTACACCGGTTTCCTTCTGTCGGATAAGTAGTCGGTTGCCTCGCCTCCAAAAGCGGTATGTCTAGTGTGGTTCTAACGTTTCTAAAAAGTACAATTTATTTTTATGCAACACTAAGAGTTTCATTACATTGGTAGTATTTTATACAGAACGCGGTTTTTCAAATTTATACAGGGTTAACTATGACTAAGTACAAAAATTTTAACCACGTGCTCAGGAGGCCTAAAAGACAATAAAAAATTTATTTCGGAATTCTAGGTCCATGTTAAAAAAATGGGGCAAAACCCTCTTTTCCTACGGAAAGTCGGCGCCTATGTCATCAGTCATCGCCCAAGATGGCTACATATGTCAACTAGGCATATGTTCTGTGCAACTAGGTACCATGCGGTCGTTTCTCACAACGTTCCAACGTTGCCGAATGTAGAAACAACGAAAGTAAACATTTTTATTAATAATAATACCTAAGTACCTGATAGATAACAGTTAATCCGGTTAGCTACAGTATTTTGCATTCGTTTTTCGTTCCAAACTGCCAAAACTTCATTTTCACTCTTTACAGGTCCTTCAGAATTACTCGCCACAAAATACACGCGTAGATGCAGTTAATAAAATTGCCCATTTATTTTAAGAAAATTGATTGAAAGAAATACTAACAGAAAACTTCGAATACACCCGTGGCAGTTTTTAATTTATAAAATTTTGTCCGATAACGGTCACTCAACTATAGGAAATATCTTCACGTACGTTTAAATAAAATTGTGGAAAACTACACTGTCCCAATATATCGCAACCATCCATTATTTAATGAATAAAACGTTTAAAACTGAAACTGTCACTAAAAACGGAAGACTAAAATTACATTGTCAACGCCACCGTTCAGTCTTCAGTCCGCCTACACCGAGAACTTAATATTCTTCAAATAAATATTCTTATGGCAATCAATATAATCAATATTATCTTCTTTTATGTACGATCGTGGGTTTCTTCATTCTAGTATTGTTTTGACACTTCCTCCGTGACATGGGGTTACACGCACATAGCACTTGTCAATCGATATAAACCTATACTGTGTTGTTGGTTGCATTATTTCTAATACTCTACAAATGTCAAACAGCCGTAGTGGGGTAGTGGACAAAAAAGTAATATTACAGAGCACTGTGAACGCCTCGGGAAATTTAAAACAACAATACTACAATATTATTATATGCAAACATGGTCGATTATTGTATGGACAATTATTTTGTTAATAAAAATTTCTTAGTAAGTAGGCATAAATATGTTTTGTAAAATGTAGATCAGAAAGAATGTAAGAAGAAGAAGAGGTGTGTCAGAACTGTCAGAGTTCAGTTGTTGTTGTAAAGATAGATAGGAAGTGCGAAATATAGAAAGTAGTAAAACGTTGTTGGGTATTTATTTAATTAACAAAGAAAATATTACCCTAACAATTGTTAATTTCGTTACTATTATTAGTTTTCAGTATTTGCTTTTCGCACATTCAAATTCGTGTAATCGCGGAAATTACGGATATGGTACTAATTTATTGGAAGTGCGACGAAAGTGAATATCGTGCAGCAGCAGAATATCAAAGACGTTTTCCAAATAGACGGAATATGCCAAATCCTCGTACATTTGTACGAATTGTACAACGTCCACGAATGTTGTTTTACACGTGCTGATGTTTTAAATACGTATGTACCTAACTTGAAAATAAAAGAACC
Source organism: Monochamus saltuarius (assembly GCA_025584915.1). Classification (NCBI taxonomy): domain Eukaryota; kingdom Metazoa; phylum Arthropoda; class Insecta; order Coleoptera; family Cerambycidae; genus Monochamus; species Monochamus saltuarius. Next base: position 12,934,874 of record CM046722.1, read on the forward strand.
AATTTCATACTCTTTAAAATTCCTTGAAACTTCTTTTTACTTAGTGACATAAAAATAAAGCATTTTTAAACAACAATAGATATACCTACAGAAAAAAGTAGTCCTGGAAGTATCAGTAAGGTAGGTTTTACTCTCACTGCTACCATATCGTGTTTCTCATTAAATAATCTAGTATTTTGTAAATTAAACTTTCTTTAAAAGCGCCGTAAATCGTTACACGTGGCAACGCGGTACTCTGTCACTACCTTTGACAACTTTCACTTTGGCAGAACATACCTAACCTCGAAGCTGACAGGCGGCATAGTCGCCGAGAAATTAGGGGTTAATAAGGTTTTGAAAAATTTTTTCGCTTTATAAATAAGTTTAGAATTTTTTGAAGGGTGATACCGTTAATTCTGATTTTTCCTATCCCTCTTAAAATATTTGTACTAAGTCATAGTTAACCCTGTATATGGTATGATATGGTATCCTGCTTACTTTTTGAATGAGTATTTGAAACTCCTTTATACACCTCTTTGGCTTTTCAAACTCCCTGTATCTGGGAAACAGTGCGTGTTTCAATCGGATATTTAAAAACACAAATTAGGTCATAGTATATTGTTTATATATATTTTTGTATAATCCTAAAGTGGCTACAAAATTTCCTAACGTTGGAAAATAATACAGCGTGCTTTGCAATATACAGCGATGAAACGCGACGAAAGGTAAACGTTAAGCTCTCCAGCATTGAAACAGTATTTGTTTGTGAATACTATTTTAATGTAAGTTTAATTGAAAATTCAAGTATTAATGAAAGTATTCTGTATTTGCTCCTACCATTTATGAAACGTAGAAGGTTATTTAAGGCGTAATTATCTGGTTTATTCTGCTGATCTATATTGTAAACAAAAAAATAAGTTACGTTTAACAATACCGTAAGTTCACCACATCACCACTTATAATTGTGGTAATGTTAAAAAATTGAAAATAGGCGCCTGTTTACATCATCAATACTGCATCTGTGTTTACGGAAACATAAACCGCGCTAAATGATGTGTGACGTTCCATGATAATTAATTAATATTAATCACAAACATATTGAATAAATCCTACCAAATGATAACATCAGTGACTATAGTCTGTCTAATGGCAGCCTACAAAATAAATGGTTACCACCCGTTATTTTAGACGATATAACACAATCAAAAGCTCAACCGTCAATAATATGGTATCAAATATATAAAATAGCGGACGCTCAACGTATCGTTTTAAATTTAATCAAGTGGCAGTTGCTCTGGGAATAAATAATTGGCCTTAATTAAAATATTCTGCCTGTTTCTGTGGGTGGAAATTCCTCTGTTACATTATCTTTAATTTGTTGCTGCGTTCGGCAGTAATACACAAAGCAGTTTAACAGAATTACATCTGTCTAATAATTGGGATCACGGCTGTAATTAACAGAAACAGGTAACACGTAACCAAGAATGCTAAGATTTAATCTAGTACGGTAGATGTACTTTAAAGTCCATACAGTTGTCAACTTTTTAATCACTCAACTAAAAAATAGTTTTTATGAAAAATTGATGATTTTAAAAAACGTTACATAGGAAAATTTTTTGTTTTTAATTCAAAACATTAAATATTTTTTATCTATCAGTAAGTAGTAAACGACATTCAATACAAGGTGTTAGATTGACAGATTAGTTTCGTATATAAATTGTGGATTTGAGGAAAAAAATTGTAATTTCAAAGTTTTTGGACTTGAGCATTGCGTTTGATTGTGACTCTCACAAAATTTTATTAAATAAATTATATGGTTTCTCTACTGAAAGTATTTGTTTACTGTCTACTTACTTAATTAACATATTTCAATATGTTGCTAATAATTCCACTAAATCCCCTATATCAGAAATAAAACATGGAGTCCCACAAGATTCGGTATTAGGTCCTTTATTGTTTCTTATTTACATACACAACTTTCCATATATTTGTGGAAACAATATTTTAAGTATTCTGTTCGTAGATGATACCAGTGTACCTATATCTAAGTCTAACTTATCTACTTTACTTAACTTATTATGCCTGGGACACAGTCGTTGGCAAAAACTGGTTTCATAGTAAAAAACTTACCACAAATTTATCTAAGGCAGAAACAATGATATTTAGCCCTGGTAGCCCGAATGATACAGATAATTCTGAATAAAAATTGTAGTTACTTTCGACTTCTGAAAACTAGAACAGGGTTTAATTGTATGGGAATTCAGTTTTTAAATTAATTGTCTCCAAATATAAGAACTCTAAATCCTAATTTGTTCAAAACAAAAATGTATAAATACTTATGCCTTTTATACCTTCGCTGAATAATTTCGACAATTGATATTTTGATATTAGAAATGTTCTGTTACCAAGGTAACCCAAAAATAATGACGCTTGGATTGTTATGGATATGTTTGAAAATATCTAGCACTGACTTGTTACATCAGTCAAAACCTCAAATCAAGAAATGTCATAGCTATGACCTTTTATAATTTTTATTTCATATGAAGCGAAATATAAAACGTTGTATACACCACGGAAGATACTAGAATGATTATGCCCTTAGGCGACTTGCAACCTGTCGCATGTTGGCATAATCATCCCTGTCTCTCCCTTGGTACATAAATAACAATTTTATTGTCACTATCAACGCTGTCAATTACTAAATTTAAAATGTCAGTTATATTAGTCTAAGATTAACATTGCCACTACTTCTACCTCCTTATTAATTTAAAAGCAAGTAAAATAGTTCCTTTCATAACTCAACAATGAATTGTGTTACTTTTTATGTATTTTTTCTGTTTGTTTCAAATTTATGTTATGTTAGCAGGTTTCAAATTTAAATTATTATATACTCTTTTGCTCAGTGCATTCAGCTAGCGAAAGTATTTTTATTAGCAGCTAAACAAGGGGCCAAATTCGAAAGACTGCAGGACTGAAATGCCTCCAAACAGCTCCAAATATTTACAGATTAAATTATGTAACGAAAACATTTCATAAAATCGATTCCGCTGAAATTAAATTAACCCCCAGTTTTGTTCCTGGATGCCTCCGAGTCTATTAAAAAATGAAGGCAATTAATTTCAGAGAGGAAAATCTTAATATTTACTTTATTCCGCTGGATTACTTAGCAATATATCTCAATCGATTTTATTCTTAGACTGGATGTTTGAGATGGATATAATAATCTTTGATACATTTATCGAGCCTTAATTTTTTGTTGTTTTTTGTTCAGTAATGTGTTTGAAATTTAGGAGATGGGGAACTAATATATAATGCAATTGAAATATGAAGCATGATGTGAATTATGATTGATTGAAGCAGGAGCTGAAATAGTATAATTGAGTTTCAGGTGGCAAAGAAGCTATAGCGTGAGAGTCTTATCTACGATATTCTAAAGTTATGTAGCTATATATTTTCTTCCACACAGTCGCAAGGTATTGCACAGAAATAAAGTATGCTCAAAACTTGTATACTATTGCTTAAAATTGCTAAACGAACTGACGAGTGCCAACAAATTCATAGTTGCAAAAAAGGAATCTGAATCATCTTCATAGGATTAGAACCTGTTTACAATGAGGGTTTCTTAGCGAGTTTTGAGTTCCTTGATGTTACCGCTTGAGTACCTCAAGGGTCTATTCTGTATCTGAGTTCATTACTTTACATAATCTTTATAGCTGATCTGTTTTCCCACTTGAAAACTAGTTATGAATTATGTGCAAATGGCTCTAAACTATTTTTAAATCAATGTATTGGTGTAATTATTACTAACAATTTAATCTGATGTTGGTCGAAGTGCTGCTTCATTAATCTGTTTAACGTAGATTTACTAACTAATTCATAGATCTTATGAAGTTAGGCTACCTGTACTTTCCCTGACACTAATTATAAAGAGAATTTAAAGAACTGTGAAGTTGGTCTGGGTTCCTGGCCATAAAGAAATCCCGGGTAATGAGACGGCTGACTTGTTAACTCGTCTCGGATCTGGGACACCTTGCCAGAGACCCGCACCCTGTCTTGGAATTACGCGAGGTGGTATGAATAGTGCCCTTAATAAATGGGCCTATCAAACACTAGGAGAGAATTGGAGAAGGAATGGAGGATGTAGACAGACTCCCGACTTCTTCAATGAACCTAGTAAATCTAGGTGGTTGCTGAGCCTTAATCCAAGATACCTGAATCAAATGATGAGGGTCCTGACAGGCCACTACAGACTCAGAAGGCATTTGAACTTGATAGGCATAGAGGAGAGTCCCTTATGTCCAGAATGTGATGAGTGGGAGGAGACTACTATCTGTTTTCTAGGATATTGTGCGGCCCTTGGAAGACTAATATATAGGATCTTTGGCGCCGAGGAGCTGCAAAGAGAAGAGATGAGGGTCTTATAATGAACAAAGATCCTGGCGTTCTTCAGAGCGTCGGGTAGATTCAAGGAAGGCCAAGGACAGATAGTAGAGAGGTGATGAGATGGTAGGGCAGGCAAAGAGGGCCCACGTGTAGCCTAATTGTCAGGCTGATACCGCTCGATACACTACTACTACTAAAGAACTGTAACTATACTTAGGATGATGAAGATAACCACTTCCATGTCGCACAAAAACTGTTCCTCTAAATAAAGTTGGCCCTTGTTTGAGAGTTTTATTTAAAGTATTATGTATCTTGATGAAAATGGGTAGACATTTTCATTGGCCCACCCATATATTTTTATTCAATGAAGGTGAGTCTTCGAGACCACAAGAAGAGAACATTTTAACCAGAACTTCCTACTATCTCCAAAAATTGTTACGAGTGCTATACAACCAGTTTGTGTGAGTTTATTCATGTGTATATTTCAATAAATAGAGTTTACTGTAAACTACCTTAATTCTTTACAAAGTTAAACAAAACTGAAATAATTATAAATATCTAATTTTCAAGCTCGTACAAAACTAAACTGCTTCAAGCTTGCGACACGCCGCAAATCATGGCGTGGCTGATGTTCACTACAAATTTAATTTTATCACAAAGGAAGTAAATAATGTAGAGGTGTCAGGATCCGCCTTCTATTGCAGAACATTAGCCCACCTTAATATAGCGTTGTACGTATATAATTATGCCATGCATTTGCACAATAAACACGTACTTATATGAACGAATGTCACAATTGGAGAGTTTATTGCGTTTTATGCGGATTTTTAGAACAAAAATGTCTGGGCTGGAAACGTAAATTTTTATAATGCATTTCATTTTTAATGGAAATATATATTCACTGTAATGTTATTCCACGGATTTTATTAACCGACCTAACTGAAATATGTGAGTGGTTCTAACAATAATTAATTGATATTTTTAAGTAATTCAGAATTTGCCTTAACTAAGAACTCTATACAGGGTTAATTTTATGAGAATAGTGCGTTTCTTCAAACAGGTAATAGAGAACGTGAATATCAAATATATTCATTAAGCACTCTGCGGTTTAAATTGACATGTAGCTTAAAAATTTAATTCAGAATTATTTCGTAAAACCTAGCCCGACCCTGCATCCATTCATATAGTCAATTGTTTACAGTACACTAACTAGATCAATTTCAAGCTGAGTCTAGTTAATGGCAGGAGTATGAATGTGTCTCGTTTACTGTAGATTTATGTATAGTTCTGTTCATATATCTATTGGAAATAAAGAACTTTTATATTGCCCATCACGGAATAACAGCTTAGCTGTGTTGCCAAATGTTTCGGCGAGTTACTATAGTACTAAAAATGAACCACATAAATTTCAAGAATGAAGTAATGCAATTATCCTTTAAATAAATGTATGCAAACTCAGCATATTTTCGGAATATAACTTAATATTTTAAATATTACCTGAATAAAGTAGTTTCATTCAATTAAACAATTATTTATTTAGGGGATATTTTTACATATCGGCAACACAGGACCCAGTCCAGCAAATCAAGACTCCGCCCATCTGGGACAAAGCGGAGCAAACTTTAAATAGAATACCTGGCAAGATATGTAATTTTTCTGGATGAGTGTACTCGATAAACGCACTATGATTTGTGAAATAAATTAACTATTATAACATTATTTATTTTCTGTGAAAATTTAAAAGTTGTGTCCGTTATCACATTTGCTGGCAGGTTTTGACATTTTTTATGTCTACTATAAGTATGAAAAGAATTAGGTCGTTGAGGTAAAAAATGCCTTATTCAAAATCTGAATTAGCAGATATGTTTGGGTGTTCGTGTGTGTGTTTACTAAACGTACAACATAAATGTATGCAACTATTCAGCAGGGAATATGTTTTCATTAGTGATGGGTGATGGATTAACCTTAATCAAATTATTGAAATATCCTTTAGAATTTGATTATTGATTTATGTAATTTCAATTATGTGACGTCGCAGTAGTATGCAACCTGTGGTACTTTAACCTTATTTGGGTTGCGGCAGTGAACGATCCGACGACAGTTCAATGTAGTCGATCACTTCAGTTTTGAGAGAAATAAAAAAAAAACTTGTTGAAAATACTGGGTGTCCGGAAATGTGATGTGAAAAATCAAAATAGTTGTAATATTTCATATAAAAATGTTTGCTATCGGGCTTCGTTATGAAGTTATTCGCCTTCAAAGTAAGAAGTTGAGAAATCAATTTCAGTCATAACTTTTGAGCTGCTGCCATGACAACAATGGAAATTGGACAATTAAAGTAACTAATAGTATAACTCATTTCCAGTTTTACTCTGATATCCAATATGCCTTCATTATACAGGAGCAAACGAAGTTATCTGTTTAAAGTTATACATCGTTGTCAAATTTGGCGTTTTTCTTTCACAATTCGGTTACTCTCTTATTTTGCTAAAAAAAAGAGATATACCATGTTTCAATCGATATCTGGTACCGTTATATTATTATTCATGTTTCAATCGGTAAATACCTTAGAGTGAATAACTTTGTCACGATTGAAAAAATAAAATAAAAAACCGAAATAACTCAAAAACTGTTGGTTTCCCATACGGCATATTTAATAAATTTGACTTAAAATTGGATGTAGAATCTGAAAATTAATAAAAAAAGTTCTACTTAAAATATACGAGTTGACGTTTACATTCGGTATAACCGGAAGTGCCATGGCATAGTAAATATGTTCATTCAACTCAGCAGTGTCGAAAACCTCAAGGAACGAAATTTCAGACCACTGTCATTTTTGATTTCCTAAATACTTATACATCTAATGCACGTTCATAGTAGAACATCCTGTATAGTCGTGGGAGAGTTAGTATATGCGCTAGTTCACCCACGTATGACAAACATGACTGGCCCAATTTCAGTAGAACTTTTGTTTAATTATGTGTTTGGTAGATTATTATCACTTTCATTGATATGAATCATATTCATGTTTGTTGGACGAGGAGTGGTGAATTTAATTCTCGGAAAAGTTATACATGGTTATTGCAATCACCCATTCTGGGATTTCCCACGTTTTCCTATTTTTCTAGGGTATTTCTATGGAAATAAAAAGTGTATGAATATGAATGAATCCCTATTTATGAACGTAATTTGAAAACGTTTTTAACGAATGGGCGTTTGCATTAGCAAAGGATTAGCTAATCAAAAAAATGTTTATAGGAAAAGCAAGCCGTTCCATTCACATTACAAGCACAAAGGGCAAATATTTAATTTATTCTTAGGAATCAGCACGGAAAATTAATGTTTTTCGGTCAAAACAATTTTGGAAATATTACATACTATTCGTATCAATATTTTGTTGACGTTCAGTAGATGACAGCATGTAAAACTGGTACATGAAAACATGTTTCTTCATTAGTGGCTAACAAAGGCCATAAAAGAAATAAAATTACTTCTAATAAATGCAAGGTTGGGTCAAATATAAACAGAAATTTGTTTCTATTAAATGTATTTTCACAAATTCCAACTGAAAACTTTAGTCCAATGACATTTAAGCATTTCTGGGATGGGATGACGTCACTGGTATTGTAATTTGGTTTTGACCATCCACCTCTGTGTTAGTTATATTTGGATTTTAAGTCATTTTAATATTTTCTATGTGGATATAATATGTTGTTAGACAGTACTGTTGCAGTATTATTAACAGTTTAGATCATATAACAAAGAATCTCAAACGGACAGTTTCTTCTGTTACCTATAATTAAATAGTAGTTAGGTATGCCAAGTGTTTTCGATACTTCTACAAATTATAGGTCAAAACTGCATGGCTTACTTTCATTAAAAGCAAGTTATTCTTACTGGGGGATCACCATGACGGTTCGAGAAGTAACATATTTTATATCTGTAAAAAAATTGCAATCTCTTCGAGTGCATAATATGCAGGAACACAATTAGTATTAGTTTACTTATATAAAGTGGGTATATATACATGAAATATGGTATACTGCTAAGCCATAATAGTAAAATACCATATATGTTTACCTAAGCGAAAAAATACCATAAAAATTCTTAACCTCACAAACTGTAGTGGCCAGTTTAATTTTTATTTAGATCGAAATTTTAATGCATAAAAAGCTTCCACATACAATTTATACAACTACATTATGTGTTTTGAAAGTTAAAGGTTGACGACTTTTAGAACGTATTTAAATGTAAGCTTATCCCATAGTTCAGAGTTTCTCTGGATCTCATATCTGTACTATCGAATCAGAAAAGTAAAGGAAGTTGCACCAATTTCAAGATATAAAAAAATCATAATTTTTTGAACAATCATATTTATTTGCTTATGCAATATTACGCAAAAAAATGCAATATGATAGGTAATCCAATTGTCACAAACAAATAATAACTGCAAGTGGTACAACGCAAACTTAGTTATAGTATAGTTATAGTTAATTGTATGTACTTATATGTACGATTTTGAATTTACATTGACCTTCGATTAAATAATGTAAAATTATGTTTGTAACTGGAATCTCTGGTGACCATATTATGTGTACTTGCTTTATTAGGGCTTTTTACTCGGGAAGTTCACTTGCTATCTACTTCTATTTTATTTGCATGGTGGTTTGGAGAGCCTGCGTACTGGTAATAGTATTTTATGGGACGTCATAAAGTAAATTTACAACGTACACGTCGGATTAATAAGAGACATCGATATGAATAAATGTTGCCATTCTTCTTAATTTTATTAAGGCATTTTACGTGATAGATCCTATAACACTTTGTATCAAATTAAAATACTTCTGCTACTGCTACTGCTTTAACATTGCTGTTACATTCTTTAAAAATTTTCTGTGGGGTAGACACCAGAGGGTTACTTTGAATGGTGGCATTAAATTTAACATTACCTATACTGGAGTCCCCCACAGTAGTGTTCTAGGGCCTCTTTTCTTTTCCATTTATACTACGGACATTTGTAATTACCTGCAATATGCTGGTGACACTCAAATATCACTCTTCTAGTTCTTCTGGCAACTCTCCAGCTGTGGACCAGATCAATGAAGGCCTCAATTTTATCTCTGAGGTACCTTTGCCTCATAATCTTATTTTAAATTAATCTAAAACTCAATTGCTAATGAGGCGACATATTAAGGTAGTTGTTGGAATTATTTCGCGACAGGTATAATGTTTGCATCTTTCCATGCAGAAGGGAAAACTCCGAGAGGCAAATATTTATAACCAAAGCAATATGATTACTTAGATGTGGCGTTACAAGAGATATAATTTTTAAATCAGTCCCACCACAGCCCTCAGCAGAAGATTTAAGTTTACCAATGATTTTATCTATTTTACCTCCTCACTTTTTTTCGTATATTACTTAATAACAGAGAAAAGGAGTGACAGGGGGCAATTTTGTGTGACCACGTCCTCCCGTGACAACAATTTAATAGTTATACGTTGTTCAACCGACACATGTACCTGTGTCAGCATATGGTATATTAGGGCAGAGATATGCAGGAAATGTTCAAATCATCAGTGGCGGAGATCGCTAACATTAATTTATTTAAAAAGCTAGAACAGCTCTATCAATATCAGAATTACACCTAGATTATTTAATTTAGTTGTTAAATTAATTTATTGGGTGCTTCCTATTACATTTTTTTAAATTCGTCTCGTATTAGTAAAATATTGATTATTTGTACATTCCAATAAGCAAGTATAAATTATACAGGGTGGTTCAGTCATAATGTGATTAATTTTAAGAGTAGATACTAACTTGGTTAAATTATCAAGAGATGCTAAAACGTTTTTTTTTTTGTATTTAAATACTGACAGTAATAAAAAAACTCTCATGCTGTCAACAAAAAACAGTCCGAAACATATCTATTCAGCGATCAATAATCCGGCACTTCGAGTCTTGACCTACCGTATTTAGGTCAATAGCCTAAATAATAACCTAAGACGCTAAATAATAAGAGAAACAAACAATAATTAAACTTGCATTTTTATAAACATACCGTGTAATCAATATGAAATTATGATAATTTTTTAATAAATGCCCAACCGCAGCGCCGACATCAAAATAGCTGTAATCGGCACACTGGGCACAGCTAAATAGTTGGCAGTTCAAATTCGCGTTTAATACGTTACTGGCGGAATAAGTCGAACATCGTTCGGGTCTCTTTTCCTATGCAAGCAAGCCCACCGTCCATGCATCTTTAACGGATGCATGCGGCCCGACTTATATCCCTTCTTCATCCATCAATTATTATTTTCGCGTGGTAGAGGTTGGTGAATTTCGTGTGTATTGCAGTGTAGTTTATAATTATTAATAAAAGTTGCTATTTGCCTAAATAATAATGGAATTCAAGTTGGGTAAAGTGAAGTACTGAAAGGCCGTAGTTGTTTCCTTTCTGTGTGCCTCTGGTTATTTGGTATCAACTTATCATGAGTAATGGATTTCATTCTGATTCAGATTCATAATCCAATGCGGTTTGCTTTATTTGGGAATATAAACTTACAAGCGTAACTTGATTCTGGTGCCCAGAACATAACAAAAGGTGACAAAAAATTAGTAGGTTTTTAATGTTTTATCCAAAATTATTTACTGTATAAAATGTTGCAGAGCTTTTGAACTTGCATTGCGAAGCCATGAGGAATGAATTTTAAGTCAAAACTTGACAAAACGCTTAATGAAACCTCAACTGAAAATTTGTAGAGTACAAGAAGCGTCGTGTTACCGATTGTTATGGGGTGTTTATCTTTTGAAAGGTCGAGTAATTTTTTTTCCGATTTTCTGTCTTTATGGTCTTCCGAACACGTGGTTAAAATTAATGACATTATAACTGAATCACCCTGTATATTGAAAACGAAAAACCTCCATCGTCGCTTTGAACAGACCCTATCACATAACAGATGTAAATTCCGTTTTGTTAATGAGCAGGGGACCCCACATACACAAAAACAAGAATTTTTCTGCTTTTATGAAAGCTTTTAATCGAAAAAACATCAAAGGACTTGAAAAAAGCAAACATAAATAATTTGGGATAAAAAGCGGTTTGCCAAACTCACACTTTCCTCAGATGAAAAGTGCTAAAACATTTTCAGTATTCGGAACTGTCGGGAAAAGGTAAAGCACAATGGATTATTGTGTTAATGTGAATGAAATTCGGTAATACAGGGAAAAAATCTAAAAGTGATGTGTACTGGTGTAATCTTATTTATATAAGTAACACTGCGCGTATACACTACATGTCTCATTACAAGTGCACATATGTAGTATAATAAATTATTTTTATTATGTATTCTCATTCATATATGTTTTTTATCCAATTATGTTCAAGGGGAATTCAACATTAATGTCAGTATCACAAAGCAAAGGAATTAATTAGCAATATTATTAATAAACAATGTACTTTAAACTTGTGTTGCAGTTTGTTACAGCTGTCATGTACCTGTACAAGTAGTTACTTTTGATCGTATCTGCTGTTGATAGATAAATCTAGGTTAGAGTATATCACTTCAGGGAAATTGAGGTAATTGGCGTTTAGAAACATTGAAAATCAAGGAATTTGCATCTGTATAGCCTGCGTATTTTCTAAATATATATTTTTTAAATATTGTCATGGCAAAATTTCGAAATTCACATTATTATTAAGTTCTGACAAACATATTTTGTGATATCATTATTGTCTCAGATATGACGTTACCTCCTCTTTTCGCAAATGTTACCATAATTTTTTATAGCCCTGTACAAATTTTATTAAATTGGTTTCAACTTTTACAAGGAAAGTTCATTCTTCTTTTTTTGCCACCTTGTTTGATGAAATATTCATAATCAAATGTATTGTTTCAATGGATCGGTCAGTGGTCGCGCGGTTTAAGGCGTTAGTACTTGAATCGAGGTGACTAGACGGAGTTGGTTCGAGCCCAGCTGCCGGTAGACCGTATATAAGCTATATTCGTGGGAGGATTGGCACCCTCTCTGCGGGTATGGTAGGGTGGAATAATGTTAGCTTGGGTCAATGTGAGAGATTGATGCTGGTTGATATTTGACTACTCCCCTAATTAATGAGGTTTTCCAGGTTTTCCTCATTCCTGCACTGAATAGTGGTTAGGGCCTACCAACGTAAGTCGTTCCTGGGCGCAAATGCGGCCTGCTTAATAATAATATGCCGCCCCTCCCCGCACAAGTCTCCGACTTCTGGGCTAATCCCTGTGATTAGAATGAGGGGTAGAGATATTATATAATAGTTTTACATGAAACTCTTTAGCTAACCTACATACAGTTCTCCGTCTACCGTTCTCTACAAATTTAGACATATTTCATACCTCGGAAATATGTTTAATATTTTTCAGATAGATCGGAAATCGCAGTTAAAATAAGAAGTCAGGGAGTTAGAGAATTTGAGTCGCCACTGCGGGGTCGAAGGAAAAAAGTTTTAGCCTGGAAAATCCGTGAAAATCCTTAGCCTTACTTGCATGGGTGAATTCCTCATCCGTAAAAAAGGCTCATTCAACATTTATCTAAAAAATATTATTAACCATAAAATCTAGACCTTCTGTATTGGAAATACAGCAGATAAACCTTGCAATAAAATATAGATTAGGTACATTAATGTATTATTATTTTTTTACCAAAAATGTTGAGCAAGTAGAAATATCTTATAGTTTATAATTCAATTGAAACTATTTTCTCCTGCAAGTTCAAAAGAGTTTCCTTTAACAGTAGATGTAACCACTATAACTTGTAAAAATGGTGGAAGCCTTATCCTCTTTTAAACTTGTGCATCAACACTTAAATAAAAAGTAATTCTCATCTAAATCAGTGGAATAGTTAAGGCAAGTGGTTGCAAACAAAAATATACACTATACGAGATGTGGCAATTAAGTTGTCAATGAAAACACAAGCATATTAAATTTCGCCAAAATTTTATCATCGACCTTCACAATCGTCTCCCTCTAACTCTACACAACGATTCCAACGTTGCTCCCATCCGATAATCCTCCGCAGTTAACCCGTTCAGCACCACGGTTACAGCTTCTTTGACCTCCTATACGCCGCCATGATGAGTTCTCTTGAGATGCGACTTAATCTTGGGGAATAAAAAAATCGCAGGGGGCAATATCGGGGCTATAGGGTAGGTGCGGCAACGTTGGAATGCCTTTTTTTGCCAAAAACTCAAATTTCTAGGTCTCATCTCCAGTCTCTACTGTCGCTCCGAATGCGGGACAACAAATCCTCGCAAATCGGTGTTCGCATAGCTTTTTGTTCACATATTTAAATTTTCGCGCAACATCTTGCTAACGCTTTCTTTGTTGACGTTTAACTCGTCAGACAACGCACGAATGCTTAGGCGCCGGTCAGACGTGATCAGTGCACGTAAACGGTCTACATTCGCGTCAGTACGTGAAAATTTGTGGAATCATATTACGAAAAAATGTACATGTAACGTTATAAGAAATGATCATTATTTATTAGATTTACTTTGAATTTCATTTTATTTTATATTTTATTAATTACCGACTGCCTTAAACTGGATACCCTGGTTAAATAAAGATGCATATTGTTTTTTCTGTACCGTCAATAACGGTAAAATTAAACGAGAGAGCAAAGTGTAAAATGAATAGAGAGAGAGAGAGAGAAATTTTAACAGTTTTTGATTATATATACAGAGTGGCCTATTTATAATAAACAAGTCTGGGCGGTTAGAAGTTAAGCAAATTTGGCAATAAATATTCACCATACCCTGTGTAAAATTAAACAGTTTTTGGAATATCTGTAACAAATGAGGCATCCTCCTCTCTATCTCTTAAGTATCAATATTTCAGCTTGCACGATGTAAAAAAATAGGCAATTTTTAAATTAGGGTATCGAAAAGTATTTTTTTTAAGCTTGATACACCTTCTTTTCCAAAATTTGAGTACAATTACCCAACAAATAAGGGAGCAAAAATGTACTAAGGCGAGTTGATTTAAATCCCATAATTTTTGTTCAAGGAAAGTAATGCCCATTCTTTACGAACACCCTGTATATGACAATTAATAACTTGGGACATCCAGCGACCGCCCAGGTCGTAAACGAAACTCGGTTTTGTTATATTTTTAAGTTTTCGTCAGTTAACTGCATCGTTGGTGGATCAACAATCAACACTCACTCTCAACCCGTCGTTTTCAGCAGAAAGAGTAACATTTCAGGTTTTGCAGCAACACATCGTCATACCTGCCTCCTGAAATTGGTGATTAAAGTAGTTTTCAGGTGAGATCGGACCCTGGTCGGAAAAACTCGCTCTTCGTCGCGCTTTTCCGCCTCGGGGTTTCCTCCCTCAAACTCGGAGAATGTGTGGCGTCAGTACTCGATTTGGTATCTTGTGGGGTGGGCATTTTCACCCTCTAAAAATACGCGCGGCGAGTTGAAGTTTACCGAAAGTTCGTGCCGCTGAAAAACTGAAAAAAAAAACAGCCTCCTGCTGTAAATATACTTAATTATTTGGTGTTTGTTGTATACGAATATTTTGTGTATCTGTGTAAAAATAAAACTGTGCTATATCAGTGAAACAACTAAAATGATGTATTATTGTAAGGTGGTGCTGCTTTTTTCTACGTTCTCCTGCATCTCTGCTCAAACTGTCCTACCTGAGGAGGATGAGTCCGAAACAGGTTAGATATACCGAACTGATCGATTAATTATGAAATTATGCAAAGAAGGATTTATTTAGGAGCCTTATAAATGGAGAGATTAAATGTCAGAATGCTAGTTTTACGTTTTCGCCGGGATCTTGGTGTTTGGTTGCGTGAAAGTTCTGTTTAGATTACAGCTGCTCAGAATCCGCTTTTGTACTTTGGAGACGTATTCATTCAAACTGAACTTTATATTCTGGGAGTTTATTCTGAGGGAAATATGGCTTAATAAGGCACTTTGTCTTAAATGCTCCCCTGTGGGTTTTCGCTTTTTTCTCTTGTCGATTTATTTTCAAAGCTCATACAGGATGTATGTTTTACTGGATATATTTTGAATGTTTTTAATTATTTTGCGTTATAGATATATATATTTTTTAATTCTAGTTAATTTTAATAAAGTACATGATAATATTGTTGCACAATTTATTTGTCCCTATTATTAATGGATTTCAAAATATTTAAAAAACCTGCGCCAGTTTTAAAAAATCTTATTTTAACATACGTCAAATGTGGCAATTTCTGAATAATTGTAACAGGTTCTCTCTTATATTATTTGCATAATTTGTAATTTCAGGTGAAGTATTATCAAATTCCATAGCTGATTTACTACATTTTTCTCTTATTATTTTATTTAAATTGAAACATCTGAAAATAATTATTACGACGTTGCCATTTACACTTGACACTGATAGTTTTGCAATCCATGGGAATCTAGTCGTTTAGTTCGATTACGGAATATTCATTTTGTACCATGTTATAGAATGAAAATACATACAAAATGCATAAGCAAGTGGTTCGATTCAAGATTCAACTCAAGAGTGAGAATTATTACATTCTATTATTAAAAATGATTTTGGAATTATTACATTCACTAATGGTCGTGGAGAAACGTATATTATTATAAAGGGAGGATGGAATATATTTTTGAATAGTTTGTAAGAATCGTGGACACGCACGAACAAAAATCATTTAATTGGAAATATAAAAAATTACCATGTCCGATACGTTTGGTTTTTACATATAGGAGATTGATGATAGTAAAATTGAAACGTAATATTTACATTTAGATTTAATCATACACTATATATATTTATTATAAACATTATAAATAATGTATATAAAATGCAATAAAATATTAATAAATAATGTGGGTATTATGGGTTATATAACTGTGGACATCCTCATTTGCAGTTGAAATGTTAGTTACTGGTATTACACTTTAAAACATTCATGGTTCTGCGTTATTCAAATTTACTAAAAATGTGAATGGAATAAATACACCTCCTTCACTTTTCATTTGTCAAATGTATTGTCTCGAAAAGTAGTTACGTCCGGAACCTAAACCGGCAAAGGAAGGTAGAAGATGGACCTTTGATACTGTTTTATTTTTTTAATTATTCAGATTGCTGTTTATGTAAAAGTATCAAACTCAGGTAGATAAAGTAAAATTCTATAAAAAATGTTGGACTTTTGTATCAAGTAATATCACAAATACAACAAACTTTAAAATAAAAATAGTTTACATAACGACCATTACTTTCTATGTGTAAAGTGATTCATTTTTCTAATGTTCTAATGTTTTGTAAAAAAATAGAAATTTATGTCAACTCGATATGAAACGATGCCTAAATTTTGCTGGTTTTGTTTCTAGATATAGTCTAGGTACGTTTTGTATGAAATCAAAAAATCTGTAGAAATCAGTGAAATCTATAAAATCGAGTCGCTTAAAATCATATGAAATCATGCGAAATCTTGTGAAATCATCAACAATCTGTGAAATCATCAAAATCGTGATATCCATGATATCGCATGAAATCTGTAAAATCTTACGAAATAATGGAAAATCTTATGAAATTAAATCAAATTAATGGTAATTAATATTAACCTCAGTTTTAAAAACCATTTGATAATTAATTCAATCGAGTTAGCTTATTGCTATATTGAATAAAAGTCTACTTCTAAATCTCAAACTGTATAATTAAATATTCCTGAGCTCAATATCTATTTATTGCATAAATTTTTACTCATAAAAATATGAAATACGTAAAAAAAGAAAACAGAATAAAACAAAAATCACATAATAACACACACACACACAACGTAAATATTTTAAAACTTTGGAGGTAGATACTTCTTATACGGCCTTAGTTAGTAGAAAACCTTGCAGATTTTCTGGAGAGTCTTGCCCAGGGATCAAATTATTTATTTAGAAATTGGAAATAGAATTTTAATTATTTCTTCGTTCATAGACATACATAGGTACTTAAGAAATTGAATTCGATAGAAGAAAATTATTTGTTAGCTTTGAACCAACTATAATAAAATACATATATTTTTAAATATTTTAAATAAAGCGTAATAAATTGAGCAACCAACTTCATTTGATATATCCGTATAAGTTTGGTACATCATCTGTTAGAACGCTTTAACTTACAAATTTGAATATTATGTTGATTTTGTGTGTTTTCTTTTTAATATTAAATCTTGTATAAATGTAAGTTTGTATTTATTTTTATGTGCCTTCTGGTATTAGAATATAGTTGTAACTGCCAATGTTATATGTTTAATGCAAATAAGTAGAACTGTTAAAATAATATGTTTTAAATATGTGCGGGAATTCAATAAAAACAAGAAAGTATTAAGTGTTATTTATTTTATTCTTGACTAAGATACCTTTCATAAGGTCGAATATTACAGGTAAATTTTAGCGTCAATTTACTTATACACTTGTAACTCAGGTTGCTTACAGATAGTGTACATTTAAACATCTATCTGTAATTCCACCATTGCCGTTGTTTCATATCTTGAAACATTCAGAAAAAAAAAACACAATATAACTAAGTATTCTGAGTATGTTTTAAGAATTCGTTTTGAACATTTGTTTAAATACTAGAAAATTCCATTATAAGAAAACAATCAAACTTAACATATGAAATTGTCCAGTTAGTGCAAAGCTCGATACTTTGAAATACTATTAAAATCGTCAAATTCAAATGGCACTTAAGGAAATCAAGTGGAATAAGTAAAGTCGACCAAATAATGCCCAATCACGAAATCAAGTGAAATCAGTACTCGAATCAGTAAAATCAAGTGCATCATGAATTCATGTAAAATCTGATTTCTTGGTTTAGGTGATTTCCATTAAAGTAATTAAAATTTGGAATCAGTGTACAAGATTTTTTAAAGTGTCATACCCCCCGCTTTGAATACATTTTACATATCTGAATTATTTTCATACCTTTGCTGGTGTATTTGAATGAACACTGAAGTAGAACGGTTAAACTTAACTATTTACACTCGGAAGACATAGTGAATCACGATTCCCTTTTGAAACTTGCAACGTCAGCACTTTTCCTGTAAAGAAGTAAAAATTGAAAAACGTAGAAAATCCCGTTAGCTTTAAATAAACTTCTGCCTCTTTGAATGCACAATGGACAGAAAACGCGAATAAAGTGTACAAAACCTTCCGAACTTTCTTCCCGTCCCTGAAAGCCTAAAGACATATATTTTCGGGGCAGATTTAAATGTAATAAAATCCAACACTCCTCATTATAATGACCTTTATAAATCTTTCCAAGTGGATTATTATGGGGGGGCTAAATACGTTCTTCTCAATAAAGTATATGTAACGTGCATTATAACTAAACAAATAAGAGAATTTTAGAGGTTTGGGATATATACATAAGGCATTCCTAAATCACGCTGTTTCCTTCTTAGGGTATACTTCCCATTGCCTTCATTTTTCATTCAAAACGTGTTTTGTAAACACTGCTCCTTTTAGAAACATGATTTTATTGGCGATAGAATAAATATATTCCAGTAAATAATTCAATAGAACCACAAAATATTGAATTGAGGTTTTTATAAGAATAATTTATGTGCATTATTGTTCGGTTTACTGGACCAGGCAATCAATACTTCAGGATACTGGTTGACTGAAAATTCTTCATTTTAATTACTATTCAGTGCCGTTGTAATGGCACAGTTAAAAAAACAAATTTTGATGATTTTAAACCATTTTGAAAAAAAAAAATTGGAATTTATATTAACTCAAATCAAAACTGCATTCGTATATCTTCAGGGATGAACTATGATAATTCCGAATATGAAAATCCTCAAGACGTTGTCAACGCTTTTGCTCAGTGTTTTTACTTCTTATATTACATCTACAGATCATGAGTCCAATCTTATACGTCACGTTAATAATAATCCAATTCCTTGAACTACTGTATTTACATAAAACAATATTATTAAATCGATAAGGAAGCGTTTATTATCAGAAATTGTGCTACAATCTTTTGCAAACTGCTCTCTAAAATATTCAATCTTCTTCAATCCCATACCTTTTCAGACCGATGGAAGCAGTCCCGTGCATGTCCAGTTTTTAAGAAAGGTACTAAAATTAATATTGAAAATAACAGGCCTATTGCAATTTTATGTAACTAAATATTTCAGGTAGTTATTGGTTCATAAACATTTGACCTTTCATCCAAATAACATGGATTCTTGAAAGGCAGATCCACCAGTGTCAAACCTCATCCAGTTTATTATCCAAACGTTGGACAAGATGGGTCAGATGGACGTCATCTTCATTGACTTCTTCAAAGCATTTGACAAGCTCGATCACTATTAGCTATTGTGTAAACTTGAAGCTTATGGTGCCAATATATCTTATTACATATATGCTACAATGATATTTCCCATTGTGTTCATTTCTACAGTACGGTGGTTACAAATTTGAGGTATTTAATCAAACATCCGGTGTACCACAAGGCTCCATACTGGGTCCATTGATTTTCTCTCACTTCATTAATGGTATCGCTCAAGATCTTAATGTTTACTTCTTTATAATATACTCTGATAACTTACAACATTATTTAAATATTAACTCGGAATCGGATTGTATACAACTGCAATGATGTGATTGTGACCGTTTTCCCTTAAATGCTTTCAAATATAATGTTATGTTGTTCTTGCATGAAAATAATCACATTCGTTTACATTAGATTTTAAATAACTATTTAGTTGATAATATATTAAGGACCTCGGAGTTATTTCGTAAGTTTTATGTTGGATGGGATTTACTCAGCAAGAGAGTTTTCATAAGGTTTACCGTTAAAAAGATTTGAGATGAGCAGCCTTATTACAACAATTATTCATTCTGTAACATTCTTTTACAAACTTGTTAACAATGGTATTGACTGTATTATGCTTACCTTAGTTATTACTGACATAATTCTTAGAGGTAACGTAATATATTGTCTCCCTTCCATGGAATATTTACTGATTATGGTAACATTTAAGATCTATTGGACGCTTTATATTATAAGAATTATTGTCGTTTTACTATAAATTTATGTTTTCATTTGATCGGTCAGTGGTCGCACGGTTTAAGGCGTCAGTACTTGAATCGAGGTGACTAGATTGGTATGGGTTCGCGTCCCGCTGCCGGTAGACCGTATACAAGCTATATTAGTGGAGAAGATTGGCACCCTCTCTGCGGGTATGGTAGGGTCGAAAAATGTTAGCTTGGATCAATGTGAAAGATTGATACCGGTTGATATTTGACTACCCCCCTGATTAATAAGGTTTTCCAGGTTTCCCTCATTTCTGCATTGAATAGTGGGTAGGACCTACCAACGTAAGTCGTTCCTGGGCGCAAATGCGGCCTGCTTAATAATAATATGCCGCCCCCTCTCCCGCACGTCTCCGCTTTTGGGCTAATCCCTGTGATTAGAATGAGGGGTAGATCGAGATATAATTATTATGTTATTTGTCCCATACATATAAAATTGTACTTTTTTGTATCATTTGTCCAATTTCTTTGTTTGTTGTTATTCAATATCACTTTGCTCATTCGTTTTAATTAATTTTATTGTTTTTGTTATGCTGCTGTTCTGTTTTTATTCATACTGTAATTTATCTCGATGAGCAAATTAAAAATATTAATTAATTAATACTGTTTAAAAAATCAGATTTCATTACGCTATAAATTTTTAACACACTTCTCGATGCTCTAAATATTCGAGCTACATCTTATACAAATCATACAGCTCTCTGTATCGCAGCTTGTACATTGTCAACATTTACTACCTCCTAGACGGCTCAAGATTAGAAACTTATTAGAGCAAAGCGTATAGTTAAGGCTCTATAAATAAAATTGAGCTCAGGCTGCTATTCAACACACAAGCTTTGACGCTTTGTGTAAAACGCCTTGAGGTACGATGATAGTTCTGAACTTCCTGAGTAGTTCGATGATGTAAATGAAATGAACATGAGGAATATATGAATAAATTAATAATGTTAAACTTGATAACAACTGTTGTAATTAGAAGGAAAACTTTAACGATAATTGTAAAAGTAACCCGTAAAAAGGAGTTTCTCTTAAAGGTTGACGTTTAATAGAAAAAAGAAAATCCATCGAATCATAGATGGATTTTTTTCAGTTAGCGTAAAGACACACTATTAGTTTATATTTACTGAAACTGAATTATTTCTTGTAACTTGAATTGTACCTTTTCGTTTCGTATGCATTTCGTCAAAAATATTAATAGAAACGAGGTTATTTGGGATTGTTTACAATTGCTAAATGACCTGGCAAGCACCAACACAGGTTGTGCTAGGTACCGGGACATGAGGAAATTGAAGAAAATGGAAAAGTAGGTGAACTTGCAATACAGGGATCTGCAACATATTTCTTAGGACCACAGCCAGTCGGTATTCCTTATAGTATTGTAAAGTGGGCTCTGGGAAAGTGGGTTCATAAAGGGAAATACTGACTTTCAAAACCAGGGCAAGATAATTGCTCAGCTCATTTGAACTGATGTCCCTAGGAGGTCCGTTTTTCACGAAATTGTTCATCCCTGAGATGTACATCTATGGCTCGCAAATGGACGTTTTGGAACTTGTAAGAATGTACCTACCAAAAGACGTTTTTGAATATTCAAAATTATTAATAATTTTTTATAAGAAATAAATAAATATACTCTACTAGTATATGCTATGTATATAAAAATGTTTTTGTTCTTTTGACAACATTATACTGATTACAATTTTAATAAACAATAGTTACACGTAATAATTAACAAATACTGACAATGTTTATACAAATTATACTACAACAAATACAATAATCAAAATAAGTATAAACATAATTAAAACAATAATTAACAGGAGGGTACATAAGAATATTGTAGAAATTCAAGAACAGTGTAAAAATAGTGATTTAATAAAAATTTTTAATATTATTATACTTACATTATTAGTTTCGTTATATTTCTGTGGTAATTTATTATACAATTTATATTTCCGTATATTTAGGATTTTTCATATACTTCATAATTTATGATTAGATACAAATAAGTCATATTGCTCACGTATGTGACTGTTATTACGGTTGGTTTTAACATATAGGTACAAGTATCTCAGGGGTAGTAAGTAGTTATATGTAAATGTTTAAAGTATGGCCTACATGAAGTGCGGTTATTTACTCCAACAATATTTCGTATGACTTTTTTGTAATTTGAACCCCCTTTCAGTAAAATAAGGTTACTCCCAAAAAAAACAATACTGTAAGAAATTCTTGAGTAGAACTGTGCATAGTAGAATAATAAGATACTCTTGTTTACGATATTTTTAGTCTATAAATTGCATAACATACATAAGAGAAAATTTTACACAGTTCTGATTTGTTTAATCCAACTTAGAGCATTGTCCATGTAAATTCCCAAGAATTTTGTAGCTGGCACTTGTTCCAATGATTTCCCGTTAACTCTAACAATATAATTCTTGTTACAATTTGTTGAAATTAGTGTAAAATGCACGAACACAGTTTTATCTCAATTCAGTAATAGTTTTTCTTTATTGAACCAAGAAACAAACAAATTGACGATATTCTGAGCATTCGCTATCAATAACGGTATATTGTTATTTAAAAAAGAATTATCATCTACGAACGTTACTAAGAGACTTCAAGTGACACATGGCAGATCGTTTATAAAAAGTGAAAACAGTAAAGGCCCTAAAATTGGTCCCTGGGGTACAAATAGCTTGTCTGAATGTGAAAAGTCAATACTAACCTACTGTGAGCGATTTTCCAAATATGAGTGAAGCCATTGGTCTAATTTTCGCCTGAACATAAAGTTCGACCTCGACATTTACATTCTAGTAGATACTAACCCCTAGCCGCAGCAGATATTACGTTGTACCCTTGAACACCATCACTTTGAACAGCGATATAACGATTACGAATTTTTTATCGTCCACTTGCGCCCATTTAAATTCAGCGTACAACTTCTCTCACCCCTAACAAGCAGAGGGTGTGTTTGAGAAGTCTTAATAAAGATAATGCATGGCGTACGTTAAAAACGGTTAATTCCAGGCATTATATGCCGCAAGCAACAATCCAACCCTTTTTATGTTGACTGCTACTGATTTATGCTGCCATTTCCCGCGAAACACTTGTTTTGTAATTCTAATGCGCCTCACAAGGGAAATTTACACAAAATTAAAATGCCATTAGAGGGGAATTTTGCAGAAAAAATATTGCCATCGTGGGTATGGGTGCCGCAAGAATAGCTAATAAAACAGTCTCATTTCATCTTCGGTGTTTATAATTGTTCTTTCAACACGTACATGTATATTTTATTGACAAAGTACAAATATTCTAAGGGAGGATAAAGAAAAAAACTAACCATACAGGGTGTTCTGCATATGAATTCAACACAGAGCAGGTGCATATAGAGGGTCTCTAAATATTGTAATTTATCCAATCATATATATACACACAAAGTTGCACACAGGCGGGGTTACAGGCCTTCAAAGAGGGGCAAAATGTTTCGAAAAAAAAATATCTGAATTACTTTAACTTGGAGAAACCAAATGGTACATGATTTAGGTTTATCATTGGTTTTCTTTGACTATGAGTTCAAGTAAATTGAAACACTACAAGGTGTTAATTGAGAGTGAGTCGCCCTTAAAATTATACTAAACTTTTCGTTCATTATTCTAATTTAAAAATAGTAATAATATCCCACGAAAAATTTATACCATTTTTTTACTTATTTTAATAGTGTTTATTGGAAGAAATCAAAAGTCAGTAGTAGACTTTGTTTATACAGTTGTTTGACAGTTAGAAATAAAACTATTTTATTTTTGATACTGTTTGCTGTTGAAAGTTAACATCTTACTTGTGCTAGGTTTCTTTGAAGATAAATGTAGAAGAAGTGTGGAAGAATATCATAGGAGATTTCCAAATCGAATGATTCCGCTTAAAGAAGCATTTCCTAATGTGGAAAGATGAGCTCAAGAGACAAGGAAGTTTTTCAATAATATCCGAGAACGTCCTAGTGTATTAAGGGTACAAGATGAAGAAAATATGCAAATAGTTGAAGATTAACCGCAAAGAAGTACTAAATGCTCATCTCGAGAAACTGTATTATCAGGAAATTCTCGACACCAAATCTTGCTACACCTGTATCACATTCAAAAATAGCTTCAAGATTTGGATCGACGAATGATCTTTTGCGAGCTCATCTTGCATCAGGATATTAATTTTCACAAGAAAGTTCTTTTCACTCATAAGGCTTGTTTCACTCGTAGAGGAATTACAAATGTTCACAACTTTCATGAATATTCCGCTGTAAACCCTTAAAATAACTTCTAGACATTTTCAACGAGAGTTTAAGATAAATGACCGATATTAATGAACGTTATTTTATTGAACCAGTTATTTTACCAAATCGATGAAATAGTGAGTTATTTGGAATCTCTGCAAAATAATGCCCCTGATTTAATCGAAGATTTACTGTTGCAATTTAGACTTGAGTTTTGGTCTATGCATGATGTGGCACCTCCTCATTTTAGTATCATTGCTAGAGACATCTTGAATTTTAGGTTTCCAAATAATTGGTTAGTGCGAGGAAATAGTTTTCCCCAAAATTGGCCACCATGTCAATAAATGTGATTAATTTCTTTGGAGAACATTAAAGGATTTTGTTTGTGGAAGGCAAACAATATTTTATTATTATCTTTTAGGTCTCCCTAAGCATGTGTTTAAAATTGTTGTACTTTGTGATATTTAACCCTACGCTACAGAAAACAATCAAGAATATTTATATAGATACATGTTTCAATAAAGCTATTTGTATGTCAATATTTCGACTGGCAAAAAACGTTAAAAATTGTTTATTTCTACTTTCTCTATTGCCTCTTTGAAGGAACGTATTTATTTCAGAAAAACCCTGTATATATAAAACTACAAGTTTGAATAGTGTTTATTATTTCTAAAATTAATTGCAATTGCAGCTTTAGTAACCATTATTTTAATTCAAATTCAAACGTAATTTGCTTGCTTATCAAGTTTTGGTTTAGTTGTTCTTAATTTCACTACCATAATATCCATTCCGCTTATGTACTGGGGCAAATTGTTACTAAAGTTTTCCCATATGAGAGCGTTGTTAAGTACTTGGTAAGTGGTTGCCGTAGGACGAATATCGATTATAACAGTGTAGATTATGTTGCCTCGACAGATTTCTTTTATTTTCAGTAATACAGTCATTTGATTACTGTTGCACATCTTTGCGGCGTATAGATAACTTTCTGAACGTCAAATGTTGTTCCAAGCAATAATAGTACTACAATGTTAACATTGTATTGTTTTTCTTTTGTAAGATCTAGAAGAATGCATGTGTTTTAGAAATATCAAAAATGCATGATTTTGAATGATGATTTTAATATTTTTGGAGCTGTTTCAACGTCAATAACCTCAAATGACCTGATGAAAAAATATTCTTTTATGATTAAACAGAGATGCTCGCTAATTTATACTTTCTGATAAATTTACAATACAGATAATAAATAATTTATTCTTGTTGAAGGATTTTATGATAGAAAAATGTCGCTTTATTGCTACTAAAGATATCAAAAGAGATATCCTTATAAAATTGTTGTTTATTTGATTTTTATTATTATATAACTATTTTTTAATTGTTTCCGACAGGCCTTTCAATATGTAAACATTCTTACAATGTTTTTGTGGCTTATGCTGTTTTATAAGATTGGTTTTGAAAACGTTTTTTTCTAATTTTGACATATAAAGAAACATCTTTGTTATCGAAACAAGTGCCGAAACGTTCTACTTTATGTAACTAGTTACATTATGTCACTCATTGCAAAAATTAAACAAAATACAACAGAAAAATATTGAAGTAACTTTTATTTAAGTCAGTAATTTTATAAATAACTTATTATTATTTAATTATTAATATTCACACCGCAGTTAGTGAAACTAATTCCAGAATCTTATTTGTTGAACTTGTAGTAATATTCCGTGATATGTTATTAGTATTACTCGGTTCTCCAAGGATATCACTGGAAATTTGTTTTTTTTATTTTCTATAGAATTTTCAACATATTCTTCTGCAATGGAATTTGATTTCCAGCCGCCGTGTTGTTTTATTTTTAAAATATTGGCCTCAGAATCTGCAAGTAAAATGGTCTTCTAAAACAGCGCCTCCTGAATAATGCACAATTCGGCAAATCAATTTTGATCAGTCATCTTTGGTAACTGACCAATTGTATTAATTCCTACTGGTTGTACACCACATTTACTATTTTTATACCTATCTAACAAAGATTCTATTGTGTTTTATATTTTCGAGTGTAGGTTTCTATACTTCCTGATAATGTCAACGAAGTTTAGTACTTCTATATCTTCCTGGGTCACGAATTACTCTAGTTTTTGTATTTGGAATATTTATTCGAAAATACGTCTCCTCATTTGTAACATCTTCAACACTTAGAAATGTTAATTCTGACTTCCGACATGCACCGGCTATTCCCACAGTCAACACAACCTAAAGCAAAAATGTGAATTAGTAAACTGACAACTAAATGAAGCAATTATTAGTTATATTAGCCATAAAAACTTATTGTCATCCACCTCCGTTGCTTTTGAAAAAACGTTTAATTTTTTAAAATGGTATCCATCGGACTGCCTTTCCAAAAATGCTATCAAACTATGTTTGTATGTTTTAATGTCTGTACCTCTTTTTTAAAGACAGCTCAGTTCTCAACATGGAGTACTCTGTGTCCATAGCGTGGAAGCCGTCAAATTCTTCTTACCTTGTGTTCACGCCATTTCTCAAATTTTTCATAAGCGAAGTCATATACCGCTTTAGATTTTTCAATATGAATGCAAATCACACATTTTTCATAATAAATAGTAATAGTAAAGATCAGCGCCACAGCATAGATCAGGGTCAAATGTCAAGCCAAATGACAAGAAAATTTAAACTGACACTGACCTACTAGGTAATTGTTATTTAAATTATATTTTTGTAAATGATCAGGATTAAAAACTTGTATTTCTCATTTTTCGTCAATATTAGAAAAAATCTTGTATATCATACGTTATGAAACTTGCACTCGTTATATAATAATAATATTCCCCTCATTCTAATCACAGGGATCAGCCCAGAAGTCGGAAACTTGTGCGGGAGAGGGGGCGGCATATTATTATTAAGCAGGCCGCATTTGCGCCCAGGAACGACTTATGTTGGTAGGCCCTAACCACTATTCAGTGCAGGAATGAGGGAAACCTGGAAAACCTCATTAATTAGGGGGGTAGTCAAATATCAACCGGTATCAATCTCTCATATTGACCCAAGCTAACATTATTCCACCCTACCATACCCGCAGAGATGGTGCCAATCTCTACACGAATATAGCTTATATACGGTCTACCGGCAGCTGGGCACGAACCAACTCCGATCTAGTCACCTCGATTCAAGTACTGACGCCTTAAACCGCGCGACCACTGACCGACCGTATGATATAAAATCATACTTTTCATAACTGATTACATAAATAGCTATTGTAGCTGTTATAAAATTATACATATTATTATTTATTATTGGGCCGTTATGTATTTCTAAGAGTATAAATGAATATATATAAAGTATGTAATTCTGCTGTATTTAACTGGAGTTTACTGTAATAAAGTATACAGTATGATACAGCACTTATATATAAAAAAATTAATATACAGTGGACTCTCACAAATACAATTTTGTAATCAAAAAGGGCAGTTCAAAAATTATTTAAAAATACACTTCTGCACGGCTCTGGAAACTGGTCGACTGTAAAACATGAAAAAGCAAAACATCCAATCGGCGACTGGATGTAAAATTGAAAGAAATTCCCAAGGAAAGAAATAAAAACATTTTTTATAACACCTATTTTATACTGCTAATTTAACGGATTTTACCGCTATTGCTATCAATTACTAATAGAATGAATTTGTGATTTTAATTAATAAAATAGATTAACATACCTGGTGTTACAACAACAAAATTTTGAGCCCGTTTCTGCACTTGCACACCCCGGTAAAAGTAGCTGGCACACGTTTACTGGGAAATTGTTCTGCTAAGGCGGTTTCACTTCACCAAATTTAAAACGATATCCCTCAACTCGAGTTGCTATACACGTAAGTCATTTTGGACACTTGAAAAACTAATGTAAATCACATCACAAAAAACGTTAATATTATAATTAATTGGATTTCATTATTCGGAATCGCCTGGCTAGATACTACATTAGCCCAGCGAAGAGTTGAAAGTCCTACAACTTTAATTTTTTTTTCTCAGAAACTACAAGAGTTTTACACATTTTTTTATGATATTAACTCCATTTTATGCGATCTAGGACTACTGCGCTAATATCATTCGTGTCTTGTAGGCGTCTTAGTCCAGTCATTTAAGGGAGTTCACTTATGAAAATTGAGATACCCAGCTATACACTCGTATAAACTTGTATTTTAACATCCTAAAACTATTCTCAAAATTCATATATGATGTGATGGTCGCCAACTTTTAAAATCGGGGTCAAAGTTTAACAAAATCGATTTTTTGCACATTTTTTGCAAATAACTCGTTTCCTATGAGATTTACGCTATTTGAATTTAATTCTCTACAATATTGATAATAAATACAAAGCGTAAAACCTATAGGAAACGAGATATTTGCAAAAAATGTACAGAAAATCTTTTTTTTTAACTTTGCCCCCTATTATTTAAGTTGCAGCCATCGAATCATATGTGAATTTTGAGAACAGTTTTAGAATGTCAAAATACAAGTTTATACCAGCTTGCAGCTGGGTATCTCAACTCTCCGAAATACTTGCCTAAATCTACCTAAAATGACTGGACTATCTCCCATGACTCATCAATGCTTGCTTATGATTCATTTCGCCCCAAACCGTAACTAAACGGTGCAAAATTCGTATATTATATTATTTTCTGGGCAAACTTGACAGTTGTATATCACGTATCCGGCTTGCTACCCCGGGCACGTTTTTGCGTATATTGTGCGTGCGTTTTATTGTGGCCTCGGATTTCACCTGGGACAAATCTGTTACGGTTATTTAGGTTTGATCAATAAGTCGTAAGCTTGACCCCGGAATATAAACCTAACCTGCTCCGGGAGTCCGCTCGCCGCGAAGTTATATTCACGCTCCAACCGACCACAATTACGGAAGGGCCGCCAACATTGAGGAAGTGCACAATTCTACGGTACGGTTCACTTAAAACCACTTACGATGGCCTCGCGAAAAAGTAAAGTGGCCCCTTTAAAGTGTACCTTTTCGCATTTAGACTGCACCGATGGAGAGGGAGTGCCGTTTTCGTGGCTTTTTGCGATTGTAACTTTCCTTAAGTGTTATTACAGGTGGTTGCCTATATAGGAACAACATTTTTTTATTATTTGCAATACCTTCAACTTTAAATAAGTACAAATATTTTAACCGGCAGTACAGTTCACTGGTGTAGAACATATAATTAATAGTTAGTTAAAAAAGTCAAATTTTAAATTAACTTCGTGACTTTTCAATAGAAAACTTGTTGAGAATCACTTATCCGACTCCGATATTAAGATTTTTAAGAGTCATGGTGGATGTGTATTCGACAGCGTTGCCGGCGTTACACTAATGTCTTGGAATAAGATTGAAGAAAGTTAATAACTAGAATTTTTAGACATGTCAAAGAATGATTGAAATATGTTTATTTATAAAAATATTAAAGGTCACCTCCTCCCTTTTGCCATTCCTATATATCACAAATAAAGTATGTCCATGTATCTAAGTACATGTAATTGAAAATATAAACTAGATTCACTACTCATTCATTTTTACTACATACCAACTGATTTATCACAACTCATCACTAATCACTGATTATCATTGTTTAACAAATATGCCTTAAGCTTGTCAACCTTTTCATTGTTAAAATATGCACCATATTTTACTTAATTATACTGTATTTTGCCCAAAAAAAAAAAAAGATTTATACGTTAGTGTCGCAACTCTTAAAACAGTTCCATCAAGCAATGGATTACTTAAAGAAACCATTAGCTTAGTTCGGTTTCAGAATATGCAAAAACATCTCATATTACATTTCATTTTACGTGTATTTGAAATTATCAAATCTCTTACCACAAACATTACATGTTTTGTTCTCACTTGCACCTTGCCTTTGCCACAGCTCATTCCTTTGCCCTGGACCACTGCACCAGTATCCAATATGACATCTTCGTCGACCTCGCTGACTATCAATCCTAGAAGATGGGCCTGGCGTGGGACATTTTGCCTACTGCCCGTGACATCTACCTGTTATCAGTGCCCACGATACCAGCTTCTTTTTTCATGAGATTGGCTTTGTTAAATATGTTGCTTTGCCTTCTCTTGATATTGAACGCATTTATTTTATTTAAACGAAACTACGAATTACGAAATTGTTCGCACTGACACGTTGTTTGAGGTTATGTGACAAAAATTAGCTCTAAGGTGTTTTATGAAAATCATAGTTTTTTGGTATTCTTCATAAAACAATTCGGGATAATTTATGTATCTTTCTATCAGCGTACAATGGTATTAACTTGGGAAATGTGGATAATTGTTTAAATAGTTGATTTTTTATCAGGTAGGTAATCTTTTATGCACATTTACGGATAATTTTTGGATTCATTGACCAAAGTAACTTCCTAAATACTTTAATTGGTGATATCTAACTTGCGGAAATTCATGTTTTAATCGTTTATGTAAAGTTAGAGTTAATATTATTGCGTAGGGTACTACCTACCCAATTTTACTTACAAATATAAATACTTAAAGTACAATCGTTTGCAATAATAGTGACACTCTTAACAATAGTCCTTAGTTGTTTCACTTACCAGTATTATTGCAAAAGCATGTAAATTTTATTGCACATTTGAAGATGGCAACTTACATTGACCATTAAAAATATTTCATCGGGACATCTCTGTGACAATTTCCTCTCTAGTCAATATTCATGACTTCTTTGGTTTGTAACCATCGTTTTTTCTTGTTAAGAATGTTGTTAATCTGGTAATGTCGAAGTAAAAGTGCCGTTGTATTTAACATGGAATAATATTACCATTTAATTTTCTCGGTAAAAGATTTCCTTTTGCTTTACTACCATCACTGTTGGAATTCATGTTTTATCAATTATATATGAAAAATCTGTCACTTTGCTGGAGGTTATTGGCGTACTAAATATAGCGTACATGGAAACCGCATTTGTTGATATTATTGCTATGCATTCCCTATTACGCCTCCTAGTTTTCTTCAAAAACTTTTTTATTTCCATTTCTTTGCCTAAAAACAAAAAAATGCAGGTCAAATGATTTCTCACGTAGATTCTGTAATTAATTTTTTTTGCTAGTATTTCTGAATCACCCTGTATATCGACTTATGTCTATATGAAGTATTTATCCAATTTTTTTGCCGTAGAATTACACCCTGAGATATATGCTCACAATTTCTAGGCACCCTCTATGCTAATTGACTTATTTCAGCAATATTTTTTAATCATTAGAAAAAAATTCATTTCGTTCCATCATTAGATGCACACACTGTATAATACTACAGACATTAGGAACAACTGGAGTAAATATAACACGTATTTAATTAAAGATTATTAGAGGAGCTTCTTACCAGACATTTAATTAGCTGATAATTATTTCTGAGCCTTGAGTTACTGACATCTAGATGATAATTCCGACCCACTTGGCAACAGGTAACAAATTCGTACGTAATTGCAACGCTACATCAGTTTTGGCGTTGCAGTGGCAACAGGGGTTTATTACACACTTGATCTCAATCCATGCATACATCTTCAGAGCTTACTAGTTAAGTAACTAATTAGAGGAAGCCGTATTATTTTCACTGGGAATCAAATGCCTCACTCCCACTACCTCGTTCCGTTTAGTTTGTTTACGTCTGATGCTATATTAATGTCCGGGTTGGATTAAGGAATTAGCGATGGAATAACTCGACTTGTAGCCCAAAATCTAGTTATTCGCGATTTGGAAAGAGATTTAATTAGTCCTGTGCGAAGTATTTAGAAACAAATAAATAAGCTGGGCTTTTTAGTGTTACTTTTTGTGCGTTTAGGCTTCTTTTACTGATCTGTTGTAAGTTATAACACTTACTTACCAACTAACAGTAACTGTCATCCAACGTTTGATAAAAATAGAATGGAAGTATGCTATAGTTATTGTATCTATTAATTGTCAAATTTTAATCACTAGCTTCATCGTTTGATAACATAGAAATCATAACAGATTCATTTATTTATTCACTTGTGAATTATGTCCTTTGGCACCTCCTTCAGCAAGTAAAGTTGCCGAAGACCTTCAATAATTGTACCCAGTGTACTCATGTGTTCAAACCTACAGGCTACATTGTGGTACATTTCTTGGCCTCAATTCCATCCTGTTTATGTTTATGTTTATGTACTTGTGTTCTTTAACAGACATTTTCTTAAGATGTGAACAATAAGACTATAATGATGAAGTTATCACACTTTTTGATTTTTCAGATTTACAAGCTATGATGATTTTGCAATTTACACCCCTTGCGTGCTTCTGGTTAGGTCATTCGCAGAAATTAATGTATTATTTCACATAAAATAACTTGAACATCTCCGGAATTACTTTACATAAAGCCGCTTGTACACAATCTGATAATATTGAATCTTGTTCCGCTACTTTCAGATACTTTTACTGTCAATCAACTCAAGACAAAAATATTGTATGTTGACATGAATCGCACCTGAATTTTACGAATAAACAATTAGTTGTTATAGTGTATCCAACATCTAATACACACAGATCACTCAGTTCATTTGTTCTAAATCTGGTATTAGATTGCGTTAGATATCAATAATCTGTCACAACTGAATAAAATATTCTATACGACACTTAATTTAAATGAATTTATTCACTAAAAGAAATTAGAATTATATGACATACTCGTACAAGTCATTATATAATTTAATTGTAAATGTTAATTTTCTTAATAATAGGTTTGTTTTAGCAGCAGTTGAAAACTGTTTGGAAACTATCAGAAATGACCGTCCAACTATTTATTGCGTCAAATTCAATGGTAACGGGTTCTCAACTTAACTGGTCGAATATTTCTGACAGTTTCCAAACCGTTTTCAACTACTGCAAAAACAAGCCTAATGTTGTTTGATACTGATTACAAAATTCCTTTGCATTCTCGAATGCAAAAGTAGCAGTTCACAATATAGCATCAAAAAACACTATTTTTGTTTGTAACATAAACAAAACTTTCCATCTAAACAACCATTAATGAACATATCGAATAACAGATGCCTGAGAATGGAACCCTGAGGATCTTCTGACGTAGCCACGTATTCAACCATACATTATTAACTGCGTACTGCTTTTATAAAAATAAGGTTTAGTAAACGTTATAAAGAATGTCATTATTAGAATCAGCAATGTATGACCAGTGGAATAATTGGTATGGTGACATGATTATTTACTAATATTTAAGAGGCATCATATAAATTTAAAACAGTGTAATTATGGCTTCATAATAAATCGAGAATTGCAGTACAAATGTGATTATTGGTATAATGTTCCATTTTTGAGAAAGTGAAAATACGATTCAATAATGTCAGTACGTTCGGTATAGATATTTCATTTTGCATTTTTTATATTACTAAAAATAGCCCAATAACTGCCTCTATTGCTATATTCATGTGGGTTCCGCTACATATTGCATTAATATGTAGTTATTTAATTATTTATTAATATAATTATATAACTGCTCATATAATGCATGTTATTATTTAATGATCATATCGATTGGTTGAATTTCACGGTACCATATTAAATTTTATTGCTAGAAAAACAATGCTTTTCATATTTTCGAATGTTTATTGAATTATGATAATAATTACCACAAAAAGCATATTAATGAAAACTGAATTAGTTTTCTATAATATATTAAATAGCCATTACATTGCGGAAGTAAAAGTCATATATTTCTATATTTGTCAGTGATATAATAGATGGATGTGTAGCTACTTATAAGTACAAGTAAAGAAGTTATTTTTTAGTAAATGTTACAACTTCTATTTTTTATTTTAGGTATTTATTATTTCGATATATTTATTTTCGAATTCTTGTCAACTTGATGTTAAGTACTTGTAAAAGTGCAATCATGAAAATAAATTAGTTAACAAATTCCATAGTATCTCATTCCTACAGGCAATACACAATACTGGTTTGCCCTTGCTGACAGCAGACTCCATTATCATGGTAAATGTGGAACCGGCGATGAACCGACAATAAGAAGGCTCAGCGTTTACCAAAGGGGACTGTGATGAAAATATCTGAAATTCTTAATGTTCCCCAAACTGTTATTAATTATTGATCTAGATAAATTTCCGTTATACTCGAAATTTAGAAAATGCACAAAGATCACCGAAGAAAATTGACGTATCTAAAGGAGAATGATACTGAAATTAGTTGAGATTATATTTAAAAGAAATGAAAGGTATAACGAATAAGGCCAGAGTTCACATAACTAGAGATAGTAGAGCGCGGAGTTTAACAGGATCGTAGTGAGTTTACGAATGAATATATTGATATGTTCACAGAAATATGTCGCAACATAGTACAATTACCAAATAGTAAGGTTCACTTGAGAATAAAATACCTATATAAATTAAGATAACACGTAGAAGTGACAACATTTACCCAACAGACCATAGTGTTAAGGTTTCCGTGGCATATTGGAAGTGTTGAAAATATATTATTACGTGCTTTTCTAAATTTTCTGTAGTAACACGTCGACGTTTATATAATATTAACTTTTGTATTAACAATGACTGCTCAACATCTACTGTAGACAACGGACAGTATGAGAAATTGTGCATATATATATTAATATGTTTGCTGGTAACTTCTAATATGTACCAGCTAAAACTTTACATATGTTTTCCAAAATGGTGTATCCTGAATTATTTTTGAAGGCACTGCATTTGGTCTTTATGGTACTGCTGCTGACTGAGCGTATATTATTGGCATATATATTTTTTACATCGTCCATTATGCCAAATTGTTCATTTATATAATAGTCTATGTGCTTCCAAGTTTCTACAAAGATAAACACACACACACATTATAATTATTGCTTGCCAATTTTATTGGCAAGCAATAATTATAATACACTCGTCCTCTATATTCCCGAGATAATGACAAATTTCAAAATTGTTCCACAACAGTTACATAATTTAATTCATATTAGTCAATAATAGTATAGATGATAAAATCTATTACAATCTCTTTTAACAATAACTTTAATAACCATTTAGTTATAGTTATAGTCCCTAAGATATGATATTCACAAAAGAAATAACGAATGAAATCCTATTACGGTTTCGCAGATGGTAAGGCACTTAACTGTCCTAAGGCTATGTGATGTCAATATTGATGAATCATCAGTCAGCAACCTAGACAAAACTTTTCAGTGGATTAATCAAGGTTTGCCCAGAACTGACAGATTGTAGACAGGACTAATATATTAAAAAAAGGTATGGAAATAGAAATGGGGCTCATAAAAATGTGGATGCTGTAATTTTAGACGAAATTGTAGGTAATTTAAGAACAAGTAGAATCCAAGTGGTAAGAAGCGACCGTAGTCCGTAAATTCCTGGGACAATTTATTGACAGGAATTGGTAAATTTGAAACAGCTTTATAAGCAATACTTACTAGATCGATATTAACATTTATTAATATTTAATAGTCGACTCCTACTGAATTGAGTGGTTTCAGTGTTTTACAAATTTATAAAACAATCATTTTCTTTCCAATAATTTTGATAATATTTGTAAGGACAACCCTGTATTCTCCATGAGTTCAGTGCAATAAATTCATAGCATAAACATTCCATATTATTATGACTAAGATTCTGAGGCTTCTATTTGAACTGAGCAAGAGTTCTTTTATTTACAACCAAGAACATTAAATTCTTTAATTAAATATCTCTCTAGACTTTTGAATTTTTATATTTCCAAGAAACTCGGCATAAAGTACTATTTACCCGAAACTAAGATTAATCAAAGATGCAGCCTTGATAAAAAAAGGATTTCCTATATTGGCGATAAAAGATTTTAATTTGAAACTTAATTACTATATTCATTAATTTAGTTTACCCCGCACCATACAAGACGATTCAGAACTTTTTCGAATGTACAGGACTGAAATCAAAAAAGGCAGATCGAAAATGATTTAAAAATACGATTCTGCCCGGTACTGAAAACTGGTCCACTGTAAAACCCGATTTTGCGCAAGGCAAAGCACGCAGTCGGCGACCGGCACGGTGGCAAAGTATAATAACAAATAAACGGACAAAAACCAAGGAAAGACAGAAATAAAATTTTATAACACATATTTTATCAGCAAATTCGACTATTTAATAAATTTAATAAAATTAATTTTTAGCTATAATTAATAAAATAATTTGACATACCTGACCTAACTGTTCAAAATTTTGTCCACCGACGTGTAAACACATTTGGATCTGTTTTACTCAATTTCTACAGACTAGCACACATGTTTCTGGCTCTTGTCCGTCGTTTTGAACTCGTAAGTGATTGACAGCAGCTATAATACATACGTAAGTCCAGATAGATCAATTCATGGTGTATTCATGGATTTGAGCAAAGCATTTGATTTGGTTGACCATACTATTCTTATAGAAAAGCTTAGTAAATATGGTTTCAGGGGCAAATTAGGCCAGTGGCTTCAGTCATATTTGGAAAATCGCTCGCAGTTGGTTGAGATTGACTGGTCACAATCAGATAAGCTACATATTTCGCGAGGTGTACCGCAGGGATCAATTGTAGGGCCTTTACTGTTTTTACTTTTTATAAACGTTCTGCCATGTGTCACTTCAAGTCTCTTAGTAATGTTCGCAGATGATAACTCTTTCTTAAATATAAATAACAATATATCTTTATTGATAGCGAATACTCAGAGTAACATGAATTTGTTTGTTTCTTGGTTTGAAAAAGAAAAATTGTTACTGAATCGAAACAAAACTGTGTTTATTCATTTTACACCATTGTCAACAAATTATGAGAGTTATCTACTTAGAGTTATTGGGAAGTCACTGGAGCAAGTGCCATATACAAAATTCTTGGGCATCTGCATGGACAATGCTCTAAGTTGGGTTAATCATGTCACAGAACTGTGTAAAAAGTTGTCTCCTGTATGTTATGCATTTTATAGACTAAAAAACATCGTAAACAAGAGTGTCTTATTACGTATCATACTACTATGCACAGTTCTACTCAAGAATTTCTTACGGTATTGTTTTTTGGGAGTCATCTTATTTTGCTGAAAGGGTGTTCAAATTACAAAAAAGAGCTATACGAAACATTGTTGGAGTGAATAGCCGCACTTCATGTAGGCCATACTTTAAAAATTTACAAATACTACCCCTAGCTTGTGTGTATTTAACTGAAATACTTGTAAATGTCAAATCCAACCGTAATAGTTTCATAAATAATAGTCATTATCATGATTATAACACACGTGGGCAAAATGATTTACTTGTACCTAATCATAACTTAGTACTATATGAAAAGAGTCCTAAATATACAGGAATAAAATTGTGTAATAAATTACCCCAAAACGATAAAGAAACTAATAATCTAAAATATTTCAAAAATAATATAAAACAATATGTTATTAAAACACTGGTTTTACACTGTTGATGAAATTTTACAATATTCTTTTTAAATGTACCCTTCTGTTAATTATTTTATTTTAATCTATGTAATTATTATATTGGTTGTAGTATTCTCTGTATGAACAATGTAAGTATTTGTTGATTATTAGGTGAAACTGTTGTTTACTAAAATCATTATAATGTAACCTGTTGACGACTCCTATACCTGTAAGTATTGGTCACATGGATAATAATAGTATATTATTCAACGAGCGTATAATGATGGGTATAATATCCATTATACGTGAGTAGAATACTATACTTTATCCACGACTACTAAATATTTTTGTTACACAGACTTACACAGAAGAAACTAACATCGCTAAACGTCAAAACTATGAATTGTCATTGAATTGTCAAATATTAATGCCATAATATAATATCATAGCTAAATGAAGGAAGCATCTGACAGTAGTGATTAATGGATATTATTAAGGTCGAGGAAACAGATGTATAATAGGTACATTATACAATAGTCGTGGATAATAGTATATTATGCAACGATCATGTAAACCATACGAAATTTGCCTTCGGCTCGTTTCGTATCCCGGTTAATGCTCGTGTATTAATAACCATTACATGAGAGTTGCATACGCTATTTTTTCTACATCCGATAAATAATCAAAAACCATAAATTTTATATTTTTATTGAACACAATTAAGTACGTACTGATTTTGACATCTAAAATAATTACATAGGAACCTTGGATAAACGTCAAATGCACAGCATGCTTGATAAAAAAATTATGGGTTTCTATTGATTAAAAATCTGTATCGTAATGAAAAATCTGTATCGTAATGGGTATCATTATGGGCATATAAGTGCATTGTTATAATACGGGTGTAGAAAAATATTATTATTATTATTTCTGAGAAACTTGACATACTGAACCCCATCCATTCGATTTGGTACAATTAAACAATCATCAACAATTTCTATCCAAATATTTAAAGAAAAGTGTTGCTGAAAATAATCCCATTGAATCGCGTGCTGATTTTCAAAATCCCAACAAGTATTATGAAAGCTGAGATTTTGAGCATTTTGTTGCAGCAACCATTCACAAAATCTAACTCGCACGGGATAATCACTTTATATTCATGGTTGAATACGCATACATGCAAATCAGCCTCATGTATGTTACGTCACACTGTTGATTGGGACATTTCTTGTTGTTGAGCGATTTGAATGTCCTGGAACTCCATTTCTTTCACAAATCGGTTGCAAATTTCCCGTGTCGCGTCCTCGTTGTAATATGGCGGTGAAAGTAGCTGCATTTGGCACACATCTACCGGAAAATCGTTCTACGTACAGACAAGAAGTTGCTAGCTCTGAGTTGCTATACCTACACGTAAACCATTTTTCATACTTGAAAAAACCAAGGTAAACACTATTCGAATAAAAAATTCAATATTTGGAATCACCTGGGACTACCGTAGCCCAGAGATACAATGGTTGAGAAAACTTCAATATTTTTTTTCGGAAATTATTTTATAAAATTTACATTTCCATTTTTCATGACGCATTTTTTAGGATAAGTTATGAAGCATCCTGTACCCTGTATAAATACAAATAAAACGGATGTCAAAAATTCTCACATTTTTTCCCGACACTAAGAGCAAATATCGGTTTTGTGTGTGTTCAATATTAAAATGCTAAATAGAACAAGCAATGTATAAAGAAATATACAACTACAACTGCGTTATTGATCGACAGTCCACATTTCTTGACCTATTGTTCTATTTCAGAATACTGACAGGTCTATTTGAAGGTAAGAGAAATGTGTTTGTTTAATATTTAAAATTGTAAGTGAATCGAGAAATGTTACAACTACAAAGGTAGCTTACAAGTGCTTCTCCGGCGAATGGCAGCTATGGGAATAGAAAAACTTAAGAAGCAGGTTTTAGGTGCCTAAAAATTCAATATTTACCTCGAACAGCCATTGCTGTTATTATTATGGCTGAAATATGGTAATATTATATTTCATATTTTGGAAAAATGGGAAAAGTTTTGTTTTCGGTGAAACTAAGGCCTGCTACGGTAAAGCAACTCATTTTGCTAATAATATAATAATGGTTGAATTTTTGCGATCTTATGATTGATATAAAATTCGATGTTTCTTTTTACTTTAAACCTAAAATTTCCTAAATCTTATTTTTTAACAAAGACATCTAATCTAGTACTAATTAGGTAATTATCTTCTATGAGCTTAGTTAAAATTGAAACATTATATTATTATTCTGTATGAAATGTTTTTTTCTATAGCTTCTGAAGCTGGAGTTCAAATATATTCATTCTGTTGTTATGGTCTACAAATATGTTTATATCAACCAACTTTAATAGTATGGTTGCTTCCCTTCTGTTCCCAAATGCCGCTTGTTCTACTCATTCAGACATTATTGTATCTGAATATACCATGTACTTGAGAAACAATAAGGTATAATCAACAATGTAGTGCGTCAAGCAAAAACCATTTATGAGCCAGAATATTTGAAGAAAAAATTACATCATTTGTGAGCAGCCTTTAGACGAAATTGATATATGTACCTACCAACAGAAATATTGAACAAGCCATCAAGGGGACACGGATAATGAAGTAATATCTATGAACAATCTAGGTATCTGCCATAAAATGTACTGATAATATACAGTCTTTTCGAAAAGTAATGAATAAATTCATTATTTTTGATATTGAGAAGTTTTCGAAAAAATCCACTGGCACGTCGATTTTGTTTTTTAAAAAGGCACTTTTTGACATCCGACCCATATTTGTGACGTCATCGTTGTTCGAGATATGACGTCATCGGCAATTTTTTTAAATAGCAGCCCCCAATTTTGACCATGCCATTTGAAAGAGCGTGTCATTCTACATACATCATGAAAAATTATGGTGTTACATGACAAACATTTCAAGAAAACAACGTTTGAAGATTTTAAAATTTAATTTTCACAATACTGTGCAGCTCCCCATTATGCAACACCGTGCTTATTTAGATGAGCTGTTCCCGAATTGTTGGATAGGGGAAGGGGACCTATTGAGTGGCCAGCCGGATGGCCTGATTTGACACCCCTAGATTATTTCTTGTGGGGATACTTAAGAAGCAAAGTATACGTTACTAGACCGGTCAATTTAGAAGATTTAAAAGCAAGAATTCGTCACGAGATACATCGTATACCTGCTGAAGTTATTGATGATGTCCAAAAAGGATTTATTAATCGTTTTGGCTACTGTCAGGCAGCCAACGGTGCACAATTTGAATATTTATTTTAGTCGATATTTACATTATCATTATCATTTTCAGTGTTGTGAAAATTAAATTTTAAAATCTTCAAACATTATTTTCTTGAAATTTTTGTTATGTAACACCATAATTTGTCATGATGTACGTATGTAGAATGACACGCTCTTTCAAGTGGCATGGTCAAAATTGGGGGTTGCTATTTAAAGAAATTGCCGATGACGTCATATTTCGAACAACGTTGACAATCGGTCAGTGGTCGCGCGGTTTAAGGCGTTAGTACTTGAATCGAGGTGACTAGACGGAGTTGGTTCGAGCCCAGCTGCCGGTAGACCGTATATAAGCTATATTCGTGGAGAGGATTGACACCCTCTCTGTGGGTATGGTAGGGTGGAATAATGTTAGCTTGGGTCAATGTGAGAGATTGATGCCGGTTGATATTTGACCACCCCCCTAATTAATGAGGTTTTCCAGGTTTTCCTCATTCCTGCACTGAATAGTGGTTAGGGCCTACCAACGTAAGTCGTTCCTGGGCGCAAATGCGGCCTGCTTAATAATAATATGCCGCCCCCTCTCCCGCACAAGTCTTCGACTTCTGGGCTAATCCCTGTGATTAGAATGAGGGATAGAGATATTATTATTATCACAAATGTGGATCGTATGTCAAAAAGTGCCTTTTTTAAAAACAAAATCGACGTGCCAGACGATTTTTATCGAAAACTTTTCAATTTAAAAAATAATGAACTTATTCGTTACTTTTCGAAAGCATTATAGATCACATTTTACAGAATACAATGTGAATTTTGCCTATAACAGATCAAGAAAGACAGACATCCTTTCCTGAGATCCTCTGCAAGAGTAGTTCAATGCTCTGGTAGATAGAAAATGATATCTTATCTACACTCGCCGCAATATAAAGGTTTCCAGTCTAAATCAAAATCATATTTTATTTAAATTATGACGGCTTGTCCGTCACACGTGTCTAGACAAAAATAAACATTTATTATAATAATTAATGACAAGTGTCCTACGTTTTGATGCCTTCCTAAATTCCTAAAAATAGTATACGTGTTACGTTGGAAATCTTTATGTTGTGACTGCACCAGAGAATGGATATATTGGACAAATAGAAAGGTACTTCAGCACAAAACTGCAGTAAGTGACATACGGAACATGTAGCAGCAAAAGTCAGTAGTTACGAAGCACCAGGATGATACAAGAAGGCATTAAATAGGCATAAATACTGCCACGATTCTGGTGAAAAGAAGATTTCGTCAAAAATTTGCAGAGGAAATAATAGATATCCAGAAAAATTAAAACAATTTCAACCGAGATGGAGAAATTTGGAAACAATTTATATTTAAATATCAAGGATTGGACTTAAACATATATATCATATTCCATATGTTCCAAATAGATTCAATTTCTGAGTTTCTTCTGAAAGAAAGATCGATATGACTCAAAACTAATTTGTAAATTGTTTAACTCAGTCATCAGTTACAGACAGTCGAGTACTTGGGAAAAATCACATAATTGCGTATATTGACAGTAGTAGCTTTCATATGTTGACTATATTTTACTAGTATTTTCATTCCAGTCGTTTTCACTGTTATTTAAAAACTTCGTGAACAAAAAATACCAATTTATAGCCCATGAAGTTTAAAGCCCTAAAGCTTTAAATCAACTGATGCTGAAAAATGCCTGTTATTTCTAAAATTAAGGGTACTTGGGATGTATATTTTAAGTTACACCACCTCACATAAATCTATTACCACCACATGGTGAAAATACTAAATATTATTTATTCAGGCAGATGCACTCGAGAATTATTGGTAAGTAGTAATTCTGTCTCCAATCCAAATGGACTTTTTTCTACCTTCTAATCACTACACGGAGAGAAAGCTATACTAATATCAAGATTAATACACTTATTCCAACGCTAGCTTGGTTTCACTATTCCTGAAGTTGTATAATAATACTTTATTGAAAAATTAACTTATTTTTGTATAATATGATTATATATTCTTCATATAAGAATAAAAATTACTTGATATCAAGAAAACTACTACACTTAATATGAGATAAGGTTATGTTTGTTTAAAGAATTGTTGCTATATTGTATTTCTACTCTACCTATCTTATACAGGGTGTTCTAAAAGCCCATCAGGAAACTGCGGGAGGTGATTCTACGGATTAAATTAATAGCAGTATGTAATGAAAATTTTTTTCGAATTCGAATTGTCAATTGTTTGCAAGTTACAGCTTGTCAAAGTAATTTTTTATTTAAATAATTTATTTAATTCAAGTTCAATTATTCTCTCATTTAGCACACTCACTAAGTAGATCAAGCCCTATTCGATCAGTCAAAGAAAAGTTTTATCATTCGCTGCTAGAGGGCACTTCACCTAAAACTCAGAATTAGTTTTATTCATAACTTATTTCATACTATTAATA
This sequence comes from Monochamus saltuarius, assembly GCA_025584915.1. Lineage (NCBI taxonomy): Eukaryota > Metazoa > Arthropoda > Insecta > Coleoptera > Cerambycidae > Monochamus > Monochamus saltuarius. The sequence continues at coordinate 12,978,774 of CM046722.1, forward strand.
AGGAATATATGGGTAGATATTGTGGGTGTAATTCAATGCAGGTTGGGGCTTTTGTCCACTGAGTAGTTAGTTGCACACAATATTGTTAATACCTGAAAATATATGGGAAAAAAAAATTATTTCATACTAGATATCACAGAAATTGAAACATTATTGAATGGAGAAACAATATCAAAGAAAATTATGTACTCTTTATTTAAGCCGATAAAAAATGTAACCGTTTAGCAGAAAATCGCTATTAAATTTTATTAAATATCATATTTTCAATAATTATTTCTGTAATTAGTCAAGTTGCCTTGCTTCAAATAAATGTCATTAGTAGTTTTGGTGTTACAAATTGTAATAAAATGGTTTAAAGCAGATATAAGTTCAATTTTTCACCACAATATTTTTTCCGGCTTTGTAATATCATGCGTAATACCATCTCTTGTAAAACCAGCTTCGTCAGTAAATTATTATTAAATGGATTATCCTCATCATATTTTCCACCGCGCTATTACAGAGCCGTAAACGACACATTGGATCTTCATGATAAAGTGCTTGAACCTTTTGCACATGAAATGGACGAACTAAAGAATGAGCAATACCCTCCTGAGCGACAATTCTTCTTGTACTTATAGCCGAATTTATTTGTACTGCATCTAGCACTCTCTCTGCAGTTCTTATGGTTCTTGGTCTTGCTGTGCCATAATTATCATTTTTTAAAAAACCTTGCTGCCCCTGACGTCTATGAATGCTAACGAATATTTGTGCATGTGGCAATCTTATATTAGGATAGGCGCTATATAATTTTGATAAAATTGTTCTCTCTGCATTACCATTTGCTTGTACATAATAAAAATGCATATCACGGTATTCAATATCTACTTGAGCATTGCTGAGCCATTTCTCAAATTATTCTGATGAAAAATCGAACTTATACCTGCTTTCGACAAGTGTCGTGTTAATATAATTTAGAAATATTATTATTTACTACACTATAGCCACATTTTAAATTTTACAGTATGACATTTATTACAAAATATAAATAATTTCAAGGCTGGCTTTTCAAGGACAAATAATCATATCTAACGATGCACAAAAAAAATACACCATGTAGGTGGAGGTTCTTATTAGCGTGGTACTAAAATATAATGCTGAAATAATTTCAAGGAAAAATGTGCTAGAGAACATGAAAATCGTGAATTTGTACCTTATCACTGTGTTATATACACCGTGAAAAATACTTGAAAAAAATTTAAGGAATAATAACTTATTCCATAATTAATAATGTTTTATTCATATTTTAACAAAATATTACTCTTTCAGTAAATCTTAAATTTAGTGTCATTTTAAAAAAGAAAACTGTTGAATTAAGTATAAGAATGCTTGGATGTCAAGAATTACTCCTGCACTATCTGTGTGAACAGCCAAGAACCCTTGTCGGACACACCACCAGACATAGACCGGTTTCGGTCTTGTTAGCCCTCATCAGTATGCCATAGGTGAGATGACCGACAATTGAACTGGCTGTTCCTTCATATGTATGTTCACATATAAATTGAGTGCAGGTGAAATATAAGTGGTCTGCTTACTTCCTGCTTGGCCTAAGCGGCTCGACTTACAAGAAGCGACCTAAATTGCAGCAGGTACTTAACGCAGACCTCTCGCCCAGTATCTGTGTGAACAGCCAAGAACCCTTGTCGGACACACCACCAGACATAGATACTGCAGGAGTAATTCAATGCCGGTCGGGGCACTAGTCCACGGAGTGGTTGTTTCCTGCAGTATCATTTACAGATTTAATGGCTCGTCGTCCAGGGCGAGAGGTCTGCGTTAAGTACCTGCTGCAATCTAGGTCGCTTCCTGTAAGTCGAGCCGCTTAGGCCGAGCAGGAAGTAAGTAGACCACTTATATCTCCTATCCTATCCTATCACCTATACTTTAGGTCGTTTTACGTGAGAATAATTTCACTAATTTGAAAATAAATACTCCGGTTTAATTAATTACAGAATAAATACTAGTATTTTCTATCTAAAAGAGCCCTTTGAAATGATGTTTCTGGTATCGAGATTTGCAAGGGTAAACGTAAAAGTTAGTTGCTGAAAGTGTTGAATCAACAAATAAGTTGGCAGCACTTATTTTGGCAACACAAATAAAATTGTGTCGATCTCAGCGTTTTAAATCTATTGGGAGTTCGCTGAGTTATGTGCGGTACCATACCTCTTCCACGGCGTCTGGGTAAAGTTTTGCATTCGATAGTCTTTTTTAGGGAATTCCGCCGTGCTGAATATCATACTTCGCACTATCCTCCTGTGTAACTTATTTTAACCTCAGCTGATTTGCAAGGAAATGGTATTTAGTATTATGGTTTATTCATTACAAGCTGTATTAACACATTTCTGGTAGTTTACTGGGATGAATTATTCATAGTATTTTAGCGACTTACAAGGATAATTCCTTCTTATATTTCTAGAAACATTAATGGAATCAATATTATCAGAAACAAATCTAGTTGAAATTTCCCAGCTGTTAAATAAAGCTTTGCATAAGGATTATCGTCCGCAGCATACAATCTCAAATGCTTCGAAAGAACGGAGCATAAAGATTAAATATTCAAATTTAATTGAATCTGTTGTAAGCTGACATGATAGACAGGGTTGTTAGAAGATAATATGGAAGAATATTTTAAATAAAAATTACTTGGACCACTTCTGAAAGGCCAGATGTAGGCAGAAAATTAATTTTAGATTGTGTCTTGATATCAACTGCAAATTTACTTGATGTAGATATCAAATAATGGCTTTTTTAATGAAATGATAACAATTGAACAGTCAAGGTCATGGATTGGAGCCCCACGTTGGGCGCCAAATGTCACATTTGAACAGTTGCCTCTACAGTGGAGAAACAAATTGTGAACAGTTTGCATATTGCATATTTGTACTAAAAAAAAAAATATTAAAAAGCCTCATATTCACATTTTGTAAAGAAAATTACTCGTTATTGTTGCCTTGGTTATTCGTTGTCAACGAACGATATTTGTAAAATAGTAAATAATACTAGAGAGTAATATACACACATATACACACATGCAAATATTATTGAAAAGAAGAACAAATAGAGAAAAAAATAGAGATGTAAATCTAACACTACAAAAAAAAATTAATTAAAAAAAAGATGTAGAAAACAGCAGATACGTACAATTCAAATTGAAACAGGTTATATATGGTAGCAAACTAGTTAAGTACATCAGAATCTAAATGTTCCATAGCAATCAGAACAAGTTGTTTCAAGCTACAGTCATAAATGTCACAAAACGAGTATATCTCATCAAAACTGTTAGACATGACATAAATTGGGGATTTAAGTAGTATATTGGTTCTTGCTGTTGCACAATGAAAAGTAAGATTATGTCTAGCACATAGTCTAGACACATGAAAATTTAGCTTACTCAACAATTCCGAGCAGTCAATTTGGATTCGTAATAATTTGTATAAAAAAGTAAGAGAAGCCAATTTACGCCTTAAATCCAAACTATCCAAACAAAATTCATTGTCCAGCAATTTATACGATACACTCTGCAACAGGTGTACCGTATAAATCCCATTATTTAGTCTTAGCAGCTAGCGATAGAATACCTAAGTCTTTAGTAGTATCACAACGGACAAGTCGAGGGACAAGTACTGTGTTATTAATGGAATATTCATACGAATATTCTATGTGTTTTCTTTTGAAGGAAATAAATTTGCATTTTGCAGTATTCAGAAACAAATCATTATTCTTACACCAAGCTTCTAACTGGTCAAGTCATCAGTAAAACGAGTGTGCGACAGTTAAGAAGATATAAAGGAGAATCAAAGCCGTTATATGGCAAAAATTGCTGTCTTTTAGATAAATAAGAGGACAGGAATATTTGAGATGAAATACCAAAACCGAAATTACCCAATTTATGTAGTAGAACGCAGCGATTAATTTGTTCCAAAGCTTTAGCAAAATCAGTATAAATTACTTAAACTAGAGAAAAATATACAATACAAAATATAATAGCATATAAACGGCACTTAGCTGTTTTTTATTGTAGTTTGCGGCATCATATGTTTTCAACACAAAATGAAAAACAGCAGTAACCTTTTCGTCCAATTGTTAACACTAATTCAATTTACTAACGTAATAATCAAACTTTTGTCCATTGTAGAAGCGACGGAGAGTGTAGATCTAAAAAATGGCTCGTTTATACTCGTCGCAATACAAAGGTTTCCAACTCGAATCAGTATCATATTTTGTTACAAAACTTGCAAGACAAACAAAAATTATTGATACGACATAACCATTAATGACTCTCTCATCAGCTCTTCTCATGTTAGGTTGGGAACTTCTTTGTTGTTGTATATTTCTCTATATAGTAAAGTGTTTAATCACAAATTAACTTCAAAATAATTTATTGGTAACCATAAGAAGTACAGATTTTTAATACAACGAGTGCCACCCTCTGTGTATTCAATTCGTACTAATTTTAAATAAATTAGTTGAAACTTTTCACATTTTGTAAAGTATGGATGCTTAACGTCCACTTAACTTTTCTAATTATAAAGTAAAAATTGCCCGCAAATTCTAATAGCGAGAAAGTTATGTCCCACTTCTGAAACTAGCCATTCTCTATCACGCGTAAATGTAATATGGTTCTAAGGGAAACAAATTTTAGATTAAAAATGTCAAGCCTCAAATATTGACTCTTTTGCCGCTTTAATCATACTAATTTAGGAGAGCAAACAGAGGCTTTAAAAATAATTAAAATTAAGCACAGAAGGGGTTGGGTAACCCCGGGGTTTTGTGGCCTGAATCTTTATGAAGTGAAACCAAAGCAATCTAGTAATGCTGAGGTAAAAAATGTGGACTCGAGAAACTTGGAACAGTAGTCTCAGGAGTAATGTGTAGCCAACAGAATTAATTATTTGTGGAGTTTTGCTGATACAGCGATACAGTGTGTATATATAGAGTTTCTTTCATATTAATGTTGTGCATACTAAAAAAAACATGTTTCAGCATTACCTATAAAATAGTTACTCTTTATACAAGACGATAAAATGTTATATTTTGCACGATCCAGCTTTTTTATTTCGCTTATCATGCTTATTTCTGCAACAGTCGCGCTTACTGGTTGTAAAGGCTAACAAAATGGTAAGTAATTATTCCAGTATACAACTGTCAAAATGGGCCTTTTTAATATTGCATTGATTTAGAACCAGTTTTCTAGAATTCAGTTTAAAATTTATGGATTTAGAAGAAAGATGTATTTTAAATATATTTATTGATGTTGAAATGAAATGTGCAGTTTGTACAATTACTTACAGAAATTGGAACAGTACGTTTTTTCGATTTCGATTTCGGTTTCAGTTATATTTCTATTTAAAGTAAAATTAGCTATCGAAGCCAGTGAAGTACAAGCTACAGTAGCATGGATTTCCATCTCCATGCCTTTTCAACCCAGCACATCCACACCTCAATTCGCTAGAAGAGTGGCAGTACGGTGAAACGAATGACCTATATAATTTGTAGGATTTTGTAGTTTTAAATACGCGGCTACTTTCGACAGCCACTGTCTAATTTTTCCTTTTCCCACTACCTGCTTGTAACACCTTCCCTGACGAGAATTCAAAAACATATGCGAAGATTTTGTGTTTGTTGGCCGCAAGTTGAAGTACTTGCGGTAAATTTCTAAATAATGAATATTTTCATCCTGTATGTTTGTAACAGCAAATGTTCACTGAATATTTGATTTTGTTTGCGGAATTTTTACAACTATATATGCTCCTTGATCGTCAATATCCTGAATGTGCATATTGTGTAGCTCTTCCCTTCTACATGCTTCTGATATCCCTAATATCAATGCTACCTAAAGTACAAAACGATATTTAGCACCTATACATGTAAAATCATTCAAATTTACCTTATGAATTAAATATCTGTCATCTGGTGCGTCAATTAGGAATCGGGACATGTCTGTCTTAGTAAACACACTGGCTGTAAGGAAAATTTGGATATATTATGCGAGTCATGAACAAAAGTTGTACTTTTTAACATTGAATACTCTGCCCATAAAGCTTTCTGGATGTTTTAAATTGTCGTTCCTTTGGACAAAGTACGCCACCATAACTTTCTCGGTAATATGTTATACGTATATTTAATTTTATTTTCATTTTTGCGATCGTGCAAGAAATAGCATAAGCATCACGAACGCTAAGGGTTATACCGTTCTTAAACAACATTGGAGACATTGTCTTTGAAAGGTAAATTACCTTTACCGTTCTTAATACTTAATATACTATTATCATCCACCGAAAAAGATTAACGCGCGATGACATCGCGATTGAATCTTCGGGAAACGATAATGGAATTTTATCGTTCCGTGTAAAACAATGTGGACGCGTTTAGTATGAATAAAAATTTAGAAATTATTTGAAGCGACTTTATATTACGGAAAATTTTGCATAGTGGGCATTGGTTTATATGTAATTCGAAAATGCAGCTTTCAAATTAATGATCATATTATTCAATTCTTGAAAATATCATACTGGTGAATGAAAATATAGATGTTTCAAGGTAAGAATGAATTGAGGAGTGGATGAGTTGCATAGATTAGGAGTTGAAAACTTTGACTATTGACAATCTCTATAACTTGTTTCTTTTGTTGACACTCTCGCTCTGTATTTCGAATAAGAATTTTGGAGACAGTGTCTTCAAGATTATAAGAAAATGCATCGCATTACGCCCTCAGAACGTGCTCAATAACAAATTATTCATCAACTATCGATAGAAGAAATTCACTGTTCAACCTGTGAGAACAAACACCATTTATAAAAATTCACAGATGATAGTTTTTAAAGCTGCCAACTGAAATATATACTGGACATTGCTTCCGTCATTCTGCAGCTACGATGGTTGCAAATTCTGATGCACTTGATGACACTAAAGCGGTTGGTTGGTTGGCAGTTTTCTTCCATAGCAGAAACATACATTGAGGAATCAGTGGACAACAAGATTGCTGTATCAAAATGTATAATTAACCACGTGGAACAGTACACATGGCGCCAACACATCCGTACACTCAACAGAGTAAAGAATTATTATTTCCATCTCATACATATTTCTGGGAATGTTAACTGTAATATTAATATTTGCATTTATAAATAATAGGAACTTTTAGCATCTCCTGGCAACAAACCTTGAACTGGTTGGAGATGGAAAGCCCTTCGATGATCTTGTTTGAGTGCTCTCACTATTTTTGATTGAGATGAATGGAGTTGCCGAGCTGCTCAGCGTGTGCTTAAAGTTCTATCGATATCAAAAAGATTAAGAATTCGCTGATTACTTCTTGGCGGTACATTACAATTATGATCATTGTAGCGGCGCAAGCCATATTCCGAAAATCGACTATGTACAATGTACAGCGTTGGAATTTCCATCACAGGAACCATAAACATAATGTATATAGGCATATTCAGCATTTGTAAATGTTCTTGGCATTTTTTCTTAACACTAAAAATGCTCTTTAAATAATACTTTTGACAATAATTTTCACAAACGTCAGTTTACACAAATCACTGGGTTTTGTTTTCATGGGTAACGTTAAATGAAATTTACGCGGCTGGTGCGCTACACTGTCACCAATTTCTTTGAATATCTCAGAAACAAGACCAAACGTCGAAAAAAAACAAGAGACAAAAACGTTTCGAAATTAATCATGTCAAAGTGGTGTGTAGATGTTTTATTGAAATTAATTATTTCTTTTGTAGTTTTGAAATAAAGTAAGAGGGGGGTAGCAAAATACACTACTTCTAAGAGGGGTAGGTACTTAAAACTTAAGAGGCTCATGTAAGATCATAAGGAATGTTTGTGTTCTGAATTTCACTTAAAGCGAATAAGTGGTTCAAAAGTTATGAGGGAAAAACGAGAAAAAAATTCCTACTTCAACGCCCTTTATCTCGGAAATGATGCGTTTTAGGAAATATGTTTATATCACAAATGAAAATTATTTTAACCTATTCTATCGATTCCTGAAGTTATCAAGATTAAACCTGAATCACCCTGTATACTTTACCTACGATTTTTAGTAGATGAAAGACAACTTTTACTTTAGTCATAGAAAAAACGTATTAAAGTCAAATTCACTTTCGACTTAAGACCATGAATACTTTAAAATGGTACGCTGGGTGGATCACAAAGAAGGGGAAGAGCTTCATTTGAGCATCTTCCAAGTTAATTCTGTTGTCTAAATAATATAATAAATGCGTTAGGCGATGAAACATTCCTCTCAACTCAAGTTAGTCCTTAAGACTTTGAAATCTTCCCTAATTTAAAGGGATCGATAAGTTAGACTTTGCTTTAAAATCATGCCGCTACTCACCGACTTCATCAGCTAAATAAATAGAGATGCAGTTTTATAGGCATTTATTTTCTATCGACGGTAGGAATTCTGTATCGTAAACCAGGATTACGGTGAAGAGTTACAAGTACAATTTTTGTTGAAGGCAGTTAAAGTAACATTCTAACATGCGTGGAATTTAACACGTTGACTGCGGGGAAGGTACAATGTATATTGTCTTTGACTGCGATACATATCCCCAGGGATATGTAACATAATATTTCCTATGTGCGGTACATATCCTTGGGGATATGTATGTGTTTTTACATTGGACCTTTTGTAAAATATAAAAAAAACAGAAGTAGTTTCAGAATTATACAAAATTTTAAAATATATACATTGAACTAATATTTGTTAAAGACGCAAGATATTTTTTAAAGGAAAAAAGTAGAAAAACTATATGCAAAAGTAACCCTTTATTTCATGGTAATTTTTATTATTATATGTACTACATATACATACATAAATATATAATATAGATATAAGTTAGTATATTAATAAATCAAGAGTAATGCTTATTAAAACATGGCAAACAAAAGGCGGAAGTATCTGGACAATCATTGCAAAATTAAATAATTTTCCGCTCTTTTTTATCAGCTTCACGACGATCGTTTTCTTCTAACAGCCTTTACAGGGTCTTCAACGCTTTCGACGTGGTCCTTCAGGCTTGACAAATGTATGAGATTTTTTTTGGAGTTTTTGATATATTATCCTCATTTTCCTGTTCATCAAGAACCAATTGATCTGCCAGTTGCCGTCTAAATTCAGTTATACCAAGTTTAGTAGATGAAACCATGTTATAAATGATCCAAGAATTTACGATTGTGGTCCCAAGAAGCAATTCAAACATGAGTTTTCTGGAAAAGTCTTTTCGCAGCAAGTGCTAACAGTTTCTTGGTACGTTCGGACATTATGAAACCACAAACAGAACTAATCTCCACATTGCTGCCGCCGCTACATTTTGCTTTCAAGTAAATTTTTTGTACTAATCTTATAAAAAAAATGAGCTAGACTTCTCCTACTTACGCCCTTCTTATGCATTCAATGTATATCTCTCTTACATATAGAATCGATACATAACCCCGGGGATATGTACCGCATATTAATAATAGTATATTAATTAGGTGCGGTACATATCCCCCGAGATATGTACATTTATAGCATAGCTAATGAATAAATCTTAAAAACCCAATCAAAAGCTATTTGTTTCACTGAAATCGGCCAAAAACTGCGTCTTCTATAGATTTTGCACGTAGCAAAAAAATGCAGTTTTCTGGTCTTAAATAATTTTTATAATGAATACATACCCCGGAGATATGTATCGCAGTCAACGTGTTAAAAACTTCAAATACTCAGGGTGACACGAAGATACCTATACAGCACTTGACCACAGGCTCTAACTTACTTTACTTAGCTTACTTATATTAAAATTGTTTCAATTATCCGCTAGAGTTCAAAGATTTACAACAAAAATTATATTTTTGAAATTTCTTGGAAATTTGCTAATGATTTTCAATATAATACTACAAAAGTATGTTTAATGTGACAACATATATATTATGTAATTGTATTTTTAGATCATTAGTGTTATATTAACGCAGATATATCTGTCGTGTAACTAAATGTATTTTGAATTTTTTTATCTCGTAAAATATGTTCGTCGAATGAGTAGTTTTGACAAAAAAAAGTAATTACCTGCAACTATATTTTTGGAGCGTCCTTGTACGGTATTTTATAAGTTTGCTAATGACAATTTGTTGTCAGTGTCTACAAAATTGATAATTATTATTAATTGAGGCGAGGAAATAGCAAAGACAGTGTCATTTTATCACAATTTGAGATTTTGCTTTACAAAATTTTATGTGCCACCAATAGTGAGAAAAAAATGTAAACAATTTTTAATTTCGAAACTTTACAAAAATGTATCAGGTGAAATTTTTTCTTTATAAAAACTAAGAAGTAAACGTTTTCATAAATGTGTATATTGATTCATGTCAAAATTATTTCTTCTTTCATAGCCTTCTTGGCAACAATATGGCACATTTACTCAATTAAAAAAAAATCGTCATTTACACAAAAAGTAACGTATAGGGAAGTGTATCCATATGATCGACAGAGAATAAATAAAATGTAAAGGCACTCAAAATAAAAACTATTTTGAGGGTTTGAAGTTAACAAAATTCAGAACTTGCTTTTTCAACACCTTGTATGAAATTAAGTAACTTCTAAGACATTGTTAGAAAGGTCAAGCATTTAACTATTCCTTATATAAAAATTAATTCTTCATCTTCCATAGCATCCCATTTAGATAATTTCAAGTAAATACCTCTAAAACGATAGGGATTAGATATAGGAAAGTCTTGATGAGTCTCATTGAAGTAACGATTCCAAAACTGAATACAAATTATATAATTCAATTTAAAATAACATAAGTTGGTGACGACTTTCAGTATAACCGGAAGTGACAGTTTCTTGAAAGTATTTTTTCATTGGAAATATCACTCGAGTGGACTCGAGCAAACGAGAAGTCAAATTTTCAGAAAAAAAATAAGCACTAGAGCCATGTAAACTTCTAACGGTCCATCGTCGTGAGTCAACCTGTATAACCGAGCGGAGTGGAGTAATCTCCACTAATTATTTTATAATGTTAAACCGTATACCAAAATTCAGAAAAATCTGTGAGCAAATTTTCAAGATTAAGAAAAACACATTTTTGGTAAAAAGCCCTTTAGCTAAGCAACCAGGTTGGTTTGAATGGATCTACTTTGAACCCAGAAGCCTATGTTATACGCCTATTTTTGGAGCACGCTGTATTTTGAAACGTTCGTATTTTCTAGTAAAAATAAACTCTATACTTGCTAAATTTAAGGACCTCTGTTAATGACCAGACATTAGAACTTTAGTTCGGTTTACGACTTCTACCAGTAAAGCTAAAGCGTACACAAAGCCATTATCTAAGAAGAGAGGACGAATGTGTGGTATTTTTTAAAGCACGTACTAAACTATAACAACGACCAAACTGTTTTTATTAGAATCTTTTGCTACATCCACAGTTTAGTTTCGTTTTAAATGTATTTTATGAAGTATCTAGTAATTTCCTGCACATGTGCGAATTGTTCCAAAATGGTCTTCAGTTTCCTAATATTTAAGGTATTAAATTGGAAGCAAAACTTGTAATTGTCTATGCTGAAAGACTTTAGAGAAACATAAAAATGATTGTATATAACTGACACAGTGCCAAAAGTAACTCGTGACTTGTGATGCTACCTATTTGCATGCAATGTGCATTTTACTATCAAAAGAAAGTAATATTTTTATCGAATTGTAGCACCTGACGGTACACATTGAATTTTCCTCGGTTTTAATTTACCATTTATTTTAAATTGGAAAGACAGGGCCATTTGTCTCAAACTCAATAATATAGGCCTACTGTAAGGATACAAATAATGGAAGTAAAATTTGGGATACGTGGTCATCAATTATATTTTTCTAAAATCATACCCAAATTTTGCTCTCTTTTTTCTAATGAACTTTTATGAGAGAAATTTTTCTGTATTACTTCCCGTTTAAAAGTAATAAGCAATATCGTCCTAAAGAGTATCAAAATAAATATCACCTAAAAATCACATTAGCGGTAGAAGGATCAAGGAGTCGTTGGAAAATAATTGAATGTTTGTTGTTTAAAGTGTATAAATGTCATTAAGAATAAATAAAAGGATTAAACTTAATAATTCTTTAATGCAGTTAAAACAAAAGGTGATGATAACAGTAACTTGTGGCGGCTCACATATTTATGTACACCCTGTATAAACTAACATATTTCTTTCTATACAATACATCATTAGTTCTGTACTCACATATTTCTGTACACTCTGTATAAACTATGATATTTCTTTCTGTATATAAATTCACTTCATATTTTTGATAGTTCTTTGTTTAAATTTGAACGTCTGTTTTTAATTGCCAAATGTACTACCTAGATTACGGAAATGACGTCAGTCAGTCACATTTTTGCAAGGAGTCAATAAACATCGACTCGACTACTGTAACAATGTGCTAATCAATCGTAAGCAATAATAAATAGTAGCACACAATACACTGTTCTTATTGAAATCACACTCCCCCACAAACTAAACCTAAAAAATGAGGCAAACGCCCTGATACTACTTACATATTACAATATATTCTCTATATGACCCCCTCTCATTTCAAGACACATATTCAATCTTCACCTGACTTCTTTGTGGGCTACATTTATTAACATTTCGCCATTTAACTCATTACAACCTAAGTCATATACCAAATTTGGTTTTTCCAAGTTAAATTAATTTAGAGATATTAATATTTTTCGAAATATTTGAGCCCACTTTCAAGACTGGTAAGTCCGCCTGTGTGCAACTTTGCGGAACACCTTGTATTTCAAAAACTACTTAACGGAACGTCAAATTTTCTGGGTTGACGTACTTACGTCATAAACGCTTCATAAAAATTAGGCCAATAGTGTCATGTAAGGTTTGACCAAATGACTTCGGTACACAAAAAGGAATAACATCTAACCTTTGACCTATACTTGCATAATTACATCACCAAAAGACGCCGTCGTCGCCTGTCTAACGCCACACCAAAATATTAATATCAGCACCTAACCTTGTTTAGACGCGAGCGTACAAAGAGGCAGAGTGACGTACAGGCAGGAAAACTTTTTATTGTGAAATAGCATTACGACTTCACATCAAAAGAACTAGATTTAAAAGTATGCGTACTTCATACGAGTGCCTGGCGAACGAGTCTCTTAATATAGCGTATATGGCGCAATGCTTTATATCTTCGTTATTCAAAACCATAGCACTTAAATGGGATGGCAAAGTGCGTCGGAAAATCACGTTGTTTGGAGGAAATTACGGTTGGTAACGGCAGAAACGTTTGTTCGAAAATGTATTTCATAACTTCGTAAAAAATGCAAACACGTAATACCAGCGTATGGAGTCGCGACAATTTCGTTACTTAGCACTTGTTACAGCAACATATGAATTCCGTAGGTATTATGTAAATAATAAAGAATGGAGGTCACTTGGTGACTTTGTGGTTTGGTAATATAATTTGTGGAATTTAACATGTGTTACAATGTAAATACGAGGAGTTTGCAACATAAAAATTTGTACTATTTTGTTTCAGTATAGTATTTTAAAATAAAATAAAACGTGAAAGGTACAATAACTCATTTTACAGAATGATTCAGAAACAATTTGAAAAAATTGGATAAGAAATACTCTAGTCTTTTTCAGTTAGTTTACTAGAAAAATTTACTAAAATTGTAATTCTTCCACCGGCAAGCTTGAACATTAATTAATAGAAAAGATGGCTGACAAAATAACGCAATTTATTGTCATCATGATAGATGCCAAGTGGTCATAGTGTGGTCCATATATTCAATATTCTTTGATTTTAACCATTTATTAATATCTGCTTTCCTTGATGCTGATGTCGGTAACTTTTCGACTCTTCTGCTATGATAACTTGCGTTATCCATCACAACAACTGCTGCTGGTTCTACATATGATAAAATAGATTCAAACCAATTTTCAAATAATTCACTGTTCATGGTAATCTCCCGTCCTACGTGATTCACATACATGCAAACCATTTTCTAAAAATCCCAAATCGCTTCCAATATGTATTATTATTAATCCTGTAGAAAATCCATCTAAAAATGCTTCTCTTTTACTTCGAACGTTACCATCCTGCCAAACTTTTGATACCGTATAACCTTTGTTTACCCATGTTTCATCCATGTAATATATCTTTTTGCCCGGTGCACGAAATTGTCTTAGTTTGTCTAAATATTCTCTTCGCCATACTACAATTTCATCTTTTTCAACGAGCATACTTTTACGATTTTGTTTTAAAAACCGAAAATTCATGTCATGCATGGTTCTTCTATGAACTTTGTCAAATAATTGAGGCATGTCCTCATCTTCAGCTATCGTAACTTGAATTTTTTTTACCGTCGGTATCTCATTTCTGTAGAAGAATCCATAAATTTTCTTACAAATGGCGTATTTCACGTCATCATCGACTTCTGTTTTTTCCTTCCGCGTATTTCTATTTTTTTCTTCTTTGGATTTACTTCCACACTCTTTTTTATAGCACGATATACACTAGAAACTGACACACTTGTGTTAGGGAACTACACATATCAACAGGTTTACTAACACTTACGTTAGAGTTTCACACTCGAATTCCTTCGTATACGTTTTTTATTATTATCAATAGTCCGTTACATAGGTTATGTCGATTAACAGACCTTTTACTAGAACTGGCACTTTGATCCATTTTTAACTGTTATTTGTTAACTCCACGGTTGCAATAATTTATTTTTATAATTTAATATAACTAAAAATAACACCCCGCGAATAACAGCAAATCCCCCAACGTACGCATATTCTAATGGCGTTCTAACCTCGACAAAGCCATGTACTAACGCTCACGGTTTACACACAGCAAAATTTTGTTTTCCACAGTTCAATAAACAGACATAGAGAATACATCGGGCTTCAGTTTGACTGAGTCTTTATCGTGGTGCCGTAAATGTGAATATAGTATCGTTGTGCATAGAAAGCGGCACAGTAATAATAAGGTAAATAATGTGTAATCTCTTATAAAAATATTATACGCTTAATAGTAATAGTGTTTTTGTATTATCTATTAGTGACTGTCCACAATTTCAACCGCTGACTATAACTGTGTTTATTATAATAGCAAGATCAAGATGCTTCAAATAAAGTTCTTGTAATACTAAGTGATGCAACCGCGTACATGTTATAAGCAGCACAGATTTTATCTCAAAAATATACAGAAATGGTACATTTCACGTATGCTGCTTATGATCTTAATCGAGTAGCTGGGAAAATCAGTTTTCCTTTAGTATAATTTTTATGTCAACTGTCAAAAGAGTGTTCATTAACACGCCTAGAAGAAGCGACGTTTTTAAGGAGGCTTTACCAGACATCCCTCTTCTTCTTGAATCAGTTATGACTAGATGGGGTACTTGGTTCAAAACCGTAGCGTATTATTGTGATACATATGATTTAATGTCTACTAAACAATCGGGAGTTTTTCGGGCGGTAGCTAACTAATTTTCTCCTAAGAAACGGAACAATTTTTGATACTTGCTTACGTAAATATTTTCGTTACTACTGATCATACATTTCTGCATTGAATATGTTCTCCATAAAAATGAAGAATTGAACACAGTAGATTTCTCTTGTAGGTAAATTAATAAAACATATATCTCCTGTTTTTTGTTCTCGTACCACAATTAAACTGGCTACAGCACAACTTGCTGCTTCCTGTAACTCAGGACGAGTAGCTTATTCATCTGATTGCATTTCCGCAAACGTATGGCAGACGCATTCAAATAAAATAAAAGTTTGAAAGCTATCTGACGGTCTGGGAACGGTCTCTATCTGAGAGGATTGGCACCTTCTCTGTGGGAAAAATATTGGCTTGGGTCAATGTGAGGAATTAATACCGGTCGACGTTTGACCACCCCCTAATTAATGAGGTTTTCCAGGTTTTTCTCATTCCTGAATGGTGATTAGGACCTACCAACGTCATTCCTGGACGTAAATACAACTTACTTAATAATAATATGCCACCCCTCTCCCGCACAAGTTTTGGACTTCTGGGCTAATTCTCAATATTAGAATGAGGAGTAGAGGGAATTTGTAAATAAATACATGCCGTTTGAACAAAACATGTTGTTTAAACCTCGGCCGAGAAATATTTTAAAGTTCTCTGAATTGCTGTTTACCAAACTTTCTTTCGGATGTTGTAGTAGTATTTCACGGCCTAGGTATACAAATAACTATCATAGGTATCATTATTTTCGAAAATCTATTAATTTAATATTTTATATATTTTTTGAGCAAAAATGATAAAAAACAAAAAAAAAAATAGCGGTAGAGCAAAATCTTTTAAAACAGATGATTTACAAAATGGGAAACGACCTTATTAAAAAACATATATGCGACAACGTAGTAAAATATGCGTCATCGCAATATAACATCGATTTTTAAATCATGTGTTATGGCAGAAAAACTTTCTCTGCCCTAATAAAATACCGAATTAATGCCGCATTTAACAAGAATTAATAAAACCTCGCGATTTAGCGGGATTCTAAAAATAGTTTCTTAGAAATGTTCAGATTTCTTCATGAAACTTTTATTTGCCGGCCGGTTTCTAGTCACGCAACATTTGTAGATTTTCACGTCGCTCATTACTCTGCATCAATTAATTTCCATATTAGGAACAATTTACTTGTTATTACGCCCTACATTGTAAACACCAGACCCTTTGCAAACATCTATTATATCTAAGTCTACAGAAATATGCGATTTTATAGTTGCCAGTTTCACTAATCCATTTGATTTTTAAACAACCCAAAATTATATTTCTAAATAAAACTTCAGCAAGCATGCAGCAAGTTCTCGTAAATAATATCACAATTTATTTTTATCCACAACTACATTATTTTGTTACTGAGAAATTAATAATTATTAGGTACATTTTTATTTGCACCAAAAGTAGTACCAATATTATATTAAATACGACCCTGGTACAGACACGTATGTTATGGAATATCAAACTACATCAATCAACAATGTTAGTAAACTATCAAACACACGGTAATATGGCATTATTCAAATTGATACCTGTGATTGGTAGGTGAGAGGAGTGGGAAATTGGTAGGATGCACAATAGTCTTTGGTTTATTTTTATTTTTCTAAGTCTATGGTATCAATACATTTCTTAGATTATTAGTAAATATTTCGAGAATAAAACCGTAAATAAATAAAATAAAATAATAATAAATTAATATATTCACCACATTAAATCTTCTATTGCGACTAAAAACCAACTAAAGTGATTATACAGGGTGTCCCAAAATTAGTGGGCTATATTTCTTCAGGGTGGGCTATCTCGAGAAATACTACTTTTTCTTCAAATAAACAGGATCAAAAATTCTTTCTAAGGAAGTTATAGCCACTTAGAGGTCACTCAGATGCTGATGCTCTAGTAAAATATGCTATTCTTTGTCATATTGATAAAACGCTAGATTATGTGCTCACATATCATACCTAGGTACACGTCGTAGTGAAACATTCTTCATGAAAACCCATAGACCCAATATATACCAAGTAACATTATAGTAACGAAAACTGGTACCCCAACTTCAGTTAAGTAACTATTACGTAATAATCACTACATCTACCACCATATAGCAAAAATAATTCAATTTTATGTTAGTGTAATTATTGTAAGTATGTAATCCTCACCATTGAAAGTTACTTCATGGGTTTGTAAATTTTGATATAAAAATACGTGAGATGTGTGATGTTGACATGAACTACATTGCAATTTTGAGGTTATAGTGAATTAAGGTAAAGTGGTGAAACAACTTTATTGTAGCGTTGCTCCCACCTTTAAGAGGGACAGTTGATTGGTTTGTTCGATTGGCCACTTGTTTGATGAATGTAACTTAAGAGTTAGATAATTTTAGTATCTGTCACTTTAAGTATACATTTTAGGTGTATCACTTCAAAATTCTATTTTCTAAATCAGACATGTTTACAGATGTATGTTTAAGGTCGCAATTTTATAATGGAAATTTAAAAATATTATTACTCATTAGTACTGCACGATGGCTATATGGCTATAGAAAAAGAACTGTTGCAAAGTCTTAGCGCCGATTCCCAATTTTATGAAGACTATAAATAAATTTGCGAATTTAAAAGACCGACGAATAGACTTGTTTTATAAGAAGTGAAAGTATTACAATTTTTTTGGTAAAAGTGGCTTTGTTTTGTATGTAAATAGATAAGTAGTAGAAAATTGGTTTTTATATTTTTTCATATTTTTTAGTGTTTTAAACACGTATTAACAATTTTTTAAATTATTAGGTGCTGAAACATATTTTTTCTATTATTTACATTGTAAATAAAAATCGGAGTTTTGATGTTATTTAGTTTTTTAATTTACGGTTCAGGATAGTAGGGCTATTGACGAATACCTCCATAATATAAAATGGTCAACGCGTCAAGGAATAGGTATTACCTCGGGGTGACGTATAAATTTATTCCCATTTAGGTAATATTTGGGTCTCACCTCTTGTAGCTACCACGAGCCGCCACTGTGTTGATATAGTTAGTTTTAATATTAAGAACATAAAAAATGTATTTTATCTTGATTATTGTTTTGTTTGTCCCTTTTCTGTTTTTTTTTTAAATATTAAGTATCTGAATTGTTTGTTTGTATCATTGTTTTTTATACCGAATAACTAATAATATTATGATTACTTGTTCGCTGTTCCCTTCTTCTAATTGGGATTAATCCTCAAGTTAATCCTGTTGTACAGTGAAACGATAAATATATCAATACATAAATAACTAAAATCAATATATGAAGGAACGCAGAGGTTCTGATAGCGTGTCAAATCTCACAGAGTTTAGATTGAGAAAACTAAGGAAAGGTCAAAGATTTCCAGCCAAGACTCGTAAGACTCTTTCATACTAAATTGGCGACGCGACGGTTACCTAGACCATCTAACCACAGTAATTTTTTTGGATATAAAAAATATTGAAAGCCGCCTTATCAGGACAGAAAAAGCTACTGTCTTATAGCTAGAGGTCCAGACTAATATAATAAGCTTCCAGTTTTAGAGCGAGATTATTGCGAATTCCTCATGGCGTCCGATAAAATTCGTTTTATATCAGGTTATACTTTACCAAACCAACAAGGAGCAAGTTATAAGCTAGATTTCCTCAAAGGGAAGTAGTTAAGGCCCTAAGTATCCAGCCTAACACAATTAATCGTTTATGGGCCGATAAAGTGAGACAAACGACGTGAGGGAGTAACGTGTATTTCTGCTGATGCAGAAAGAAACCGTCCGACCTCCTTTTTGCTGAAATATAATTTATTCAGACCGACAAGAACTGTTAACTGTCAGAATGAGCCAGAGAGTTTTTGTCCCAATGTCATATTCTGTCGGATGAAACATCTAGCTATAATATGAAGGGTTCAAGATGTGCATAACAATCAACTTTATATACCTACCGTTTTCAGCTTGTTACTCATATATCATCATATTGGCATGGTTTGAATCTATTGAAACTTAGTAATAATATTACATAATTCTGTGCAATCTGTCAGTATAGGATAACCAAATACTATTGGATTTTAAAATAAAGTCGACGTCGTTTTTTATTTAAAAACTTCTTCAGGACTAAAAACAATAATACATCTCATATCATCACCGACTGCGTGCTTTGCCTTGTGCAACGTTGCGTTTAGTGCATTTTTAAATCATTTTCGAACTGCATTTTTGAGTGCAGGTGAGATATAAGTGGTCTGCTTATTTCCTGCTCGGCCTAAGCGACTCGACTTACAGGAAGCGACCTACATTGCAGCAGGTACTTAACGCAGACCTCTCGCCCTGGGCGACGAGCCATTAAATCTGTAAATGTTACTGCAGGAAACAATTACTCCGCGGACTAATGCCCCGACCAGCATTGAATTACTCCTGCAGTATCTGTGTCAACAGCCAAGAATCCTTGTCGGGATATATCTCACCTGCACGCAATTTGTATGTGAACATACATATGAAGGAACAGCCAGTTCAATTGTCGGTCATCTCACCTATGGCATACTGATGAGGGCTAACGGCTAACAAGCCCGAAACCGGTCTATGTCTGGTGGTGTGTCCGACAAGGGCCCTTGGCTGTTCACACAGATACTGCAGAAGTAATTCAATGCCGGTCGGGGCATTAGTCCGCGGAGTAGTTGTTTCCTGCAGTATCATTTACAGATGCACTTTTTGATTTTTTTTATAAATTGTATTTGTAAGGGTCCTCTGTACATTCTATTTTTTTTTTTGTTTGGATAATTTCTAAATCACCTTGTATGTAGTAAGTAAACACTAAAGTGCACTATCAAAATTGAAGAAAATTTCTTGCCTCACTAGGACGCAGTTGAGATGTAACAGTACTAAGCCATAACATGGAAAGTTTCATTCAAAAAGTCTGCTAGGACTGCAGGAAAGCTGTGTAACATGTTGCCTAATCTACGGGCGTAATTAGAACATATTACTGCATATCCCCTGTTTATAATTTCTCCTGGGAAATATATGACGTAATCGTCACAAAACGGATCTCTATGTTTAGTTTGGTCTTGATGTTCACATTTTTGTGCTAACCCTAACACGTAGATCTGTACAGGATGTCTCAAATTTGATAGTAATGGTTACTGTGATACAAAAAAAAAAATAAATAAGATATGAGGTGTTAAATGGTATGAGATAAGCTCGATTTTCAATCGAAAGTATTATCTTTGAGATTTTGGGATTTGACAACGACTAATGATCAATGATCCAGCTAGAAATCTCTCTTTTTTCTAATAAACTTTTATTAGAAAACTTTTTTCTGTATTGCTTCCCCTTTAAAAGTTATGAACAATATCGCCCTACAGAGTCTTAAAAGAAATACCATACCTAACTAAAAATCACATTAGCGGTGGAAGGATTAAGTATTCCTTAAAAAATAATTGCATGTTTGTTGTTTAAAGTGCATAAATGTCATTCAAAGCAGTTAAAACAAAAGGCCATGATAACAGTAATTAAACTTTAAAATGAAGCACACGCCCTCATATTACTTACAATCTATTCTCTCCTTTCAAGACATATATCCAATATTTGTCTTACTTCTTTGTGGGCTGCGTCTATTAACATTTCACAGTTTAACTGATTACAAGCGTTTGTGATTTTTTCTTTCAAATGATTAATATCTCGCAAAGGTGTTTTGTAAACCTTATTTTTTAAAGCTCGCCATAACAAATCAAGGGATGTTAGATCTGGTGACTTTCCGGTTCACTGAATAGATCCATTACTCTCAATTGATTTTCCTGGGAAAGTGTTATCTACATATTGCTGCACAATCTTGGCTTTGTGGGGTGGCGCTCCATCATGCTGAAACCACAGGTTTCTCCATAGCTGCAAAGGCACATTCTCTAGAAGTGCAGAAAGTTCTTCTTGAAGAAATTTAGGTAACACACTGTTCAATGTATGTTCATAAAAATAACGGCCAATGAAATGCCAACCGATGATGCCGTAACATACATTCACTTCAAAATGTCATTGGTTTTGGTCTGAATTTACAATGTGGGGATTTCCAATAAACCAGTAGTGTTCGTTGCGCCTGTTTGACAAACCATTACTGAGAAATCGACTTTCCAACAACTACTTGATCCTTCCACCGCTAATGTGATTTCTAGGTGGTATTTCTTTTGAATTTTTTTAGGACGATATTGCTTATAACTTTCAAACGGTAATAGTAGATACATAGTAGCAAGTAATACAGAAAATTGTCTCCAATAAAAGGTTATTAGAAAAAAAGAGAGCTCTTTAACAGAAGAAAAATATTGGGTATGTTTTATAAAATAGTAAGAAAAGCCAATTTACGTCTAAAATCAAAACTATCAATTTCATTTGCCAACAATTTATATGATATACCTATTTCAGGGTAAATCCCATTAATTATATATATGCTAAACATTTTAAAAACTTTTTCTACATTCTCTCTATCACTATCTTATGGCAGGTATAATAAGGGTACCAAATTAAGGAACCATATCCAATTTTAGAACGAACATAAGAACAATACAAAAGTTTTAATGCTCTGATATTTGTAAATGATCTACAATTCCTAACAATGAAGCCATACTTAGTAGCTTCAGCCATCTTTAATATTATATGTTGATTAAAAGAAAACTTTCGATCAAAAAGAATACCTAGGTCTTTCCTAGTAGTATCGCAACGGACAAGTACTGAGTTGTTAATGGAATAATCATATAAATATTCTTCTATTGAAAGAAATAACTTTGCATTTTGCAGTATTTAGAAACAATTCATTATTGTTCCACCAAGCTTCTAACTGGTTCAAATCAGACCGTAGGTTCATGCAATTTTTATAACAATCATTATTAAGAAATAACTTTAAGTCATCGGCAAAAAGCAGTTTGCGACATTTAAGAACTTCACATAAATCATTCACAAATAGGAGAAAAAGTAACGGACCAAGGTTCGATCCCTGCGGTACTCCTGACGTTGACAGGTATAAAGGAGAAATAAAGCCTTTATATGCCACAAATTGCTCTCTTTTATGTAAGTAAGAGGGCAGGAATGGAATGAATATTATTAATAAAGGCATTAGTCGTTTCTGTCAAATCCCAAAGACGAAAATGGAGCTTACCTCAACCTCTTTAACATCAAGTACCTCAAATTTTATTTAATTTTTTTGTATCCTCACGGTAGGCCCATCCTATCAAGCTTGAAACACCCTGTATAATCATTTGCGTTAATAATGGCGGTTTGTAAAATAAGTTTTGCGATTTTTTTTAAACTGCTATCGTATTCGTAATGAAATTTACTTTCAACTTTTAACATTAGTTCTTAGTTGCTTCACTCCCCAATATAGATTTAATGAAGTTTCTACTCAGAACTTTCAAAAGTTCAAAAACTGTTTTGAGGGAGTGCCATTATTATTGCAAAAGTATGTACCTAGGTATTGCTGTAGGGTAAAATATTTCCACGAAATAAATAACGGCGGTACGAAATCACGAAATCGCATTTCTGCGTTTTTCTATTAAAATATACTTCATTACGATGTTTACGTCTCCTTAATGCCCACCAAAATGAATTTAAATGATAAATGGCGCTCTGATTCGCTGCCATAAAGGATATCCCAATGGAGCCCCAGCGGCGTCATCTGTATCTCCCTTGTTATATTATGTTATAAATGTACTAAAAAATGTAACCAAAAAATTGATTAAACTCATTAATTATACCGATATCGGTAAAAAGTGACACCGCGAAGATAAAGTGTGCACCTAGGCCGCAAATAAATAATCGAACAATTGATTTCGGCGATGTTGCCACATCGAAAAAAACGCCGGTTGGCTGCGCGCTTCCGCAAAGCTGCCATATATTAAAAATATGAAGGCGTGTATACGTCAATTTCTGTTTCAATATTAGATATATGGCTTAATATATTCCGAAAGAGATTGCCCCGATCCCAGTGCCATGTATCTGATCGGCTGTATATTAAAACCCAGTCGCCCTGTTATTAGCTGCAACATCTGTTTCGTCCGTTCCGATAACATGAATGGTTCCGTGACAGACACCAATTCACTCACCTAAAACAACACACACTCGCAGTCACGAAATGCCGTGGGTAGTTTGGCTGTAGCGCTACAAAGCCAGGGGCTCGCCGATACGGCTAGAATGGGGTGCTGGCAGCAAAGCATTAAAAACAGAAGGGGATGATTTATTGTAATTTCGTTGTATCCATTGATTAATAATGAGACGTATCGTTTGTTACAATTTACTGCTTTGTCACCAAATTAACTTAAAAAATGCATGACTTCTATATTTACGGTAAAACGAGGAGACCATCCTTTACAAAACAGGAATTATATTCTTTATTTAAACATATGAAAATATGCAAGTACACAAAACAAACTGCAGACTTTGGTAAAATTTAGAAAGAAAAACTTCTATCTACAAAACGTAATCATTAAAGAAAACTGTAATTCTAAATTGGCCCATCTATATTACCTGAGCTAGGTGAGAGGGACCACCAAGGGTAGGATAGTTTGTTGGAATTCTATTAATTTTTCTTCATTGCACTGGTATCAAACGCTTGACAAACTATATTATAGGATGTGCAGTAACCATCTTGAACATAATCAACACTTAATACAATATCCTTTTGTCTGGTTAGTCTTTATTACATCTAACATATCGTATGACTCATTCCGAAAAAAAGGAGTTGCATCTGGGTTCTTTTATGTTTTCTAATGGCTTGCCTTTCTCTGTGCTCTTCAGTTTTGTATCTTTAACTGCTTTCTTTTTACTCCTACCTCTTTCCTTTTTTCAAAATACACTGGTGAAGTTAAAATCTCTCCCAACTGGCTTTGTTTTTTCGTACATGTTGAGTTATTTGAGGTAACTATAGGTGGAATCTGATTTTTTTGTTTTCAATGACCTTCTTTGTGCTCTTCAGCTTTGTACCTTTCATAATTATGAAGAGTTGCTACTTTTCTGCATTTTTTGATACTCTCGGTTGACTATTTTCAATCCAGGAAACCTTCGACCATCCTTGCATTTTGCTGGTCTATTTCTCATAAAGTGGTAAGAAAGATAAACTAGACAACACGAAATAGAAGGTTGCAAACAGGTCTTTTTAGATGACATTCATTTATAAGTTTTTTAGGTCATGTGGATGACCATTTAAATTCGAAAATTTTGGTTAAATCTTATCGTAAACTGTTTTAACTGGCCATCAAGATATTCTTGGGAAAATTATGGGCGTCGCCGAAAATAATTTTGCTATATAGATAGATTCTGAAAATAATAATAAATTACACAACTGTAGCACTCACCAAGTGCATACCAATACCCAGTGCATACCTAACCAAATCGGACATTGTCCCTACGGTAACAATTTACGGTGGTGGTCTGTCTCTCTTATAGATCCATCTCTAGTATATGGTATGAAACATAATTATAATACATGCAATGTCAACATGGCATTTAAATGTAAGTATTGTTTATAAGTTATGAACAGACAAAGATGACTGTGTTCTACTTTTGACATTTAGGGCGACCTTAGGTAAGAGGTATAACAGATAATCAAGTGAGATTAGGAAATTGTTATATAGGGTGTTTCAGACACGAGTGGTTAAAAAAATATTTTTAACTTTCGGTTATTTATATCAAATGTAATATCCTATACGTTACTGCATTTTAGAAACGACATGAAATTTTGAGTTGAAAACATGTAGAATCTCCTAAACTTAAATCCAGCTGTTTCGGAATTATTTGACATTTTTAAAAAATGGCAATTTCGTTACATTTATGCATCGAATTTTTTATTCCTTTGTATAGACTATAAGAATTACAGGCAACAAATGTTATTCTCAAAATAAAATTATATTTTCCTTATTTGAAAATTTAAGTGATGTGGAAGAATTACTGCAAATATGTGAAATATTGTTAAATAATTTTTAATAAAGCAAATTATAACATTGCATTAAGGGAAAACTATAACTGGAGTAAATATTTAATATTTTTGTTTCAAATATATTGTATTCCTTTCTAGAGCAGTATTTAATTAGTTATATGAAGCGAGTCACAGAAAACAGGTTTCGAGCTTGTTAGCTCTCCTCAGTATGCCATAGGTGAAGCAACTTCTCCGATAGAAGCAACCTGAGTACACACGGTGCGGCACATAGCTACATCTTGTAGCCACATGCTGAATATCAATAATTTTAATTCGTACAAATCTATAAACGTACAATTGAAGTAAGAATTACCTATTCTATGTTTAATAATAACGATTTGCTGCTATCATGCTATGATACAGTGTAATAATGAAATCGAAATGTTACAGAAAATATAAAAAAAAGTGTAATGTACTCTACCAAAATTTCAAAACAAACAATTTTCAAACAAAATAAATATGTAGTCTCTTTCCTTTTGTCCCGTTTTCTGAATTATAAAAAGCAGTTTATGTGAAATGTTATTCTATCTACCTACCTATATTTATGCTCTGGATATCTAGATAACGAAATTTAAAAATCCTAAACTGATAAATTACAGCAGCTACAATTTCTGCACGCTATCTGTCGGAATAAGGCCCATATAAATCACAAGTATTGCTTTTTCATCTATTCTGGCGAGTAAAATGATCTTTTGTCTCAGAGGCGCAAACATGAACTTATTTAATTTTTTTTAGCAAAACAGTATAAAACAAATCATAAACAATAAAATATCATTATAGTTTACTTTATCGTCATAAATACTTCTGGAATTAGGCTGGAAAGCATTATTTGAAAGTTATTTTATTGATTTTGAGGAACTTTTTTCGAATTTCAGTTTCACATCTAATATTTTTTGTAATAGTGTTTTGTAGCGGTTTCGACAGTTAGTAAATTCATAGATTTTGAGGTACTCTTTTGATTGTACAAACTAGACCACCTCAATTATTTGACATTATCTCGTCAATATACAGAGTGTCCCATAATGCATCGAATTTTTATTTCTTTGTATAGACTATAAGAATTACAGGCAACAAATGTTATTCTCAAAAATAAAATTATATTTTCCTTATTTGAAAATTTAAGTGATGTGGAAGAATTACTGCAAATATGTGAAATATTGTTAAATAATTTTTAATAAAGCAAATTATAACATTGCATTAAGGGAAAACTATAACTGAGTAAATATTTAATATTTTTGTTTCAAATATATTGTATTTCTTTCTAGAGCAGTATTTAATTATTTATATGAAGCGAGTCACAGAAAACAGGTTTCGAGCTTGTTAGCTCTCCTCAGTATGCCATAGGTGAAGCAACTTCTCCGATAGAAGCAACCTGAGTACACACGGTGCGGCACATAGCTACATCTTGTAGCCACATGCTGAACTTGCAATAATTTTAATTCGTACAAATCTATAAACGTACAATTGAAGTAAGAATTACCTATTCTATGTTTAATAATAACGATTTGCTGCTATCATGCTATGATACAGTGTAATAATGAAATCGAAATGTTACAGAAAATATAAAAAAAAGTGTAATGTACTCCTACCAAAATTTCAAAACAAAAAATTTTCAAACAAAATAAATATGTAGTCTCTTTCCTTTTGTCCCGTTTTCTGGAATTATAAAAAGCAGTTTATGTGAAATGTTATTCTATCTACCTACCTACATTTATGCTCTGGATATCTAGATAACGAAATTTAAAAAAAAATCCCTAAACTGACAAATTACAGCAGCTACAATTTCTGCACGCTATCTGTCGGAATAAGGCCCATATAAATCACAAGTATTGCTTTTTTTCATCTATTCTGGCGAGTAAAATGATCTTTTGTCTCAGTGGCACAAACATGAACTTATTTAATTTTTTTTAGCAAAACAGTATAAAACAAATCATAAACAATAAAATATCATTATAGTTTACTTTATCGTCATAAATACTTCTGGAATTAGGCTGGAAAGCATTATTTGAAAGTTATTTTATTGATTTTGAGGAACTTTTTTCGAATTTCAGTTTCACATCTAATATTTTTTGTAATAGTGTTTTGTAGCGGTTTCGACAGTTAGTAAATTCATAGATTTTGAGGTACTCTTTTGATGTACAAACTAGACCACCTCAATTTTTTTGTATCGCGATTATCTCGTCAATATACAGGGTGTCCCATAATGATGTGTGCTCCTGTGAAGGGTGTGTTCCTTGGGTCATTATAGGGGGGTTCTTTCTATACAATTTTTCGATTTGAGCCCTCCCTGACGAGATAAGAGCTTCTAAAATATTGAAAACATTTCAGTTTTCATTTGTTATTCTCAAAAACAGTTAAACTTATAAATCTGAATATTGGTGAATACATTTAGCTAATTAAGTGGCATTGTTCAGTACGATTTTTATTATTACTGAATGTCTAGAAGGGTGGCAACCACCAACCTCTCTTGTTTTTTTTTTAATTAGAACTTTTTATTGTAACCGTTTCTCAATATGACAAAATTACAGTAAATAGAGCAAGCAGCTTACAACATTTTTCCCTCTTAGTATTTTTACATAGAGACACATGTGTTTTCTTTTAAAAAATAAAATACACATACTTACATATCCTCGGGTGTGTAATATGCAAGCAAAATAATATACAGATTTGGAAAGTGAGGAACTTGATGGTAAATTGTATTTTGCCGCTTGCGTGTATTTGTGTCATGCTACACGCATACTTCGACCACAGCATGTTTGCATCAAGCAGTGTTGCCAGGTGGGAAAAATTCAGTGCATGAGAATAATTTCAAAGAAACATGAGGGTTTGGAGAAAAAAGCATGAGATGGCTTAATTTATCAAAAAACACCTCTTGACACAGCTTAATTTTTAATTACTTTTGTAATGCCATTTTTATTTTATTAAAAAGCATTATGTTCTGCTATTTTATCGTAATATTACATTGTAAGTAGGTAGTGACGGGTACTTACTTAAAAGTTATTAACCACGTAACCTTTCTAATTTATTTTATTGTTAGGCCGGGCGAACGTTGAGGCGCAGTTGACATGACGCAGGGTGACTCACGGGTCGTAAAATCTGTTGTTTCCAGAAAATGTAGGTACCCTTACGGAATAGAGTTAAGAATCACTGCAATACAGCGTGAATACAGCACACATACCGCATATCCGTAGACTGTCATACCCGTTTATGCATTCATTGCTAATTATTAAGAGAGCAGTCTACAATAAAGGACATTTCAAATTGTCCAACGAGGCCGTCACGCCGATTAGGACAACACGTCGAGTGCAACTTACGTCGAGTACTTTTTGTACGAGTTGCATACAATATTTTTTCTACGTTCATGCATAAACCAAAAAATTATATTTAGATGACACTAAGTCTAGGAAAATGTGACGTCGCGTCGATTTGAACGTTTATGTTTGTCATGATGACAAAACGCTGTAGTAGAATGCAATAAACATTTTATTGCACTAGTGCAATAAAGAACCACTTTTTCCACTAAATATAGTTCAATATAGTTTTGTTTGTTTGCATGAACGTAGAAAAACATAATTTAAATAGAAATAAAAAGTGTTTCAAAAACAATAAGCCGAAGGGATGAAACTTTTTTTTCACAATCAGCTCTTAAATTGATAATGAAATTAATAGGACATACAGCAAGGGTAGATTCCAAAATAATGCGATGTAACCAAACTTACCTTCAAACGTTCAAAAGTTGATTGTTAAAAAGATGCAGGGTGTCAAAGTTACAGCTTTATTTTGTATATTTGTTAATAAGTTTTTAAAATTCGTAATATTTGCATACATTTTGAAGATCGGAGGTTGTTGGAGAGAGAAATTCAAATTTATTTCTAATTTTGATGTCACTAGTAGACAGCGTAATTTAGAGCAATTCTTTCAAATTGCAGACCTTTTGTGTGGCTTAGTGTATCCATCTCCTTAAACAATCGATTCTCCTACGGTTTTTATCTGAGAAAGGTATACTTTGTTGAAGTCGAAATAACCGTTTTCGAAATAATCCTATTTAAAGTATTCAGTGCACTGAGTTGTCCCAAAACGTTTTGTTTCAGGTAAAGGGTATTTTCCGCTGAAAATACAACATGTGACTTGAAAAACTTAATCAGAATTGTAGATCAATTATGGCTACGTGTAATATTCCAAGCCCACCAATTATGCAAGGTTAATTTCTACAAATCTGACCCTTTTACTTCTATATGCATTTGATTCCCTTCCAAAATCGGATCGTTTATTACAATTACTGTCTGAGATTAGTATAAATAAATCCTTCAGTGACGTTAGTGAAGGCTCGCTCAACAAGTGGGCATGGGGAGACACAATCGGGTTTCATCCCCTTTCTGCTTTTCCGTTAAATAGTAAATATAAAATCGATAAAGTCAGCAGAATGGCCCAGGTTTATTCAGACGAGGAACATACCCGGCAAATGCTACATATCCCAGATTTGTAAAGTAAGGCTTTGCCGGAATTATATTTGAACCTCGGGTAGAGCTTTGCAGGATCTAACACTTCTGGTCACCATGACAACAATAATAGTGTAACCCCTTATAATGGACGCACTAAGTTTTGAGAAGTATTACAAAGTCCATGCCACATCTGAACAGAAATATAAATATTGGTATTTAAGCTGAACTACCTGGTTAATTACTTAAAGTCTCCCTACTTCTCGTGACGAAATAATCTAATTTATGGTGGCTTTAAGTATTGTAATCTCCAAAAATAACACATTTAGAATAAAAGCGTATGTTGCGATCCTAAATGCAAAATGTTACCAATTATTTTCACATGCCAATAAGTACAAGCAAACAATTTTATATCTAAGTAGTATTCAGTAATTTGATTTATAGTGGTTTTGCTAGTTATTATGTGTGACCTCGGTAGCTGGTCGCAGCCAGGAGGCACAACTAGTACTAAGTTTATGCTCTAAGAATATATGCATATAAAGTTAAATATTAAAAATCTTATATTTTGTTACTAAAACTTTGTTGGATAAACCGCTTTTTATTGTTTTGTTCTGGCAGTAAAAATTGTAAATTGTATTCGGTTTGATTCGAGGTGTATTCTGGAGAGCTGAGAAAATTTGGTCCAAAACAGTTATATAAGACAAGCAAGCCGCATTCATACCATAGTATGTTTGAAAAATTTGAATATGAAAGATTGAAATGCCAAAATAAGAGAAATTAATTGTTGAATCTGCTGAGAGAAATTGGTATCAGATTTGTGGTCGGGGTGCAGTATTAGTGACAAAATAACGAACTGTGGAAATGGAAGAAAATGTAAAACAGTTAATGGAAATGAAGGAGATATAAAAAGTAGTCAATAATTAATGAAGAAACATTTGAAGAAGGAAAGGAAGAACAGTCAAGAATAATTATGACATAAAATTAACGGCAATTAGATTTAAATAAAAAATAGTTCACAAGTAATAAAGGATTAAAAATGAAGACCAGTTTGATGAAAATAATATAAAGTTGAAAGAGGTAATTACTTAATGACTTGGAAGAAACCATTGAAGAAGAAATTAGTCAACTGTTATTAAAAATTCAAGTAACTATAAATCGAAAGCAAATTATGTGACAACTACCTTTTACCGTCTTTCAGCGGAATCCAAATTAAAAAACTAAAAAGTTTAACTCTGATTGCACACCTTCAGGGTGTGTGTAATTGGGTTGCTGTAGCATTTTCAGCGATTCCCAAAGCATGCATAGGATGACGCTCTTACAAGGGGACAGTTGAAAATTGTGCTATTATTGCACAAAAAAACATTATATTCTTGTGTTATTTCACACTATTGACCTAGGCAATAAATATAAAAATAACAAAATCTCTTTTTTAATGGTAGATGGATAAAATTGGATATCTGACTGTAGTTTTCATGTCGAATCAACTTTTCTTAATAACGACTGTCGATATTATAACAAAATAACGGTACTCTTGAGCAAAATTTACATTTTTCGACATACCTCGTACACGACTGCAAAAAATTGAAATCTTGATTATTTCATTTTGGGTTTTAGGCCATGCAGAACTTTTTATGAAGAATAACTTTTTTTATAAAATCAATAATAAAAGAGTTCCCCATATGGTGCCAACTTAATTGGACACACTGTATATCATGCACTTGTCAATATGTATTGTTTGAAGTATAACCGCATTTTAGTGAACATGCAGTGCAATTTTACAACATTGTTACGCATTTTTAATAAAAATTATAGAATTTGGCAGATGCAATTCTACTGTATTATCTGGAGTTTGATGCAGTACAGTATGTATTTGGTATTTTTTGCAGTAATACATGGTAAGAACAATCATTTTTGTCAGTGATAAGTAATTTGCACACTTAAAATGTACAGAATTTTTCAAGATGCTACAACTTTCATTCATACAACTTAGTGAGAATATCAACTACTTTCTTTCAGTGTAGGTTCACACTTAAATTATTATTTTTTAATGTTTGTAGGAACAGATAAATTCATTTATATGCCAGTGTTGAGATGTTTTATATTATCCACGATAACGTTAATAACGTTAATTTCCAATGTGCCAGAAGTTTGCTTGTTGGCGAATGCTGCAATGATTTTAAATTTAAAGTTGCAACTGTACATCACAAGTAAACCAGACAGGCTAATACGCTTTACAGGCGTATCTGCTTGTTAATTACAAACAAGCTGCTATTTCAGGAATTTTTCATTTTGATGTACAATCAGCACAGTTTTCGGGGGCAAAAAACCGGGTAATATGCATGTTTCAATTTTTTGCTGCATGTACAAGCAGCTAGTCGATGCATCCCGCAAAAATAGCGAGACCCGAGCATCATGCGCCGGATAATTGGCCAAATTGAAAAGAACGGGCACCAGTGACGGCCTGACAAAGTAACGTACATTATAACAGGACCGGTCACATGTCCCGTACACAGAACATTTCAACTAAATTGGCGACACGCGGCGCGACATTTTTAATTTAATTTTATTAGCGAGGTTTGGGCAACGAACCGAGCCACACGAACTGGATGCCCGCTTTATTGTTTCTGGAAAACCTATACCAAACAGCCATGGTTAGTCGCCAGCGGTGTCATCAGACATATACCGGTTTTAAGCTTGCTGGTTGAGGCTATTGACAAATCTAATCTGCACCTAGTAGTCACTGGCTACTCAATGCTGGGTCCTTCTAGATCTAAGCCATGTAGGGTAACACTTGTTTTTATTTTAAATTTTTCTCGAAACAGCTACTTATAAAATTATATTTTACTGGAATATTTCCTGCTTTCCTAGTTTGCTATTAGTGAAATAAAATTTGTTTGTCTCTTACGACAGCCTACTAAAAATAAATTGCAAAATAGTTCAGATATTGATGTTATCGTATTTTGCATAGTTCTTAAAAACTATTTTTTGTTTTCTCAAAACCTAAGAACATTAAATTTTTGCTAGAGGCAAGAAAGTACCTGGATAAACAAAATTACCTTAGAATTTCGATTAAAAAATTAAATAGAAGAAAAGAAGAAGATATAAGAAATATTATGTCAATAAATTATCATTTTATAAGCATTATGTTTGCCAAAATTTGAGTGTTTGTATACAACACTATTTGTAAAAATATTAAAAAACGTAATTTCACTCTCATCCCTTAAGATCGTCGTACTTCTTCCCATAAAATGATCAAATTTATGGTGTTTTTTAGGTACAGATATCTCGAAAAATAAAACAAGTAAAGCAAAAGTAATATCAAAAATATAATTCTTGATGTTTTGTTTAAAGTTGCAACTGTACATCACAAGTAAATCAGACAGGCTAATACGCTTTACATGCGTATCCGCTTGTTAATTATAAACAAGCTGCTATGTCAGGAATTTTTCATTTTGATGTACAATCAGCACAGTTTTCGGGGGCAAAAAACCGGGTAATATGCATGTTTCAATTTTTTGCTGCCTGTACAAGCAGCTAGTCGATGCATCCCGCAAAAATAGCGAGACCCGAGCATCATGCGCCGGATAATTGGCCAAATTGAAAAGAACGGGCACCAGTGACGGCCTGACAAAGAAACGTACATTATAACAGCACCGGTCACATGTCCCGTACACGGCTAGAACATTTCAACTAAATTGGCGACACGCGGCGCGACATTTTTAATTTAATTTTATTAGCGAGGTTTGGGCGACGAACCGAGCCACACAAACTGCGCGCCCGCTTCCCGAAATAACAGATTGCCCCTCGCTTATTAACTATCGGGCTCATATATTTTATTTCCGGCGCGATATTAACTAAATGGCACTATACACTCGAGGTGCCGCCATTACAGATAGCCAATATTTTATATCTAACGCGATTTATTTCTTTCTTTGCTGGGAATAGTTCACATAAAACTATCCCAACAACCGCTCCTTACGTGGCGGAGTCGGTTTCGTTCTGTTCCGTCGGATTCCGAAATGGAAGACTGTAAATTTCCCGCCGCGATGTGGGATATTGCTCCTTTTGTGTTTTGTTTCCTTTTTAAACTGAAACACGCTTTAATTCCCGTTCTTAGATAAAATTATTTATCGTCGGTCGACCGTTATAATTCTGCAGGGAAATATACCCAAGACTGTATTATTGTTCAGCGTTTTTCAGGAAATTAAATTGCTTTTCTTTACTGAAGGTCACCAAGAATAGAAGGCATTGCAATATTCCACTGATTAAATTGTATTGGGTTGCCTATAATGCTTACACAGATATCCAGAATGATGATATAGGTTATAGAATAGTATACAAACTATATTTTTGTGTAAGCCTCTCGAAATTAACCAATTTTGATGTTTTTGATGTTGATTAGAATTTCCAAATGACACTCTCTTAGGCACTGGTGCCTAAAAGTAAAAACGAAACATTAGAAACAATGACATTTATGTTAGGTTTGTTCCAAATGCATAGACAATCGTACAGTGTACGGTTTCTAGTCTGTGCAATAGCAAACAACTGTTTCTCATTAAAAATTATCATTCATTGTACGATCTCGTTAGCGTTCCAAATATCTTTGGGACGAGCATTGAACCGTACCACGGCGATAATATCAGTACATAGTCATGTGTAGGAACTACTTGTGAACTGTTTGTATAAACATGCGCAATGAGTAATCTCGTTTAGATTTGACATTAAAGCTGTCCAATTTTGTCGTTTTTTTATTGATAAATAGTAAATTGAATTTTAAAATGTCCATCTATGAGTCTAGTTTTTAATTTTAAATAGTAAGTTGCATACGAGGTTGTTTACAACTTCAAAGTTAAATTCAAATGTAGCTGGTTATATTATGTTTGTCCCCACTCATTTTTCGGTCAAGTAAACGTTCCAAACATTCGCAATTTCCATGCACGGTACCAAAAAAAAATAAATGTTAAAGGTATAATTACGTAAATTGTTAAAGTGAATACTAGAGACAGCCAGCTTCTCTTCTCTAACAACAATGCAAGTACTAATAGTCAGAATTAATAATTTGCTAATAGTGGTAATACTGCTAGCTTCTGCTTCTGTGTGAACTTCTTTTAATGTCTTATTTGATCTTTTGCTATATCGTTTTTCTGTTCAACGGAATTTTCGAGGGTTATCCTCGGCAACTGAACAGAATCTGACAACATTGTTGCAGAAGTGCGCCGGAAGCAATAGCCAGTGTATTCATTGGCGTTGGAGACTTCAAAGAATTCCGTTATATTTTTGGCATACCTCCAATAGGCAATTTGCATGAAATTTTTAAATACTTAAAAATATTGTTATTTTATTATATATTAAGTACTTAACAAGAATATCTAGTTAATTCTGTAAAATTGTTCTTATATTTTCCATAATTAATTATTTTATATAGCAATTTTTTCAAATATAATCATGGGTTCGGCAACAACATTTTGATTGGTCCACGTCACAGTATATGGAAACGTCCATGGTGACACATGTCAAATTGTCAAATTGTCAAATCGACGTAGTTTAGTTAAGTCGGTTAGCAAATTTGTTGCGTAACTGGTTAGCGTCTAACCCTGGACGAACTTTGTGGTGTTTGTGTGGTGCTCAGCATTGATTATAACATAAGTTTTGGATTGCCAAAGGGGATGGAACTGATAAAATACAAATTTTGAAGTATTCTGTGGTACCAAAGTGCAAAAACACTACGGTAACCAACCCGGAAAAAATAATCTCCTCGGTTCCTAAACATTAGAAAATGCGTAAGAAATGGTGCATTTCAATGAACAGAGACGAAAAATGCAACACTATCGAACACAACGGCGTTATATTGTTGCGAGGATCATTTCACCGTAAGTCATTTTTCACTTTATTAAGAGATTATAAAGATGATGTGTGTTTTAAAATTAACAGTTGGAAAAAGATATGGATAGTTATTGGCAGCACAAATTAAATGGGAATGTACAAAGACTACAACTAAGAAAAAGTGTAATACCCCATCATTTTAACTGTCAGCGGAAAATGGTACCTGAGCAACAAAGTGATGCAAAACGCAGACGTCTTGAAATTTTTCACCATAAAATTTGGATTTTCTCCCAGAAACGAAAACATTGACAATGAGTCAATTTTGAGCAGGTTATCTGTTTGTCCATTAACAAATCCACTCTCTGTTGCCATTATTTACTATAATTATATGGATATTATACACAATGCACACCAACAAAACAAGTAATAATTTGACTTTGACAGTTCGATTTTGACATTCATGTCACGCATATAAAACAACATGACATATTCATATACTGTGACGTCACATAACCGCCATTTGTATTTCTCGCGTTTTTGTGGTTGGGAAAGACATAATAAATCTATTAATTCATTACCGCTTTATTTTTGCAGAGAATGACATAAAACTAACACAGTACAGATAAAATGAACTGAATAATATTTTGGAAATAAAATATGCAAATTGCCTAGTGTTGATTTCAACTGACGGTATAGTATTTATTACTTCGATGTGTCAAGAAAAATCGCTGATGTGTCGTATTGAGTGGACGAAGTTTTGCGTACTTACGAAATATATCTAAAAAAATTGATACCATCTATTGAAACTTCAGTAATCGTAAACATTCTTGGGACATGAGTTTCTGTGTTAGCAATTTTGACACTAATAAACGACTGATAATATTTGTGGCATCTGCTGTCAAAAGCGTGATTTTTTCTCTCCTACATGCTCCAAATACTTCAACGATTAAAATAACTTTGGTAAACGGGAATTGCTCATCTTCGGCTTGTTTCATAAAGTGTTCTATTTCTAGCTTGGTAAATATTTTTATGTAGCTGGAAATTATTTCTTTGGCTGATATCTGAAAGCTTTCCTTTTTAAAAATGCAATTAACTTGTTGTGCAGGTACATCATGGAGCATCGAATATTTGCTCCACAATTTTGACGTCCTTAACGTACTAGATACCTTCAGGAAATCTGTAGAATTCTCAATACATTTTTCTTTGGCCCAGGTTTCAAAATTGTTATAGAAGTTTTTGTATAAATTTTTCGATTTTTCTGGTAATACCGTGAATAGCGCAGCTTCAGCGGCTATATCCAAAGACGTCATTGTGACTCATTTTTGGTGATTTTTTCGCAAAACTTTGTGGCGTTTGAACTTAACAGAACCTTGACATTATACAATGCATAAACAATGCCTTAGAAGTAGATTACCTACTTTTCAAAGTGTTAAAAGTATTCACTTTCCATCCTAGGAGCTAAAATTTACACTTTTAATCCTTAGATTAAATTAAATCAAGTTTTAATTTATTCAAGTTTATATTACAATAATTTTTGTTTATCCACATTGATTAAATGCACGATTTGAGGAAGTATTAAAATTAAATAAGCCACTGAAACTTCCACTACCCTCATTCTCGAAGCAATTTTCAAAGTAGTCCAACACGTTTTCATTAATAGTTATATTATTTTCATATGTTGTGAAATCAGAAATAACAACGGTATCATTACCACTATCAACTTTCAGTATTATTTTCGTAATTTTTCTTTATTCAAATGTGAGTCTTCAAAGTAGTCTTCCTCCAAAATGCTCCATCTCCATTCTCCGTGTCTTTTAAGATAAGTGAGGTCTCCACCGCCATCAACTAAAAGGGTAGCAGACGTTCGTCGTAATGTGTGTTCATTGTACTCTTTCCAGTTGTCCAGCTTCAAAAATGTTGTCAGTTCTTGTGAGACGGCACTGATTTTATGAATACCAACCTCCATTCGATGACACTTTTCACTAACATATCTGAGAAGTAATCGACGTTTTACCAGTCCGGGTGGATTTAAAACAACATATTTTCGATCAACACTTAAATAATTGTCTCCTAGCACAATAAAAGAACATGGTCTCTTGGTTTTGGTACTGGGAATTTTTATAATTAAAGCGGATTTAACATCGTCAACATTATCAATTGTTAAGTTGACTAATTTATCAGAGCAGCATGTGCCTGCATTCCCCAAAATTAACACTACCTAAAAGAAGCTTTTTAATTTTTTTTCTTTTAATTTTAAATCATTTACCTTGATTATCAAATATAAATTCTCAGGTGGTCTATTCAAAATGCAATCAACTCGTTTCTCCTTGTAAATACCCGCGACTTTCTCGGTACGTACATATCCGCCATTTTGTCTCTTGAGAAAAGCACGTAACTTTTTCTTCAAACCAATTTATAAAACGTTGGTAGACGCATTCATAAATTTCTCGAATTTTCCGCTTTTGCTGTTGTAATACCAATAACAGGAGCCTATGTCAATATATGGGCGGGCCCATAGATACCGATAGCGGGTTTGCCCCTGCAGAGCCTAGCCCGAGAACAACAGTGACAGGTCAAAGAATCCCACCTAAAGCTAGGGATGTGCACTTTAATTCTGTTACTGGTAGCGATCAGTTACCAAGATCACGGCATAACAACCCGGAAAATCACTATATATCAAAAATGTTCAACATTTGGCCAATAATTTGTGATTGCTAACTCAACAGAAAATTGAAATTTTTATATAACACTACTTTTGTAAATACGTATAGCGTCTTATAATTTCCTACATTGACCTGGAAAGTATGAAACAGTTTCCGTAAAATAAAACATATGAGTACGACAATACGAGCAGTAAAATCGTCTTCTTTTTTAATTTATTCCGCTTCAACAGTTCTTCCTGTTCCGATCCTACGCATACATGGAAAACTAATGGAGTTTGAAAACTTATAATTTAAAAGTTGGGTATATATTGTCTGTTTTCGTTCTTTGTCTCACATCGTTCATAAATTTGTATTCGAATGGGAGAGTATTGCGGCATTATTTTATTTTATTCCGGTTTTATGAAGTTTCCTTTGTATTATTGAGTATTGTCGCAGATCAGACGCTCCCAATTTCCACAAAACAAAATTGAAAGCCAATCTGGAGGAGATAGGATTCACTTACATTCGACAAAATATTTAAATCGCCTAGGGTGGTCTGTACAAATAAAATTACTTTGAAAATAATGTAGTACTGAAAGGAACTTGTGCTTTGCTTTTGATCTATTTAAATCCATTTTTCCACTCTCATCAAAAGTCGATGTTTCAGTTAAATAATCAGTTGACAAAGTGAATTTTTTTTGTCACCTAGCTGCGATATGCTAAAGACATAAATATCTTGGGGCGGCTTTTCTCTCTCAAGACATTAGAGAGATTACAGCAGAGCTGATGCTCGCCTTTGCACGCAGCACGGGCCTGTTTTGAACTCTATAGTCAGCGGCATGTACAATGAGTCTTCAGACCTGAGTGCTGCGGGCATTCCGCGTCGCTATTAACAACAACAGCAACAACTGTTGTATGTAAAGCACAGTATTTGTGGTATCATTTGGTGTGGACTTGAAATTACAAAACGTCTCGGAGTACCAGTTTTTGAATCGAGAGTTCTTAATAATTATTGAATCTTTGTGTATATCATCGATCGCTATCTATAGTAGCTCATTTCTTCTCAAAGCTCCATAAATCAATTATTAAAATGACCTGAAAAATTGTGCAAAATTAGTTTCTTACATCGATAGATTTATATTAATTTGAATTTCGTTTTCTAGCAGATATCTATTGTCAGGTGCTTCTTGTAAAAATCTCTCAATTTCCTCTTTTGTTAGACTTCTAGACTTTTTTGGACGGCATCCAACTGATTTACTTTTCAAATATGGTATTAGTTTTGGAAATGTTCTGATACATTTTCTTTGGCATTCAGTGTACTTTTTAACATGGAATGGATAATGGATAATTATCTTTAAAATATGCCAGCAATACCGCTTCGGATACTTTTTTTAATTTTCTTCCTCTTTGATTCGTTATAGGCAATCTCGTACTGTCTCGACAATTTTTTGGAGGTTAGTTGTAAAACAGCGCTTTGTGCTGCTTGCAATACTTCTCCTGGTAAATGCTCGTCTTCACTTTCCGAGCTCATTTTAAATTAAACACTCTTAGAATATGAAATTACAGTATATTATTCTATTATTTTGCAAAAGAAGAAACAGAAATGTAGGAAATAATCGAATATGAGACTGACGAGTACAGTCCCATATTCTAAAGCTATATTTATCCTTTTTTGATTTCTGTCTATATGAATAATGAAAATGGAACAAAAAAAGTAAAATCACGCAGAGGGACAATTCCAGGGTCTGGCAAAATATTCTTCCTGTCTGACTGTTTTAACACCATAGTTTATTTTTCTTTCTTATTGCAGTCCAGAGAAAACTTTTACACTTTCTGAATTTGTACATTAATTTTTATTGTGGCATTAGTACATTTATCTTCCCTTAAATCTTGAAAATGGATTCCGTTTAGTGACTAACAATTTCTGTCTGGATTTACCTACGAATGTTCAAGAGGTTTAGCCTATCACTTCTTCCACGGAAATAACTAGAAAGAGGTCTACGCGCCCCAAGTTCCGTGCAGGATTTAATCGAATACTTCCAATGGAACGGCGTCGTAATAAATATTTTAAATAAATGCGGATCCACATTAGCTGCACCTCGCATTCGATTTACCTGAATTTCGCGATTGCTCGAATACACGTCGAACTGGAGTAGCGTTCGTTTCAACTGGGGCGTGTAAACGTTGGCATTTCAAATAGAAAGCCGTGTCGACACAGAAAAAACTAAAGGCGCGTTTTCACGATTCGATATCAGTTGATCAACTTTTGTGGATCTATGAAACTCGAAAGATATATTTCAATTTTTGTTGAGTTGATTTTACAAAAGATTTACTCATTTACACTTTATCGTTGAAGTTATAATCTATG
This sequence comes from Monochamus saltuarius, assembly GCA_025584915.1. Classification (NCBI taxonomy): domain Eukaryota; kingdom Metazoa; phylum Arthropoda; class Insecta; order Coleoptera; family Cerambycidae; genus Monochamus; species Monochamus saltuarius. Next base: position 13,019,561 of record CM046722.1, read on the forward strand.
GTTTTCAGACGAGTTGAAACGGGTTGGAAGCGTGTGACTATTTGTCAGTCGACTTGAATTATCTGATTCTGGTGGTTATAGCATAGTTATAGTCTGCTTATTAATTTTACAAGACACAGAACAACAAAATGACATTAAAATGGTCAGAGAGTACTATGGTATACCATATTGTTTTTTCGCTAGTATTCAATTTCTTATCCAAAAATTGCGTTTTTACGCTGTCTATCCCATTGCAAGATCATTTTTCTCAGTTCTTTAATCAATGAACTGGAAATAATTTTTTCACCCGCACAAACCGCTGCATTTGTCGCCATTTTATATTCCTGTTTCGCTTGAATTTGACGTTAACCAATGTAAAATATTCGTTATAGCAACGGCAAGCATTTTTACGTTTCCATATACTTAGAGGCTACCTTTTTGGTTCAGTGCAGCGTGAATGTAGGTGCAGACTGTCCTGCTTGAATTCCTGCTAGTATTGCGTTCTTCGTATTATACAGGGTGTTTGTTAAAGACTTGGCTATATTTTAAGGCTAGATTTCTTGAACGAAAATAAGGTGATATGGGTCAACTTACCTTAGAACCATCTTACCTCCTTAAGAAGTTATAGGCTCGAGAATATTTGAGATACCTGATGTTACAACAACAAAATTTTAGGCCCGTCTTACCCAGTTTCTACATAATTAACACATAATATGTTTCTGCTTGCTAATCCCCACACTGCTGTAACACACCGTGGACGCCCTGGACTTCCATCTCTTCCACGATTCGGTAGCAAATTTCCCGTGGCAAGCCTGTGATGCACTACACTTGCACATCGCGGTAAAAGTAGCTGCATTTGGCACATATTTACCAGGAAATCATTCTGATAAAGCATTTTCACTTCATCCTAAATTAAATTGATATTCATCAACTCTGAGTTGCCTAACACGTAAACCATTCTTGATATTTGGAAACTAATATAAAAACTTGCATCACAAAAACGTTAAAACTATAGGTAATCGGATTTCAAAAGTCGAAATCGCCTGGTTAGAGGCTATAGTAGCCCAGCAATGTATAGGTTGGAAATACTACAACAATAATGTTTTTCTCGGAAACTATAATTTTACAAAAAAAAAAAATGCGATATTGACTCCATTTCAGCATAAATTGTGAGTTACTCTGTATATAATTTTTTCATGTGTATTGTCTATTTAATTACATTGAAAATTCACAGAACATTAGTAACTTTATACATCGTAAATAAAATTACCATGATAGTTATGGGGATCAAAAAGCCAATGATATTACAGGCACACAAAAAAAAAGTTCTGTGCCCTAGCTCCGACCTATGGTTCCCCATGTATTTTTGGCTCCCGAAACCGATCCCGGGGTCGGTATAGCCGAGACGTTCCATATTTGCGCGCTACGGTAAAAAAATGACCAAAATTAGGCCATTACCTGGAAACAAGCGCAAAGTTTTATCTCCGTGCCATTGAAAGGTCCAAACATGAATCAGTTGATGGATAGGACTTCGCACATCCCAATTGTCACTTAAAAAATTTCAAATTGTCAGAAAATCGTATGATTTCACCGTATTCAGGATCGAATTGATTGAAGAGGATTGTCTTCATGTAGCATTACACAGAGTGAATAAAGACATAAAAAAATACACGTCTGGGCTATACCGACCCCGGAAGCGGTTTCGGGAGCCAAAAATACATGGGAAACCATAGATCGGAGCTCGGGCACAGAACTTTTATTTTTTTTGTGTGCCTGTGTAATCATGGTAAATTTACATCAATCATTTTTTTATTGTAGAGGATTCAAAATTTATCTCTTCGCTATATTGAAACAAATTCCCAGTTCCGCCCAGATCGAAGTCAGTTCCGGATAAAATTGAACAACTTCTGTAAAATCTGATACAGCAATAAGTAATGAATATTAGACGTGTGCCGTTCAATATGCAGAATTTAAAAGAACGTACCTTGTATGCTCTTTCCTAAAACCGCCGGAGCATTACCTATTTCTTTTTATTTCCCCTCGAATTCAATTTAATATTCACTTCTGCTTATATCCCAGTACAAATTTCCAATATTCCACTGGGACGTCGGTTTTGTTGACGCCTTATTTTCCGCGATGAAAACGTTTTCACCGAACGCCGCCGACTACATCTAAATGGCGGTTTAATAAAATCCCCAGAATAAATAGGAATGATCAAATTAAAATCCGCCAGATTCGCCATTTACTGCCGATGCATTATTGGCCTTAATTGAAAGAGACGAAGGCGCTCTTTATTTTCGATTTCGTCATTTTGCACTGCTGACTACTTATTAAGTACATTTCCTTTGAAAATACAAGATGTTATTCTACCGATAAAATTATACAAGTAACTCTGATCTGAAATAGAAAAGTAGTCTTAGACGAGCTGTCACCTTCTGGAGCCAGTAAAAACCATTATCTTGCGTGTATTGTTATATATTTGCAACCTCTACGTTGACTTAGCCTTAGAAAACTTCACGTAGAAAAACAAACTTTATTATCACAAGCTTGATTATACAAGAAATATCCTCTAAATAAATTTCACAAGTGTCAACGCTTTACTTTGACGTTTCTGTCACCCATATTCGACTGCTAAGATAAACGGTCCTGTGACAGTGAAATCGATCCGCTTATATATGTTTTTAGGGTTCTAGAAGTTTCTGCGGTCTCGATAATCAAATAGAATGTAGCCTGGAATGTTACAGAAAACGTCAAAATAAGGCATCACAAAAATTATAAATTCTAACGTAAACAGGAACATAATTAGCAAACTGAAAAGGTAGATGGCTTTCCGTATCAATATTTTATTTGTCACTCATGCGTAAATCTATCTGTTGAATATTCAAATTTCGAATACAAAAAATCCTCTTGCCGTAAGCTTTAGAAGCGCTACAGTGACTACTATGTTGTGTATTTGGCTGTTTATTTATTTGAAAGCCCGAAGCAATTATTAAGGAAGTCACCAGCTAAGATTTTATTGCCAGAAATACCATCGTCAAGGATGATCTTTTCGCATGGCCGAGAATATAGCCACTTCAAAAATTGGCAAAATATGGTGTAATTGGGGTAACAGAAGATGTTCTGTTGGTTTACATGAAACAACTCTCTGTTAGATTTAGTACAATACAATTTAGATACAATATGGACAAACTGGTATATGCTAAAAAGTTGTTTCGAAATCAAAAAAAATATTGTTTTTTTATTTAAAATTGTATGGTAAAATGTAACGTTTAGTTGACATTTGTCGATTTCTTAAGGTAATTTTTCAAACGAAAGAATGAGCGTATTGTCTTAAAAAAGGCCAAGGTCTTAACTAAAAAAAATATTGAACGATTTCTGTTGAACGCTCATGATCATAGGTTGCTTGTGAAAATTATACTAATATTTCGGATTTACAGTTGTTGTCGATGTGATGAGCTTCTCTTCTCTCCATTGTTACATTGCAACAAACAAACAAAAAACAATCAAATTTACCATAATCGATGATGGCTACAGTTGCATGCGCTGTATGTAATTCGTTGGTCTCCTATGACAGAAAGCCTACAATTTTTTTAACATATTGAAATGGAAAGTACAACGCAAAGCAAATTGCATAATATTTAGGTTTAAAAGAACCAGACTTATATGTCGATAATTCCATCAATAACACAATTGAAATGTCGAAAACTTATTTCCTAGTAAATAATCGATAAGTTCTAGTCTACTTCACGTCTTTCGAGCATCAGCTAGGCGTGTAGAAAAGATACCTACTTTCCGCACGAGTTATAAACAATATTTTTTCTACAAGCGCGGATGAAGGAACACATAAGAAAAATTATATTTAAAGTAACAAACGGGAACATTTAACAACTACTAATAATTATATACGAAACTTTGAAACTAATAAAAATAACCTTAGATCAGGAACATGTTCAAAAATTAAAAATTTTCGACGAGAATAAACATCAACAAAAGAAAAACATGAATCAGCTTCAGAATTTGTTAGGAAACCACAACAGTACAAATACGAAGAAGTGATAGTTAAAATGGTTCAGCAGTTCAGGAATTACAAATATGAGGTTGAAGCTGTATGGATGAAAAACATGAAGAGCATTTTTATTATATAGGTATTGCAGATATACCTAAAAGGACAAAACACAAAAAAAATTCTTGGACACATCGTTACAAGAAAGGACAAGTTGAGGTGTATGTAACGTAGTGAGTTGATTGAAGTTGATTCAAGCGAGTCCTCGATGAACTGTACAATATAGAGGTTATTTTCTTGATATTCTCGATTTCAGATTGAGACAGTTTCGATCCAGGCCAAGGAATCCAGTAGCTCATGGATTCAAATTTAGCAATCCCAGGAACATATATGTAGGTGATTTGCCAAGCTATGTTAATAAAATGAGCGATTTCGAATATATTTTAGGATTATTTTGGTCCTATAACAATAGCAGAAAATCTGTGAAATTCTGTGTCCCATTCTGACACTGAATTTGGTTGCGGTCAATTGATCACTCTGATCCAGGCAACATGACCATTTCTTTTGTGGCGATACATGTTTTTATGGATTTAATTATATAAATTCTGAATATCAGAATGCCACTCTATTAGATAAAAGAAGCTGGCTTTATTATAAAAATTATAATAAGAGTCGAATAATGCCTGAAATATATGTAATATCAGGAAATAAAGTAACAAATATAATTCTTATTTACACCTTAAAATCATATTTTAAAAACTCTGTGACTTTGATACAAAAATGTATTTATGGGCGAATTGAATTGCACATTTCTCGGCAAATCCTTTTTCAGCTTTAGGACCCTCTAAATTTTATATCGGTATACTTTTTGATATTGCTAAAATCAAACACCGAAATCCCCTTTAAATCCATTCTGAGTTCACCGGAAAATATCGACCTATTCCAAGACGTGAATATTGCGATTTTGAGGATTTACATTTCCCTTATAAAGGACATGTGTTGTTTTTTATTTACAATTATAATTCAAAATATGGGAAGCCAAAAGGTCTGTGTAACTTCATGTCTTGATGCAAAAGTTATAATCGAGGATCATGTTATCATCTTATTTTTTAAAGAAAGATAAGGGTTGAATGAAGAGTTTCTATACTATATATGGTAATGTTAAATACGGAAAATAATAGACACCTGCTTACTTTGACTCCCCGTATTTGACGCAGTAATGATGTTGGGATCAGCACCAAAGTAGTTCAATATAAAATTAAATGAAGCAACTCGTGCCAAATTAATAATCGTCAGTTACAAATACGCGACTGAACTCTACGTAAACTATATCAAATGTGATGGTTACATATAATTGCTTTTTCACACTATTCTTTAATTAGGACTTGTTCTGTTAGATTAAAGAAATAAATAAAAGCAATTTTCGCCATTCCAATATCTCAGTTATTCTCTGAGATACGAAGAAATCGAAAGCAGGTTTGTTTTTTTAATTTACACCCCGTATAATAAAAACAGTGAGGTCTATGAAAGTTCTAATTACGGCATCTTAAGTTTTTCGAAAAAGTAGCAGTGTTGCGAAACCCGCAACCTTCTATCTCTTATAGTTTCCGAGATACCCTGCAATTACAAAGATCTTGGAACACCCTGTATATATAAACACAAAATCATCATGTTTCATCATTTAAAATTTGTCAAAGCGTTTCTTTCAGTTCTATGATTCATGTCCTCCAGACGTGTTAGAGGTTAATACTCCGATTTTTTCCCAATCTATTACTGCCCCTTCATTAAAATATGAATCACGTGGATACAAAAAACCTGCACGCATTCGAAAACCCATCAAATCTATGACTCACGAAGTGGGGCTGATCATGTCAATAAATTATATCCAACTACGTGTTAACAGAACAACAAAACAATTTGATATAAATAGAACATCGAGTTATTTTGTAGTTTGGATCTGACCCATAACATAATCAACCTATTAAGACAGTACTTAATAGAAACCCGACTTGACTCTTCGTGACTAACTGCTCTTTCCGCCTCGTTCTAAATTATTGAACTTCAAATGGCACTTATTGGCGAACGCTGTGAGAAATGAATCTCAGAGAGCAGAACTCGATTCTATTTTTTTTATCAAGCAGAACAAACTGCTATGTGAGCAACGAATCCTTTCATAATGTACTAATTACGTTTCATGTGTGGTATCCTAAAAAACAGGTAAACTTTTCAGGATACGATCAAATTAATTAGTTTTTTTTTTAGCAAAGGCAACGAAATGTGTGTAGAACTTTTTTGATTTCCAGTTGCATTTCCGTATAATCTGAAATTGCACAATTTTTTAAATCTAATTAACTTCTGTCGGCTTATTTCATATCAGTGGAATTTTTATCGTGTTCTGTTGCTTCATTTTTCTAGATGAGGTAATGAAACAAGCCACGTTAGATAGAACAATTTCGATATTTCTCATTTTGAAAAATATGTTATACTTTAATCAAGCAACTGATGTAATTATCTTAGAAGATGTGTAACGTTTTTTATCCAATTGTGACATATTAAAACGACTTTATCCACGACTCCATAACATCTGTAACAAATAATATTTTATCGAATAATACTGAAATTCTTATCTTCTTATACCTTTTTACTTAATTGATGTATCAGATGTAGCTCCTTCGCCAAATATATTTTTTTGAAATGTCTTTGTTATTTTTAATTGGCTGCTTTATATAGCCTTCCGCAACAGAATCAGAGTGCCATCTACCACGTCTTTTTAAAACTGACAAATCAGCACCTGCTTCAGCAAGAAAGTTGCCGAAGATCTTCAAAAACTGTGCCAGTATACTCGTGTGTATTTTCAATTCCAATAAACTCTGCTATTATTTGTGGCATCTTAGAGAACGAGAACGTATTTGAATCTACGGGCTGCACTGTGCATTTTTTATTTTTGTAGGTTAAAAGAAACCGCCAATGTGATTCATTACTTGTCCTCAGTTCCATATATTTTCGAAATACGTCAATTCCATGGATATCATTACTTTCATTGACGACAGTGAATGTTCTTTGTCTATAAGTCTTAGTATCTGGAATTGTGACAACCAATATGCTTCCTCTGTATTCAACTATCATCGATAGACATAGCTACAAGTTCCCCAATTCTACAACCTCCAGAAAACATAATTAGGACTACCTTTAGCAACAAATAATTGATATCAGGGACCGTATCTAAGAATGTTTCGAGGTCTTCTGTGGTAAGCACACCTGACACTTTCGGCTTATAACCCACTGATTTTTGTTTAAAAAGGCCACAGATCACTCAACATAATAAAGCTTAATACATTAGATCGTGAGTATAAAGTTACGTTAAATATCAATAATCTGTCATAATTGACCCTGCTGTTTCTGTAATACGTATATTGCTGATTGATTTCATAATTTTGCATGCGATATTGGAACGATGCACAAAATAGGTGAGCTTGGAATTCCCATTTGTTAGTTTACTTCAAAACAGAATATCAACCAGACACATACGCATTCAAATTTAATGTAAAATAATTAATTTTATTTCTCAAGAGTATTTATTACAACAATCAAATTACTTATGATGCTGTACACAAAAATAAATGTACTTATTAAATATGTTTATTTTAATTTCGTTCCTAATTAAGTTATCCTTAGAAACAATTGTAATTATTCAGTTAACGTTTTGTACGTTCAGTTTTGCTAACAGTAACAGTAAATACTAATCATTTCCTAATGTATATTTGATACATATTTTACACATCGCGATTTTGAGATGGCATTTTGTCCAAAATCTGTCTAAGTTTGATTAGATCATACAATATGTATGTGTTTGTGCTCTGAAGATTAGATCTGAAGATGTAACCAATACTATATGCGAATACATGTGGTGTGTGAAAGCGCGTATATTTTTCAATTGTCAAAAGCTACAGAAACAACAACTACAAAAAGTATGGAAAAGAGCCGCAACCAGTTGCACAATGTACTGAATTAACATCAACCAATATGGCATATGTAGAATATGTGACAGAGATAAATGTTCTATTTTCAAGTATCAAAAAATTTTGGTGGGACTGTAGGATCTACCTATAATATTATGCATACATTGAATTATAGCAAGGTTTGTTCACAAAACCAAAAATGCTTGAGAATTGGTGTATCTTCGCAATACAGCCACAATGGTATTGATTTTTTCTTGCCAATTGACGCTGATGACAAAACTTAGCATCATTATTTTATATCATCTAGTAAATTATCATTAATTCAAATAAGGTTCAAAAGCAAACAAGATAACGCTGACATTATTTTACCGTGAAACGTTGCTGATAGAGCGTATATAATGAAGGTCTAGTAATAAGACGAAATATCCAGAAAAGCTCTTACATATCGTCACTATGCTTCACGACAATGTTCAATCTTAAATCTTTAATATGATAAAAGAAAATATTTAACTAAATGCAGACTTTAGAGCGTCCACTCTACAATATCGACCTATCGCCTTCTGATTTTCATAGTTTTGGATCACTAAAAATGGCGTTAAAAGGTACACGTTTATCTGACAAAGAAGATAAAATACTGTAAAGGAATTCTTGGGTGATCAACTACGAAAATTTTATGGACTATACACGTCATTTGGTGAAATAATTTGGTATCTCAATAACGATCATTTAACTGCATTTTCTAGACTCCAAAATAAGTCGAAAAATCTATGCATTCAATAATGCTTCGTTTTCGACGTTGTGAAAGGTTTTTAATTAGTGTTTATGGTACATCCACGAGGTTTGCTGTGTATGTTTCTTGTTTCATTACCTCTTTTGTACTTTTTCCAATATAATACATCGTCTTATCTTTATGGATTTCTTTATTATATTGAGCATTTATTCTTCGCCAATTATTTGAGACCAGCCATTCCCTTCTCTGTCCAACAACATAGTTTCAATGACTCCTACAAATATTTATTTTTTAACGCGTTCTGTAACATCTGCCGAGACTGCCACTTGCACTCATAATTGAAATAATTATTTTGAAATTCAAATCCGAGACGCGACTGTTTTCATGTGGATATTGTGCTGGAGCCAGTTGATCGCACCGCGACAAAATATAGTGAGGCGCTCCTCAACTGTTTTCCATATAAATGAAAACCCTGGCGAGCCAACACTCGGCTTAATAGCAGCAAGCAGGCCTTGGAAAAAGGAAAGCCTTTTACTCGCGGCGCATCTGTACTAAACCGATCCGGAATTGACACGCCACCATATAATATAATCGTCCTTTCCCGTATGCGGATTAGAGGGACGAAGAATCAGAGCAAACATCACAGTCGTGACATCATTTTAGCCCAGTGGTTTAAAAATGTTTGTTGTTTAGCAATGCAGTTGTTATTTTAACACGTCTATGATCAAAATTGATTCTAAAAAAATACCAATGGCTATTAGATATGGAGAACAGAATTTCATCCTCTTCATAAACTGTTAAGAACTGAACTCAAGGGGATGAAACTGAAAATGATGTGGAGTATAATCTACCAAAAAAAAACAAAAAAAAACAGCATATAGATAAATAGAAGAGACAGAAAGAGAAAAAAAAGACAAACTGATGAGTACAAAATGAACCCAGCTTTGTAAGAACAGAAATAGATCCACCCATTCTATATTCAATCAGTAAGAACATTCCTTCTTTACCAAAGGCTATTAGATATGGAAAACAGAATTTGATCCTCTCCATAAACTCTCCATCTCCACTCAAGGGAATGAAACTGGAAATGACGTAGAGTAAAATCTACATTGCGCACATTATTTCTACATGGACCAGCACGGACCAGAACAGCGCTGCCTGCAAACCTTTATAACTTCGCACACTTATCCAGCATGGACCAGCAAATTCTTGTACAGGTTATATGTGTGGAAGACGTTTTGAAATTTTTAAGTAGTAGTTGAGTGCAGCTCGGAGAAGTTTTTATTCTAGCCATGTTGTACGACGAGGAGAATGAGGAGGAAGACAGGACGATGAGTCATGACCTGCATTGACGGTTGTTATAGGTGATGGTACAGGTCTAATGTGCGATGCTCCATTAAGTATCATGGGTATCTTCATAAACAGGCTTTGTAGATTAGGGACATAATGTGCGCCATCTTTTATTGTAATTGTATTGCAAAAATATCTAAGGTAAGAATCTCAATCTAAAGCTATGAAGCTGTCAGTTAAATTTGGTCTAATGATATAATAAATCAAGTATAAATTCATTGAGTAAATGCCCCAAGTTTCATGACCTCTATCTAATATCTTCAAATACCTTCGGACAAATACGATATTTTTGAAATTTCAAGACCAGTGACTTTTGTTCATTAAAAGTTTTTAGTTTACACTTATAAAAGTAAATCATATATTATCTTTTAATTGATGGCCATGTAATATTAAATAAGAGCAGTATAGCAGTATTAATTATTAGATAATAATTAAATGCATTACACCACGGCTGTGGCGGTAATGGCATGTTGGGTAGTTTATCTTGAAGCAATTTCCTTCCAGACGCTGCTTTTAAAATATTTTGTCCGCGCTAGCTATTAATTTATCTATTGTGGGATAGCAATCTCTAACAGTTTCTGCACCGTGATGGAGTTCGTGCGCTAAACATGTTACATGTAATAAATTTATATGGCAAAACGTGTTCCTTAAGCGTTCCGTAAATTTTTCGTACACGAAGCTGCATCAGTTAGTGGTTACATATATTAACAGATTCTTAAAGACGTGGTTTCAGCAAGCGGTAGCTAGAGTTGCAGCTTATATCTTCTATGATGTGTCAATATCGGAATATACAGGGTGATTCTTAACCTGTAGGCATAATCCTAATAGGAAATTATAGCTGCGAACAAATAATGATGAATAGTGAAGAGAAAATATTTTTCAGTTAAGTATAGGTACCAATTTATTTCAAACAAAAAACAACGTGAATTTCATAAAATTGAAAACGTATCCAGTCAATCGATTTTCCAGCATGAAAGAGCTAATAAGTACTCCGTTTATAATTCCAGATCCACACATTTGCTGAAAATATTGTATTACATTTTTCTTTTCACGATTTGTAATTATTTGCCCTCAGCTAAAATTTCGCAAGTTTATGCGTATCAGTTAAGAATGACCCTGTATATTTACCAGTGGGACGACCTTTAAGTTCACAAAACTTGAAAGTGACAAATTATCGTAGCAGCAATTAATTTGTTACTAAAATATGACTTCAAAATGAAATTAGTAGTTGTCGGGACGTTCAGGAAACCTTAATTGATCGTTTAAAGCAGGGGACTTACTTGTAAGTAGTATTTATTAGTCCAAGCAACGTTATCACTACTTGTGGAACTATTTAGAATCATCACACATAGCATCTACAAAGTGCGTATTAGCTCATAAATTCACCATGAAGTAGTTTCCCAAAGTTCAAAAACCTTCATGCTGTTCATCATTGTGTAAGGTTTACACCTATTCGATCATATCACGTATGAAGTGTAGTTTTTTTTTTGTAAATATTATCATATCTTTTTATACCTAAGTATTAACAATTATTCGATTGATAACTTCAAGTTCGCCAGCACCTGACATATGTCAAAATTCTGGATTCCATTTGTAATTCATTTTAAGACTTAAACACATTGTGCCTCTTGCACTTCCTCTCATCAGGCGATCAATCCACCTGAGCCGCCAACTAACCTAATAAAAAGAAAAAAGTGGGGACGTTACTCAGAGAGAACTCTCTAATGTAGGCCATAGAAGGCCCACTCCCAATATGGATTTTCTTGACGAGTTGACGAGATAGCAGTGCACTCACAGAGTGCATAAAATAATGTCTCGTTTTCCTTTTTGTAAACCCTACAAAGAAGTGTTTTACGCTGCTTCATATAATAGTTATGTCCAAACGTTTCGTCCAACTACTTCTTGCATGATGTTTACTGAAAACAAATTCATAACTTTGGTAGTCGAATATTTCTGACAGTTTGAAATCACTTTTAAAGGTGATTCCTTAATCAACAGTGTCCAGTTTGAATACTTGTCACCAGGCGAAGATTCGTCGTAGACATGGTCAAGTACTTTTAGCTGTATCCTTGTAGGAATTTCTGAGCATATTGACAGCTATTCGTTTCATCCCATCGTTTTCTAGGTAGTAGGTATCTTTAATGACCTCACTTCAGTAAGCAACTATTCAAGTCATAAATTTTAATAATGCCCTGTATAATGAAACCGTTTTTGAGTGGTGTTTTGTGAGAAGCTCATCTTCCCAACTCCACCAGATTTATGAACATTTTTGCGAACTATTTTTCATTTTGTAACCGGAATAAATTTCAAGGTTCGAGACTTTTCCGTAGAGTTTGAAACTTTCTTAATTGCGACTTAATCTGGCAGGGCGTTTTTGAATTAATTGCTTTATAATAGTTAAATTATTACTTCGTTAAAAAGTTCTCACTAAAAATTGTAAAGTACGAAAATGGAAAATGAGCGGTCTCCTCTCTGCATCCCAGTGCTTGAGTTATGGCAGAATGTAGTTTTTGTTATCTCTGTGTTTTATTATTTCGCCCCCAAGTCATATTTTCAGACTGAATGCGGCAGTAATGTTTTCCCTTGACTTTCCATTGAATAATGTTCACTGAACATATTTTGTTTCCATTTTGTTTCTATTAGGAAACAAACTCAGAAATTCAATCAAACACAAATATTTTATTGTCAATTTTCTGATTTGTCGTAAACGTTCTTCAAGAAAGTATCCTGGCAAAGTTTCAAACTTATAAGAAAAGCCGTCCCAAAGCCGTCAGAATCATGAAATAAGGTTCATAAGAGGAATCTGATTTTTTATTCGTCTGTAATATTGTTGGTCTAATTTGGAACCAGGAAATACCCAGGATTTTCGTGTAATCGTGATATCTATGCAAATTTGACCGAAAGCATTTTAGGATGGACGTAAAAAATTGCTAGCATGACATCCTTGATTTAGGATCTCGAAAATAAATTGCTGAGGAGCATGCTTGAAGATTTGATGTAATTTTGCGAAATTTGTAAATACTTTTTTTGTTCTGTTTTCAAGTGGAAGATATTAACGTATAAGTCCCTCTTCAGGTGAGGTAAACTTATATAAAAATAAAATAGTTTCTCAAATTAATATTCACAGATAAAGATATTTTAATTATAGTCTGTTTAGAAATGAAATAGAGCAATAAAAGCTTATTATGTATGCAAATCGTAAATAAATGTAGTACTGGTGCTTATATTTAATCTTTTATATTATGTATTATCGGTATAGATGAGGTGTACTTTTAAAAAAACTTCGAACCATACTAAATTATTGTAGCAGGTAGCTAAAATTTAATCCCCGACAATCCGTCTTTGTCTATGCCGCTTCAATTTCTGGGTCCAATTATCTTATAAGTAAACAATATAAAAACAGCATTTCAAAACTAGATGTTACTTTAAGCATCATAACCGGGTTAAGAGGGTTTTTAGTAATTCAAATAAAATTATTCAACATTATTATCAAAATATTTATTTAAATTTAATGAATAGACTTTTATTTCACACAAAAATTTATGTATTTTGAAAATTCAAATTATGGTGAGTAAATGTAGTGTTGTATAAATGTACAATAAAGAAAATAAAAAGTAGGTATATTAAAATTCATCCTCTGAATATTCTGATGCATTATTTTCGTCTCCTAGATTGATAACGATATGTTCCACAGTAACGTCAATTAAATTATCGAGTTCCCACATTTTCTCCTCTTCTTGTTGTACATCATGTATACATCTTTGCCAGTTATCTGCAGTTACTCGTTCCAAGAAATTTTTACAAAATTTTCACGTCACTTAATTTAAACGTCGTATTATTTGCGCTACATCTCCTGTTACCTGCGCCCAGACTAATTCGATTGGGTTAAGTTCACAGTGGAGGTAACAGTAGTACCGTTATTTGGCGATTTGTTGCCATTTCATCGATAACATATTTTTCTGATCTTTATTAAGATTGACAAGTGTCAAAAGTTTCTTTTTCACCATATTTGTTTCAAAAGAAATGTTTTTTTTTTCGGATAACCATTGAATTACATCGGCTTTCCTCCAAGCAGTCGTAGGCGTCCGCTCGGTCTGCCGTGAATGGTAACTGGAATCATCCATGACAATTACATACCCCGGAGTAATAAGATCTAACATCTGTGTAAAATACTCTTCGAAAACATCTGCGTTCATGTCTTCGTGATAGTCACCTGTATTTTTAGATTCAAATAAAAGTAAACCGCTATCTACAAAACCACTGGCACTACCTATATGTGTCACTATTAATCTTCACCCTTTACCTGAACTTGCCTTGAACCCTGTTGAAAGTCCATTCAAAAATGCTTGTCGAAAACTTTTTACATTTTTATCTTGCCATACTTTTGTTACAGTATATCCCTAGTTGACCCAAGTTTCGTCTAGATAATAAATATTCCTCCCTTTGTCACGGAATTTTCTCATTCTGCGACAGCGCACATCTTTTCACGCGTTTAGCAGGTACGTAATCTGATAAGCTCGACATTTTACCCAAACAATATTATATCCACTGGCACAATAGTCACTAAACACAAGTAGAATTTTACTCTACTGCACTAGCACGTCTTCGTTTATTCAGCTCTAAGAGTAAAGTGTACGGTTGCGGGAGAAGAGTTATTAATTTGGTAATTAGCGAGGTTGCAACAATCGAACAATAAACAATTATATTTGAAAAATCTTGTGCCGATGGTTTGCCTTAATAAGCCAGAAATCCTGGGAAAAAATCCGGTTTTCTAGTGATTTCGGGGGTGGAGTTTTTAATTTGTTAATTAGCCCAGTTACAACAATTTAGCAATAAATAATAAAGCTAACACCAAAGTGATAAAGAAGGACCTCGAAAACCCCCCAGAGAACATTTTCCAGACATTTTCATTGAATCGTGTGTGACATTTGACATATTATGTTCAACAAAAATGGGTCATTTGTTAAATAAACAATTAAAAATTTGCGAGCGTAGAGAAGTTAAATGTACCTTTTGTTATAAACAATTCCCTGAACATTTTGCAGAAAACCGCATCTCAATCGGACTTCTCCGCAAAAAGTTGTCCATTTTCACCTTTTTCATGCTAATTTGACGCGACTATGAAATTACATTTTAGACTAAGAGCATACTTTTAGAAAAAATATTTTCTTCACATTTTGCACAAAGCTATTAACAATACCAAAATACTTGTTAAATATTTTATACAAGAGCGTTGGAATAAATAATGAAAATGAGCAAATAACTAAATTGCGTTACATTATCAAATATTAATATATCGACAAATACGAGTAATTTCCTATGCGGTAATGTTTCCGACATTGTCGAAAGCCTTCGGTTAATTGTAGAAACATCAGAGTAATTATCGAAACAGCGCCGTATCCGGGAAGTAAATTTATTTGAAGCTAAGGAAAGTTTAATTCACTGTTAAGATAAATGAAGGGTCATGCTACAGCAGCCGGGGCATCAAGTATGAATTCGAATTAAACTGTAGTCTGCAAGACTACTGGGTCTGTCTAACTTAGATCTGGGTAGAATTTGTCTTGAAATTAGTTCGATTCAGTTCAATCGTTGTTCTTGACAACATAAATGTATCTATGCAGAAAATTGTAAATACACACAATGTCTAAAGTCTTGGAGTCCCCCTCATTCTTGTTAAAGAAATCTTTTTGTCAGAATAACCAAATACCTTTATAAAAGTATATTGTTTCCTGAATCTTTTTTTCTGTGAAAAGAAATAATCGATAAACTGAGTAGTTAGAATATTAAAAACCAGCAAGTGTGTGACATTTTTGACAAAACTTATTAAATCAAAACGAAGTAACAAAGCAAGTTCTCTACTTGACTAATAGTCGGTATGACCTCCACCACGTTCCAATAGCATATTGACACGTCTGTGCATTGAAATAATCAAGCGGTTAACGATCTCTTGCGGAATATCTTTCCATTCCTCATCTGCCGCCACGACTAACTCATCTGCAGTCTGAGGTAGAGGAATATGATTATGAATGGCTCTAACAACGAAATCCCATATGTTTTCAATAGGATTCACGTCAGGAGAGTTGACTGGCCAATCTAATCTATCGATATGTCCTGCTTCGAGTGTCTCTTGAAGTGATGTGGTCAAGCGTTGTTGTCCATAAACACAAAATTTTCACCTAATTCGTTATGTAGGGGTAGATAATAGGCGTAATAACTTGTTCGATGTAAATTTGACTCGTCATATTCTGTGGTATGCGAATTAATGGGATGCGGTGGTTGAACATTGTTCCATCTCAGAACATTACGGTACCCCCCTCATACGGAGCAACTTCACGGGGAACATGAAGTCGCTGTTGACGACCTGGTTCTCTCCAGACTCTTTGTCGATTGTTATCAGTAATCGGCCTAATTCTGGTTTCGTCTGTAAATAAGATCAACCGCCACTGGCTTAAAAGCCAACCCCTATGCTCTCGCGCCCACTGGATACGGGCAGCACGATGCCTTGGAAGTAGAGTGGGGACCCGTAATGGTGTTCTAGCACGTAAATTTGCATTGTGGAGCCGTCTTCGAATAGCAGGTCGATAATAACACGGCGAAACGTACCTTAAGGCTTACGGTGAGCGCTCGATCCAAAGGGATATAGTTTTCGCTCAGTAACTCCTCAAAGAAAAATGATAAAAATATGCGTTTTTTTAATAGACTACAAATACTATTTTACGTCGGCGCTGTGTTTTGAAATTTTGAAAATATGCAAAATTCATTTTAAAAAAAATTATTTTACACTTTTTCAAAATTTCAAAACACAGCGCCGACGTAAAATAATATTTGAAGTCTATTAAAAAAACCGCATATTTTTATCATTATCCGTTAAGGAGTTACTGAGCGAAAACTATGGGTTTGTTCCAACACAGCAAGAATCGATTCCGAAACGTCCAGAATTAGTCAGTCAGTTTAGTTGTTAATGTACTCTCGGCGAATGCGACGTAAGACGGTGTTGGTCAAACATTTCTCACGGTACTGAACAGTTCTCGACGGTTGTTGGAACAGATGTTATATATCGTTTGATAGAGCGCTCACCGTAAGCCTTAAAAGTGAGCCCTGAAAGCTGACGCTGAAGATGTGCGGTGTCTAGGGGCATATTGCACCAAATACCGATCCTCCCATTCTTTAGATACTCGAGGATGTCCACTGCGTGGTCTGTTTTCCACTGTATCAAATTCTTTATATCTGTGTACTATTCGTACAACAGATGATCTAGGAATGTCCACCATGTTCGATATCTGATGATTAGAATGTCACGCATCATGTAAAGCAGTCATTCTTACTCGGGTAAACGAAGAAATTTCACGTCCTGGCATTATAATGTACAAAAATTCAATGGAACACTTGGCTGAATATACTGCCAAACTGACCAGATATTGGTAATAAAGGAAAGGTTCATGGTTTGCAAGTTTTATTGTTGTTTTTGTTCTCTAAGTACGTGTACTTTTTACCACATTAAGCAAAACCATTGGGTTTAATCGAATCATTTTATATACAGAGGGTTGACGTTGAGTGTAGTATAAATAAAAATATTTATTTACCAAGTAAAGTTGGGTTTTGCTTGATAGTAACATAACAATATATAATAACAATAACGTAATATAACAATTGTCAAATTTTGTAAAATTTGCGCAGTTTAGTTGAGATAATTTTATTTGAAAAAATTATGGAAATTGAAAATAGTGACAGTAATATCCCGAATACACCTCCGAAGATTAGAAATTCTTCAGAAACTGCAACTTTAGGTTTGTTGTCAGAAAAATCAGAGAAGTTATAAAAGGAGCAATATAACCTATTTATGACATATCGTAAGGCGAAGGAAATTTATAAATATTCAGAAAACATACTCCTCACCTATTTTTGTCAGATAGCAGACACTAAAATCGTCATCATTATGGTTGATTTACTCGATTCTCCACTTTAAGTACCAAGAATGACATTGCCTTAATCAAGTTCAAAAAGTTGACGGCATTTTTAAAGAAGCAAGAAGTTGGATATAAACCTAAGATATGAAAAACCTTTTCACAAACGAAAGTATGCAAAATTTTGCACGAAGCCGATGATGAAATATACTTATTGAAAATGATAACTTCTGTACATACTGATTATTGTCAAATCTGTAACTTAATAGAAATAAGTTATTATAGGTAGTTAAGATGTTGAGGACAAAGAATCTATTTTGATAGTTACTAATCCTGATTTAAAGGCAAGAAGAAGTCGAATTTTTACTGTCACAAACAACATTCAAGATAATTCTATCAAGTTTTTGTCATTCTATAGGAAGTATGCAGCCTTGAGACCCAGAAACTAAAACACACCAGCACGATTATTCTTAAAACTTAATAAAGGCAAGAGTTTTAATCAAGTGGTAGGAATGAATGTTATTGCTAAAATACCAAACGAGATTGCTAATTATTTTAACCTATCAGAGTGTCATTCTGCAGCTTTTCTTGGACAAGAATAAGATTACAAAATCTAATCAACATGGATTTCGTCCTCAGAAATCCACCACTTCAGCAATGTTTGAATTTTATGATTATTTAATACAGAAAATTGATGCGGGTGAATGCCCAGCAGTGGTGTTCTGTGATTTGAGTAAAGCCTTTGATTGCGTTAACCATAGTAAACTGTATGAGATTCTTGAGATATATGGAATCATCTCTGGACTGGTTGGCTTCTTTTGGGAATAGGCAACAGTATGTGTCCATAAAACAAGATGTAGAAAACTGAATTAATGAATTTAAATCTGATTATTTAAATATTGAGGAGGGTGTACCTCAGGAGCTGGGCCCTGTGTTGTTTATCATTTATGTGAACGAATTGAACTCTGTTGTATCTGACTGCCATCTTACGGTATATGCAGATGATATCTCATTGATTGTGTCTAATAGAGACAGCAAAGTTTTGGAAAGGAAATGTAGTGCCCTTCTAAATGACAATGTTTATTATCTTGGTTCCCATGATCTTCTTTTTAACGCTGATGAGACAAAAATTTTGCGTGTACATAATTACCAGAGAGAGGTGGAGGATCTATCGGTTCGGGTTGGGAATGTCTCTATTCCCAGTACACACACAAATGTTAGATTCTTGGGAATGTCTTTGGACAAAAACTTGAACTGGAAGTGTTACTGTGAATCGTTGGTATCAAGGATGAATAAATTAAAATTTGTTTTTATCAACCCTCGATCTGTACTTACAAAGGATCAACTGATTCACATTTATTATGCTAGAGTTGAATCTATTCTGAGATATGGCGTGTATTTTTGGGCCAATTCTACTACGAGTAATGATGTGTTCATCGCGCAAAAGAAAATTGTTAGTACTTTTACGAGAATACTAAATACGCAAACATGTAAACCTTTTTTTTTGTAAGTTAGGCATATTAACATTAACTTCTTGCGATAACTTTTTGCGAGTTATATTGTTGGTGTTCTTATTGGTACACCACTCATCTTAACGAATATACAAGCCGCGATTTTTTCAAACAAGTCCACGACATTTACTGCAATTTTTTCCATATCGGAAGATAAATTTTTGTCAGAATCACTCATTATCTAAAGTTTTAATACATTTAATACAAACTCAATTTGCAACTTGTAGCAGCATTTGACTAAAAAATAAAAAAATTGTTTACGAGTTACTACTAAGGAAATGGTAAAGCACAGGTCTCTTACCATTTTATTAACTAACAAATTGTTATTAGTGCACTTGTTTCAAATATACATTTTTAATAACATATAATTATATGGATGCTAGCAGATACAATTTTGTATGTAATTTGTATGTTATAAACAAGCATTAGCCGTGTCTGATAATATTCACAGCTGACACTAATTATTACAGTTTTGATAGTAAATTTAGTTGCACTTGTATTAAGTTATATATTATTCATTTCATGTGATACTTTAATGTACGGCGAAAGCTTTAGGTAAAACATTTTACATAAAAACAAAAATACATTTTATACAAAATAATGCTGGTATTAGCATATTATTATTCGCTTGGGACTTGTGAAATATTGTGGAAAATAGCGAAAAGCAAATCAGACCTTTGTCAAAGTGTGTCGACGCATTACTAAATATTTCGCCTTTTTATATGCGAGCGGAATACGGATTAATATTATTTCCTGCTTCTTTCATTCGTACGTCGTAAAAAAACGCATATATCCTGAACTCTGTTTTATAAACAGCCACCTTATTTTCATTTTTCAATATGTTTTAATAAAAAATTCGTTTTGTGAAGCTGCTGCTTTGAATGAAAATGGAAATAACACTCTCTTGTACAACAAAGTACCCTGCTATATTTAAATAATATATAAATCGGTATTTTTCTTTAATATTTCAGAGTTTTCCACACATCTTACCTCCTTAAGTGTAAGCTTCTTATATTTTTATAACACACACAGTTGTCACAAATTTGAATTTAAGAGGAATATTTTCAAATTTATTGATTAACAATATCCCAATTTTGTTATTAAAATAAAGTAACATTTGTCAATAATATTATGCATATAGAAAGGAACTAAATACTAAACAAAAAATGTTCTTTAATTTTTTTATAAGCGATGCATATGTGACAACACACCCCAAGAAAATGACAAGTTGTCACAATAGTCGGGGTTGGTTGTCACAAATTTGAATTTAAGTGGAATATTTTCATAATTATTTATGCAACAAGTACAAAAAGTAAGTGTGTATTGTACGCGACGTGAAATTGTCCAACGAGGCCGTCAGGCCAAGTAGGACAACGAGTGCAATAAGCACTTTTTGTACGAGTTGCATGCAATATTTTTTCTACGTTAATGCAAAAACCAAATAATGATATTTAGATGACACTGTCTAGGAAAATATGAGGTCGAATTGAACGTTTATGTTTGTCATGATGACAAAACGCTGTAGTAGAATGACAGATGAATGCAATAAACATTTTATTGCACTAGTGCAATAAAGAACTAGTTTTTCCACTAAATATAATTCAACAATGTTTTGTTTTTTGGATGAACGTAGAAAAAAATATATTAATATTGAGAATATCTCAATATTTTTATTGAAATAAAATAACATTCGACAACATGTTGTATACAGAGCGTAACTGAATATTACACAGAAAATGTTATTCAATTTTTTTGCAGGCAATACTTATGTGAAAACTTTCCCCGAGAAAATTACTAGTTGTCACAATAGTCGGGGTTAGTTGTCACATTTTTTAAACAGTGAAAATTAAAAATAATAAATACATATAGCAAATAAGTTGTAGGAGAGTGATACGATTCAGTTTCTTTCCCATCGTTTTTTTTTGTTAATTGTCACGTGTGACAACTAACAAAAATTCACTCCCCTATTTTCCACAATATTTCACAAGTCCCAGGCGAATATGCCAATACCAACATTATTTTGTATAAAATGTATTTTTGTTTTTTTCTGCAAAATTTTTTACCTAATGCTTTCGCTGCACATTAAAATATTACACGAAGCCAATAAATATACGAGTAAAGCTCAAGTGCAATTAAATTTACTACCAAAACTGTAATCATTAACGGTACAAGCTGTGAATATTATCAGACTCGGGTAATGCTTGTTTATGATCCAAATTACATACAAAATTTTATCTGCTAGCATCCATATCATTATATTTTATTAAAAATGTTGTTTTTTGAAATTACAGGTGCATTTATAATAATTTGTTGTTTAAGGCTGCTACAAGTTGCAAATTGAGTTTGTATTGATTGTATTAAAACTTTAGATGCGTGATTCTGATGAATGTTTACCTTCCCATTTGGAAAAAATTGCAAGTCTTGTGGACTTTCTTTTGTTTGAACAATCACAGCTGGTATACTCGAAAGATGAATGGTGGACCAATAAGAACACGAATAATATAACTCACAAATAGTTATTTATGTATTAAGAGCGAAAGGTGATACATTATTGCTCGACACTAATAGTAATGTCTCTTTTTGCTCGTAATGCATACAAAGTTTTATCTACGTTCACTCAACAAAATAAACCTTTTTATTTAAATTACAACGAACATTAATTATAACAAATAGAACAAAGGAAGAAATTCATTTGTTATCATTCGAAATTTGAATACTGACAGAACAGTCTTTACATCTTAAATAATGATTGCTGATCCAGATGGCATATTAGTGCGATATGGTAAAATTTACTCTATTGCAAATTTCTGCTTTTATCAAATTAAGGTGGCATCTGTTTCTTTCATCAATCCAAATGTGTCCCGATCAAAGAAAATAATCCCTTCACAAACGCATTGCTTACTGACATTGCTAAAATATCAGATATTATTTTGGACAACTCCTTAAATTCGTTTTGAGTTGAAAAAGTTATTGTCCACTCTGACAACACTGATTTTCACGCGCGTACCTCCAGCGGATGGAAGCTCGCCAACGTTGCCAAATTAAGTTTTAAATATAAATATTTCGTGATAATTTATATTCCCGGAGATTTTGCGTCAAAACCCGGAACCCGGAAAAATATATTCTAACCCTGAAACTCCGGGTCAAACCCGGAGGGTTGCAACCCTGATAACAACCCGCATAACAATAATTAAGTAAATAATAAGCGGCTATAAAAGCCTTAAAATCACTATTTTCTCTAAAATATTTTTAAAAAATCGACAAAACCAAATTTTCCTATCTAGTATCTGCAATAAAATTAATACAATATTTTATATGAATATATGAAATTGCAAATGATAATAATGGTGACAATTGTAACAGCTCTTTACAAAGTTTTTTATATATTTTATTAAGTTATATTTTTTGTTTTTTTCAAAATCTTATAAAAATTTGTTTTAAAATTAATTTGAATTATTTTAGTAGCCCGAAAATTTCAATCACGACTAGCTATAAACTTTTCAGGATTTTCACTCTTTCACCGTGTCGACTACTAAAAGACAAAGTTCAATTATAGGGCCTGCTCGCAACCAGAAATGCGTTTACAAACGACATTCAAATGGGGCCGGCCTGGACAAATGTACTCCATTAGATGCGAAATCAGGGAAAGTGAAATCAATCGGAACGATTGAAATTCAAATACAGGACACGTTAATTGATCCGTTTCAAGGGAACGGCACAGAAGTATCCCTTTAAGTGTGTATAATTAAACAGCAGGTATAGAATAAATTAAGTATTTTTAAATTTATTTCTACGTCGCCTATCAATATAATGTGACCATAATAATAATAATTCTTAAAAACACCTATCCCAATATTTTTAAAAAATTAACAATAGCTATGCTATCTAGATCCTGGGCACATTAAAGACGCTGATTCTTGAAATCTACAAATACAAATACACAAAAATACATTTAAGAATTGGATAGTATATATGTTAGCAAATAACAGGAATGTTATCTCATGCCGCCTACGAATATTCAAAGGTGCCAAAGTAAGACGAATAGATAACGGTAGAAAGCGATACAATCAACAAATCTTTAGGTACATAAATCTATCAGGGATTCATTTAACACCATTAGATCAGCTTCAGGCTTATTTTAAGGTCAAATGAAAAGATATATATGCAAGTGAAAAAAAACTGTCGTAGATTTTTGTTTTTGGGGTCTTTGGTTGTGAATTGGGGATTCATGTAATCCTATTAGGTCAGCTTCAAGATTATTATAAGGTCAAATTGAAAGATAGATATGCAAATGGCAAGACCATCGTACGTCTGTATTTTTGGGGTTGTTGGATTCAAATTTGTAGTTCATGGAGTTTGGAACTCTAATACCCAATAACACCCGTAGCCTTGTAACCAACTCATAGAAGCGCTAAATATTACAACTCTTGAGAACAACAAATTTTATACAGTAACAGTAGTCGTAAGGTTTTCAGTCTTGTACGTTTATAACGTGTGCCATTCTTTCTTCTCTTTCTTTATGATGTTTATCACTCTTACATTCAAAGGATCTATGAGCTGAGCATTCAGTAGTAATCATCCAGGATATATTTATCCCATCTGATTAAGACCCAGGATATATTTATGCCATCTGATTTGGTAACGTTGCTCTGCATACTTCAGATCCTGATGAAATCTTTCACTTTAGACCCAGGATATATTTATCCCATCTGATTTGGTAACGTTGCTCTGCATACTTCAGATCCTGATGAAATCTTTCACTTTAGACCCAGGATATATTTATCCCATCTGACTTGGTAACGTTACTCTGCATACTTCAGGTCCTGATGAAATCTTTCACTTTAATCTTTTTTGAAAGCACCAAGATTTTGTGGGAAATAGTCAATATGGGCATCCATCAAATTAATTTCAGACCATTCAAGCAACCTAGTATCATATAGTTTTCCACTACTTGCTCTACTTGTTCTCTAAATCTAAACTTTTTTGGTTCTTCAGGAAATTCTCGATAACCCACTTGAAACTCAGTCAAGCCGCTTTTTCGTTTTCTCTCATTTTGATGAAAAAAATATATAACATCTTATCATCTTACGAGATCGATTGAAAATTACTTCTGACAGTTTTTCATTTCAAATATTAGCCTTGTTCGCGGTAGCGATTCCGAACTAGTTCAGGATTAATTTACGGATGAGAGCAAGCGCAGTTTGCATTTCTGACGATCAAATTCAACCTGCGCCTGAGCACATCCGTAAATTAATCCTGAACTAGTTCGGAATCGCTACCGCGAACAGGGCTATTATATATTCTTGATATACAATGTATCCATCCACCTTCGCTATTAACAGCTTTCACCCATCATTTCATTTCCATCAATGGAAAATCTACATTTACTAGGCTTGTACCATCCAGGTTTGAATTTGTTCATTAATCGCTTAATACCAGTATACTAAGGCAAGTGCATCATCTTCCAAAAAATATTACAGAAATTTCATTTTTCTGTGACAATAAACGGTGGGTTTCACTTTACTTACAGATTTACGACCGTTATTGAATTTTCAGTTGAAGTTGACCCGATGGTGTTAAATGAACTCCAAATTCGTATCCAACGACCCCAAACATAGAGACGTACGATGGTTTTGCCCATTTACATATCTATTTTTCGATTCAATCTTAGAATCACCTTGAGACTAACTTGATAGGGTTAAATGAATCTTCGAGTCAGATCCACCAAGTCTAACATAAATCTACAATAAGTCTGTTTCACTTCCATGTATATCTTTCTGTTCGACCTCGAAATAACCTTGAGCCGGTCTGATGGGTTTAAATGAGTCCCCAATTCAGAATCGCGCGACCCCAAAAACATAAATGTACGATGGTCTAGTTCACTTGCATATCTATATTTCAATTTTCTTCTTGAAATAACCTTGGAACTGACCTGGTGTTAAATGATTTCAGAATTCAGTCAGCTATCCAAAAAACATAAATGTGTAAATCTAGTTCACTAGGAAAGATAGATATGCAATCTTTCGCTTTGACCTTGGAATGACCTTGAATCTAGGGCAATGGGGTTAAATGAACGCCACATTCATATTCAGCATATGAAAATACATAAGAATATACAGAGCTATTCCGTCGGACAGACCACTTTTTTCTGGTGCTTCTTGGGCGGGGGTTGCTTGTCAAGCAAAATGCTTTTTAGAAATTTACTAAAATTGCATTATAGCGTTTCTTTCTTTGAACCGCTCTGTATTTTACCTATCAATTAAAACATAATTAATTTATTTTTAAATTATTCCAAACCACTTTAATTTTATTAAAGTATGCTGCATAAGCGCTTTTTACTTTTAAACGTGCGTTAAAAATTCAATAAGAATAAAACCAGTGGAATGTTTTAACGGGATATTTTCATGGAATAATGCACTTTCCCATTTTATTTCATAAGCAGAGAGCATCGCATATCCAAATTCACCGATGCCGGCCAGAGTTTGGCATAAGTTTCCAATAAAGTTTTTTTTCCAAACTGGAAAACAGCGAGGATAAAAACGGCGTTTGACTGGTAATTCCCAGGGCAATATTTCACAACCTCCCTGCATTGCCAATAAACTAGAAAATAAATTCGACAGGCTCAATATATTTTTAATACGCCCATTGATTTCTGACACCGCTAATACATTAAACGCTCAGAAAGCTTATTTTTCCGAGAGTAATTTACATTTTCACAAATGGCTTTTATATACCTATCCCCATGGCCGTGTTCGTTACTTAAAAATCACTATAAAACGCGTTTTATCGTGTATGGGTTTTTGCAGTGGACCCCGATGTTCTACTTTTATATTTATTGCGTGTGTTTTCTACCTACATAAATTACTAGTGTTTTGAATAACACTTGTAAAAGTGGCAACAGAAAAGAAATAAAACCGCAAAGTAATAAATATCGCTAATTACGTATTATTATTGTATTTTACAATTATATTTCAGAAAAAGGACAGGATGGGTTATTCTCTATCATTCGCTAAGCGTTTTCAAACGCATAGAGCATATGACGTCAATTCACGTATAGCATCTGCAATTTGGTATTATCTATGCTTTGCAATTCGGTTTCGTAAAAACGCTTGCCGTTTTCAAAACAGTTACCATTTGGTAGCTCTTTGCTTATCGTTTTTACGGCGCCGGCGTGTTGACATCTCGACTTCTCTACTGTCCAGATAATTATTCCGTAATCTGTGGTTACCACAAACAAAGTTCCACAAATGACAAGTTTAATGTTGATATTATTTGATAAAAAATCATTACCTTTGTGGGGTTGTTAGATTAGAAATAACAAGTCCACGGTTTGTAACACGTTAAATATATTAATAAAGATATAACAACTGGGAAGGAATGTTCCACCAATACAGAAGTCTGGACGGATGTTACGCGGAAGACGAGCGACTGGTAACTGCTGAGGTTCTCACCGGACCTCTCGAGGAAGGTCCCGGGGGCTGGTTAATCTCTGACCATCTCTTAATTTGATTATAATTGGGCTCAGGTCAGATGGTACTTTAATGGTTTTATTGGCATTGATTTGTTTATTGCTTTAATACAAATGTCATTAAATTGTAATTGTAGGGATCACAGATGTAGGTCGGTGACCGGTGTTGGTGACCGCTACAACCTTATAAATTTATTAATGTCAAAAATATAAGCAAAATGGAAATTGAGG
Organism: Monochamus saltuarius; assembly: GCA_025584915.1. Taxonomy (NCBI): domain Eukaryota; kingdom Metazoa; phylum Arthropoda; class Insecta; order Coleoptera; family Cerambycidae; genus Monochamus; species Monochamus saltuarius. Next base: position 13,046,696 of record CM046722.1, read on the forward strand.
ACATGTTATTGATAAATTTGATAGAGGAGATCGAAAATGAGGAAAATGTGCATCAGTGGTATATTGCTGATGATCCATTCGATTTATCCGATTTCAGTTTCATAAAATTATTCAGGTTAAGAAAACAGGATGTCGATATGATCCGTGTTCTTAATTTCCCATTACTTTGTTTGTAAACACGCCATTGGCGTACAGTACATTTCTTTTTTCTTGTATCTCGTTAGTGTTATTCTTTGTGTATTTTTATGAGTGTTATTGTTGGAACATGTCATGTTTTACAAAGGACTGTAATATTAACCATCATATAGCACCAAATAATTCTTCATATCCAAAATTCAGTTTCATTTCAATTCACAATCAGCTAAATCTGTATTGCTCCGCCATTGCTAGGCGCTGACCACAAGTAATCAATTCGCGCATCTTGATGAACATTCCAGTCATCATAATATAAAATTTCATTTCAGTGAATTATGTGCAGTGACAACCAGGATTTTAACCTTATAAAGTAAAAAGTAGCTAGTAGTCTGCGACATTGCCAATATGTGCTAGTCGAAATCATGAAAACGAAGTCGTCTAGCTACAGAATACCATAACAGTGAGTAAGTCGTTTTGCTATACGAGTTAAAACGCTAAGCGTATCAATAACGATATGTTTAGACCAGTCTGAAGCCTTTGAAAATCGTAAAAAGTGAAAAAAAATAATAGTAGGATGAAACCTATTGGAAGAGAATACAACAAAAATGAAAGGAAAAATAATTTACGAGTGATCTGAGGTCGGGAAGTGGAAGAGGGTTTTTAAGGGTAAAAAGCGGTTTATCTTGATTTCCGGCAAAACTGCAAGTCCAATGGAAAACAAGTTGTAGGTAATAAAAATATCTACAACTTTTGTATTTACACTTTTTTCACATAACTTCAAAATTTATGTGAAAAATTCAAATAACTTTCTGTTTTTTATTTTTCGTTTACAAAAAAAATTTCTTTTACGAAATTTGGTGAAAACTTACCTTTTTATGTCCCAACACACTGTAATTTTTCTATTTAAAATATTTATTTTTTCACCTTATTTTTACTTAATATTGAAAAAGTACCCTAATTCTCAATTGATTCTCACGTCAAAATATCTGCCTTTTTAAAAAAGTCTGTGGGCTTTTTGTTCGTTGGAATCTCTACTTTCTGATGGTGTAAAAAATATATACATTACTATGGTAAATGTTCTCAGAAAATGCTAAGAAACGATACGACAAACTCGAATAATACCAAAGACGTTTTCCGAGTAGTCAAAATATTATGCCAAATATGTGGCAGTGTTTTTATGTATTTGTGTACATACGGTCGAGACAAGGAAAGGTCCCCAAAAAGCGATATATATCAAGTAACTTTGCAACAACAAGTTTTAATGTAAGCAAGTATGAAAACAGAAAATGATTCATCATTTTTGAAATCTAATAATATTAATAATAATAATACTTAATGATTTATTTTCCATTAAGACAGTATGCATGTATTGGATTCGTCACACACTAAATCTAACATTCTTAAACTTCAATTTAAAAACTCCGAAACACTGTAAAAACATTTATCGAGCAAATATAGCTTTACCTTTCATTTACAGGCAAACAGTATTTAACATCGTTTAGTAAACGATTAAAACATTTTGGACCCAAGCAACAAGGAGCATTCAGGGCTAGTTTTAGTTTGGCAAACTACACTCAAAGATCACCAGCATGTCTCGTGTCATAGTTATACGTATCTCTCCAAATATCAATCCTGGAAATAAATTTCAGTAAGATAAGGTTAAGTAGGTGATACCCCCTTGTGCTACCATATCGTGTTTCTCATTAGTCCTTAAATAATTATGTCCATTTTGCAAATAATTTTTTTCATGTTCATTGATTCATTGACTTTATTTTATGTTTATATAACTTTTCATTTATAAAGCCACTTTTTCAATCAAGTTATGAAGACAAATAATTTAAATACCAGATCTTATGACACTATCGGGAAAAGTCGATATGTAGATTTAGTATTGTATACCTACGTATGAAACAAATAACATTTTAAGTTGCAGATGAGTATTGAAAATAAATTCTGGATTAGCTCCTTCCAACACAATTTTAGTGAAAAATATACTCAGTTAATTAAAACTCTGAAATAAGTATGAATTTTTAAGTTATGACACTCCTTGTCGCCTTAATAAAGTTTGTTCCATTAATTTAATTAAAAAAATTTCCACCCTTGCACACATTTTTGTCAAATTATTAAAAGATATAATGTTATTCATGAAATAATGATAAACATCGAAAATCTCATCTAAGTAGGCCCTGAGTTGGCAACTTTCTCAAATTACGGATTTAATAATCGAATACGAAGAGGACTGTTAGAAACAAAAGCAGGATTAGTCTGTAAGTATTTCGGAGTATTATTTTTCACGTAGAGAAATCTGCACAAAATTGAAGGTGTAGATTCTTATTGCATCTATTTTGTACCGACATGTGGCTCAAAAATTAAAACACAAGACAAATTTGTGCATTGTAGAATTGTTGGCTTCTTTCAACGTAATTTTTTAATTATGAAAGAAGATTTTATGATAAATTCTTATAACATTCTTACTAATTGGGAAATGAAATCACAATCTTCTTGGAAGAAGAAAACATATTTTTTTTTTAGTATATGTAATATTTCTATGGAAAATGCGGCTTGTATTTCTTTAATAAAAGAAATAAAGCTTTCTTTACTGGAATAGTTTGAGAGTCAACAACATCAATGACTGGTAAATAAGTTCATGAATGTAATATATTTGCTTTGGTATTTGATCGGTATTTCATTAATAGACATAACGTAAAAAGTCTTGTACTCCCCCTCATTCTTGTTAAAGAAATCTTTTTGTCAGAAAAACTAAATACGTTTATAAAAGTATATTGTTTTTGTGAATATTTTTTTTTGAAAAGAATATGTTCGATAAACTGAGTACTTAGAAAATTAAAAAGCAGCAAATGTGTGACACTTTTGACAAAAATTTATTAAATAAAAAATAAGTAACAAGTTTTCAACTTGACTAATAGTTGGTATGACCTTCACCACGTTCCAATAGCATATTGACACGCATTGAGACAATCAAGCGGTTAACGATCTTTTGCGGAATATTTTTCCCTTCTTCTTCTACCGCCACGACTAACTCATCTGCAGTCTGAGGCGGAGCAATAAGATTATGAATGGCTCTAGCAACGAAATCCCACATGTTTTCAATAGGATTCATGTCAGGAGAGTTGGCTGGCCAATCTAATCTATTCTATAAATGATACTGCAGGAAACAACTACTCCGCGAGCTAATGCCCCGACCGGCATTGAATTATACCTGCAGTATCTGTGTGAAACAGCCAAGAACCCTTGTCGGCCACTCCACCAGACATAGACCGGTTTCGGGCTTGTTAGCCCTCATCAGTATGCCATAGGTGAAATGACCGACAATTGAACTGGCTGTTCCTTCATATGTAGTTTCACATATAAATCGAGTGCAGGTGAGATGTAACTGGTCTGCTACTTCCTGCTCGGCCTAAGCGGCTCGACTTGCAGAAAGCGACCTACAATATCGTAGGTACTTAACCGCAGACCTCTCGAGACGACTAACAAGCCCGAAACCGGTCTATGTCTGGTGGAGTGGCCGACAAGGGTTCTTGGCTGTTTCACACAGATACTGCAGGTATAATTCAATGCCGGTCGGGGCATTAGCTCGCGGAGTAGTTGTTTCCTGCAGTATCATTTATAGATTTAATGGGGCATCGCCCGGGGCGAGAGGTCTGCGGTTAAGTACCTACGATATTGTAGGTCGCTTTCTGCAAGTCGAACCGCTTAGGCCGAGCAGAAAGTAGCAGACCAGTTACATCTCACAATCTAATCTATTGATATATCCTTCTTCTAGTGGCTCTTAAACCCTTCTTGCGCAATGTGGTCGAGCGTTGTCGTTCATAAACACAAAATTTTCACCTAATTCATTACGTAGGGGGTACTTAGATAGTGGGTGTAATAATTTGTTCCATGTAAATTTGACTGGTCATATGCGCATTAATGGGGTGCGGCGGTTGAATAATATTCCACCCCAGAACTTTACGGTACCCTCTTCATACAGAGCAACTTCACGGGAAAAATTAAGTCGTTGTTGACGACCTGGTTCTCTCCAGGCTCTTTGTTGATGGTCATCAGTAACCAGCCCAATTCTGGTTGCGTCTGCAGATAAGACCCACCGCTACTGAAGTAAAAGCCCACCACTATACACTCGCGCCCACTGGAGACGGGCAGCACGATACCTTGGAAGTAGAGTGGGGACCCGTAATGGTCTTATAGTAGGTAAATTTGCGTTGTGGAGTCGTCTTCGAATAGTAAGTGTCGATATGTCACGGCGAAACGTACCTTGAAAGTGAGCCCTGAGAGCTGAAGCTCAAGATGTGCGTTGTCTACGGGCATATTGGACCAAATACCGATCCTCCCTTTCATTAGATACTCGAAGACGTCCACTTCGTGGTCTGTTTTCCACTGTATCAAATTCTTCTTATCTGTATACTATTCGTTCAACAGATGATCTAGGATTGCCCAACCTGTTCGATATCTGATGATTAGAATGTACTGGATCATGTAAAGCAGTCATTCTTGTTCGGGTAAACACAGAAATTTCACGTTCTGGCATTATAATGTACAAAAATTCAAAGGAACATTGGCTGAATACACTGCCAAACCGACCAGATTTGTAAAAACATTGGAAATAAAGTGAAGGTTCGTGTTCTGCAATTTTTTATTGTCTTTTTTGTTCCCTAAGTACATGTACTTTTTTACCACATTAAGAAAAACCACTAGGTTTAATCGAGTCAAGACTTTTGACGTATGTATATTTGCTTTGGTATTTGATCGGTATTTCATTAATATATACTTTAAGGTAACAGCATTTTCTTCACTAGCACTTACACAATTTTGATTTTGTTTGCGGTTCGGCCAAATGGATGTGGATGTATAAAAGTATTTAACACGAGAGGCAAAGCGAATTTAATATTTTTGTTATTGGAGCAGCAGAATTTAATCAGCAGTTTTTACGCTGATGTTTTTCATAAACCCGTGAAGTCTTATGAATATTTTCACAGAGGTTTAATTAATAAATTCCTCCGTTCTTTATGCTGTGGTGTAGCGAAAGAGACAAATTATTAAAACAATACTAGAGGCGAGGATATAAATTAACATTCTGCCAAAAAAATTGTAAATTAAACACTTTTTATGGGTGAGCCTTTTTCGTAACATCAGTAATTTTTAGAAGGAATTCGCTACTTTGATGAACAACAACATGAGCTCCAACAAAATATTTACGCTTAGATTTTGTGGAAATTGTGTGAATTTGTCAAATTCGAAAGATCAGTGAAATTGTTAATTTCGAAACTGTGGTAAAATTGTCAATTCCTTAATCTGATATTCAAAAAACCTTTTATTTTTCTATGACTTACAAGATGAAGGTATATGAAAACTCAATATATACATATAAATGTAAAAAACGAAAACAAAAATATAACACCCGTCACATATTTACAAGTGATTCACAATTTTACAAAATACATACAAACAACAACTAATAATATTGCACATATACACAAGTAGACTAATAGTTCCAAATAAATATCAGAGGAACATTTAGCTATAGAAATCAGGGGTACTACACTTATGGACAAGAAAAAGTAAGATTGCATTTAAAGCTCATTTTGAACAATTTTAATGTGTGTAGGGAGGTTTTTCATCTTGTGTGCAGCGCAGTATTTGCTTCTGGGCAATAAACACATGTTACAAGACAAAGTAGAATCACCCCGGGCTGTTCTCTCTCACAGTATAGTATAATCAAATGGTCACTGCTAAGTACACATTTTATATTGGATAAAGGATAACAGATGGAAGCAAATTTAGATGATGCAAGGCCAAAAATGTGCAAGAATCACGAACTAAAAATTTCACATCATCATCAACAGAAAGCTTTAGGTTATCACATTATTACATTTACTTTTTAGGATACTACAAAATTTATCAGATATTATAAGCGGTGTATTCACTGTGTAAAGGATACACTATGCATTGCTAAATGAGTTAGTTATATCATTGATGTATAAAATAAAGAGGACAGGGCCCAGGAGAGAGCCCTGAGGTACTCCTGTTTTCAGATTTACTTTTCATTGCTAAAATGACGTTGGTATTTGTGTAGATGTAACGGAAAGTAAAATATTGTTGTATAAGAACTTTAGTGAGAAGTGACATTTCTCATTGCCGACTTTTTTGTCAAATTCTAATTAATGCACCCAATTAACTTCTCCGAAACTTTCCTCGCGCTCCAACATTATCCCGAGTCTCCAAGCAAGGGTGAAATATTTACAATTCTTTTAAAGAATATAATTTATGAACTAAGACGTATAAACGGTATTGTGTATTCTGCGGTGAAGCAGCAAAATGGCCAGTAAAATCAACAGAAACTTTATGAATTGCCTTGGGACGAGCTTTCTAAAGTTTAGTGTAAAGTCGTCCTTTGGCTTTCCAGCTCCTGATTCACTCTCATAGCCTCAAGTTTCCAGTTTAATACTGATATAAAAGTACTATAAATTTCAATTAGCTTTTTACCGGAGCTGTTAAGCCACAATGTGTTATAACCGCTTACAGCAGTTTCCTTTGAATTCATTAGGCCAGCACAAAGGTGCGATTAAGCCCAATAAAATACCGCCAACAAACTATTTCATGTAGATTTTTTTTATTAAAGATAAGGATTATGGTTAGTTTTAAATCTTGAAAGAGTAAGTGATTTCTTGTAAAAATCAATGACCACGTATGAACAAATAATAGCGTTTGTTTAAGTGAAGTACAATATAAAATGTAAAATTTCCCATTCAAAACGTCGAAAGCTCCGTGTATCCTACAATTTTTAAGATATTGCATCAATGGAGGTATCTAATTGTTTTTAATGACTTTTAAACTAGAACAAAATGCAGCACTTGTTCAATGTGTAGTGATATTCCTTTCTAATATTTAACCCATCGCCCTTGCCAGGAAAAAACCCAAAACTTCCTGTTAATAGTTTTCGAAATGGTAATCCATAGATATAGGGTCAAAATACAGTCTAAAGTCGTTCTTTTATACATCTAGTGTCTAACTTTTTGTCTAAAACAGAATTATCATTCTCTAAATGAAGGTTGAACAATTTTCGAACTGGTTTGCCACATAGACGATTTAGGTTTCTTGATGTTTCGAAAAACATGTGTCTGTGATTCCAGTATGGTTTAACACTACAGATGTGTAGTTTCAAACTGCTAGTAGATGTAAGCTCACATCTCATTTGAGACGATTCCTGCATTTCCATTGCTCCTATGAAGAGTCTGTTCAATTTCTCCCTCACTAGAATCAGGATTTTGTCCAGTTCTGTCGCATATCCCATATCAGCCTTATGTTTCGCAGATGCAGACGTCGATATTCCTTAAGTTGCTCTTCATGCTTTTTGCTAATCTGTTTGTCCAATGTATCTAACAGCCACGGAAGCCAAAAATCCTTTAAATGATCTTACTCATTTTTATACAGGGTGCTTCTTAAGTAGAGGTAAAAAATCCAGGGGCGTATTCTATGGCCAAAAATAAAGATTTTTTGTTATATAAATGTGGGGTCTTAGAACAGCTAATATCCAACTCCATCGTGTCAGAAATTTGAAAAAAACCGTTCTTAATTTCTAATTTCAAAACAAAAAATCAATGGGGTTAATATCGGGTGACCTAGGTGGCCAAAGTTGGCCTGGTCTAGGTATCCTAACATTATAATATTTATTATTTCGATTTACTCCTCGTGGTCAACCACATGTTCAACATTGTTTGTTTTCTGTATCGTTTGTTATACACAATTTATTTGTTTTATGTAATCTAAAACTAATGTTGAACTTTGTTAAGATAAAAATTTTGATTATTATAATGTTAGGATATCTAGACTTTGACGATTAGCTCTGATGATGGCTGTTTGAAGCCGAAAGCGCTTAGCTAAGAATTGATAATAGAAATACACACTTTTAATATACACAATATTTGGATTTTCTTTCCATAAATAATGATCTATGATACCCACCACTGGTAAGTTTGCATAGCTGGTAATTTTTTGTTTTATACCTACTTTCATAGTAAATAAGCACACCGAATTTGATTAATTACCTAAAGCGGTTTAGAAATTGAAAACTGATATATTTTTTCATTTTTGACACACTAGGTGGACAATGGCTACCCTAAGATACTACATTTATACAGATTCGGAAATTGCGGATCTTTACAGAGAAATTAGAAATTGCCGCTTCATCCCAGGGAAGGTACGAACTTTAAGAGGGGCGGCGACGTGCATTGGTCTAGCATTCCCCACTACTACGGTAATTGGTTCCGTATCGCCAACGCCAATTCGCCATTGCAAATCTAACTGCCCGGTCAACTGATGCCAGTGTTGTCAGATCTCATGCATTCCGAGGAAATCTCATGCTCTCATATTTTGATTACAAAATCTCATGCTTTTTAATAGACACAAAAAGAAATATTAAAATTATTAAAATTACTCTTTGAAATCTACCAAAACAAAGACCTAACGAGAAATAAAGGCAAAATCGAGGGCAAAATTGAATAGAGGTAGGTATCGACAATATTTGGGTTCTTGAAATGTCCTTTATTGTAGACTGCTCTCTTAATAATTAGCAATGAATACATAAACGGGTATGACAGTCTACGGATATGCGGTATGTGTGCTGTATTCACACATTCTTAACTCTATTCCGTAAGGGTACCTACATTTTCTGGAAACAACAGATTTTACGACCCGTGGTTACGTGGTTAATAACTTTTAAGTAAGTACCTGTAAGTACCTACTTACAATGTAATATCATGATAAAATAGCAGAACATAATGCTTTTTAATGAAATAAAAATGGCATTACAAAAGTAATTAAAAATTGAGCTGTGTCAAGAGGTGTTTTTGATCAATTAAGCCATCTCATGCTTTTCTCTCCAAATCTCATGCTTCTTTGAAATTATTCTCATGCACTGAATTTTTCCCACCTGGCAACACTGCTTGATGCAAACACGCTGTGGTCGAAGTATGCGTGTAGCATGACACAAATACACGCAAGCGGCAAAATACAATTAATTCACCATCAAGATCCTCACTTTCCAAATCTGTATAACAAAAAAAAAACTTATTTTGGCCACAGAATACCTGTACCTAATAAACACCCTGTAGACACTCAGCAAATGTCTATCGACAAACCAATCATTTTTCAAATTATTATTATTATTCAAAATTTAAGTTAAAGTCACCCTAAAGCGCTATGCCACGTATTTCAATATCATCAACAACAATTTTAATTTCACCATTAAATCAAATTAGACACCCTGTATTTGATGAAAAGCAATTCCGCTCCGCGTGCTCTCATCCGTACAACTTCCAACAAGTGCTGTTATTTAGACGTAATTTTACGTCGTTGCCTAGAGGGGAATAGAGCCTGAAACAGGTAGGCAAAACTTTTCATGAATAATATAATAATACTTCATTACTTGTTGTTGTGTACAAATACCCACATCAACTTTTCTGACATGCTGTAACTTTAATTACGGCAAATTACAGCGCTGCTGTAAATCGAGCAAATGGCGATGTATATCAAGGCGGCAACGGCAGCTAGCAAAGTTGAAATATCAGATCAGACTGTATTTCTAGTTCGTGTTATTATTAGTTGTGTACAATGTATCACAATCATAGGGTTGTTTGTTACTCTTAAAAGACAGTTTGTAATATACTATCCACAAGCAAGACGTGTAGGAAGAAAGTACATAAGTACTAGCTATTATAAATTTAAATTCAGTAAATCATGCGTTTGAAGTTATAGAATATACTGGGTGAAATTTGAACCAAATACTGCCTCATATCGACGTTGTGGTTTGAATCTTCTGACGTATGCATCGACATCTTGTTTTTTCATCTCCGCTGATTTGCACGCGATCGAAACTTATTATATTTTTTAACCGTTTCTTTTTATACTTACTACAGTGTTTCCCAAAGTTTTATTTATTTTGCGATAGATTTCAAACCGCTTAAGCCGCAATCAAAAATATTATTTATACATAAATTTACTGTACTTACTGCTTAATAACAATTTTAAAACATGTTTTCTGAGGATTAGGTACCCAAAAATATTTTTTGAAATAACACAACACTAAAGCAGACAAATTAAAAATAATATTACAAAATTACTAATATTTCCGAATAGTTTGATCAAGTACCCAATACAAATGAAAATGAAACAAGCCATCAAATAATTCTACAAATAAAATATTTGGGCCACCACTGCTTGCTACAACAATGATCAACATCGCTGAACGTCTTCCACATGCCGCGCATCCCTCCATAGATAACTAATAAATACATGGTGTTTTATTAAAGGGTACAATTTTTATAACTATATTATTTAGAAAAATCAGATTGTTATTTACAGTACAGCTTTCGTAATTGTGCTAGAAAGGTGGCAAGTCGGCTATCGCCGACTTGACCTTTCTTCGATGACCACCGCTGAGTAGTGCGTTTTACTTAATGTCCATTACTGCGCGCGGCTCTACGCCTGTGAATAATAAAATGTAAACGTGACTTTGGCTGAACTCTCTTTGGTGGGGAAAATCCGGCGCTCTATAATTTAGAAGAGTTGTTGGCATATTTTGGTAATTTTCAGTGTTTTCTCGAGTTTGGTTAATTTTTTTTTCAACATCCTGTATTTTAAATATCGGATCGGGTCGTTTTTATGTGATGCTAAAAATTTCATGAAAAATGTTTTTTTTAATTTCATGAATTTAACGGGTTTTTAGAGAATGGTTCGTTATTTTTTAACACTCTGTATTTGCTTCGTTAGTTAGTCACAATAAATCCTTGATGGAAGTTTCATCAAAAAATTTGTAATTCCCTTAATTTTGAGTTTTTTTGCGGTAAAATTTTTTTCAACCCTTTGTATATGGAACAGTCTTTCGCACCTTCGACAACCGAAAAAACCAAAAATTTCCTCGAATTTGAAATTTTTTTTGTCAATTTTTATTGTCTATCAAGCTTTTTTAATTACACTATAAATTAAAGTGATATGGCAATGAAATGATTATCGCCATATTGTCTAGCTCATTTTTGCCTCATTTTTCCTTGTATTTATGCAAAGTTCAATGTAAAAACGACGTCAAACCCCAGCGCTCGGGTACGGGAAACTTTCTAGAGACTTCAAATTTACAGTTTTTGGTCTTTGCCGGCCTCCAGTCGGCCAATTTTTCAAAATTTCCTACGTTTTATACCGAGATGTCATCGCTGGAGCATACGTTTGAGGTTTCGGTGATCTTGGTCGGCGGTACACCTCGTAGTTGACTGAAATTTTAAAGATACCAATTTAGATTTTGGGCTATAAAATCATCACCAAAGGAGTCGGATATATATCACACAACACAATAACAACTTCTCGTAGCTGGAAGGGCCCGAAAATTGTTCCAGAACACATAATCTGTGTCATTTTGACATTTCGTTTGACGTTTGTTGTATTTCTACAAAAGAGCCTAAACAACAACAAATTAGTTTGACATTTCTGACGTTTATGCCGTGCAGAACGCATTTCGTAGGGCGTTACCTACTCGCTCTATTCTCGTTCCACTCGAAGAAATCGCTATCTTCTATAAAGGGGCGTAATCGACACAACTCCACCGCTTTAGGTCGAGGAGCCTCGGGAAAATGGAAATTTAGCCTGGAAAAAGCGAAAATATCGGTATCAAAATACGCCGTAGGCAATCTAGAAAGACGGCGAAAGGCGTAGCGTTTAGCCGGTCGGTGCTGCACGGCTCGTAAAAAAAGCCATTGTGGCGGTAAAATGGTCAATTTTTGAGTGAAGTGTGCGAGCGGGAGTAACCTATAGCTTTTAATATATAATAATTATTTAAAAAAACAGATTGTTATTTACTATCTGTCAGTTGTTTTCTTGTTTTTTGAGAAAGCAATATTTACTTAAAAATAAAAAAAGAAGAGCTTTTGAGACAAATGACCTCCACAGTACTAAAGACAATAGTTCTCAGTAAAAATTTGTATTTTTTTATCAATGAACAAACATTTTTTGTTAAAATGAGAGGTATCAACTGTGTAGGCTGAAAACCGTGTTTTTTTTTCAGCATTTTCATTAATAACTAAACAATGGGATAATGAAACTATCTGAAATTTTAGCACACAATAGAGTAACAGCGAGGCTGTATATGGTTCAAATTTCAACCCTACGTGTTCTTAATACCGGTTTTCAAACTCAGGGGTATATTTCATTTGTTTAGTAGATATTATTTTTGAACAACGCACCATACGATGAAACGTGGCATCGGTCATAAATCCAAAGGCGAGGTTGTTTGCTTAGCAAGGCGGAGAAGTCATAAAGATCACATGATTCGCGACATGCTAATATCGCAAAGATTTCCTCGAAACAATACATCAGGCAAGAGGAGTCGGAGTAATGGCCCAAGTCGTAGGACGGCGAAGCCAGGACAACGATTTAAAAGTCGTTACCAAAAAATTGCGGGACACATTAGGAGCAACTGCTCGCATCGATCCCCTTAAAAACGAATTACGTCAGGAAAAAGAAAATGTAGCCGACTAGTTCTTTCTCCTCCGTATCTGGTACTCGGTGGTCCAAAAAATATGGGATTTTTATGACTGCATAACTTTTTGCAGATTGAATAATTACCTTAAATTGCGCGGATTTTACTTGAACATTAAACTGTTTGACTGCAATTTAATTGTATCTAGTTTGGTTGCTAAGATATGAGATATTCCATTAGCTGTGGCTAAGGGATTTAATTAAAACCAGTTTAAACTTTTTTTGAAAAACGAACCCTTAATAACTTTAATAACAGAATAACTATTTGTGCAATAAATTAGGAAAAGTGACTGTACAATTTCCTTACGCGTTGCATACATGATTTTTTAGTAGTGTTTAGCTCAGATAACTATATTTATCATAATTTTTTAATGAAAATTATGAATTTCGAAAATGCGAATGAAGAATTCTGAGACATTGTTGATATAGAAACGAATTTGTTTATTAGGTTTTCGTCAATATTATTGCGTCAGTGATTTATGAAAAAATGTCACAATCTTCTGCATACAACGATGATATGGAAGATGATGTAGAAGAATAATAAAAAATCGCGATTTAATCATTATTATCAGCAAAATCCAATAGATATATATGAAAGCTTATCGCCTATTTGAAGACTAGAGTCATGAAAAGGAAGAACTGTTATCTGAGCCAGCTCTACTAGCCTATTTTGAACAAAAATCCAGAGTATACCACAGCTGTGCACTGTGGAGTCTTTACTCAATGATAGCAAAATTGACACAAAGAAATTTCCAAGTTTAATTGATTTCCTCAACGTAAATCAGTAGGACATAGTTTAGTGTTTTAAGAAAATCAGAAGTTGAGAAATATTTGAAAGAATCAGATGATAACATCTACCTACTTGATGAATAAGGTTAAGTGAAATTTTCACACTCTCTCCAAATATTGAAATTGTCTCTTATTAAAGATAGTGTTGATTATTGGCATCAATGGAGTTTTCCTAAAAAGTTGCAGAATATTTTAAATTGCCGAATACTGGGAATTGCAGCGGTCACTGTTTCTGGAGAACGTCTACTACAATACTGGCTGGTGAAGGAGCAAACATTATCATTCTTAAAAGGCATGGTGGATGGAAAGCAACGAACGTAGCAAAAATATATATAAAGGATTCCGTTCAATAAAAACTTTAAGTAACCTCAAAAATAATGGATCAAAGACAGCTTAATATAAATACAAACTCGGCCTCTATTACTTCAAATACGTCAAGGTTTTCCATAACCATTTGTAAAAGAGTTACAGTTAAAACTTATAATAATGATAAGAAATGATTTAAGTTCACAATAAATGAATAGTTAGTTCAAGGATTATGATGTCTTTTTTGCTTCCGGGAAAATTATTCCCGCACTAGTTAGGAAAATTCTAACATTTCTTAACTCACAAATTTTTCTTCAGGATGTATTATAAGGAATATTGCATGTATTCATACAAATGCGGCGAGCCTGTTGAAAAGAAAATTGTATCAGTTCCTTTTAAGGCTGGGATTTTGTATACATATTTTTACCGTCTAACACGGCTTCAAGCGAGGACACAGAACTCTAAGAAAATTTAAATAATTGGTTATTATTATTATATATCAACGTATTCATAAAGGTTCCCGCTAGTGCGGAGGTAATTTTCATTGCTCATAAAATCACAAGAATAATTAAAATAAATGTTAAAATACCTCAATTTTAGCCACATTGCGGCATTCTGCAATGAAATATTTAAGTATGTCAGAGAAATAGATCCACGAGTAAACTTCATTATCCTTGACTCATCGTCCTTGAGAACTGTCTAAAACAAAATAAAATGCAATAAGATACAAAATAAATCTGTACAATGCAGAACGAAGTATGAGGTTAGGATCTACTGGTAATGAATTGTAATGTTGTCGCACGTTACAGTACATTACAACTTCAAGGATTTTTCGGAAATTTTCGATTGTTTACTTCATTAATACTATTAAGAAAAAACTAATTACGAAAAAATTACGTTAAAAGGATTTCTGCTTAGCCTTTACTGTACTTTAGATTGCAGTTTCGTATGTTTTATATTTTGCAGTAGTTGTATTTTCATTTTTGAAATGAATTTGTTGAAAAACTGTTCGTTTAAACATTTTTCATGAGAGCTTTTGTTGCTTTTGATCAAATATATAAGATTAACTATGACTAAGTATTTTTAGATGGGATAGAGAAAAATAATAATTACTGGAATCATGCTTCAAAAAATTTCCAAAATTATTTATGAAGCAAAAATATATTTTTTTAAATTATATTAAACCTCTATTTATCGAAGCCCATGGCTACTCACCTGACACAAATTAAAATTTCTCTATATCATCTATACCACCATCAACAGAAGGATGTCATAAAATATCTTTGTTTTGTGAGTTGAGTAATGAATTTTTTCGTGCTGGCAAACAATCGACAGGAATGTATTTATCATGTTCTTATTTCATTGTTTTAGATATTATTTTCCTTTAGGTAACGATATTATAGTATTTGTTCCAAGTGTATATTTTCTGTAGTCTGCACCCATATTTATTTTTCTTACAGGTTTCCTTCAATAAAATGAGTCAATATAGCAGTAAGAATTTAAAATTTAAAAATTTGAAATAGCTGCTTGAATTGAACAGTAAAGCATCGCGCGATGATGTTTTGCGAAAAGAGGTGTTTGCCTCATTTTTTTATTTTCCGATATAATTTTTATTGTATTTTAGGCCTTCCTGGGCACGTGGGTAAAATTGTTGTACTTAGTGATATATAAGCCCTCTCAATCTTAGCGCTTATACTTGAGACACGCTGTATATACTTCAGGTACAACACCAAGAAGAAAAGGAAGTATAACATGTCAGTGCTTTGTTCTTAATATTATTATACAGGGTGTTAAAAACGAGTGTAAAATATTTAAGAAGGTAATAGTATGAACCAAAATAAGCAGAAAAGTCTTAATAAACATGGGTCCGCAAAGTAACGGTTGCGGAGATATGGAGTGTTTTATTTTGCAAAAACGTTGTGTATTTTCTTATAATAGTTGGTTGATGTTTAGTAAAATAAACAGTACGTATTTGACAGTTGTTCTCAGTGCACAAGTTTTCTTTCGCTATGGCTGGTTACTCTAACGCAGAATTAACATACATGCATTTCATGTATGGTCTTGCTAATGGCAACGCCACCGAAGCGCGACGTCTTTATATTCAATAAAGATTGCGTGATACCGGTTCCTTGAGCAAACAGTGCCATTTATCCGGAAGACCAAGGTCGGTATCCACTCCTAGAGCAGAAGAAGAAATTTTAGCACTGGTAGAGCAGAATCCATGTACGAGTGTGCGGAGAATATCAGCCGAGGTAAGAATTAGTGGTCCTCTTCTTTAGAGAATCCTTTACGAGCAACTGCTTTATCCATACCATGTGCAACGAGTACAGGCCTTAAATCTAATAACTGATCATCGGGCACGTTTGGTTTTTTGCCGCTGGTTTCTACGTCATGATGCTGAAGACCCTCGTTTTCTTGCAAACATTCTTTTTGCTGATAAGGCTGGGTTCACAAGAAATGGAGTGTTTAATTTTCACAATACGCATGTTTGGGCCGACGAAAATCCTCATGCTCTAATAGAATCTATACATCAGGCACGTTTTTCATTAAACATTTGGATGGGTATTGTAGGTGACAGGTTTCTAGGTCCTGTTGTTTTACCAAACCGATTAGCAGGCGCTGCCTTCCTCAACTTTCTGCAGAACACACTGTATGAGTTTTTGGAAGACATTCCTTTGAATCAGAGGCAACAAATGTGGTTCCAGCATGATGGTGCTCCAGCTCATTTTCCATGACCGTTAGAGAGCATTTACACCAAACTTTTCCACATAGATGGGTAGGAAGGGCCGGACCTGTTTTATAACATCCAAGATCGCCTGATCTGAACCCTCTAGATTTCTTTGTTTGGGGATATTTGAAGACATTAGTGTATGGTACTCCTGTAAATAGCCTGAAAGAGCTGCAGCTACGGATTAATCAAAAGTGTCAAGAAACCAAACCAAGGAGGGTGTTTGCAAAAGATCGTTGAGACGAAGATGTCGTGCCTGCTTGGAAATGAACAGAGGGCACTTTGAACATCTTGTAACTTTGCTTTTTGTTTGTTAAAAGCTTCCTTTGTCGGTTTATTCCTAATAAAATAAAATGTTTGAATAACGAATATTGGTCCATATCTCCGCAACCGTTACTTTGCGGCCCATGTTTTTTTAAGACTTTTCTGCTTATTTTGGTTCATACTATTACTTCTTGAAATATTTTACACTCTTTTTTTAACACCCTGTATTACATGTTTATACTAAAGAAATTATTTCTAGAGTTATCCGATACTACCAAAAATGGCATTCCTAAAAACACTAGATAATGACTTTCATACCGTGACGTTGCGCCATTATCTGGAAATTTACATTTCCACTCGAACAGATGTACTTTTACCCCACCTCCTGCAGAACACGCCAAATTTGCTTTATTCCGTTTCGGCTGTAAAATTTGAATTTTAAATAATCCACGTCCGGCGATTTAATAAATACGAGAATAATAGTTGCTCGTAAGATTTATGTGCAGGTAACATATGTGCAGGGTACTTGCGGATGCTTTATATCTTCATTAACGACGTTAATAGCTACTTACATAGTGATATCTTCTCGTACTATTGAAGTAATACTATACTGTTTTCATTTCAACTAAATTCCGAGAATATAACTAGAATCGAACACATTATTCTAATATAATATATAACTTCTAATATACAATATAATATAAAAGGTTTGCCATTTATGATATCCATTTTGATACATTTTTTTATTAGGTATTAACAATATTGTGTGAAACTATAACTATTCTGCAGACTAATGTGTTGAATTACATCAACAAAATCTACCCATATTTTCTTTATTATTAGCTTTTTTTAGATTTCTTACTATATGGTGAAGGTATTCAAGCTAACATAAATAAACTTTCCTACAATTCCTATTAATGTCATATATGCTCTTTTATAGTATGAATGTTTGTTTTTCTTTAGCGATCTCGCAAAGTAAGCCAACATAGTTTCTTCAAATTCAAAATGTGCTGTGTTTTTACGATGGTACCAGGACAGACGAATTTGGACTGGTCTTTCATACCAAGCTTTGCCTTTTATCGACAGCAAACTTTTTACTTTGTGAGCTGCCTCCTGCAACTCCGGTGGCTACCACATTCTTCGCTATCGGAAGATTCGGCACTCATTTTAATACACTTTCCTGTCCGGAACTGTCCAGAAACTTTAGAATATTCTGTGTAGTAATTTTATTTTATGCTATAGCAACAACATAGTAACCAGCCAAATTATACCCACTGAATGGAAAGTTCAGTCAGAATAGAAAACATTCTAAATGTTATTCAGAAATTAGTGGCTGAAAATAAAATAGTATACTATTCACGACGGAATTTTCATATCGACTACCTAATCTCTCGACAGTAATGAAATATGTCCCATCTTGCATTGTAATATACTATTACAATACAGTAAATAATTGAAAAGGAATTGAATTCTCTTTGAGCACAAATTTTAATTTCAACTGATTCTAGAATTTAATTGCAATTTGGTTCCAACTGCAAAGAAGTCTATAATCCTTTAAGTAGTCCCATCCATCTTTTGGGAGAATGAAGAAGCACCCCAACGAAATTTGGATCATCTTGTACAAAATATTACGCTATAATAGAATATTGTTGATTTTGTATAAATTTAGCTTTAAAATCATTCAGCTTCCATTGAGCTGACTTCCTACATTACCATTAGCCTGGAAAGTCTCCCAAATGATGCTATTAATAACGGCATAGCAATGATTTCCCTTGTATTACACCTATACGAACTTTTATTAATACAGCGCTTTATATTGAAGGGCGAAAACTTAATATAATGAAACGACAAGGCAAACTGCCAGGATTAGACGGCAGTAAAAAAAGACATAAAACAGATGGCGACGATCTGCACTAGGAAACTAATGGGATGTGTTTCTGATGTAATCGCATTATATATTCATTTCAACGCTTGGAGCGAAATCAATCTGAAATGAATGTGTTTGGAATTCTTGCTTCTGTTTTACCTCAACTGTTTCCATTTTGTTTCTTTTGTGACGTGATTCTCGTTTTATGGCCTGCATTTGGATAGATGAGCAATGTGACGTCTGCTCATCTCCATCTAATTCATTTGCCTGATGTGCTTTTCGATTAGACCGTGATGTAATTCCTTCGCAATGTAATTGAGACTAATGCGAACTGATGATCTACCAATAAAAAAAAACATAAAACAAGAAGTAGGTACCAAAAATATTAAAAATAAATAACCATGACAAAAAATTATAGCTACACGCCATGTGCAATCCTTAGCAGCTGCTTTAAACTGATATTATCACATAATAAATTAAATGGAAATGGAAGTCATATTGTATACAGAGGACTTTAGACGTGAGATAAGTTCTAGCAGACTGGCAGTAAAATGTCATATGAGATCTAATCGAAGGATGTGGCACCAAAAAATTAAGTTACGATCAAATATAAGGGGTCAGTTGTATTGTGCAAGTATTGTGTAGATATGTGACGGGGTATATAAATGTCCCCTACTTTAGAGAATGATTAAAGGTTAAGCCTAGATATTAATAAGTTGATGTTAAAACCTTGTACCGGATAAACTCCATCAGATTTAAATGAAAGATATTTAAGAAATTTTGGTTGAAAATATTTAATACTATTGATATAACAGGTACAATAAGGATTCCAAATTAAAGAACAGTATTCCATCTTAGATCTAACGAAAGCATAATATAATAATTTTATATATGTTCGGGTATTTAAATAATTTACTATTTCTAATAATAAATCCTAATGCCTTTGAGGCTCCATTGACAATATATTCAATATGTTGCAAGAAGCCTATCAATAACATGGTAATCATATGTAACAGGATTGGATTTACGAGTGTAAGTGGTAACCGTGCATTTATTAACAGGCTAAGTTTATTGTTAATAGACCTATACTCTATTATAAGTTTATTTAACTGTACCTGAAGATTATGGATCTCAGCGTATAAGAGCTTCCCACAATTGATCACACCGTCAAGGTCATTTATGAATAGATGAAACAGTAGCGGACCACCCTAAGAAACTCCCGATGCAGCGACATAGGTCTTAGATTGAAAACCATTGAATGTAACATATTGCATCTTATTGTGAAGGTAGAAACGAACAAATATAAGCAATTCATCACTAAAATCAAATGTGTTGAGTTTCTGCAGTTAAACTGAATGACGTATCTTGTCAAAAGTTTTAGATAAGTCAGTGTACTCCATCAACTTGACCACGGTTAAATATACTGTGTAAAGCAAACAAGGTTGGAGGTGAAATCTCAAAGACTTTGCATTACTATTTAATGGACGATAATTTGCTACATCAGAGGGCACATACTAGCCTTCTTCCACAAAGAACGAAATTTAGAACTCTTCAGAGATAGATTAATTAATATATAAAGTGGATAACACAAAACATGGGCATAGTCTCTTACCAGATAGTTATGTCTGGACCACAAGTCGGTTTGTTCTTTAAACGTTTAATGCCTATATTATTTCTTCTTCAGAGAGATTTAATGTTCAAGAAAGATATATTAATGTTACTGTCCATATTGGCAGTTACATTTTGTAACATCTTGTATTTTGAAATGTGAAAAGTACATATCTATATTTAAAGACTACGTTGGTTCCCGATTCCATTTTTTAGACCAGCTAATAAACAATTAAAAAGCTTATTTCACAGATAAAAGAAGTGTACAAGGTATCAAAAGTCTTTAACAAAGCTCAGGAATCAAATTTGTATTTAGTTCTGATAAATTCTGAGAATACGTACCAGAAACAATGTAGAAACAATAGGTACCGGTAATACTGTCGATGTTTTGCTGAATTTTCTTTGTTATTGACAATAAAAGTTTGCTATGGACGAAATATTTCGTATTGAACAGCATTGAAAGTGGACAGAAACAAAAATGTCTTAAAATGCAGTACACTACTGTTTTTAAAACTTCTATAACTACAAATTAGAAAAAATTTTACGAGTATGGACACGGAGCAATTTTTGCAGGACAATCCCAATGGAAAATACATAAATTAAACAGCAAAGTGAACTGAAAGAGAACAAATTGAAACACGTAAGCACTATGATGAGCCTCAGGTCCATCAAGAACAGAACAATAATTTTGTTTGAGTTAATGTTAATAATGCAAATGTTAAATAGACCTTAAATACATATACAAATATATACATATTTTGACATCCAAGCATTCTTATATTTAATTCAAGACTTTTCCTTCGTAAAATTGCACTAAATTTAAGATTTTCTTAAAAAATAATGTTTTGTTAAAATATAAATAAAATATTATTAATTATAGTTATTCTTTCTTAAATTATAGGTGTAAGATTTATTTTTTCTTAATGCAATGCTATTATTTACTTTATTAAATATTATTTAATGTTATTTCAACTATTTGCAGCAATTCTTTCAGTTACTTAAAACTTCAAATAAAGAAAACATAACTGTTCAGATTACCCAAGTAATTCATATTATCTAAATAAAACAATTATTTAAGTAAACATAACTTTATCTCATATTAAGTATACGAGTTTTCTCGATTTCAAGTATTTTTTTTTCTTAAATGAGGAATATTTAATCTTATTATACAAGAATAAGTTAGTCTTTCAATAAAGAAATACTATACTTGAGGAATAGTGAAACAAAGCCAGCGTTGGAATAAGTGTAATATTTATATTAGTGTCTTTATTTCCACCATGTAGCTTTATAAAAACTCTAGTGTTTTATTAAGGTAAAAGGTAATATTATGTGATAATTCATATAACAGTAACATTGTAATATGATTGTGGACTTCATATCACCTCAGATGTAGAGAATTATATTTTAAAGTAATTTGAAACACAAATATGAGGATGCCGTGAATAAAATCACCTAATATACGAAATTAAACAGGTTCTAAAGTACACTTTAAGAGGATGTACTAGAAATTTCCTCCTTGACTTTAAAGGAGAATCTAAGCGTAAGCTCCTTAGCTGAAGATTTATTTCCATTGTATATTTATAGAAGTACCAGCCTGAATAAAAATATAGCACTGAGTGGTAACTTAGATAGGAGTCAGGTTAAGATTTTAAAAACAATGAATAAATTTAAAAACACCGGAATGGCGTTTTCTTTTTGTGTTTTGCATAGCAAATGGAAATCGTTATAAAGATAAAATGGGTTTGTTACACCGAGTGAGGAATTACAAATGGAAATTATAAATATTTTTAGTCGGATCGTAAAAGAACATGTGTTTTATACTCGAAGCATGATAATTGCCGTATTTTTAAACCATATTTGGATAATACCTAGATTTAAATTGGGGTTAAATCAAGGAAAATGGTAAGTCCTAGACTTATTTAAACTACTAGTTTTTTCATTTGTCTCAAGTTTCATTTGTATAGAACATTTTGAAGTTAACCAGAAATATGACTCTCTTAAATATCCGTTTAAGATGTTTATAAATTTTTATTTATTTATAATTTATTTATTTAAATTTAAATTGTAATAAGCACTTCAATACAATAAATAGATACAATTATAATACAATGAGAAGGTAATAGCGATATAAAAAAAAAATATTCAAAAACACTCAAGCAAAAAACACCACAATGAAATTATATGGTTATAATTGAAGTTGAAACAATACACTGTTTTGTTTATTTTATTAGCTGAAATATCTGTGAATTGTGAGCCTGAGTAGAAAGTACGAATTGTTTTAGATTCTTTTTAAATGATAATATATTTATTAATTTAGTTCTTGTAGATACAATTCTCCTTTTACCTATATATTTAGACATAATAGAAATTGCCTCTATTTCTTCTATTGTGCTCATATATACGAGGTGTGGCAATAAAGTTCCGGGAATTTGTCAATGAAAATACAAGCAAATTAAATTTCGCCAAAATTTTATTATCGACCTCCACAATAGTATCCCTCTAGCTCTACACAATGATTCTAACGTTGCTCGCACGATTGGAAGCACCCTTGGTAATCCTCCGCAGTTATCCCGTTCAGCACCACGATTCAGCTTCTTTGAGCTCCTGTTTGCCTCATGATGAGGGAGCAATATCGGGCTATAGGCTGGGTGCCGCAACGGTGGAATGTCTTTTTTTGCCAAAAACTATTGCACAATGAACGAGGAATGGGCTGGCGCGTTGTCGTGGTGAAAGATCCAGCCGTTCCCGGTGAGTTCGAGACGCGCACCAAAAAGGGAGCCCGCAGCCGTTCCAGGATGCCAACATAGAACTGTCCAGTCATCTGGTCGGCAGGAACATATTCACGATGAATGATGCCGTGGATATCGAAACAAACGATCAACATTGGCTTCAGTCGTGACTTGGACATCCTCGCTTTCGTTGGCCGCTATCCACCCTTTTCCACCCACTGCTGACTTTGTTTACGGGTCTCGGGGTCATACTCAAATATCCAGGTCTCATCTCCAGTGGCTACCCGACTCATCCAGTCTCTACCGTCGCTTCGAATGCGGGACAACAAATCCTCACAGATCGATTTTCGCATGTCTTTCTGTTCACGGGTGAGAACTTTTGGCACCATCTCTGCGCAAATCCTTTGCATATTCAAATTTTTATTTAACATCTTGCGACGGTTTCTTTTGTGATGTTTAACTCGTCAGACAACGCACGAATGCTTAGGCGCCTGTCAGACGTGATCAGTGCACGTAAACGGTCAAAATTCGCGTCAGTACGAGAGGTGATGGAAGCTCCTTCACCTGGATCGTCTTCTACCGATTCACGCCCATCCTTGAACCGTTTTGCCCGTTCAAACACGTGTGTTTTCGACATGCACTCGTCTCCACACACCACCTGCAATTTTCGAAGAACTTCATAGAGTTTTTTCGTCAGATTTCACTAAAAATTGTATCACAACACGTTGCTTATCGTTTGAGTCACTCATTTTCACGACGCCAGTTACTCCCAAAGAATACACATAAAACACAAACCAAGCATGCTATCGACTTCAACCTTGGACTGAAACTAAAAGGAAGGTTATTATTTTCTTGAAATTTTTGTTATGTAACACCATAATTTTTCATGATGTATATATGTAGAATGACACGCTCTTTCAAATGACATGGTCAAAATTGGGGGTTGTTATTTAAAAAAATTGTCGATGACGTCATATCTCGAACAACGATGACGTCACAAATATGGGTCGTATGTCAAAAAGTACCATTTTTTAAAAACAAAATTGACGTGCCAGGGGATTTTTTCGAAAACTTCTCAATTTCAAAAATAATGAATTTATTCGTTACTTTTCGAAAGCACTGTATATTTGAATATCCAGAAGGCACTGGATACAATAGTCTTACATATCTATTACAAAAACTAAATTTATTTTGGTGCCTTTATTATTTCTACTATATATAATTTCCACTGCATTTAGTATGCTCAAAATTATTATATGCAGAAATTCAGCAAAGCCAATAATCTTTTCATTTCACGGTTTACTAAACCAATCACATCGAAAATACGACTGGGCCTAATACAGCGTCTTAGGGAATTCCATATTTGAAGAGAATATAGCCTTTCACTGCAGACACCACCAACACTGATATCTCTCATTTAGGAAACTTTTAAACAAATGTAAAGTTGTCTATCTAAATCTAAAGTAACAATGCGAATAGTTTTTTTATTAACTATAACTTTCAGGTACGATTTCTCAAAAGAATAGTTAAACTCATCATGAAAATTTTTGACGAGTTAAATAAACGAATTCCGCAAAACGAAAGTAGCAAACATAAGGGGGGTGGTGCGAGGTGTTCGGATTCGCTTGATTCGGTTATCGGTTGGCACGTATCCCTAACAGCCCCGTCCTGGGTTAAACGACTCTACGTGCCACCTCAAAATCATTATCTATCGCCTATCAGTCGCACTGTCTATTTTTTTGTCGCCTCAAACTACTCTGATGAGATTACAATGTTTAATAAAGTAAAATTGGGTTCAACTTTGCTGAAGTTTTCAGACTTTTCATTCTGATAACCCAATTTACATTGTCCTAATTCGCAGTGTCTGCACTGATCATTTTTCATGTTTTACCTCATTAAATTTATTTGATGTGCATTTAAAAAGAGTAATAATAAAAAAAATGTTTTATGTTCAGGTTGTTTTTTATTTTGTTCTGTTGCTTTATTGAACAGTATACAATAAAATAATGAAGACATTTTTATTGTTGAATAAAATTGACAAAATTGTAAACAGAACTTGGGGATGTATTATTGACAAATGTACTATGTGTAAGTACTTCCAATTTATTTACTCTGGCGAAGTACATTTTATTGAACAGAATTGAAAAAAATGTTTATTTACTTAGTAATATGAATTTTACAGGTCCATAAATAGTTTCGTAAGGGCATTTATTGGAGCACTATTTCTGTAAAAGACGTCCTTACAGCACTAGTGGTGCATTAAAAAAAACGTTTTTATTACAAAAAATATATATAAGGTTTAATAAAAACTTGAATAATACACTTTTTACAAATAGGAATTTGTATATTAAAAGTATATGTGGAGGAGCTGTTTAAGTTCAAATTTTCAATCATTAAATTCGTTTTTGATCCCATCTGTACCGCCATCAAGTAAGTAGTAAGTTCGGTCCTTAGGCCATTGCTTTTTAACATTTTTATAAGGTCTAAGCGGCTCGACTTGCGGAAAGCGACCTACAATATCGTAGGTACTTAACCGCAGACCTCTCGCCCTGGTCTATAAAACTTATGGCATACTGATGAGGGCTAACAAGCCCGAAACCGGTCTATGTCTGGTGAAGTGGCCGACAAGGGTTCTTGGCTATTTCACACAGATACTGCAGGTATAATTCAATGCCGGTCGGGGCATTAGCCCGCGGAGTAGTTGTTTTCTGCAGTATGATTTATAGACCTGTATATGTTCTGTTTTTTGTTTTTGGTAAATTGTTTACGCTGCTATAACTCAGTTATTTGTCGTTGATATTTTTCATTATTTTATTTTGAATTTTTTATTAAGGTCATGGGGGAGTGCGGCTTGAGCCCCAAGCACAGCTTAAATAAGAATCAGCTCACAGACTCTACGGCGGCACCTTTGAAGTATTAAAACCTGAAAATTTGCCCTTGAAGCGTGTTGTCTCTCTCTCTTTGGGATAAAAGTCAGGACCGAATTAAAAATAGTTGTCCCAATTTAGAAAGTGCCATACTAAATACAAATTTGTTTTACTTGAAATTGTTTAAAAATAAAATAACATAACAGTATAAAATACAAGAAAATCAACAAACCACAAAATAGAGCATTCGTGCGCCAATAACGCAGTCGTTGACGGTATGGTTATAAGGGCATATTTTACAACCACACGTCCCTGCCGCCTTTTATCCCAAAATGGCGGCATGCGCGAAGATCTGCACGAGACGATCCCGCTCATACGAGTCTGTGAGCTGATTGTTATTTAAGCTGTGCCCCAAGTTCCACTTCCCTTTAGGTCCGCCACAAACTACGTCACTATTTTGTACCGTTATTTTGCTCTGAAGCGCGTGTGAAGAGCTGTTTTCGCAACACTTAACATTATTTGGTGAAAATGGCCAGGGGCAGTTAACCAATGTCCGTCATTTGTATTTTACGCCGTGTTTGAATAAATTGATTCGCTTCGCGTCGGTGTCGGCACAGCGCGCTGGAAATTTTATGCCATCCTGGTCCTGTAATCCGGTGTCAGTGCCTGCAAAGCAGAACCCTTTTATCGCGGCGAAATAGATGGCGCATCCGGTGCTTTTTTATTATTTATACGAAACTTTGTGTTGAGATAATTAGATTACAAGAAAAATTGCGCCACGGTGTCGGTTTTAGGTGGTTTTAAAAGGGGATTTTACTTTTTAATTTTTTTTCGCGGCCTTTCATACTTATCCTTTGAGGTTCCTCGCCAGCAGGATAAGGCGAAGTCCGGGGTGGAACCGGGATGACTAAATTATGAGAATCTGAACAAAAGGGAACTCTCCACTCTTTCACATGACGTTATAAAATAGATAACAAGCATTTCAGGGAACTGTGGAGATGAATGTGATACTCTGCCCCGACTTTTAACCTTAAAAAGCCGTTGGTAACGTACCATTATCATAATTAAAATACAATTTGATTTGTTTCAATATATTTTCAAATCAGTATCAAAGATTCACTTTGGACCTTCGCAGTGAACTTTAAATTTTTTAACTACAGGTGAAGTTTGTCACATAGATGAGTCTAGGGATCATTTTTAAAAATTTCAAATATCTACAGACATTATTTTTTTAAATAAACACATATTTGAGGACTGCTGCTGCTATTCACTATCCGGTCACATATTATTAAAGATTCTGCGCAAGGTTGTGGTGTTGCAGGCACAGGTGTCATGGGTCGGACGGTAGGCACAATGTCCCGTAGAGATATCGATGCAGGGACTGCAGGGCAAGATACAAGTGAAAAGAAGACATGCAATATTTGTGGTAAGGCAATGCTTAGCGCATCTGTTTTTTAAAGTTGCGGCACAACCGTATAAAACGTCTTTAAATCGTCTTATTACTTTCATGGGCAGTGTTTTTATTTTAAGCGTCATGTGTATTTAATTAATTTTTTTTTTTGGTGAATTCAGTAAAATATGGCGCATTAAGGTTGACATGGACTGCACTTATAGTGATAACTAGAGACCGTATATCGTTCGCACATGACGTCATTATCAGGGGCGCACTTAGGACACTAACGTTAACGTTTGTGGAAGTCAAGTAAATACGTACATTTATTGTCAAATACAGTTAATATCAACGTCTTGCCTTGTACCGGTGATATGTATGTTGTCCAAAATGGATCATATTAAGTTGTGTAATTTACAAAACACAAATGTTCAGTTGTTAAGTTCTGACGTTTATCGCTTAATTTCAGTTTCGAAAACGTACGTTCAACGTTCACAGAGGTCACTGGGGCATATATAAAATGTGTATAATTTTTCACTGATGACACATTTAGGGTGGGTTGAGCAAAATTTAGTCCTTTACCTTCAAAAAGATCTACTATATGGCATACAGTTAAAAATCCCGGATTTTTTAAAAATCGGTATTAAATTTCTTCTTCACACGTTCGGCACTAGATTCCGGTACATGAGAAATAAACTGTCGCAAGTCTAAAACACTAAGTCGTTGTTAAATTGTTATTGACGTTCACGGTTTGTCATACAGTGTCTTCATAAATGATTACAAACCATGTGACCAGGACTGTGATTCTCAAAGAACAATTCGTATGCAAATAGATTTCTTGTCTCCCTCAATTGCCGTAGTGAGGAAAAGGATATTCGCATATGAATTGCTCTGCGATTGATTCGAGAATCTCGACCTTGATCACGTGGCTTGTAATCATTTATGAAGGCACTGTACTATTACTCACACGAACTTTGTGTTGTTCCGAGCGCATATGTTCCATAATACGTGTTTTATAATTCCACGATATTACTCTTTCACAAATTTTGCACTTTAATTCTGCCCGTCAAGTTCTAAATCTGGATAATATTTAATCTATTTCTCCACTGTAGAACGAGTGGGAGGCCGACGGAACATATTCAAGCACTGAAACAGACAAACCAACAAGAAACTCGACAAGAAACTAACATTATTTGCTAATAACGCGATATCGTCCCTACAAAGATATTGGCAATTGGAAAGCGGAAGCGACTGCGACCTTGACACATGCCGGTAAATAAATAGGATGATGTTCCTCAACGCTGGCCATTATTTTGAAGATGATATTTGTCTTTACTTAGGAATATTTAAATATTTCGATTTTCAACCGACGGACCTGAGTACAGACCTGAGATGTGCGAACGACATACTATCTTTAGTGATAACGATAGTATTATGAGAAAGCATGTGGAGTGTAGTAAAAATGGATGATCAAATTCTGGATAACTGTGAGCAGAGAATCTGTTTTATGTTTTCTATTCAATTTTAAATACATACATAAACATACTTTTTTGGTGAGGTATAGGAATATCAAAAAGGATGAGGTAGCCAGAAACATTTTTTTAAACATATTTTAATCATTCTTTGACATGTTGTAAGACTGGAAACGCTGTAGAATACACATCCAATCCAATAAAATATATTTAAAATTTTACTTTTTTATTCCTGATTTTTTTGTAAAGGAAACAAATTGTCAATTATGTGTTCTACGCAGTGGAACTGTACTGCTAGTTAAAATATGTGTACTTATTTAAGGTTCATCCTGTATAAAGGTAATTCATTAGCCTCTTTATATAAGCCTCGGAAATGAAAAGTATATTTAATTTTTTGAAGAAACATTCATATAAATGTAGGTTGTATCTTTCTTTGTTCAGAATTTATAGCGTTTTTTATACATTTTTTTATTAGGTATCAAAATATTCGTTATATTAAACTAGCTACTCTGCGGACTAAAGCCCCGGCCAACATTGAATTACACCCACAACATTTACCAATATATTCTTTATTATTAGCTTCTGCAGATTTGTAAAGGTATGTAAGTTACTTCAAATACATTTTGCTACAATTGGATCATTCAACAATTTTTTTGTTACGTTTTATGAATGATTTTGTAATTTTAGCGTGCTCTGAAAAAAATATATAAAATTTTATAACGTCTTTGTGGCTCTAAATAATTTAAGAATATTTACTCGTGTAAACCGCTGTGTGACGTCACTGCCTTCTATCTACAGCATGGCGAGTTACCGTTTATTATGCGAAGCGTATGGGATTGTCGGTGTTGCTAAGATTACAGTTTTTATTTCAGATATTGGTGGTATTAGAGACACAAAATGTCCGTTTGCACGTATCAAGTCGCGAGTCAAGTAACTTACATTCACATTTTTGTCTGCTTGATTGTAGCTTGAGAAAGTAAGCCGTCAAGTAGTCAATCAAGTTATAAAATTTATGTTGAAGGTAGCAGTCAAGTCAAGCTACTTGTCCACCCTGCGTAACTACTTGACTTCTCTCACTACAAACAAATGTCAGTATTTGACTTGACCGGAATCGTGTAAACTTCAAAATTTAGATATTATATTGCACCAAAATGTCCCAGTATAACGATAAATACCAAGATAAATTATTTATTACTTTACCTCGGAATCCCAATACGTGAAAATTGTGGCAAAAAGCAATGAAGCGCGACATATTTCTTGGACCCAAAACAAATCTATGTGTTGTATGATAAGATTTATATAAAATCAGTTTAACAATAATTTATCATACCTATATTTATGTAGAGTTTATTTTTTTATATATTGTTAGGTATTAACAATATTGTGTGAAACTAACTACTCTGCGGACTAAATCCCCGATCAGCGTTGGATTACATCCACAATATCTACCCATATATTCTTTATTATTAGCTTTTGTAACATTTTTTACTATATTAGAAATGTATTTTAAGCTAATATAAATCAAATCTCCTACAATTCCTATCAATGAAGTCATATGTTTGCTCTGATGTTTGGTATCAGAGAGATATGCCTATTTAAATTGAAATTATTAGAAAAATGGAATTCGGTGTTCATAATCTGTATAGATTATAGACAAACTAAAAGCATTCACCTACATTCAAACATTTACCTTTTGTGCTATCCTTTTTTTATTAGGTCATAATATGGGTTGAAGCTAACTACCTAATTTGCGAACTAATACCTCGGCCAACATTGAATTACACCGACAATGTTTACCCATATATTCCTTATTATTAGTTATTTATAGATTTTTCCGTATTCTAAAAGTATTTAAGCTACTTCAAACCAATTTTCTTAAATCTTTGTTGGAAATAGGCCAAAAGACCAAAATGTGATCAGTATGAAAATAATAGGTATGTTCAAGCAGGGAATCCAAACTGGTTGTAAACTGTCAAAAACATTCAATTACTTCTTGCACGACACTTACTGAAAACAAATTCATAACTTTACTTGTCGTATATTTCTGACAGTTTCAAATCATTCCGGACTCCTTGCTTGAACAGATCTTATATTCATTCCGTCTTTTGAAAAATTGGATTCATCTGACTATAGAATTTTTGAAGTAAAGTTATCCTACGCGTGTTGTTATAATATTATTTAATCAATTAAAAATTATAGTATATAACCAGATATGATTTTTCAAAATATTTGTATTATATATTAAAATATGGCATTATGCCTAAGGGTACGTATGATTGTGCTCCACATATTTTCAAAACAGACTAGAGACTATAACATTTTTAGACATAATATTGATGATCATAAATTATAATTTTACAATAAACTTAAAACATATCAGGAAGCTAAAATATATTGTTTAAACCCGAACTATTTTCTGAATCTATTTTTGCCCTATGTTACGTAAAATTAAATTTAAAACAATCACTGCGTAGTCTTTTGTAAACCGTTTGATGTCACTTTTAATAAATATATTAAATCACATATTTTATATTTCGAACAGTTCAAATTGTTCGTAAAATCGACATGTCATGCTGAAAAATGACAACTATTTATGTAACTAAAATATAGCCGTATCAAATGTAGGTTTAATTAAACACCTAGGAATATTTACTGCCGCTAGCTGAATATTTATTGTATACATATTATATGGATTTATAAACAAACTTCGATATACTCACCATGTGTTTTAATTAAATGTGTGAAAGCTTTATAATTTATCTCACATTTAGAAAAGTTGGTAGAGAAATAAATGTTGTTCCATAAACAATTAAATCAGGAAAAAACAATTTTTTTCTGTTGCTGATGTTGATATAAAGATCAGTAATACTTTGAAACCAAAATTATCGATGTTGTTGACGATCTATGACAAGTCAACAAGAGACAAATGTTAGCAAACGTGCCTTCCGGAACCTAGCCGGGTTCTTTGACAATGATATCACACATGCAAAACTTAATTTGAACCTCGATTTGAACATTTCGAGAGGTTTGTTTACATTTCTCTTCGG
This sequence comes from Monochamus saltuarius, assembly GCA_025584915.1. NCBI lineage: Eukaryota > Metazoa > Arthropoda > Insecta > Coleoptera > Cerambycidae > Monochamus > Monochamus saltuarius. The sequence continues at coordinate 13,078,438 of CM046722.1, forward strand.
CTGTATCGAGATATACAGACTGTCCGGAATGTAAGTGTCTTAATTTTGCCGTATGATAAGTTGTACTAATCAAAACATATTTGACATCTTTTTTCTCTGATCAACGGTAACAGAATAATGACAGTAAACAGATCTTGAATATGTGAACAAAGTCGCTCACATACTATGTTATGATTGTTATGCATTTATACATAATAATTATGTACAAATATGTAAACCTAAACATAGGTACTTACTGTGAATAGTTTTCTTAGAGCTCTTTTCAGAACACATAATAATGTTACAAGTGTTTAAAACAACTTATGATTCTTGCAAGAAGCGTTTACTGTACAAAAGTCTGCCTAGATTTGCCATGCTGGTTATGGTTATCATAAACTGTTCCATTTTTGTTTATGTGCACTCACAAACGTCAAAGAAAAACTAGAACAAAAGGAAACGCACTACCTATACGCACCCCTATGACTAATATTACTTTTACGTTATCAGCAGCCGCCTGACACTGCAACGTTGTCGAAAGTTACAGTACGTTACATTTTTGCGTACAGTGTTGAAAAAAAATTAAGTAAACTCGAAAATAATCTTGAAATTGACAAAATTTTACACTTTTAAAATGAAATGTCGGCCACCCTTGGATATTATAGAGTGTCGGAATTTCCTCACCAGAGAAAGGTAAGCAATTGTTAATTGAGAACACAAGTAAAAAAGAAAATAAATGAACTGAAATTATTTAAACAGACTAGACTCTAGATATTTGCACATTATTGGGGGTTTACTAGATAAGCTTTATTTCGAATTGTACAAGTCGGTATCTTTATTTTAAATTTCATCCCTAACTGGATAATGTAAAAGCAATTCATGCAGGATCCGGCACACTTTCAGTGAACCAACACTTACGAGCTCCAGTTACGTAAATCCGAAAAACATAAAAGAATACCTTCGTCGAAGCCGTGACCCGCAATCAGCAGACAAGATAGAGCAAAATGCTCCAGCGCATCGCATAAGATGCAATAGAGTGGTGCAGCGCTGAGATAGCTGGCCTTTTAGAGGTGTTATAAGCCATCAATGAACTGATCTCTAACTTAATCTACTCATTACATCCTTTGAGAACGGCTTGCAATATAGCTGTATGGGGAACCATGTATGCAAATGGTCTGTCGATAGACGCGGTCCAAAGGTAGCCGCAGGATGTTTGACAGTAAATATGACGAGATGCGAGAGTGTTCACTAGATGGGCAATATTGCAACTCTGCGCCTTCCTGTGGGGATAGGAACCAGCGGTTTAGATATTTATGCTCAAGGCCTTATACATAAGGCAGCTTCAGTTTTTCCAGTATCTGAAGTAGCATGAAGATAATATTAATTGTAACCTCTAACACACATAATCGATTGTTTTATGTATTTAAATAGGCACGAAATTTGACGTCAATAAATTCAGCTACAATAAAGCAATTGAAGAAGACAGAATTAATGTAATAAAAGATATTAATTCATTATATGTATCTTCTGTTGTTATATTGAATATTAACAATACAACGAAGTGCCATTTTAAAAAGTAACACTTTTAATGAAATATTATGTATTCATTAAACAGTTGGTTTTATTTTGTTTTTACTTTATTTGTTAAAGTAGGGAAGAATTTTATATTTAATAATTTATGCCTATTTGATATTTTATTTATTTATTTATTTATTTTATTTACACTATTCAACAGATCAAAGACCCAGTTAGAGAATAGGAAAACACACAAAAAAAGCATACATGAAATAAATTACACAATACTTAGACATAACCCATTTAAACAAATATGAAAAAATAATCAATCTAATATCTAGATAAATACAATAACAATTACAAACAAGTTTTTTCAGAGTTGAAATATTGCAATCCATAAAATCTACGGGTAAGATAACTTCATTACATAAATCACACATATTATGAAGTGGAGAGTGTTGCAGAATATTTGTCCTAGCAGGTGGCAAATAAAACATGTTAAATTGTCCAGCTTCAATTCTGGGTTCGTGAAAACTCAGCATTTTCAAGATGGCACTGCAGTCAATGACATTATTCATTACTTTATGTAAACAAATTAAATAAGCCTTTTTACGTCGTTTTTCCAAAGTTTCAAGGCCAAATCTATTAAGCATTTCAAATTGAGGGAATACTCATCAACAGCTTACTCATACTCATACAATCAGCTTTAAAACTAATATATTTTAAGAATTTACGTTGAACATTTTCAAGAGCATCTACATCTACAGCATAATTAGGACACCAAACAATTAATGCATATTCACAATTGCACCTGACAAAAGTAGAATACAAAATTTTCAAAGTGTTAGAATTCCGAAACTGTTTACTATTTCTTATAATGAAACCAACAGATCTATAAGTCCTTGCAGTTATATAATGTAGATGGTTATTAAAAGACAATTTTCTGTCAAATATAACACCTAAGTCACAGAAGGTATCAGGTCTAGAAAGCGTATGTTGTTCAATGGAATAATCAAAAGAAATTAACTGTTTCTTTGTAGAAAAAGACAGTACATGACACTTACTAATATTTAGTGACAGATTATTAACCCTGCACCATTCATTAATGACATTAAGATTGTACTGAAGTTCAACAGCATTAACGCTGATCGTACTAAAAATGTTCAAATCATCTGCATACATCAGACAGGGCGCAGTTAAATTATTAATGATGTCATTAATGAATAGGCTAAAGAATAAGGGTCCCAAATTAGACCCTTGAGGAATACCCGAGGTGGCTGGTACTTCAGCAGACTTGCAACCGCGGTAAACAACATGTAGACCTCTGTTAGAAAGATAAGAGCTAATAAAACTTAATAAGTTGAAGAATAAACCAAAATAATTATCTAATGTATTCAAGAGTATTGCGTGACCAATTTTTTCAATTGCTTTGTCAGGTCAGTGTAAATCGCATCAGCTTGAAATCCATCATCAATGGCATTGACTAAAAATTGTGTAATACAGAAGAGATTTGTAACATATATCTTAATACTCAGTGTTTAACCAAATTAGATCAGTTTTACTGTTTAAGAAAGGTATTTTAAGCTAATATGTATCAAATCTCCTACAATTCCTATCAATGAAGTCATATGTATGTTCTCTGATACCAAACATTTCTTAAACAGTAAAAAATGTTACAAAAGCTAATAATAAGGAATATATGGGTAGATATTGTGGGTGTAATTCAACGCAGGTTGGGGCTTTTGTCCACTGAGTAGTTAGTTTCACACAATATTGTTAATACCTGAAAATATATGAGAAAAAGAAAAAAAAAAATTAGATCAACTTCCACTCTGTCTGTACCCTAAATAACTATTACACTCGACTGCTTACAGTTTTAAATGACTTTCATCAGTCTCTTCATAAAACAATTGTCAGCTTTTTATTGATCAGACATTGAGTCGTCAGCGAAAAATGATTTAGGAGATGACTCTCTGGGATTATTAAAGATTATATGGTCTACTGCTTTATAAACATTTAATTATAGCAATTTCGCTGAGCCGCTGTAATCGCCGTCGTTCGAAGGAAGACGCCATTACACAAATATGGTCTTGAACGGGGAATAAAAGGCAGATATAAAAATGAGTGAAACGGCAGTTTTCAGGCACGGAATGTGGAAGAATTTAAATTTACTCCGTTCCCCAAATTGAATGGGAGAGAATGCATATAAAACGTGAACGAATCACCTTAATGTTTACAGGAATGTATCCGAAGACAGAGACCCTTGCACAGACTGCGACATAAATCTGAAAGCCAGATGGTTATTAGCGAAAAAGTTTAATGGAATATATCACAGATGTTTAGTGGGCCAGCAGATATATTGAGAAAAATGGCGTCTGAAGAGGGGTAGATTACGGAAATATATGTGATGCAAGGAAGGCATAAATCCTAGTTAGCGAGAGAACGTGGAGGAAAAGAATAACGCTGAAAACTTTTCCCTATTTCCCGTCGATGACAAATCTAAAACAATAAACCCCGAATTGATATTTACACTCGCAAGTACCGCTCTTTACTTCTCCCCTGTCTTCCCGATGTTTGCCACTAAATCGTTATAAATACCGGCTTTCATTAATAAAAATGAGGAAATAACAACCGGTGCCCCCAGGGGAAAGTGATTTCGCAATACGAACCTCCATTCAGTTGCTTTTATTACCGCGCTAGTTTTATGTTATTTATATTTTATACGGTTCGAAGAGCCATTGCTATTGCAATAAAAATACACTGAAAAAAGTACACATTTTTCCATAAAAGAAGAGCCCTGTGTTGATCGAGGTCAACACGGCTTTGCGAATATTTTTACATATATTTCTGTATGTAGGAATGTGTTATGGTATTATCTATGGCTGTCTCATCATGACCAAGACTTGACACTGTTTAGAATGTCATAATACATATACATTTTAATAGTAATTTGTTGTGTTTGTTTTAAGTTTTTCACGCAAGCGAGCGTTTAATATTCTTGATTGGATAAAAAGCAATTAAAACACGAATACAACGTTTTATCCACAATCATATTTGTGGAGTCAGAATTATTGGAATTCAATAAAAAAAATATTCGCATGTTCCTTACAAGAAGAGATATCCGTAACGGTTAGGAAGTTGAATGTGATAAAACAAAAAATGAAATGTCTATTTAGACCAGTGCTGTAGCCTTTGAAAATGGTAAAACGTAAACAAAATAATAGTACGATGAAACCCATTGGAAAAGGAAGATAATACAACAAAAATGAAAGGACAAATAATTTACGGGCGATCTGAGGTCGGGAAATGGAAGGGGGTGAGTTTTTAAGGGTAAAAAAACGGTTTGTCTTGATTTCCGGCAAAACTACAAGTCCTAGGTTAAAGTTAAATGGCAAAGTTGTAGGTAATAAAAAGATCTACAACTTTTGTATTTACACTTTTTCACATAACCTCAAAATGTATGTGAAAAATTCAAATAACCAAGTCTTTGGTTTTTTATTTTTAACTTTTATAAACAATTTTTTTTTTCACGAAATTTGGTGAAAACTTATCTTTTTATGTCCCAAACACACTGTAATTTTTGTGATTTAAAATATTTATTGTTTCACCTTATTTTGACTTAATATCGAAAAAGCACCTTAATATTCAACCGAAAATTCTCACGTCAAAATATGCTTGCAAAGTCGATGGGCTTTTTGTTCGTTGAAATATCTACTTTCTGATGGTGTAAAATAATATACATTACTATGATAAATGTTCTCAGAAAATGCAAGGAAACGATTCGACAAAATCCAATCCGAAAATTTTGTTTTAATCCTTATGTACAGTTTTGAGATATTTATTAAAATTGCAAGTCGAAATATACTACTGTAATTAACAACCAAATACGTTAATAACTTTTTCCATAGGACTTGTAGTTTTGTCAGAAATCGAGATAAACCGTTTTTTACCCTTAAAAACCCCCGTCCACTTCCCGACGTCAGATCGCCCGTAAATTATTTTTTCTTTCAATTTTGTTGTATTCTCTTTCTTTTTCCAATGGGTTTCATCCTACTATTATTTTATTTTTGTTTCAAAAATTATCGACCCTGGTCTAATTACTATAAATGTAAATGTATCAAGCGTATCAATCACTGTATTAGAAATAATGGGTTCTCAACACACTATAGATAATAATAATAATAATAATAATAATAATAATAATAATAATAATAATAATAATAATAATAATAATAATAATAATAATAATAATAATAATAATAATAATAATAATAATAATAACATAATATGACATCCCATGAGCTAATAGTCCACTTGCTCCAATGTCTTGCGGTGGCCGACCCCATAGTGAGATGTATTGAACAACTCATGCCGCTCTGGAGGACCCGCTTTACCATAACATCGGCTAATGCAAGGGTCCAGACAGAGCCGGTATTGTTCAGGAGAGTGTTCAGGAGATTCCTGAGTCCCCTCTTGTTTTGCATCTCACTGCTGCCATTATCCGTTGCACTTCGTCGTACCCGGGGTTACAACTGCGGTACCCCAGGAGACCGGAGGCATAAGGTCACCCATTTGTTCTATATGGATGACCTTAAACTCTACGCCTCCGGAGAGAGGGATTTAAATCAGTCCCTCAGAGTGGTACATGAGTACACGCAGGCGGTTGGGATGGAGTTCGGGCTGGACAAATGTGCACTGGTTCATCTCAAAGAGGACGATGCGGTCCATACGGAGAGGACGCCCAGCTCATAGACGGAAGCATCTTTCACTATCTAGATGCCGGAGAGTCGTACACCTATTTGGGTGTCCACAGCGGGGCACTCATGAGGTGGCAACGGTGAAAAACGCTCTCCGCGGCAGGTATCGGCACCGCCTCCGACAGATCTGGTCTTCGGAGCTGTCGGGTAAGAACAAGGTGAGTGCCACAAATATGCTTGCCGTTCCGATCCTTCTCTACTCCTTTGGAGTAGTGAAATGGAACACAAGAAGAGCTGAGGCAACTCGATGTAGGGACCCGTAAAATGATGCATCTCCATCGGAGTTTGCATCCAAGATCGTCCGTTCCGCGGCTATACTTCCCAAGAAATCGGGGAGGCCGTGGACTCTTGAGTTTGGAGTGTCTCCAGGGCAGAGTGGTTTTGGAGGAGGCCTGCAAAGTCATCAGGAGCTCGGATCCCCTTCTCTGCATGGTCCAAGACCATGAAGCAGCAGGGATAGGAGCGTTTGTGTATAAGGCAGCGAGAAGAGCAGCCGATGAACTTGGTCTCGTGTTCGATACTGAGCGGGAAAATCCAGACTCTGTCACCGAGTCGGACCCTGCTCAGTTAAAAGCCTAATTAAAGCTGCAGAAACGCGTCATCTTCTGCAGCTATAAGCCAATGCATGGTCTCTTCTACCGTCATCTAGAGGGCTTGGCTTATCTGAAAGGCTGACCTTTGCTTTTTGAGGTCAGCGGGGCTGAACTCTGAGACCGAGGGATTCATAATGGCTTGCCAAGATGGTGTAATTAACACACTCGTCTATCGTAGTCGTGTCTTGGGTATCGAGGTTCCTGATACCAGCTGCAGGGCCAAGCGCCGGAGACGCTTATGCATCTCCTGTCTGCCTGTCCGGTATATGCGGCCACAGCGTATATCCAAAGACACGATTCAGCCTTACGGGTGTTGTATTATCATTTACGACACTCGTATGAGATAGACGAGACGCCAGTGCTGCCTTATGCTCCGGGGAATATAGAATCCGTAGTGGGGAATGAGAAGTGCCGAATTTATTGGAACTATTCATTCCCCACCCTCAGGCAAATCAAGCCAATAAGCCTGATGTAGTCCTCCTCGACCACCAGCTTAGGACGATGTTTGTGATTGAGTTCTCGGCTCCCGCAGAGAACAACATCGTCCAAAGAGGAGGAAAAACGGAGGAAATATCGAGATCTTCTCTCCGAGCTCCGCAGGCTGTATCCAGACCACTCTGTTAAGATTGTGGTGCTAATTATAGGCGTCCTGGGTGGAATGAGACATACGTTGCTTTCTGACTTAAAGATCATACCGGCTTGTCGAAATTCGGCAGAGATCTTAGCCGGCAGAATGCAGAAGGCAATCGTCCTTGGTTCGCTACGTCTACTCAGAACACACGATTTACGGGCGCAATGATTACTGACTCCACGGAGTGGAGAGTGGTCATTGCTTGACTCTCCAGAACATCTCCGAATGTGTCGGAGCTTCGGAAGGTGTTTACTGGAAAAAAAAAATAATAATAATAATAATAATAATAACTTTATTTGTCCAACAGTCACAAACCAATTACAGGACAAAGTTTACAAAGTAAATAAATAAATAAACCAAAAATTGAGAATAATTAAGAAATTAATACAAAACAAACTACCACGAGTACATACAAAATTATGTATTGCTTATATAACTGAAGGTGGTATATAATTCTTTCAAATTACAGTGAAAAATGTCACATGAGGTGCATATTTTATTATAATTGCATGTCATTGAATACACAGGAGACTTCAATAAAACATTAGTGTTAGCAATTGGGCAGTTATTAGTTCGTGGTTTACGACTAGCTAATCTATTTTTTAACAAATATACTGAATTTAGGATTTGAGGACACTCGTTATTATTACTTTGAATTGAATGCTAAAACTTTAAACTGCAAAAGTTCCTCCTAAACTCTAACGAATTAAAATTGAATCGAGTAATTAATTCCTTATAATCACATCCTCTGTTGGGATATACGCCGTCAACACGAAATGCTAGAAATTTTAAAAAAAATTTCTGAACTGATTCAACTAATTTGATATAGCAATTGTAGCACGGATTCCAAACAAGGCAACAATATTCAAGTTTTTATCGAACGAAAGTGAAGAACAGTTTTATTAGAACTTCGTTATCTTCAAATATACGACACGACGAATCCTAAACGCTAATGTGTTCAAAGAAACTCAATTCATTGTCGAAGCATACACCCAAATCTCTAGTCGTGTCAGTACGTAATAAAGCTTCAGTATCTACATTCTAATAAAAAGGAATAGGATTTGTTTTACGTATATATGATATTACTTTACATTTCGAAATATTTAATTGTAACTTGTTAGAATTGCACCACTGTGAAACCTTGTTTAACTCATTCTGAAGAGCCATACAATCATGTAAGCTATTAATAGACGAATAAATTTTTAGATCATCAGCAAAAATCAACTTATTGCAAGTAACAGAGACATTAAGATCATTGACAAATAATGAAAAAAGTAATAGATCTAATTTTTGCAGTAGGTTCTCTGGTCTGGCCGAAAATGCAATCATTCAGTAAGTGGCCCTGAACATGTGTATCAAAAATTATCAAAATCTAATGAACAAATTATTTAGGTGTCTACCTTTCTTTATCACGTAGTATTAACGGAAAATGCTATAAATAACTGGACTACTTAACCAGTGATTTAGTATCCGACGCACCGCTAACGATTGGAAAATCGCAAACGAACAGGTAAAATGTAAAATAGACATAAATATATGCGGGGGATGAGTGTAGAGCTGCATTTTTAAAAGCGTCGGCTGCGAGGCGTGTGTCAGCAAACCGAGCACATCAACGCGGGCCCTTCCACCTATCAAACGGGCCTATTGAATATGTATGTCCCACTGCTTGCTAGAAACAGAAACAGATCCAGTCATTTGCATATAAAATATAAACAGGGGCATTTTTTCGAGCGGCGCCCTCTAGTGACGGGTCGGTTGCCGGTTTGCTGATTCCACGCGAAGATGGATTTACGCGAAACCGAATTATCGCGTTAAATATTAAATATGCTCACTACAAATTAGTGCTCTCCGGGGACGTTATTATTTAACACAGTTCATGAATTATTCATATGTTTGCCGAGATAGCGACACACCTCCGAAAGTACAATAAATTTCCTGGAATACGTACATAACTGGGCTGAACAACACGTGTAACTGTAAACCCAGAATTTAAGGAATTAGCCAGAGTATATCCCTTTCTCTCGTTAGGGGTTGGATTAGCGATATTAAATAAAACATGTGTTTTATGCGAGTATGTGATATATGACCTCAGACATTTTTTGTATATTTTGTCCTTGAAACGTACAGTGTGTCCCAGTCTCGTTGTAATTGTCGGGTACCTCGAAAACTAGATGAGATAGAACAATGCGGTTTTCGCAGCGCGGAACTGATTTTTCTAGAAACTTAAGATGCCGCAATCAGAATTTTCATAGATCTGTTCATTTATGAGATACTGGGATATAGCCAAGCCAAGAAATATTTAGAAACTGTTTAAATTTTCCCTTTGATGCAGATTTTAAATATAATCATTGTTACATCCTTACAAATATTATACAATCACATTGGACGATAACTAAGCTATTGGTGGGAAGAATATGATATATGATATGATTTAATATGGTTGTTTTGAATAAATATACCTATCCCTTGATTCCCAAGTTTAATTACTAAATAAAATTCCTTACAAGGAACACAATAATCTGGATAGTCAACAAATTAATTTTGGTTTTAATCTTTTCACTATTAATGAATAATATTGTTAACACACAACAAAGCATGTTCCGCATAACAACCGGAATATCCAAATTTGGTATCTTGAAAGTTTGGTACACCTCATATTAAATTAACTAATTAGATTTTACAGTAGCCAAAAATTATGTTCGTCACTAAACATCAAGATTCACATATAATATTATATACCGGCGATATATACTTATTACAATATCTTGCGCATTCATAGTGACAGACACGTTTACTCCAAATACTCAGACTGTCATAATTACAATACCAGGACAAAAGATCTGTTGACGCCACCTAAATTCCGTTTAACCAAATCTGAGAAAAGATATAAAGAAATTAGAATGCAATCACTTTAAAACAAGAATAAAAAAATACATTCTTCATCACGGTTTTTACTATACCAATGAATTCTTGGATAACCTGTATCTGATCTAACTGCATTGATGTGTGAACATGCCCACATTTGATTCTATGTCTGTTTTATTTATTTATTTGTTCTTTTTATCAGTGTACACATGTGTATATTATTGTACTATTCAACTATTACTCCATTTTATGGTTTATTAGTGATCTTGTCTTACCTTTTGCTATGTATATGCTATTTTAAATTGTTTTCCATGTAGTTTTTTTTGTCAATGTTACTCTGACTTGCTACAAACAATATTTATTTGTAACGTGGTCAAATAAACTTCTATCTATCTATCTATCAATATATCTATCTATATCTATTAAGTTTTTGGACACCACAATGGAGTGTTTTAATTGAAATAAAAGTAATATTCACAGACTATATTACCCAGTGACATCATCTATGTATGTATGTATGTATGTTATATTACAGTTAGTACCATTCAATCTCATCAATTCTATTCTGATATTTAGTTGTAAAATGTATTGTACGATGAAACTAACCTAACCTTACCTAACCTTACCTAACCTTACCTAACCTTACCTAACCTTACCTAACCTTACCTAACCTTACCTAACCTAACTTAACCTAACCTAACCTAACCCAACCTTACCTAAGCTAACCTAAACTAAGCTAAGCTAAACGAAACGAAGCGATACAATACGATACGAAACGATACGAAACGAAACCAACCCAAACCAAACGAAACGAAACTAAACTACTGATCTCACTGATTTTTAAAATATTTAAAAAATAAGAACTTTGTAAAGCGTACACTCTGTATCTTTTTAACGAAGCGTTCTAGAATATATGAAATATAGTAGTTACATTTTTGGTCAACATTTGTGAATTACCCTGTATTTTTCAACAAGGAAACAATCCATTCGGTTAAAGAATAAAAAAATACGAATTTTTTTTATTTATTGTTGTATTATTTATTAACAGTTGGTTTTTGTCATTACTAATATTAAACGGCGATAAATTTGAAAGTTTAGAAAACAAATTCAATTGAATGAGTTCTGTCTTCCCTGTCAAGATATGCAAATGGGTATCCGCTTAATTGCACTTTATGTTCTCCTTCCGTTTCTTTTTTAGAAAATTACTCCACACCAGATTGTTGTAACTGATAAAGCAGGGAAGGGCGTAATTACGTATCTCTAATGAAGAAAACATGTCAGGAATAAATGAACAAATTAATGAAAGCGAAATAGACGAAACTGCATTAATTTTCCTTCCGTCTTCGCTAGATTTCTAAAACACAACCAAATTGAAGATGCTTGATTTAGTTTTTATTAACAACGAAATTTACACTATTTATATTTTTCTCATAAATTTATGTAGATTTAAAATAATAAGTTAAAGTTAAAGCTAATCAAGACTGTCATAATCTCAAAAATATTAAGAGATTACGAAAATTGAGTATGAGTATTTTCGAATCACTATCTGTATTTTGCTTTTCTTTTGAATTTTAAAGAGATAATGATTTGTTATTTCCGATTTATCAAAATGTTGTTCGTTGTGTTGTTTAATAAAATCATAAAAAAAGTAAATTGTCTCTTAATGCTGCTTTTTTTGATTTTATTTTTACAAAATTGTATTTGTAAGTCATTTATACATTCCAAATTTTTTTTCTAGATAAGTTCTGAATCACTGTATACTACTAATAAAGTAATGTTCGGATGTATGCTGAATGGAAGCGTTGTGGCACCTCCAGCAATACTGCTACCTCATTTGAAAATTTGATTATGGTGTTTTATTGGAGATTATTACACCTTGATTGCAAATTCACATTATATTATGTAATAACACATCATGCACTTGTTAATATGTATTTTTTCGGAGTATAACAACCGAAGAACGTGTAAATTTTCTACCATTTATATCAGTGTACAGTTGAGGTAGTCCAACAAAATACATTGTAGTTTTTTTGCATAAAACGATACAAAATTAAAATGGTAAACAACCCTTTTGGAGACTACTGACAAACCAAACAAAACTTGTTTTTGTGTCAACATATATTTTTAAAATCGATACTAAATTGTTTACACCAGAATTTATGGGAAGCATATCTGCCTTCTTTCTGTTTTTTTTCCAGTCCATTATTCCGAACGTATTTTATCCAACAGGAAGTAAATGTCATAGTCGAGGTATATGAATTGTTTTCGACCACAGCAATCACAAAATACCCCCAATTAAAATGAATTTTAATGAAGAGAGTTTCATTCGAAAAGTTGCCATATTTATATACAATTTTAGCGCATATTACAGCATTAGGGTACAGACACAGTGAAAGCGGGTTTCTCGCTTACCGATAACTCGCGCTTATCGGCGCCGATTTCTCGCGCGGAGACCGCACGCAGTAGAAGCTGTTAAAAGCGGGAAGAGACAAAAATTTATTCGATACGTCTTAGGTAATTTCCTGCAAAATATCAGCATCTGACGATGAACTGATCGTTTTGGATTCTATAATTACTCAGTCAAAGAAAACAATTTGTAGTACACCCTATTAATCGCAATAAAATTCATCATTTATTTAAAATTTCAAGGATAGTTCTTTTCAATATACAAGGATGACACAAGAAATCTTTAACTGCATTTTAGATAAAGTAAAATACGGTACAATGAAAAATTGGTGTAATCTATATAAATAAGCAAGCTATTGTATCGGAAGAAAAACTTGTTATTAGTTTGAAGTAAGTAATTGATTTACTTTAGATTAAAGCGTTGAGTGAGAAATTATAGATAGAGGTGCAACTTTATAGCGAAATGCGTATCTACTTTTGGGCCCGAGATAGTATTAGGTAATAGCAGCTCTTTGGTTCTAAGATTCGTCAATTTATCGACAACTTATTAGAGGTTTTCTTTGCTTGTTAAACCACTGAATCACACAGAACACTCAAAATTGACTGTCGTTAACAACAGTTCTCGACAGACGGACAAATCTCGGGCTTAAAAAACCCCTACTGTAAAACACAGTGTAACATAACAGAACGTCAAACATGAAGGTCTTTTTTTCTTGTCCGACTTTAAAAACATTTTGCCCTATAGATATTTTCTATTAGGGCCTTTGTTTTCAAGATACAGGATGTTAAACTTGTAAATCGAATACGCATTTCGCCATTAAGGTTGCACCTCTATCTATAATTTCTCACTCAACGATTAAAGGTATCAATTTAATCAAGCCATATGTATAGTTGCAAGATTGCATAAAATAAATATCTAAATCATAAATTATTCTAGCTAAATTTTCTAACGAAAGAGTACATACCTGGCATAATAAAATTATTAAATGATTTTCAAAATTCACTTTTGAACAAAATTATACCAACATATAAGCAGCCACATATATCCAGCAGCCTTAAAAAAATTGTTTTTGGAAACTACTACATTATTAATATACAGGATGTCCGGAATATATGTGCCTATACTAAAGGGGCTTGTATATCTGACGAAAAATTGTTTAAAACTAATAGTTCCACAAATACATTTTAAAAATAAAAATATATCTGCAGTAACGTGGAAAACTGTGTTACGAAATTATAAACTAATTTACAACTAAGGTTAAGTAAAAGCTTCTGTAACGTAATTTGATTTTTTTATTAGTATTAATGAAGTAAACAATAAAGGTTTGCCAGGAAATCCTTAAAACAGTAACGTACTGGAACGTACGACAACATTGCATTCTGTAAATTATACTGCAGCAAAAAACTACTCGACGGACTGATGCCCCGACCGACATTGAATTACTCCTGCAGTATCTGTGTGAACAGCCAAGAACCCTTGTTGGACACACCACCAGACATAGACCCGTTTCGGGCTTGTTAGCCATAGGTGAGATGACCTACAATTCAACTGGCTGTTCCTTCATATGTATGTTCACATATTAACTGAGTGCAGGTGAGATATAAGTGGTCTGTTTACTTCCTGCTCGGCCTAAGCAGCTCGACTTACAGGAAGCGACCTACATTGCAGCAGGTACTTAACGCAGACCTTTATAGATTTAACGGCTCGTCGCCCAGAGAGAGAGGTCCACTTATATCTCACCAATATTGCATTCATTACCTGTTACTGCCAACCCCAAATTATTGTAAGTAGTAGTGGTAGTCGTTTTTCTGTACCTAGTGTTTGTTCAATATTTGAGTACATAAATAAAAATTGAACAATTTATAATATACCATGACCGGTTAATTTACGGAAAATCTAGGTAAAACTATCTGGTTTTGAAAGGTTTGTATGGTAAAAGCTTTTCACAAGCAACTTTATTAATTTCGAACACTTATAACTATTTCACATTTTTTTCTGTGTTGTAGAAAGAGTTTCCAGAAAACCGTTTACTCTAAGTATATTTATTACGTGTGGTAGGTGTGCAACGTTGTCGCATATTCAAAATATGTTTGCTCTCATATACCCTTGGTGAGCGATAATTGTTAAATCAAACATGTTTTGTTTGGTACAATAGATCATACAGCAAAATAAAGCCACTCATATTTCGGACACACCGTATATTTTAATATTTACCCTCTTCATTACTTATTTCACTACTAATCCCTCTCCAATATGAGTCTACTATACAGATTTGGAAAGTGAGGATCTTGATGGTGAATTGTATTTTGGCGCTTGCGTGTATTTGTGTCATGCTACACGCATACTTCGACCACAGCGGGTTCGCATCAAGCAGTGTTGCCAGGTGGGAAAAATTCAATGCATGAGAATAGTTTCAAAGAAGCATCAGGTTTGGAGAAAAAAGCATGAGATAGCTTAATTTATCACAAAACACCTCTTGACACAGCTTAATTTTTACTTTTGTAATGCCATTTTTATTTCATTAAAAAGCATTATGGTCTGTTATTTTATCATAATATTACATTGTAAGTAGGTAGTTACAGGTAGTTACTTAAAAGTTATTAACCACGTAACCTTTCTAATTTATTTTATTGTTAGGCCGGGCGAACGTTGAGGCGCAGTTGACGTGACGCAGGGTGACTCACGGGTCGTAAAATCTGTTGTTTCCAAAAAATGTAGGTACCCTTACGGAATAGAGTTAAGAATCACTGCAATACAGCGTGAATACAGCACACACACCGCATATCCGTAGACTGTCATATCCGTTTATGTATTAATTGCTACTTATTAAGAGAGCAGTCTACAATAAAAGACATTTCAAGTACCCAGATATTGTAGATGCCTACCTCTATCTATTCAATTTTTCTCTCGATTTTGCCTTTATTTCTCGTTAAGTCTTTGTTTTGGTAGATTTCAAAGAGTAATTTTAATAATTTTATTATTTCTTTTTGTGTCTATTAAAAAGCATGAGATTTTGTAATGAGATCTCATGCAAAAGCATGAGACCTGACAACACTGGCATCAGTTCACCGGACAGTTAGATTTGCAATGGCGAATTGGCGTTGGCGATACGGAACCGATTACCGTAGTAGTGGGGAATGCTAGACCAATGCACGTCGCCGCGCCTCTTAAAGTTCGTACTTGCTCTGGGATGAAGCGGCAATTTCTACTTTCTCTGTAAAGATCCGCAATTTCCGAATCTGTATATCGGTTGCTGTGGATTTTGTCCAATATAGATCATCGAAAAACTGAAGATATTACTAGTTTTTTGTCCATTTTTCTACACACAATCCGCGTGTAGAATAAATTAAATTTGAATTCTGATATAAGCGGGCTCACAGGTTTCCGGCGCCGACCTGCTTCAACCTGCTTCCATTGTGTACGTGTCCATTTAAACGTATGTTATAATTTTCATCGCATATAGGCGCGGTGCGACACAGGCTTTAGCCTGCTTTAAACTGCTGTTTTTATATCAATTTAAATATACAATTACAAATTTCATAGCTTATAAGTACGTATTCGGCGCTGGTTACCAGTAAACGGAAAACCTGCTTCCACTCTCTCTGTACACTTACACAGACGTCCGAGCGAAATTCGCTTTCTGATAAGTTTACATGGGGAGGTGAGTTATACGTCAGCGCGTAGTAAATAAAATATGCAACCCAGCTACTCAGTATTCCCTTAGGACAGTAATCGTATACATCATCTTTTGCTGCGTGGATACTTTTTGGCTCACCGCTGCGCCGACTCGGCTGCACAGGGCTCTTTATCGCGTTAGCAGTGGCGTAGAGGTAGTTTTTCATCAGGGAAATGTTTGAACAATTTTTATTCCATGTCTGTAAAATGTCATGAAACAGGAACTGCTAGAGGGTTTTTATTGTATCTAAACTACATTAAAAAATTGTATTGATTTTTGCCAAGTCAAGAAATGTTACACTGTAAAAAAGGTGCTGTATAGGTAAGCGAGATATTCCAGTGTGTAATTTAGGATGGGTAAAACTTCAGTGATAATAATTTTACACACTGACTTTTTTATACGTTTTACACAGAATGTGTTAAAATTGCTAGTATTATAATAAAATATATTGAATTTGTGTAATATTTACCAGTAATGTGAAAGTACACCGCTTTGTGTAGACTTAACACGCGTCTTGAGTACAACACACATAATATCAGCTGTTCCAACAAAAGTCACTACTCCATGTTAGTCTTGTAGCGTTGTTGTGTTCAGTTATCTCTCGTTTGCAGAACATTTAAATTTAAATTGAGGTTTGGTCAAGACCATGGCGGGTTCAATGAAAAGAAACCTTGACCTTTGCTTTGCAGATAAGAATAATGCTGAGTATTCTTGGCATTATTCTTATCTGCAACATGTCAAAGAATGATTAAAATATGCTTATAAAATTAACATTTATGGCCACCTCCTCCCCTTTACTATTTCTATGCCTCACCAATAAAGTATCCAGCTCAGAGCATGTGAGACTACCCGCTGAATTTAAGCATATTACTAAGCGGGGAAAAAGAAACTAACTAGGATTCCCTCAGTAGCTGCGAGCGAATAGGGATGAGCCTAGCACCGAATCTCGCGGCCGATACCGATCGCCGGGAAATGTGGTGTTAGGGAGGATCCGTTTATCCCGAGGTCGCACGGCGCGTCCTTCTTGAACGGGGCCACAGCCCATAGAGGGTGTCAGGCCCGTAGCGACCGCTGCCCATCGCGGGTAGTAAACAAGTACCGTGAGGGAATGTTGAAAAGCATTTTGAAGAGAGAGTTCAAGAGTACGTAAAACTGTTCAGGGGAATTATGAAATCCCTTACTACAAATATTATATGTTTTCTTTCCACTTGTGCCTTGCCTTTGACCTATACATACTGACACCATAGCCATGATTTACTCTCTTCTTCGCTCTTCTTACCGTGTGCAGAACCTCATTGATAGGAAACTCGGTACACTTTGGAGCTCTTCGATCGATCCTTGTACTGCTGCTGGAAAATTACCTTGTTGAGTTTTCTGACCTTTTTTTGCATCCAATTGATACTGCTTTTTCAAACGTTATCGTTTCATCTTCTTCATGAAGTCTGTCTCGACCTGTGCCTTTTGGAAAGCCTATAATAAATTGGTGTCTTAGTAATTCCTCCAGCATATTTTCTTTGAATTTGCACTGACAATCCACAACACATTTCAGATAGGTGTAGGTCCCCTAGCGTATTTTGTTATTCCGCCTTTTACAAGCTTAATTTTAAAATCTATTCTACTACAAATCGCGAAGTACGAAATCACTCCATGGCTGGATTCGAACTCGTTAATATTGACACGTTGTTTGGGGTTATGTAGCGTATTTTTAATGTATTACATAAAAATCGTAGTTTTTCGTTATTTTACATAAAATAACTTGTGCCCCTTTCTAGCAGTGTACAATGGTATTAACTTGTGAAATGTGAATAACTGTTTAAATACTTACTTGGTTTGTCAGCAAGTGGGTAAGCTTCTATGTACGTTTATGTATAATTCTTGGAATCATTGAAAAGTAACTTCCTAAATACTTTAATTTGTAGTATTGAATTTGCGAAAATTAATTTTTTAATCGTTTACATTACTGCGTAGCGTACTACCTACCCAATTTTATTTTAGTTAACGCTTAAAACAAGTATTTTCAAATTAGAATCAATCGCAAAGATTTAGTTTACGTTAAAGTAAAAACAATATTTATATTACAGGCCATGTGGCAACCTCGCCTTCAGCAGATCATATGGTTTATTAGGTTAGGTCAGTGTTCTATCTGGTCAGCGGTACTCAAAATGTAGATACTTTCTTTTAGATTAAAATGTGAAATTTTTAAAACCGACTTTCACTAGACTCCTCAGGGCGGGTTGTAGAAAGGATAGTTAAGAATTAACCTAAGTTTAATATGCAATGACCGTTGTACAAATATGGTTTAAAATAAATTCCTCGCTTAACTAGAGTTTTAGTTTACGGACCAAATTTCGTAGTTTAAGCTACATTTATCAAATATAACTACACTTTTTAATAATTTTTCTATGGACAAAGGGTTATTTATTTTGTTTGTTTGTAATGTAAAGTAGCTTTATTTCCATTTATTTATCTCTATGGTTCGATCATAGAAATAGTAGAAACTAAAAATTATAATAATATAAGTTATAAAGTGTGTCCCTGTCATTCCTAGTTCTAAAAATAACAATAATTAATTCCAAAAGTAAAAACTGATAATGGATTTGTATTATTATACCGATGATGAAGATTTTAATGAACTGGTAAACCATGTAGGTCATCGGAGACATAAAAACTTCTACATTCTACTCTTGGACATAGTGTATGTTTATTTAAGAAAATAATTATAAAACAAAAAAAGGAGTTTTATTTAGCTTACAAAGGTATTTTTTGGAAGTCATTTTCAAAGTTTTCAAACATTAATAACAGATAACTAATTAACATTACACAACATTACTGTTACAAAGACGTGATAATTTCTTTTAGTAGTTCAGATGCACGGATACCGCAGTTTAGGCGTTTTGGTAATCGACCCTCAATTACGTATTGTACAACACGCCATTTGATAACTTAAGTTTAAGAATTAACCCAAGTTTTTGTAAACTTCGTTTAACCTGCTCTTTCTACAACCGGCCCTCAATATAACTACTTCTACAGTTAAAATATTCGTACTTATTGAGATTCACCATGTATAACGCGATACGATACTAATGTTTAGACTCAATGCTGTTCTGATTAAACCAAGCTCATGATTTGATGGAAAAAAACATAGCCGTTTTCGACATTTTCGCGGATATTGCGACTATTCGTAACGCAGCCACTTTAATGAATTTCATGCGGGCGTTTAAAAATCCGCGGGTGTAATTACTACTCCTCCGCGTTATACATATATTCCAAATGAGAACCGCGACAGATTACACAATCTACAAAATAAAGCGGCGCCTATTATGCCGGGACGTAATCAATTTATCTTGCATATGTCCCGTAGAATTTTTAAATTGGATCATCCGAAAACGTTGCAGCCGTAATATCTTTTTTTATCTCCGGAATATACATGAATAATTATATTTACCTCTAATAAGGTTGCTTTTCCTGCCAGAAAATTTGAAATGCTCTCGGCCTGACAGTGAAAGACTACATTCTAATACAGTCATATTTCTTAATGTAATCCCTCTTCAAATGCGGTGTTCGGTGGAAAACCAACATCTTTTTTTAAATATTCAAAGGAATTACGTACGTAATTGCTAAGAACGAATAACCCAGACATGATTTACCTTAAATGGATATAAATCAGGTAAATGAGATGGATATTGCAATACCGTTCTTTATTTGTTATATTCGTAGTGTTAATAGCATCATTTAGAAACCTCAAATTACATTTGCTTACATTTTATCAAGTATTTATGATGTATGGTCAACCCATAAAGTTATAAGTTGATCTGATAGGTAGTTTTCGAAATATATGAAGTGAAATTGGAATTAATCTAATTGCAAGGCGTGACGTCATTGCCTCCTACAGCTTCTTGATACACGTCTTTGACCCGGCAAGGTTTTTTTGTGTTAAAGTAAAATAGATTATCAAAAACTAACTACTTTTAAAATTCGCAATGTGCTATTTAAAAGCATATTCATCTATCAGTTGTAGATTTAATAATAGTGGACTATTTCAAAGCGTATCTCCAATTTGTAAGTGCTGTAATGAGAGGTGTAAAAATGTAGTGGTAAATTTTAAAACAAATCAGTAGCGTGATTTTTCAAATAACGTAGATACATACTTAAGTAACTTATAAATATGTATTATGTTACGAAATTATCAATAAAATGGAATGTATTGATTTCTAAAAAAAAAGTTTTATGTTGGTACATACCTACAACAAAACAAAACAGTTGTGTTGTTATACAGGGTTAACTAAGGCTAAGTACAAAAATTTTAACCACGTGTTCAGGTAGGCCTAAAAGACCAGAATTTTACCTGGCTGTTTAAAAAATGGGTCAGAATGGCTCTTTTCCTGTGGAAAGTCGGCGCCTATGATAACCATGGACCATGGACTGAAATAGGCTTAGATCCATGGATAAACCTTACATCCGTCAACAATGTCAACTAGAATGCGGTCGTTTTGCAGCGTTTTTAAATGCAGAAACGATAAAAATTAACATTTTTATTAGTAACAATACATAGATAACAGTTAATCCAGTTAGCTGCAGTATTTTGCATTCGTTTTTCATTATTTCGTTGCAAACTGGCAGAACTACATTGTCACTCATTACAACCACTCACTACCGATAAAACACGTAGGTACAGGTAGATGTATCTATTGATTATTATTTAAGAAAATCGAACGAAAGGTATAGGTAGGTACTAACGGATTATAGAAAAGTCTTAATGCACACGCGGCAGTCTTATCCCATAACTTAGAAAAACCAACCGGGGAACTATTTTGTGGGAAAATATCTATACCCGATATAAATTTCTTTATCTAATAACTGTAAAACGTTTAAAATTAAAAAAGCACTATAAACTGAAAAAAATATGTTCACTTTATAAATAAGTTTGAAGATTTTTTAAAGGCTGATTCTTTGTTTAACTATAACACCAGGTCTGACTTAAAATTGGTTTAAATTTTTCGCTCTTATTTTTGAGTGTTTTAAAAGGTTACCGGCGTTTTTTTTTTGTAAAAATGTGTTGCCCTGGGTTTATATCAAGAAAAATGTAAATTTTAAATATATTTGTATTATGCCATCTACCCCACTTTTCTGTTTCATTCAATATAACAAAGAAAAGTTATTAATAGTTCCCAATCAAAACGAAACCTTAAAAGTTGTTTACAAAAACAACTTCTGCAGTTCCCAATATTTCAAACACAATACTGAAGCACCTGATATTTTACAGAACAATACGAATACTACAGTCAATTTTACAATAGGTAACACAGAGTTGCGCTCAGTGAACTGGAAAAAACTGCAATGCATAACCTAGGGAAAACGGAAACTGTGTTGCTGTTATTTGTATTTATCATAAGTGCGCAACATAAGTTAATTTAAAGATGTTGTTGATAAATAAACTGTAGTTGATTATCTTAAGGCTGATTTCGCAGTTGAGTGAAACTGCGATTTGGAAAGGGCGTGGCACTTACTTTACAGAATATACAAAAAATTATATTCGGTGTATACTATCTACTAATTAAAAATGTATTATTGGGTAAATATAATGTCATTATAAATTATATTTGCCCATCTACATATGAAAATAATTGATAAACTAATTAAAGTAAAGTGAATATATTTAAGTTTACAGTTTTAATGTAACACAACCTATGTATTTCAAAAATATACCTAGATGTTTTTCTAAGCCTTCAGTGCAGAACTGTTTTACTCGATGCATTAAATGAGAAACCCATCCAAAATATCATGAGTTCTCCATATTTGCTAAATCTATCGCTCATTTGTGACTACTGAAATTATATTATTTTGTTTAAGTCGCAAACCTTCGGGATAGCTAATCTCCAGGATATTTAATAATGTCAGGAGTGTCTCAGGGATCTAACCTTGGCCTTCTGCTTTTTTGCCCTTCATAAACGATTTAAGTCATGTTATTAATTGCCATAAACTTTTTTTTTTTGCTGATAATTTGAAGATATATAGAGATATTGATAGTATTGGGGATTTTCAAGGATTCATGAGCGTATACAATGATCTTAATAATTTGTTGACGTGATGTAATAACAATCAATTGTATCTGAATTATTCGAAGTGTGAAATTGTTTCATATAGTAAAAAAATGTATTTCTTATTATAATTATAGATTAGATGATATAGCTTTGAATCGCACTGACTCTTATAAAGATCTTGGCATTCTGTTTGACCATGAGCTAACACTCAATCAACATGAATGGTGTATATCCTGAGAGAGGTATAGCTTGTAGTCTGATAAAATATAGATTTGATGGAATTAGTCTCAATGTAAGGCATAACTATAAAAAGGTCTAAATGTAAAGATAGTATCTAAAGATCTAAATATAAGGTCTAAATATAAGACGTAAATTCTGCACACTTTTCTGTATAAGCTCTTGAATGGTTAGATTGATTGCTGGACTTGATTGCTATGCCTAGGCCATCAGGCATAATGTAACATCTTATTGTTGTGCACCGACGATAAATTTGTTCAAAGTTCAAATTGCCAATTTTGATGATGTGATGTGATGTGTGATAATTATAATAGGCTTAGTTACCTCTGTGATATTAATGTATGTACTAAGGGAACAATCATATACAAATAGCTGTTCTGAATTTGAACGAAGATATTTTTACTACCTAAGCTAGTAGCACGTACTATCATAATATATTAATGTATAATATTATTTATATATAATTTTTTATTATTATTATTGTTATTTTAGGTATCGTATTTTAATTAGTTTAAGTTTTGTTTTTTCTTTTGTAAATGGAATTTCTGTTGGTCAATAAAACAATTATTATTATTAAACCTTACCCGCTGGCATCGGGTGGATTGATTATTCTGATGATCATAAAAACTTTAGTTATTTGAGGTTCATTGGCCTAGAGTGTGACTTTCAGATAACTTCATCAAAAAACGAAAAGCTTTCTTTTAATAATATGAATTTAAATTTGTAAAGAGAATTGTTTAAAATTAACTACAATTGAAAGTACTAGTTACTTACAACCCTAAATAATGGTCAAGTTCTCTGAAAACAATTTAATTTTGTTTATCATAAAATCCAAACATACTATTTTGCAAAAACCTTGGTTTGATAGTTTAACCATTTAACAAGTACGGATCATGTATAGGTACATACAGGGTGTTAAAAAAAGAGTGTAAAATATTTGAGGAGGTAATAGTATGAACCAAAATAAGCAGAAAAGTCTTAATAAACATGAGTCCGCAAAGTAGCGGTTGCGGAGATATGGGGACATTTTATTTTATTATTATTTAAACAAAGTTACAGAAGATGTTTAAAGTGCCCTCCGCCCATTTCCAAGCAGGCACGACATCTTCGTCTCAACAATATTCGAACACTTTCGAAAACACCCTCCTTGGTTTGGATTTCTTGACACTTTTGATTAATCCGTAGCTGCAGCTCTTCCAGGCTATTTACAGGAGTACCATACACTAATGTCTTATTTTTCCATGGCCGTTAGAGTGCATTTACACCAAACTTTTGCAAATAGATGGGTAGGAAGGGCCGGACCTATTTTATGGCGTCCAAGATCGCCTGATCTCTCTCTAGATTTCTTTGTTTGGGGATATTTGAAAAACGAATAGTGGTCCATATCTCCGCAACCGTTACTTTGCGGACCCATGTTTATTAAGACTTTTCTGCTTATTTTGGTTCATACTATTACCTCCTGAAATATTTTACACTATTTTTTTAACCCCCTGTATAATGCGACAGAAACTTAATTTTCAAATGAAAATAACGAACACCAGAACGTAATGTAGAAGAAAACACACAATTCTGTTGAAGTAATTTAGGTAATATGGTACCATTATCTGTAAATGTATGTGTCAGCGTTGAATCGTTTTTACGTAACGCTAATTACAAAGTTTAATTTAATTCTGACATAGGTAGAACGAATTTTAGATTATAACGGAGTTTAACTCAAACGGGGTATCTCAAATTAATAATTACAACTTCCAAAGTTTACGTAGCATTTATCGAAATTAATTTTACACAATGATAGTGTTTTGTCAAGGAAACGTCTGGCGAGGTAATTGCCATGCCTGGAATCGAAAACACCTTAATTGAGTAATTAGCAGTCAGGACCGTACGAAGGGGGGAGACGAAAGATCCCAAGTTTCTGTCTTACCATTAAAGAACTATAAACGACTTCTATAAGTATACAGGATGATTCAGTTATAATGTCATTAATTTTAGCCATGTATACGGAAGGCCTAATAAAGACAGAATATCGAGTCTTTAAGAGATAAACAAATCAACCCGTAATAATTCTGGTACGCTACAATTTTCTGATGACGCATTGGAGTACTCAAGCTATACTAAAACAAAACACGTTGCCATTTAGGACCACATAACTCTGTGTGAAGATTTATCTTACACCGTGGTGTGAACTAACAAGGCTTTCGAGTGTGTTTCACATATTTCTGTGAAAGTTATCTATATATGGTATCCGGGGCATGCCATTGAAGCTGATTGAATCTTTCTTAAATAACCGTAAGCAAACTGTTTGTTTTAACACCTCTTATTCAAGTTAAAAATATATGCGTCACGGAGTTCCGCAGGGATCTGTCCTGGGGCCCTTACTTTTTATTACATATGTTAATGATTTGTTTCACTCCTTAAAACCTTTTCGTAGTACACTATTTGCCGCCGATGATACTACCGTCTTTACATCAGCGTATAATTTGACTGACCTATTTCTGTTTTCTAATAAAATGATTGAGAAGGCCTTATTTTATGGTTATCCAACATTGCCGTTAGTATAGTTTTATACAGTAAAACCACAAACAAATATCATATAGTACATGAAAAAGTAATTAGATAATGATTAATGTAAACGCTGAAAACAGTTCTTAATTGCATGTTTAAATTTTCTAATTTCTTTCCAAAAATCTGACTGGCCAGAGGCTTGTTTGAAGGAAACGGTATTGATTATTATACAGGTATACTAAAGAATCTTGAATCACTATTAAATTATCTTTTTTCTTTATTTTACAAATTTATATTTTTTCATATGTTTTCCCCAGTTTTTGGTTTTTAAATAAGAGCTGCAGGATTTTGTTGGTAAATGAAATACACAGTAAATGAGAACATTTTATTTGCTGTGTAGTAATACTAAATATGATCTATTTAATTGTGAAAAACCATATCTGTCAAATAGCCACCACGGGTTTTTTGACATGATATCGTTGTGGTGGAATTTGTGGAGGCCAACTTTAATGAATAAATATGTTGTTTCAGCAAGACGGTTCGACATGTCATATAGTTCAGCGGAATACAAAATAATTTCAGACATTTAAGAACTGAATAATATAGACCTTAGCAAATAACATGAATGTTATCTCATGCCACCTGCGAATATTTAAAGGTACTGAAGTAAAGCGAATATATAAAGAAAGCAGTGCAATTAACAAATTTTAAGGTACAGAAGTCTTTCAAAATACATACTTTTTTAAATTTAGCTGTAGATGTAAATATTTTTTTAACATAAACTTACATAGTTCTGCATATAACATTGTTCATTTTTGTTTATTAGTATGTAAAAAAAATAATTGCTAAAATGTGGTGCAAGAATAGCAAAATAATGTGGGTCTTACAAACGCTTTTTAAAAGTTGAAGAATTTAAAAGTAAAGAAAGATAAACAAAGCATCAATAATTTTATTTTTGATATTAGTTTAATTTTACGTGTTTTATTTTTCAATATTTATGTACCTAAAAACACCACAGATTCGCGTATTTTACAGCGAGGAATGCGGCGACTTTAACAATAGTTATTTATGTATCACGGTAATTATACGGGCCTTAATTACCGTTGGCAAAGTTTGCGGCCCGCGGGCCTCCGGCCCGAGGGACAGCAATTGCCTGAGGTTATTAAGGCTCATTAATTCCCGTGGTACATAGATAATTTTATTTCTGACCGATTTCAATAAAATATTGTTTATTTTAAAACGGAAAAATTCCGAGTTTTGTTGTTGCTAGGTTGTTGCTATGTTACGTATATGTATATTAGGGTAGAGGGAATTATAGAATCTATAATGTCCCAAGGGAGTTATGACTCTCTTAATTGATAGCGTAACTATGACGATATAAGCTTATAATATCCCGGTCAGAAATAATAGTTATTTATGTATCAAGGGAATTATAAGGGCCTTAATTACCGATGGCAAAGTTTGCGTCCCGAGGGCCTCCAGCCCGAGGGACAGCAATTGCCTGAGGTTATTAAGGCTCATTAATTCCCGTGGTACATAGATAATTTTATTTCTGACCGATTTCAATAAAATATTGTTTATTTTTAAAACGGAAAAGGGTTGTTGCTATGTTACGTATATGTGTATTAGGGTAGAGGGAATTATAGAATCTATAATGTCCCAAGGGAGTTATGACTCTCTTTATTGATAGCGTAACTATGACGATATAAAGCATAATATCCCGGTCAGAAATAAAATAATTAACGTTAAGTTTACTTGACATATTTGACTTTAGAGGGCTTTCGCTTTTAGACGTTGGCTGCATTGCGCTAAATTCAACAAGAAAATTGAATCAAGAAACTTGGACAAGAAAATTGTCTGAAGAAAAACTTTTGGACTGTTAAACGCGCTTAGATAATGATAAATATTCAATTTTATCAAATATCAACTACGAGACACATTTGGAAAGTAGATGTCGCGTTGTTAAAAAAATGGAGCGTGTAATATTGATACATACATAATTCTATTTTTTTCTACATAGTTATCATGTCGTTCCAAACACTGGAAGGAAAAGTCTTGTTAAATTATCACTGAACAGTGGTTATAGTAGTCAGGAGGCTCTATGTGTCTGGTTTTACATGCACATTTGTGATCGTGTGCCTATAGGTTTGAATCCGTGAGCTAGACCTGTCCCATTTTGTTAGATTTTTGTTTATAAGAATAACGGAGATATAACAAACAAAATAACACAGATACATTTCCAGAGTCTGTCAACGGTGAAAATATTGTTTGCGTGTCTCACTGCATTAACACAAAAGTGTATTCCTTTCTTTGTTACTGTAGCGAACATTTCATTTTATAATACCTCCCAAAGTAGAATTGCCTATCTACCAGTAAAATTGATTTATAAATCTACGGGACACGAATTTAAAAAGAATCAAGCAAATTACGACTTTTTTAAATATTCCTGCAGTTTCTAAAAAAGTTGTAGTGGCACATTGATAAATTTGTTGTAATATGCAACTCTTGTATAAATTATTACTCCCCATAAATAATAACAGTTTCATTTCAAAACATTTACACTTCGCTGTCACGTTTACGTAAAATCCATTTTCATTAAAATTGTATGTACGAATTATTATATTAAAAATTCAATCAAATTCATGCCACCAAAATGAAATGTTATCTGCCCTTGTCCAAATCAGCGGAAATACAGTAATTGACACTAACATTTTTATGGGTACTAAATTTTTTACATTCACAGGCTTATTAACTGCAATTCAGTCACTTTTAAATTTCACTGGGAATAGAAAATATCTAGGAGATTATTTATGTGTCTGTACAACGATAAAATGTCTAGATAAATTTTTTATTAGTTTTGCAAAACTTGTGGCAAAAAGCAATGAAGCGCGACATATTTCTTTGACGCTGAATAAAGTTTAATAATAATTCTTCGCATTTCGACTGGTAATATAGGTACTAAATTACTAAATTCATTCGTGTATTAAAGTAATGTCACTGTTAATAAAAAAACAGTCTGACAGAAAATTGTTTATTTAAATATTGGAACCATTGTTATATATGTAGGTATATTAAAAGTACAATTATTCAGATTTGAAACGTCAACACCAAGAAATTCATTCAATTCTGCTTGTTCTTACTGAAAACTATTATGATTCTCTACAGGGTGATTCAGTTTTTAATGAAACAACTTGGGTAATAATGTCATTAATTTTAAGAGGAAATAGGGAATAATGAGTATAATGCGAATACGTGATTAAAAAAAAATCTAAATGCATATTTACGCCGAAAAAAAATATTTTCAAATCATTATTTAAACCCCTTTTCAGACTGTCACTGACCGGTCACAGCCTTGGTCGGTTACAGCTCACTGTTCAACTCGACATCGACCTGATGCAATGTTGTCAAGTTGTAATATTTTTCTATATAGTATACCTACCCACCTAGGTTTTAGACATCAGAAATAAACGGTTGTACTGACTATTTTAGAATATCATTTTTTCTTGCTCAGTTCAATTTCAGCCAATAATAATTTAAAATGTTAATACCCAGTAAAATCAAATAATAATAATCAAATAATTCTATTAAAATTGGAAGTAACGCGGTCCACTCAGGTTTTCCCGTAGAAAATACGGCCCAATCAAACGATACCCGTACACTCGCGTGTCGATTTTTCTCTGAGCAAATGTAGCTGTTATGACTGCAACAAAACTCCAACGTGTCTAATAATAAACTGAGTAATAAACCATTTACATAAAAAACCTATACCCAATGGGTAAATTATTGAGAAGCTGAAAAGTGTTTCGTGTTTAAATACTAAGTACTTAATAAAAAACCATCGTGTTGTCGACAGAAAACTGTCCAAGACCGAAATGGCCTTGACCTACCGTATTATTAGCACAGCTTAAAGCTGTGTTATTAGGTCAATAACCTAGTTACCTAGTTTTTGTACTGTTATTTAACGACAAGGAGTAAAACTATTTTTTTAAATCTAGTTACATGAATGAATTTTCCTTAAATATTGATTTATTTGTTAATAAAAACAAATGTAGTTAATCAATAAATGTTTTCGAATGTTAGGTTATTACAGTTTAATAATTTTGATATTACGTTTTCACTACGTTTTACAAATAAATATGAATTTTTAGTATTACTCGTAAGTACAATTAACCGCACACATAACCAGATGTACAATTTGTATAGTTTTTTTTTTTCTCATATATTTTCAGGTATTAACAATATTGTGTGAAACTAATTACTCAGTGGACAAAAGCCCCAACCTGCGTACAATTTGTAGTTACGTACATCTAGCCTAGAAATGTATTGTTTTTAAGTAGTATGATACTAACCTGTTTACAGCCCACATTTCAAGTAAAACTGCATTTATCCGTCCATAGCACTTTATTAATAAAATTCAGTCGCATTTCGTAAACATTCTCCGTATAACACTACCATTTCCACATAATCGGAATTTGTAAAATTATGCGTTGTGAATTTACGCCAAATACGTGAGGTTAGACCGAAATAAACAAACTACGGCTTACTGCTTGTATTCTCTCCATCCCCCCTCCAATGTATGGCATGATCTACAATTTTGAGGGGGAAGAAATGCGGGAAATGCAGAGTGCTAAATGGAGGTAAATTTGAATAACACGTTGATGTGTTAGACGATATTATGTATGTAAATGTGGCATCCATGGTTAATACAGCAAGTCTGTGGCATTATAATTTCGTCGGGTGCGCCATCAGAAAGTTCGTAGCGTAGTAGGAGCGTCGTGTTACTGATTTTTATAGGGTGATTTGTTTATTTTTTTAAAGGTCGAGGAAACATTTTTTTTTTCGATTTTCTGCTTTTATTAGGCCTCCCGAATACGTGGTTAAAATTAATGACATTATGACTCACTCACCCTGTATAATAGTTATAATTTTGGGGCTTTATAAGGAAGATACAGGGTGTTAGAGTTTGAAAAAAAAATTAGATTTTTCGGTATAATTACTAAAGTAATGGGGATATTTAAGCTATACTTGGCATACAGTGTAGTTAGTTAAGGTGTCATAAAATGTGAAAATATCAAGCACTTTGAACAACCAGTGACGGAGATATGGGCATTTCATGTCTTTAATTTAGGAAAAAAAAAATTGTATTGCCCTGTATAATGTTAAAGTTTATAACATTTTTAAGTGTGCATTTTAATTTCTGACAAAAACCCTATCTTACATTCTTTTCGTATTTGCTACGGTTACATAGTAAATTTGACTTTTTCAGTTATTTCACTGTTCCTGTCGGTTTTTGTATGTTTTATTATAATACATCTAATGTGTTATTTACTCGTCAACGGAATAAAATATTGTTCAATTATGCAATCGATTCGTGGCTCGCTGTGATGCAACTAATAATCTTTAAGTCTACTTTGACACAGAATTAAGCTGTGCGTCCCACATCGAGCACATAGTGTCTGCTTCTATTAAAGTGTTTGGATTTATAATTATGCAAGGTCGGGATTCCATAACATTCAGGTTTTAAAGACTTTGTTTTTTTCATAATATGTAAGATCCAAGTTCGAATACCTACTGCTCGCTTGTTTGGAGCCCTTTTTATGAGTGTCATATTAGTCCGATTGAGGCAGTATAGAGGAAATTTCTAAAATATCTTGTTTATCGCGCTGATGGTAGATATCATGAACGTGGTTGTGACCATAACTACTTACTAAGTCGATTCAGTCTTAACTCATTAGATTTTAGAAGACGCTACTATTCTCTTAGATTTCTGCATTTTCTCTTATAAAAGAAGATAGACTGTCCAGGAAATCTCAACCAACTTAACTTTGTAGTTGTGGGTCTACTTTTAATACCCCTGTAGCTCAAACTAATCTTTGATTCAAGTCACTTCTTGTCAGAATATTTAATAATTATAATTCTTATTTGTGATACATGTGACATTTTCAATTGTTCTCTTAATGAGCTTTTCTTATAAAACGTTTTACTTGTGATATAGGTGTTAGGATATAGTGTTGTTGTCATTGCTCTGTATTCGTCTAATCTAGATACTGAGAAGACAAGAACTCATAATCAGAACGCGGGCGGTTCGATTTACCTCTAGCAAACTCGAGTTATTGTAATCTTACCTCGGAACATTACCTTGCGCAACTACCTATAGCCGTAAATTACTTAATTCATCTAAAAGCCCATTAAACCCCCAGGGCTAGATTTTCCTTTCAGCTCTCAGGATGTAATCAAAACTTTTAGCCAGCTAATTTGGAAATTTAGATGAAATATTTCCTGTTCTGTCCTTTGCTGATGTAGGAATTTTACATTACGGCTTGTCAATTCTGGAATTATGGCGGTGGAACGTTTTCCACTACCTGAATACCGGCCCGAGAGAAAAATGAAAGCTCATCTCCGCCTGAAATCTTGTTTCTGATGAGTTGTAACTTTTGACTATACTTTCTGCCCGGATCTGATAAATGACGGCTTTAAAAGGTTTATTTGTCTTCAAATGTTTTCCTATTCTGTTGGAAAATGGGTTATTAAATGTTCCAGTGATTAGGGCAATTGTACGAAGTAATGAAATCATTTGAACTATTGAAACTGAAAATAAATATTACGTTTCTTTGGTGTTATTTCCCAATGGAAAGAACATTCACCCAAGAAGAATATTGATATCAAAAAATACTTAAATTTGATTGCAGTTCTGAAACAAAAATCAGAAGGGTACGAACATAAAAAAATTAAGGTATTAACAAAGGAGAAAATATCCAGAATTTTAATGAATGCGGACAATGATGAATTTCTGCTCATGAAGGTAGATATGTTTTTTTAGTAAAAATAGTTTTATAACCACTATTTATTTTAGGTTATTTCGGTTACTGGTTTGGTGGGAGCATGCCAGCAGGAAGAACTCACAATCCTGCTTGTAGAACAAAAGCGTCAGAGTTTTTTTTTAATAATATATAGACATATTGATGGCTTGAATTTAGTAGAACAGGTAAGAAACTACGTCAAATTAACACATGTAAACTGTAATCATGTCTGCTTTTTTTCGATATAAAGCTGGCAAATATACCAAACAACCTATTGGTATAAATACAATTCGTAAAGTGTCAAAACTGATAGCGATTTCTTAAACTGCCTATTCCAAATTTGTGTACTGGGCAGTTTTTGGCGATGTTTTGCCTCTCTTTTATCATTGTGGGGCAGATTTTTTGAGTATGAAAGGACATGGTGGTCTGATTCTGTTGCTGAAGACATAGCTGATATATCGAAACTTCTACTGAAAACAAGAAAAGAGCGCATACAAAAATTTTAGGCGAAAGCCAGAAAATTTCTTTGGAGGCGAAAAATAATCCGTCAACATCCAAAGTTATTTCATCAACATCTAAAAATGATCATACTCAAAATATTCCCACATATTCAAGCAAATCTTTAGGCATGTCAGTATTTGACATTAATTTATATAATTGTAAAGATTTTACTGTCAATATATTTAATAAATGGTTTTAAAATATTTAATGCAACAAACCGATATTAAAATATTATTTTTCTCGTATCTGAGAGTTACCTTAATGGGGCAATTTCTAAAAAAAAAACTGAAATATCAATTTAAATTCTGAAAAGTCAACCAAGTACCAGTACCAGAAACTTCATAGCAATCTGACAGAGAGTTTTAAGAGACGACACCACTGAGACCATCGCAAACAAAATTTAAAAAAATACTGGAAAGAAGTTTGTCCATCCATTACGATAGAAAATTGCTGTAACTGCTTTATATAAAAATAAAGGTAATTTAAACTGTTTACATTATTCTTAGAACTATTCTAAGAGTAATATT
Organism: Monochamus saltuarius; assembly: GCA_025584915.1. Taxonomy (NCBI): domain Eukaryota; kingdom Metazoa; phylum Arthropoda; class Insecta; order Coleoptera; family Cerambycidae; genus Monochamus; species Monochamus saltuarius. The sequence continues at coordinate 13,111,466 of CM046722.1, forward strand.
TCTTGTATTGTATGTAAATGATACTGCAGGAAACAACTACTCCGCGGACTAATGCCCCGACCAGCATTGAATTACTCCTGCAGTCTGTGTGTGAACAGCCAAGAACTCTTGTCGGACACACCATCAGACATAGACCGGTTTTGGACTTGTTAGCCCTCATCAGTATGCCATAGGTGAGATGACCGGCAATTGAACTGGCTGTTCCTTCATATGTATGTTCACATATTAACTGAGTGCAAGTGAGATATATCTCAACTCTTGTTGAACATGTGTAAAAAAACATATTTGTTGTCTCAATATGCATGCATCATGCATCATTGCACTAGTTGCACAAATAGCTATTTTTGACTACACACCTACTCTAAATTTAGTTATATATAGTACAATAATGATAGAGCACAACACTGTGTTAACAAAAACATATAGTTTATATTTTTTAAAATTATTTTTTGGAAATTTACTTACATCTTTTAAGGTGTAGGTGCAGATAAACAGTAGCTACACTTTTAACAAAGCACGAACATTCTAAAACATTGTGTTTCCCTTAAATCAAAGCATTTCGGTGCAACAATATCGAGTTCTAACAATAAATAAATGTTCTGTGAACAGAGAATGTTACCTAAAACACACTATTACTCGCAACCCTGATAGTTCATGCTTAATTTAATTTTGACGTTATTGTCCCTGTCGAGAGTCAAATCAAAGCAGAATTGCATCGTTAATAGTCATCACATCCTATGTGGAACAAAACAACGATCCATGTAAAGGTACACTATTGACGTCCTGATAATTAATAGGAAAGTGTTTTGAATAAATATTTATAACTAATGTAATTGCGCCTTTGGGAAAGTATGTGGGAGTAATGTTGACGAGTAGGCAATTAGAGCCGAATTGTTTTCAGTAATTGGTGTATGTGCTAGGAAAATGCATAGCAACAGTTAGCTATAGAGTGGTATAACTTTGAATAATATAAGAATCGTTTACCTGTACAAGGAAACTAATATTCTTAAAAATATCAGTATGTGATATTATAATTATGGGGGTTTCTGGAGATTGTAGAATTGGGGAATTTATAGCTGTATCTATAGAAGATATTGAAGACAGAGGAAGTGTATTTATTGTAACTGACAACAGATACTTAGACTTATGAACAGAGAATTTTCACTATTGTCAATGGAAGTAATGTTATCCTTGCAATCGACGTATTTCTAAAATACTCTTATATGAAACTGAGGCCAAGATGTATCATATCGACAATTCTTTTTAATCTATGAGAATCAAAAATGCACAGTGCAGCCTGCAGGTTGAATACATTCTCTAAGATGTTACAAAAAATAGAGAGTAGAGTTTCTTGGAATTAATGCACATGAGTATACTGGGCACACTTATTGTGGTATTTTGATAATAAACCTGCTAACCAAATTGCAGTAATGTAAGAATAGTTGAATTAAAAAAAATAACTGGCAAGCGAAATAAACCACATATTCTTCTTTAAATGTATTAACGCTCTCAGTGCGATAATAACATTGTAAACAAAATTAGACTCAGATTAGACATTTATTAAATAAACAAAATGTAAAAATGTAAGATTATGTGAAACTCATTTACTAAATTACATTGACACAAATCTTTACATTTGGATAAATTGATACCAGATACAGAATAGGTGGAAATATTTTCAGTGTGAACATAATTTTCAGATGTTGATGAAATAACGTTAGCTGCTGAAGGAATATTTTCAGTTTCCTAGGAAATATTCTCACTTTCGCCTAGAATGTACATAGCTGTTCGTTTCTTGTTTTCAGTAGAAGTCTTCTTATACTGAAAAGATCTACTTCACAATTGGTTAAAAGAAATGTTGAATATTGCCGAAAACAGTACTTTTGCATTTTAAGACATCCTACAATCAGTTTTGGTACATTGGAAAGTGTTTATACCAATTTAGCTACATTTGCCAGCTTTATATCGAAGAAGGAAGCGAATCACAGTTTTCGTAATTTTGCGTATTTTCGGTTCTACTAAATTTAAGCCATCAATATTTCCAGATGTTACAAAAACTCTCTAGACTCTTGATATTGGGTATCATGACATGGAAGCATAGTCCTTCATCTTTCACATGTTCTACAAACAGGTTTGTGAGTTCTTCCAGCTGACATACTCCCACCAAACCAGTAACCGAAATAACCTAAAATAAATGTTGGTTATAAAACTGTTTTTACTAAAAAACATATTTGTAATATAGCTACCTTTTGAACAGAAATTGGTCATCGTCCGCATTCGTTAAAAATCTGGATGTTACATATTCAAGACCTGTTTGATGTCATAAAATTCAAAATCCATATCCGTACACTCTGAATTGACCAATAAGAAACTATAATATACCGTCCTTAGTTCTTCACCAATATAATTGTTCTGGAAAGCTTTGATTCCAACCCCTTTGTTGAAGTGTCCAATTTCCTGCCTGTTAAACTGCATAAAGAAAACAGAGCATCCTCATGAACTGTTGTATTACCAGTACGAACTGAAACATGTACGAAAACAACTTAGTTAAGCGACATGTCAATTCCCATATGGTTAGCGTTATTAAACTAGGCTACCTTGTAAACAGGTGCAGAACCGGAATAACAGTGTAATCCTGGATAAGCCACCTCGGCCATCCTGGTTTGATTATCATTTGTGCAGCAGATGCTCAACCTCCACCCAGGCGGCTTTGTTCCAATCGCAGGAAGCCCCTTTGAAACTAACCCGATGGCATTAATTAACGCCTGTTAAAAATGCGATATGTGCGCGCGGATCCAATTATGTGGAAAATGTGGAGCCCTCTTTTACGTTGTGATTTATGAATGCGCTTTGCTTTGACGAAATGCAATAGCAAGGCCGCAGTACCAAAAAAAGTACAAAATAATGTTTGCATCCTTATTTAGAGCTTTAGATATTAAAAAATATTTTTGAAGAAAAATGTAACATGAAGCCTGTTGCATTTAAATATTGTGGATGAATGAGTTATATAGGGAGTACGAAAATTTATGAAAATAAAATTTTGGATATAATTTTTTTAAACCACAATTTATTTCAAGAAAATTTGAAACAGATACGTTTTTAGTGGTGCTAAACATGCTAGTACACAGAGGAGGTTTCCTACAATCTTTCGTCCAATAGCATTTCAGTATTTTTGAGATGCGATGACGTCGATGGTATTTATTTTGATTTTCACCATCCAGTGTTCGTTATATTTAAATTTTCAGTCGTTTTTATTATTTCTGTGTGGATACAAATGGAACGTTTTGATTTCTAAAAAAAGAGTTTTATGTTGCTAGATACCTACAACAAAACAAAACATTTGTGTTGTTATACAGGGTTAACTATGACTAAGTACAAAAATTTTAACCACGTGCTCAGGAAGGCCTAAAAACAATAAAAAAATTATTCCAGAATTTTAGCTTGATATTTAAAAAATGGGGCAAAACCCTCTTTTCCTACGGAAAGTCGGCGCCTATGATAAATATCGGCTGAGATGGCTTAGATCCATGGATAAGAAACTTACATCTGTCAACAGTATCTACTACACTACTATCATGCAGTCGTCTTTTTGCAGCATTTCTAAATGCAAAAACGACAAAAATTAACATTCTTATTGGTAATAATACCTGATAGATAGGTAACAGTTAATCCAGTTAGCTGTAGTATTTTGCATTCGTTTTTCATTATTTCGTTACAAACTGGCAAAACATTTTCACTCATTACAACCACTCACTACCGATAAGAGACATTTCCCGTAGATACAGTTAGATAAAATGCCTATTTATTATAAGAAACGAAAGGAATAGGTACTAATAGATAACAGAAAACTTTAAATGTACCCGCGGCGCTCTTGTCCCATAACCTAGAAAAACAAACCGGCGAACTACATTTTGGGAAAAATATCTGTACTCGAAACAAATTTCTTTATTTAATAACTATAAAACGTTTAAAATTAAATAAAGGCACTAAAAACTGAAAAACACAAAACTACAAGGTAAACACGAGAAGTTAAATTATAATATGACAGCGAATTTTACCGTTGTGTTGCTGGTTGTCTACTCTGGCTCTGTAAACGTCAAACGTGCCGCAGACGGGCCACTTAGTCGACGTTAAATAAGGATTTAATATATCGGAAAAAAATTTACTTTATAAATATAATTTTGTTTGAAGGGTGATTCTGTAAATTCTTGATTTTCTCTATCCCCTCTAAAAATATTTGTACTTAGTTGTAGTTAACCCTGTATAATATATTTCTATAATTTAACATGTTAACTGATAGTAGAAATATTCATTTTGATAGTATAATATCCATTATTAACTGATTTAAGTATGTTTCTCTATAATAATACTTAGATTTAAAAAGTATGTCAATTTTTCTAATATAGCCAAAGAAGAACCGTCCTTAATATGTCAACCACTTATTTGAAATAGCCTGAGGAATAGGAATTACTGTACATATTTATCATTACTTAATCCAATTATGTCTATCCATAGAAAATATTTATAAAAATGCGGTTGATTTTAAAATCATATTTATTAAAATTGTGGAAGTAGCACATATATAAAATTCAACACACTTTAAAGTTAGACAAAGCATAGTTTCCATTCTCGATTCACTTAGATAAAAGAAGGGGAAACTATTTCGAAGACAAACTAACTTTGTAAACAATTATAGTGAACTATAAATTGAAAAAGTTTCAAGAACTCCCTGTTGTATAGAGAAATAGTACCTACGTGAATCCAAACAGTTATTATTTTGTCACAGAATATTATTGAGGTATAATAGAAATAATTTATTAGATTTTAATCAATTATAAAAGTGAAATAAAATAATTATTCCAGTAGCAGTAATTTCTGATAAGGTATTATTAAAACAATAAGGATGTAACCTAGTGTAATATTTGATGAACAAGAGGTCAATACCCAATGCCTTACAAAGATAAAACAACTTATATGATTAGTTAAATTCTTAATCAGTTAATGCCCCGATTTAGATTGAAAAAAACACACTGAAATAAAGTAAATATTCAAGTTCTATCTAACACCCATCAAATTAAAGGTCAGACAGTACACAAAGAATAGTCCAATTTATTTTAAAAATTCAAAATTTAAAATATTTATCATGAAACAATCATTTGACTTGGAAATTAACGCAGTTATTTATCATCAATAAAATGATACACCTCGTTCGTCATTAAATGAATGTCTGTATGTGGAAGCAGTAATAGATGACTTACACTTCAACCTTTCTTACAATGATTTAATGTTTGCCTTTGAAATTCATGTATCGAGGACCTAAGCACACAAATGTCTTGCAAAGCTTTGTTTTCATGTGCGTACGTTATAACGCACAAAAATGTAGACAAATTTTTATAAAAATAGCCAAAACATAAAGTTTCACCATTATCCTACCCATTGTCATCTTGAAAATCATGGCATATGTAGAGTTGCCGCAGTAAGGTAGTATAATTCTTGTGTCCAGTGGTAGCAACGGAACATTTTTAGACATCTCTTATCCAAATTGCAATATAAAATAAGAGGTAATTTAATACTGGTTGCCTGCACATCTTTTGCTGACAAATGATGATAGTCCAAATACGAATTGCCAATGAATTCTTACCGGAATATAAAGTTAGGCATCTTTCGAATGAGTGATCGGCAAGACGGCCAAATTATCAGCGCCCTCTACCTTACCCCTCATCTGTAGAAGGGTTTTCTCTGTTTGGAAAGATTAGGGACCTGAAGGCAAACGAAAATTTACTGCCGTCCCGGTAAATTGGACGGGTGCGACATGATTTCCCAAACACAATAATTTATTGTCTATACTTCTTGCTGTGAGAGCCCGTGGGTTAAGGATCAGATTTAACTGTTCCCGAAAAAACGCTGCTTTCCCAACCCAAGCTCGCCTGGAACGAAAGGCGGTTCTTATGTACGCGTTTTTATATTTGCAATAAAGTTTAACGTTGGCCAGGTAGTTTAACGATTTTCTTATCTTAGTTTTGACAACATACGCGCAAATATACAGGGTGATTCAGTCATAGTGTCTTTAATTTTAATAGAAAAAGTATATTATAGTATAAGTGGATGTTAAGGTTTTTGGCAAGTGTTTTAAAGACCAATTATCCACGAATGCTTTACGCTATTTTTTATTGATACACATTGAAATCATAGGAAATGGAAATAAGAACTAATAATGTAATATGGTTGAATTAGTGATGTGAAATCAATATACCTTTTGTTGTCATGAAAATGAATAAAATAAAAGTTTGTAATCTATCACATAAAATTAATTCTTGTCATGACAATTGTTATTGGTTGTATTGGTTAAAAATGAGTTCTATCATTGATTACCTAAATAGTAAAGCAGAATTGCGATTAATACCGCAAAAATCGGAAAACGCTTATAAAGCAGAATACAGCAAGCTCATCAAATGGATGGAAGAGCAAAAGGTAACAGATACAGATGAACGAGTTGTGCTTGCTTATCTTCAGAAAATGTCGAAGCAGTACAAGGCGTCGACTATGTGGGATATCCATTCGAAATTGCAAAGTATGTTGAGAATAAAGGGGTTGATTTAAAATCGTTTGTGAAAGAGCATGACATCATTCAGAAGAGCATTCATAAAGACAATTAGCAAGAATGATGTAGCCAAGAAGGCATATGTATTCGAGGAAAACGGTTTGTAGAAGTTTTTCACAGATATACCAGACGTAGGTATTTTTGAAGGTGAAAGCCATTTCCGGCTCTTGTAGAAGATATGAATTGTGCGACTTACCATTACCTAACATCAAGGAAGAAAGAAGCGTATTGCTTATTGCTATCCGAACATCTAAGACAATGAAGGCTCGACTAACCTAACTTAACCTAACCTAACCTAACATCAAGGAAGAAAGAAGCGTGTTGCTTATTGCTATCCAACCATCTAAGACAATGAAGGCGACGTTTTACTGCTGCCGACAGTGATAGAATTAGTTATGTGCGTTTGGTGGAACAATATTTATCATTGCGTCCCCAAAATGTATGTACATAGGTACTAAGTTTTCTTTCGGTAGGGGAAGTGCACCAATCAAGTGATAGGTATTAATACATTTGTATCATATCCGTTGCAAATTGCACGTTATCTTAAATTCGGCAATACTGAGAAATGCACTGCACCCACGTAGTCGGCGCCCCTGGTGTCGTCTCCTGCTGAACAGAGTCGTGGACAAATTTATAAAAGACATTTTAATAAAGATATTTTAGTAAAGACATATTTTAAGAAACAAATGGATTTGTGGCTATTTCGAGAAAAAATGCTGTATTTTTTGTTTTCCGTGTGCGTGTATGTTATTCGGTACCTATCACGATGAGAAAGTCTGCAGAGAAAAGAGAGTAAGGAATTTCATTCTTATTTAAATTCATAATTAAATGCAATTTGCATTATTTTCAAGAACTTACACTACGAGAGTGTAATAAATTGTAGAATTCCTGGTATTTTTCCGGATTAGTGAATTTTACGTCAGAAGTTGACAGAACGCTTAGTGAATAATTACCTTATTAAAAGTGCAAGAATAAAGGAATCTCAAAAAATATACAAAATGATTGTCATTTGAAAAATAATATACTCATATGACTTTACATACAACCACGATATCCAAGAATTTCTAAACTTTAGTATTTACTAAGTATTTAAAAATAAAAAAGTATTATAGTTTAGAATTTATAATCATAATAAACTTTAATGTTTTATAAAAATGAAGTAGGTGCTACTACAGTTTCTAGTTTATACTTCATCACCACATGTAGTAAAATAAGTATCACAAAAGGCTTCGGCATTTTATATATAAATTGTTATTAAAAATTATCCTGCCTCTTCTGACGTACATCCACATTCATAAGTGGCGCTGTAATCAAAATAATAAAAAAGATACTTCTTGGAGTATTAGTATAATAATTTTCTTCATGATAAATTCGAGACGGTAAAAGAAAGAGGATTATAAATTTATACCCAGAAATACGTATTATATTTTATGTTAGAGAATAAAACTACAATGGATCCTCGGATTATTTCACTCGTATTTTACCTTCTACCAGGAGATACCTTTTAAGCTCCATTTAGAATTGGATTTTACAAATAATAGTGTTTCATAAACCGATTTTCCGGGGTTTAGAAGACTAAGACATATTGTGCACCAAGAAGTCTGCAGTATATGCTATAAAAGTTCGAGAAATATTTCCTTTTTAATACAATATATTCCTGCACAATTTTAATATATCACATTGCTGTATTTTTTATGTTTTTCACTGTTTTGTGACTAATACCAAGATTTTTGTTTCAGGTAATGCTACACTTATTTAAATACAGAGCAAATATTAGGTAAGTAGACGACTTTTAGTGATGTGCCGCGAATCTCGAAAGAGCGAAAATACGTATACAACTAACTTAACAAAAATTACTAAAAGATACTAATATCAGTGAGATGGAGACTAGCAAAATAAGACTAAACACTTAAGATAATGTGCTCATTTAGTATACCTAATCAAATTTGATCTGAATTTGTCAGTATTACAGATCCAACCAATTTAAGCATATGTTGAAAAAATAGAACTAATTAGGCCACAAACAAAGAAGATATTAACGCCTAAAGTTTGCTCTGCCTTCAATCAGTGCATCGGGCGATGTGACGTCATATATTCCTATCGTTCGATCCATCCCGCCAGCGATCAGCATAACCGCCCTTGATGCTTTATGTGGAGCCGATGCAATCGTTTCACGTTACGTTGTTTGTGTTTTATTAGTTTGTATATATACACAATGAACTATGATTTTGTTAAAGCGACTTTTTATATAATAGGTATATAAATATTTTTATTTTTTCTTAGTTGGGTATTTTGCCACATTACTGAGAAAAAAAAAAGATTAATTGAATAAACCCTTACGCCAGAAGGATCAGTCAAGGGTTATTTTTTAAACTAAGTTTGCCTAACCAAAAAATCTCAAACTGAAAAAAGCAGATAAGTAAAAAATAACAGAAATCACGTCACTATCGCGCACTTCCGTATTTTTTGATGTTTCGAAAACTCTCTGTTTTCGTTCTCAAAAATTGCAATTGTATTAAAAGTAAATTAAGTTTGACAGTTTAAAATTTGTTTATTTGCTTACATAGAGCTGTTTTATTTTATTGTTATTTACTTCTTCTTGACACAACTGTAGCTAACAATGATCAATGTTTACTGATCAGTTTGACACAGACTTATCTCCATTCAACAAAATAATCGCGGTCTCTTTAAATTTTCTTTTTGTTGCATTATCATCCTCTAAAATTTTTGCCGAATTATATTGAATCAAATGTTCGTTTTCCCAAGCATGTTCGCATGTTTGAATATTTTTTATTTGAACTCTAACAATCATAGGCCGAGACATTTCTCCAACAAAATGTTTACTGCATTCACAAGGTATGCTACAATACAATTTTTTTTTGCATTTTTGACAAAAAGGATCGTAAAGTATTAGTTGTCTGAAACACTATTCTAATATCAAATTTGTTACCGACTCTTTTTAATCTCTCTGATAATATAAAAATATATATAGTGTTCCATAAATTCTGTTTTCAGTTACTATTTATTTTTTTCGTCCTAAGTTCTGATTTCTATTATAACTGTGGCATTAAATTTATCATGGCAGAAATCACCCCAGAACTTAAACAAATATTTTTTTCTGCAAAATTCTATTAAACAGTAAAAAAAAATACTTCTGATCTAATAAATAGTTACATGTTTTTCCTATTTTTAAAATCAAATACATTTTTAGTTTACATCATCTGGCCGTTAATTAGAAATTTTTCGCTACTTCACGATAATTTTGAGGATTAATTAGACTATAACCTATTTCAGTTAATAAATTAGAATAATAAATACATACTTGATAAAATTAGAATGTATACTAGAATGAAGTTGAAGAATAGCGAATTCACGAACTCTAGAAATCACCCATTTCACATATTATATCCTTGAACTGACTATCATTTTTGTCTCTTTACCCCACGTTTGGTATCTATTTTAATAGCAGATACATTAGATGACCTAATGTACAATTTGATCTTACTAACTGTTCTTCTAAGTGTTTAAATGCTAATAGGAACATCAATACCTTTGTTTATAAATACATTATGATGTATTATTTTGGTTCTGTGATTACTGTATCACAAATTGGATTAACTAAATACCAACAAAATTAATGATACTTGTTTTAGTTAAATATGTTTACGTTATTAAACATAATTATACATATATAGGTACCTACTCGTAGCATTAAATTTATTAACCAATATACGTAATTGCTGGCCTATCAGTGCAGAATGGCATATTTTCAAACTTGTCAGAATTAAAAGCATATGCCATATTTAATTGATTCAGGTCAGTGAGATATTACAAAAGATATTGAAATAATAATCTTAAGCATAGCTGTTTGCAATATACACTATACAGCGTACGTGCTGTAATTTTAAGCCCTTAAAATTTAAGAGCTTATATATCTGATCAAAAGCAACAAAAAATTCTTATGAAAAAAATTTCTAAAGCGAATAGTGCAAAACTATGTCACGAAATTACAAATTAAGGTACAATTAAGGTGAAGTAAAAGCGCCTGTCACGTAATTTGTTTCTTTGGATCAGTATTAATGAAGTAAACAATTGGAGTTTCCGAGAAGCTTGTTAAAATTAGTACTGTAACGACAACGTTACAATGGGTCAGACTGCTGCGGATAACCTAAAAGCTATATTAGTCATAGTAGTGCAGCGCTAGCTAGTGCGTTTCATGTTTCTCTAGTTTCTCTTTGATGCTTGTGAGTGTACATAAACAAAAATGGAATAATTTATAATAACTATGTTTAGGTGTACCTATTTGTAATTATTATGTATAAGTACATAACAATGCTAACACAGTATGTGAGTAACTCACATATTCGAGACCTCCCTGCTGTCATAATTCTATTACCGTTGACCAGAGAAACAAAATTGTCAATTCAAATATGTTTTGTTTAGTACAACTTATCATGTGGCAAAATTAAGGCACTCATATTCCGGAGACCCTGCATAAGCTATAAAATAAATTTTTCATGTACATATTGGGAAATTACTCATGATTTACCATGAGCCTTGTTTTAAATGAAATATGAGTATAAATCATATCTTGTGAAATACAATATGTAAGTGTTTGTAAACAAGTAAACTGTATTCAACATACATTTTTGGGAAGAAAAATATTGTTACAAGAACAATGGTTGTGTTAGTATAGTATATTTTTCAGATAAATGAAGAAATAGATATCTCTGTGCGATTCCTGTTTGAAACTTTCTAAGACATCGATACTCCAAATCATGAACAGTAGTAATGTACCTATTATAACTTGTGGAGTGGATGACTATATTGAAAAGCAAAGCTATGATTATTTATGTTTGGCTATGGCTATCTATGTATAAGCAAAGTTTACAGAATTAAAATATTGTAGTGTTTTAAGTAACATTTTATGCTACGCGAGAAGTAGTTCGTAAAAGACAACCAAAACACGAATGCAATACGTTTTATTCATAACCACATCACAATCATATTTGTGGAGTTAGAATTATTGGAATTTAATAAAGAAATATTCGCACGGCTTGATATTCTTAATACTTAATGAACCACAACCTTGACATTCCAAGGAAAATATAGCTGTTTCTTACCAGAAGAGGCTTGTTCAAATTCTTCACAAACTTCGGCAGATGTTATGCATTCCGAAAATAATGGCAACAATACTACAAGGGTTGTTATCATCGGAAAGGAAGCTAAATGTGATGAAACATAAAACTAAATGTGTATTACTATATAAAAGTAAATTTTAATAATTTAATAAGTTAAATTTGATTTATTATTATTTTTTCGTTATTCTACTAGTGAAATAAAGTTATTTCATTCCACTACTGGATAAAGTATCACTTTAGATGGTTCTAATGTGTGGATAAAAGTCCTATTATAAGGTGATTGTGGATAAAATACATTTTTTATGAAATAGTAACTGTCTTGCAGAGTTTTTTAAATAGCTATTTCCTAAAACCAATTCTTATAATGACAGAATTCGTAGCAAATAAAATTTCTATTTGTATCTCCGAGCCGAATCAAACGCCAACTGCTCAAAATAAAAAAGTAGGCTTTTGCTGTGTCAGCCTCAAGGATATATCGTATCATTTCTTTCATCATTGATTGATACACCAACGCTTATCAAATCCCTCAAAGTTGACAACATACGGGATTTCCACAATCCAAGTGGGTTACTGTACACAACTAGAAGCGTGTTCATATACGTTTCAGAGTTTCCGTCTACTATACCTGTTAAACAAACGTAGCCGCATAAATTGTATTTCTTTGACGTCAGCATTCAGACAACTGACGTTTTTCGTTGACGTGGTTCAGTATTGTATCAAATGAACAATAGATTCTCATCTACTGTGAATTACTGGTGTATGCTCTTAGTTAAATAGATGGCTAGGCTGAATTTACGCTACGTCCAAATTCTGTGTTGGTTTACCATAGTTATGTGCTGTATAATTAGTCGCAGCAAGATACGTGAGAAACGGGTCTAAATAGGAAAAGTTCCGTACAAGATGGATCGGAATGCGGTTTTCTGCATTTGCTTCGAAAAATTATTAATCCAAAATTCACCTAGGTGGGAATATGCTGAAATTCGTAGTTGCATCGCTGCAGCCAAAAATGCATTCGAAAATGCATTTTGAGACGCCCTTGGACGACTTAATAAATTTGTAAAAAGAGTCGGAATTGGCCCAGAATGGGTGCCCTGGGGTTTTTGAGGTCGTTGATCACGATTATGATGTCCAAATTGCCACCCTGACCACCTGGGGCTCAGGAACACCGACGAAAGTCATCTCCGTGGAACTCTCACAAAATTCATCCCGGGAAGGAAGAACACTTGGTGCCCGGGGGTTTTTTGGGTGGCTGAATTCAAATATGGCATCGGCGAACACCCCCCAGACACCTGGTGCGCCACAACCTGGACGTGAACGTCATCTCCGTGGAACTCCCGCACAATTCATGCGCGAAAGGAAAAACACTTGGTGCCCGGGGGTATTTTGGATCGCTGAATTCAAATATGGCATCGGCGAACACCCCCAGATACCTGGTGCGCCCCAACCTGGACATGAAGGTCGTCTCCGAGGCTTTCCAGACACACTCGAAAAAGATGAACCGGAAATCGTTAAGGTGGGTTTTTTCGGTCGCCAAAGCAGAATTTGACGTCGAACAGGATCCCCCGAGCACCTGGTGCACCGCAACCTAGACCTGAAGGTCGTCTCCAGGCTTTCAGACACACTCGAAAAAGACGAACGAGGAATTGTTAAGGGGTTTTTCGGTCACCAAAGCAGAATTTGACGTCGAAAAGGATTAAAGTTCAATTATGTATCCTGAAAGAAATAGAGTGAATAGAAAGTCGATTTTTATGTAATTGAGTTTCAGAAACTCTTTATTGATCTCAAATCAAATACAATTCAACCGTAACTTGACCTAACCTGCTTCATTCATAATTTCAACTCGTTACTAAATATCGGATTCTCCATCAAGTGACAAATCGTTAGCCTGTTCATTTTCTTTGTCATCTTTCTTATCTAAGGTCTCTTCCTCTGCCGCAATAATGTCTTCAACTGAATATCGATCGGTATTGCTGCAAGTAGCGCCTTCACAAATTTTACATGCAACATTGCAAGGGAGGCTGTGCTTCCTACAAGTACAGTTCATCAGATTACAATTTCCTGCACATCCACAGAATATTAGTTCCATAATGTTCTTGGGTTCAAGAATGGCTGCATGGAGACCAGGTGACTATGGATGCAACAGAATGGGGGTGGAAAAAGGAAGGCGACACACTGATCCCTGTCAGAATGATAGAAAAACCTGCGCCCAAGAACATTATGGAACTAATATTCTGTGGATGTGCAGGAAATTGCAATCTGATGAACTGTACTTGTAGGAAGCACGACCTCCCTCGCAATGTTGCGTCAAATTCTGCTTTGGTGACCGAAAAACCCCCTTAATAATTTCTCGTTCGTCTTTTTCGAGTGTGTCTGGAAAGCCTGGAGACGACCTTCAGGTCTAGGTTGCGGTGCACCAGGTGCTCGGGGTATCCTGTTCGACGTAAAATTCTGCTTTGTCGACCGAAAAAACCCACCTTAACGATTTCCGGTTCATCTTTTTCGAGTGTGTCTGGAAAGCCTCGGAGACGACCTTCATGTCCAGGTTGGGGCGCACCAGGTGTCTGGGGGTGTTCGCCGATGCCATATTTGAATTCAGCGACCCAAAAAACCCCCCGGGCACCAAGTGTTTTTGCTTTCCCGCATGAATTCTGTGAGAGTTCCACGGAGATGACGTTCATGTCCCGGTTGGGACGCACCAGGTGTCTGGGGGGTGTTCGCCGATGCCATATTTGAATTCAGCGACCCAAAAAAACCCTGGGCACCAAGTGTTTTTCCTTCCCGGGATGAATTTTGTGAGAGTTCCACGGAGATGACTTTCGTCGGCGTTCCTGAGCCCCAGGTGGTCAGGGTGGCGATTTGGACATCATAATCGTGATCAGCGACCTCAAAAACCCCAGGGCACCCATTCTAGGCCAATTCCGACTCTTTTTTTACAAATTTATTAAGTCGTCCAAAGGGCGTCTCAAAAAATGCATTTTTTGAATGCATTTTTGGCTGCAGCGATGCAACTACGAATTTCAGCATATTGCCACCTAGGTGAATTTTGGATTAATAATTTTTAGAAGCAAATGCAGAAAACCGCGTTCCGATCCATCTTGTACGGAACTTTTCCTATTTAATCCGCAACTTGCTGCGACTAAATAAGATCTTTGTAAAATCGTTGCATAATAATATTTCATTATCGAAATGACAGTCTTTTAAGCACATGTGCTTAAAACAAATTTTTTACGCACATGTGCATAAAAGTCAAATAAAATAACGGAATTTTAATTTATTTATTTATTTATTTATTATACAATAGAATAGAATATAATTTATTGACCACTCATGTACATAAAAGTACATTTTTAGTCAAAACAACTTACGAACTAAAAATAGTGGCATTAAATTGACATATATGTGAATTGAAATCATCAATAGAATAAAAGCAATGAGAATAAAACAGTTTTGGTGAAGTTATAGAAGGATTTATAATAAGACATCTGTTCAATATGCTCATGTTTAAAATACTTTTCAAACTTATTATAAAGATTGATAGATAATTTGTTATTCTTAGCTATTTAAATTCTCGAGAACGGAACTACAATATTCCTAGCCTGTCTGGTGTTATATTGATGAATATTATATGAATGTCTGATCAGATTTCATCGATTCCTAAGAATTAGTAACAGAGACTCAAGAATTAAACAGGTAAGGAACAGGTAAGATATTAAATTTTTTAAATAAGTCACTACATGGTTCTTGACGTACCAGCAGTAAGGCCTACATCCGCTTTTTGTAAAATGAAAACTTTAATTGCAGTTGCAGAATTACCCCAAAGCGTAACTCCATATGTCAGATGACTGTGAGCCAAAGAGTAATATACCATTTTCATTACAGTATCATCCACAGAAGGCCTCAATTGCCTCATAAAAAGTATTTGGGTAGAGAGCTTTGAACATAAATGGTATATTTGTGCTGACCAGCTCATACTGGGATCCATAGCAATTCCCAACAATTTTATATGAGATTTCGGGTGTACCTTACTAGAAGTAAATGTTAACTGCTGCGTTTTAGTTTTAATTTATTAGTGGAAAACCACGTCTTTACTGTGTCGACACCATCCAAGCTCAAATCTCCACTACCACGAGAAAGCAGCGTTGCAAAAAGGATACATGTACTATTATGAATATTCGCGGGCATGTCGTTGATGTATACAAGAAATAGTACAGAATATAAAACTGATCCTTGCGGTACATCATTTACCACCGGAAGTAAAGTTGATTCTGTATTATTAATGCTGACATACTGCTGTCTACCAGTTAAATAATTCAAGGGCATTGTCACGAATACCATAATATGTCAACATTAACACAGTCGAAAGCCTTCGAAAGGTCGCATAAAGTGGCATTAGTAAATTTATTATTATCAAACCATCAACGACTTCATCTACAACGGCAAGAAGAGCTCTGATAGTAGAAAACTCCTTCCTGGACCCAAATTCAAACAGCGACAAAATTGACTTAGCTTCCAAATAAGAAAGTAACTTTTATTTTATGATAATTTCAAATACTTGGTCAAGTACCCTCCTCTATGAACTTATTAAACATTAAAGTCAAAGGAGCAGCAAGGAACTTTAATGAAGTTTTTATTATGCAATCATTTATACCATAAAAATCGAGACAAGTCTTATTTTTTAAATGCAAAATAGCTTGTTGGACATCTGACTCAACAATAACAGACAAAAAAAGAACGAAACAGATTTAAAAGTTTTATTTAATAACATTATTGGATCACTGCCTTTGCTATCTATTGTACTAACAATTACCTCTTAAAAAGATATAATGAAATCATTAAATTGTAAATATTAATTAACACAATCTTTCAAATCGGATAATTGGACATTAGGTGAACATATATATTCTTCACTTCGTGTAACTTCAATATTGGAAGAAGATAAGACCTTCTGGTGCACTGAGTTTTTGGGATGAAAGTGGTATTTACTTTCTTCCCTAGAATTATCTTTGCTATCCGCTGCTTATTTTGTATGGAATTTCCCTCTGCCACAGAAGTCAAACGCCAACCTCCGTGTTTCTTGAGCATATATATGTTGGCACCAGCATCTGCAAGGAAGGTTGCAGAACAGCGTCTAAAGCAGTGACCAATATACTCAGTAACATTGGGTAATCTATGAAATTCGGGAGTAGTTTTAAGAATTGAACCTATGTTATATCCACTGCTTGTGTATTACATTTTGAATTCCTGTACGAAATAAGAAATCGGTTATTATCAATAATAGTGGATGGACGTAGACTTGCATATTTGCGGACAATTTCCAAAAAATTTACTCCTCTATATCCCCTCTGATATAGTAAATAATCTAGGAACATTAGTTTCGGTATTGGGAATAGTCACTTTAATGAACGACTTAGCATGTTCAATATTTTCTGTACATACATAAGTTAATTATTCTCTTCTACAGGCTCCAAATATACCAGCAATTCAGACAATTTTTTGGTATAAGTACTTTTCATTATATGCTTCTTTGATAAACCTTTCAACCCATTCCTTGGAAAATATTCTGGATTTTCTGGGTCTATAACCACTTCATTTCCTTTTGAAGGAAGCAGTAACATTGGTATATTTACTGACATAATGTAGAGGATGCACATTTTAAAGATAACTGGGACAAGTACGCTAGAACAACGTGGAAATATTTTATACCTTTTTTTCGGCACACCTAATATCAATTGCTTTATTTCATCAGCATTTCATTAAGACACAGTAATCTCCCACTGAGTTGTTACTATTTTTAATGACTGCATATAAAATGGACTAACCGACTACATAGATTTATAATAAATATTAGATGAAGGGTGTGAGGAAACAAAAATCTCCAAATCTTTATATAAATTGATTCGGTGACGACAATAGCAGACGCAGAAGAGGAGAAATACATTTAAGGGCCGGAAGGCCAAGGATTACCCTAATTAGGGATTTGTTAAACGATCACTATGATAATGGCCGCATTAAAGAGATGTTTTCATTACAACACAGTGAATATCTTTTGCCAGTTACTGCAGAAGCTGAATGTTTACGACCAATTAGACAAAAGGTTTAACAATTCCACTTTTAATTAGCCGGAACTATTCTTCGCGTCAATGGGAACTTGATGATTTTCCGAGAAATTTAAATTCCTCAGTTTTAGTTTTAAGAGTTTTGGGTAGCTTTTCCGAGACGTTTTATGTAAACTCTTCAAAAATACATGCCACGGAAGCCTGGGAAAGTACCTATTTGATAATTTTCATTATTACTTGCAATGTAATAGGATATTATGTCTAAGAAATTGTTAAACCAGATATAGATAGATTAGGATTTGTCATACTCCAAAAAGAGTTTTACTTTACGTTTCAATTTTCTTTTGTTAACATTAAGGCTGGTTTCGCACTTTGAGAAACTCCGGTTCTCCGGAGGCGTGTCACAGTTTTGTACATAGCGAGTAACACCCGACTTCCGTCCACTACGATGAAACAGTTTGTATGCGCTGCAGACAAAGACAGCGAAAATCAGTAAAGCTCGCATAAAACCAGACGCATTTTGTAACCGCCCAGATACGAGAGCCACGTGTAGATTTTACGTTTGTTCATTTCTGAATGAGCGTGACCCGTCTTCGCAGCTGTTCACAAATAATCTTGAAGCGATTTCAAATATTAATTTACAATTCCAGTATTTCCATAAATTTTCAGGGTGTTTAGAAATTGTTAAGCTTTTTTTAGACACCCTGTATTTTTTTCTTTAATTAGTATTCTAATAGACCCTTATCAAAAGTTTGATATAATTTTTTTTAAATTCATTAATTTTCAGGAGTTTTAAAGATTTTTAACATCCTGTATTTTTTTCATTAATTAGTGTTGTAATAGACCCTTTTTAAAAGTTTAATAAAAATTTTATTTAAAATTTTATTATTTTTAGTGTTTTAATAGATTGATTCAGTTTTTAAATATCCTGTATTTTTCGTAATTAGTGATCTAGACTCTTGTTAAAAGTTTCATCTAAATCTTTATTTAAATCCATTAATTTTTAGAGGTTTTAGAGATTGTTTATTTTTTTAAACACCCTGTCTTTTTCATTAATTAATGTTGTAATAGACCCTTGTTAAATTTCTGATAAAAATAATTTTTTTCCATTAATATTTAGGGTTTTAGAAATTGGTTGGGGTCTTTTAAACACCCTGTATTTTATCCGTTAATTATTATTCTAAAGAACCCTTGTTAGACGTTTTACCAAAAACAATTTTTCAGCTCTCTTAATTTTAACGGTGAAAAATTTTTCAACACTTTGTATACAGAACGGTCTTTCGCACGTTTAATAACCGTTCCGATGTTAAATCTTCAAAAATAATATTTCCTCGAAATTGGAAATTTTATTTTCTCCTTATCAATTTTTATATTAACACCCTGTCTATCACTCTGTTAAATTATAGGAATAACATCTTCGAATTTTATGAATGAATTATCACGTGTTAAAGGCGGAGCTTTATTGCAAGTTCCACCCAAACGTCTCACGTACCAACTTAAAATTTCAGTAAATTTAAGAAATTATTGGAAAATTTGGACCCATTTTCTCAGTCATTTTGTATATATTGGAATGGGACAAATGTGAAAATTCATTAAAAATATATCTATAACTTGCTCGTGGCCGAATTTCCGCTTATAATTGAAACAAATATCAAAAATTATTTTTTTGCTGTATTTCTGAATTTATTATCAAAATTCTAACGCTAGGAAGTAATAGATAAATATTAAATAAAACTACAGTTAAAAAATGAAACTATTATGTCGGAAAATAAAGGAGAAAAATGGGTTACGGCTTATTCAGGCACTGCGAAACCAGCCTTAATGATATAAAACTAGTTTATATTTACATTTAACCATGAATTGTTATTATCTATTGTTTCTGTTAATATTTTGTAGTATTTATTTTATATATTAAACTTACAGGTGACATTATAGAAAAAAATTTCAGGTCTAGCGACCTAGCTGATTAAGTTATATATCTCTGGCAATCGAACTGAAATAAGCAAGTGATGCATCTTATATAAGCTGTATCAATGCCGTTGCAAGAAGTACATGGTTCCAATTGTTTTAATTTATTTTAAAAAGTGCCTCTGGATTTGGGTAGCTAAGAATAGAAAAATAGAATATGTCGTGGTATTAAAGACATGGGATTTTAGTCAACCCAGTAGTGAGTTTGAAAAAGTTATGCCAACTATTGTGCATACATCGTAAAAATAATAATGTTTTAAGGGTAACGCTGAACAATTTTTGAGTTACTCTTTCAAACGATGTATTATTCCAAACACAGAATTGAGTTATATTATCAATCTATTTCGTTATTTTCCACAATATGTATACAATTTAAACCAGTAATGTATAATTTTACTGTCGTAACAAAATCAAAATAGTAATGATTTTTCATTATAGTGTGTTGGTTCTTAAAAAGTTTTTTTGAACATTAAACCGATTGTGTACCTATTAAATGTGTTTATTTTTTTACAGATTGTAAATTATTATTTTATAAATATTTATAATAATAATTATTATTATATTATATTATTACTATTAATAACTTTATGCTATTACAAGTAATTATAATTAAATTAATAATAATAAAAATATACAGTCTATAAAAACAACACCTGTTTAGTTGGTACACGATATATAAATTTCATGGAATTGTGGAAGGAGCCATAACAACAATAACAATATTAATAATTGTTATGATGATATTATAATATCTATTACTACTACACACTATTTGAAATAAACGTTTGCTATAACAATTAAAATAAGATAAAGGTTGAGATTATATTTGTAGACAATAACATGACGCAGTATGTAAAGATGTTTCATTATATTATATTATAAAAAAATACATTCTTTCTAAATTTAACACAATATATATTGATGTCACAAAATACTCAGTGGTGTTGTATGACTGCTGAATTTCAAATGGCTCTTTATTGAATAAACTGCTTAAATCAATAAATTGCAGGTTTGATTTATTTTTAAAATTTGTATAGCTAAGTAGGTAATTGAGGATCAAATGAAATGGTAATAATGGATATAGGTTTTCTGAAATGGGAAGCAACTCAACAATTATTTTTTTTTTTGTATCGGATGAAGACGGCCATTGTTACTTACCTATTTCTAACACATCTTCATGACACAAATTCTCACTTAGTTAACACCATACATTTTTATGCAAATTGTAATTTGAAAATGTATTTACAATTGCGGTCCATGGCCCAGGATCCGGTTAGAACAGCCCACTTATGATTATGTCCACAGACATTAGTGATTTGTATCATACATAGCAAAACTACAACTGCGCGTCGGTACCTACGCGTACTCAACTTTGTTGTCCCCTTCCACTTACTAAACAATGTGTAATGTCTACAGACATATTGTGTAGATAAGCCCATTTCTTTGTTAAAATGTAAAATTTACTCAAAATTCAATAAATTCAATTCATAAATGAATTCCTTTACATCGATGATATAACGTTCAGTCTGACGTCATTAAAAGTAAAGTAGAAGGTAGTTCTTGATATCTGGGTACAAATATTTCAACACATGTAACTGCAAGAACTCAAGCGTATATTTGTAAAGAGACGAGCAAATTCCTTGCAAATATATTTTTTGTGAAAGTAAGCACTGGTAGAGTGAAAGCGAGTTATGAAAGAATATGGCACTAATGATTCGCCATGTATATTGTATCCAAAACGACATCCCGTTGACAACTTCATACTTTACGCAATATCCAGAATATCTTGGGGGAAGGTGACAAATAACGTGAATTGTCAGAGAAAACGTCAAGAAGGAACATCGCGAAATCCTTTGCCAAATAATAAATTTATGGTCGCCTGAGAAAAATTGACAATTATTTATAACTCGTATTTGATAGTAAGAAATTATTGTTTAGCCGGAAACATTAGTGTCGTCAGCTTAAAAATAATCATTACTGTCGTAGTCGTTTTGTATTATTAATGTTACCTTTGAAATCGTGTTTTATGATATTTGTTTCCACTAAACTAGTGAATTATTTTTCTTGTAAAAGAAAATATTTTATAATGATTTATAGTAGCACAACACATGTTCTATAGAAGAGGATTCTCTATTATCAAAGACACATAAAAGTTTCAGGCTTAAGGTGGCTATACTGTGAACTATTTGTTTGACTGAGTTCTTCATACTGAGAATATTGTCAATAAGACAAACGTGGGACAGAATATTTATTATTAAATGGTAATAATTAAATATTTACTAAATTATTTCTATTCTGCCTCATAATGACTATACACAGAAATAAAGCTATACCTACTAATAGAAAGATTAGTTGTTTCACTACTCCTCTGTTCCTCAATTATCGCAATACTTTATTGACAGATTAACTTATTCTTGTATCATAAGGTTATATTATATTCTTCATTTAATAATAAAAATTACTTGAAATCAATAAAACTACTACTATACTTAATATGAGATAAAGTTATGTTTGCTTAAAGAGTTGTTCTGTTTTATTTAAATAATATAAATTACTTGAGTCAACAGTTGTTTTTCAAAATAAAGTTATCTAAAATTTTAAATATATTTTTACTTAAATACAGGTTAGATTTTTTCGTGTAATTCATACTAGCTTTACAGAAAATATCATTTCAGAAAGTTCTCAGTCAGAATACTGTTACAATTAATTATTATTCCACGGGGACAACGAAGTGACACCGTTTTCGTTTCTCATTTAAAATAATTGTCACAGATGACAGTCAGTTCTTTATTTCCAATTTTATATAGGTGTCACGAAAGTATAATAGATGATGGCTGAATTCATATGTCTTTGTTAGGGCTAAGGGGTTTTTAAACAACTGTTTAATTGAAGGTGGTATGATTGAGAAAATAAATAATATATAAGATATAAAATGCTAATTATTCATGCGAAGGTTGGAGAGTAATCCCAATCCATTTTTCTGATTCCGATTAAATGCATATGATTTACACTGTGGAGATTTTCAATATATCAGTAGTGTTCGTTGTTCCTGTTTGGCAAACCATTACTGACAAACCGACATTTGTTTGTCCAAAGAACGCACCGAAAAAAGTTCTGAAAACCAATTTCTACATTTACTACAATTTGAGCTATAAAATGTAGTCTGTTTTCAATGTGACACTCAGGCAAATACTCCAAAATGTGAATTTTCTAATGATACCCATTGGTCTTTAAAATTCGTTGAACAGTTAATTTATCCAAATTCAATTCCTGGCAAGCTTGCCGTATAGAATTTCGTGGATTTTGTTCAAAATACTGTAACAATTTAGCTGTATTAACATTGTTTCTTACACTTTACATTACTTTACCATTCAACAGGCGAATGCCCAATTACAGAATGGGAAACACAAACAAAAAAAGATGTACAAATAAAATATACAGTAAAGATAACAAACAAACAATATGTAAGAAATAAGAAAGAGAAATACTAAACAGATGCAAAATACAGAAACCAAAACAACCTTAAATTAAGATACACAAAATTATAATAATAGTAATTAACACTAAAAATAGCATCATATTTAAAAAAAGCATCACAGTGCGGCCTGTTTCAAGCTTGCAAGAGAACAATGAAATATATCAACCGATGACTTTAAGTTGTTATAATTATTGCACATAAAATTCAATGGGGAAAATCTCATATTAGTTCTCGGCGTCGGCAAGTAAAAAGTACCAGCGTGTCTTGAAACTGCCCTGGGAACATGAATATTAAGTCTGTTTAATAAATCACCACAATCAGTTAGGTTGTTTAATAATTTAAAAAAAAATACTAAATAAGCAATGCTACGTTTGTCCTCCAAAGATTTAACAGAACACTTCTGTAAATGCTCATCCTGGGAAATGCCAGTTTGAGGATAAATTCCGTCAGTTCTAGAAGATACGAATTTTAAAAAACGACGTTGAACCCATTCTAAACTGTCAATATATTTTACATAATTTGGACACCAAACAACAGAGGCATATTCCAATTTTGTTCTAACTAAAGTCGAATAAAGAAGTTTTAAGGTATCAGCAGATTTAAACGTGGGCATGTTCCTAATAATAAAGCCAAGGGTTTCTACGTTTTAAAAGTAATATCCAATGTGTGATCATTAAACGATAATTTATAATCAAATAATACTCCTAGATCCCTAAAAGCTTGTGTTCCCTTCAAGAAATGATTATTAATCTTATAATTAAATTCAACACACTTTTACATTTTTCAGGATTTAAAAATAAATTGTTTACTCTACACCAATCACAAATGGAATCCAAATTCTGCAGAAGCAGCAGCAGTCGTCATTAATATTGGAAATTTACCCTTTGGTGAATTATCATCATATATCATTATCAAGCACAAAAGTTATACGTTTACCGTTCATATTGAATAATGACAAGTATTTTGTGACATTTATGCACTTTAAATAACGAACATTCAACTATTTTCATCTACTACTTGATCCTTCCACCGCTAATATGATTGTAGGTGGTATTTCTTTTAAGACTCTTTAGGACAATATTGTTATAACTTTTAAACAAGAAATAACACCGGCAACACAGTAGCAATAAAAATGAAATCGATTATTGTAATTCCCAACTCATTGTAGAGCGCGGAGGAGGTCTTTAAACACGTTTGTAGAAGGGGGGAGGCACTCCACACACAGTTTTTATTACGCCACTGGTTTCTCTCACATGAAAGTATCGCGGATTGTGTTCTATACGTGTCACTGTCAGTTACTCTCAAGTTTTTTTGCATCCCATCCGAAATCCTATTTGGTAAAACCCTTTTAGTTTTAGCATTTCGTTCCTTAATTTAATATTTCGCCTAACAGGGAATCAGACACAAGGCCCATATGGAGCATTCCTTCTTTCGTTTCTGTCTTACAGTGAGGGATTCGGCAACGACAAAGATAATTTGGGTTCGAGTCGGAAAAGTAAATAAACCCCGGGGAATTTCCCTCTAAATGTACAGCTGTGTAATATTAAAAATGAAAAAGTGTCGGCGATATGAAATGAAACGTTGTTTTTGCGTTTGATATATGTCTGTTTCAGTAACATATATGATTTAAAAGCCTGGGATACCCGTCTCTCGATTTCCATAGAGAATTACCTTCGGAAAAACTGCGGCAAGGAAATTAAAAGGGTCCTTTTAGCATGGGAAAATCGTTAGTTCAAGGACACGGGGCGGTGTTTCTCTTTTGACAGTTTTGTCTTTACACTTAAGATACTGCTTATTCTAAGGGTGCACAGTTCCTCCTTTGGGACAATTACAATTTATTAGGTACTGTTTTGTAAAGGTAATTGAGCTAATACGTTTGTTCACTATTTTTTAATTAGAATAAAAAATGATAGTATGAAAAATCCAAATATACTAGTGATGTGAGAGCGTTCACAATATAACTCCGTGGTCACTTCAACGTTGCTTTATAATTATTTTTAATGTAACTCGATTTATACTACTTTTTGTCTTTTGCAAAACAAACGTGTATATCTACAGAATGTTATTATTATACAGACATAAAGTCTATAGTAGAGTTTTCCATATAGTTGAACGCGTGCGTTTATTATGCATCTAGCAAAGTTTCGAAACCTACTGAATACTCGCACCTGAGACCAATCAGCAATCAACTATGTAAAAAAAAATTAGGATCTTATGAACGATCAAATCTGTTCGTATGTGTGTGACAAAGTAATACCCACAGTACAATCGGGATTCCGTGCTCAATATAGCAATGTTGGCTTCTCCTATTAAAATAATAGACTTATTTTGTAAGAAACTTAGTTATTTTGGATTTGACCTAAATGCAGTTTATTATATAAGTAATTATTTAAGCAGTTGTGAACATAGTGTTTCACTGAATTCGGAGATTTCTAATCTGTTGTAACTTAGGTTGGGTGTACCTCAAGGTTCTATATTGGAGCCTTTGTTGTTTTCAATTTATTTATCTGATTTTGATACGTTCATAAATAGTTTAATATACATCATTATCCTGGTGATATGTATTATTCTTTGCCTCTTGACCAATATAATATTACTGAACAATTAATTAATTCTGATTTGAACTGTTTACTTAATATATTACTTACCTATAATTTAAAATTTAATGCCAACAAATCTGCAGTGATACTTATGGGAGTCCCATTTATGTTTGTCAAATTTCTGGACTTGAAGAAGTTCAGAGGATTTTTTAAATCTGCAGCATTTGTATTAGATGGTTTCTATCCTGTTACAGTATATTTTTACAATCGTTCCCAGTTAAATAACCTTATTTCCAGACACACATTGCAGCCTATATTATTTATTTTTAAAATAATTAATTACATAAAATCTGATGATTTACTAGGTTGTTTGAATTTTAGAGTGTCGAGATCTAATAGTCGATTTAATAACTTAATTGCTATAAATCATACTCGTACTAATATATTAGTTAAATCACCGTTATACCAAATGTTAAATAATTATCGCGAAATAGCAAATAAGGCAGATATTTTATCATGTACACTGCGCGATATTAAGCAGCGTTTTCAATAATCATAATAATATCTCTACCTTTCATTCTCATCACGAGGATTAGCCCAGAAGTCCGAGACTTGTACGGGAGAGGGGACAGCATATTATTCTTCGATATCGATCTCTCACATAGACCCAAATCAACATTCTTCTACCCTACCATACCCGCAGAGAGAATGCTAATCCTCTCTACGAATATAGCAGATATACGGTCTACCGTCCGCGGGATTCGATCTCACATTGGTCTGGTCACATCGAATCAAGTATTGATGCCTTAAACCGCTCGACCACTGACCGACAATAATACGACGTTTTCAATAATCTGTTATGTATCCTATTATTTTTATTCTTTTTATATATTTATTCTATATACTTGTCCGATAGTTGTTAATTCAGTCATTGTTTTTTTTCTACACTTTTTTTAACTATGTAACTATCCTGTAATTAGGCTGTGCCCGTTGGGTATTTTGTTTCAACAAATAAATAAAAGAAATTAAACAAATACAATAAATAAAAATTAGTAGCACTTATGTGGTTGATTAACATTTCAGTCAGCAACAGTTATCATTCCTTGCTGGTTCTTGCTTTGGCTGCTCTGTAATATAATTTATTTCCACTTGCTTTCGAAACGGTTGCTCATACATTTAAAATCCGCGCTGGAATCGATGTAAAGACCCAAAGACGTATAAAAATGTATCGAGATGCATCCCTCGTAAAAGTTCTCTAGTGTAGAGATTTACTTAGTAAAGTACAGAAGTTTATTTCTCCAGGATTCGCTGTATATATTTTTATAAATAGTAACTTCAAAAGCCTTACGTATGAAATCTGTGAAAGTTTCAGCCTTTCCTCGACATTTATTATTTAGCCGAACGGCCCGCTTGGCAGCTTGAAAAAGAAAATAGTACTTATGCCGGAGTTCCACCGTAATAAATAAAACAGAAATAGACGAAATGAGCAAACAGCATGAGGTCATTTGTATATCAGCCAGACTAGATGTCTCCTTACAAATTATCGAGAAAAATTACACTGTTATCGCAAAACTGAGTATATTTTCAATAATGAGTCTTTTTTATATATATTTTTAGGTATTAATAATATTGTGTGATACTAACTACTCTGTGGACTAAGCCCCAACCAGCGTTGAATTACACCCAAAATATCTACCCATATATTCTTTATTATTAGCTTTTGTAACATTTTGTATTGTATTATAAAGGTATTTTAAGCTAATATAAATCAAATCTCCTACAATTCCTATCAATGAATGATATGTATCCTCTCTGATACCAAACATGTATGCCAATGAACAATTCCACAAAGCTCTATTCAATAATTATCTAAAGAAATTAATATATCTAAATTGACTAACCTGGTTTAATGAAAACACTATAAATATCTAATTTCACTTTTGACAGTGGGAACTCGAAAATTCAACCACAATAGATGAGATCTGACCTATTTCTGCATTTTTAGAATAGCTTCTTCAGGTGGCCTCCTTTAAGTTGAGTCAAATATCTAACTGAAGACTTGAAGTTAGATATCGACAAAGTCAAAAGTGTTGCCTGTCAATGAATTTTAAATTAAATATGACAAATACTTACTTAAATCATGTTTACCCTTTATGTAATAGTTTTTTATATACTTTTAGATACTAATAATATTGTGTGAAAAATATTTTAATCAGAGCCAACTTGAACTCGACAATGTCCATAATTTTCCCGTATCTATCCGCTCCACTAGATCTCTTTCCACGATCCCGGCAGTCTGCGATATAGCTACCTACCCCACTAGGGCCATTAGAACTATTGATTTTAAAAACCATTAGAGAGAAATTATGGTTGAAATAAAAGAGCGTAAGGACCTATTAAAAAGAAGCATTGTGGGGTAGCGCATGAGGGTGCATTAGAGAGAAGTGCACTCGGGACTTGCACCGAACGACAGCGGGTAACATGTGTCGTGTGCATGCAGCCTTATTACTTCCTTATTTAGGTAATTCAGGCGACATACGTTCCGTTCCGTTTCCGTTATGAAGCCGATGCGAATTGCGCCAATTCCTGGCGCGGAGAAAAATATTACCTACAGCCCGATACAAGTTGACAGGGTACGTAAAAGTTTTATTGGCAGACCATCCGGTGCAGAACGTACGCATTTCTTAAAGGGGCTGGAGTACCGAGACAGTTTTCTAAGATAATCGTGTGTATGTCTGTGCTATAGTAAATATATACCAGTGTGCGAAATTGTTTCGTAGAAAATATGATCTTATTCCAGGGTTGTACTTAATTTTCATCAAATAGTATTATAAAAATAAGAGGGAAGTATAGATTTAACCAAACTTTCTTAAATTTTATATAATCGAATATGCCTGCGCAATAATAATAGTATATTAATCAACGAACATATAATAATGATTGCAATTCACGTAGGCGAGTGTCGTAAATTACTCTAGTGAAATACAGCAATTATATGTAAGTAGAATGGGTACTATCCTCTGTCAATGACATTCATCACTCATTAATAATATTTTAGCAAAATTTTTACTAAACATTTATACAATATTTTGACACATAACGTACAATTCGAAACTGTCAAAAATACGTTTCTTTCAAGTTTGACATTCGTCCTCCACTTGATAAAGTAGCAAATAAATCTTTAATTGGTAAACTTCTATATTTGCGGCAAGAATTCAGAAGATTTATGTCATACGAACAGATGAATAATTCATCATAGTTTTATCAAAATATTAAAAAAACTGCAACCGAGAATAATAAAACTAATATTACACTGAATGTTTGCATTATATATTCCACTAAATTGCAAACAATTATTGTTTTTAACGCTACCAAATATCGATAATCACGTTGACAATAAAAACAGTTGCGTAACGTCAGCCGTGACGTAAGTCGTCTGAATTCCTGCCGCGACTAACCATCATTTGGAAAAATATTAATATTAGATCTGTTCAAGCAAGGAATCAAATCAATCAGAATGGTTTCAAACTATCAGAAATATTCGACCAACAAAGTTATGAATTTGTTTCCAGTAAACATCGTGCAAGAAGTAGTTGTTGTTTTTGACAGTTTGGAACCAGTCTGGATTCCTTGCTTGAACAAACTTATTGTCGTGATTGGTACAGTCGGTAGTGTGTTTGACTTGCACACAGATAGTTCAATTTGGTGATAGAATTATGATTAATCATTAATTACAAGTAAATGATGATTAATCACTCCTATAGTGAATTATGTACATCATTATACTTGAAGAAAGATACGAATCATATGCAAACATGGAAACAACTACTCTGCGGCCTAATGCCCCGACGAGCAATGACTTACACCTATAGCAAACAGCTTCAGCCCACCAGACATATACCGGTTTCGAGATTATTAGCTCTCATCAGTATGTCATATGCTATACTCGCGTCAAGAATTCAGCCGACTTACGTCATACGAACAAATGAATAATTCATTATATTTTTATAAAAATATTTAAGGAACTCTGAGAGTAATAGAACAATATACTACACTAAATGTTTACATTATATATTGCACTAAATTGCAAAAAATTGTTGTTTTTAACGCGACCAAATATCGAAAACTACGTTGACATTAAAGACAATTGTCTAATGTCAACCATGATGTAAGACGTCTGAATTCTTGACTCGAGTATAGGTAATTTACGAAGAAAGGATGATGAGTACGCGGTGTAGCAAACGACATCTAGTGGTCATTCGCTCCTTCATGTGGGACTAAAAATCCACACAGGAAGCGATAGAGGTTAATAGCTTTCAATAGTGTCTACTTGTAGAACGCTTTCTGTCTGGATTTTCAGTCCGGCAGTTCGACACTGCTTATTCAGACCAATAATAACGTATAGTTAGATAGTAGTAGTTAGTAGTTATAATGCAATTGTGGACAAATACTATTATTATTATAGGTATTTGGCAGAAAATATGATCTTACTTGTAACATCCGTACTTTAATCGTACATTTGAGAATGGTAATTAGTATTTATATTATATTATAAAAATACGAAGGAACTGTAGATTTGAACTGAATTTCTCAATTTTTATATAATCCAGTATATGTCTGTGCTGTGATAAATATCTATCACAGTGGAGGATTGTTTGTCACAAAAGACGTTCTTATTAGTATGGTCCGTATATCAATAGTACATTCCACGGCCCTATTTAGTTTTCTTCTTATTAGTGTATTATAAAAATACAAGTGGTTTGACCCAAACTGTTATCATTAGATACGTTTTCGAAAACCGACAATTCTTATTTTAAAGTAAAAGTGTATTTCCCGACAATTAAACCTTATTATTTGCGATTCAACGCTATCTATCAGAAATTACAAAAAATGTTTCAAACAAAACTTACGTATATTTTAACATAGATTCTAATCACAAACGAAGGCTTTCATGTCAATGTTCAAAGTTTCCCCCAGCCCCACCCATAGAGTGTGGAGGAAAGGGAGGATATTTGGACAGACGTATGTCCCCCTAGAAGATACCCATTTTGATTTGTCAAGTTACATGTGACACTTGGTTTAAGAAACGACTTTGTCTAGCGTACTGCGCTTAACATTTCATAAACTATAAATCACTCTAGAACTCGTCATAAGCCACCTAATAACCTGTTGAATTAATAATTTGTTCGAATTTATATAGTTCTATAAAATAGTGCATTTTAGCTACATGCACAAATATTTTTCTTTTAAAACGAAGCGGATGCTGATTGAAAATAACTAATCATTTTTCAAAAATTTCTATCCTTAAAAAAATCTAAAAGGAATAATATAGCGGTACGGGTGTTCAGAACGCGCTGTGCATTTAACGGAAAAATGAAAATGCGTTCTCAAGTCTATAATTTATTAAGGAAGCAAAACTGTACCAAAATAAGTTGATCTGAAAGTAACAACATAGCAGCATGTGCGCTCAGAGCGCGCTGTACATTTAATGCAAAATCAAATACTTTCTCAAGTCCATAATTTCTTAAGGGAGCAAAATTGTACCAAAATAAGTTGATTTAAATCACGTTATTTTCGTCAGAGAAAGCAAACATTAAGGTATGGCCCATTCTTTACTGAACACCTTTTATATTACCGTCATTTTAGGACTTCTGGTAGACCTTCTGTAATTTTACAATCATTGTTAAAACATACAATTGCAAAATTACCATTCGCTCTAATTGGAACCCGCAAGTGTATGCCAAATTTGCCTCATGTTGCAAATCTCGCTATTGCAGTCAATGATTTGACGATTCGACGATTTGGTGAGCTTATCGGAAAGCAGGCAGACGCAAATTTGTGAATCATCTGATCTGGTAAAATAGGTGTCCACACTGTTAAAGTTATTATTATTTTCGAGAAATTGCGACACAAAAATCTAACATGAAAAAATTTAGTCATAATAAATCAAAACATGGAAACAAATAAAAATTATAAATAAAGAAGGTCATACAGTGTCTCAAAAGCCATGCACATTTCGGGAATTGTAAGCTTTGGTACCTAAGGTTTAATTTTCAAAAATGTAACCAGTCGCGGCGGGAGGGAGTTATGGTTGTTTTTTTAATGGTAACCACTACATCACGTATGAAAGGAAAAGGTTGCTAGGAAAAATGTTGGAGAAACATTGAAAAAACCGTAAATTCAGAATTTCTTTCTTTCAACGGGACACTGGAATCTAATAGTTGCTGGAACACCCTCTCATCAATACAAAGGAGTTCCTGCATGTAGCTATTTGTAAGAAACTATTTGAACCACCAATTTTCACATCGTTGTATAGGCAAAAGAAGGACTTGCAAGGACTCCTGATTTAACCTCAGTTGACTTTTTCTTATGATGATGCTTGAAAAGCATAGTGTATCGTGACAGACTCTACAGAATTGAAAGTTGATGGAAGGAATTAATGAGTCAGGCAAGTACCATTTGAAACAATCTGAAATGTGCAAAGAGGGTTTATCAATAGGTTTGGTCATTGCCAAGCTGTAGAAGGTCAGCAGTCATCTTTGATCCATTAAAATTAAATAAAAGGCCATTTCAACAACAATTGATTGTGTCCATTCACCTAGGCTCAGCTATTCCATTGAAAATGAGAAACTCGGAGCTTAACGGTTTTTTAGATGTTGAACACCAAATTAATCAGAAGGTGGTTGCCATTTGAAAAATAAAACATTTTTGAGAATTGAACACCAAAATGCACTCACCAAAAAAAAGCGCAAAACTTTTGAGACACACTGTATGAGAATATGAGAACATATTAGAAATTGGGATTATAATTTTCGCTCAATTATTTCCTTTATGAAAAAATAATTAAATAGCTTTGGTGTAACATATAACATTTTGCTTTATGAGAATTTATTTCACAATTAATTTTGAATTTGGCGATCATTAATGAAGTATTAAATAACAATTCAATGAGCTTGAATATCGCGTAGGCTACTAGGGATTATTATTATTGACTTCAACTTCATAATTAGCTTGTTTTAGTAAGTAAATGACAACAACGTGGAATGACGGCAGTTCCGTATTACAGGCATAATTATTTTTCGAGACAAACTTTTCTAATTCCAAGTTCAAGAAGTGGGTGTGCTTTTAAACTAAGAAATTTTCTTGAACCGTCTTTAACCGTTAATTAGTAACTGAAGTTAGTTTGTGTTTAATTATTCTTAGGGGATTATATAAAATTTCATAAACCGTTTGATTTGGAGTTACCAATAATTCAGTACAAAACAGAGTGTCAAATTTCACATTAAAAGTGGTAAACATTTTGCTCTATTGTGATAACAAGTTTAACTTTTGCTGGAGTAAAGCTTCCAATATTTTGCCGTCAACAGTGACTAGTCTAAGTTTATAATAGGTTTGTTTATGCAGCAGTTGGAAACGGTTTGAAACTATCTGAAATGTCCGTCCAACAATTTATTGCGTTAAATTCAATGGTAACGCGTTCTCAACTTAACTGGTCGAATATTTCTGACAGCTTCAAACCGTTTCTATCTGCTGCAAAAACAAACCTAATGTTATCTTGATTATACAGGGTGTCTCAAGTATTCCTGGAAACCTTGGAAGGGGTGAATGTACAGTCAAAATAAATGAGACACAAATATACCTATATCTAAAAGTTGATCGTTTCCAGTGTCAAAGATTTTGGAATTTTTATTATATTTCTTCTTTACTTGGAAGCACGTCTTGATAAAACAACAATAATTCTAGGTTGTAATGCAATGCCTTAGGTCTAATTATTAGGCATGTTTAAATAATAATAATATCTCTACCCCTCATTCTAATCACGAGGATTAGCTCAGAAGTCGAAGACTTGTGCGGGAGAGGGGGCGGTATATTATTATTAAGCAGACCGCATTTGCGCACCGGAACGACTTACGTTGGTAGGTCCTAACCACCATTCAGTGCATGAATGAGGGAAACCTGGAAAACGTCATTAATCAGGGGGGTAGTCAAATGTCAACCGGTATCAATCTCTCACATTGGCCCAAGCCAACATTCTTCCACCCTACCATACTCGCAGAGAGGGTGCCAATCTCTCCACGAATATAGCTTATATACGGTCTACCGGCTGCGGGGGGGGTCGAACCACACGGCGATTGAGTCACCTCGATTCAAGTACTGACGCCTTAAACCGCGCGACCACTGACCGATAATATTATTCCCATTATCACCAGTGGTGTAGAAATTCTGTGCCACTGTTCCTTTATATACAATAAAAATAGTACGAAACTGTCTTAGTTACAAGAAACATAAGATGCTTTAAGTTTTAATTATTTTAAACAAAGATTTATTCTTGTAAATTTTCTTTAAAATACATTGTATTCAAGTAATTGTTCATTTAAAATGTTTCTGCATTTGGTAGTTTGTGCATATTTGTGTCAAAAGCTAAAGGAAATTTGCCCACTTAAAATTTTGCACATCGCCATAATTTACCACGTTGAGTAACTTTTTCAAGTAAACATTTGCTCTATTTTCAAAGAAAAAGGCGCTTTGCCTGGAAGCAAAACATTTCTACGATGCATTGAAAAAATGAGATTATTTTGAAAACGGTTACTCCTAACGACGTCAACAATGTATACGTTTGTCACATAAGGAATGTAGAAGAATCGATTGTTTTAATAGTCATATGTATACACTGCAAAAAAGTCCAGCCATTCAAAAGATGCACGATGTACCATAAATGGCGCCCCCTACTAACAGCATGAAAATTAGAAAATAAATTGAATTTCTCACTCCAAATATTCCCCAAAATGTTTCCAAATATCCGGATTTTTAAAAAAATTATTTACAAATATCGAAATTACCTTGACACCCTGTATCTATTTAACCATCAACTTTTCACTAAAGTAGGTTTAGCTATATCACATTATTTTGTCTTCAGGAATTTACTCTTGCCCTAGCGTACATTAATTTCGAGACATCCTGTATTACTGAAGCATAACAGGTCTCACCACGTACAAACTACAAAACGCATGAACATTTACCTAAATACAATGCAGTTTTCTATTTGTTCGATATAATTATCTTGTACTTACTAATTCTCTGTCGTGTATAACGTGACTACAAATGTTGTATACTTTTTGTTTTTATGGATATTTTGTTTGTTCTTATTATGTATATTATTCGACTCCAATGTTGTATGATAACAGTGGATCAATAATAAAATAAACAAAAAGTAATTCGTTTAATATACAAAGCAAGTATCTCCTTTTTTAAATAGTAATAGCTAGAATATTTTCAATTTGATAGAGTTATTGCTTGAACAAAACTATACTAGACGGCCTAAAATCTAGAAAGTGACTCATGTTATAAACCTACTCACAGTAAATAGCAGTCGACACAAGGAAACCTACATGCAGCCCGTATATTTTTTTTATAAAATCGTATGCCGCATATCTCTGAGAGCATACCCGATTACACAGCTTCTGCCGCAGCAAGTACACATGCGCCGGAGGCTTCTATTGGCTGTGTCGAATTGTGGATCTACCTGATCCATTTCCAGCGTTATCATATGGGCGGGTATATCGTTCGGGCGGTCAACATTTCGGTTATATCTTTTAGCTAATTTAATTATGAATGTAATTAATTTTATTAGTGATTTTGTTTCTTAAGAATGGAGAAAAATCCAAGCTCTACAGCGTATTCTCAAAATCGTCCTAATTTAGCAAGTGAGGAATCTCGGATGATGACATGCATGAAGAGTTTAGGGCGCGAGGTCAAAATATGAGTGTAAGTGATGTTGAAATATGTATTTCATTAACAAAAATGTACGTGAGTAGCATATATGTACAGTGTAAATAAATAGATAGTAAAGAAGTACAACTATAAAATGGAAAATAATGGAAACTCACGGATATTTTTAAAATGAGTTTTCGACAAAATAAAAATTGGATTGCTATATCTTACAGGATGAAACTTTGCCTAGAATATTACAAGAGTGTTTTTCGCGAATTATGCGTGACATATGAATTGTAGTAGGTGAATTTTTGTATAAATGAAATTGAAAAGAGTATACTGATAGAATAAGAGGAAATAATTATAATGCCGAAGAAACTGTGTAAAAGATCAGAATTTGGATCAAAGAATATACTAAATTTTGACGAAACATATGATATAATAAGTGTTAATATGCGACCGTAACGGTGACAGTGCTAGATTGTCTGAAGCTCAAACTGTCTCGCAAAATCTGTCAAAAATTGAGATTTTCCCGCCATAAATAATTAAAACAGAAGTTGCAAAATTCGTGCATAAATCTGTGATTTTTGCGTCCATGAGGACAAGGCTTAACTGTGATGTCCGCAGATAGCGCATCAGATGTAAGTGGGTGGTGGTGGGCAATCGCCGTCCAAAAGGATGACATTCTAATTTGTAGAGAGGATGGCACAGGGGCGCATTTAAAGTAAATTGTTAATGTGTTATACTCGCGTCAAGAATTCAGACGTCTTACGGGCTGACGTTACACATTTGTTTTTATTGTTCACGTAATTTTAGACATTTCGTCGCGTTAAAAACAACCATTTTTGCAATTTAGTGCAATATATAATGCAAACTTTTAGTGTAGTATATAGTTTTATTACTATCAGTTGCAGTTTCTTAAATAGTTTGATGAAAATATAATGAATTATTCATTTGTTCGTATGACGTAAGTCGTCTGAATTCTTGTCGCGAGTATAGCAAGTTCAGTCGACGTCAACTTATTTTTGATAATTTTGTGTGCTCTTCTCAAGTGGCACGCTTAGGCAATCATGTCACCCTCATCTTCCGTACTCATCTCTGCGTTGTGAATTAGTCACTCTCTATTATTTTCGACTTTAAATTTGGAAATAACTATCATTTTTGTTACCTAACACCTCGAAATTGGTAAAAGCTGTTATATTACTGTTTCTACTAAAAATAGTGGATGCCATTGTAACATTCCTTTTATTATAAAATTAAGAATGTCACAATTTCAATATGAAACGTCTAGTAACAAGGTATTTTTGCACATCCTGTATAAGTTGTAGTTTAAGTAAGTGTAAACCATATCCAGTGTACCATGTAGTTTTAGATTTCTTCAAGTAAGCCTAAAATGTAAACACTTTGTACGATAAATATTTTATTAATTATTTACTTACCATTGCTGTGAACCAGTTACGTCAATGTATATCGTAATGTTATGTTTTCTACTCTGTATAACATCCTGGAGTAATTTGTTAACAGTTTATTATTTAATTATTACCACTTGTTGTATTAAGCTTTGTTTTGGCAAAAAGCAAGGTTAAGGTAACTGTCACTAAAATTAATAATTCGATTCGGACCACAGACCACATACTATTCGGACTAAATTATGTGCTGAGATCTCGAACGAGCATTAGCCCCAAACCGAACCAATCAGATTTCAGTGAGTTTTTAGATCTTTGTAGGGTATAAAACCTACATAAACCTAAAGTCTAGTCCCTTTCGTTCAGGTTTTGGTCGATTGAAGTATTTCCATATTACAGATTTAGTTATAGTGCGAAGCCACATTTTGAAAATAAATCTGAATTTATTGAAGACATCAATATAAATGGAGGTAATATATTTGATTAATTAAGATTATTATAGATAGTAGATTTCATTTTAAACAATATTGTATGTTAGTTTTTGAAACTAAGAATATAAAATACCTAACCTGACCTTGATCTTTGCTAAAGCACATGCTAATTATTTTTTCTTTTCTTTTGTCATTTTCTTAACTTTAGAGGCCAATTAAATAAATTAACAATTAAATAATTGAATGATTAATTAAATAATTGAACAATTAAATAAAATTAACGTACATTTTGAGAATCTTTCCATTTCCCAAGTTGGAATATTTTGTTCAACCTTTGCTGGTTAAATTTTATTAATTGAAGAATCAAAATTGAATTAAGAAGGCCATTCTAAAGCTTTGAAAATCTAGATTGTAAGCGGCACTATCCAAGTACGACAGCAAGGCTGCTCTTCTCGAAGCACTGCCTTGAAATCAAGATTGTAAGCGGCACTAGTCCAAGTACGACAGGAAAGCTGCCTTTCTGGAAGTCATCTCCAACGTAATCAACGGATGATCTTTCCAACTTCAACAATTCCACGTCTGTATATCAACTGGTGGGCAAGTCAATAAACTGTGTTTATTTTTTTATATTTTTATTTTTCTTCTCCCATTTGACTAGCAAAATTTATTATCCTCCTACAGGGGTAAAAAGGCAAACCGAACAGATTATTCTGTAGGTGGCGCCCAAATATAACATCCTCGTAACTAGTTTGCTATTCAAGAACCCACGACTTAAAAAAGTGCGACTAAAAGAGCAGCGTTCGCAACATTGTTATTTGTCGTTTGTAACAAACGATAGGTAACACCATATAGTGCAATTATTTTTGTCATTTTTGTATATTTGTTACATCTGATCGCTTTCAAATTTAGTACCTACGCCTATGAAATGTTGCTCCTCACACGCTTCGTTCGTCCCAGTTGTCGACAAGCAAGCGATTAGTCACTCTCTAGATTTTGAGCCGCTGGCTCTAGATATGTATTTGATATAAAACGATCATACATGATTTCATTGATAGGAATTACAGAAAAAATTATTTGAACTAGCTTAAGCATTAATAGTTTTTTAAGGCAAACGCCGCAAAATTGTCATATTTGCCGTGGCGCAAGCGGCGTGTGATGATATAAATTAATGGGAGTGTCGGCAATGCGCGGCCAGGATAACAAGTCCTTCTTTATGGCGCTGCCTGTGTGGTGGCTGTTCATTATCCAGGCCGCCACTTCCGCCAGCCGAGTTATTGTCTTGGCTGTTCATTGCCGCTCTCCACACTTTAACATACTAACTCTCTTTTCAGTTTTGTTCCCTTATGATTTCCTAGCCAACTCGGAAAATGAATTAATTCCACCCCTGCATGAATTTGTTGAGGAAGAATTAAATTATTCTCGTTATTTGGATTCTGGGAGGGGGCAGTGTGGCGATGGGAACTTGCGATGGAAATGTATGAGTCCTTGGGAGTGTTTTCTAAGTTTAAGGCTGGGATTTTGTATACATATTTTTACCGTCTAACAGGGTTTCAAGCGAGGACACAGAACTCCAAGAATATTAAAATAATTGGTTATATTTATATATCAACATATTCACAAAGGTGCCTACTAGTGCGTGAGATAATTTTCATTGCTCATAAAATCACAAGAATAATTAAAATAAATGTTAAAATACCTCAATTTCAGCCACACAGTTACTACGCCAATATGTCACAATTACGGCAAAATTATCACAGCCATAGCCACCAAATTACTTCACTCACTAGCCAGGACATATAGAACAACTTGTGTTTCACTGTCAGATTAATATTTATTATTAATTTTACATTTTGTGTCCTCGAGTAAAATCATAACATATATCACGGCTTCCATTTTATGTACGTCAAAATGCACGATAAACTTCTGGGAACCGGGTGGTTCGAGCTTATACGGTTTGTATACTGTCTCATAGGTCTGATTGATTCGCCGTTTCGCTCAGTCAGGATGTGCAATTCCTTTTCTACAAAATCCCCGCCTTAACGAAGCGAATTGTGTGCTATAAGAAAAATCGATGGCAGATATGCTGTCGAAGAAATCCTTCATAATTTTTAGTCGGTTGACAATTATTGCTCTTAGTACATCCTACGATATCCTTCAAGTTAGTCGGAAAAGGTATAATGACAATAACTTTACATCAAGAATAGTATAGGAATGCTACTGTCTCGTAGATTATCTATACAGGGTGATTCTTAACCCATACTCATAAACTTGGGAATTTATAGCTGTGAACAAATAATGACGAACAATGAATGCAATATCTCTTGTTCAGTCACTTCGATAATATATAGTATGATTTTTATGTGCCCCAAAAATAAAAGTTAAGCGGATTTAGGTGAGACGATCGAAGTGGTCACACAATTAGACCACCTCGGCCTATCCATCGTTAGGGAAACACGTGATCCAGATGTTGTCGCACAAGTCGAACAGTGTGTGGTGTAGTACCATTGTGGAGAACTACATATGCTGTCTAACATTGAGATGAACTTCTTCTAGGAGTACCGGTAAATTATTAAGCAAAAATTGTAAATAAAAATCACCAGCTAACCGATTTTGCAGAATGAAAGGGCAATACGTACTCGGCTCACAAATCCAGCCCAGACATTTAGAGAAAATTGTTGCTTAAAATGTGTTCCCCGAGTGACAAGCCCATTTTCCAATGTCTAAAAATTAGTGTTGTGAAAATTGTGAATGCCATTCTATTACGTGTGAAAATTACCTCATCTGTATCTAAAATATCCATTGCAAAGTATGGGTTTAAGTGCTGCTGATGTAACGGCTAAATAGTTCGCTCGAAGCGAAATATTCCTTGGAAGTAAGCCTTGTACTTGCTGCACGTGAAATGTGTAGAATAAGTGTGGAATGTGATATTCTAAGTTGCGCTTCAATTATCCTAGTGCCTATACCAGGCTGCACCTCAACGGCATCCTCCTCGAGTTTCACAACTTACCTAGGTCTAATGGCTCCCCTATGTTGCCCAGACCTCTGCTGCAAATTGTCAGTTTTCTATCCCGCTGAAACACTCGTAAAAAG
Organism: Monochamus saltuarius; assembly: GCA_025584915.1. NCBI lineage: Eukaryota > Metazoa > Arthropoda > Insecta > Coleoptera > Cerambycidae > Monochamus > Monochamus saltuarius. The sequence goes on from CM046722.1 coordinate 13,151,888, forward strand.
GTTTCACGTTTCAGATGGTATCTTTGGGGAAACCTTTGGGCACAAAGATGAGCTGCAACCACTGAATTGTGATTTGATTCTCCGTATTTCCTTACCCATTCACTGTCCGCTACCCACTGATGCAACGAATTGGCGACAAGTTGATCATCAATATTGATTTGGTAAGCAGGAAGAACAGCGTTGGCAGAAGAGAAGCTTTATGCCGGTAGTGGACCGATTTATTAAAATATTATTGGAGGGTATGCGTATATACTTCCAGTTGCATTCCAAAGCTATATCTATCTTATTTTAGATACCTATCATAAAGACATGGAAGCCATCAGATTATTATTTTTTCACTGCAGCTTAAAAGCACGTTTTTACTCACAAATATAATTTTGAGCAATTTTTGCACAATTTTCTAACATCGATTTGTGGTAAGTATTTTATTTATGGCCCTTTATAACCGAGATGCTCTAAAAGTGTGTTCTTTGAAATTTTGTTACCGCCTTCAATAATTTGACGAACGTTTGTAATACTGGTTAAAAAAACTGCACAATTTTGTTTGTTGTTTTGTTCAGAATCCAAGATATTTAAATGAAATCTTCAACACGAACACGTTTTCTTGACAACAGTTTAAATTTAACGGCTAGTAACGAAATGTATCTTTCACACAGCGTCCTCATGTGATATTCTGTGTGCTTGTGGAATTTTATTTCCACGACATTACGTAATCCATACATAGAGGCATTTTCTGCATCAATTTCCGTTCTCAAACATTTATCGACTTCAAACTTCCGAAAGGATACAAGTTTAATATTTCGATCTGTCACAGATGCTTCAAGCTTTCAGCTCTGGACTACCACAGATATTTGGTTCGATATCAATAAATAAATTGGTCTAGACTTTCGAAATGTACTGCACACATTTAATTTTAATGCAAAACCAAGTATCGATAGATTAGTAGGGACGAAGGTATGAACGAAATTCGTCGCTTCAATTATTCAATCTTGCTGTATGAAATGAGAGTGGCACTATTGTTTTAGATAACTTGTATGTAAGCAATTAGTGCTTATTCAAATATTGTGTAAGCGTTAGTGAAATTGTCTCATGTAAATTTGATAATATAAATAAATTCAAAATTGATAAATGTGAGTCCATTTTTTAAATTCAAAAGGAAAAGAAAAGTTCTGTCAACTCACAATCCTTTATTCAATAGTTGATGACCGAAAATTTTGCACCTCATCTTCAGGTCAAACAAGAGGTTACAAAGTAATATAAACAGTTGTAATTTAAAAAAAATTTTTCATTTTAGAAAGTTTCATTAAAAAATTAAATTTTATTTTTTTTATTATAAAGAAAAACTATTAATTCTTACATTTTAAGAAGAATTTTTAACTGTAGAAAATACTATCAATTTTTAAGAAACTGTTAAATTTAGAAAACTTTTATTTTTAAAAACCAATAGAATACTTTTTAATTTTTAATTTTTTTATGCATGAAGATGTTTTTTCTAACAAAGTCAATAGCTTATTAATCAAGTTTATAATAATAATAATAATAATAATAATAATAATAATAATAATAATAATAATAATAATAATAATAATAATAATAATAATAATAATAATAATAATAATAATAATAGTTTATTATCCGTTCGACCAGTACAGGTATAGGAGTCGTCAAGAATTACAAACTAGTAGTAGATAATACAAACATACGTGAAAACAAAAATTACAATCACTCACACGTAAAGTGAATAAACACTTAACACAATACAGACAAACAACTACAAATATAAAAATATAAAAACATGCACTAAACACCATCGGTAAAAATACATTTAAAATTGGCATTCCAAAATTCATCTATAGTATAAAAGCAATACATTAACAACATTTCTTTTAATTTGTCTTTAAAGGCTCTTACGCTAACAATATCTTTGAACCTACCTGGCAACTTATTGTACAATTTAATACCCATATATGTGGGGCTTTTTTCATAGAGTGCTAGTGTATGTTTAGGTAAAAGTAAATCGTTCTGTCTCCGAGTATCATAATTATGATGAAAATTATTTTTCAAAAACAATCATGATGTACCTTTACATATATAAGTATTTCGGCAATATATATACAAGCTAAAGGCAACAGTTGCAGACTTTAAAATATGGTCTACACGAAACGAAAGTATTTATTCCACAATGTTGCGTATAGCTTTTTTGTAATTTGAAGACCCTCTCGGAATAGGAGGATGAACCCCAAAATATAATGCCATAAGATAACTTAGCGTAAAACTGACCATAGTAATAAGATAGTAACACCCATTTGTTTGCAACACCTCTCAGTCTATAAAGTGCGTAGCACTTACAGAGTTAATTTTTACATAACTCTAAAATATACCTCAATACTCACATAGCCCAATTACAAGTAAGTGTCAATGAATGTAATACAACTTAACATCCGTAATAGAATGCATTAGCTAATTAATAACTAGTCAAAAAACCAGTCAAAATAAAATTTAGATTAACAAACGTAAACTGCAGACCAAAAACAACAATGTTACAAGTACATATTGTAGATTTGTTGATTTTAAAATTTTTCAGCAAAAATGGGTGAAGTTCATACGTTTTCTTAACCATTTCTTATTCAATTTTTTAAAACTTTTTTAAAATTCCAACAGCACACACACTGACTACTATCAATGAGAAGCTCAAGCAGGAAACTGTAAGAAAGGGTATTTTTTATAAATGGAAACTGTAAACAAATTCAAATTTCAAATTATTATATTTATTAAAATTTTAAAATATTCAAACATTATTTTCTTGAAATTTTTGTTATGTAACACCATAATTCTTCATGATGTATGTGTGTAGAATGACACGCTCTTTCAAATAGCATGGTCAAAATTGAGGGTTGCTATTTAAAAATTTTCGATGACGTCACAAATGTTGGTCGTATGTTCAAAACAAAATCGACGTACCAGGGGATGTTTTCGAAAACTCAATTTAAAAAATAATGAATTTATTTGTTACTTTTCGGAAGCACTGTATACTGCGCAATAGAAATCAGAACAACGAGGGCGAGGCAGTAAACGTAAAATAGTATAAATTAATTCTAAAAATTACTGATCTGTTTATAATGTGGTGAAACATTACTACTGTTTTCAGGTGTTAAGATGTAGCTATTACCAATAGCTATTGAAAAAATGAAACACCTTTATTACATTAATAACTTATTAAAGTTAGTAGTATTTTATTAGATAGTAATTCAAGAAGAAAGAAAAGATGACAAACTTTAGATATTGGTTTCTATCAAACATTACTATTTGAACCAATGCTTGTACATAAACTTTAATCAGTAGCGTGACGACTGGCGAGTGAATAATAAATATATAGCTAGCATATACTTTATTCACTCAGACGCATAAGGAACAATCAGTCGTCTTTATGTACAGTTGACAAAGATTAGAGTCTTGCGAAATACAGCACATTGATGTAATATTATTAAATATTTTTCTTATTTAAGGGATTTACTTCCATTATTCCCATATTTTTGAGCACACCTTATAATACAGAGCCTTTTATAAAATATTTCATTACGCCCAAACTAGGTATATTACAACGTCCGCCTCCTCGAGAAAGAATATTACTTTGGCGCTCTAGATTATTTTCGTAATAAAATCTCACTTAATAAATGACATCCGCCTTCTTATGAACGACGTCTTATGACAAGTTACAAGAATTTCCACAATAAAAAAAGATATATATATATAGCGCAAAACATGCCACTATATTGCCTTACATTCTTAATTACCTTGACAATTTTATTTTTCTTCTTTCGAAATGTAATATTAAAATGATCGATCCATTACCCTTTTTTTCTGTGTATTAGATTAAGACGATTTGCATTAAAATCAAATACAGGATGTTTTAAAAAGGCATGACAATATTGTAGAAACTGATAAAATGTTGAAAAATAAGTGGGGATATTTGCTTATTGAATGTATGTTATTTTTTAGATATAGTGCGTAAAGGATTGTATAATAACAAAAGAAGAAAGAATAAAAAATCCAGAGAAAAACGGAATAACGGCAGAGAACATTAAGTACGCATGTGGGGATTTAAGACAAAGAATATTTGAAGAAGAGAATGTATGCCTGAAGATTGGAGAGATGCTATGATTATACCAACTTTAAAAAAGAGAGATGCAAAAGACTGCAGAAACTATAGGGGTATATCATTGCTAGATATAGGGTATAAAATCATGTCAATGTCGTTTGCAACAAGCTTTACAACACTTGCAACACAAATGTGATCATCAATTTTTAAAACAGAATGCTGCGTTATCAAAGTACGACCTATGCAAATTCCAAACCGTTACAGATAAATTGAAATTTAATAATTTTTTACTTTCTCCTAGAGCAAAAATGCAAAAAATTATCAAAATAAAATAATATTTAATGGGTATTTACTAAGGCCCGCTACAGAATATGCATGAATTCGCGATTCGCGATTCGTGGTTTCTAAGAAATTCGTGCATCGTGTGTAGGGTTTTTATGAATGGATTTTTAACAAACAAAACCGTACACACTATTCTCGAATTCCTGGTATATCACGAATCACGCATGACGAATCGCGAATTCACGCATAGTCTGTAGCAGGCCTTATACGTAAACACAGTTGGAAAACGGTGTTGCTCCATCTGCTCTTACATGAGAGCAACAAAGTAAAGTATAGAAATTCATGCGATAGACAAGGATGACTATATTGACGACGTTTTAAAATCTAAATAGTCACCGCCCGTTTTGCTATTCAAAACAAATAAAAAGGCGAGTGACTGCTCAGATGTTATTATAATTTATAAAACGTCTTCCTATAGCCATCCTTGTCTATCGCACGGATTTCTATACTTTACTTTGTCGCTCTCATGTAACGGCAGATGGACCACCACCGTTTTCCAACCGTGTATGTTGGATCTTCAAATTCATGAATCAGTATCTGTCTATTATAAAGCTCCAAGCAAGAAAGGTGAAGAAAGACTCCTCTCTTAATGAAACAACTCTCACGAGGAAAATTCACAACGCCCGTTTTGCAATGTCTTATGATACGAGTATAAGACGGGAGAATTCCTGGAATTAAAAAAAGGTCAGCGGGAGACACTGAGTATGTGAGGCGCCGATAATTCGAAACAGAATCGCTTAGATGTCGGAAGTGTGGGTACATTCCTGCGAAATTCCTAATAGATATTGCATTGCGGTTATCAAGTGAGCCGAGCTCAGACAGAGGCTTGGCGTTATGTGAGCATAGGATTCTATGTAATACCTATTGTTCGACAACTTTAATCCGGAATATTCCTTCTCGTGTCTTAGGCAGTTGTCGCTGGGATTTTCTCGTTCTACACTAAATTCTTAAGTTTTAACTGTTACAGCAGTGGGAAATTGTTGCTCTGCAATATCACTTTTCAAGAATATAAACGTATGCTATTATCATGATTAGTTTATGTATTTTGTTAATTAGTTCATATGCAGGGAGTTCCATAAGTAATGACCCATGGAAACATACTAAATTTTTCACTTCAACTTACCTTAATAAAATGTTTATAATAAAAAAGATAAAGGATGTCAAAGTTGGAATTTAAATAGTGATTTTTGTAATAATTACACTGTCTTTCATTGTATTAACTTAGACATTTTTTGGCCCTAACGTTATCACGTTTTTTATTAAAAAAATTTAAATTTACATTGTTCTTGAGGAAAAAAAGTATGCCTGCCATTAGTCTCAGAAATTGGCCATTTGCGAGAAAATAGCTTTTCAACAATCAGTTGCATAGTTCATTATTTTAACGTAGCAGGCGCCAAAATTCCCTTGCAAATTGAAAATGTTGAAGGTAGATCGACAAACAATAAAATTTGCACTGGTGTCAAATGCTACATATAGAATTTTTCAACATGCAACGTTTTTAAAATGGAAGTCATACTGATTCTTGCAGCTCCAGATAATCGTCCTGAATTAGTTTGTGGATAATCCACAATGTGAACAAATTTTTCGTCTTTTTTATCTCTAAATCCGTAAACAGATTTTTTAAATCGTTGGTTATCAGGTTGTAATCTACGAAGCCGTGGAAAGACCACGTCTATAATTTTTTTTAGATTCAGAATTTAAACTCTGAATTCAAAGTTTAATCTCTGAAATCAGATTTTTAACTCTGAATTCAGGCTTTAATCTCTGAATTCAGACTTTAACGTCTGAATGGAGTAGATTGCTTTCTGCTTGTGACTGTATTCAGGCCCAGCTTTGAGTAACCAATGACTACTAGATGCGTACACACGTGCTACGTATTGCATACTCATATTCTGTTAACTATTATGACATATTGTGAACAGTTAAAGTTACGAGTTGTTGGCCTCATTTGTGATATACTGATGAGAACTAACCAGTTCGAAACCATTTTAGAAGATCTAGGCGTCATCTAGCGTCATTATTTCTCAACAGAAAGAGCATAGGTATATACGAGAAATCGATTTTTGTAGAAAGAAAACTTTTACGACCAATAGTTTCGGTTACGCAACATTTAATTAATTTTTTACTTATGAACTCCATATTGCAACTTGGAGTCAAATATTTTCTCTGGTTAACTTAAATATAAATTTCGAATAAAAAATACTGCTTTCGTTTTAATACATGAAGAATTTAATAACAATATTTATAAACTTGATTTGTTTACTTTATCACACTGTTCCGATTATATAAGGTTTGTTACAATCAGACAATACATACACGGATAACAACTTATGAGTAGATCGTTAAATATTTACGCATAACAATTTTAAAGATGCAAGCAGAATTTACTATCTATGAAAGTTAAGATTACTTGGACCGTATAAAAATTTACATCATTCAACACTACAAATTTCAATAGGATCATACTTTTTAAGTGGCATTAGTAGCATCAACTTTTATAGTAAACATCTCTTAGCATGTTAGTTACTGGTAACCGGAATAAAAATGTTTTATTGAAATTTTTATTTATTTACTTAAGAATCAAATACAAATAAACGTTTTTAAATAAATCCTACGTTCTTGTATACATTTGAAGCAGTACAACTTATACGAGGAACAAAATTTAGTTTTACAGTTAAAACTCCAAAGTCTACAAATTATGTACATCTACACACAGCTTCGTTATCTATTCTAGAAGCAAATTGGACTGCATTTTTGCACTGCGTAAAACTGCACAACGTATAGTCTAATATCATTGATAAATGAAACAAATCAGAAAGGCCCCGAGACCTATCCTTGCGGAGTTCCTGGAAAACAATACAATAGATTTATAACCCCAGGAAAATCCTGACGTCAATTAATAATAATTTATAAAGTAGCAGTGCATGATCCTGTAATTTAAAGATTTATGTCCATATCACGTCTACCGAACCACGCCTGTGTTAAACTATTTGAAATAAAACGCATTATGATTGCTTTATTATTATAATTTTAACAATATATTCCTCTTATTTATTTTCCAGGTAAAGATCAAAAGGTAATGTTGACCTCCAACCGTGACATCTGAATTAAAATGTATAGGACAATTTTCCCGGCATGAATAGTTTTGTAAATATGACTAATAGTCCTATTCAAAGACTACCTTAGTAAGCTTTCAGTTGTATAAAAGTTCTGTAACTCCTACACTAACTACAACAAAAGCGAGCAGCCATTGTCATGACGGTGAATTCATATGATCTTTTTTGAATTAGACTCTTTTCGTAATTACTTTGAAATTTATCGATTACATAAAGCACCTTTACAAAAAACACAATACACTTTTGTAAGAGATTTTTTATGATGGTGCTTTGTATGAAGCCGTATTGGAAAATTATTAGTCCCGAACATTGGTTTGAATTACTAAATTTTGCTGCAGTCTTCTTCAGAGTAATATCATACAAATGTGACAAATAATTATTTTAAGAGCATTTTTACATGGACATCAGCAAATACTAGTTCAAAACATAGTTTCTACAGAATTATTGAGTTGTATACGTAGGTGCAATCTTCTTCAGAATATTATATCAGAAAGAAATGTAACTTTGTTTCAAACGGCAATTTTTTTCCTATACTTTTGAAAATATTATCTAGATTTCTCTAGATAGATGGTATGTTGTGAAGCCCTTGACCCACATTATCAATGAATTGTTTAGAGAAGGTGTATTTTTCTCAATATTAAAAACCTCATTAATAAATATAAAAAATTATCGTTCTATTTCTATACCTCCGGTAAAATAAAAAATCTATGAATGTGCAGTGCTTTCGCAGTTGCTAAAGTTCTTGAATAAAATTAAAATCATTAACAAAAATCAACATGGTTTTTGTGAAGGTCATTCGACTGCCAGCGTTATAATGTCTTTCTATGTGGAAATATTAGATGCTATCGAAGCAAGCAAGAGTCCGATGGAATTTTTTGCGACCTCAGTCAGGCTTTTGATGTGTTTACCACGACTAGCTATTATCAAAGGTTTACGATTGTGGGATAAGAGGTACAGCATTGGCTTGATTTTCTTCATACATAAAGAGAAGAAAAAAAAATCAAAATACATAATAATTATGAAAGTAATAATAAATCTACTTAGATATCTTCTACTTTAGGTAGTGATATTGGTGTACCAAAATTCTATTCTGGGACCTATAATGTCCTTCATCTGTGTCAAAGAGCTGCAATCTTTTTCGCAATATGCTGATGATCGATCCTCTTTTCAGATAGGTGTGAGGTTTTCCTTCAAAACAAAATAAACACAGGTATTTCTGATTTATATAAATGGTTAAGTGAAAACTTTTTATTCTTTATTAGTGCTAAAATAAACTGTGTAAAGTTTTACAATATCAATCTTGAAAAAAGTAATAATATTTCGTTTTTAAGCATAATTTTGGATGAAACTTTAACTTTTGGGAGTCACTGACATAAACTTTCCAGTGCATTACGTTCAAAATACTATTAAATTAGAATTTTGAGGAATGTGTTGGACATACCTCAGTTAATATCCTTTTATTTTACACAAGTCCAATCAAGGTCAGCATATGAGATTATGATATGTAACATGTAACACAAATAACGCTTTCATTACTCAGAAATGTATCATCAGATGTATAGCTGGTACCCTCTCCAGTCATGCCGTCCTTTATTCACAAAATTTGGAGTTTTTCCGTTGAAAAGTTTATACATTGTTGAAATACTGCTATATATTTATAAAAATAAAGAACGTTTTATTACTAATGTATCTGTCTATGGCCATGATATTCGTAACAAACATATCTTTTGTGTCCCTTTTAGGCGCTTTGGAATGTCCTGAGAGCTCACACTGTTTTTTTTTTTTGGGACTGAGGCTATTCAACTATTTACCTCGGAATTCGAAAAACATGAATAAATTTCATCTGTTTAAAAAGAAATTAAAAATGTATTTATTAAAAATCTGTGCATCCGTCCAGAAATATTTTTACTACAGCTGTTAGTTCTATTTTATTATTGTAGGTTGTTTTTGTCATATGCTGATATAATATTTATATTGTATTATTTTAATATTTATACTTTAATGTATGTGAATACTCCAAAGTCTTTCCATTTTTATTTTAACTTTCAATTGCATTGTATTTAGTAAATTTGACATATCCCATAGCAAAATTGTATTTCTTAATTTTAATTTCAGGCAACCAACAGTAAGAACAAGTTAAGTTTGCATTTCAGGTGAAAAGAAATCTCATTGTTATTATATATTGTATTATGTATTGTGTTAGGTAACAAACTGAATAAGGAATCAAAAACTAGTTTCAGTTGCCCAAAATTACAATTTTTTATCTCTAAATATATTCTTAAAGTGTCATATTAAAAAAATATATTTTAATATCTTGATACATTGGAGGAGATGATTGTTTTTCAAATTTCTTATTATTAACAAAGTTTTGGATAACTCAACAACTTTCAAATATGATATTTTTTGTAGACTTGAAGAGAAAATTTTCAGGTATTTCACGTTTTATATATTTTTGACACTGTGCATTTTAATCCATCTATGGTAGAGCAAATATTTTGACAATTTTTTTTTTTATTAAGAAATATATAATAAAAAGGTATTCTCTCCCAGCAGTAGGGATGCGGTAAATATTTTTTGTGTCATCGCCCTCAATTACCTTGAACGTAGCAGTGACCTGCAGTTAATGTATGTTTGTGTCTGTGCTATTAATGAAATGTTCCGTAGCTGGAATATTATGACACAGGAATTACAAAAGCTAATAGTGATAATCAGTTTGCCGGCATTCATGTGGATTTGAATCAATAGATCGTACTGTTTCGTGTAATCGTGTATAGCTCAAACAATGTCCCTAAATTGCGTCAATTGTATTTATTTCGTGAACTGAAACAACCAAATATTCATCTTTAATTTGAATAGAAAAATAAAAATACTATATTCAAACAAACCACCCGTGCGTTTTTTATTGACAAACTCATTTCAAACTGCCATTAACTTAGGCACCTTTATAAATCTCTTCTTAATATCAATTATTCAAAGATTCATATTTTAATAATAACATTTCTCTTCACTCGCCTTCGAATCTACATTTTGTTCGACAACTTTGGCAATATACAGGCTTATTTATTCACCATCCATGAATTTTATCGGCTTATTGAGGAAGTCTATCTTTAATATTCCTTTACTGATAAAGCAGTGTCCAAAGTGAAGGGTTTATTTTCCAATTCAGATCACGCAATTTTTTCTCCGCTCAACCCTCCTTAAATATATGTATAACCTGAGACTATTCCATCACCTTGTTACAGCTTTACCCTTCGCACTCTTTAAACAACGTTTGTTGAGGTGGCGTAGGATAGGAAAGGACGATAACGAGAAGAAATAGCGCCGGGGTTGACAAAAAGACAACCGTAATTTTTTTTAAGCATGTATGAGACATTTTCTATCCAATTAAGGCGGGTTTCTTATTCCAAGTAGTTCAAAAATATTGTCACGGATTTCCCAATCCGAATTTTCCTTACTGCCAGAAATACAATCCATTAATTAATCGCTTATTTTTATTAACTACTCTGTACACTATTGAATACTAATTACAGCTCAACTAAACACTATTTCACTTTTAATCGCTATCTAAATCGCTCTAAACACTGCAATTCAAGACTGTAATACAAGACTGACTGACTCGGCCGTTTATTCTTCTTTTATAAACCAAACGAATATTCCAGGTATTTTCTAGGATCTCTAGATCCATTTTCTCGAACGACTCGAACGATTCTCGTTGATTCCCCATATTTCCAGTAACGCCTCGATACCCGGCATAATTTGTTTGTTTACCAGAATCACGTAGGGGCGATCGGGGCAATCTAGCATTTCGCGATACCACAGTCGTCGATTTGGGTGCGAGTGAGACAAATTCCGTGCCAATATACTTTCCATAAATGAAAGCGATCGATGAAAGTTCAAATTAGTAGTTAATACAGTATTTTGGCATAGGTGTAGTTGCTTATATTGATAAAATCAGAACGTGAGCATTAAGCTTATAATAAGCTGTATTGTCACGTTTGAAAATAAGTATAAATGCGAGTAATGTGAATTATATGATCTGTTATATAAGTCGATGCATAGACCCTACATAATTTGAACTTCGATCAAATTGTACAAAACATTGAGATAAGTGATCAAATATCTTGAATAAAAATCATCATGAGCACCAAGTCAAAAAAAAAAAATCATTTCATTCCAACTCATCATACCTTCTAGATACTACAAAAGTTGTAGGGGATATCGAATATCAACGAATGCTGACTTTAGACTGGACTTTGAACATATTTTCCAACATCATCGTACATTTGTTTCATTCAAGAATCAAGATACAACGTTGAATATTGAATCAAACCCTTATCAGAATTGAGAGATGTTGGAAAACTGATACCTATGAACATATTTCGGAAGTTGATTTCAATATCGAGTATATGTTGATTCTATATTGATCTAGAGTCGACGCTAGTAAACAAATACAACATTGATTTTAGTATTGATTACACGATGATACAGAGTTGAACTAATAAACGGAAAATTTGTTTCCAATATCGATTATACGTTAGTTTTACGTTTAACAGGTGCTAGTAAGCAAAAACTAAGTTGGAAATGAGTCAACGTTGATTTCAGTATTGATTATATTATATTCATTCGCCGATAATTCAGAGTTTGGACCAACACACCGAGTGAGAATTTGTCGATAAATATTGAGCATTGATTAGACACTGATTTAATCATTCTCTCGATAATGAAATCAACTGCAATATATTCCGACTTTGACACTGTATCTGGTTCTTGAATAAAAAATTGAATTTTCCGTTAAAAACGTTCGTTGCCACTAATACGATCTTGAAAAAAGGTTTACAGGTCAAAGGTCAACATTGACTTTTCCTTTTCAACTTATATAGAGGTAATTTTTTTAGTGTGATAAGTTAAGTCTTAAAATGTTGAAATAAAAAACGATTAATATTTTTAATAATCTGTGATTATAGCATTTGAATGATTAGAGAAGTTTTTGAACTTGACGCCCATGATAATTTTTTTTCAAGATATTCAAACTACATCCAATTTATGTGTACGAACTGTTGGAAGATTTCAGCAACTAATGAAGTGATTCAAGTTTTCCAACTATCTCACAACAGCATTTCCCAACTTCTGATACATAATAGAACATGTGTCGTCACAAGAACCAGAACTGCCTCTATTTATTAGGCTGCAGTTAAATATTTCAGTAGTACGTAACAAATTCTTTGAAAGTTTCCTGTTATAAATGAATTTATCAGACTGGGACATTAAAAGTAGCATTCTCTACCTTCAAGATGGCGATATAAAAATCACCAATTTGCAACTTCAGAAATAACCAGTCAAATGGAAAAAATGTACCAAATATTTTTGAAGAATTTTATTGTTTCTGTAATATTTCGAATGTTGACCTTTTATTAAGTATATCTTGAACATTACTCAAAATAAATTTATTCAAATTAGATATTATTTTAAAATTAATCGTTTTCCAATCGGCACACGTACGTTTATATAGGGTGTTTCATAATATATGCGCAGGACTTCAGGACGTGATAGCTCGTCCAAAAATTTGAAAACAGTTTGTATTAACTTACCCTCTGTTGAAATTGTAAAAAAAATCGTTTTTTGCGAATATCTCCGAAATCGTTTATCGTACAGAAAAAAGCTTTTGTAAACATTTACTACTCATAATAAGCTATGTTCTGTGCGAGAAAATTTTTTTTCAGTGTCATAATTGGTGATAATATTGAAGGGGAAGTGGGCGTTTTTCTCCCCAATTTCTATGCCACTGGAAAAAGTACAGTTTGGAGATTTTTTCAACTTTAACACACTGTAGATCGAAAGGCAGCAACATTCGGATAAGGCATATTTGGTTTAATCGCTCTATTTTGAGATTAGTAATCTGCCCTTAAGCTCTGTCCCATTATTAATGAATCACCCTGTATACTCATATAGCAGTATGCTTTAGTTCATATCAGTATACGATATCCATGACTTTGGATAATGTAGTACATATTCCTCGACATACTTGTACGTTAAGAAGAGTTTATTTGTCATTTATGTTATGTTAAATAGACATTGCTATTAAATAAAGTAGCAAAATAGACTCGTAAAATGACTACAGAAAGTACTCTCCTAAATTGCTCCTACTATTTACATGATTTAGAATGTTATTTGACGCATTTTTAAAAATTTGTATATGTTTTTAGGTATTAATAGGTAATATTGTGTGAAACTAACTACTCTGTGGACTAAAGCCCCAACCAGCGTTGAATTACACCCACAATATCTACCCATATATTCTTTATTATTAGCTTTTGTAACATTTTTTACTGTATTAGAAAGGTATTTTAAGCTAACATAAATCAAATCTCCTACAATTCCTATCAATGAAGTCATATGTATGTTCTCTGATACCAAACATCTAGGTATGCTAATGAATAGGCGTCCGCTCGGTCTGCCGTGAATGGTAACTGGCATTATCCATGGCAATTACAGACCCCGGAGGAATAAGATCCAACATCAGTGTAAAATAATCTTCGAAAACATCTGCGTTCATGTCTTCGTGATAGTCACCTGTATTTATAGATTCAAATAAAAGTAAACCGCCATCTACAAAACCACTGGCACTACCTATATGTGTCACTATTAATCTTCGCCCTTTACCTTGCCTTGAACCCTGTTGAAAGTCTATCCAAAAATGCTTGTCGAAAACTTTTTACATTTTTATCTTGCCATACTTTTGTTACAGTATATCTCTCGTTGACCCAAGTTTCGTCTAGATAATAAATATTCCTCCCTTCGTCACGGAATTTTCTAATTGATCTAAAGTAGGATTTTCGCCAACAAATAATTTCATCGTTATCGATAAGAACTGACTTCCTGTTCTGCTTTTCCCAGAAAAAATTCAACCCTCGTAAGACGGCCCATAATTTGCTTCTACTGATTTTTGGCAAATCGTTGTCCTGTGAAAGTTCACTTAAAATTTTGATTAGCGTTGGTATTTCTTTTTTAAAATAAAATGAGTGTACTTTTCTGCTAATGACATTTTTGAAGAAATCATCAATAACGACTTTTGATCTCCCTTGTAGATGATTTTGGGGGATTTACAGTATCTTGTTCATTTTCTGTTTCCTTTAAAAGTCTGTAGATAGTCGATTTTCCAATCTCTGTCATTTTGGAACACTTTTCCACGATGTCGTCAATACTGTTGGTAGGACTTTGGTGTTTCAATGCTTTAAATACATTTATTATAATAATCTTCTCATTTTGAGACAGCGCACGTCTTTTCACGCGTTTAGCAGGTATGAAATCTGATAAGCTCGACATTTTACCAAAACAATATTATATCTACTGGCACAATAATCACTAAACATAAGTCGAATTTTACTCTACTGCACTAGCACGTCTTCGTATATTCATCTCTAAAACTGGATTGATCTGTCACAATACACTGGCTCCTGCCCTATGATGTATCCAGTAAAATATACTAATGTACACCCATTACCTGTTAGCATTAGTGTTACCCGATAATTACCTGAAACGAAATATTACCACGCCCATGGCCGATTCTTATCTCGGGGTTTTATTACTCATTTTCATTTCCAAACAGACTATAATATAGTTTTGAAAAAAAATTGAATCGTTTTATGAATAAGTGTGTAAATTTTTTGATGAATGATTGATTTTTATTTTCCCCTATTCCCTATTAAAATATTTGTACTTAGTCATAGTTAAGCCTGTATATATAATTGATCAACAGATCCTCACTGATGGGGTATAATTTTTAATTGCGGTTAATTCATAGTTAGATTGATGTCTCCGACAACTGAAGAAGGTAATTAAGAACTAATTACTTCATAAATAATAACTGAATTATTAGTATTCCAACGTTCCACGTTAAGGACCCAAGTAATAACAGTAATACGACTAAATTACCGTCGCCTCTTATAAATCATCGCCGTTCTGGTACGTACATTAAGTACCATTATTTCCTCAACAGTAAAATTTTACGTGGAACGGACTCGTAACTACCCCAGTGCAAAAAAACTGAAAGCAAATAAAATTCTTTAATAACCCCACGTCTTAGTGGCGTTGTTGCTACGAGCGCCACATATAAAGTAACGTCACAAAAACTATAACGCCGGCATTAGCAATAGTGTTGCACTGGTGAGTGATATTAGCGAACAAATGTCCGACAAATATCCACAAAACACCAACAATTCGTCGGGGAAACTTCACCGCTGCATTCATCTAGAAAAACGTGCACAGTGCTAATGTTTTTCGAGATGTACTCGCAGTGAAGTTGTGAGAGATTATTTCAGTCATTAAATTCAAAAACAAATCAAATAGCGCCATTCTAGACGTTTGGACAAGCTTGTCCTAAATTTTACAGAGCATTAATAAAACGTACAAATCTTAAGTAAAATTACCGTGTTAGTAAAGAAGCCCCGATTTATCCGCCTCCGATTTCTTTTGCTTCAATTAAAAGCAATTATTCGAGAAATCATGGTTGTGTACAATTTCAAGGGTTGATATCGAGAGAAATCGCAATATTTTGAAAAAATAATTTCATTGTCCTCCTAAAATTAGCCTGCCAAAAATTTATAATTTTCTACGATCAACAATAAGAAAAAAAGTTATATAATCATAGTCCGTAGACGCCCCCTAACGGAGCTATTGCTCTTTAAAGGAGGACCCCAAAATTTGATTTTTTCCAAATATTTTCAAAACGGATCGAGATAAAGTAATCAAATTTAAATTTGAGAATCTCAATTAGATTGCGAATCTAATGTTCTAAAAACAATACCATAATTAGTCAAAGGCGTGCAAGTCTGAGGGGGTTATTGTATAAATATTACTGTAACTTGTTCATGTCTTGAGGTTTATGCCGCTGATTAAAAAAGTAAAGATGTTGAACAATTTTACAAAAAAGGTAGTCTTGTTTTTCTTCGATAAATTATTCCGTTTACGAGTAATAAATATTATAATTTAAAAATTTTGTGACATACTACAAAAATTTTTTCATATATTTTCAGGTATTAACAATATTGTGTGAAACTAACTACTCAGTGGACAAAAGCCCCAACCTGCGTTGAATTACACCCACAATATCTACCCATATATTCCTTATTATTAACTTTTGTAACATTTTTTTTAATGTTTAAGAAAGGTATTTTAAGCTAATATGTATCAAATCTCCTACAATTCCTATCAATGAAGTCATATGCATGCTCTCTGACACCAAACATCTAGGTATGCTAATGAACACCCACAGACAAAACTCTATTTAATAATTATCTATAAAATGTATTCTATTTACTAACCTGATATACCCTATATATTGAGTGGGAACTCGAAATTCAACCACAATAGAAGAGATCTGCTCTATTTCTGCATTTTAATATTGGATTGCTTCATCAGGTGGCCTCCTTTAACTTGAGTTAAATATCTAACTATAAAAATTATTATACCAATAAATTAAAATTATTTGAAATTAAATGTCAAAATGAAACGCCGTCGACAGCGTCAAACTGATTAACTGTCAAGTATCATAACGACCTACTAAAATAAATAAAATGTACCTTTTATGTATAGTTTTTCATATATTTTCAGGTATTAACAATATTGTGTGAAACTAACTACTCAGTGGACAAAAGCCCCAACCTGCGTTGAATTACACCCACAATATCTACCCATATATTCCTTATTATTAGCTTTTGTAACATTTTTTTACTGTTTAAGAAAGGTATTTTAAGCTAATATGTATCAAATCTCCTACAATTCCTATCAATGAAGTCATATGCATGCTCTCTGATACCAAACATCTAGGTATGCTAATGAACACCACAGACAAAACTCTATTTAATAATTAACTAAAAAATGTATTCTAATTACTAAACTGATATACCCTATATATGGAGTGGGAACTCGAAATTCAACCACAATAGAAGAGATATCATACCTAGATGTTTGGTATCAGAGAGCATGCATATGACTTCATTGATAGGAATTGTAGGAGATTTGATACATATTAGCTTAAAATACCTTTCTTAAACAGTAAAAAATACTACAAAAATGTTATATATGATATGCAAGCAGTCAAATTGTCTCTAGTAGGCTTTGAAAAGTTACCTATCTTTCAGTTTATTTGACACATATTACATGTTTTTAAAAAATTTTTAAATATTAATAGGCTATATTAAAATTCAAAAATTTATAAATAATTAAATTACTGATATGCATTTTAAAAATATTTTAATATATTATAACGCTTGAATAATACGTTTAATATGTGTTAAATAAGTCGACAGTATTTTGTCAGAGCCTACTAGAGATATTGTGCCTATTTATAGTTTCCATGTTAAACTTTTGTGGTATGTCACAAAATTTTTAAATTAAGATTACTCGAAAACAGAGCAGTTTATCGGATGGAAATAGGAGTACCTTTCTCCTGTAAAATAGACCAGAATTATTAATTTTTTGATCTGACGATGAAAATTTTGAGATACAAGAAAGTTAGAGCAATATTTACCCACTGGCCCTCCAGTTTGGCACGCCTATGACCAATTATGAGGAGTTACTTTCAGAACATTAAATTCTCAATCTAATTCGGATTCTCAATTTCAAGTTTGATTGCTTTGCTACATTATCCCTTTTGGAAATATTTGGGAAAAATCAAATTTTGAGGTCTCCATTTGAATGGATACATCTCCGTTAAGGGGCTTCTGTGGACTTATGATTATATAACTTTTTTTCTTATATTTGATCGTAGAATCTGAGTTAATTTTTGGCAGGCTAATTTTGGGACACCCTGTATAAATAATTGGTACAAGATCTTATTGTTTTTCTTTATGAATATGATATTCAATGGTCCCAACAGTACGAAACAAGTAGTATAGTGATAATTCGGAGCAATTCTTTCATAGTCATGAACATTACTTGCGTGCTAAAATTCACCAGAGAACGCATTGTTCATAGCTTGATAATGATTTTGTCTATACAATAAATTAATTTAATAAGTGCCAAATACAAAAAAATATAGATACTAGGTATATGTATTTTGCAAGATTAATTTTAGTATATGTGCATATTTATTATCTACTTACGGTAACAATATTTTTTCATCTCGGAGGCAAAAAAGTTATATAGAATTTGTTATGAAACGCCATATATTACGACGTTTTTAAATTTAATATTCTAAAAGCAAGACGTCACCGTCCCACGATAATTTTAAATTATCCTACCACTCAAGGGACTACTATATTATTATTAGATGTTAGTAGTTTAATATTTTTTCCTTTAAAATTTCTATTAACATTACTCTATTTAACATTGGAAAATTTTAATACATATTTTTTTTTGGTTGTTTCTAAATGTGCTAAAGTATGATTAGTAGGAATTGTCTTTTAGGAGGTATACGATAATTAAGAAAAAGCAAAATATATAACAGTAAATATCATTACTACCTAGCTACTTGCTTTATTGTCAACTGACCTATACAGGGTGAACCTTAAATAAGTACAAATATTTTAGCCAGTAGTACAGTTCACTGTGTAGAACACAGTTCATAGTTTTTTTTACAAAATAATCAGGACTAAAAAAGTTAAAACTAAATAGATTTCGTGATTTTTCAATTGAAAACGTGTTGAGGACCGCTGATCCGACTTCGATACTAATACTTTTAAAAGTTATGGTGGATGTATATACCACAGCGTTGCCAGTGTTACATTAATGTCTTGAAATAAGCAACAAAGCCAATAACTAGAATTCCTAGACATGTCCTCTTTGCCATTCCTATACTTCCCCAATAAATTGAAAATATAATCCAGATTCGCTACTCACAATCACAGTTATCCAGAATTTGGTCAATATCCATTTTTACTATACTCCAATTGATTTATCACAATACAAATTATCGTTTTTCTTTACTTTTATTGTGTTTTTGCTACACTTCTGAAAAAAAATAAAGATTAATTAAATAAGCCTTTGCGCCAAACGGATCAGATCAAGGTAAAACAGCAGATAAGTAAAAAATAACAAAAATCACTTCACTATCGCGCACTTCCCTATTTTTGACGTTTGGACAATCTCTCTGTTTTCGTTTTCAAAATAGTAATAAAAATATTAAACGTATGTCAAGTTTGACACTTCAAAATTTTAAACGTCGATTTTCCAAACCTCAAAAATACGGAAGTGCACGATAGTGCTGTGATTTTTGTTATTTTTTACTTATCTGCTTTTTTCAGTGTGAGATTTTTTGGTTAGGCAAACGTAGTTTCAAAAATAAACCTTGACTGATCCGTTTGACGTTAGAGCTTATTTAATTAATCTTTATTTTCAGAAGTTTGGCAAAAACCCAATAAAACTAAAGACACACTAAAATATGCCACAAATAAATAACTTCAGACAATATCTACAAATTATCGTTATCACTATCACTAATTATCAGTACTTAACAAATATGCTTTTAGCATGTTAATCTTTTCACTGTTTGAATAATGCGTCATATTTTACTTAATATCACTGTATTTCACCAAAAACATTAATTAAATACACAAGACACCTAGGAGAAAAAACACTGCCCGTGAAAATAATAAAACCTTTTAAATGCGTTAAAAGATATCCGTCAAGCAGTGCATTGCTTAAAGAGACAATTACCTCAGTTCGTTTTCAGAAGATGCAAAAGTATCTCATATCAACTCTCAATTTATGTGTATTGAAATTATCAAATCCTTTTCCACAAATATTACATGTTTTGTTTCCACTTTATCTTGCCTTTGCCGCAGCTTATTCCTTTGCCCTGGGCCAGTGCACCGGTACCAACATAACTTCTTCGTCGATCTCGCTGGCTATCAATCCTGGATGATGGGACTGGTGCAGGACATTTTGCCTACTGCCCGTGACACCTACCTACTGTTCCCAGCTTCTTTTTTTGCATGTCATTGACACTGCTTCTAAATATTTTACTTTGCCTTCTCTTGATATTGAATGCATACATCAAGCTGGTTATTTTATTTTTACATGTTTTATGTTTACTTTTAAGATCTGTTTCATCCACTATGAAGTACGAAATGGTTAGCACTAACACGTTGTTTGAGATTATGCGACTGAAAATCATAGCTATTTGTTATTCTTCATAAAATAATTTAAAGGGATAATATGTGTATGTTTCTCAGTGTCGATGAATTTAATTTGTGTAATGTGGATAACTGGTTTAATAGTTGTTTTTTTTTTAGCAAGTAGGTAAGCTTTTATGCACGATTATGGATAATTTTTGAACAAAGTAATTTCCTGAATACTTTAATTGGTGGTATCGAACTTGCGGGAATTCATTTTTTAATCGTTTATGGTAAGACCAGTTAAGAAGTTACCTACAGTTTCGGTTAATATTATTGCGTAGTGTACTACTTACCCTATTTTACTAATTGCTAAAAATAAGTATCTTTAAATAAGAATTAACCGCAAAAATTTAATTTACGTTATAAAATTATTTATCTTACAGACGATGTGGCAACCTCGTCTTCAGTAAATCATATAGTTTATTAGGTGACACCGGTGGTCTATCTGGTAGGCGGACCTCAAAATGTAGGTATTTTCTTTTAAAATAATATCACCGTAAATATTTGAAATTTTAAAAAATGACAAACTAGGCGACATCTAACTATAGTTAAAATATTTCTACTTATTTAAGGTTCACCCTGTATATTTCAAATTATATTTATTTGACAGAATGTATTTAATGGCATTAACAATTATTTTATCTCCTTGTAAATACCTTTACAATACAGTATAATATATATCTTAAATAACTGTTTTAGTATTATTTTTTGTAATACAGTATAAAACATCTTTAAATAACTGTTTCTGTATTTGTTACCAAAAGTCCACTTTTCAGTAAGTATTAAATACTTTGTCATTCGACACTTTCATACAAAACTCACTGTTTTAATATCACAAATCTCGAGAAAAATACAAGTTTATATGTTTTATTCATCGCGTACGCCAGAAGACATAATCCATGTCCCTATTATTACTAGGCCATGTGCGAAGAATGCACATTATGCATCTCTAGTCCTCATTCCAAACACCCCCGGGACAGGAAAGCTCCCTTTGACGTCCGCGGGCTGACAGACAGTCACGAAAAACTTCGGCTGGTCTCTCGTCGAAGGTTAAACTGCCTAGGGCGGCTCTCTAAACTCGAAACATCCTCCAGAATTATCCAAATAACT
Organism: Monochamus saltuarius; assembly: GCA_025584915.1. Classification (NCBI taxonomy): domain Eukaryota; kingdom Metazoa; phylum Arthropoda; class Insecta; order Coleoptera; family Cerambycidae; genus Monochamus; species Monochamus saltuarius. Next base: position 13,173,670 of record CM046722.1, read on the forward strand.
TTATTTTCTTTCCTCCTCGTCGACTATCTCGAACAGCGGCACTTCATCATAACTTATTTGTTTTGTTGTTCTTGTATGAAATTCGATAAAACTAATTTTAAAATCTCGTTACCCGGTAATTGCCTTATTTTGGAGGGCCGTATCGGGGATGCTTTGTAACGTTTATTTACTTGTGTTTATTCAATATTTGCTCCGTTTTTTTGTGTAGTTAAATTAACGGAAAAAGTCTAATAATCGACTTAATTTTCGATATTTCTTATGCCAACGCAAACTCGAGATTTAATTTAAAATTTAATTTCATGTTATTACTTCCTCGGTTTTTAAATATTAATTTAAAATTGATTTTCTTAAAACTTGTTACTGGGAACAGCGTCAGATTTGAGTGAACGAAATGTTTATTCAAGAAATTTTGAACACGATATTTTGTACAGTTTTTAGAAATATTTCGGGTAACCTGTGAAATATTTTGTATTGCGTGTTTTCAAAGGAAGCAGCACAAATAGTATCGGTGAATCTGCAGCTAAAAAGAACACGTTTACATAAAACTAACCTTAGTAAAATATTACAGATATAACCCTTCAAAGTTTCCAAAAAAAATATGGAATATCGGTTATAATTTGAAAACCAAAAAAGATATTATAACAGTTAAATTTAACACATTTTTTCTACTAATGCGTGTGCAATTTCTCAATAATTTTTCGAAAATTTCTGTCCCTTGGAAGGGATTGATATCAGCATCCCCTAAGAGTTTATGCTTCAACTTATTTGTCCGACAGAAAATCAGTATTCAAAAATACGTATCATATAACCTGACTTATTTATTTTAAAACTTTCACCTTTCTTACTTTTTTTGCTTTAAAACTATCCATTTATTAACAAAGAAATAAAATTCATTATCATTCGCAGTACTGTGCTGCAGCAAGAATAAAAGCCACAAAAAGGTCTAATGACAGAAACTACCATGACAGCTGTCTACTTAAATATTTCTTAGTTGCAATCGTATGAGTTGTAAGGTGAATGATAGTTTTGAGGCAAAAAAGTATTAAAGTAAATACTCAGTTTTTGTCAAACAAATAACTTCTAGTAAAATATTTGAAATACTGTTGAAAAGTTGCACTTGCATTAGCAGGAAATTTGTGTCAAATTTGACTACTATACCTTTTTTATTTTCAATTTACAAACACTATTCCGTATTTTTTGGAAACTTTGAAGGGCTGTATCTTAGTAAACAATTTTATTTAAACATGTTCTTTTTTGCTGCAAATTTACTGGTACCATTGCGCCACTTCTTTTGAAGACACCCTGTATATTTAGTATTTTTTTTAATTGATGATACTAACAAGAAATTAATTCATTGTTGTCTTTGAATAGGATTCCCTGTTGAAATACTATTTTTGACAAGTAATTTTGAGCAAAATAAATCATTTTTGATAACTTTTATAATCTTTATACATGACTTCACTTTCAATATTTCTACAGGATTAACTGCCATTAACTACAAAAAAAATACCATTATCACGTTCCGAGAGAGGCCTAAAATACAATAAAAAAAATATTTCGAAATTCTAGCTCCATATTTAAAAAATGGGACAAAATCCTCGTTTTCTGCGGATAATCGTCGCCTATGATAAACATCGTCCGAGATGGCTTAGATCTGTCAACTACCATACGGTCGTTTTTACAGCGCTTTCAAATGTATAAACGACAAAAATTAATATTTTTGTTAATATTATCTGCTAGGATACTGTTAATTTGGTTCGCTGCAGTATTTTGCATTATTTTTTCGTTCTTTCGTTTCAAACCATTACATTTTCACTCAATACAACCACTACTAATAAAATACTTCGCCTACAGTTAAATAAAATGCCCATTCTAAGAAAATCGAAGAATAAAAATACTAATAGATAATAGAAAATTTTGATTGTAGGCTCATCCGATAACATAGAAAAACAAACCGGCAAACAATACAATACAATGGATCAAGAGTTTTTTAAAGGATAGACACTTTAGAGTATGCCAACGATATACAATATCATGGTTAACAAAGTATATTATTATGCAGACTACCCCAAACTATATTCCAACCCAGTGTGTGACCAGTTGTCCTTACAACAAGACCTAACATCCATTGCTAACTGATAGTGATACTGAACTGATGTTGACAAGAATGGTGTACTTCATATCGGTCGAAACAACCCCAATCTTACGTATTCTTTACGAGGTCAAGTGATAACTCACATTGACTTGAGCGTCATCGTAAAGACAATTTGTCATGGTCAAACCACGTAAATTTTTTTGTGTAAACGTGACAACATTAAATTTGACTTACTACGTTTAATATGAAAGTTAAATTGTCTTGACTTATTGTCTTGGCTCGTTGTCCTGGCTCGACCACGGGCTCCGTGTGCAATCAGCATAATAGTCAATCTAAACAATGAACTAACCAACCATGACGCACCGATTAGTATAAAAGCTTGGCTTAGACACCTTGGTAACCATTCAGCCGCAGCTCAAGATACGAGAAGCACTGAGGATGTCATCTTTTAAGTATAGCGAAACATCTGCATCGATGACGACAAAACAGACCAGAAAATGCACATTATTCAATTGACACCGGCCGTGGAAACCTATAAACTACAGTATTTTAATATATTTTTTCTACGTTCATGCAAAAAACAAAACTTTATTGAACTATATTTAGTGGAAAAAGTGGTTCTTTATTAAATGTTTATTGCATTCATCTGTCATTCTACTACAACGTTTCGTCATAGTGACAAACATAAACGTTCAAATCGACGTCATATTTTCCTCGACTTAGTGTCATTTAAATATCATTTTTGGTTTTTGCATGAACATAGAAAAAGTATTGTATGCAACTCGTACAAAAATGTTTATTGCACGTGACGTGAAATTGTCCAACGAGGCCGTGAGGCCAAGTAAGACAACACTTTTTGTACTTGTTGCATAAATAACTATTGTATGTATTACTATACTTTTATTTTAATTTCGTTTATATAACCAATCCATTTATTACATGAATCTAATTTTAACAAATATCTTATATTCTAGATATAAATATATACACTATTAGTTTACACCATTATAGCTAGTGATGAGATAGATTTGTAACGTATTTTATTCATCATATTCACATCAGTCAAATAAAATATTCAGTTTAAAGAAGTAGGTTATTCTTTTTCAAAAAACAGCACCGTAAAGTGAAATAAACTTGTTTTTGTCAAACAGAGATAGACAATGTAAATGTAAATGCCATTCATCTTTATTACATTTTCTGCTTAGACTACTTTGGAGAATCCCAAAGGAAAACTTTACCGAGTTGGATAAAACTTTTCGGTTTAAATGTTAACTAGTTGAGAGTTTTTCAGTTGCTTTCCTCAGAACAAATGTCAGTCTGTCGGTGTGTAGGTATAGCACTCATCTAATGTATTTCATTTACTGCAGCTTCATGTCTTAAACATTTAACAAATCTTCTTTGTGATATTTTGAACAATCAATGTAACACAAATAAATACTAAAATGGCTTGTTCTTTCTTGCGATATCATTAGAGCCGTGTATTTAATTTGATTTTATGAGCTGGAGCTATATTTAAATTGTTAAAATCGAATAATTAGCTTTGGCCAATGAAGTAAATAAAGTATATTTTAAGTCTATAAAAAAATGTTACCTTTGAGTAGAAGGTTTCCTACCACTTTTATTTGTTAGTAACTTCCAAAACAGATGTGGAAAAGAGGTTGAAATAGTAGTATTTGAGTTCAGGATGTAAATAAACTATAATCTAAAAGTTCTCCCACAATATTTCAGGATGAGATGACAACATTTTCAGAGGGACTGCACAAGTAAACTAATCTATATATTATGTGTGTTCAAAACTTGCTTGAAATTGTCTACAATTGCTAAATGAACTGCCAAATGCCAATGGACCGAAACTGGAGTTAGTGTGACAGGATTCTTTTGAGAACTGGTCCTCAGATAATGAAGGAAGGATAAAAATGGTATATCCGTCGATATAAATTAGAACGTATTTTCGAAAAAAAAAATAGTGGATTGAATATATGAGATATTTATTTATATTACTGAAACCAGAAAATCTAAAAATAATTTTCATGAATGTAAAGAGTCATTCATGTTTAGAAAAAAATGTTTTTTTCCGAACATGAATTTCCAAAGAAGTTAGATAAAAGAAAACGTCTTTCACTTGTTTCCAGTAACTTATCTCATAAACTGAGATTCAAACTCGCCGTTTTTTATTTCTGAAAAAGTTGGAGGTCCCAATTATCCGATGATCAGGGCCTGCTAAGTTTCCGCCCGTAATTGACGTATCGGGAAAGTAATTAGGCAACTTGGGAAGTTTTGGAAATTGATATTTTAACCCATAAACAAAACTGACATTTTTAGGCTATTCTTATTTAAAACCATTAACCGCTTACAGAACATTAGCTCTAGAGAACGGAAACTTGCACAGACCTAGACGTGCTCTAATTTCTCCCTGAGAAATAAACATTTCCTACATCAATTTTGTGCATCGCATCTCCCTTAATTTAAATTTGAACTAAACTTTACCTCAAGAAAAATGTTATCCAGCTCATTATTGATACATATTTTATATTTTATGTTGCTTTCTCTTATTCGACATGATCGAGTCGAACTGTTTAAAATTCAGCATTATTCAGAAGTGTAGTGAAGTTAGTTAGTAAAAAATCCATTGACAGTTTGTTTAATCAAGAGCACTAAATGTTAACACTTAAGAACTATTTGTGAACTAAAATATTATCCTTCAAGAAAAACTAACTAATACTAGAATATATTAGATCTTACGACAATCCAGTTATAGGTCAAAGAGTTAAGGGCGCCGTATTCTTGAAATAGTGTTTTCTACAAATATAAATAATTTTAGACATTTGACTGAATAATATAGAGTTTAGCAAATAACAAGAATGTTATTTCATGCCACCTGCAAATATTCAAAGGTACCGAAGTAAAATCAACATATAACATCAGAAAGCGATCTATCCAATTAATTTTTAGGTACTGAAATCTTTCAAAATACGTATTTTTTTAAATTCAACTATAGATGTAAACATTGTTATAACATAAACTTACATAGTTCTGCATATAAGATTGTTCACTTTTGTTTATAAGTATGTGAAAATAATTGTTAAAATGTGGGTTAGAATAGCGAAATTATGTGTGTCATATAAATGCATTTTAAAAGTTATTACATTATTTGAGGAAAGTTTAAATAGTAAAAGTGGATAAACAAAACATCAATAATTTTATTTTTGATATTACTTTTGCTCTACATGTTTTATTTTTCGAGATTTCTGTACCTGAAAAACGCCACAAATTTGATCATTTTACGGCGAGGGATACGGGCACCTTAAACATAGCTGTCGTTGAATTATTTCTCGTAATTAGGTATTGTGAAAGTTTAAATATGAGCTCAAGCGATGATTTGCCATCAGATATTGAGAATCAAGCTTCCAGTGTTGCTTGTCATCTCCTACACAGAAGAAGAAACACGAACAAGCATTGGGTCGCTATTAAAAATGTTGCAGGGAAAAAATATATTTAACATAAGTAACGAGAAAGGATTATTAGTATGTTTCAACGGACTAAGCAAAACAGTAGTCTTCATCCCTTTGGTACTATTACTCAATGATAAGAACAGAAATTTAATTCAAGAAGAATATTGATATACAATGAAACCTAAAAAATCTAAGGTATTGTAATTATTCATTAGCATAGCTAGATGTTTGGTGTCTGAGAGCATACATATGACTTCATTGATAGGAATTGTAGGAGATTTGATTTATATTAGCTTTTAAAATACCTTTCTAATACAGTCAAAAAATTAATTTATTAATCATTACAACACACCAACTTTGGAATGCTAATTAAAAACAATAATCTTGGTGGAAAAAAGTGTCGAGTGACTTGTTTTTGAAGTATTTAAGTTAGTTTTTAATATTTTTTTTTACAAAAAAAGTAAATATGGTGAATTATTCCTTGTTTATATGTTTTTCGAATATATTGTAATATATTATTTTAAAATAAAGTATGTAAAGGATACAATCGAGTCTCTTAGTTCTTGTGAGTCAATATTAGTTTATATATTACCAAAAAAAAAATCATTTCCAAAATTGTTTGCACCATCTCTCTTAGATTTACCCTATTTTATTGAAATAATACGCTTTGCATTGTCACTGTTATGTAATAATTAGAAGAAATTATCATCTGACTGGTTCTTTTAAATAGCTGTAACTAATATTGTCCCCTAATTTAACAACACGCTTTATTTTCCACATTTTATTTCTCCCAAAATTTTTTATGAAAAATGACAAATGAATTTGTCAAAATCAATTACGTCTCGGCAGGGCAAAACGCAGAGCTCCTTAATACATTTTTTGGAGATTTATTAGCTTTTAATATAATAAAGATTAAAAGTTCTTAATTACCGCCTCCATGCCATTCCTCTCTAACTCGATAAGAACGACAAAGAAATATCCTCGCTTGTTAAGAGCCGTTTAAGGACCAATGTCTCCACCATTTGTTATTTTAACGTTATTACTGGCCCCATTAAACGTACGTACACATTAAGTTTAATGCGCCTCTTTATTAAATGTGTCATTTTTTACTTTAATGATAGGAATATTTACGGGCCACCGGCATTTTTCTTTCATTTAACCCAGATTGCCCCTTAAGTAAGGAAATTAGTCCCTACCGATCCGAAACATGAGGAAAGGAATATTTTTGTAATACTCATCCATTTCCTAAATACATACATCAATTTTAAAAGGTTTCTTATAATACTTTTTTAAGAAAGTAGATACTACACACCATCCCCTGGACCACCTGTACATAAAATGATTCGATTAAAGCTAGTGATTTTTCCTACTTTAGCAAAAAAGTACATGTACTTATGAACAAAAAGATCATAAACCTTTACTTTATTACCAATGTTTTTACAAATCTGATCAGTTTCGCAGTGTATTCAGCCAAGTGTTTCTTTGAATTTTTGTACATTATAATGTCACGACGTGAAACTGCGTTTACCCGACCAAAAATGACTGCTTTACATGATGCAGGACATTCTAATCATTAGATATCGACCATGTTGGGCATTCTGTGTTGTACGAATAGTACATAGATATGAAGAATTTGATACAGTGGAAAACAGATCACATAGTGTACGTCCTCGAGTATCTAATGAAAGGGAGGATTGGTATTTGGTGTAATATGCTCGTAGATACTGCACATCTTCAGCATCAGCTCTCAGGGTCCACTTTCAAGACACGTTTCGCCGTGTTATATCGACGTCTACTATTCGAAGACGACTCCACAACGTAAATATACGTGCTAGAAGATCATTACGGGTACCCACTCTACTTCCAAGGCATCGTGCTGTTCGTCTCCCGTGGGCGCGAGAGCATAGGGGTTGGCTTTTACGCCAGTGGCGGTGGTGGGTCTTATTTAGATACGAAACCAGAATTGGGCTGGTTACTGATGACAATCGACAAAGAGTCTGGAGAGAACCAGGTCGTCAACAGCGACTTTATTTTCCCCGTAAAGTTGCTCCGTATGAAGGGGGTACCGCAATGTTTTGAGGTGGAATAATGTTCAACCGCCGCACCTCATTAATTCGCATACCGCAGAATATGGCTAGTCAAATTTACATCGAACAAGTTATTATGCCCTTACATATTGGATAACATGAAAATTTTGTGTTTATGGACGACAACGTTCGACCACATAGCGTAAGAAGGGTTCAAGAGACACTCAAAGCAGGACATATCAAAAGTTTAAAATGGCCAGGCAACTCTCCTGGCATGAATCCTAAAGAAAACATGTGGGATTTCGTGTCATGTGCCATCCATAATCATATTCCTCCACCTCAGACTGCAGATGAGTTGGTCGTGGCAGCAGAAGTTATTACGTCCATTATCTACCCCTTACATATTGAATAAGGTGAAAACTTTGTGTTTATGGACGACAACGTTTGACCGCATCGCACAGGAAGGGTTCAAGAGACACTTGAAGCAGGACATATCAAAAGTTTAGATTGGCCAGCCAACTCTCCTGGTATGAATTCTAAAGAAAACGTGGGATTTCGTTGCTAGGGCCAATTATATTCATATTCCTCCACCGCAGACTGCAGATGAATTAGTCGTGGCAGCAGAAGAGGAATGGAACTATATTCCACAAGAGATCGTTAACCGCTTGAATATCTCAATGCACAGACGTGTCAATATGCTATTGGACCGTGGTGGAGGTCATACCGACTATTAGTCAAGTAGAGAACTTGCTTTGTTACTTCTTTTTGATTAAATAAATTTTGTCAAAAATGTCACACATTTGCTGGTTTTTAATTTTCTAAGTACTTAGTTTATCGAAGATTTTCTTTTTAAAAAAAAAGATTCAGAAAACAATATACTTTTATAAATGTATTTGGTTTTTTTGACAAAAAGATTTCATTAACAAGAATTAGGGGAAATGAGTTATGACGTTGTGTGTAATTAGATTTGATTATTGAAATGTAATTTCCTACGATATAAAGCATCGCCGGTTGCATATACTACTGTGATGTCACATAGTTCGAATTACAAAAACCAATAATCGGACTCTAAAGATTATTTCAATAATCATATTAAAGGTTAATTTTAATTCGAGTTCGCCCATCACTAATTTAAACACGTAGTCCTCAATATACTTATTTGGATCTTGATTGAATTGTATATCCTAAAATAATCTTTTTTGTACGCAATTCATTTTCTGGGTTTTTGCCTTTGGAAATAAACACCTTTAATATTATGAATAAATAACTGTTTTGTTAATTTTGACCTATACTCCTAATTATAACGCTGTGTACAAGCAGGTAATCATAACTTCTGAGTCCTATCAGAAACTCGAATAAGGGCAAACGGCCGATACAGTTTCCATTCAGATTAATGTTCTCAAAGAATCACAGAGGAGACACTTTATAAAGCGATCTCCAAAGAGCGAGGCAAGTTCCTAGACGGAGCACCGCCAGGGATAATACCAATAAGCCCCTGCGACCTTGTACTGTGGCTTGTGGCGTCCTCTGAAACTAAATATCGGCCTTTAGTTGCTTCAATTTCGGTTTTGTACGGTTTTTGCAGACGCATTGTCCGTTTCCTTGGTACCGACTAAAAGCAGCTTTCTTTTGTCCAGATAGAAATGACAAATTGCTGACTTTTCTCATATCTGCGACTAAAACAACTCGCAAGCATCTGGACTTCCGAATTTGGAGAGACAGAATAAAATGTAATAATTTTATTAATGGTTTCTATGGAGCCCGTCTTTCACTCACTTGTGGGCGTATACAGGGCGCTTTCAAAATGACACTACAACTAATGGTTATAGAAATAAATGAATATTTCTAAACACAGGTACGGTTTAAATATAGTATAACAGATAAGGCTTCTTTTGGTTTCGATAGCGAACAGTTCTAGAGCTGTTCATAATAACTGACCATTTAATTAATAAGAATTGCCAAGCGACAATAAGTTGAGAATGGAACTTTATGATAATTTAGAACCGATCTAGAACCATTCAAATGTAGCCTCGAACAAGCCAAGCCTTTGGACACCTCTCCATCTCCCACCACTCGTTCTTCCTCTGCCAACCCACCTTCTCCATCAACTGAACATCGACGGCTGATCTTTGGCTATTGATTGGGTTTGTTTGATACTCAGTGTTATGTGAATCGATTGTACTGGGCGTGTCCAATAAATTGTGAGTGAGTAAGTGAATCCTACTATTTTATTAATTTTTTTGTAGCAAACTGTAAGGATTTTACGCAACATTTTTTACGATATTGACGCATCTATTCTCAAATTTTTTTGGATAAGTTGTGAATAACCCTGTATGATATCCAGTTGCCGTTTGTATCAAAATAAAATTGTGAATAAACATTTTTTTAACTAGTAAGATTAAATTTAAATTACTCATAACCTCAAACTATTTGATGAGTTGGATGTTTTAAAAAATTAAATAAAATACTTATTTTTAAAGACGAGCTGTACAGTATTATAAATTATATAAAAAAATAAGTCCTGAAGCAGTAAAATATTACATGGTTTGCTTTTTACTGTTTTATCCTATTTGTGCAGCACACGGTCCATTTTGTAAGAAGTAACTAAAGGCGTGGTATAAAATCCTCCTTTTGTTGAGTAGCCACACGTTGAAAATGACAAATTACCGTTTTTATACTTCAGCACAAGCGGTGGTGTCTAGGTAGTGAAGGATTAGTTAAGATGGAATAGAAAGGAAAAAGTGGAAAAACGGTTTTAATTTAAACAGAGAACTATTTCCCAAATACAGAATGGAAAAGAATAGACACAACATAAAATTAAATCAGGATTTGACTTTTTAAATGTGCTAACACCTTCTACTGTCTTTTCATTACCTACTTAATGGCCAATTAAATGACGGTGATGACCTTCCGCTTGGTTTTTAATTTAAAATTAACCGGTATGTGTACTGTGTGTTTCACTGTGACAGCATATAATAAACGATGGATTAAATTTATTATCCAGTTGGTTTTGCTGCACAATATTTATTGAAACTGGTCTCAAACTTACATTTATGCATCTAAAAAAAGTATGTCAATAAAATTTTTATTGTTGCCGAATTTCTAAACAAAAGAACTCGTTACCTGCAAAAATTAAAGCACGAAGAACAAAAAAAAATATGTTCTGTTTGCTGTTAACATTTAAATTTTACTCAAAGAAAATAAAGATTTTTAGGTCAGTGGTCGCGCGGTTTAAGGCTTAAGGTAATTCTGGCTTGAGTCAATGTAAGAGATTGATACCGTTTGACATTTGACTACCCCCCTAATTAATGAGGTTTTCCACTGAATGGTGGTTAGGGCCTACCAATGTAAGACAAGATAAGAGGCAATCCTAACATCACGTATATCTTGTACTAAGTTTATATTATAAGAATATTGACATTTACAGTTAAATTTCTGCTTCTATTTGTTATTGTGTCTTGGATATTCTCGAAAACAGTCTATGAGTTGCAATCGTTACACAGGGTGTAATAAAAAAAAATATATGTACAGTGGACACTTATAAATACAATTTTGTAAGAAAATCATAAAGAGTAGCTGATATATGTTCCTCAGCTGCTTCTATACGTCGTGGACATCCTGGACTTCCATTTCTTCCATGATTTGGTTGCAACTTTCCTGTTTTAATTTCCCGAGTTGAGAAACTAATGTACCTAAACACTATCACAAAAACGTTAATGCTAAAATCAGAATTCAGTATTCGAAATCGCCCTGGCTACGTATAATAATTTATTTCTCGGAAATTGTAAGGATTTTACAAAATATTTTTTGTACTATGGACTCCATTTTTCATGACTCGTCCTCTTTAGCTCAGCTATTAAATTTTCAAAAATATTTACTTCTACAGAAAACACATTTTCAAGAATATGGCGTTGATACTACACTCTCTTGTATGTGATATATTTTTGACGATTGAGATACAGTTTAGAAATGGGTTCCTTCCAATTTTTTAGTTAATAGACTTACAACGGCAAAACAATTAGTTTTCTAAAGTGGCTTTTAATCTTGAAATTCTTGTGGCGTAACACTTTAGGCACACCCTTAAATTTAATTTAAATTCTTTACTTTACATTGTTTGAAAAGTTTTTTAAGGGTTTCCCAGTTTACAGTCGATGACCCTATTTACACACTTCTTGTATAAGCATACAAATAAAAATTATTTGTAAAATTTTAGTATCTAATATTTTCCGAAACTGATTTCATGATTAAAGTTTCATTCGTAAAGTAAATAACTAAATATTAGCACACATTATGTTATAAAGTTGATACTGTGCTAGTTGAATAGATATCGGAAAACTGTAATCGCATTGCTTCTACGTAATAATAATAATAATATCTCTACCCCTCATTCTAATCACAGGGATTAGCCCAAGTCGGAGACTTGTGCGGGAGAGGGGGCGGCATATTATTAAGCAGGCCGCATTTGCGCCCAGGAACGACTTACGTTGGTAGGCCCTAACCACTATTTAGTGCAGGAATGAGGGAAACCTGGAAAACCGCATTAATTAGGGGGGTAGTCAAATATCAACTGGTATCAATCTCTCACATTGACCCAAGCCAACATTCTTCCACCCTACCATACCCGTAGAGAGGGTGACAATAGAGGTGCCAATCCTCTCCACGAATATAGCTTATATACGGTCTACCGGCAGCTGGACGCGAACCAACACCGATCTAGTCACCTCGACTCAAGTACTGACGCCTTAAACCGCGCGACCACTGACCGACCCGAATGTACCCGAATAATAAGAATAAACAAACAAGCAAGTAAATAAAGTCAATAAACGTATATACGATAGACAATGAATTAGCAATGTTTGCCATCTAAATAATACTGGCTATTTGTAGTAGGGGGCTTCTCAAATCCTTATTCGATAAACTCAAATACTACACATCCACAGTGTCAAACTGATGAATTGCCATCGACACTGAGTTAGTACGCAAGAGGAAATGCGTCGGTAGGAGGGAAGCTTTAGGTCCGAAGTGGAGAATGGACCAACTAGAATATTATTGGGCGATGGTAGTGGTAGATTCAGGAGCTTCCTAAACACGTATGTATTCCCATCTACTCTGTCAAATCCTGACGACATACAGTGTGTCCCGTTTTTCTGGTCACCTCTGGAAATGTGAGAAGACTGTGGAACGCAAGCTAATTTTTTTACAATTAGAATCCTGAAGGTAAGTTATGTTCTGTTAAACATTTTATTGACGTGACAAAAGCCTGGCCCACTACGACTTTTTAAAAGGGTTGTTTTTCAGAAAGTGGTGTTAGGCGTCTTTTTATATATAAAAAAGATAATATAATATCAAAATATCCAAATTTGATCGACAGGATCGATAGTGAAAACTAAAATTTAATTTAAATTATTGTTTTGAAATTTGTTGTAACATACCTTAACATTATAGTGTATTTCTTAAGCTATTTCTTATTGCAGACCAGAGACAACCTTTGAACTTCAAATCTGTTGTTCCAAACTTTTTGGAAAATAGAAATAATGTAATTGTATAATTTACTTTCGCATTTCATGAACATATAAGGCTGTAATTTTCTCTTTTTTATCTATCATGTATTGTACAGTTAAACGCATTCTGAAGCTTGCATAATCAAAAATACGCTTACAACTTTGAAGCATGGCGATATGACCGTCAAACATTTATGCAGCAGCAATAGGGTTGTGTATATACTAGGTAGGTATATTATGTACCTATTTACAGTCAAGTCAGATATGTGTTGTAGTAGATATTTGATTGAACTGCATGTTTACTATTTAACATATTCATCGTCATGATTATATATTTACTAATTTCTATATACGTAAACGTGCCTGTGTATATGTGCATACATACAAGTATATGTGATAACACAGATAGAAATGAAAACAACGATGCCTCTGGCCTATAGAATTACGCATCTTTTTTTATTCATGCTAGGTGTACAATAGGTGTATAATATTTAACATGTACAAAATTCAACGTATTGCTTTTATTAAAGTAATTAAAAGAGGAAATAGTGGCAAGCACAATAAAATATAAAAAGGTAAAAATATTAAAGGAAAAAGCTACTAGATTTTCATCGTAGGATGACTAGTTCTATAACAATACCAGAAAATATGTTTTTTTTTAATTGCAAATAAGTGACTTTATAGTAGTAGTAGTGCTTTTATTTCCAATTAAATATTACAAGTACATTGTGGCAAAAAGATACATAAAAGAAATTATGTTAAACGTAATTATGAATCATCACCTAAACACAGGGTTTGTTTGTGATGAATCATCAAAAGTACTATTGTAACATAATGCAACAATAAAATAGCACACAAATCAATTATAAAATAACAAATTTTAGAAATAATTATAAAAATAAAATAAAATAAAAGTGTTTCCGAGGACCAAGAAACATACGTAGTGAATAAACAAAATTATAAACAATATTACTTATTAAAGATATGATTGAATTTATAGAAACTATTAGTAACAAATGACTTTATCATTTTTTGAATATGTGGTATTTATTAACAGTTTTAATTTCAGGCGGAAGCACGTTGAACATCTTTGGACCAAGAAAAAATACAAATCTTTGAAAATATGTTTTTTTATATAAAGGTATTGCAATGTTTCGCCATGATGTAGATCTGGTATAATATTTACTCGAAATTATATCTGGGTTTACCTTATTAGATTTATACATCCATAAAATACACTGATATGTAAATATTTGTTGTACATTAATGATGCCGTTTTCTTGGTATAATACATAAGTAGAGTACAATCGAGGTTTTCTTAACATAATTTTTAATATAGAATTTTGAACAATTTGCAAGCAACGAATATTACACTTATAGGTTCCACCCCAGACAGTGATGCAATAACTTATAACTGAAACTACTAACGAGTCATAGAGTATAAATAAGAGTTTTCTATTTAAAATATCTCTCAGCAGATAAAATTTATGAGAAATCTTTCTAAGTTTTTTTGAAATATAATTAATGTGCTCATCCCATTTCAGGAATTGGTCAACTATTATTCCGAGGTATTTAATTGAACTACTTCTACTAATATAAGAACAATTACAGGTATGAAAATTATTACAATTCCAATCATGGATTTTTAATTCGTTTTTTACAGGCTTGTCTACGGATGTTATAGAAAAAGTTAAAAATTTTGTTTTAATAGTATTTAAACTTAAAAGGCTGCATTGCAACCAATTTGAAATTACCTGCATACCAATTTCTGCATTTTGAAAAGCTTCCTCCCAAGTCACCAACAAAATTTAAAACCGTGTCATCAGCATAACATATTATTTTTCCATTAATATCTAAGTGACCTATAGGAATCATATATATCAAAATAATATAGGACCCAGTACTGTTCCTTGTGGAGTGCCACAAGGAACAGTACTGGGTCCATGGAGCAGGTTAAAGGATCACTTAAACAATTATTTATTTTAACTCTTTGAACCCGGTGAGAAAGGTAATGTTTAAAAATCTGTAGAGCAAGACCACGTACACCTATACCCTGCAATCTCTGAAACAAAATAGCATGATTCACAGTATCAAATGCCTTTGATAGATCAAGAAAGATAGAGAGACATTTTTTATTTTCATTTTGACATTTGATTATATTAGAAATAAGTTCATTTATAGCATCTTCAGTACCTATATTTTTTTGAAAGCCAAACTGATTTTTATTTAGCAATTTATTTTTGATAAGAAATTGAGTCAATCTTGTTTTGATACATTTTTCATAAATATAGTTATTGATTCTTTAAAAGCAGTGGGTACGTATCCTGAACTAAACGATAAATTAATTATATAATTTAACGGTTTTAATAAAGACTTATGACACAATTTTATCATTTTTACTGTTATACCATCTGGGCCAGGTGAAGAATAGTTTTTTAGATCATTTATACTAGATATTAATTCGTTTTCTGTGACGGGATATAAAAAGAGTGAGTCTTTACATTCTACATTTAATTTATTATAAGAAACAGTCCGGCCTAATTTTTGTTTTACAGTATTAGCCATTTTTTCAACTACGTTTATAAAAAATGTGTTAAAATAGTCTGCTTTAGTTTTATCACAAGTTATTATATTACCGTGCTCGTTTTTTATATTGAAATTTTCTTTATTATTCTTCTCTGTATTTGAAGCTTCGTTCATAATTTTCCAAATCTGTTTATAGTTTTTATTAGCATCCTTTAATTTATTTTTATAGTACTCAGTTTTGGTAAATTTAATTAGATTATTTAAACGATTACGGTATATTCTATATTCAGCAGACTTTTCTTCCGTAAAATTTTTATTAACTTTTTTAAAGAATCACGATAATATATCGACCTGATAATACCCTCAGTAATCCATGGTTTTATTTTACGATGCTTGTTATTTTTAAATACTTTACATTTAGTGTTTTTTTTTATAAAATCCTGCAACCTATCAAAGAAAACTACATACGCATTATCAACATTTTGTTCACTTAAAATATCAGCCCACGTTTCGTTCCGCAAATCCTATTCAAGTTGTCATAATCTATTAAATTTGTATCAATACGAATATAATCAGTCTTTTCAATTTTTCGTTGGAGATCCATAGACAATAGAATACTAAAATGATCAGTTAAGTCACTTTCAATTACAAAAGGCAAAATTTTTATATTTTTATTCAAAGTCGGTTTATCCAAGCGAATAAATATATGATCTATCAAGCTTTTAGAAAAATATGTTACTCTTGTTGGCTTGTTTATATAGGATAAAAATCCATGTTGTTCAAGTGTACATAAATAATTGTCAACTTTATTACTATTTTTTTCCATTATATTTATATTCAAGTGCCCCAGAAAGATTTCAATATTCTGCTTCGTAACATAGAGAAAATAATTGTTTAGCTCTTGCACATATAATTCAATATCTGTTTGGGGTGGTCTATATGACGCAGTAATACCAAAAGTTAAGTTACATTTTGAAAAAATTAATCTTATCAGATTTATATCTGTAAATTTTTCTATACTTACATTAACATTTAAATCATTTTTACAATACACCAGAACACCGTCATTTTGATTATAATAAGATTCATTGTAATATCCAGTAAAGAATGGGATACGAAAATGTTCAACCTCCTGCAACAACCAAGTTTCTGATAGAACTATTATATCTAAATTTTCTAATTGTATCTGCTCAAGATAAACTAATAGCTGCTCAAAGTTTTTATTTAAACTCCTAATATTAAAATGGATAACATTCAGAGTCTCCTTAACATTAGAGGCAATTTTACCTAAGAATAAATCATTAATATTATCAACTACTTCAGTTTCACAGTCCTCAGAAACACCGATATCACTAGGAATATTTATTTTACTTTGTTTAACTTAAAAACTAAATTTCACTTCTTTATTTTTCCTTTCCCTTCGCCTTCCTACGTGTTAGTTGCTCCCTGCTAATTTTGTTAAATCTTCATAATCGTTGATCCTTACGACATCGCCTTTAATTTTGGAAAAAATTGTACCATTACTGCTCCATGAGTTTTTAACTCCTGATACTTCTCTAGCGGCCTTTAGAAGTTGTCTTTTATATTTAGTTAGGTCTTCTGAGACGAAAATATTTTTACCTTTGAAGTTCTTGCAGTTTCTCATCACATAAGCTTTCTGATTATTAGAATTAAATTTTACAATAATGGGTCTTGAGTACGGTTGTTCTTTTTGCGGGCCCGTTCGAAAAGCTGCATTTATTTCAATTTTAAAGTTCATGGTAACATGTTTATTTAAAATTTCCAAGACCTTATCAGTTACATTTTCATTTTTTTCCTCAGCAATTCCATATATACAAACATTATTTCGTTTTTCATTTTGCTGCATGAGGTCAATCTTTTTTTCCAGCTCAGTTATCTTATCAGCATGTTTGTTTGTAGTATTTGCGAGTTCCTTTGTTTTTTCCTCCACTTTGTCGTTCATTTTTTTTAATATAACCTTTAAAAAGTCTTCATCAGCAAACAGTTCATGAATTGTTTCTTTAATTAATAATTTAATGTCTACTTTTTCCTGCTTATTTCTAGATCCCATTATGATCTCCTTTATCAAAAGTGACACCAACACAAACTATAACTGTTTTATACTGTTTTAACTGCTAATACTTTTCTATCTCCGATACTAAATATCAATTTTTAAACGGAGCAACTAAAACACACGTTTACTCTCTGTGCGCCATACGCATATGAATAGTAATTAATAAAGGATTTTCTTGCCATTACTATATGGACTTACATTGGTCAAATTATCAAGCTTGTCTTTAAATCCAACTTGGACAGAATGAACAGTCACAAATTTCGAGGTTGATACAGATTAGCAAACTTTTGTATATATAATACCAAGCATAATATCTTAAACTAATACTTTGTCTAGGTACCTATATGAAGCTAGTGTATTTAGCCATGCTCTCTAAGAGTTTATCTTAAAAACAGGGTAAAACCTAATAATTTATTTTTTATAAAAACAGTTGATACTTTTTTAATGAACAGTTGACGAACGTGTATTGAGTAACTCAAAATTCTACTGATAAACCGTCAAAACTATTCACAGTTACTGACTTTTTCATATTTCTTTTCCATCTAGTCTTTTGGCATTCTGGATGCTGCTATTGTGGGAAGGGTAGCTTAATGAGCTTCAGCACTTAGGTCCCGTTGTGCCCCTTGTACTTCTTCCCGTTAGAAGAGGAAGTACAAGGGCCCCCAGAGCTGTTAGCAAATCTATTAAAGAGAAAAAGGTGATGCATTGCTCAGGGGGATCTCTCTAATATAGGGCTTCAAAGGTCAGCGGTCTCCCAACACAGAATCTCTTTTTGATGAGACAGCAGTACACTCACAGAGTGCATGGAATAGTGCCTCGTCTTTCTGTTTGCAACCCCTACAAAGAGCTGTTCCACATTTTCTCATATAAGATGTTTCCTTGTTCAACAGTGTTTTGTCCTAGACACAGCCAGGTACTTTTGGCTGTCTCCTAAGATTATTGAGAATGGCCCTTTAATGCTGTAGTCACTGAGCGTCACTGAGCTTTCAATGATAATTCAAGATAAATGTTTGGTGTGGAACTATAGGGAACCACCTTATCGGGCCACATGAACTTCTTCCGAAGTTGAACAGTGACTTGTATTTCGATTTCTATCACCATTTAGTTTCAATTACCTGGATGATTTACCATTAAATTTACGGTATAATCATGCAAGATCATGCATGCATGCATCATGTATCATTCATGCAAGATGGGGCTCTCCCTCATTTTTATCTCCAAGTACTATCTTAACCAAATTTTTCCGGATCGTTGGGAGTCGAACGTCAAGGCCTGATTTCAACTCCATAGACTTTTATTTCTGGGATTACATGAAGTCAGTTGTTTATGGAGAAACTATAAACACCCGGAAGAAACTTTGAGAACAGGTTTTAAAAGCTGTAGAGTCATTTTGCGATACTGATTTTTACTTTAAAATAAGACAATCTTTTAATAAACAAGTTCATAAATGTATTGAAGTTAGAGGTTTCCATATTGAGCAATTATTGTCAAAAAGGTATATTTTTTTACTAACGTTTAATATTTTACTGTCCATTGAAATTCTTAATACTAAACACCCTTATTTTTGACATTTCTATATTATTTTAATTAAAAACTAGCACTGGGAGTTTTAAAACCAGTACTTTCATAAAATATAATAATAATATCTCTATCCCTCATTCTAATCACAAGAATTAGCCCAGAAGACGCAGAAGGCAGGCCTTCTGGATTCAAGTAATGACGTCTTAAACCGTTCGACCGACCAAATATGATACCAAAGATGAGATATTTTAAAATATAAAGAAGTTATTTCATTTGTAACTCATTCAATTTACTGCAGTTAGAGCCCTCTATGTGCTACAACCAAAATGTGAACCGATTTCGATTCCTCGACTCAAAGAACCCCAAACCCCAAAATTATGTGTGGATATTTGCATTTATTTAGAAATAAATGAAACAAACTAAAATAATATTTTACATTTAACACCCTGTATCTCTCAACTTCTTAAACTAAATTAAGTTCAGCTAAATCGCTATATTTTTGCTTCGGGAATCTACGCATGCATTTTGGTCCATTACATCGGAACCACCCTGTATCTAGCGGCGTGATGAAAAAAGTTGCTGATAAAGTGGAGGGCCTTGATCGATTACAGTTGTTGTTGCGTTATATCGATTAGGAACGGGCCGGAGAATGATTACGCTCACATCAGGGATGGCTTTTCTCATCCACTAACTTGTTAATCACTAGATAAATACCACCATCGTTTACTAACCGTCGTTGTTGGGGAGAGCCACGGAAAGGCCATTTATATTCATCCCATAACAATACTGGAATGGTATAATTGCCAAGTTCTTAGGTGGGTCATAGCACATTTGTCTGTCACGTACGCCACTGCTTAATACACATCTGCTGGTTGCGCGACAAAGCTCATACATGATTAATGTTTTTATTTCATTAGATGATTGCATGGAACTTTTTGCGAAAACGTATGCGCCAAAGATAGAAAGATGGAGAAATATCAACCACTTGAATCAACGATCACGTAAATATGAGGGACTGTAGATATTATATATCTCTGCAATCAGTTTTTTAATATTATAAGTACAATTATATTGGTATACTCGCATCAAGAATTCAGACGTCTTACGTCACGGCTGACGTTACACATTTGTTTTAATTGTCAACGTAATTTTCGATATTTGGTCGCGTTAAAAACAATCAATTTTTGCAATTTAGTGCAAAATATAATGCACTTGTAGTGTAGTATACAGTCTTATTACTATCAATTGCAGTTTCTTAAATATTTTGATGAAAATATAAGGAATTATTCATTTGTTCGTATGACGTAAGACCTCTGAATTCGTGTCGCGAGTATAAATACAATTAAGTTTTCTCTACATCACACTTTTTTAATTCATATTCATTTTCTACACAACTTATCCAAAAAAATTAGTCAATATCGCAAAAAAAATGTTTGTAAAATTCTTATAGTTTCCGAGAAAAATGTTATTGAAGCTGTAGTATTTTTAGCCTATAGGTATATCGCTGGATTACTGTAGTCTCTGCGCCCTTGGAATGCATTCTATCCGCATATTAACATTTTGCAGGTGTAATTCAATACCGGTCGGGGTATTAGACCGCGGAGTAGTTGTTTTCTGCAGTATCATTTATAGATTTAATGGCGTGTCGCCCAGGGCATTTAAGTACATGCTGCAATGCGTGTCGCTTCCTGCAAGTCGAGCCGCTTAGGCCGAGCAGGAAGTAGCAGACCACTTACATCTCACCTGCACTCAGTTTATATGTGAACATACATATGAAGGAACAGCCAGTTCAATTGTCCGCCATTTCACCTATAGCATACTGATGAAAGTTATCAAGCCCGAAACCGGTCTATTGTCTGGTGGGGTAGCCGACAAGGGTTCTTGGCTATTCACACACACTGCAGGTGTAATTTAATACCGGTCGGGGCATTAGTCCGCGGAGTAATTGTGGCCTTCAGTATCATTCACAGATTGGTCTATGATAGTTCCGATTAGGCATCTTAAGTTTCTTCAAAAATAAACCAGTGTTGCAAAAATCGCATCTTTCTGTCTATTGTAGTTTCCGAGTTTCTTGCAATTACAACAACATGGGGCACACATTTGAATAACGAATGTATTTAAAACAATAACTACTATAGGTCTTGCATCAAAGGCTATAGTGTCATGAAATTATGATGCCTTAGATAAAGTAAATAATAGCTATAAGGTTTCCGTGTGGAATCGATACCGCTAATGGTTTGACGTAGTGAGAACATAATTAGGCAATCAAATAGACACAGAGATAGGCGTCATACTGGATATAATGGTAAATGTGACAGGCACCTAAAAAAGCTTTCAACGGGTCTGACATAAAATTTTGATTGTGTATTTTCCAGAACTTGTTACTAAAATTCCCTTTACCATGACAATAAACCCATAGCTGATAAATATTGATAATTCAGTTTTACATAGAAATATATTTAAAATCAACCGTATTTTGACTTGTCAGGTTTATTTGTGTTTATGTGTGTATGTATACAGGGTGAGTCAGTCATAATGTCATTAATTTTAAGAGGAGATAGGGAATAATGAGTATAATGCGAATACGTGATTAAAAAAAAATCTAAATGCATATTTACGCCGAAAAAATATTTTCAAATCATTATTTAAACCCCCTTTTCAGACTGTCACTGACCGGTCACAGCCTTGGTCGGTTACAGCTGACAGTTCAACTCGATATCGACATGATGCAATGTTGTCAAGTTGTAATATTTTTCTATATAGTACCTACCCACCTAGGTTTTAGACATCACAAATAAACGGTTGTACTGACTATTTTAGAATATTTTTTCTTGCTCAGTTCAACTTCAGCCAATAATAATTTAAAATGTTAATACCCAATAAAATCAAATAATAATAATCAAATAATTCTATTAAAAATTGCAAGTAACGCGGTCCACTCAGGTTTTCCCGTAGAAAATACGGCCCAATCAAACGATACCCGTACACTCGCGTGTCGATTTTTCTCTGAGCAAATGTAGCCGAAATAAACAAACTACTGCTTGTATTCTCTAAATCCCCTCCAATGTGTGGCATGATCTACAAATTTGAGGGGAAGAAATGCGGGAAATGCAGTGCTAAATGGAGGTAAATTTGAATAACACGCTGATGTGTTAGATGATATTATGTATGTAAATGTGGCATCCATGGTTAATACGGCAAGTCTGTGACATTAGAATTTCGTCGGGTGCGCCATCGTAGCGTACCAGGAGCGTCGTGTTACTGATTTTTATAGGGTGATTTGTTTATTTTTTTAAAGGTCGAGTAAACATTTTTTTTTCGATTTTCTGCCTTTATTAGGCCTCCCGAATACGTGGTTAAAATTAATGACATTATGACTGACTCACCCTGTATATTTAAGAACAAATCTAAATATTGTAACCTCTACGTTGGGTTAGCGTAGAAACACGTCATATAGACAAACAAACTTTATTGTCACTCTTGATTACACAAGAAATATCCTTCAACAAATTCACAACTGTTATATTCTTTATTTCGACGTTTCAGTCATTCGCGTTTGACTGCTCAATATCAACTGAACTCCAGCGGCGACACCGAACCGCTTATATATGTTTTTAGGATATAGGATATAGCCTGGACCAGAAAACGTTAAAATAAAGGAATCACAAGAATTATAAATTATAACGTAAACAGGAACATAATTAACAAATTTAAAAGGTAAGTGAGCTTCCGTAACATTGCCCCATTCTTAGAACTGATAGTCCCGATCAGGTTACTCCTCTATACAACCTTCTTTACTTATGTGCAAGAACAAAAATGTCGACACCATTCTTCCACATCGGTACGACTTCCGAGCCAATAAAATCGTTCTCTGACTTTATTCAAAGTTTCAAGAACTTCTGGCACTCTTTTTCGGGATAATACAGTTTGGTAAATCCTTTCTTTACCATTAGGACTTTCCAGTACTCTTTTCAAGATGCCATTCTATATTACTAAAGAATCACATAGGGTCCCATAATTTTTCAAAGACGAAGATCTATTGGAAATGTCATTGCAGTTAGGTATATTCAAGTTTTTAATCTTCCACTGTTATGTATATAGCTCCGAAGTTTGAATCTTCACCATTATACCATTCATTCGGGCTCTATAGCTTAGGTCTTTGGCATAAAAGTTTGTCCGCTCAGTTGTTAAAGTTACTATGCTAATTTGTACTTATTCTTCCACTGATGATTTTGCTCTTTCTATTTTTCTTTCAACTCAGTTTCTAACTTGTTTTTGTCGGTATTTAACTTCCTCAGCAACTGATCTTTATGTTTTAAATTTTACAGTTCCTCTTTTTCTTTAACCCACTGAGCTTCTTTTAGTTTCATTTGATTCTGAATTAATTATATCTGCTTGAAAAGTTCGGCATTAGTAGATTCCAAAGTTTTATTCTGGTTGTCAAGTCAGTTATTTTCTACCCACTGCCAAAAGTGAAGTTAGATATTGATAGAGTGTTTTCATTAAACAGGTTAGTAAATTTAGATAGATTAATTTCTTTAGATAATTATTGAATAGATCTTTGTCTGTGGAATTGTTTATTAGCATACTTAGATCTTTGGTATCAGAAAACATACATATGACAGGAATTGTAGGAGATTTGACCTTTCTAATTCAGTAAAAAAAAACTATATTTCATATTTGAAGTATTTTAAATATGTTACCTAGAGCAGTAATATACTGCTAATAAAACCTTCTACGTATTATTTCATATTCCCAATGTCCTTTATTTTAACTAAAATAGATAAAAATAGAACCCATTGTCGAATATCTATAATTAACGAAATATGTCTTATAAATTTTAATTTATTGATAGGAAAATATCCTGTCTGATGTCCGATGCTTTCAAGTAGGCTGTGGATTCATATAAAATTGATTATCAGATAAAGTATGGCTTAAACGGAATATATTTATTTATTTATTAAATGTATTTATAGATTAATTAAGTAATTTAAAACATTGACTGCTAGAAAGCTTTCAGAACGTGAGTAACAGAACTGTGGCAGGTTTTATTTAATTGAGCTTCTATTAATTAGCCTGAAGTTGAATTTTTGTTCGATGTTGTATATTATTTCACAGTTTAAATATACGGAGTAGATCTTATATAGGGGTCATTTTAACATGACGTAGACCACAATAACTAAGTAAACTGTTATTATTATAGATTATATACATGCATATGATAATAAAAGTCTATTATATTGTTTTACTATTGTAAAGCAGAAGTGACATTTAAATAAACATCAAATAAGGCTTTTTCGAAATCTCAAAGACAACCAAAATATGGACGTAAGACATAATGATTAATAAACAAGTCAAATTACATTCCTGTATAATGGTGGGCATACACAATGCATTTTACCGAAAGGCAGGCCCTCCAATAGCTGATTTTTAAGAATGATAATAGAATTCTGAATATTAAATGTTACATTCATATCTTTTGGAGCTCTTCTTCCTAACGAATTGTTGAAAGAACATGCAGTTTTTTGAAAATTCATGGTCACCAGTCTTGATAATTTATATATTAAAATTATAATTTATTACCCGTACTATATCAATGACTCATGTCATTTTCAGTCGAAACATACTACTTATTTAGATGATAACATATTAAAGTTATGTGACTGATGCCCTTGTCATATAATGGCGGTATAGAAAAGCATTTTATAACATTAGGTGACTTAGTTCCTTCGAAATAACTAATTAAACTAAAGATGTGATTTTGTTAATACCTTCATACGCACATATTTCGGTTGGTTTGTGATTTCGAAAAAATGTTGCTTAGTTCTTTGGGGTCTATGTCGTTTTCATTTGACCGCCCTGTATTTTAAGTACTGAGAATTGGTACATTGGTACTGGTATATTTAGTGAAATATGTAAACTACGAATCAGAATATTTAACTATATTAGATGCGTGTCTGACGAAACAATCTATTCACCCTACTGAATAAGGAGATATGAAATTATTGCTTATGTAAAGTGCCTAGATCACTAGATTTGCATATTCCATAACCTTCCGAGGTTACCCAAACCACTGATGCTAGCAGTGAATTTCTTAGAAATAATTTGTTAATGTGTCTCATGGCTACAACAAAACTTACTACGAAAGTTGCGAGGATGATAGAAGCAGTCATTTTATGAGTCTGAAAAATGCCAGTGCATTTGAATAAAAAAGAACAACATAGTATTAATTCTTGTACGAAAGCAGAATAAGAATTTACATTCTAGAGCTTCAGTATTCATATATATATTTATCCTTTAAGTTTATATAATTGTCACGGGTTTCTCAACCCGTCTTTTTCTTTTATCAGAAAAACAACCAGTTAATTATTCATTGATATTTATTAAACTCTGTCACTACTGAATACTAATTACAACTAAACTAAACACTATTTCACTTTGAAACTCCAGAAAATTTCATTCTAAACACTCGTCTTATTCTTCTTTTATAGACCAAACGAATATTCCAGGTATATTCTAGCATTTCTAGATCCATTTCCCGATCGATTCTAGTTCATTCTCAATATTTCAGTCGTGCCTCGATACACGGCATTATTTTGTTTATTAATCAGCATGACGTAGGGGCGATCTAGCGTTTCGCGCTACCACAGTCGGCGAATTGGGTGCGAGCGGGGCAAATTCTGTGACAATATAACTAAAACTACTAAACTTAAAATCTTTTAAGATTTACTCTAAATTAAAGTACATTTTGTTTATCTATTCTAGAAATAAAATAAGTCTCAGTGAAAAGAATTGTCTTGTGCACGGGACGCAAAATTGTCCTACAATGGACAATGCGTCGAGTGCTTAAAACACATCGAGTTTGCAACGAATTTCATACCAGATTTTTGTGAAAGCGGAGAATTTGCTATTTTTAAGCTTTTATTCATATTTTTAAACATTTTGAAATTAGAGCATTGTTTAATGTCATGGTTCTCTGTCAAGTTCAAACGTCGCCCGTCGCCATATTTACCACAAAGTTTTGCGAAAAAATCTTTGGATATTGAACAAGCGACTGAAGCTGCGCTATCCACGTTAGTGTCCGAAACATCGAAAAATTTATCCGAAAATTTCTTATAACAACTTTGAAACCTGAGCCAAAGAAAAACATATTGTGAGTTTTATAAAAAACGTATTGCTAGCCTATTTCCTGAAGCTACCCAGTACGTTAAGACCGTTAACATTGTATAGTAAATACTCAATGCTCCGCAACGCTCCGATTTATCTGAATGGAAACGTAGATATTAGCAAATTTACAAACTTAATTGCATTTTTAAAAAGATCGAATATCAATCAGTCAAAGAAATCAAAAATATTTATGAAGCTGGAAATAGAACACGCCGAGGATAAAGAATTCCTGTTAGACAAAGTTGTTTTAATCGTTGGAGTATTTGGAGCATGTAGGAGGGAAGAAATCACATTTTGACAGTAGACGCCATAAAATATTGTCATTTATTAGTGTCAAAATTTCGAACACAAAAAGTCATGCTCCTAGAGTGAGATACGATTACTGAGGGACAAATAGATGGTATCAATTTTTTAGATATATTTCGTAAGTATGCAAAATTTCGTCCACTATATACGACACATCAGCGATTTTCCTTCACATATCGAAGTAATAAATGCTATACCCTGCCAGATGGAATCAATATAATTGGAGGTATGCCAAAAAGATAGCAGAATTCCTTGGATTGTCCAACGCCACTGAATACACTGGCCATTGCTTCCGGCGCAGCTCTGCAACAATGTTGGCAAATTCTGGAGTTGCCGAGGGTTATATCGAAAATTCCATTGAACAGAAAAACGAAATAGCAAAAAGAATCATAGGTCACAAAGATCGGTACACCAAATAAAAAATTGAAAGAAGTTCAGGCAGAAGCAGAAGCTAGCAGTATTACCACTACTAGCAATTTATTCATTTCGACTGCTGTTCGAGAAGATGTCTCTAGTATTCACTTTAACAATTTACTTAATATATATATATTTAATGTTTCATTTTTGTCAATTTTGTCAATTTCGAAACGCTTTCACAAAAAATATTTTCAGATCTGTTGATAAATTACATTGTAAACCTTTCCTTCATCCACGATACAGCAATTAATATATCCCTGCATTGTTGAAACTATTAATAGCGTTTCGTGTGCAACCAAGGTCTTAGACGATTTATTTTTCTGGTGATGTCTGCCTCTAATTTTCCGATGAACTAACGATAACCGCTTGATTGTTGTATTTACACCTAACCTTCACGGTAACTTATTGTTTACCCCAGTAATTAAATTAGCAGGGGGCGTTTCCCTCCCGATGATTTACGCGGAGCAAGGAGCCCATATCGATACTCAGATATGTAATTAGTCGGATAATGATGGTCTGTAATTACATGTGAAAGGTCACATTAAGGCATCGGCCCGAATCCGGCGACAATGTAATTAAGGCGGAATTAGATTCCTACGTCGCTAATAGCTGTACCAACCAGAGCACCTTCAGCCTCTACTTTAACCCCACGCTTCCAGTGCCCCATCTCATTACACCCCCTGACGCATTTCTCTTGTCGAATCAGGTTAACTTATTCATACATTACACTACCTCTAGTTCTACAAAACCCATTAACGAATAGAACAGAACGTAAGATTAAATCCTAATAAATATTCACTAGTTCTTGTGTTAAATTAGACACGAGCGATTTTAGCCCTTTAGTTAAGCTCGGGACACATGACACGTTAACACATGTATAAAATGTTAAACACACACAGAAAGAAATATTTAAACAAGTGGTATACATTTATTACAACCTTATTTCCATTCACATCTCTTAATATTTCTCCTACTTCCATTTCATTAAAAAATGTACATATATTACTAACAGTAGCACACAAATTTAATTTAAACTTTGCATTTACGCATTGGATCTTGGGTTAGTGCCATTAAATGTATTATCATAATATCGGTTTGTGGACGCGCGGTTTAAGGCGTCAGTACTTGAATCGAGATGACTATATCGCTGTGGGTTCGACCCCCGCAGCCGGTAGACCTTATACAGGGTTAAATATGACTAAGTTATTCCAGAATTTTTACTTTATATTTAAAAAGTAGGGCAAAATCCTCTTTTCCTACGGAAAGTCGGCGCCTATGTCGATAAGCATCGACTGAGAAGTTCCTCAAGATATTCTGGAAGAAGCAAACGTGGTTTCGTTAAGATATAAAGCCAAGAAAGCCAATACTCTTTCAAGAGCAAGTTTATTGCAAAAGCTCCAGATGAAACTTACTTACATATGAAGGTAAGATTGATTGTTATTGTTGAATAATTAATAAAAACGTAACGCAGCATTTTTTATTAGAAAGTATATAAAAAATGACAAGTAACATTTTAGGTTGTTGTCATAAGTGCATTTTTCCTTTTTCAGGTCGTGCTTATATTTGGAATTGTTGGGGCATGCCGTAGCGATGAATTAGTTAAAATGGTACTTGAGGATATCAGTTATAAAGGCAACATCTTGGTGATGTAAATACCTGACTCAAAAACTAATATCAAAAGGACATTTACAATAACAAATGAAATTGTAAGCGGAGTATCTGTCTTGGATATGTATAGAAAATATATGGACTGTAGGGCCCCTAAAACATCTCATTCTAGATTGTTTTTAACTTATGCTAAAGGGAAATGTACAAAACAAGTAATTAGTAAAAAACACAATTGCCAAAATTCCATACAGAATAGCAATATTTTTAAATTTGGATGATTCGAAAGGCTATACTGGACACAGTTTCCGCCGTACTTCAGTTACGTTGTTAGTCAATGTTGGAAGTGATATTCTCACTCTAAAAAGACATGAGGGATGGCGAACAAACACAGTAGCAGAAGGGTACATAGATGATTGTATTTCTAAAAAATGTGATGTAGCCACCCAAATAATTACTGGAGAAAGTACTACTTCAAGTCCTTTATCAATGGCCACGAATTTGGAAAATAACAAACAGAAACTCATCTCCACCAGCAAAGTCAATATTTCTTCAGGGGGAACTTCCATTAGTAATTTAACTAATTGTACCATACATTTTAACAATATTTAGTTATTGATGTAAATTTAAACGTCGAATTAAATTGTTTTCAATTTTTATAAATAAAAATAAGTATTAAAAAAATCCGTTTGAATGAAAATCATTATTATACATTTTTAGGAAGTAAATAAAAGACACACTACTCTTACAGCTATTTGAAGTTTCTACTTGTTTGCCCCCCAAGGAAGCCAAAGCATGTTCGTCCCGAGGGAGGAAAAGTACTACTTTCCTTCCTGAAATGAGGGAGTAAAATAGTATTTTCCATGTAGCGAGTAGAAAAATTATATTTTATAGCAAACGTTTTTAACATATGAATCATATACCTTGTAAGTGACTTTGATTGCATTTAAGAGGATATTTTTATCGAAAATTCTTAGATAGCAGTTGCAAATTTTTTACACTGGACTTTGGTTTTGTATATTTTTACCTCTAATAAAAATAATCAATTGTAATTTTCTTAATGAAGTTTAATAATTAATAAATCGAAGATATAGCACTTAATAAAATTAGTTCTTTAACAAAAGTACGCTGAAACTGTAGAACAATGTTATTCCTCTATGGACATAATAGATTGCGTTGTGTTTTTTTTTTTCAATAATTATGATTGGCATACTGAAATAGCAAATAGAAAAATTAATAGAGTTAAAAGCATATAGGTTGAATAGTATCTGTGTTGGAATGGGTTTTGAAAATATAGAACTTAATGCAACGGCTATTATTCCTAACAATATTTGTTTTCCATTTCACTGGAAAGCGCTGCAAAGTTAAAGAAAATAAATTCCTGGTTTATAGAACTTTTACAGACAAACCAATTTCAAATAAAAATTAATATCCGTTATAGAAATACCGATGCCTGGACCTCCCGATTTATTGCATATTTTAACACTCAAATGAATAAGAAGACCCTTATTCGCTTAATTTCCTCAATTGCAGACGCTTCGTGACTCGTTTCATGGAAACACATTACCAATTAATTCAATTTCCTCAATTCAACCTGGCCCGAACCTATAGCAAATAGAGTTCATTCCGATGCCGAGCTACCATTTGCATTTTTCACGCTGACAAGAGAGAAAATACGATCAAACAGGCCCAATTTATTTAACAGCACATACTATTTTAGATACACGTTACTCTAACCTATATTTAAAAGCAGCAATTTTCTCCGAAATGGAATGAAATTAATTTCTGACAAACCGGGAATTATTATTCGGCTATTAGGGCGTTTGAATTTATTGCTTTCGCTATACCTTTCAATATTCCCGGCATGTATCTATGTGTGCACTTTGTTTTTATTTAAATATGGGTTGTATGTTATTGTTATTGCTTTCATTGTTCATGAAAGCAATTGTCTGTGAAGATAAATTTAACTGTTGGCTCTATACCTTTAATAAGTGCTCAAAATAAGTCCGTCGAACTGAAAAAGAAATAAATATGAATGTGTTTCTTTGTGTAAACCATTCTACTATTTTTATTTTACTTTCAAGTCGAATATTACTAATTATAAACGATACACCGGAAAACTTATTTATGTAAATTTACCATGATTATCATTGGCTTTTCTATTCATACCGTAATAATTACACTCTTTTATATATGAGAAATCATAATCTGTTGTTTATTTCGACGTATTTCTTAGAGGGTGCCACATCCGCCATATTTGTGACGTAAACAACGTCACTTTTTTACCTAACGTTATCATGTTATTAAAAGTCTTGAACCTACATTGTTTTTGAGGAAAAAGGTGTACTTGTCATTAGTCTCAGGAATTGGCCATTTTCGAGCAAATAGCTTTTCAATAATCAGCTGTGTAGCTTTTGTACAATATTTTCAAAATTCTCTTGAAAATTGGATATGTTGAAGGTTGTTCGTTAAGCAATAAAATTTGCAATGGTGTAAAATGGTACGGATAGCATTTTTCCACATGCAACGTAAAAAAGTCATACTGTTTCTTTCATATCCAGACAATCGTTCTGAATTAGTTTATGAAAAAATTTCGTCCTTCTTTTCTAAATTCCTAAAGAGTTTTTGTAAATTGTTAAATATCAGGTCTTAAATTTCCACACCTGAATAGTGGTATAGTCACGCAATATGTGTCTCTATAGCAGGGAAGTCTGGAACTTCCATCAAATCTCACAAGAGGTCCTCCACCAACCTTTAAACATAAAAATAATACCTCTCTTATATTCTTGGGGTACTCGCTTGGCTCCTACGAGAGGTAAAGAAACTCAACCTCTTAATAAAAATACAGATTTATTCAAACATACATAACAACCATACTTACAATAATGGCACCTTTGCGCTGGGGAGCATCTCTTCTAGAGATCAGAGCCAGCCAACGGCTGACCGCAGCCCTTTGGCCATGGACTGGCTGACATTAGCCCAGTTTCAATAGTATTTATACATATTCTAATATCCTCTTTGTTGACAGTATAGTATAGTTACAGTAAAGTAAATACTAAGTACAATGGTTTGCACTGATATTGGAAATCTACTCTCAACTTTTAACATTAGTTCTTAGCTGTTTCACTCACCAATAGATATTTAATGAAATTTCTACTCAGAACTTCCAGAAGGTCAAAAAATGTGAGGGTGTGTCATTATTATTGCAAAATCATGTACCTGTATTTATTGTATTCAATGTCTTTTGAATTCACAACTATTTTATTTGCGTGTATTGAAATTTTAATAAAATGTTTCTAATTTGTACAGAGAAGCAAGAAGGTAGATAACAAGTAACTTGAGACTATTGAAACTATTGAGACTATGTTCGTGGTCTGGATTCTGGACTCAGGCCCCACATAGAACTCCTGTACTTTAATTAGACGATTACAGATCAAGCCACCTGGGTTGGTCCGTTGTATGTCTGCTGGTAATTTCTATATGGTTATAATTTCGTTTGTATCACGGTAACATGTATATCCTTTGCTTTTCAATAATTCTATCGCTCCTATTTATAACTTTATGGAATAACATATATTCACAATTGCAAAATAAATTTATTTTATAGTAATATTTATTTTGATTAAACAGTTAGTATTGTGACTAATGTTGTGTTGTTATTGGGGCTAATCTGGCATAGTATTAATTTCACTACAGTTTCGAATTCAGTCATGATCAAACTCCTAGGAATTCTGCGAGGCTGTTCCAGCAATTGACAGTTATGTACTTTATCGTTCTCATTCGTCTTGAGAAACAACAGTTGGCATGAATACAGTCGTGTAATAATGAACTAACTGGAATGTTTTATAATTAAGTTGTGAAGTGTTTAAAGCTCACGAAGTTAAGTGGTTTACATAATTCCAGTGCAAACAAAGAAAACAGACGTAGGTGTTGGGTAAACAATAAACTCCTTGAGAGGTTGCACGGCTCCTAAGTAGCGAAACAAATTTATATTATTTTTAGCATATTTGCATAATCTTATAATTCCGAAATATATAATGCTCAGGGTAAAATTGAATACCCATAGTTTAAATGAAGTATTTATTTTTAGTTTTATCGGGCAAAGTGGAGAAAGGACTATAAACTCTTCATGATTGTTTAAACACTAAAGGAGAACTAAAGCTTTTATATATTTTATTAAAAAAGAAATTGAATACGTACCTTCTATTGACACTTTTGCATATAACTTGCATAATAATTATCCTATTTCGATAAGATGTGAATGCATGTTTTTTTAGATGTGCAGCGTTTTTAGTACCTCATTTTTTTCTACAGGGGTGTCTGAAGTTCACTTTCTCGCGTGTATTTTGTTTGTATAACAGTCTGTAAGGGATATCCCTTGTTCTGTTTATTGAAACATTGACTTCGTTTAGGTACGTTGTAGTATAAAAAATCGCTTCCAGCAATTGATGTACTTGCAGCCGGTATTTTTTTGTGCTAACCGCTGATTTACGAGTTATGGATTCCTCAATGTAGCCCTCAGCTACCACTGAAGATTTCCACCCACCAGGTATTTTTTAAGTCGTGATATCACCTGTTGAATTTATTAATAGTGTAGCTGAAGTTATACGGAAACAATACTCAGTATATTCATGAGCATGCTTCAATTTGAGAAACGCAGCAACTTGTTTTGGCATCTTCTCAAATGTATGAATTCCTATTAATTGGTTATGTGCTTTACCATTTGAATATTTAAAAGAAAAATCTGTTACCATCTATTTTTGTAGATTTTGCTGTATATTTATATGTCTAAATATTCGCTTACAATAAAGGATTATTCTTTATTTATATTTCCCATGACTTCAATAAGTAATTCGTCACATCGATACGCCCCAGGTATGGCAAAAATCATTGCCACCTAAAATAATAATAGTCAGTATTTTCGTTTACAAAAATCTTTTGTTTACAATTGCCTTTGTACCTAAATACGTTTTTAACACGATATCCATCCAATTGCCGTTTCAAGAATTCTTTTAATTTTAGACTTACAAATATCGATGTTGTTGTAGACATTCAAAGTAGTTCTGAACATCGCATGTATTGACCATAATGAAGAAGATTTCATACTTTTGCTTAATTTAGAAAAATTACATTTTCTGAAAAAGACAATGTTATTCTCAACCCGGAAATCAATAATTTATTTATATACTAATAAATTTTCGATTTTTCTGGTAATAAATTACGCTCCATTTGCTTTACTAGTTCAATAATTTCTGGCGGAGTTAATATGAATTCTTCCATCTCAAATAATAAACAGTTATTTTTATAGAGTTAAGCAGGAAGAATATGGCAATTACTGTGGACCGAAGTTATTTACTTTACGTATTCTTTTGAATGTAGCACGTTAATAGTTTCATATTATTTCATTAGAAAATCGAAGAATTATTGCCGAAGCAATATTTCTATTCAAACTTTTTAATGGTCTGATCGATTCTCCAGATTTATTAGCCTTGATCGGCTTACATGTATCTCAACATGATTTTAGAATAAATGCTTTGTTTTATGAGATTTTTTACCGGACTAAGTTTGGTCAAAATTCTCCCATAAATAGAATATGTAAAAATTACAACTTGAACTATAGTCATTTAGATATCTTTCACTCTTCGCTCGTCGGTTTCAAAAAATCTTTAAAGGGAATTAAATTTGTAGGTTAAGATTGTCTATTATAGCAATTATTACTGTACCTGTATATTTAATTTAAATATCTTGTGAACGTGGTTTTGGGCTGTAAAGCCTGTGATTGTCCCTGTTTTCTATAAATAAATAAAAACGCCTCATCTCATAGCATACCACAGGCAACATGATGAAATTATTATTATTCATGAAAGAAGTATCATACAATTTTAATAATATAAAAGTAGCTTTCTTTGCTATTATGATAAAATTAAATTGATCTGAGAAAGTAATGCATTATGGCAGTAAAGTAGATTTAATGACTTCGCTGCTAAATACAAGCTGCTGCATGCCCAGTTAAACTAATTTTTCATTTTCATTCTTCCTAGAAACAATGAACTATTTTATTTATACAGGGTATCAGGAATATGAGTGCCGAACTTGTAATGTATATCTGACTAAAAGCAATAACTCATAAAAAAATATGTCTAAAACGAGTACACTTAGTTTGTCTACAAATATATTTCAAAAATAAAAATACAACTGCAATAATACACAAAAATATGTAACGAAATTACAAATTAAGGTACAATTATGGTTAAGTAAAAGCGCTTGTAACGTAATTTGTTCAAAATTTGATTTTTGGATTAGTATTAATGAAATAAACAATTGAAGTTTCCTAGAAACTCGTTAAAGCTATAACGTACTGTAACGTTCGACAACGTTGCAGTGTCAGGCTGCTGGTGATAACCTGAAAGTAATATTAGTCATAATGGTGCGTACAGCTAGTGCGATTCTTTGTTGTCTGGTTTTTCTTCGATGCTTGTGAGTGTACATAAACAAAAATGGTACAGTTTATAGTAACCATAACCAGCTGCATCGCATGTTAATTTACGGCAAATCTAGATAAAACTCTCTAGCTACGAGACGTTTGTACCGCAAATGCTTCTTGCAAAAACACTTAATTATTATACTGTGTTGTGAAAGGAGCTCTAAGAAAACCTTTCACATTAACTACATATGTTTAGGTATACCTATTTGCAATTATTATGTATAAAACATAACAATTCTAACATAGTATGTGTCACATATTCAAGACCTGTTTGCTGGCATAATTCTGTTACCGTTGGTCAGAGAACAAAAATTGTTAAGTCAAATATATATATTAATTAGTACAACATATCATATAGTAAATTAGGGCACGCATTTTCTGGACATTCTGTATAATTATTGATTGAAAATATTTTGTAATAATTTTGTAGAAAAAAACATTGTTATAGTCGCCTTTAGAGCTGAGAAGTTGTTAATTCTTTAAACATATCAAAGTACAAACTACATTTATAATGTAATATTTATAACTCCGAATGGCGTCATCTACCTGCAAATCTGTTTCCTATGATTTTCATACTGATTAAATTGTTACACACCAGTGCCACGTTGCATGTAGTATGCAGAATAAAAAACAAAAATGCCGTTTGGGATTAAACAACTTCCCTGATTGACTAATTAAATTTCTGGACTAATTAATTGGTTTATAACATAACGCGGCGAAAATGAAATCACGACAATATAACGATGTACCAATTTCCAAATAATTATTACAAAATGAACAATCCAGGAACAAAGCCTTTGAACGGTTATGGCACAACATCATTTATTATCTGTTATTTGACACAATAATTATTGAACTAGAACAGTATTCAGTAAATATCTAATTAATTTAATTATAATTTTGAAATTATCGGGCGCACGTTCCTAGTCGGTACAAATAATCACTAGTTTATTAAATTTTCAAGTACAATCGATGGGCTTTGCACAATCAACTTGTGATCATGCAATTCGAATCACTGACAGAAATTAAGAGGAAATATGTAACGAACTGAATGGCAATTCAAATTATCAAGCAATATACAATATATCTATTGAAATAAAAATTACGTATCGCATGTCCATAAAATGAATGAAATATAGCTAGACACTAAATAATTCATTCAAAGAAAATTAATTTAAAATAAAAATTGGAAAATATGATAATATCAGATTAATATAATAAAATATTAAGTCAAATTATTTTACAAATTATACAATGAAAATATTATGATTAAAAAATAAAGAAACGTTAAATAAAATTAATGAACGCATTCGACCTTCAACATTAAAAAAAAAATAAAAGAAAATGACTTATTTAATATTTGAAATAAATTAAAATTAAATAGAATAAATTAGAAAATAATATTTTTAAGCCTTGAGATGACCTTTTGAAGATTTATTAAATGAATTTATTTAAAAAAAATGTTTTTTTGGATGTACAGAGGGCTCTTA
Organism: Monochamus saltuarius; assembly: GCA_025584915.1. Classification (NCBI taxonomy): domain Eukaryota; kingdom Metazoa; phylum Arthropoda; class Insecta; order Coleoptera; family Cerambycidae; genus Monochamus; species Monochamus saltuarius. The sequence continues at coordinate 13,210,335 of CM046722.1, forward strand.
ATAAAAATGAAGATAGGCAGTTCGAAAATGATATAGACATAAATACTTAAAATTTATTTATGAAATCTAGAAAATAACACACAAAAGCCAAATAACCACTGCAACACTAATGCTGATAACAATAAAACAAATGTTGTTCAAACTAAATACCTATGTAAACACGAACGCCAAGATTAAAATTACCTTGTCTCGGATTTTCCGCTTTAGCCGCTTGGTGCGCTTGCATCTTAAAAATGATCGTGAATACAACACAAAAATAATCAATAAGCATACATACGAAACAAAAGAACATATTTGAACAAAAAGCGTAGGACAAAAAGTTATGTTACATTCTGTTTGCTTTCGGAATAATTTTTAATAAATATAATTTTTGTAATTGTAATTTTATTTTGACGTTTTATAGACGTTTTGCCAGTTTTTTCGTCTAGAATACATTGAATACAGTCTGGAATGTTCTAGAAAACGTCAAAATAAACGTACCTATTGCAAAAATTATAATTTCAAAAGCAAACAGCAACATAATTTAGGTACAAACTAAAAAAGTAGGTGAGCTTTCGTATCAATATATAGTAGTTTCAGAATGATGGTTTTACAGTAATAATAAAATAATAGATATTTTATTTTTTATGATGTCAGTTCAAGTGGACAGAACCAAGTTTTGAAACCAAATATTTGACAAAATTAGTAGTAAAAGTTAGTAGTGCATATTCTAATAAAGGAGTTATAAACTAATAAAGTTCTAGTAAATCATAAACAACGAAACAACAAATATTAAACATGTATTTAGGCACTAGATAATAGGAGTTTATGAAAATTAACTGGTAGTAATCTTTTCATATCATTTTCTTTCTCTAAAGTTAGCAGAAGAAAATCAGAATAAAGAGTAATCTAAAACATCAGTGAACTCCTAATATTTTTAAGAGTTATAGTCCTAATTAATTTTAATTTTATGACAACTATCGGCATTATTTGTTATAGCTAGGTAAGTACTTACCATTTTCTTGGATCAAACGTTAATTTAAATGTTTCCCATTTGCACAGCGAAAAAGAGGTACTGAACACAACAACGCTTCACGGCCAGCACGACCTAGTGACGTGTGTTGGAACAGATTATATACTGCAGCTGCGCAGTTGTGCTCAACCAGTCAGCAGTAGGGTTATAGAACACAGAGGTTGTTAAGTTTACACAAAATGGTGTACTTTTAACACATCACTGGCAAATATTGCACAAATTCAACATATTTTATATACTACCACCTAATTTTAACACATTTTCTGTGAAACGTATAAAAGGCCATAGTGTGTAACTATTAACAAATTTTACACATACTAAATTACACACTGAAAAATCTCCCTTACACAACAAAATTTTTTACAGTGCGGAGAAACGGTTCAATTTCCTAATAATAATTTCGATGAAATATTCTATCGATGATAAGAAAAAAGCAAATAATTTATATTGAAACACGACGCAGCTGCATTATTTATAAATTGTAATAAGTATAGAATTATGTTTCAGTTAAATACTTTTTTTTAATGGTAATGTTTATATTTATTATACATCTAATAGCATCAATTTTCCATTAAATAAATCTCATGGAACATTGCTTTTAGCATATCTAATAAAGATAATATAAACTCTCAGTCGTCTTTGATACATCTTAATTGTTTCAATATAAAAAATTACAGGGATTTCAAGGTGTAACCGTTTTTATAGAATCCTATGACCTTCTGATAAATCTCCTTATATCAACCTTCTTCTTAATTTAGAAAGAACTCAAACAGAAAACAAAAGAAATATTCTATATTCACTGTAAGTCCCTTATATGGTTCTTGGAAGATTTATCTGAAAACAAAGTAATTTTTTATTCAGTTGTATAATCAACCACTTTCCTTTCTATTTTCTGGATGTAAAAAAGTATACGCCTTATCCTTATCCTTATCAGTCAACTGTCACAGTGACGAAGAGGGAAAGAGCAGTGGTCATCGCATTGTAATAGAGTGAGCAAAGAAATAACCTGGCCATTTGTTTAGCTTTTAGTGAAAAAATATGTTAATTAAATCGTAACTTAAAAAAATTTTGATTGAGTAAAATTTAAAAATGTGACAAAAAATAGTATCTGTGAAAGACAAGGCAAATACAAATTTAATATTTTAAAAGCTCCAGGGTACCAAATGACCAAATTTCAACATTTTAAATTTCAGAACTGTAGTAAAATTTTAATAAGGATGTGAAATTTAAAAATATAGTAAACTGCTTCAGTACTTAAGAACTATATGTACGTTTTCATCTGACACTTGTATCCGGATATATAGGGTGAACCAGCCAAAAGACACATTCTGAAATATAAACATTTAAAAATTGTATGTTCATAATTAAGTATATTTCAGTTTAAACATAAGTTTTAGCGAGGTTGACTACCAAAAAATCTAAATTAAATCGATCTCCTGAAAATTGGAACACCCTGTATAAGAATTGATGTTATCGTCGGATTCTACGCGCCATCTAGTGTCTGCATACCAAATTTCGTCGCGCTGGCTATGATGGTATCTGATATATAAGCACTGAAAGTCTTAGAGAGAACACCCGGTAATGTTTCTTTTCTGAATCACCCTGTATGTTTATATTTGAAACTATGAGTAAACACAAATAAACACAAAAAAGTAAGCTGGCTTTGTAATAAAATTTTACCAAATGTCAAATTCATAAAAATTTTCTCACTCATTGTTTTTAATTTGTTACCATCAAGGTAAACCACTAGTTAACTAAAACAATTCCCATCAATCGAGTTCAAACATGAAAATAATGCATAGTCGTATTTACATCTAATCGTATAGATGTGTCGACATATTACAGATGCTTGAAACATTGCTCTGACAGAAATTTATTTAGGACTGCGGTGAGACGTTGTTAGGCACTATTATAAAGAAAGAAAGCTGTAGGCTAGTAAATCAAGTCTTCATATAACAGGCAATTGCTTCAGATTTAAATTTTTTACATTTATATTCATGAACCAAGAAGACATGTTTTGCTAAACTTCTGCATACAATTGCCCAACTTACAGGGGGGACGCATAAATCATAAGATATTGATTTTTTTATGATTTATGCGTTCCCCCGGATAAGCCAAAAATCGGCTATTTTTAACATTGTCCTTTGCCGTTGAAGGTGCTGATGGGCGGAGCCTGATACAAGCTACACTGTTTGGCCGAACATTATACCCTTAACTATAATTTCTGTTTAACATAATACAAAATTTATAAGTGTTACAGTATAGTTTCATCAGGAATTTCAAATTCAGAAATGTAGTAAATTTTCATTCAGCTCAATAATTGTTATGTTCTTTGGATTTCAAACATAAACACGAACTGAAATTTTAAAAATCAACATATCAGTTATGCTAAATTCAAATGTTTGGTATAATTTCAAATTCAGAAGTGTAGTAAAATTCCAACAGAAATGTTAAGTTCTAAAGTGTAGTGGAACTATATTGAGGATATTAAGTAAAGTTGTACTACGTATTTCTATGAATGTAATATCCAAAAGTGGACTGAAATTTCAAAATATGACAACTGAGTTGTGCAAAATGCAATAATTAATTTGAATGCTTGAATTATACTTAATTAAATTACTATACGCTGTGCTAACTTTCCTACTATTTGTGAAATTTATTTGCGATTCTAAGATCTAAATTACAGTGGCATAACATAAAACCGTCTGACGGAAAATCAGGCAACAGATCCAAACTGACCCCCACATAATTAATCAACGTAACAGATTTCGCTAGCGCTGTAACATGTTCTACTAATTTAAGCGGTTATAATCCAGCTGCGACACGTTCATAAATAGGTAAACCTGTGAATTTGAAACTTAATTATGAAAGCAACCGATACCGCAAAAAAATTAATAGTATTTGGATCAGCTAAACAGAAATTATTACACATCGTAACGTCGTCAAAGGCGTCAAAGAAACAGGCGAAAACAATTTAAAATCTAACCAGAAGTTAACTTTACATGTTTCAAAATAAAAATAGATACAAGGTGCTCTATGAAAATCTTTGCGGATGGTAACTGGGTTAATGTCAAATATGTTTTCTTATATACACATAGGTCTGATTCATTTTTGTTTAGAGGTTACAAGCATTTGTTTGAGTAATAATATGTATTACGTCATCAATGAAATCAAAAAGGTTGTTTTCCAAGAACGTCCTATACAAGGTGTAACAGTAGTACGTATTCAAAACTTGTGAGCTTGTAAAACAAGTCGAAAATTGAGTCAAAATGCCTTATCCGAACTTTTGTCACTGGCGGCGTTTAATGCTAGAATTTTATTTTGAAATATCTCAATAAGTCTCGAAATTTTGGTGAGATATTAACCTTGACGTCTTTAATAAGTTTCATAAAATAGTATTTTTAACTAATTTTGACGTTACTAGGGGCGTGAAAAATGCAAGACTCAGGGACAAATTTAATTATATCTTTTAGTAGTTAACTTTTTCTAGTTTCTGACTCTGAAAATATTGAAATTTGGAGTATTAACATACCTATTAAATCTGCCAAAGGTATACCTATTTGAAATTTCAGTAGAATGTATCGTTTTTCAGTAAAATCGATTTCAATCATTCTTAACGTGCCCCACATTCAACATCCATAGCCAAATAAATTAATAATTGCAGTGTGCCATGAAGAATTCAACTATACGAACATGTTTAGATGTTACGCATTAAAAACTGTTTCTGAGGTTACCCCTTTAAGTGAGCGTATCACCCTTAGGAGCCGCCACTGACAAAAGTTTTACTAAGATTTTCGTAATTTTTCGACTTGTTTTACAAGCTCACAAGTTTTGAATACTTACTACTGTTACACCTTGTATATGTACAGGGTTGGGATGGAGATACTGGTGACCAAAAAAAGTCGATTGAACCAAATATGCCTTATCCGAATGTTGCTGGTTTCAAAAATACAGGGCGTTTAATGCTAGAATTTTATTTTGAAAACAAATTGGCACAATTATGTTTTTTGGCACGGCAAATCAGTATTTTTAACTAATTTTGATGTCACTAGTAGAGGGCGCCACTTATGGCACATCATGTTTCTTTTAAATGACAGAACTTTTTTGCTGTTTAGTGTATCCATCTGTCTATTGAAACAATCGATGAAATGTTCAATTTTAAGAAGATCGTCGAGGTTTGATTTTGAAATCATTTTTCAACAAAGCACAAAAGATTTTTTCAAAGCAGCCAATCTTTTTGAAATTTTGCACGTCTCCATAATTTACCGTTCTGAACAACTTTTTCAAGTAACATTTTGCTGTATTTTCAGTAAGCTTCAAAATTTGTAATAACTTTAATCTCAGTTATATCGGTTATTAAAATATATTTGTTAGGACAATATTTTATAAAATGATTTATTTTAATGCCCAGTGTCATCAGTTAAAATTAATACCCCACTTTCAAAATCACCCTGTATATACGCGGATCGGTTTCGCCTTCTCAGTTCAGTTTATACAGTTTATGTTGCGAAGCAGAACGTGAGTGATGGAAACATCAAAGTAAAAATTTGACAGTTGTTGATCATTTGACGTATATTTGTTTTGTAAAGTAGTGATAATAAAATTTGTCTTTCTGTCTCGAGTATTTCAAGGAAAGTCAACGTAGAGATTACAATACTAACTGATGTTCTGGTAATATATTGTACAAACTTAAATGCTGTCTTTTTTGAAAATTCATAATTTTTGTTATCTCTTTTATGTTGAAAACTGCTTAAAATATTTTTCATTATAATCGAACTTGAAAAATTAAATGCAGTTTACAGAATGATATAAATGTTTCAAGTCAAGATGATATATTGCAACACACCCTTGTGTACTGTAAAACGTAACTATCCTAATAACCCAAAGATCAGAGGGAAGGGAATGAAAAATGCGCTTCGTAAAGGATAGCCTCCATTTTTTACGGAAGTGATTACGGAAGATTAGAATAAAAATTACACAAACATATATTCACGTATCAAAAAAAAAACTCGTTTAACCTACAACCCTAAGAAAAAGACGAAATTGCGTTGATAAATGATTCCATCGCCTTTGTGTCAGAGATCAGATGCAAAACTGTTGCGGGTCAATCATTGCAGGAACCCATTAATCAATTCCTAAGGCATAAATTCTACATCTTGTTTATTTGTTTTTAGCAAAAACAATATCCTTTATGTCGAGAAACGGATTGAAGGTCGTAATTACTATTATTACCCTCTACGATTGCTTTTCCTATAGAAATGTGTTTCTCGTGATTAATGTTTTCATTATTGCCCTCGTCAATATTTAATTAGGCTTGCTAAAAGGTGATCAATCATGTTTTCTTCTAAATTAATTAAGAAGTGACTGCGCTAATAACATTTAGCGAGAGGTTGATGAAATCATAATTGCATTTTAAAATGATTACCGACCATAAGTAACTTTGTTATCTAATTGCATTATTTCATTATTTTGTTTACCGCAGCACATAGTTTTGGAGTTCCAACTAGAGCAATTAGGTGTTAATATTTTTCTTAAAAATAGTACCTAGAATTTCATTACAGTATACATTTTACATTGTTACATATTTTTTAATTTAACACGTTTACAGTACTGTAATTTAACACCATAAATTTAATTTTGCTACACTATTGAATTTGACATCCTTCTTATGCCCTTACATTACCCTTACGCCCTTAGCTGCTGTTTGAAATTGGAACTTTTAATTTAACGTATCAATTCAAACCCAAAATGAGAGTTTTTATTAAAACCTTTCAATTTAACTAATCTGAAGTTGTACATTGATCACCGCCATCAACAAAAGTCACGTTTGCTGAAATTTCACTTCACCTTTAAATTTGACATCCGCAATAGAATGTTACTATACTTTCGAATACGAAAATTCGTCTGGAATGTTACTGTACTTGGCATACTTAAGTACCAAAGTTTTACTGCACCAAGTAATTATTAGTTATTCGATACTCTTGTTGTTGTCTACATTTTTGAATTTCACCATACTCATAGTGGAATTTTGCTACTTTTTTTAACTCTACTTTCCAAATTTTAACGCTTACTAAAGCTTTGAATTTATCACATCTATTTCAAGATAAGTTTTGTTTGATACCTTTATTGAAATTTTCCATATTTACTGAAGTTTTGCTACAATTTTGGATTGACAAACCTTTAAATTAAATTATTTTTATGTCTTCTATCTGCAAAAAATATATTTTATAGAGTAAAATAATTCACAAACAATATAATTTTTAAATTTATATTTTAGTAACTTTGGGATTCATTAAAACATCTGGCAACTGACATTTGTTTATTCAGTGCTTATACCACTATATCCACAACCATACTACGGACAATTTTTCTTTGGCAAAATTTAAATTTAATTAACATGTAAATACGTAAAAATCTGATCTTTTTCTATAGCAAATGTTAAAGTTTCTTTTTATCTACTAAAAATCATAGATAAAGTAGTATTTTAACCACAATTGCAGATAAAATAACGCCAAGGATAGGTAAAGATCTTTATTTTTTAAGTAAGTACTTATTAGTACCTAGTAGTACCAATTTAAATCATTATCTACTAGTTGTGAATGCAAATATTGATATTACAATTAACATTACTAGAAAAATGCATGGGAAGGGATGAATTCTTTTTTTGCTCCGACCAATATACCGATGTGTTGTCGCCAATGGTCATTTTTCATGCTGTAAGTGTGCATTTTGAGACAGAAATCTTGTTTTGGTCACTGATTCCTCAATGTATGGCCAACCATCCAACCGCTCTACTTTTACTAAGTCTGCGCCAGAATTTGCAACCATCGCAGCTGCAGAACGGGAGAAGAATTGTTCAGTATATATTTCTGAATTTAACAGCTTTAAAATCTGAGCTATCTTCTTGAAATTTTATAAATGGTGTGTATTCTCACAGGTCGAACGGTGCATTTGTTCTGCCGATACTTGATGAATAATCTGTTATGGGACATGGGCGTAGGGCGATGTATTTTCGTATTATCTTCACAAAGCTTTCTCCACATTGTTTATTTGTAATATAGAACGACCGAGGTTTGTCTTGGTTTTGGTGTCGGGAAGAGAAATAAGCATTACAGATTATCAATTTTTCCAACTTCCAATTAATCTGTGCAACTCATCCGAACGGCCCACTCCATGTAAACCCTTTATAGCTACAACGAGTAATATACACATTTATTTTAGAGATTATTTGAGTTTTACATTGACAAGGAGATATCATCTGCAGCAGTTTGTAGAAATTTTCTCACATATTCCGCGTTAAATATTTTGGACTTTTTTATTTGTAGTCGCTATTTGATTGTTTTAGGAAAGCTATGAGCTTACTGTATTTACACACAAAAGTTAAATTGATATACGTATTTTTTAGCGACTACTCAGTTCATCCTTACCCTGAAATGTCGATAGTTTCATTTACCAGTGGTACCTTTAAGCATTGAACAATAATACCATAAACACAAAGGCTGTATTATCTTTTATTTTTCTGAAATATATGCTAACCAACTATACATACAGTCTCATTTAGATCCTTGATGTTCTTTACGCTCTTCCATTTTTGAATTTTTTTATATTTCTTTTTATAGGTCAATAGATATTTTGATGATAATAACTTGGATATAACCTCTCAAGCCTCAACACAAATATAAGATTTCAGAAATGTCTGCCTCCAACAACCATACAAAACGACATCAAAGAAGAAATAAATGTTAACACAATAATGGCCGCACAATGCCAACACAAAGGCACAAAGTATATACTTTGTGCCCAAAGGAATGACTTTGCTTAAATCAGGTTCCATAGAAACCAATGCTAACTATGCGAAAGCTTCCCGAATTTAAAATCACTTCAAATAATTTCAAAATTTTTCTTCATCCTTAATTAATTCTAAATCTTTTTTTGTCGACTATAAAATAGCATTTTACTGTCTTGTATAAAAAATAATTATTCATTCCAAATATTATCAAGAAGCTACCATGTAATTTTTATACATTAACCTCAATATACAGGTTTTAGGAATGCTTCTTCTACTGAAATTTTTCTACATTTGTATATTATAAACTGTTCATAAAATGCTGCTGTATTTAAAATTTGGAAATTTTACTACACTTTCGAATTTGAAAAAGCGAACTCTGTATTCGATACCCTTTCCGGAAATTGATTGCACTTGAACTTGAAGTTTTATTTGACTGTTGAATTTACACATCCATTCCAAGAGAAAGTGGCCTTTTACAATAATATTGAAACAGTTTTTCAAATCCTTCTCGAGTAGTCCTTTTGACCTTTGACTGGCAGTTGGCGGCAGCTTAGGTTCAACATATTGCTCGTGGAATACTCTAGATGGTCACGTGGAAACACTCTCCAGCTAGAGTGGCTGCCTGTTTAATTAATTGGCAAGCTGCTCGAGTACCGGAGCTTGTTCATGAAGAGCGGAGGGCAGCTCTACAGGACTCGAATCAACAAGGGACAGTCACTTCGAGTAGGAACTCCTATGTGAACAGTATCCGCATTGTTAGTGTAGGCTTAGTTGGCATAAGCCGCCTGCAGTAAGGCGGAAGCCATCAAGCATCGTTTATTGCATAAGCAGCATCTTCATATTAGTTTGGATAGTAGGAGGGGTTACCCGATACAATATTGAAGATTATTGGAACTGTCCCTTCCATTGTTGCTAAGAAAATAGCGCCCACATTCCTTGTTCATAAATTCGCACTATGAAAATTAATAAGTAACAGAATAATTTTATTAAATTTGTATGTATTTTATTTAAATCATCTCAAAAAAGGTATGTAGCGTGCATTGAGACGGATGAAAATATTTCGGTGCAGGTATGCGTTGGGGGCAGTTAAGACGTAAACATATTAATGTTTCCGCGCCTAACCCGTCCGCTTTAGGGGGGAAAGGGGTGGAGTCATCTTTCTTTGGTTTTTCACTTATAACCCGAATACGGTGCTTCGTAGCGAATAATTCTTTACATAGAAATGAGAGCTTATAATTTTGTATAAGAATAGTTCTACACATTTTTTTAACACGTATTTTGTCATCATTCTCCTGGTAAATCTTCAACTGTTTATCTCCAATGGGTCAGAAAGAATTTTGCAATATTGAATTGCATTCACAATATTTTACCCCCATGCTTCTTACCATTCATTATTTGCTGATTTTGTCTTTTATTGTAAAGATATTAAGCTAATTCGAATCCATTTTAAATATAACTAAGGCTCCCTCTTCAGGTGTCCCTCTTCTTTTTAAATTACGTTACAGATACGTAAATATATTCTGAATATACAGGTTCGGAAAGTGCAAACATTCCCTCTGATTTTCAATAACAAAGAAATAAAGAAACTCTTGAGTTAAGGCAGCCAGAAAGAGAAATAAACACTTCAAACATTGCCAGAATATCTTGCTGGTGGTTTTTAGGCATTTGATACATAGTGATCTTCCGGGTTATTATGCCGTGACCTCGGTAACTGGTTGCTGCCAGAAACAGATTTAAAGTGCTTTTCCTTAGCAATAGCTGGGATTAGGCTCTGTGTGGACAGACCCGCTATCGATATCTCTGGGCTCGCCCATATATTGATAGCCAATAGTGTAATTTGAGGTTTGACCAAATGACCCAATTCTACTAGTCTAAAGAGGAAAACAGATTTGACTGGCATGACGGCACACTAGGTCGCACCATAGATTAAATGGTCATACGGCTACGTAGGTTAACGAGCCTCATCCAGTAAGTGTGCACATTTATTTGACGCCATTTCACGCATGCATGAAACAAAATATTCACGCTCTGAATATAGCAATACATTTTCATTACTCCTTACAAACAACTAAGGGTAGTAGTCGAGACGGCATCGATCAAATTTCAAAATGAATAGTTCGCTTTATCTCAAGTTGTCAGCAAAAAAGACAGTTTGATATGTGTAATGAAAGTCAGACTTTGATGTAAGTTATAAGGACAGACGTTTCTTTCCAGTTCTATATTTATGACGTTCATACCGAGAAGCTAAACAAGGCATATTATGTAGAGAAAATGAAAATATTGATTGAAATGTGAATTGAAACAAATACCTATGTGTTACTGATTCATGACAAATTTCATTTGAAACAATAATTGGAGCATTAATATTTTTATCGAGTTTCTAAATATAACACAGAAAGGTAATATTACTAACTGGATTTTGAATACTATAGCCTATCTAACATTACAAAGGCCGCCTTTTAGACCCAATTAGATAAACATAATCCCTAACAGTAATAGTAATGATAGTTTGAGACGGTTTGCTGAGTTATATTATTAATTGGAACCAAAAACAAAAGGTCATCTTTGAAATCAAAGTGTATACTATACAAGCGAAACCCTTATCGTTAAAAACATTTATTCATGGTAGAAAGATCACTTTGGCCATTTGATGAGATAATAGGAAAGGTCCAGACATGATCTCTGGCTATATATATAAAACGTTACTGAATTATTAGATTAACTTGACGAAATATTCATCTAGGTCTAACACTATTTAAAAATATTAAGTGTGTTATTTAAGTTATCAACATTAGACAATTATTATACTAAGATACAACTCAGTGCATTGTTACTTTTCATTTATTTCTCAACTAAGGGGCATCTCAAAATCTACGTCCTCAAATTATGAGTTGTATACTTGAGCAGGCCTAGAATTGTTTGTAGTAAGGGACAATTTACACCAGTAAATTCAAGCACTAATTATACTTAGGAAACACTATTCTCGAACTCGAGTTCTCAAGTTAGATATCTGTGCAGTTGAGTGTACCTAATAAAGATTTTTGGAAAACTTTTAAAAAGTAATATACAGAGCGATGTATTATCCTCTTTACAAACTTTGACAATGAAAAGTTCATGGAAAATCTTCATATAAACGTAAGTTCTAGCTTTTTTAGTTCTAAAATAAACATCGCTTGTAACAAACATAAAGCAAAATTTAGCTACATCAAATGTTCAATAATTCTTCTGAATATACAACTGATGACAAGCTAAACTTTGTTACACGTGTAGCAAATTATTATTATTATCTGATGTCAGTTTCAACATCTTAAATTCTCTGCAATAACTGATTATGATGTTTTATTTCTATTACATAAACAATCCGCTAGATGTGACCCCGTAAATAAAAATAGCAAGGATGTTGGTTGAACTAGATGGCCATTGGGTCACTTGTCTTCCACATAGCTTGTATCAGGTGGAAGAAAGGTTATGGTACACCCCTGCATTTAAATTTCCATTCAATACACTTATAAGTAGAATAATCCAAATATGCAAAGCGCATATTTTACTATTATGCTTTTTTTTAAATATTTATATATTCTTTAAAAATAACATATTGTGCATAAAATCCATCGAATTTAAAGAATTTAGAATTGCATGAATGTTTGGCAGGCATTTTGATTCTTTTAATTTTGGAATAGTTCGGTTTACCAGGATTATTGCCTAAGAGATTTATTAGTCCTGCTCACAGAGCAATTGAAAAATGTAGACACGCGCGCAATGATTTTTTAATGCTCGCATAAGGTTGAAAACGCATTGCTTTAGTTGGAATGCGCATGCACCTGAAGATTGCTAACCTGATTCTGGGGTTGTGCTAACAAAGCTATACCTGAGATAATAAAATAAAAATCTTGCCAGGTGAATTTGTATTTTATTTGTTTTGTCTTGTTGTTGTAGTTGTTATTATCGTTTATTTTTATGTGAACCAATAAATTTGTATTTCTCAAATATTTTTTACTTCCACGTTTTCAATATTTTGTGCATATAATATTTCTACTTGAAACCAGCGACCAAACATGGTCGTTACGGAAATTTTTAATACACTCTCGTGAAACACTTGATCCATCTGACCACAGAATTTTTTAAATAAAGTTGTTATCTTTGGCATGAATAATTCAGTGACGCATTTTATTTGTCCTCGATGTAATGCTTGTATGATGTACCTTTTTAGTATTTATTGTTATCCACACAAATCTTTCTGATAACCCCAAATTTCGTGCATGCATCTTATGCATCTGGTGCTTTATTATGTTTTGATGATCTTGGAGTAGACTTCTCTATAAAACAGACTAGATATAATAGCAATCAGGTTTTTATTCATAGAATATGATTGCTAAAACTAAAATCTTTTTTAAATAAATGCAGAAGGTATTTTTAATCTTCAAACATAGCAGTGTGCGTCGCTATGAAAATGTAAAGCATTTTCTCTATTCAGCATGAAGTCAGTATTTCTGTGAACGCGGAAAGTTCCGAAGGGAATTTGTCTGGGAAAATGATATAATATATTTACATGTGTAGTAAGTTTTATAAAGCGAAGCCAATAAAAGTAAAGTAAATATAAACTCCCAAGTCACGAGAGGAATGTTCGCAAAATTTATCCATTTGTATAAATATGAAAAAACTTCCGAACACGGGGCTTTAAGAGATTTATGTTCACGTCAATAAGAGATATAAACATTCGAATAAATCATGGCTTTGAAAGCCTATTAGGAAGAAGGACGCTTTTTGCATTTGCCTTCTAATATCATACGATATTGAATGAAAGAATTACGTATGGAAAATAACTTCAAAGAATTTATTCATAAATCAACTTGAATTGATTTCATTAATATCTGACAACTATGAATATTTCTCCATTTTGTAAAACGGGGGACATTTTCCTCTTTCAAATAAAATTCGACTTATAGAATATATTTTAATCAGTCAAACAAAACAAGACTAATGCTAATAATTTATTCCTTGAGCCACTTATTATTATTTTCCACTGTACAGAGAAAATTGTTGATTTTAACTCACAATAAATTGGTTGAATTGATAATAATTAATTAAATTGATAATAATGGAATTGGTTACACGAAATGTAATAAAAGCAGTAAATCAGATTTTTGCAGAAAAATAAAGTTCCTGATCCTTTTCCTGCTCATTCTCATTATCATTATTATCATCCTCATTATCATGATCAGTCTCATCCTCATTTTCCTTGTCCTTTTTTTTCTCCCCCTCTTTCTTCTCTTGCTCCTTCTTCTCTTTCTCCTTCTCCTTCTCTTTCTCCTTTTCCTTTTCCTTCTTTTTCTTCTTCTCCTTCTCCTTCTTCGCCTTCTTCTCCTTCTTCTCCTTCTTCTTCTCCTTCTCCTTCTTCGCCTTCTTCTCCTTCTTCTCCTTCATATTCTTCTTATCCTTCTTATCCTTATTCTCCTACTCCTTTTCTGTCCCTTTTTTCCCCTATTCTTTCAATTTTCCTTTCTTTCCTCATTATTGTTTTATAGTTCTCTCACTCTCTACATGTATGTTTATATAACATGATGCTCTGGTCTCATATTATTTGATGTATTTTTTAACAGTATATAATTATGTAGATAGGCAAACATTTTACAATGAAATGTACATATTTTATACCCTTTTGATGTGCCATCAGTTGTTTCTACAAAATCAACGCAATTAAATTATTGTGGTTGTACAAAGTCAAACAAATTTATTTACCAATCCTTTTTATTTATCGTTTCGGTGCCGAGTTGGAATATAAACAATTACGCTACATCACACGAATTCATTTGAAGGGTTAAAAGGGTAGACTTCCAACAGTGCCACATAAGCATCGTCTCATGTTATGGAAATAAGGGCCCATTGTTCAATTAAAGCCAAATTACTTCAGACTACATTAAACCTTAAGGTTTCGTAGCTATTGCAGCACTTTAAAATGCCAATTGTTTAGTAACCTACTGTTCAGCTGGTCCATTAACTAACGGTTCGGATGATACCGTTTTACTATTTTTTTTTATATAAAGGAGAATGTTATTAAATATCGATAGTCTTTGAAAAGCAAGTGTCACATTGAAAAATGTTTTCACTGAACAAAATAACAGAAAAATACATATTTATTAAATTATATTATAAAACCTACAATGTAGGTCTCTCTCTCTCTTTCTGCATATGGCCGTATGTAGGCCCAGCATTGAATAGCCACTGGCACTAGGCACTTAGATCTTGCGTGTTCATGTTCGTCTGTCGGTTATGACAGGGCGAACAGCGGACAGGGTTATTCGTCGGTAGCCTCACCTATGGCATGCTAATGAGAGCTGATAAGCACGAAACCGATATATGCCTGGTGGCACCATTGACGTAAACCGTGGCTGTTTGCCAAGTGCTTTCATTTGCAGATATCATAATCGTCGCCCGGAGCTTTCAAAGTACTCACAGTATAGTGCGTCACTCTCTGATTGGGGCTGCATCTAGGCCCAGCATTGAATATCCAGTGACTACTAGATGTAGATACATCTTGCCCAATCTGTATCAGAAAACAGACTCCTTTAATACTATAAACCAATTTTCGTGGTGTAATTTCTACAATTACATTATCTTCGCGTCACAAATGGTTTTAGCAATTTTGCTATCTGACTTCACTGCTGGGAAATTAAATGGGTAGTAAATAGCCAATATAAATTAATTAAAAAAAAATTTAATATATGTTCAATATGATTATTCATTACTTATTTTTTTTTTCAAACTAAAACAAGTAGTTTAATGTGAAGTCAGAGGATATAACTATAAATACACATGAAACCCTCTATCTGGACGTAACCAACAGCATTGTCGCCGTAAGTTTCACGAGCGGATCTACAAATATTGTAAATAAACAAATAAGTTACATTTAATAATATTGTAAATTCACCACTTCACCATTAACAATTATGGTAATGTTAAAAACGGAAAATTGATACTTGCTTGCTTTGACTCCCCATATTTCTGGACTAAAGAAGTTGGAATTCACATCAATGAAGTACATAAGCATAAAATTAAATTAATCCACTAGTGGTAAATTATCCGATTGTACTTATAGAAAATCCGTTCTTATCATCGTATATTTTGTTGTTTACACTACCCAATGTATACCAAATTTTAACAAATACGTTGATAAGCATCTTTATGAAACCATTGCTCTTATTTTTTAGAATTATTATATTCATTTGCAATCTATGATTTAAACCTGGTAACTACACTTCCCTCATTTAAAATTTCTCTAGGATGGTGAAACATCAAACGAATACGGGCATTCGTAACGTAGGTAGCACGCATCATTAAACTAATTTAGCAATATGCAACAAAAGGGCACATAGCTACGTTTATGTGAATAGAAATATAGAAGGCTTTGTATTGTACAATAATAGCCAATAATCGTGCCTAGGCAACAAATAATAATTCAAGCAAAGGATCTGTGTGCAAATCAATCATTGTCATTTCGCATTGTTTTAATATCTTTTTTTGTTAGTATTTAATAATTTTGTTCAAAATATTTAACAGGTATTTTGCCATTCAGTATAACAGAATTGCTGATAACAATGTAATAAAAGTTGATAGTTTTAAAGTTTTTAAATGAAACCGTTAGTTTTTCCTCACTTAATATTATTTTGTTTAACGTAACTAGAAGAAAATAACAATTATTGACTTTATTTTTCCTTCATATTATTTAACTAGATGTAATGATCCTTTTTACTTTGACCTGCACTATTTATTTATATTACCACATGTACAAGATATCACCCAATTTGATTTTATACTATACTGGAAAGTTTATGTTTTCCCATTACTTTTACGTAAAAAGAACAAAGTAAGTTAATAGACATCTGCACGATGAACAATGACGATTATATTTGCAACGATCCGAACCTCGATCTGAATAGTACGACCCATTTGTAGTGGGGCCATCTCAAATCCCTACTCGATCAAACCAAATCTCCCACACGCATTGCAGGATACTCAAACTCGTGCGACAAATTAGCGATAACCCGGCTGTCAATTTTGAGTAGGTATATAGGAAGAAGAGAAATGAACAGAAACTTTAGACGCGAAGTGAAAAGTGGACCAGCTTATTACAGTAGGTACTATTGGATAGTGAGCGTTTACACTTTCACTTGTACTTCCACTTGCTATCACTTCCATTTGAGGTAGCAGTAACTCTGCAACTGTTAAGCGGGCTTTACACTAACAATTCATTGACGAAGAAATTGATGAATTAATTCATGAATTTCTTCAAGGTCGCACTTTGGTTTTACATTATGTTCAGGGCTTGGCAAGTTTCTTAACAATTTTGCGGTCAGATGTCTCCCGTACCAACCTAAAAATTTTAACTTTTGACATTATATCATTCCCATTTGTATACGAAACAAAAACTGTTAAAAATGAAAAATAATATTAATAATTATATTTTAGGGTAAAAATACATATCATAGCATTTATTATTGCTGCTTTACATTTATTTTAGGTTGGTATTCCTGAATTGAAGTAAAAATTGACGAAATATTAGAACAAGTTTTAAGTCGTCAATAACTTGAAGAAGTTCTTCATCAATTTATTTGACGTCCAAATTTTAGTATTACGTTTGTCAATTGACTTGACGAAGCCACTTGATCAATTAATTGACAAAGAAATTGTTAATGTAAAGCGGGCTTTACGTTTCCATTCAAAATCGATTACTGTATTAGAAATATAGAGGGTGGTCTAAAAGTTCATCAGAAAACTCGGGGAGGTTATTCTAGGGATTAAAAAAATAACAGTATGTAATGAAAATTTTTTTCGAATTGTCAATTGTTTGCAGGTTACAGCATGTCAAAGTTCAATTTTCTGTATTTTTCCTTTTAAATAACTTATTCGATTATTATCTCATTTAGCACACCCACTAAGTAGATCAAGCTCTATTGGACAAGTCAACGAAAAGTTTTATTATGCGCCGCTAGAGAGCACTTTACCTAAAACTCAGAATTAGTTTTATTTATAACTAACTTTTTTCTGTCTAGACATCACAGAAATTTAAATATTATTGAAAAGAGAAACATTGTTAGAACAAATTATGTATTCTTTATTCAAGCCTGTACATGTAACCGTTTAGCAAGAAATCGCTACTCTTTCTGTAATTAATCAAGCTTCATCGAATACGGATTTGAAGTGCTCCCACTACAAATAGGCAGTATTTTTTACACCATGAAGCATTAGTTATATAACTGTCGTTGTGTATTGATTTTTCGCAAAAGCAATGAGAAAATATGTACTTTCCAATACTGTATTTATTTGGAAATGATTAATTTAATGGGTAGATCGATCAGTATATCATAGTGCACACACATGTTCTGGTCTTTTCCGATTTTGAAAGTAATTAGGGGTTAGGTTAGACTAATGCGAGTCCATTTAAATATGGGATTAAGCGAAACGCATGCAATAAAATATCTTGTTTCAGAAGTCTAAGCTCCTATCCTAAAATTGTCTAATGTACGAAATCCGTTGAGATTTATGTGCTTAAATATTCATGTGGTATCTCTGAATTTTATATTACCTTATAAGACCCATATATTCCTTTGCTAACAAAATATTAACACTCGGAAGATTTTCTCTCCAGAGTTATGAATATTTGGTAGGCGGCTTTTAATTTAAACGATAAAAAGGCTTAACTGAAGATAATTTATCACTCAAATCTTAAAATTTGCTAATTTTTGTACCTACTGAAACAAGATGATTACCTGACGGATAGAATAGTATTAGAAATTTATCTCCATAGTATGAATATATAGGGTGTTAGAGGTTTGACTGCCATAATTTATACAGTGTACATAAAAAAAGCACAAAAAGTCTTATATAACATGGGTTCTAATCCCAATCAAGAAAAAAAATTAAATATCGGATTTGTTGTACAAAATTTCAGTTAATTTAGGTATTGCTCCAAAATTGTCTGTATAGAATATCATAAAATGCAAGGTTTACTAGGTACCGCTGTTATTTGCTTTTATAAATAGAATATTTTTTTCTTCTATCGCCTGTTAAAATTATGACAATCAAACTTCTAACACCCTGTATAATTATGAAAGATCAGAGAAGTTGTAATTAATTTGTAAACATCTTGAAAGACATTTCGAAAAAAATGAAGCTTGTCTATCACAGGGATTAGCCCAGAAGTCGGAGACTTGTGCGGGAGAGGGCGGCATATTATTATTAAGCAGGCCGCATTTGCCCAGGAACGACTTACGTTGATGGGCCCTAACCACTATTCAGTGCACGAATGAGGGAAACCTGGAAAACCTCATTAATTAGGGGGGGTAGTCAAATATCAACCGGTATCAATCTCTCACATTGACCCAAGCTAACATTATTCCACCCTACTATACCCGCAGAGAGGGTGCCAATCCTCTCCACGAATATAGCTTATATACGGTCTACCGGCAGCTGGGCGCGAACCAACTCCGATCTAGTCACCTCGATTCAAGTACTGACGCCTTAAACCGCGCGACCACTGACCGATATGTTAGTAAATATTTTGTTAATAAATTTGTATTTTCAATAAATTTAGGTGCTTATTGTCATCTTAAAAGAAGTTTGAATATAAAAGTTTTAACAATAAATTTTGACCAAATTTTTTAATATATTCAGAAAGTTTTAAGAATAAGAATAAGTGTTGTAGGATATATTGCGCAGGTAAAGTTCCTACTATATTTTGTAAGAGAACAACTTTCTTTGTATGCAGGGTAAATTGACCAATATGCCTGCAAAAATTCAAATTCAAATAAATTTGCATTATCTAAAACACTGCAAAGCGCAGAAAAATATTGCCTTTGAATTTTACACAAGAAACTGTATAAATAATAAATTAAACAACAAGCTCAGAAAAACACTGTTTTACATACGAGATTTGTTAATACTATTTTTTCGCATATTGTGTTAGTAGCAAATAATAGTGATAGACATAAAAGAATTATAAAGATAGATATCGTCGTGTCATAGTAGGTACTTGTGTAGAATTTCAGAAACCTAGTAACCTGACACCGCCTGTTTATTTATATGATACAGTTAAAGTTTCATTATTGTGAGTCGGATTGCTTCTAAATTATACATTAATTATAAAAATGAAAATAAGTCTTGCTACTGAAAACCATTTAGAAAATTGTTCTGAAGACATTTTAAACGCCGCTCGAGAAATATCTTGGAGCTTAGTTCCTTTAAAATCCAAGGAAAAATACGAGAAGGTATATCAAGTATTTTGTAAGTGGAAAAACGCACTAAGAAGTGTAATGCTAGCGTATTATTTTGAGAAAGTAAGTTACTTTTATACATATTTTAGTATTTTACATGCAATGTCTCGTTATTTTAGGCAAATGCATCCAGTTTATGGTCTATATATTCCTTGTCGAAAAGTACTATATAAATAAACTAAAATATGAATATATCACAATATAAAAAGCTAGTTGCCTTTTTAAAACGACAAAATGACATATACGAAGCATACAAATAAAAAAAATGGCTATGGAAATGTATTATAAGTATTTACGGTTGAAACCCAGTTGAAGTAACAATACATTTTTTTGCCTGCTTGGCATCAGCTTTGGAAAATTCCCCAATGAGTTGCAGAATACTTAAAACTCCCAGATGCATCCAGTTACACTGGCCATTGCTCGAGGAGGACGTGTGCCATCTTCCTCGCTGACAGTGGAGCGGATATTCAAACACTTAATTTTCGAAAAAATCCCCTGGCACATCGATTTTGTTTTTAAAAAAGGCACTTTTCGACATGACCCACATTTGTGACGTCATCGTTGTACCAGATATGACGTCATCGAAAATTTGTTTAAATAGCAATCCCCAATTTTGACATCATGAAAAATTATGGTGTTACATAACAAAAATTTCAAGAAAGTAATGTTTGAAAATGTTAAAATTTAATTTTCACAATACTGAAAATGGTAATTATTATGTAAAAAATAGACTACCTAAATTAAATGTTCAAATTGTGCACCGTTGGCTGGCTGACAGTATCCAAGGTGATTAATAAATTCTTTTTGGACATTATCAATAACTTCAGGAGGTATACGATGTATCTCGTGTTGGATTCTTGCTTTTAAATATTCTAAATTAACCGGTCTAGTAACGTATACTGTGCTTTTTAAGTATCCTCAAAAGAAATAATCTATCGGTGTCAAATCAGGCGATGTGGCTGGTCACTCAATCGGCCCCCTTCTCCCTATCCAACGATTTGGGAACATCTCATCTAAATAGACACGGACAGATGTTACATAATGGGGAGGGGCACAGTATTGTGAAAATTAAATTTTAAAATCTTATTATGAATAAATTTCGTAAAATTTTTGTTATGTAACACCATAATTTTTCATGATGTATGTATGTAGAATAATACGCTCTTTCAAATGGCATGATCAAAAATGGGGGTTGCTGTTTAAAAAAATTGTCGATGACGTAATATCTCGAACAACGATGACGTCACAAATATGGGTCGTATGTCTAAAAGTGCCGTTTATAAAAACAAAATACACGTGCCAGGGGATTTTTTCTAAAACGTCTCAACTTCAAAAATAATGTAAAAATAATATCGTTACTTTTCGAAAGCACTGTATCGAGGAAAGCATCGTGAATAAGTTGAAAATTTCAAAATGTATATTTCATCAGCAAAAACTAGTGACACCTCAAGATCATTCAGGAATGCATATAGAGAATCATAATAGTTTTCAGGAAGAACAAGTAAAATTAAAATAAATTTCGTATTGTGAACTTTTCAAATTTGAATAATTATACTTTTAATATATATACAACAATATTTGCAATATTTAAATAAACAATTTTCTGTAAAACTCTGTTTTTTATTAATAATTACTATATATAGTATTTAAGAAATAATAAACTATATACTACACTAAATGTTTGCACTATATATTGCAGCAAATTATAAAAAATTATTATTTTTAACGCGACAAACGATCAAAAATTATGTGACAATAAAAACAATTGCGTAACGTCAGCCGTGACGTAAGTCCTCTGAAGTCTTGACGCAACTTAGTAAACTGACATTTCAATGTGGTAAAGTGCCACTTTAGTAAACGATTTTGAATTTAATAAAATAGCATATTATCAGTTAAAATGCGAAAAACATTTTTTAACAAGAACTTAATGTTTTCATAAACAGAAGGATTGGAAAATACGCTTTATGCACCTCTATTGTCTAAATTTTGTTTGATTTGCAACTTTACGTTCAGATTCATATTCAAAAAGAAAGTTAATGATAAATCGTCAAAACTTTTTTGAGCCTGCACGTCCAGTACAGAGTATCTCTAAAAGATCTGAGTAAAATGCTGCCACATGTTCCTGAGCCAAAATATGATGATCTAACCTAACTTGCCTTAGTCCAATATTTGATAGTATACTCGCGACAAGAATTCAGACGACTTACGTGATACGAACAAATGAATAATTCATTATATTTTCATCAAAATATTTAATAAACTGCAACTGATAGTAATAAATCTTTATACTACACTAAAAGTTTGCATTATATATTGCACTAAATTGCAAAAAATTATTGTTTTTAACGCGACCAAATATTGAAAATTACGTTGACAATAAAAACAAATGTGTAACGTCTGAATTCTTGACGCGAGTATACTTTAATAGAATAAGGTATGAAAAAAGACAATGGGTTTAAGTTTATAAATTAAAACCTTAAATCCTATCCAAAAAACGATTGTTCATATATATATATATATATATTTTAAATGGTCAAAGGCTAAGAATTGTTCATTAATAAATCAATACACCAGTGCACAAAAAAATTTTGATTTAAATGTATGTGAGCCACAATAGCTGGCGCGCTCTACAATTGACAGCAAATTTAAGGTCATATTTCAGTTTCTCGTGCCAAAAAATTCATCACTACCAAGTTTTAAGTATTTACTACAATTTATAATAAAGTTATTGAGAAAAACTAAAAAAGGTTCAACATCCTGTATCTAGGAAAATATAAAATTTTGGGTTAAAGTAACTTGATTTAGACTATCATATTTTGGTCCCCGGAATATGTGTTTATTCCCAACCTTTAACACACAACCTATATGAGTATAGCAATTTTCTTGGTATTTTTATCACATGCAAAATTCTTGAAAATTCCTTGAAATTGCCCGGAATTCCGCTAAATCCCTTGGATATTTCTATTTTGCGGAATCTTGTCACAATTTGGTCCCAGTGGTTACTCGGATGAATCCAACGAATCGAAAGGTTTAACTCAAAAACGGATAATGTTATGTATAAAAGAAAAAGTAACAGTGAGAAAATCTAATCTAGATTTATGAAGTCTCACAATAAATCGGATATTTATAAACCGGCCCGTAGTTGTTTCCGGGGCTAGCCTTTTCCAAACCCATTCGCAAAATCGAATAAATCAGCGATGTAAACCCAATTTTTAAGCAACTGCGTCCACTCTTAAACCTAATAACGCGCGTTGTGCAGATAGGGCACCGGGGACAAGGTGGGTAACTAATCCGGACATTAAAGATAATCCGTTAAATAAACTAGGACCCGAAGGCGCCTCTTATTCACTATAAGTTCGCCACATTTGGATTTCGCTGACGCGCTAATGGCTTCTAACCACGGGCAAATACCTTGCCGGTACCGTCGTCATGGCTACTACACCGAGAGTGGCGCTCTGAACACAGCGCGGGAAATAAATGGAGCTAATGTTATTGACACGTGTGTTACATGCAAATTTAGTTTTCACGGCATTCATTAAACCATGGCTAGGTGGAGATTTTACTGGCAATTTTTCCACGGTATGTACGCAGTATAGATAGACTGACAATTTCACTTCGCTGTCGGCACTTTGAACAAAATTCAGGCGTCTGCGGTGACCTCGAAATGCACCCATCCAATACAACCATCGAATCCGAGAGAAATAGAGAATCGTAGATCAGGGCTCGAAATAAGAATTATTTCTTTATGCGGTGTTGAACCTGATAAAAATTTATATTATTTATTTATTTACGAAATGGGGGTAAAAACAGACCAAGACCCAACAAAGCATCCACAAATACTGTATGTGTTTACAATAGGTACAATAAAAAATAAATCATATAAGAATTGAACTAAAACAAAGAATAATTGTAAGGGAGATCATATGTTGAATTATAGGAATACAGTTAAGCACTAATCAAAATGTATAAACCTTATAAGTGCATATTTAAAACAAAAAAAAATAGAAAAAAATACAAAAACAAATATCTACATAGAAAATTACAGGTCATAACAAAGTTTAAACCTAATGAACTTTTATTATGAAATTGCGTTTAAAGGAAGTTAAACAAAAAATATTGATATGTGAACAATAATTATTATAGTTATAACATATTCTATTAATATTAGAATTTAGTCCCAAATTTGTTCTATAATGGTCTATATCGAAAAGATAATTTATTCTAACATATCTGGAACATGGAAATTCATTAGAGACAACAATTCTGGAGAGTCAACGTCATTATTTAAGATTAAATAAAAACAATAAATCTGAGTGTATTCTCCAAAGTTCTAAAGAGGTTATTGCATAATTTTGATGTGTTTCTCTAATATGTATTACATTATAAACTCCACATACTTCAAAGTGCAAGAATCTTAAAAATGTATTTTGAATTCTTTCTAATCTAATTATATGGCTATTAAATTGTGGGTTCCATATCATGTTTCCAAAACTTTTCCGATCTGCACTTATTAGCTATGCAGTCAATATGTGGGGTGAAACTCATCTTTCTATCAAAAACTGCACCTAAATCTTTAATGTCGGTGACCCGGTTAATATTTTCATCATTGATGTTGAAACACTAAAGTATTTTGTACTTTTATTATACCTATTAACAACATACAGTAACCTGAACATTGATAATATTGTGTACTATTTGCCGATGATACCAGTTTAATTATTAATAATACAATTAACAGAATTTGTTAGAAGATTCTTCTCTAATACAGTAAGACGCTGAGAACTGGTTTACTAATAATAAACTCTCTTTAAATGT
Organism: Monochamus saltuarius; assembly: GCA_025584915.1. Classification (NCBI taxonomy): domain Eukaryota; kingdom Metazoa; phylum Arthropoda; class Insecta; order Coleoptera; family Cerambycidae; genus Monochamus; species Monochamus saltuarius. The sequence goes on from CM046722.1 coordinate 13,235,221, forward strand.
AACAAACACTGAGACAATGGTATTCGCCCTACGTGAATTTAATGATGATTGGAAAAATTGTGATTTTGTTAAATTTCTTGGAGAATACCTGGATTCCAAATTGCTGTGGGAACAACAAATACTAATTATACTCGTATTTATAGAAACATATCTAAGTACATGTATCTCCTACAAAGTGTAGTACGTAAAGTATCATTAAATACATTGAATATAGCTTATCACAGTTTTATCCAATCTAATATTTCATATGCAATATTGGTCTGGGGACATGCAAGTTCTATGAATGTTTTCGCGCATCAGAGAAGAGCTGTCAGGATTATGACTGGTTTGGGTTACAGGAATGAATGTAGAGATCAATTTATAAAATTGAATATACTAACAGGGCCTTGTATACACATATTCAAGTGCCTTTTGTATATAAAACAGAATTCGAGTGACATGTTGACTGGAAATTAGATACACTAACATGATATCAGAAAAAAAAAATTATTACACAAATTTCCATAGGTTATCTAGAATCTGAAATGGTACAGGTTTTATAGGGATACGCCTGTTTAATGTATTACCACTTCGTATAATGGATCTGAATATTGTGCAATTTAAGAAGAGGATCAAATTATTTCTATTGAGAAACGCTTTTTATGACAGAACAGTTTTTTGTGAGTGATTTCAATTTAATTTAAATATTTATCTATTCGTTCGTTCTTAATATTTGTTTTAGGATTGACTTGTAGTATACTTGAAAGAATATGTATGTATCTGACACAACGCTTTTTATGACAGAACAGTTTTTTGTGAGTGATTTCAATTTAATTTAAATATTTATCTGTTCGTTCGTTCTTAATATTTGTTTTAGGATTGACTTGTAGTATACTTGAAAGAATATGTATGTATCTGACACAATACATTATTTTAATTTATGTATTTGACTTTTACTATTTTAATTTCAACTAAGGCTTATGTCATTATTGTTTCATTTTAATTTTCGCTTGCAATTTTTATCTAGTGTACTTAGTTCTACTTCCCCCATCCCTTTTTTATTGTGACGTGTGTAAACACATTTGTGTATTAACACGAAAATTATAAATAAATAAATACATCTACATAATTTGAACCCTCTTGTGTCAGAAATATAGTCGAAATGGCCTAAAATACACTTTTATAATAAAAAAAATAGTTTAAAAATGAAGTAGCTATTTAATAGTAGTTTCAAAAAATGGTTCAAAGCAAATAGAAATAACAGTTAAATTAATAAATATAATTTCTAAATAACAATCACAAATGCATATATTAGCCCTCAAAAATGAATGCGGTTGGTAAATTTTATACTAAATTAAGTTTTCCACATTTCATGAGGTGAAATCCTTTACTCGTAAATTTCAGGGAGTATTAAAAATGAATTTGCCGCCTTTCTCTGAGAACTCTTTGACATTCATTGGGGTAGTTTGCGAATTGAAAAGAAATAATGAAAGAATAATCTCGTTTAACTGTCAAGGGAGTTACAGGAAATAATGTTTTTTCCCTTTAACAAGATAGCAGTGCAATTTATGCATTATTGAGTATTACGGGATTGTCATTTCCATTAAGACCAGCCGAGATATCAAAACCGTAAATATATAAATTATTAAAAAAGTAAAAACACATTTTATGAGAATTGAAAAAATAAATAAAGTTTTCCTTTATAATTAAAATTAGTCATTAACTCACTATAACGCGGAAAAAAACAATAACTAAATAATAAAATAAATAATAATGACAGTAATAAACTAACAAAACTTGTAAAAAAAGTATGGAAAAACGCCCATTACCAAAACTACTTTATGCAAAAGATAAATCTCATCTGGAGCATTATTTATAGAAGTTATAACTTGATCTTCCTGCAGTACTTTCTTTTGTATTAAATGTAACTAGAATTTTTATTTTAAATAATACAGCACTGTCTATGGAACTGTTCCTTAGCATACCTTGATATTTGAATCAAATTACCGGTTTCAATGGGGTTCGGCAAAATTTTTAGAAAAGGCAGATAATGCAACAAAAATAAAATTAATAAAGACCGCTATTATTTTGTTAATAATAATATTTCTACCCCTATTTTTAATCACGAGGATTAGCCCAGAAGTCGGTGACTTGTGCGGAAGAGGGGGCGGTATATTATTATTAAGCAGGTCGCATTTGCGCCCAGGACTTACATTGGTAAGCCCTAACCACCAGTTTGTTAAACAGAGATAAGTGTGTGTCAAACTGTTCAGTAAAAATTGATCATTGTTGGCTACAGTTGTATCCCGAAGAAGTAAATAAGAATACAATAAAAATCATTTAACATCTGTATGGAAGTAGATAAACAAATTTTAAATTGTTGAACTTGACTTACGCTTAATACTTTTGCAATTTTTGAGAACAAAAACAGAGAGTTTTTCGAAACATCAAAAAAATACAGAGGTGCGCGATAGTGATGTGATTTTTTTACTTACCTCCTTTTTCAGTGTGAGATTTTTTGGTTAAGCAAACTTTCAAAAATAATCCTTGAGTGATCCTTTTGGCGCAAGGGTTTGTTCAATTAACCTCAGACGTGTGGTAAAATGCCCAATTAGACTAAAGAAAAACTAGAATTATACCACAAATAGATAGCTTCAGAGAATATAGTAAAATTCTATTGCGTATGTCATATTTAAAAGTGGAGTGAAATTTCAACAAAAGCGACTTGAGTTGATGAGGATGGCATCAATGACTTCAGTTCAGTTAAATTTAAAGGTTTAAATAAAAACTCCTAAATCCAAAAGCTCATTTCGGTTTGGAATTGACATGCTGTTCAAATTCCAAATTTCAATACTATTTCAAACAAGTTTCAAGCTTTCAAAATTTCAAATTGAAAACTGCATTAAAATTGAAATAAGGGCGTAAGAGTAAGGTCGTTACATTGGAAACTACAGTGAAAGATGTCAAATTCAAAAGAATAGCAAAATTACATTTTTGGTGTTAAATTAAAGTACGGTAACACTAGTTTGACTCCCCTTAAATATCCTCATATTATTTTTGACCACTACTTTCTGGACACCCTGTAGATTTCTTTTTGAACTAAACCAAAACCTTTTTGTCCTAGTTCTACCCTCGTAGGTGTTACTTAGCAAACAGCTCCCTTCTACCCATTCAGGATAATTGTTTGTAAGCGATCGCTTTACTTAAAGTTTGCCAGGCCCTGGTTTGCATAATTAGGCCGGTTGTCAGGAGGAAAACGGCCCTATTCGTTACGGGGCGATAGTTATCACCCCCGATATAAGGCCTTAGGGAGCCCGAACGGTCCCGATCTCGCACTCGTTTGTCATGTATTGTTACGCAATCCATTAATTAGCGGCGACACTGCGTTTTTCGTCAGTTTCGCACGCCCCGTTAGCCAGACTTAAGGCGGACAGTCGACGGGGGCGTCTGCTTCCTTCTATTTTTAATTCGACGCAAAACAGTGCCCCCTAATTGGTAACAGATGCGCCCCTAAATTGCGGTAATGATAATTGATTTTAGGCCTTGACAATTAATGTAATTTATATCCCTCAATAATCACTGCTATAATAATTATGTAAGGGCTGCAGCGCCAAAGGCGAGTCTAATGCCTCTCTTGAGACCCCACCGTCCCCATTATTAGTTAGTAACCAAATTATACACTCTAAAAAATTTAGATTGCAAATATTGGTTTTTAGACAATTACTAATTTACGGAAATTGAAACTACTATTAAGTAATTCAAAACGATATACTGTGAATGTTTAGTGTAACAATACAATACATTCGTTAATAAAATACTAGAAAGGTGGCAAGTCAGCTATCATCGACTTGACATTTCTTCGGGCTAAAGCCCTCTGGCGTCATGACCACCGCGCGGCTCTACGCCTGTGAATAATAAAATGTATACGTGACTTTGGCTGAACTCTCTATGGTGGGGAAAATCCTGAGCTCTATAATTTAGAAGAGTGGTTGGCATATTTTGGTAATGTTTAGTGTTTTCTCGAATTTGGTTATTTTTTTTAACATCCTGTATTTTAAATATTGAATCGGGTCGTTTTTATGTGATGCTAAAAGTTTTATCAATTTTTTTTTTAATTCCATGAATTTAAAGGGTTTTTAGATAATGGTTCGTTATTTTTAAACACTCTGTATTTGCTGCGTTAGTTAGTGTCATAAATCCTTGATGGAAGATTCATCAAAAAAAAATTTTAATTCCCTTAATTTTGAGTTTTTTTGGGGTAACATTTTTTTCAGCACTTTGTAAACTTTTGCACGTCCGACAACCGAAGCGAAAAAACTGAAAATTTCCTCGAATTTGGAATTTTTTTTTGTCAATTTTTATTCTGTCTATAAAGCTTTTTTGAATCACTCTATAAATTGAAGCGATACGGCAATGAAATGACTACCGCCATATTGTCTTGCTCATTTTTACCTCATTCTCCCTTGTATTTACGCAAAGTTCAATGTAAAAACGACCTCAAACCCCAGCGCTCGGGTACGGGAAACTTTCTAGAGACTTCAAATGTACAGTTTTTGGTCTTTGCCGGCCTCCAGTCGGCCGATTTTTCCAAATTTCCTACGTTTTCTACCAAGATGTCATCACCGGAGCATACGTTTGACGTTTCGGTGATTTTGGTCGGCGGTGCGCCTCGTATTTGACTGAAACTTTCAAGATACCAATTCAGATTTTGGGCTATAAAATCATCACCAAATGACTCGGATATATATCAGACAACACAATAACAACTTCGCGTAGTTGGAAGGGCCCGAAAGTTGTTCCAGAACACATAATCTGTTTTAATTCATTTTGACGTTTCGTTTGTTGAATTTCTATAAAAGAGCCTAAACAACAAATTAGTTTGATATTTCTGACGTTTATGCCGTGCAAAACGCATGTCGTCTGCCATTTGTCGAATGTGCAGGGGCGTTACCTACTCGCTCTATCCTCATTCCACTGGAAAAAGTCGCTATCTTCTATAAAGGGGCGTAACCGACTCAACTATCCTCGTTCCACATCAAAAAATTCACCGTTTTTGATCGAGGAACCTCGGAAAAATAGCTAAGAAAACGCGAAAAAATCGGCATCAAAATACGCCGTAGGCAATCTAGAAAGACGGCGAAAGGCGTAGCGTTTAGCCGTTCGGCGCTGCACGGCTCGTAAAAAAGCCTTTGTGGCGGTAAAATGGTCAATTTTCGAGTGAAGTGTGCGAGCGAGAGAAACCTACAGCTTTTAGTATACAGGGTTAACTATGACTTAGTACAAATATTTTAAGAGGGGATAGGGAAAAATAAGAATTAACGGAATCACCCCTCAAAAAAATTCTAAACTTATTTATAAAGCCAAAAAAAATTTTTTTCGATATTATTTTAAATTTTGCCGGATGTTATCTAAAAAAAAAACAGAATAAAGATTGTCAGTAGTGTCTTGTCATGTCATAATTGAAATATTGTGTTTACGATGTAATTTAGTGTTCTTATGCATTTTTTAGTGACTTATTTTAATTAAAAAAAGTTTTATAGATATTAAATAAAGATATTTGTGTTGGGAGCAGATAATTTCATACAATATAGTTCGCCGGTTTGGTTTTCTAGGTTATGGGACAAGACTCCGCGGTTTAAAACATCTATTATTCGTTTCGTTCGATTTTGTTATAATAAATAGAATCTAATCTATCTAATTGTACCTACGGGAAGTGTCTTTTATCGGTAGTGAGTGGCTGTAATGAGCATTCGCTCATTATTCATTACATATTCATGTAGTTCTACCAGTTTATAACGAAATAATGGAAAACGAATGCAAAATACTGGAGCTAAGTGGATTAACTGTTACCTATCTATCAGGTATTATTACTATTAGAATGTTAATTTTCGTTTCTACATTTAGAAATGCTGCAAAAAAACGACGATGGTAGTAGATATTGTTGACAGTTGTAAGTTTTATCTGTGGGTCTAAGCCATCTCAGTCGATTCTTATCATAGGCGCCGACTTTCCGTAGGAAAAAAGGGTTTTGCCCCATTTTTTAAATATCGAGCTAAAATTCTGGAATAATTTTTTTATTGTTTTTTAGGCCTCCCTGAGCACGTGGTTAAAATTTTTGTACTCAGTCATAGTTAACCCTGTATAATAATAATTGTATTAATTAGGCTGGAGTGTAATTTCCAGAATTTTGTGGACTGTATTATTTGAGTAAAAAATCCAAACTTTTGTCTAGCGAGGTACAAAAAAGAAATTTACCAATTTTGCCGGATGTTATCTAAAAAAAAACAGAATAAAGATTGGGAAAGAGGAGAATTCTGCTATTGTTCATCAAGTTTTTGACTGGATTGATGCTGTTCACTCTAGCTAGTTTTCCAAAATAGATCCTTATCACTTAATCATTTACATTCAACAAATTGCCTAATAAATTGCAAACACTTTAAACCTAATATATCGAAATTAGCGCCAATGAGAGACGGACAGACAGACAGACAGATAGGAAGTGTCGTTTTGGCTGTAGGGCGCAGAAGGCATTTTTCTTAATTTTCGCTTTGCGCCCTTCCCACTTATGAGACAATTGGATGTTAGAGATTTCTCTTGTAGGAAATTATTGCCCTCTCGCGTGGTATAAGGGTTTTTGTGTAACATAAACATTTTTGGAGTTGCAGGGAGTGAAGGGAACGTTTTTGGTGTTTTTGCGGAGAGACCAAAAACTGCTATTTTTCAGGGCGTTCTACCATCAATCAAAGTTGATTATCGAATTTTGTAGTAAATTTGATCCACTTTAATTTTGGATAGAATGGTTATTTTGGAAAAACGCAGCGTTTTCGAGATATAAGCGAAACAATGAAAAAAATGCAAACATTTTTAGGCTTTTTGTCTTTTCGAATTAGAATTCCGTATCCCAAAAAACATATAGAACTGTTGAGAAAAAAAACTATTGCAATTTTGTTACGAGAAAACCACCATTTGATTGGGTTATTAGTTTTAAAGCGGAAAAGTAAGAGAGATAAAAGTTTTCAAATAAACTATTCTAATCTGGTATGTATTTTTGAATACTGAATTTTAGTCAAGCAAATAAACTGTAGCAAAACATATCTTAGGGGATGCTAATTTCACAACTCCAAGAGGCAGATATTTTCAAAAAATTATTTAAAGTTGCATATGTATTAGTAGAAAATTTGACTGTTTTTGGTTTTCAAATAGATCTGCAAGTTTCCAATAATTACTTAAATTTACTGTAAATTTAAGTTGGTACGTGAGACATACGTGGGACTTGTAATTTCCCCTTTAGAACGCCACAACTTATACGCGAAAGCAAGGAACAGTTTGTTGCATACTTTTCATATATAAAATTAAAAAAAAACTTAAGGAGAATTTGTTTCTTAAATCTTAAAGGACCCAACAAAAAAAAATAAAAACTTTCTGTGAACATAGATTTTGTAACTTGTCTGGATTTCATTGGCGAAATTGTTTCCTGGTACCTTAGTTTATTGAGAAAACTCATATCTGATATCTTCAACAGTAAGAATATTTTGCATGTCAACAATTGTTTTACTTACAGATTTAAACAAACAGCTACTCTATGTTATGCATTTAGAAATCTAGTATTTATTTTTAAAAATTTAAGCAATAGCATTTATTATTTTCTACATACAGGTCAATGGTTTAATTCTTATACTGCTATTCTAAGTCTTGGTCTTAGTCCTGGTCTAGAACCTGATCTTGATTTTACAAATCAACAACTTAGCATTCTCTTATCAACAAAATCTCACTGTGCTTAACAATCAGAAGATTATTTACTGATGAAATGATACTTTTAGACGTATATTGCACAAGTAGCTATTAGTACATATTTCTTTATATATCAAACTAACTGAAAAATAGAGCATAAATAGTTTGTCAAAAAAAAAAAAGTTTGGAACTAACAAGCAGCAATAACGATGCCGTTATTAGTTATTTTGTTTGTTTGTTTTTGAGGTATCAAATCGCTAACGAGCATCGTGAAAATTGAAGTCATGACGATACTGTTGTGAAAATACCTAGAGGGATTTCATCTGATGTTACATAAACATGGTTAAAACTTTCATTGCAAATCCACGACATCTAATAGGTACACATAACTTCATTATAAAATAATGAATTTAATCTCATAAAAGGTCTTAATAACCAGTTAAAAAATGCGAAAAAATTGAGAAATTTTTTATATTTTCAAGTGTAAGTGATATTGTAGGTAGAACTTTTTGATACATCATTGATCATCTGAGAGAGGGGAACAAGAAATTTGTAAATAGAGAAAATATATTTTTACGTAATATTTTAATAATTAATGGATGCCATACTCAATCCAATCAACTAGAAATATTCATTTTGTGCCATTATTATTTGTATGTCGTATTTATCGTTATTTGAGATATTTATAGATCCAGTGTTGACTATCAGATTATTTAGTTATTTATTAAACAGAAGGTAGAAGAGGTAAAGAGGTAAAAAACAGAAACTGCATGTTGGTCCACAGCATTCCACAAATAAAAATCACGGTTGGATATGAAGTTTTTTCGACACGTTTTATAATTTTCGTATCTTAACAGTATTTCGTCATTGCTAAAGGAAAACCTATCTTGGAGGTTTACAGAATATGTGTTCCAGATGATTCGGTAAGTTTGTATTAAGTCCCATTGGTCACTTAATGTGGTCGGTCTGAACTCCTTCCAAGAGTGATATCTCTTTTTTCAGATTTGGTGACCATATAACATAGAACTGGTCTCAGATGTGCTTTATATAACAACAGAAATAACTATTAGGAGACAGAAAGACTTTCTTAAAAAGTGAAAGACAGAATTTGCTTTTTTAACTATCTAAGATGTGTTCGGACTAACTCAATTTATTATTGATTTTTATGCCTAGATTCACTTGGTTGTCTACTGGTGGTATTGAAGTTTAAGATTGTTGGCACCTATATACAGTACTGAACACTTATTAGGACTGAGAGGTTTTAACCACTTCTCACATTTCACAACTTTTGTAGATCCAGTTTCAGTTGATTGTATTCGATAAGCTGATTAACAAAAACTTTTGAATCATCCGAGTAGAAAGCAGTAGATGATTTTATGTAATAAGGAAACTCAGATGTCTATATAGATACAGAATAGAATAGAATAGAATAATCTTCATTTCCTTTAAGACAAAATACATTTTGTATAGGAATTGTCGAAATAAAAACTAAGACATAAAAATTCATCTAGTGAATAAAAACAATTGTCTATTAAATACTTTTTAAAATAGCTTTAAAAATCTCACATTATTTGCGCATTGAATATGAACATTCAAGAGGTTAAATATCTTAAGACCAAGGCATGCAGGTGAATTTAATGATATTTTATACTTATAAAATGGTATACGATATTTGCTATTTTGTCTCGTGTCAATGTGATGAATATCTCTGTTCCTTAAAAATTTGGTCTTATTCATGTAAACGTATATCGATAATTCCAACAAACAACACAATGATAAAATTTTAAAATCCTTAAAAATATTTCTGCATGACACTGTACTTGCAACACCTGCCATACATCTTAAAATTCTTTTTTGACAAATAAAAACATCCGAGAATGAAGTTGACCCACCCCACAAGCACAAACCATACCTCAACCTAGACTCTACTAAACCATAGTATATGTTAATAAGCTGTTCTTTGGTTAAAACAAGTTTTATATTGCGAAACAGATAAGCCACAGAATTCAATTTATTAATTAATTGTTCACATTGCAGCTTCCAGTTTAGGCCTTCGTCTATAATTATTCCTAGAAATTTTATTGCCTTATTATTAGCCAAACTGTGGTTTTCAATTTTTATATCTAATGTGTTACAACTTTTGACGATTATGAAATCTGACATATTGAGTTTTCTCTACATTACAGAGTTGTTTGTAATAAGCAAACCAATTATTTAAAGTATTTAGCACCTTATTGCATTTATATTCTACAGCAGCATCTGTATTTCCCGAAATAATAACTGATTGGTCGTCGGCATACATAGTAAGATACATTTCCGATGTTAATGTATCTAGTTCATTTGTATGTAAAAGAAAAAGGAGCGGACCCAAAACGTAACCTTGGGAGACTCCCATTTCAACTATTTTACTCGTCGAGTTAACATTTTTTATAAATCCGTCATCACTCTGATGCGTCAAACATACAAATTGTCTCCTGCCTTTCAAAAATGAGGTAATCCAATCTAAGGCTACACCCCGTATCCCATATGCATATAGTTTAGCCAATAATTTGTCATGTTGTACACAATCAAATGCTCTAGTGAAATCACAAAAAATACAAGATAAGACCCAGTCCCAATTCCTGAGAAACACCAGATATCACTAAGCGGGGAGTTCATAAAGTATTGCTACAGCGCACGTTAAACGTTCTGTTAGATAGAAATCAATAAATAACCTGTAAAACCAAAATGATCTAATTTAGCTGCAGATATTTCGATGCAATTCGATGGAAAACCTTGAAAAAGTCAAGATACAGAACAGCAGTAGGAACACCATTGTTTTTAGATACAGTCCAACTATTGAGAAATAAAAGATTCATACTGACCCAAGGACAATATTATAATCTTGAATATTGCTGTGCAACCATGCATCTAGGAGTTGGCTCATTATATTATGGTTTACACCACTGCATCACATTCTTTTAAAACTTACAAATAATAAAGTTCAGGGGAACTGTTAACTTTGATGTTTTTTGAAACATCCATAATTATATATTCATCGAAGATAGTATTTTGGAGCGAATTAAATACTCTGGGACACTTGCCAAAAGGTAAAGGGTCAAGAGATTCATGGACATAGAGGGACTGGTTTTGGTTAATAATTCAACAGTATTAGCAAAGATAGTATAGCACAATTAAAGGATTAAACAATCTACCCATACAGTAGCGATAGAAGCAAAAACATTTAAGCCAGCAACATGAAGTTCTTGCAGAATAATTATATTTAGAAAAGTGTTATCTATTTAAACACATTTAAACTGATGTGCACGTCTTGTTGTAATAGGGTAGGGTAATGAAAAACAGTGATAGCGAACATGCTGAACTAAAATCACCTCCTTTTTAAATGGAGTGAAATTATCTGAATGCAAAACGAATTAATATATTAAAAAACATATCCCAACATTTTTTAAATCAAGGAACATAAAAACCAATTCCTTGACATGAATTATAGGAAAATTTGAATTAAATTAAATACGTTACTCTTACTTATTCATATACCCTGATAGAATTAAGCCTAGAATTTTAATATTCCTTAATGCATCTAACACCGCCTTTTCTTTTCCAGGTGAGCATCAGTCTTCAGGCTTCCAGAGTGCATTAGGTAATAAATCACGTCGCCTGCGATCGGTGAGTAAGACATTATTTCGGAAATATTGATTCGTTCTCTTCTATGATCGAAGTTAGCAGCGCCCTACATTATCCGTTGAGAACTTTGGCGGATATAACGGAATAGCGGAGGAGCATCTCGTTGGTAATTTCCAGTCAGTTTTAATGCGGTTAGAATGGAACGATTCTATCTCATTAGAAACTATCTGCAAGATTAATGATTCACGTGGTACCGCCCCGATTTGGCAGGTCTGACGCTTAAAACTACCGCTCCCTGCATGAAAATTTGTAAATACTCTATTGAATTTTACTGCATTGCATGTACTGATCATCATATCAATCATTAATCTAAGAATTAATCTTAATTTTGTAACTTTGTCATTATAGAACATATATCTATACTAGCTTCTACTCTGGAATACTTATAGCTTTCATAAAATGATTTAGTTTTGTATTTCAAGGTATTATACCGGATGTGAAAACCTTCTATATACATATATCTTATATATATATAGATGATACTCCTCGGAAACGGCTTGACCGATTTTTATGAAATTTTATAAGTATATTCCGTAGGTCTGAGAATCGGTCGTAATTTATTTTTCATACCCCTAAGTGATAAGGGTGGTCCACCTCAAACATTTTTTTTTGGACAACATTTCTTATTTTTATTTTTTTATGATGTGGCATTCAAAAATACATACAACTCTTAATTTTCACCCTTCTATCACAAATCCCTATTTTTTAATAGCCATTTTAGTAGTTTAATCATTTTTAACCCTGGTCGATAACTGATCGATTATCACTAGAGCACTTTTCTCATTTGTATATATTTCTCATTTATCTCAATTAACTTGTTATTCTTTTATTTACATATTCATTAATAAATTCACAGGTGATACTGAATGCTGTACACTTTCTGGGCTGTTCTGCCGTGGTCGATGCTGAACTGCAGACGTTTCGTCAAACTTAACAAAAGGCATCTTCAGTGCTTCTCTTATCTTGAGCGACGGCTGAATGGTTATCACGATGTTTAAGCCGAGATTTTATACTAGTCGGTGCGTCAAGTTCAGTGTTTAGGTTGATTGGTTCAGACGTGTTACGGATGGCTGGTTCAGGTATGCTCCGGTTCTCTTGCTTGTTCTTAAGCAAAGGCATTCCAATCTGCAATCCTTCGTCTCTATTTATGTTTTTCAGGTTTTGAAGAATCTCCAAATTCTCTCTTTGTGCTAGATTGTAATACCGATTGGTACCAATTAGCACTTTAGTGTCCCTTTTTCCAAGCATATGTTCAGGCTTGTATAACCATATGTGCTTTTTGTGTTCTTTTTTGTTGGTGTCTACAGTTTGTTTGGACATTCCCATGTATACTTTGTCGCAGTTGCTGCATGGTACCAAATACATTTCCGGAGTTTGTAACGGACTTAATTGGTCTTTCGGGTTGTGGTGTTACTGACTTATTTTATACATTGGTGTGAAAGTAGTTGACACGTCTTTTTTACGTAGTATTTTCGTAATTCTATCTGTTACATTGGGGATGGTATGGTAATGTTGTTGCTGTAGTGTCTTCCTCCTTGGGCCCTGCTGTTTGCTCATGCCGAGGTCACAGATTATATCCCAAGATTCAAGTAAATGAGGTTATGTAATCATTTTCCTGTCAACTTAAAAGTTATAATTCTGTTTGTTGTGCCTTTATAAATGATCTAAAAACAAATGCCAGCAATATGAATTGAATGAGATAATTGAATATTGTACCTGTTTATTCATTTCCACTCGAATTGGTGAACGAATATGTATTTTCAGTTCAGTTATTTTGAAGATAAAGTGACGCAGATAATTGCGTACAAAAGTTACAACCGGACAAAATTATCATAAAAATAGTCTATCTTGCTGTGGCCTATACTTTGGGAGTATCATTTGAAATTGAGCGCGGGTATTTGCTATTCCTTAGTAATTTCCTGGCCAAGAAACTCCGCCAATTAGAACGTTGGGAGCGATACATTAATATTTAGAAGGTAATATTTTACAATATCTTCGCATTAAATTGACCTGATGGCTCCAAAGTACAGGTTGCGAACGGAAGCATAAATCAACGCGGCCGTGAAATTAGAGCGGCGATGCATGACTGTTAAAATAACACACTATCGATAGCGCCGGTCGACTTTTTGCCAGGGAGGGGGTTTCTGAGCGTCCGGCCCCAACAGGAGCAATTTATGGCCCTAACGACGTTTTTTCATGACTGGATAAACGAACACCTTAATGCGATTTTATCTGATTATTCGGTAGAAAATTTAAATGTCAATACTGCCATAATGATAATTACACCAAGTGAGAGTGGTTATCTTTTTCGTGGCGTAATCGCTTGATGATTCGGTCGTTTTTACTGCTTTAGAATTCAATTTTTCGGAAGCCAAAGACACTTCGATCAGCAAGCACAGGTTCATGAAGTATTCGTTTAGGCAAGTCATCTTTCCATAGTCCAGAATTATATCATTTCGTTAGTTTTAATGTTGAAACGGTTTTTCGGTAATATTTTGGAATTTTGACAAAAAATCACCTTCAGACGATTTCACGAATAGAAAAAATAGAGTAATTGTAAATGAAATATCTACATTTTGCAATATTATAGGAACCAATTAAAGACAGTAGCAAAAATCACCTAATTTTTGTACTAAGAATAGCAAATATGCTCAACGTAATAGTAAAAATCTGTAACGGAATTTTCTACAATCAGAATACCACATGCCTTATGATACTTTTCTCCATATACTACACTACTACACTCGTTACAACCTAATAGAATTTTTTACCAGCAACACTTTTTCACAAATCATTAGAAAATGTGTTAAGACGATTTTTGTCCAAAATTAAAACTATGCCAGTGCGTTTCTTCGTTACTTTGCATTTCTTGCTACAATATATTTCCTACAATATTTGGATTGCAAATGAAAGGACCACATTAGCAATACTACAAATAAGTGATATAATTTCTTAGCTACAATCATATAACAAATCTATCTATTTAAATTTATTGTCTTGTACAGGTACTCGAGCTTCCCATAATCAACTCGATTTGTGAAGGGAGTGCAGCAAATTGATTGGCTGGGAGTAGTTAATCTAAGCCAATAAACTATCAAATTCTTGAAACAACGTTTTTTAACAATTGCGAGCCCTTAGTTTTTTCTTAGATTTTTTAAAACTGAAGTTTACTGCCTTGGAGTTTGCTTGACAAGAACAATCAGCATTCAAAGCTGATAAAAAAAGTCAATGCTACACACTCTACAGATAAAACTACAGGCATAACAAAACATAAATAATAATAAATTACGTAGTAAGCAATCCATTAACTTATCAACATTAATAAAAGTCACTTCCTTTGTTCGATATATACATTTTAAATATGTTACCTGTCTAGATCTGTTGTAGATATATTTGTCTCTAAAAACTTATACAAATTTATATTATTGTTATCGTTATCGTTATCGCTATCGCTATCGTTATTGTTAAAGTTATCGTTGTAGTTGTCATTGTTGTTGTCGCTGTCGTTATAGTTATTGTTATCGCTATCATTATCGTTATCAATATAATTGCCATTGTCATATTGTCATTGTCTTTGCCATTGTCATTTTCGATATCAGCATCATCAACATTACTAATATCATTACCATTATCCTTTTTGTTATCGTTATAGTTATCGTTGTCGTTATCGTTATAGTTACCATTACCATTAGCATTACCATTAGCATAACCTTTACCATTATCATCTTCATGATCGTGAAATATAAGTGGTCCGCTTACTTCCTGCTCGGCCTAAGCGGCTCGACTTACAGGAAGCGACCTACATTGTAGCAGGTACTCAACGCAGACCTCTCGCCCTGGGCGACAATTATTAAATATGTAAATGATACTGCAGGAAACAACTACTCCGCGGACTAATGCCCCGACCGGCATTGAATTACTCCTGCAGTATATGTGTGAACAGCCATGAATCCTTGTCGGTTACCCCACCAGACATAGACCGGTTTCGGGTTTGTTAGCTCTGATCAGTATGCCATAGGTGAGATCCTGGCTGTTCACACAGATACGCAGTCCGCAGAGTAGTTGTTTCCTGCAGTATCATTTACAGATCTTCATTATCATCATAACTATTATTGTCGTTATCATTAACATTACAATTTAGATAGAGAAACGTGATATTCAATAAAAGTTACGAATTCTTTAAAATATTTGAAAACATTTGGAATGATACCATTACAAAATTTCCCACAGCTGGCGATATTGATGATAAAAATATCGAAAATACGTTCACACAGCAGCGCTGGATGTTCATCGTTTTTAATATTGACGTAGTATGTACAAACCATTGAAATAACGTTGAAGCGATGATGTTGTAATTAATCTCCTTTTGGAGTGATTGAAAGGAACAGAAAGGAAGCAAAATAATTACTCTTTTCATGTTCTATTAAATCCCAAAGGGAACGATCCAACCGCTGACGAACCTTTACCGAGTCTAACATCTACACAAAACACCTGACAAACAGATCTTAACCAAATGGGCCGTAAAATTGTTAATAAATAGGTTTCCCGAAGGTCTGGCGATGCTAAATTAAAACGTGCGTTTGTTTTTTTATGGCAAAGCGTTTTACGGGATTTCAAGGGGAATAAATGAGTAGACAGAATCGAACCACAAGTAGTCTATTGCTCTGAAAATGCTTTTAAAATAATTAACAAGCAAGTGGATGGGGTTGCGTAACATAATTTCTAATTTTATTAAATAAGTGCGTTCGTTCAAGGGCTAATAAAGGATACTATGGGGATACTGAATACTGCTGAATTTACGGCAAAAAGTTAAAATTTTACATTTTGTTGCATTTAAGTACGATTTGTTTTCATCACACCAATTTTCCAAAATATAAATTTGTTCTTGTAATACAAAACAATCTTCAAGACTTGAAATAGGTGAGTATGACACAAGTTAGTCGTAGTAGACCTACTATTCATAAATCCATGTTGACTAATAGATATTTTGTTACTTGCAGCCATATAAATGCGGTTGTAAAAGACACTCTCCAAGACCTCTGCAATATTGTTTAAAATTAATATTGGTCTAGTATTGATAACTGAAGTACGATCTTGAGATTGATAAACTGGACAAATTTTTGCAATTTTCCAGGCATCTGGAAAAACTGATGTCGATTAAGTTAAAAATAGTTTGCAAAGCATATGTTAGCACCCTTATGTAACCAAAGAAAAGATGGAATTTTACCAGGTCCAGCAGTACACTTATTTTTTATTTTTCTCCGCCCCCAAAATCGCAGCATCAGTTATTGACTCACAATTAATTTCTATGTCATTGATATCATCTTCAAAGGTTATCTAGCTCAAAAAATTCAATCCATTTTTTCTTCTCGACAGGTAAACTCGTTTTTGATAAACGTAGTGTATGGAGCCCGTTATTCAACAATTATCGTTATCTGGACTTGTAAAGTATCAGTTAAGTTGTTACGAGACAACTTTTATTACGAATATTTGTTACAGAAGGGAATATTGGTAATGTAATAAACTTCAATGTTTCACAAAGATTTTATTGAGGCTTAGTTCAGAAGCAAATTTAATTTTATTTATTAAGGGCTTTTAATAAAGCAGAACGGCCCTTTGATCTCAGATATTTGATATTTTCTCTGCTTAATATATCTGTTGTTTTCATACATTTATTGCAGACGCGCTACTGGATGCTTTGCTGCTGCAACACCATCGTAGAAAAGCAGTATTGGCACTTTGAGCTATTTTAATTTCATTCCTATCTCCTAAAGTATTGTTCTCATGGACGCAACATTCGTGAATATTCACGAAAATTTCGCAGTCTTTTATTTAAATTGTTAATGGCAGGAAAGTGTCATCTTTTCAGAAATATATGAGGTTAGTAAGTTTGTCTTCAACTTCTGACATGACAGTCAATGACTAAATTGTTTTAATTTTTGCTATTGAGTTATTGTATTTTTGCATAATAATTTAAGTAATTCTTGAATTAATAACGCATATTTTACAAAAATCTATTAAAGCAACATACATTTTGTATAGTTAAATCTAAATGCAGGATTGTTAATGAGGATCTTAGACTAAAAGTATATAAAGAACAGAGTGATATAGAGATTTGACAATTATTGTGTAGATTATATCAGATGAGAGTATATTAAAGAAAATATTTTTAACTGTCTATCCATGTTTTTAATTTTTATTCGAAAATTGGTCCATGCCTTCACGTTGTTTTTTATCAATTACTTATTTCATTTCAATCATCTGGGCTCTGCATTCTAGTTTTTTGGCAAAAGATGTTTCTTCTTTTGTGTCTTGTCGCAGACAGTGCTTATAGATTTTCATCTCCTGGATAGGGCATCAGCATTACAAGGTTAGATCCTTTCAGTTGATCAATTGTGCTTTACAGTTTTAACTATGGCAGGCAACACTTTTCTTTTTCTGCAGTAGTTAATTTCTTGCTTAGAGAGGACGCGCAAAAATAAGACAAATTTTATGCGCGTCTTCCCATTGTGATAATATTTCTACAATTCTAGTATTACTAGCATCCGTGTTCATGATAAATTTCTTTTCTGGCTTGGGATATAACAGAATTAGAGAACACAAAGCTTGTTGACACTGTTTCATCTAGATAAATGGCTGATTGTTTTCCGTTATTTATAATCTCGTCAAAAGTCCTAGGAAATCCCTTGTTCATGTTTGTCTTTTGGTATTGGCTACTTCCAAATGGTTTCAGTTCTCTCTGGGTCAGTCTTCACTCCATCGGAGGTAATAATGTGACTAAATACCTGACTTTCTTTTAAAACATAATATGAGCTTCTTGGAACTTAACTTAATCCGGTCTCTTCCAATTTATGGGAATCTTCTTGGACATTTTTCAAATGATCTTCAAAGTCTTTGTCAGATATTATGATGTCTTCAAGATAAATGAGACAAGTTTTCTAGGTCACTGCTCGTAGAATTGTTTTCACAAGTCTTTCGAACGTGCCTGGTGCGTTGCCGATACCATAACGTTGAACTACCATCAATCTTTTCTTTATCACTTAGATGAAACTGCATTTGCCAATAACCACTTTTCAGGTCTAATGTAGAAAACCATTGAGATTCAGACAGTGTATTCAGATCCATTTACTCTTCTTTTTTATTAAAATAACCAGCAAAGTCGTGGAGATAAATGTCACAAAATTTTGAATAGAAAATATGCAGCGTACTCTATACCCAACCGTTTGACATTTCGAAAAAATTAATAGTAGAGGAGATTTGTAAAACTTTCTATACATTTTTTCGTATTATATTTAACCATCAGATTTTTGGTACCTATGCCTTACAATCTTAAGTTGTTTTGTATTTAAAATAAGCTATAATAATAATAATATCTCTACCCCTCATTCTAATCACGAGGATTAGTCCAGAAGTCGAAGACTTGTGCGGGAGAGGGGGCGGCATATTATTATTAAGCAGGCCGCATTTGCGCCCAGGAACGACTTACGTTGGTAGGCCCTAACCAACATTCAGTGCAGGAATAAGTGAAACCTGGAGAACCTCATTAATTAGGGGGGTAGTTAAATGTCAACAGGTATCAATCTTTTACATTGACCCAAGCCAACATTCTTCCACCCTACCATACCCGCAGAGAGGGTGCCAATTTCTCCACGAATATTACTTATATATGGTCTATCGGCTGCGGGAGTCGAACCCACAGCGATCTAGTCACCTCAATTCAAGTACTGATGCCTTAAACCGCGCGTCCACTGACCGATCGTTACCGATAGTTATAATGTACATACATCAATTATTTAATTTCTTTGGTTTTATTTTAGCAATGTCAACAAACAAATATTTGAATTTTTTCTACAAGTGTGTAAAATGTGTGGGAATTTTTTGCGATTACTAAAGGTATATTGAGAAATATGTGAAATATATATTTGAAAATGTATATATATCTAGTGCATTAGATGCTACCAAAAATACCGAATATCAATATATGGCCCAGAGGTACTGATAGCAAGTCTGCCTTCATAGAGCTTAGGCCAAGAACAGCAAGGACAGCTCAAAAAAATCTCAACTGGAGCTAGGGATACACATATTAATTCTGTTACTGGCATTGACTACTTACCTAAGTCACGACATAACAATCCGGAAAACCATTATATACAAAATGACTGTATATATTGGTAACAAGTCAGTATAATAATTTCACAGCATTAGCTTTTTTGACTGCACTATTGACGAATTAAATTGCTTCAAAACAGTGTAAGACCTCTTCTATGGTCACCCAACAAACCAGACATATAAACTATCCTCTGAAGAGAATTGTAGAGATTTGATGTCTATATAATTATTATTCTAATTGTGTGTTCATGTAAAAATAAATTACATGTGTCTAAATGCAAGAGCAAATAAATTTAATTCCTCATGAAATAAAATATAATAAATAAATATTTTAAATTAATTTTAAACAGATTGCTAAAAACTTGTTTTCGTAACATGTAGGAATAAAAGTATGTTATTTAATTCCAACATGGAAGTATCATATTTTCAGTGCAATTTAAATAAATTTGAATATAATGATTCGTTTGTATACTATTTTTTTATCCGTTCTATTTTTTTTTTAATAATTATTATTAGTAACAAATATTTATCTCGTTTCGATATGCTTTTATATCTCTAATTTGAAATAAGGCGAATCGTAAAATATAACTTTGTCGCTACTATTAAAAAACTTTTCTTTTTTAAAAGACTCAGTGCTTTGAACTTCTGACCTTTTCAGAAGCTTCGATATTGCCCTTATTTCTTTTTAGACAGGATCGGTTCCTTTTCATTCTTATTCCGAAAATTTTGTCTTGGGCTGTTAAAAAACTTCTCTATAGCAAGTATTATGTTTCATGCGAAATCAATATTAATATAAATTGGTACTACAAGTCGAGAAACAAATTCAGATACTTCAGCTTACTCACATAAATTTATATTCAAGGCGTTGTAGCCGTCTAAGAAGGCATCCAAAGGAATGCAAAATATTTTCGGTTAGGAGATTATAATGTTCTTTCTATACAAACTGAGGCAGTGAGTGAATATTATAAATATTTAAGTTCGCTACATCTCTCGTTGCGAAATTATCAAATTTCTGGTGCTTTTAGAAATGGAAATCTCGAAAATCAAAACGTGTAGGACAAAAATAACTACAAAAATAAAATTATTGATGTCTTGTTTGTTCATTGTTACGTTGTTAATCCGACTGAAATAAATCATTATCTAGTTTCAGTCTTTCAAGTGTAGAGTTCTATCAGACTAACTTCCTTCGCCCTAACTTTGAGTTTGTTATTCAACTCGTCGAACACGCATGTTTACCTACCTAGTTTCAGCCTGTTGAAATGACTGGTTTCTATTTTAGATATATGGAAGTCTATGATCATTCGGGTGTTTCCGTAGCGCCTGGCTGCTATCTTTGGCTGCTGTCTTCACACCGGTGACTGTTAGAAAGAAAAGTTTTCTGTAAAGAGCAGCTTTATCGCAGCGGACTATGTCCAAGAAAGTGCCTACTTTAATTCGGTAAAGATAGTTACTACAAAAGAATATCTGATTGTTTTAACCAAAATGACGGTGGCAATATTTGTACTACAACTTCTTGTTTAAATAATTACAGATTTATTCAAGGAACCGCTAATCAATGCTCAAAAATATAATAAATCCGATAAATATTTAAAGTGCTCTTACAAGAGAAACTTCGTTACGTTTCGTGTACAAACTCAATATTTATCTTTGCATGCGATTTAATTTTTGAATTGAAATTTCGCTATAAATATTTAAGTTGTCGAGGTGTGCACGAGAATCTCCCTCAGGAGTAGTTTCAAACGTCCAACGCTGGTTACAGACGAGAGTTGGAGACTCACCTAATAAAGACTACACTTTACACCTGCAATGCCACCTCAGTCACAGTTAAATCTTCCACTGAGAGTGCACTGAATGTAGCGGTGTTCCTTGACCCGAATAAATGAATGAAATCTTCTCCTTTTATTTTTATTTAGGAAAAGGTAGGAGCTGTTGATACGATACCGAATTACAGTACAGCAAAAATTCAAATTATTTATTATAGCTGTTAGAATCTTTTCTTATTCTCATACCTTATCATTATCTTCATCATTATCTTTACCGGTATCATATTCTTTCTCTTCATCGTCTTATTTATAAATAGTCACAACAGATTGCAATGCTCTCTATTTAATCATTTGTATTTGTTGACAAGTTTGGTCTCTTCAGTGTTTCTTTCATAATATGATTCACTGTCATGTTGAATTTGAACATACATATTACTACGGTCCTCAAGAATGAAATTCTTTCCTTTTTCTTGATACAATTTTCTATTTACCTTTAAGCTACAGTAATAGTTTTTCAATATCCGTTGTTTGTCTCTTCCAAATATGAATCAGATGAAAGCCGAAAACAATAGCTTTGTTCGCACAACACTAAAATCAGTTTCCTGTCATCATGTTAGATCTAAAACAACCAATAAGAATTATGCCCATTAACTATTAGCAATGCCGTACACATGAGTCATTTTGAAAACTTTAAATATTTGCCCTCTCGCGATAGATAAATCAATACTACTGACCTCGTTCTTTTACTACCTAGAGAGCATATCCCTACTCCTTCCGAATTGAATTACACGTGGAAAAGTTGTAGCAAATTTGTCTTTTATAGGTTTCACTCAATCTAATAACAATAGCTCCATTTGTACTATTTTACTATCGATCTAGTCAATTTATTATGAAAACAAATTTATATTTTCAGCACAAATATCCCGTTGTTATTTTAGATGCAACATTGTACGAGTAATGGGTACATGACATGTTGTGGCAAGGTTTAAATATTTAATGATATTTACCAATGAAGCACAACCGAGGGAAAACTGAAGTTTGTTGTGGCATTGTAGAGTAAAAATTTATATTTTCCTATACATGAAATTAAAACAGTTGTAACTTTTAGAACTAGCATAAAAGTATCAGGTAACAATTTATTATACCTTTCATTTGTAAATACAATGTTCTGCACATTCTTATACCTCTAAATGTGTTATCTTGTGTAGTACAACTATTTACTCAGCAGATAATTGGTCAACCTACAAATATAACTAAAACTACGTATTCACTTCTTGATTATATTATTTGGTCCACAAATTTTAATGTCATTTCAACTGACGGTACTGATATATCACAAATTTCAAATCACCATATGATCTTTTGTACATTGGCTCATAAAAACACTAAAGTTGTTTGCATATACTTACAGAGGTTTTAAATATCCCTACTTTGTTAAACGATTTTCCTAAACTACGTATTTGGCATCTTTATTAGAAAATATTGATAAAACAGTTAATATGTCTATGACTTCAGTATTAGCCTTTATGATATTCATGCACCTGGAAAAACCGTTGTAATTCTAAAAAAGGCACCTTGGATGACTGACAAATTGCGTCACATGATTAAGTTAAAATATGAGACTAAGATTCAAAAGAACGAGAACACTGACAATTTTAGTCTTACTGGATTACAGCAAAGCATTTGACAGGATTATTCATCCACTGCTTCTGGCTATTTTGCATTATTTTGGTTTTAATGAGAATTCAGCGAAATTAATAGAACAATATCTCACTGAAAGGTACCAAAAAGGTATCCTTAATAATAAATTTTTTAATTGACTAGCTGCTTATGTTGGTGTACCCCAAGGCTCTATTTTAGGTTCGCTGTTATTCACTTTTTACACATAAGAATTCTGTCATGATTTAAAATCTTACAATGCTCATTTTTATGCAGATGATACGCCACTGTATTATTCTTTTAAGGAAGATACTATTCTTCATGCATGTCACTTTATTAATGATAACATTGCATCGTTTGTTACTATATCTAATAAATTTGGACCGTTCATGAATTCAAACAAATCCAAGGTAATTTTTTTGGGTATTCATTGTATGATTCGTTTCCTTATAGTAGCCAATCAATACTAAAGAAAATTATGCAGTGTATGCATCACGATATAGTGCTCGTCGTGCTTTAACCCACAGTTATAGTGTGTAATATCCAACGTAGGTGATAAATATTTGATCAATCAATGTTATAATTTCCCCTTATAAATTTACAATGACGTAATCTGGGTTCGCTCTGTAATCTTCTGGGCGTAATAAAAATTATATAAGGGAAGATAGCAGCATTTAGAATACTTCTGCATCAGTTAAATTAACAAGTAGTCAGAAATTGGTATTCTTACAGAGTATAAAATTTCTTTTAAAAATTGATACATTTTATGGATTGGCAAAAAAGACAGCTAACGGGAAAAGGCTTATTGAACTTCAATAATAGAAATAATTAAGCTCTATCTATGGGCTTAAAAATTAAAAATTAATATATTTTTATTATTTTCTATGCTAAATTTAGTTAGTATAGTTGTTTGTTTTTCAATAATTGTATCATGTTTTACATAAGATTGTAAATGCGTTTAGCTCAAACATTCCCCCAATGGGGCCTAAGTGTTGTAACCTTTTTGCTACCCTCCCCTCAATTCCAGAATTCCAGCTCAAACATTCTCTAAGCTTTGAGGAAATCACAAAAACAGCGAATTTAAAATGAATTTCTGAAGTTATCCAACTATTATTATTATAAACTTATGTTGTTAACATCAAACCTAGATAAAGAAAATAATGATAAAAAAATAGTTGAGCATCGTGCATACTAATTTTATTTAACTAGCGCGTTTCGTTTATTTGTACCTAGTGTTTGCTTGATATTTGTGAGCGTGCATAAATAAAAATGTAGTTATTATGAGTTGCATGACATGCAGATATTTGTCTGGTTAATATTTTCCGCAAACAATACTTTGAACACTTATTTTATTTCAAACTTTATTCTGTGTTTTGAGAAAAACTGTCAGAAAAGCATTCACGGCAAGTATATTTGGAGATACTTCTGATTATTATGTAGCAAAACCTGACGTGGTAGAGAATACTGCAACTAACCGGATTAACTGTTACCTATCAGGTAGTTAGGCATTATTATTGTTAATAAAAAAGTTTATTTTCGTCGTTTCTACACTTGACAACACTGCAAAAAACACCGCACGGTAGTTGACATATATAGGCCATCTCAAACGATGATTGATTGTCATAGGCGCTGACTTTCCGTAGGGAAAAAAGGTTTTGCCCCGTTTTTTAAACATCGAACTAGAATTCCGAAATATTTTTTTTATTGTCTTTTAGACCTCCCTGAACACGTGGTTAAAATGTTTGTACTTAGTCATAGTTAACCCTGTATAAAGACAGCTTTTTAACTGAGATTAATAAATAAATAAAAGAAATCTGATACGAACAATACAAAGCTTTTAAAAAATGTTCGCACGACCTTTACTACGCTTACCTTGCCAAACTCTCCGCGGGTTGCAGGACAAAAATGAGAACGTTTTAATACTGCATTCATCATGTTGCGTGTTTGTTCGTATGTTTTTCATGAATGAAATGTATGAAATTCAGGTCAACCCACGCGGCTACGTTAGAAAGAATTACCATCAATTTAATTAAGGGATTTTGGGGTGAATGCCGTTAAAATTCCTAAACGGTTTTGCCTTGGTACATGTTTATATACAAAAAATAATTATAATTAAATTGTTGATTATAACTATACATGTTGATGCTAATGTTAATTAGTAAATATGTACTTGGGATGACAGGGGGGGGGGGGATATTTCTGCAGTTACTGACCTAGAAGTGTATTGTAGATATACAGAATGGTAGTAAGTAAAATCCACACTTTGTTCGCAGATGATGTCATTATAAGGGGCTCACCTTGAACGCTAAGTTAATGTTTGCAGAGACAGA
Source organism: Monochamus saltuarius (assembly GCA_025584915.1). Classification (NCBI taxonomy): domain Eukaryota; kingdom Metazoa; phylum Arthropoda; class Insecta; order Coleoptera; family Cerambycidae; genus Monochamus; species Monochamus saltuarius. The sequence goes on from CM046722.1 coordinate 13,260,476, forward strand.
GGTGCAAACATATACTCGTATCTATAGTTGACTTCCAAAATTGTAGAGAGTGACTCATGCTCACAATTTATAGCGGTCAACACAAAGAAATATACATGCAGCCCGTATACATTTCTACAAAATCTTGTGTCGCATATCTCTGAGAGCGTACCCGATTACACAGCTTTTGCTACGCATGCGATGCAGTAAGTACGCATGCGCTGCTGCATTTGATTGGCTGCGACGAATTGTCGGACCCAATGTTTCATTTCCAGCGCTATCATGGACGCGTATATCGCTCGGGCGGGCATATCTTTTCGCTAATTTAATTATGAATATATTTAATTTTATTAGTGATTTGATCGAAGTGAAGAATATCGGATGATGGCATGCATTAAGAGTTTAGAGCGCGAGGTCAAAATGTGAGTGTAAGTGATGTTGAAATATGTATTTCATTAACAAAATTGTACGTGAATAGCATATGTGTGCAAATAAAAAAGTGGTAAAGAAGTACAACTGTAAAACTGTTTAAAAAATTAACCCCATGTGGTCAGATTGACCTGACAACCTCAAAATTCTAAAGCCCATTAACGTCCATAACCTTCTAAACCCTTAGGTGATGCATAAAAGTGCTAAATTCCATATTAACTTTACTGGTGTATTTGTCGATTTAATCTTGAAATGAACTTGAAGCTAACCCGATGGGGTCAAATGAATCCCGGACTTGCAAACTATATTTCCGTTGTACCTTGGGGTGACCTTGAAACTGATCTGATGGAATAAAATAAATCCTAATTTAAATTTGAATTCAATAACCCTAAAAACATATGTGTACTGGTATATTACACTTGCATATCAGTATTTAGATTTTGCCTTGTGAAAATGACCTTAACCTGATGAGGTTAAACGTATCCAGATTCAGATTCAGCGAGTAGGAATATATAGACCTAGTCCATCGAACAAACTACTTATTTTGTGGTGCTGTGTAATCTATGAAATATTTAAGAATCACAAGCAACGATTTGTTCGACATATTTACAAACACAGACACCAATAGTGAACATGAATGTCAGATGCAGACGGAAACCGATCATGTGCTTGCAAACAGTAGTGATCTTAAAAATTTTTGAGAATATTCAGAACAGTCAAGCAAATCATGACTTATGACATTGGTTGTTTTGTTTTTTAATTTGATAGAAATTTCACAGCCATTCTTGCAAAAATTTGAATCAATTTAATTACATAGGCACAAAAACCGTCAATAACAGGTAAATTAAAATATATGTGTATAGGGAAATTAAATATGGATATATAAATACATTAAATTTACACGGTGTTTCATTTAAAAGAACCAAGTTTTGGCGGTTCGAAATTAAGCAAATTCAACAATAAATTTTCACCACCCTATGTAAAATTAAACAGTTTTTAAAAATATCTGTAACAAATGATAGGTATCTCCCTATCTCTCTTTTAAATATCAATAATTCATGTCAATTTGATTACTAAAAATAATAACATAAAGTGTTGCTTTAAAATCTTTTAGTGGAACTCTCGAACTCTGTATGAGAAATAAAATATGTTAACTGATAGCTACTTAAAGCAATAAATATATCGCAAAAGAGCAGAATGGAGCAGAATAATGAAAGATCATTTATTTAAAATCTTATATAAAAAAGAGGGTGCATAATTTATATATTTCCTGCGCACTACAGTAAATTATTATCTTATTAAATATGACGTTTCATATCGTCGTTTTCCTTCCATGCAGGATTTCCGTCATGCAATGTGAAATATTAAATTTAGTGCTGCTTTAATTTCCAAGATACATACGTAACTGGCAAGTTAAATTTCAGCTTCCAAAATTAACCCCGAAATCTAGTTAAAATTAGATTAAATGGGAAATGTTCTGAAGCAATTGCGTAAAAAATAAGGACACTAGAATTAAATATCATAAAATCGTTCAACAAAACTATATTTGACCAGTTCAATACAATAATAGGGTAGCTTCACCTGAAGTCTCGACAGCTCTTCTTGCACATTATGAATGATTTCTGGGGTAACTCAACTAGAATTTCTTTACAGACTTGCGCATTGTCAAGAAGTTGGTGGATGGCAATTCGAACATTTAATTTAAGTATAAAATTTAATCAATTGTATTTTATTTTACATACCTCAGAATTGTTACGTTTTTATGGATAAAATTTACGTTTTCTAACATTCAATCGTCATTTACTCGAAAACTTTCCTATGTAAGAGGGAAAAATTTTAGTACTGTCTGATAGAGAATTAAACGATCTTTCAGAATCAAGGAAAAAAATATGGTGTTGCCATTTAAAAAAAATCGATGACGTCATTACTCGAAAACAAATGACATTTTAAAATCGCATTTTACGCTAAAATATGTATTTTTTAAATTAAAAATCGACCTGTTCGAGGATTTTTCCCAACAAATAATTGTTTCGTTTTTATTGAATTTATTCCATACCTACTTTTGGCGCATACTGTATATTATGATTTAACTTATCAAAAACTTTACTGAAATCAGGGTACCCGGAGTCCACCTGTATCTGACAATCCAGTGCAGACAAAATATGTTCAGAGTCATTTATTAAATTAGACTTTATGGATCTATTAGGTAAAAATCCATGTTGTCGCTTAATCATACTAGGCTTTACTTTACTAAGGAGAAAATTGTACACTATTTTTTAAAAGACCTAGCTGACTATATTTGTTTTACTAATAGGTCTATAGTTAGTGACAACATTTATATCGCCATTTTTAATACAGGAATTATATAAGTCTGCTTCCATAACTTCGCACATTAAGAAAAATACGATTTTCGGAAAGTAGGGCCTACGTGCAATAATACACGATTTTTTCATTTTCCAGGGTAACTGGTATTATTTTTCTTTAAATTTACCACAATGTAGCACAAACCGGGCAAAATTCAGCACAACCTTTATTTTTTTTATTTTCAAATATTAAGAAAGGAGTGATCAAGTTAAAATACATTATTAATTGGTCTCATTGCATTTAGTTTCTTCGAATGGCTCGTGATTCATTTAGGTGTAGTGCGAAGCTATGAGATTATTTTTGTTTATGGCAGCAGAAGAGCACCCGAGAAAGATTTCAACTTTATATTTTATAACATCCCACCAGCGTTACAAATTTGAGTTGTTTACAAACTTATATTAGTTGAAAGTTTAGAAGTGGTCCCGCATGAAATGAAGATGAAATATTTAAATGAACCGATACAAGGTGTTGTGATTCCGGGGATATTCCTTATTTGCATTTATACGAGTAGATTTTCCCGAGTTCGCCCGCCGACTTTTATAATATTCTAAAATATTGCGCACGCCTGACTGTCACCTTATCGCGGCTTTGTTAGCGTCGGTCGGTCCAAACTCCAAGTCGGGCTGGACGTGAAGTTGGATGATAAATAAGTTTAATATTTATTTGAAAACTTGCGGGGCTATAATTCACCTCCGTGTTAAATAGGTAAACATAGTGAACTAACAAAACTAAACTTCAACTCTGGAATACATCAAAGAAATATTATACTGCAGCATCAAAATGTTATGGTGCATATAACTTATGTTCTAAATTAGATTGCTGTTTTATACGAGGTGTATTCAATTAAAATCCACCATTAGTCTACAAAAAATGTATTGACAGATGTAATCATAAATAATTAAGTCAAATTATTTGTAACCCAAAAATAAATATTTGTAAATCGCTTATTAAGGAGATATTGATTGAGCCATTTTAGAGGCTCACAGCCCTAGGCCCATCTTAGAATATATTTCAAATTATTTTTGCCTCCAAGTGGAAATCGAACATTTGGACGTATTTGTAAGCCACAGATAAGAATTTGTAAGTGTTTCATTGAGGAAATATTTTATCAAGAAAATTGGTAATTTGTGAAGATGGCATCGCATTTTCGGGTGATTTAAAAATGTTTTAATGAGAAATACCCCACGTCATTAGTAAGTTATAAATCAGAATTTATAAGCGATTTGTTGACCTTGAAAACCTGATAACTTAGGATGCCGGTCAAACGCCGACTAGTATTAGTTCAATGAATGACTAGGTGTCAAAAAATTAGCACTTCTTAATATTTTAGTAGAGGTAATAATGAAATTTATATCATAGACAGGGTATTTAGTGATAACAATGAATTATTACTTGCATAATGTGTAGTCACATTGTATAGAATAGAATAGAATTTATTTTCCTGTTGACAAAGACACATTTGTATAGATATGGTCATAATTTTAAAATATTTCTAATTATCTAGTGACATCTACTATCGTAAAACTCTTGTAAATTATAAAATACAATTGTCACAAGAAAGTTCTTCAACATTTTCTTAAACAAATATATATTGGTAGCTTGCTTTATGAAAACGGGCAAAATTTTAAAAATCTTTAATCCTAAATGACTAGGAGAGTTATATGTGACTACATATTTACAATAGGGTACATGAAAATTGTCCTTAAACCTAGTATTTTTGTGATGGATACTACCATTGAGAACAAAATTATTTTTGCTGTTAAAAATAAAAAGACACAGTTCAAGTAAGTATACATTGAACAAGGTAAGAATCCTATATTTTTAAACAATTTACGACACGAATAGTTTTTAGATACATTAGCAATACAACGCATAATTCGTTTCTACGCTACAAACACATCACTGCATGAGAAGTCGGCTCTCAAAAGCATATGCCGTATCTTAATCTTGATGACGCCGGTGCATGGTAAACCATGATGAGATGCTCTTGTGGTAAAAGAGTACGAAGATTTCTGATCAAAAAACATAAAGAATTTAATTTCGATGCCACTTGTACACAATTATTTCCAGCTAAGACATTCGTCGATTATAATACCCAAAAATTTTACATCTGTATTAAACAACAATGTGTCCTCATTTACGGCTATGCTTAAGGGTTCACAATATTTCTGCCTGTTATGAAATCTCACGAACTTCGTTTTTTGTGCATTAAAACAAAGATCGTTAGATACATACCAATTATTTAGCAACTGCAAAACCTGATTACATTTACTTTCTAATTGGCCATCTGTGGCGTCTGAAATTGATAAGGATTGGTCATCTGCATACGTAGTAGAATTTACATGGGCAGTAAGACAATCCAGTTCGTTTGTAGAGAATAAAGACAACACTGGACCAAGCACTGAGCCCTGTGGGACTCCCATGTCAACAAATTTATACTCAGACCGGACTATTTGCATTCTAAAATCTCCTACGTGTTTTAGAGTAGGATATTGTTTACGATAGGTTAGAAAAGATTTTATCCAGTCCAATGCTACTCCGCGTATACGATATGAATAAAGTTTCGATACAAGTTTATTATGACTCACACAGTCGAATGCTCTGCTGAGGTCACAAAAGATCGCAACAGGGCACTCGCCTGCTTCCACGAACTTCAAGAGACTAGAATAAAGTCCATGCACTGCAGTTTGCGTAGACATGTTTGTCCTAAAGCCATGTTGATTTTTTATAAACAATTTATATTTTGCAACAAATTTTAAAATACGTTCCAAATAACAATACTCAATTTTAGAAAATGTCGAGGCAATGGATATTGGCCTATAATTCTGCATATTTAATGGATCACCGTTTTTATGGATCGGCACTATTTTTCCAACCTTCAATATGCTAGGAAAACATCCCGTAGAAAAAGACAGATTAACTAGATGTGTCAACGGATGTATAATGAATGATAATACCATTTATAGAACTGACATAGAAATCCCATCAGGCCCGCAGGAGTTTTTACATTTCAGCTTTCTAATCAATAAAGTTGACCTTTCATTTTCTGTGAAAGGGTCCAAAAATAAAGAATCACAATTACTAGCTATATTAAATTGGACATTAGTAACATCTAGGTTAGTCTTAGATATCCTATCCAAAACTTTCTTCGGGGCTTCTACAAAAAAATCATTAAGAGCTGTAGCCACACTCAGAGGATCGTCACATGTTACCCCATGATTATTACGTATAGAAATATTATGAACTGTTTTATTTTTATTGGTTAGTTCAGATACTAACGCAGTGATGAAAAGTTTAACATATCAGAATATAGCCCTAATATGTCTTCTGGATCAGGAATTATTAAATTTCAGCATTCAAATTACTAATGCTCACAAATGAATTTCTTACCTTTGTTCTATTTGTTATAATAATTAACATTCTCGTCGTAATAGTTAATAATTGAAAACTTTTATTTTGTTGATAAAACTTTGAATGCATTACGAACAAAAAGTGACATTACTGCTCTCAAGTGATATGAATAATCGCTTTTCGTTCTTAATACACAAATAACTATTCTGTTTTATGAAACGTGGTCTACCTCTCCTCGTTTTACCCTAAGCTTCATGTCTATATATAATTAAATTACAAGTCTCTTAACAAATAAAATTTGCGTTTACATATTTTGTATACCTCCAACCAGAGCAAATAAATAGAAAACGGAGACTAGACTAAATTCCTACGTCTTTGAATCATCTAATTTAGATATCAAGAACAAGGACATTGCCATTTTCATAAAGCTTCTAAATTCCCGACCCACTTTTAATGAATATGTTACAAGTAGCTATTTGATGGGAGTTAAATCGAGTTGCGCGGAAGTTTGTATTAAATTGCAATCAGGCGTGCCAGCGGGCAACGAGCTGTAGGAATTAGCAGTATTTTATGTTTGCCAAATAGAAGAGCAAGTAAACAAAACTACAAATGTACTCGAACGGTATGAAATGGTTCGGATTGTTAACGTTTCATGACAAATAGTTGGGAGCATTTGCCCGGGGGTGCGTTCCTAATTTATCGTACGCGTGTTTGAACAACGCTCTGTCTCGATACGCCGTTACACTCGTTAACAGGCAAACTGTGAGGCGCATCGATCAGATCTGGTGTTGTCTCTGGAATTATAAAACCAAGCGATGATGCGGACTGAGATTTTGAGGAATACAATATTGAAGAATATCAACTACCCGTGGTAGTAATGGCATTAATTATTACATTATCACTGATAAGGAGTTTTGACGTTTCATAGAATAGTGAAAGCTTTTGGTATTGCCAAGATGATGATTAATATTCCAAATTAATATTTCATTGTTATCATTAATTCATTCATTCACTCACTCATTAATTCACTAATTTACTCACTCACTCACTCACTCATTCATTCATTCATTCATTTACTCATTCCTTCACTAATTTATCCATTCATTCAATCATTTATTCACTCATTAAATAATTCTTTAATTTGTTAATTCGTTAATTAGTTAATTAATTAATTAATTAGTTTATTAGTTCATTTGGTCATTCAATCATTATTTAATTTATTTATTTATGGAAAGGACAAATACTGACTTACGTAAAGCGAATATGTAGCGACAGAAACCGGTTTGATCAACAAATTTTTAGGTACAGACATCTTTCAAAATGCGTATTTTTTAAATTTTGCTGTAGATGTAAATATTGTTATATCTAACATAGACAAACATATTTTTCATATAAGATTGTTAACTTTTGTTTATAAGTATGTGAAGACAATTGTTAAAATGTGGGATTAGAATAGCAAAATAATGTGTGTTTTACAAACGCTTTTTAAAACTTATTATTTTATTTGAGGAGAATGTAAATAGTAAAAATGGATAAACAAAACATCAAGAATTTTATTTTTCATATTACTTTTGTTCTAAGTGTTTGATTTTTCGAAATTTCTGTTCCTAAAAACACCACAAATGTTATCATTTCATGGAGAGAAATATGACGATCTTAAAGCTAAATTACATATTATAGAAATACAGAAGAAATTTTTACGACAAAAAAAATATTAAAAAATCTACAATAATAGTTTTCTTTAAATATTGTTTAAAACTGACGAGTGGCGAACAAAACATATTACAATTCAAATAGTTTCTACATAACATTCTATTTATTAAAGTGTTTTACCCAGAGTTTGCAAGATAGAAACTCGCATGAAACATTGCGTTTATAATATGTAGATAATTATAATTTACTAAAGATTTTACATCAATTTGATTCTATTAACTGCTTAATTTAGCTGGTTGAATCGTATTTCAGAAGCTGTCAAAGGTTAGATATTTAAAGAATACATTCCATTTTTCTTTCTTTCTTCTGGTGTGACGCAAAGCTTTAATCTAGGACTCTTTTTGTTTTTGCTTTTCATTAATGCTATCCCTGATGCTGCCTTATGCAAATAATGGTTTATGTTCCCTTCATTTATAGCGTACATCAAATTGGTGTAAATGTCATAATTTGTCGTTCAAAATATTTTTTCTACGTTCATGCAAAAAACAAAACTTTATTGAACTATATTTAGTGGAAAAAGTGGTTCTTTATTGCACTAGTGCAATAAAGTGTTTATTACGTTCATCTGTCACTCTACAATAGCGTTTTGTCATCATGACAAACATAAACGTTCAAATCGATGTCACATTTTCCTAGACTTAGTGTCATCTAAATAACATTTTTTGGTTTTTGCATGAACGTAGAAAAAATATTGTATGCAACTCGTACAAAAAGTGCTTATTGCACTCGACGGGTTGTCCTACTCGGCCTGACGGCCTCGTTGGACAATTTCACGTCGCGTGCAGTAAACAGTTACTTTTTGTACTTGTTGCATAAATAACTATAAATGTATGGCAGTATCCTTTCTTTTTAAAATTAATTTTATTTTTATTTCTGTCTCTATTAATGAATTACATTATTTGCCTTATGGATTCACATACCTTACCTGCAGGTAACTGAAAGATGCGTTCACATTTGAAACTTTGTTTTACTCACTTGTTAGATCTATGTTTAAATATGGTATCCTATAATGTGCATAGGCAAAGACCACAATCAATTCAAAGTTGTTTTAATATTTCATTATCATGAATTTCATCCACCTATACCATAATCCTTTCTAAATTGTTTCTGTATAAAAGTACTGGATGTGCGTCATAATGTTGCCTTGGTTCGCTTATTACATGATATTTTCAACAATACAATTAAGTAAAATATATTTTTGGACATCGCTTCACAACTTAAGACAACAAACACTTTTCTATTGTAATTTCCTCAAACTAACGCATTGACTAAATTACCAATGCTTTGGTACAAAAAATATATTTTTTTACCAATCATTTGTCTGACATTTTATATTTATTGTAAATCTTGTTCTAGTAGCCCAAACACTTGTACCGTTTGATTGTTTGTTCGATTTATTGTGTAATTTGTCTTGTATCATGACTTGATAACGCGGAACCTCTTCCTAGAAATTTGTAGTAGTTTTTTTTTCAAGGAATAAAGTTTTATTATTTTTATTATTATTAAGTACCAATGTTTTGAATATGTAGTTTATTTAATAGAATTACGACCAAATGTGATATATGTAATTTGTTTGTTTGTTTGTCTCCATTTCAACTAAAATACTTCGTATTTTGACAGATTAAACGTTATACGATTAAACGTAATATTGTGTTTTCAGAAAACTATGTATTTCATAATACGACTCCTACGTCGAAAATATTCCATTGTACCAGAAATATCTCATATTACGGACATAAAAAGCCAGAATCTCCTTTATAAGAAACGTAGGTACAATCGTAATAGTTTTGGATTAAGCACAAAGGAGAACATAAATATAAAGCTTGTCTCCCCGTATGCTTTCACGACGCATTACTATCCACGGTAAAAGCATAAACTTTCCATAAAGAAATGAGCTAGCGGAAAATCTTTTGACTTCTTATTTAGCAAGTACCATTTTGTTCTGTAAAATAGGTATAATAACCAACATCACGTCTACACAGTACAATAGGTTTTATCTCAACTTAATATACGCAGTATTTGTTTCTCATTTCATTTACATTTCAGCAAAAAAAAAATAAAAGTGATATTTTCTACAAAGGTATTCAGGGTGTTTTTAAATCAAGTAGCAAGAATGAGACCACAGATTCCTTAGGTGAAAATAAATCGATTTAACCTAACATACCTATATCCCAAGTCGCATAATAAAAAAGATACAGGGTGTCAAAGTTAAAATTTTGTTTTCGATATTTGTAAATGACTTCTTAAAAATCCAAATATTTACGTACAATTTATAAATCGGGGGTTTTTGCGAGTGAGAAATTCAAATTTGACGTCACTAGTAAAGAGCGCCACCTATGCCACGTCATGTTTCTTTTAAATGGCAGACCTTTTTTGCTGCTTAGTGTATTTATCTGACTTTTGAAACAATCGATCTCCTACGTTATATCTGAAAAATATATACCTTGTTGTCGTTAGGAGTAACAGTTTTCAAAATAATCCTATTTGAAATATTCAGTGCACCGATTGAATACTGTTATCGGTTCAGGTAAAGTGCCGTTTCCACTGAAAATACAGCAAAATATTACTATAAAAAGTTGTTCAGAATGGTAAATTATGGAGATGTGCAAAATTTCAAAAATATCGGCGATGTTTGATGAAACCATTTTTCAACAAAATAACACAGATTTTAGTCAGGCCGATCTTTTTGAAATTTTGCACATCTCCATAATTTACCATTCTGAACAACTGAGCAAATAGCTGTATTTTTAGCATTAAAAGCATTATTTAAAAAATCCTACCGACTTCAACAAGGTATAACTTTTTAAAATAAAACAGGTAGGAGAATCGATTGTTTCGATAGGCAAAGGCATACACTAAGCTGCAACAAATTCTGTGTTCTTTTACTAGAAAACTATCGGTTTTATTGAAAAAATTACAAGTGGTAAAAAAGTTGCGCAATAAATCAGTCTTCCCAATAAATATTATTAAATAAATAATTTGCTTCATATAAAATTATTTCCTCATGTTAAAGAAAAACATTAAAATGTGAATTTCAATCCCCTCGTTTAAGAGGGTATATTGCCTCAGAGGTGCAACTTTCATACTTTTACTTTTATCCTCTTATTTTTGGCTCTACCTTCACTGATACCATTTTTGCTACTTCATTTAAAAACACCCTGCATAATGTGTTTATACACTTACGAGTATAATTACTTATATTCGTAGCCGTGTAAATGACACTATGTGAGATATAAGTGGCCTGCTACTTCCTGCTTGGCCTAAGCGGCTCGACTTGCAGGATATATCCTCACCTGCACTCGGTTTATATGTGAACATACATATGAAGGAACAGCCAATTCAATTGTCGGTCTTGTCACCTATGGCATACTGATGAGGGCTAACAAGCCCGTAACCGGTCTATGTCTGGTAGACCGACAAGGGTTCTTAGCTGTTCACACATATGCTGCAGGTGTAATTCAATGCCGGTCGGGGCATTAGTCCGCGAGGTATTTGTTTCCTGCAGTATCATTTTTAGACACTTAAAATTATTGTCACTTATATGACGTTTGAGGAAAACAAAATTTCACCTCATAAATTGTTGTAAACTTCCGAAACTAAAAATATTTTACTACATTTTTTTTTACTATTTGTCATTATTTGTTCTCAGGTACAGTTTCTAAGTTTATGCGTATAGATTAAAAATCATGGATGGTAAGATACATAAGACAAATTCTTGAGCACTGTTTACACCCAAGTTAAATCGTCGAGCTCTAATTTATAACCAAACCTATTTTCTTTTGCGGAAGTTAGTCCATCAACGTTCAGCTAAACTTATTATCTGTCAATTAGCACCAAGGTGAATCCTATTCACCGAAACTAACTGCAAGATAATTTGTCTACCCAGGACTAGACCAGCCCTAGCAGAAGACTTCCAAAGAGAATTCTATCCACTGGATTTATTATGCAAATAAATTCTTTTTCCACATGGCACTACCCAAGTCGTTCTGACACGTTTACAAATTGGAGTATAATTTGCATTTGCAAAAAGTAAACGTACTGGAGTGCTTTACGAAATTATTTCGCAATATTTACAGCTATTTGTATTGCCAACTGAGTCATTATGTTTACCGTTTGCGGAACACAAATAATAAAAACAAATATTTGCCCGGTAATATGCAAACGCTTGGGGTTAAGTATATTTCAGTACATACTCGCGATCAAGTTTAATCAGTGCTATATAACAAATGTAACTTTAAAGAAATCATTTTATTAGTTAAAAACTGTTACCATACTAACATATATAAGGCGTTCGAAAAGTAACAAATAAATTCATTATTTTTGATATTGAGAAGTTTTGATGAAACACACTGACACGTCGATTGTGTTTTTAAAAAAGGCAGTTTTTGACATGCGACCCATATTTGTGACGTCATTCTTGTTCGAGATATGACGTCATCGACAATTTTTTTAAATAGCCACTCCCAATTTTGACCATGCCATTTGAAAGAGCGTGTCATTAAATAATAATAATGATAATATCTCTACCCCTCATTCTAATCACAGGGATTAGCCCAGAAGTCGGAGACTTGTGCGGGAGAGGGGGCGGCATAACGAAATAATGAAAAACGAATGCAAAATACTGGAGCTAACTGGATTAACTGTTACCTATCTATTAGGTATTATTACTAATAGGAATGTTAATTTGTGTCGTTTCTACATTTAGAAACGCTACAAAAAAACGACCGCATAGTAGTTGACATTGTTGACAGATCTAAGCTGTATCTATGAATCTAAGCCATCTTAGTCGATTCTTATCATAGGTGCCGACTTTCCGTAGGAAAAAAGATTTTGTCCCATTTTTTAAATATCAAGCTAAAATTCTGGAATAATTTATTGTCTTTTAGGCCTCCCTGAGCACGTGGTTAAATTTGTTGTACTTAGTTATAGTTAACTCTGTATATGTAATATTCTCACAAATCCGTATATTTTCGCATATCCTTCCGCTGTCTGGGCGATCGCGATTAGGCGCAAATAAAATATTCCATATCGAGCCTTTGCTAAGCAATAAATCAAAGGGCATCAAATTTCCCGATTTGTGTACATTTCATTTGATTGTAAATCAAAACAAGCTTAGCATATCCCATCGTTCCCCCGGAATAATTTTTCATCCGCGCTTAAAAAATGGCAGGGGATTAAAGGATGAATCCTTGACAATGATTCGCAGCTCGAACCGGTAGTATGTTAATGCTTAAGGGTTTACTATAATTCTGACAATATTTACGGGAAAAAGTAAAAAATAAACGGAAATTGCTATAAATGAAAAAAAATATTTTTAATCAGAACGCGCACTATTGTCTGTATAAACGGTTTTTTTTTTCAATAGAAAATGCTAAAGTATATTTTTTACAAGTTGGAAGTTGTGTAACGAAAGTACCACTATTTTAAGGGGGTGAATTTTGCCACCAGGTTTATTTTGGCGCTACCATCACATAAAATCTCTAAATTTCAATATATAGTTAAGATAACAACCTTTTATATATTTTTAGGTGTTAATAATATTGTTTGGAAATAACTACTCTGTGGACTAAAGCCCCAAGCAGCGTTGAATACACCCACAATATCTACTCATATGTTCCTTATTATTAGCTTTTGTAACATTTTTTACTGGATTATAAAGGTATTTTAAGCTAATAAAAATCAAATCTCCTACAATTCCTATCAATGTCATATGTATGTTCTCTGATACCAAACATCTAGGTATGCTAATGAACAATTCTACAGACAAAGCTCTATTCAATAATTATCTAAAGAAATTAATATATCTAAATTTACTAATCTGCTTTAATGAAAACACTCTATCAATATCTAGCTTCACTTTTGGCAGTGGGAACACGAAAATTCAACCACATTAGCATACCTAGATGTTTGGTATCAGAGAACATACATATGACTTCATTGATAGGAATTGTAGGAGACTTGATTTATATTAGCTTAAAATACCTTTCTAATTCAGTAAAAAATGTTACAAAAGCTAATAATAAGGAATATATGGGTAGATATCGTGGGTGTAATTCAACGCTGGTTGGGGCTTTTGTCCACAGAGTAGTTAGTTTCACACAAAATAACAACCTTTCTATACAGTGGTAATATACATATAAGGCAAATGTAAGTATGACTTTTCAACAAAAGATGTCACAGATATACCGTAGAACTAAATGTCAACTCGTAGTACAAATGTGTAATATGGGTTGCAGTTCACTTTGACGTGACGAATTTATATTTACGTGAATATAAAAACTTGAACAAAAAACGAATATTATCTGATCTTATCTGACACTACTGACTACTAATTACAGGTCAACTAAACACTTATTTAATTAACCGCTATCTAAATCGCTTTGATCTCTAACTAAACACTTCAATTCAGACTGTAATACAAGACTTATACAAGACTAACTAACTCGGCCGTTTATTCTTCTTTTATAGACCCAACGAATATTCCAGATATATTCCAGTATCTCTAGATCCATTTTCTCGTACGACTGGAACGCTTCTCGTCGTTTCCACAATTTTCTAGTAACGCCTCGATTCACGGAATGTTGTTTGTTTACCAGAATGGCGTAGGGGCGATCGGGGCAATCTTAGGCAATTCGCGGTGCCACAGTCGTCGGTTTGGGAGTGAGTGGGGCAAATTCCGTGACAGTACATTCCTGAGCTGACTTTAGAAGGAGCGTCTCAAGAAGTTGTGTTAAAATGTCACTTTCCCTGATCTATTGCACTCGTCACTTCGTACCCCTTGTCCGTTTATTATCAAAACTTATTCATACTTAAAAATTTTGATTAGCTCTACTCAAAACAAATCTTTGTTTTCACACAAATTACGAAATGTCTTTAGTTTTCGTACAATAAAAATAAAAGCCAGCATCTCAACTTTATGATTCTCCAAACGATGCTTTCTGCAGTAGGTTCCTGTCATTTTAGTTCAGCCGCTATTACCAGTTTATTTAATTACTTTTTATCATTCTTACGGTTGGTTTAGCTGCTGTTGTGACACTTGGAAACTTGATTTCAGCACTTACTTTGAAAGGGTTGTAACTTCTTAGGGGATGCTAAAATTAATTGTTTTGCATAAAACACCACTTCTAAAATCAGAATCTTGTAAAATAGATAGATGTCGGGAAGGTATAGCAATGCTACCATTTTTAACACTACATATCTTTTCAACAAAACAGCTAGGATTAATTTTGTAACTGTAACTAGGATTGTCACCTGTCCTTACTTCAGATGGACAGTCCTTACTTTAGAAGGGTATAATCATCCTAGTATCTCCCGTGGCGCATACAACACTTTATATTTCACTTCATACGAAATAAAAATAAAAAAGGCCATAGCTTTGACCTTTCTTGATTTGTGGTTACGACTGATGCTAGATATTTCCAAAGATATCCATAACAACCCAGGCGTCATTATTTCCTGGTTTTCATGGCAGCGACAGTGAAAAATATTAATTATAATAATAATAATTAAATCAATAAAGTATTTCCAGTAAGTGCGATATAAATTTTAATTGAACACCACATAACTCTGTTCTGTTTTTATTTAGCAATAAACTATCAAAGGAAATCCCGAACCTTGGCCCTTTCGGCCATCCTTCAGGGCTTATCTCAGACAAGGATGGCAGTCCAGATAAGACTTCCCAGCCACACAAGAGGATTAGGATAGATAAAGTCGACCAACCGCATTTGACAGTCCACGGATAATGGATAATAGATAAATACAATATTTTGGTCGTCCTTATTTCTGATATGAGGTATTAAGATTTCTTACTGCCCCTGGTATCGATACGAAAGTATAACAATGAACGTTAAAGTGATTGTTGTGGATGTAATCGATTACGATTTTCGTTAGTAAAGTGGTAGGTAATTTTAATTATCCGATTTACATTAGCAATGAATTTTACTTTGTAAAGTTTCTGCGATACTATGATTTTAATGAGCAGGTAATATTTAAATTTTTCGTCACAAATTTCTAAAAAGTAATACTCTTTCATACAAGGTGTTCGATGCATTTATTTTGCTAAATGAAACACAACATATTTGACTTAACAATGTTTTTCTTTAACGAACTGTAATAAAATTAGAACTAGCAGATCTTGAATATGTGATATGATTGTGGCATACGTACAATGTCAAATGTTTGTACATATCATCGGCCATCGGTCAGTTTAAGGCGTCAGTACTTGAATCGAGGTGACTAGATCGCTATGGGTTCAACTCCGGCAACCGGTACTCCATATATAATTTATATTCGTGGAGAGATTGGCATCCTCTCTGCGGGTATGGTAGGGTGGAAGAATGTTGGATTGGGTCAATATGAGAGATTGATACTGGTTGACATTTGACTACCCCCCAAATTAATGAGGTTTTCCAGGTTTCCTTCATTCCTGCACTGAATGGTGGTTAGGGCCTACCAACGTAAGTCGTTCCTGGACGCAAATGCGGCCTGCTTAATAATAATATGCCGCCTCCTTTTCCGCACAAGTCTTTGACTTCTGGGCTAATCCTCGTGATTAGAATGAGGGGTAAAGATATTATATAAAGTTTGGCCTACTGTTGCTAATACGGGAAAGAAAATATCTGATAAAAGAAACGAACAATTTTACAGCATCCACCCTATAATTCAGATATATTTATTGCGTGAGCTGAAATTAAAACAGAGGATGAGTTATGTGAACGAATAGAAAACGTCAGGAAAGTAATTTGAGGAAAAAGATCTCTTCTAAGAGCATATGCAGCAGAATTGTGGATAAAGCAAGCGACAATCTGTGTGAAGCAAAAGCAATGGTGACAATTTTCTTCTTTTGTAGCCAGACCCAAATTGAATAATATTAATTACAGTTTTGTTTTATTAATACCTTTTACGCGTATATTTTTGTTTGCTTTTTGGGATTTCAGGAAAATGCTTTTTGAATTTAGATCTCTCACATGTTAAAAGAAAAACCCCTTCTTAAAATTCCTTAACATCTTTGTAATTATTATACTGGGTGTCCCATATAAGAATCGATATAGAGCAGGTACACGCAGAGGTGTCCAAAATATTGAATTTTAGCAAACTTAACTACGTACCATATTTTTTCTGAATCAGAAGACAATTCAAGTAAAATGTATTTGGCCAATTGTCAAATATCAAAGATAAAGTTTATGCTACTGATTATTTTCTAATAGACACTGTTTTTAGTCAATGTATGTTTTCTTCAAGTTTTTTTTACAAGTACGGAAAGTAATGTCATTATTTTTAAATTCAGTCAATAGAAAAAAATTGGTATAATTTTAGGGGTGAATCAGCCCCAATGAACATCTTCAATAATGAACAGTAATACATCTAAAACATGCATCAAATTTGTTCTTCTAACACTCCTCGTATTTTCATATAAATTATTGCAAATGGAACGATGTTCAGTGAGTGCAAACACTATATAGCAATAATCCCATCCCTCCTAGTAAGCGAGGCACAGACTCCCTTCGCAAAAGTGATTTTATTTGGAACAGATGTGGATCAGATTATTGTCACTGCTTTTTATCTAGCTCTTATCCCCAATTCCGTTACAGATATTGTTCCTGACGTAAAGAGTTATCAACTGTGAAATAAATGTCTCCGATTTCATTATAAACCCGACTGCGCTCGAAAATATGTAATAATATCCAGCCAACACCAATTGCATCCGTGCCAATTAATTATAAAGTTCCAAGGAACACCAGGTGGCAAATTAAAACACTAAATCAATGAGATTACATAAAATTAGCTGAGATAACTGAGAGATTAGCGAAATTTACGATTAAAACAAACTTGCGAAATTAAATTTATTATTTGCGAATCTAGTGAGCCCTGTACCGAGCCCGGATAGGTACGTTTAAATTTACTTATCCAATGGGCTTAGCGGTACACTGCGAATATAATCTGGAGGAACAATTAAGCGTGTAAGTGAGGGGAATTTGCATTTAGATTTTCCAATAGGAAAAGTGGCGGGTGGGGGCCTCACTCCGCCGATCTGGATATTCGCTTAACCATAAAACAAGATCAATGGTATGCATATGAGTTCGGAGTCCGGGGATTTGAATAACCTCCTTTGGATGTAAAGTATTTAATTTGAGATGTGAAAACTTTGCGGAAAGCAATAAATTATCAAGGCTTGTAGTTATACAAAGCACCAGTATTATGCAAAATGCGACGGCCCCGCTGTATACGGACCATATTTCATAAAACTAAAGTATAACCATCGATTTTCCCACTCTTGCCCGGGCCAGGCGCCACGCCAGAATTTGGTTAATGTAACTTTTGGGGCATTTCATTCAAAACTAAGACAATGGGCAAAAAATTAACTTATACAGAGTGTCTCTTTTGCACTTCAAATAACTAGGAGGTAGGTTTCTCTTAGATGTTTCTAGGTTTATTCCAAATAACTACTTTTTTCCACTACTAGCCTATAAGCCCACCATTATTGACCTATGTTTGACGCGTAAACTTCTATCTTTTTGACCTGGGTGAATAATGATGACTTTGATTTATTAACCAAGGTAAATAATGTAAATGACACTTAAGATAATTTTGACACTTGACAGTTATAGAAGTACAAAACCACAGCACACAGAACGAGGAGGTTATGCCTTTTTATTATCCTCGTGTTCTTTAAAGTATGCTAGTAGGAAATTTTCTGAGGTATTGACGACGTTTTTTGCAAGACACCAATCTTTAGAAACTGCCTATAAGCCCACCATTATTGACCGATGTTTGACGCGTAAACTTCTATCTTTTTGACCTGGGTGAATAATGATGACTTTGATTTATTAACCAAGGTAAATAATGTAAATGACACTTAAGATAATTTTGACACTTGACAGTTATAGAAGTACAAAACCACAGCACACAGAACGAGGAGGTTATGCCTTTTTATTATCCTCGTGTTCTTTAAAGTATGCTATTAGGAAATTTTCTGAGGTATTGACGACGTTTTTTGCAAGACACCAATCTTTAGAAACTGTGTATGATTTTACGTATAGATGTTTGGTACTTTTCTGGCAGGAGTTGGTTATCAACATTCCATTGCCATGCCATTTTTCTCACTTCAGGGGGTGTGCAGCCGATTCCACTTTCACTTTCCATGATTTATAGCTTTAAATTAAATTAATTGCAAAGTTCTCTGTTCGAAATGCCAAAATGCAAATTTATTTGTGTGAAATGTCACAATGTTTGATTTCAAACAAAAAGGTAGGTACTCACTTGATTCTTGTACATGATATCAGCGTTTTTAGAGTATTATTAAATTTTGTGAAACTGTCAATTATTGAAACTGCCTCATAATGGCATACTTCCCTACCTTGGTGTATAATATACTATTGTACGGCCACGGTACCGAAATTATGTGCACTGATAATAGGCGCATGCGTCAAGTTTGTACCGTTCATGGAATCACGAATGTTTGGAAAGTTTACTTGACCGAGAAATGAGTGGAAACAAACATAACCTAACCAGCTACCTCCAAATTTGACTTCGAAGTTGTAAACAGTGTCATATGCGAGTGATTTAAATTTATTTAAATTTAAAAACTAGTCATGGATGGACGTTTTAAAATTCGATTTATCAATCAAATAACGACTAAATTGGACAGCTTTAATGTCAAATCTAAACAGAATTATTCAATACGCATGCCTACTGCACAAATAGTTCACAAGTAGTTCCTACACACGACCATGTATTGATGTTATCGAGGGGGTACGGTTCAATGCTCGTACCAAAAATATTTGGAACGCTAAGTAAATCGTACAATGAATGATAATTTTTAAATGGGAGCAGTTTTTTGCTATTGGCCGCAGACTCGAAACCGTACATTGTAAGGTTTTCTATACATTTGGAACAAACCTATAAAAAATACTATACAGCGTATTAAAGCCGCTACTCCGAAGAAAGTTTTCTATATTAATCCTTAAATCGGTTTAACATAACGATATAAAAATTTTCACACGATATAGCTGTGTCTCGAGAAAAGTTCAAACCGTAGTTCAATATTTAAACATACTAAGTGACAATGAAATAATTTGATTGTGATACATTTTTATGTTTACTTCTCTCGGTGAAAGTAAAAAATGATTAAATTTCCAGATTTATTTGTATTTTTGGAGTTTGCATAAGTCGCACTTTGATAACGTAGCATTTTTTACTGTATTAGAAAGGTATTATAAGTTAATATAAATCAAATCTCCTACAATTCCTATCAATGAGGTCATAATTATGTATGTTCTGTGATACCAAACATCTAGGTATGCTAATGAACAATTCCACAGACAAAGTTCTATTCAATAATTATCTAAAGAAATTAATCTATCTAAGTTTACTAGCCTGATTTAATGGAAACACTCTATAAGTATCTAATTTCACTTTTGACAGTGGGAACTCGAAAATTCAACCACAATAGATGAGATCTGACCTATTTCTGCATTTTTAGGATTGCTTCTTAAGGTGGCCTCCTTTAAGATGAGTCAAGTATATAACTATAAATAAAATTATTTTAAATTAAATATTGACTATGACAAAAGTGAGTTTAGCCTGTCAATGATTTTTAAATTAAATACGTATACCCTTTATGTAATGGTTTTTATATATTTTTAGGTATTAATAATATTGTGTGAAACTAACTACTCTATGGGCAAAAGCCCCTACCAGCGTTTAATTAAGGCATTGCAGCATTGTTCTAAAGTTGCTCTCTTTTCGATATTTATCCTCAAATAGGTGTTCCGCATAATATCTGTCTAGTCTTGAACAATGTAGAAATATATGCACTCTGCCATAATTATTTATAAGTTCTTCCATGGTATGTGTGACTACTCCGAATTTTTAAACTTAATACTATTGCAGGTACCTAATCAGTCAACGCGTAGTTCTCATACTTTTTACTTAAATAGACTTAAAACTAATTTATTAAAATTTTCACCGTTACACATAATGTGTTTCATTTAATATGATAACCTGCAGAATAGATTGGACATATTTAACACCAATATCAATGTAACAAAAAATCAATTTTTAACAGAGTAACAATTCTAAATTTTTTCATTTTCTGCATTTATATTTTGTTTTTATGTTACGTTATTTTTTTATTTCTTATGTTATTTCTAATTTGTCTAATGTCCTTACTCACCCAGTACATGGATTCTCTGTTGGGTGATGTATGAAATATATAAATAAAACAAACTTTCCATAAAAGTATCGAAAATACTGTATGTCGTATTTTCTGCAGGTCTTTCGAAAGGCAAAATAAAAGACAGGAAACGACCCTATTGGTACCTCATCATTTACATTCATATTTTTGTACCAACAATCGCAGAAAGGTTGTTCTTTTTCGCCCGTATAGCGTGTGTTACATATCTAATCAACTATCCATCAAACTGTATCCTGGTACAGGTACGCTACATTTCATTCCACCCTCGATGCGATTCCAGTGCTATATAGGTCAGATTGATGCGAGACCCGAAATATTACCCCAAATGATCAAGTATCGATCTAGCGATACAGACAGCTCATTTGCATAATCGCAAATAGTGTGCCAGCTGTGTGCGAACGGCAATGGAGTAATCCTTTTAGGGATGTTGCCACGACCGCTGCCCAGGTATTTCCATGTTGAAATCAAATTATTCTGTAATTTGCAGAGGCTAAGGTTTTCATAATAATTGTCCGGAAATTTACAATTTTTGCTTTGCGAACATTGCATTTCCCTTAAGGTTCATAAATTGGAACACTAAAGGAAGTTAAACTTAGATGATCCGTGCATAACCACAAGATCAGGGGCGGATGCAGGACACCCCGGTCATATATACAGGGTGATTGGAAATTTTGAAAGAAGTGTTCAGGGGGCAAAAGTGAACAAAAAAGCCTAATAAACATATGATCGTATATCAACGGTTACTGAGAAATACTTTACCCGAGTTAACTATTGTAGTTATTCAGTAGAGTAAAGTGTTTATTCTGTAGGTATTATAAATTATAACATCAATTATAGATCTAATAAACCGCAATTAATGAATTAAATTTCCAAATATACCACCGTCCGCCATCACTAGTGAATTCAGTCTTATCAGTGTACAAATGTACTAGTAAAATTTATAGTTTGCGTTTACCCAATTGCAAAAATGCAACCACCAATCATTATCACCGTCTTGAATATTCTGGACGCGCTGAATATGGAAAGATTTTAAACCAATATTGTGAATGATTTTCCATGCCGTAGTTTGATTAATTTGGAGACGGGTTGCAATGCGCCTTGTACTTACACTCTGGCTACGTTCTACCATATTTAGAATTTCTTCTTCCACTGCTAGACCAGGACCAGCTTGCCTCTCAGATGTAATTCTCACACTGAGAAGCATTTCAGTTTCACGTGCATTGTTGAAGGCTGTCTGGAATACATTTCTATATGGCACTCTTCTATACGGGAAGCGACGTCGATATTCAAAAACTGCACGATAAGCGCTACCGTTTCAATATTCATAAATTAAAAAAATAGCAAATTCTCGATGACTAAGTGTGACAGGCATTACGGAATTATGTGTGTACAATACCGACTAAATAAACGCACATGCAAAAATGAATGCGACGATTATAATAAGCGTTTAAATCACAAACGTCAAAATAAATGTGACAATTACTAATCGATATTGTGAGTTTGGTTTAGAATACATGACCTACTCAAAAAATATTTCAAATGATAACTTCGCAAAAATAGCAATCATATTCTTCTATAATTTATATATTATATAATATTAAACACAACTGGTAATGTAGGTAGCATTTGCCTTCACATAGAAGCCACACAAATTAACGTCTTTACATAGAACGCATCATCCATTCGCATAACTCAGGTTAATAGAATTATTAAACCTGCCGAAAGTTTGCTCGACAAGAAAGAAAATAGAAGAGTTTGTTTCCAAATTTACGGAGGCAAGTATGGTTCTAGTTTTGAACATAACGGTAACAGTTGTATAGTAAGTTATTTTACATTCTGCTTAATATATGAAGGAGTGCTTTGGGTACAACTCTATAAGGAATTCTGAGCGTATAATTAGATGGAATACTTAGAAGATGGATAGGAAGGATAATATATACGTTGTTTGATAGAAATTGGAATAGAAAATTTTTGTTGCAGTTTTGAATAAATTAATTACCTGCCATTGACGACTCAATTTTTTCTCTTCCTGTTTTCAGTACTTTTATCAATTGCTACTAGAAAATGTATGTTTCTAATGCAGCTTCTGTAGAACAATAACCCCGTCATAAGTTAATATTACTTGACTATGGAAGATTAGAAAGTGAATGTGGTTATTATTTTTATTTAATTAAAGTTTAATTCATAAATTATCTAAAAAATTTCTTATTCCACTGAATGTGCTGGAAGTTCGTATCCCACTCAAAATGGGTTTATTCTAATAACTATTATATATTTATTTTATAGTAAAACCATAAATATAGAACGTTTACCATTGGGCATAAATTAAATTGGAACCGAACCGTGTGATCCTGCATTCATAACTTGGACTATTGTGTTTTATATTTATTAATTTTCATAGGCTTAAAAGGTTTTCGTATTCTCGAGGCGAAATTAATTAAATTCGAAACTGTGATATATTTTCGGGAGAGTTTTGTACTTTATTATTAAAATATTTAATGAACGGGATGAAACGGGAAATTACTGGGAGACCACCTAGAGTAATTTATTGTTCAACTTATTCTAATTTATATTCCGAACATTTAACCGGCATATGCTAATTAACTACTAGTCTCTGTCTGCATGTTGTTAGTGGGAAGAAAATGTATATACATCTCTCGCTGATGTCTCCCTCTCGAGGCCTACGAGGGGTCGCGTTGAGTCAGTGGATAATCCCAAACCGCCCTGTTGTTTCAAGACTGCTTTAATTATTTAAAAAAAGTATTTTCAGTGGATGTTGCGGTCCTCGCATATCCGTAAAGTTCTTAAATTTAGGCAGCGGAGTCACAAAAAATTAAATTAACTTTTAAGCTTATTTTCCTTCAACGATTTACGTATTTTGGCGTTGCAGCAATAGCTCAGTCATTTTTGGTTCTACAGGGTGTTTTTAATAGAGGTGACATATCCAGTAGCGTATTTTGTTTCCAAAAATAAGGGTTTTGTTATTTAATGTTATATAAATGTATCTTAGGCCAGCGTGTCAAAAGTGTAAAAAATTCAGTTTTTAATTTCTAAACGACTTGAGATAATTTAACCAAATTCGGTGTGCATTTAATATGAGTAATATGAAACAATACAATTCTATCTTCAGAAACTTACCAGTGGCGATGGTATGGGCATCATCGCTCATTATCTACCAAAAAAATATCACTCTGTATAATATTACAAATGAAATAGGTCATTATTTGTGCCATTAACCATTTATTATTTTCGCTTTTAGTTTATTTACACTTTTATGTGGAATTATTTTACTATGATTTACTATAACAAATGTTGGAAATAACCACCTTTAGCCAAAATAATATTAATAATAATAATAATAAAAATAATAATAATAATAATAATAATAATAATAATAATAATAATAATAATAATAATAATAATAATAATAATAATAATAATAATAATAATAATAATAATAATAATAATAATAATAATAATAATAATAATAATAAGTTAAGATTGTGGTGCTAATTATAGGCGTCCTGGGTGGAATGAGACATACGTTGCTTTCTGAGTTAAAGATCATACCGGCTTGTCGAAATTCGGCAGAGATCTTAGCCGGCAGAATGCAGAAGGCAATCGTCCTTGGTTCGCTACGTCTGCTCAGAACACACGATTTACGGGCGCAATGATTACTGACTCCACGGAGTGAGAGTAGTCATTGCTTGACTCTCAGAACATCTCCGAATGTGTCGGAGCCTCGGAAGGTGTTTACGGGGAAAATAATAATAATAAAAATAATAATAATAATAATATCTCTACCCCTCGTTCTAATCACGAGGATTAGCCCAGAAGTTGAAGACTTGCGCGGGAGAGGAGACGGCATATTATTATTAACCAGGCCGCATTAGCGCCCAGGAACGACTTCAGGGTTCTCAGCACTTTTTCAAAATCAAATTCCCTGACATTTCCAGGTTTTCCCTGACAAAGAGCATACAAATTTCATATTTTCAAAAACAAAAACAAAAAGTCAAATGATAAGGCATAAATGTACCCATTCGTTGACAAATAAGTGAATTTTTAATTTTTTTTTTTAATATTTATTTCAGTCATTGAACTACTACTATGTTAAATATTAACAAATATAAATATTTAAAAAAGACCTAATAGAAATATGTATAAACAGACGCAACAAAAACTGATAAAAATAGATTTCACTACTGAGCAGACAGTTGTAAGCTGTATTTTACGATGAAATATATTCAAATTTGTTCAACACTATATTTTTGCATTGAAACAGTGGCATCACACAGGTTGCTCTTTAAACCGTGTTTAAAACGTCCACTGAATCCGGTTTGAACTCTTTGGATGCTTTGCTATTGGTCTATGCAGAAGTTACCTAAAAGTAGAGATTCCAAAACAGGTGATTTCAATTTTCAGGTTTTATGTTTAAAAGGTTGATATTTTTATACATCTTATCTTTATTTAAAAGGAATTGGTTGTAGATTATTGTATGTACCTCTGCAAATTTTAACGTATTCTTAGACATCTTAAATTACATATTACAAGAGCTTAATCCAATTACTTTTCTCTCCAAATTTCATTAAACCTGTCACTCATACGAACATGTAGGTAACTATTTGTTTTTGTTGTGTTTGGTTTGCAGTTGCTAAAATCCATGTTTTATTGAAATCTCAGACATTTTCAAAATATATGTACAAAAACAATAATCAAAAAGTGTGAGTGCGATGTTAAAGAGAAATAAATATTTGATGACTACGTTTTGAAACTATACATTTTCTTGGTGCATTACATAATTAACCTCACCCACAGATCATTGGCCGAAAAAACCTCACCATTGAATAAGTTTTGAAATAGTCGATGAATACGGTTCGTCACAAAAAAACAGCTATACACTCCGTTTCTTTCTATCAATCGGCGGGTGCGTGTGATTAAAGCAAACAGAAATAGGCAACTGGGTGCGTTCATTAAATAAAGAATTTAGACACGGCATGGGCAGCGTTCACATTTTCCTGACGACAATAACAATTCCCTGATTTTTGGCAATTATTGGCACTTTCCTGACGTTTCCTGACAAAGTTCAAATTCCTGACATTTCCAGGTTTTCAGGTTTTCCTGACGCTGAGAACCCTGGACTTACGTTGGTAGGCCCTAACCACCATTCAGTGCAGGGATGAGGAAAACCTGGAAAACCTCATTAATTTAGGGGGGTAGTCAACTGTCAACCGATATCAAACTCTCACATTGATCCAAGCCAACATTCTTCCACCCTACCATACCCGCAGAGAGGGTGCCAATCTCTCCACGAATATAGCTTACTCGTATATACGGTCTACCGGCAGCGGGGGTCAAACCCACAGCGATCTAGTCACCTCGATTCAAGTACTGACGCCTTAAACCGCGCGACCACTGACCGATTCCTTCATGCTTCAAATCTTCTTGAAATTGCAGCTTGAACGGGTGCAAATATTATAATTTGTTGACGTAAGTGCTCCTCAGATTTAATGTGAACCTAAGGACTTGAGATGTCTCCAAAAAAGTCAATAGGGTGCATACCGGGTAATCTGAGTGGCCAAGGTAGACCTGGTTTTTCAGTGCATCCTCTAATCACGTTATTACTGAATCCTTCATTTAAAAATTCACGAGGAGTCAAAATAAAATGTAGGGGAATGCCGTCGTGCATAAAGCGCATTATTTGTATCAGCATAGGGAACATCGCAGCTCAAGTTCTTGGTAAAATGTAAGGCCAATCAAGAAAATTTCCAAAAATGCTCACCCATACATTAAAAGGAAACTAATGTTGAGATCGAGATTCCATTAAGGCATTAGGTTTTTTTCTCCAATTTTGTGTAGAATAGCTTCTTCCAACTCAGGAGTTCTAACACTCAAAGGTCTTCCAGGAATTGGACCTTTCTGAAATGAGCCTGACTCTGAAAGACGTTGAAACACATTTCCACATTTCTGGATTTGAAGTTGGATGATTTGGAAATTCATATAAATTTGCTTAACCTCAGTACCATTTCCATCTGCAAGGCCATGTAAAACATATTGGCCATTTCAGCATTTGAATACGCATAAGCCATTATTAAAACAATGTTTTTAAAAAATAAGCTTAATTTGACAATACACAATATTAAAAAATGTGACAAATTCTTATTATTATTGCTTTGCATGGCCGTCCTAAGATGTACATATTTGTAATTTAAGCAACTGTGTAAAAATGCACTTGATCAAATAAATAAATTTGTTGTTAATCGGTTTGGAATACAAAACAGTGTAAAGAAACAGAAAGTGAAGATAATACAATCGTGCATATGATGCCCTATTTTAATTGTAATACGAGCCCTAACAACTATATGTTGGAACAAGCATTTATTTTTGTAATCACGTGTCAATCTATCAAAATGCGTTGACAGATTTTCTTGTAATTTTATGTATGCGTTAACAACATATGCCTTACCATTTTAAGGCAGTATTAACCGCACTCTACATTTCCTTTTTTTATTATAATTTATTAAGTTATAAAATGTTCGAATTTGCTGACAACTAAATGTTGGAACACATACACACTATTTCATATTTTTATTAAGTACGCGTTAAAATAAAAACAAGTAGTCTTTTGACAAATCATATTGTTGTATTGACGTTTTACCAGCAGTTTGTTGTGTCACGTTAGTTATTCATATTTCGCAATTTTACTTGTAATAATGGGACGAGGAAAGTCTGTCGATAGAAAAATACGCGAAATAATTATCCAGCAATATTTTAGAAGCCAGACTATGGATGGTATCACAAGTGAATTAACCCTAGTAGAGACAACTATTTTTTACATTATAAAAAAATATAGAGAAACTGCAAATATTGAAGTTAGCGGCAAACGTTCTGGTAGGCCGGAAGTAGTTTCTCAAAGAAATTTAAGGCATTTGGTTAAAGTATGCAAGTCAGGAAGAAGGGAACTTTGATATAGATTACTGCACGGTGGAATAATGAAACTGGATTCAATGTTTCAAGAGAATGTTGCCCAAAATATATCCGCAAATGTGGTTTGAGTTTTTAGGTATGTTTAATATATTTTTTTGTGCAGTACGTTTACATAAATGACTGAAATTTATAGGCCAAGGAAAAACCGTTACTGACCGCAATTCAAAAGAAAAATCGATACATTTGGGCAAAGTCTAAACTGTCGTGGACGAAAAGTGACTGGCATAAAGTTATCTTTAGCGACGAATCAAAATTTGATGTATGTGTAGAAAATTATTGCAAACGTGTAATCCGAGATAAGACTGAAGCTTTTCATAAGGATTGTCTTAAAAGGACAGTGAAGTTTCCAAAGGTATTATGGTGTGAGGATGCATGTCGGCAAAGGGTTTAGGCACCTTGAAATTTATAGAAGGCACTGTCAATGCGGAGAAATATCAAGAAATTCTTCATACCGCATTGCTACCAAGTATCCCAAAATTATATTTAAACTATATTTGTTTTGTATTTCAACTGGACAGTGCATCATGCCATACGGCAAAATCTACAAAAAAATGGTTTGGGGATAACAATATAAAGATGTTATCACATCCATCCAGCAGTCCGGATCTTAATCCAATAGATACACTGTGGAATAAAATGAAGCAACACCTGCGAAACAATCCCCAGCGGACAATTCCCCAGTTGCGCGCCAAATTGCAAGAAATTTGGGAGCATTTTTCGCCAAATATGTGTGAAGACATTGTTGATACAATGCCTGCTAGAATTCAAGCGGTTGTTAAGGCTAATGGCGATGTTACATCTTAATAACTGTATTTCAATTATTATAAAATATATTTGTTCCAACATTTAGTTGCCACCAAATTCAAACAATTTATAACTAAATAAATTATAACAAAAAGGAAAGGTAGCTTGCGGTTAATAATGGCTTAAAATGGCAAGGAATATGTTGTTAACGCATACATAAAATTATAAGACTCATTTTGATAGATTGTCACATGATTCCAAAAATAAATGCTTGTTCCAACATATAGTTGTTAGGGCTCGTATACACAGTATATTTTTTTGGCAAATAAAAATCGATGATGGTATTTTTTTGTTTCATTCCTACTGTCATGATGAATATGCACAAATTATCTCAAGAGGTAGGCAGCTACTTTTACCGCGGTAGTGCAACGCAGGCGTAACACGAGAATTTTGCAGTCCAGGGCGTTCACGGCGTATTGCAACACATTTTAGAGATTGTTGAAGAGAATCTCCAAATAAGTACCAGGCAAATCACCTAACAAATACAAGGAATCTCCCAATCAACAGGTTGAATATCAAACATGAGGTTCAGTTATATCCATACCATGTACAGTGTGTTCAGGCAGTAATACCAAGAGATTATCCCTTAACGAATTAGATTTTGTGAATGGTTGCTGCAACAAAATACTCAAAATGTCAGATTAACAGCTGATGTGTTAATTACAGATTAAACTATTTTTAGACCGAATGTGATGTATAACATTCATAATACTCGTGTTTGGTATTTTGAAAATCTGCATGCGATTCAACGCGATCATT
Source organism: Monochamus saltuarius (assembly GCA_025584915.1). Lineage (NCBI taxonomy): Eukaryota > Metazoa > Arthropoda > Insecta > Coleoptera > Cerambycidae > Monochamus > Monochamus saltuarius. The sequence continues at coordinate 13,290,054 of CM046722.1, forward strand.
TCCAAAAACGCTATTTCTGAAATGTTTGGGCAGGAATTGTCGATGATCAATTGAGTGGACCTTTTATATTACAAAATCTTGAGTTCCATGATACACCGTATGAATGTCTGTTTTGACATATTTAGAAACATTTTGTATTATTCATTCTTCATGTTTGATTAGTTTTAGGTTTCTGAATGAAACTCTAGCTTTATTATAACCTGAAATAAAAACAGTTACGTCTGATTAGAAATTTGAAATATCCTTTCCCTTTCGATACTTTCATGTGTGTTTTAAATTTACTAATGTTAGATTTAAAGCTAATTGTAGCTTCAGCTGCATTTGAATTTACATGAGACCGTCATTAGTATCCTTAGTTTTAATTTACTGTCTGGTGCAAAGTTTTAATAGTCGTTGGATACATCAGACAATGTTATCACTAAAAAATACATTAACCGAGTTGTAAAACCTTAGAATTGCCCAATTTTGGTTTATGCCATGAGCTGGTTAATGCAGAATTTATTATTCTCTCGCCGAGGTAAATGGCAAGCAAGTTGTAACAATACCGAATGGTTTTAATGGTACCTGTAGCAGTACATTAATTCTTCAGGATGTGATTCATATCCTGTGGATGATAAATCAAAAAGTAATATAAAACCTTACAGCCAACCAGCGTTCGTAAAGTTGCGCGCAGTCTAATTTCGCTTTATGATTGTTGTAAAGCTCATTAATGCTTTAGAGCTTATTACACTCAAAAAGGGGATTCTAAGAAAGGAGAAACTAACTGTAATTTGGCTTGGGACGACAATTTAATGTGGGAGATATAAGATTACACCAAATTGCAATATTCTGGATTCCTGGCGAACCGTTCTCGAACGTCTTTTATTTTCAGCGACGGCGTAATTATTTTGTGAGCCATAATGCTAATTTTGCGTGCGGCCGAGTTACATGGAGTAATCGTCGTGATTTGTGATGGCAGATTTTCGAACATCTTCGGGTTGCCCCGTTGAATCAGATTGATATGTCGAAGAAACAGCTCATTTATCCTCAAAGTGTGGCTCCCATTTTACGCTTGATTTGTTTCAACAATTCTTGTCTAAAATATTATCGCTATTTTCTTTTTTAATACAGTTGATCTATTATTATTAGGATATGTGTTTAAAGGAGACATGAAAATTTATTTATTTATTAAATACATAATGATAAAATCTAGATGTGGTTGTAGAAATTAAAAGTAATATAAAAATAAATTTATTAAGAAATACATTATAAACACAATTTCCCAGAGGATACAGTGTTTGTAAATAAGTATGAAATATTTTAGGAGGTGGTCGAAATATGCTTCGTTTTCTAGATACAGTGTTTAAATTAAAATTTTTTGTTTTCCTTAAAAACGGTGCATCCTACGAAAAAAATTGAAGAGACCTATTTCATTCAGAATTTATGGCGAATTTATTAAAAAAATATATCAAAACGGGAATATGTCAGTGGCGTACCATTTTTTTTATTAAAAAAGGTTGTGGCATTCTCACACAAATGCCACTGCTGCAAGTAGTAATATCATCCCAAGAAATGCACATTTATCCCTCCAAAGAGGGTTTCAAATTTCGAGTTAATATCTTTAAAACTCTTTCAAATAATTAATAAAACCAAATAAAAATTGAAACAGTCTGTATCTCGAAAACGCGGCATATTTCGACCTACGTTTATAAAAACTCATTTCACAAAATAACTTCGGCAGCCACCACCTAAAATAGTCCTGATAGTGATTTCAAATAGTGCTACAGTATTTAAGTTCACTTCTTACAAAAGCAAAATGTAAAGAACTAATAGCTTGAATAAATGCAAATTCACACCGCTTTAAGAAGTCCAGCATTTTGAATCTAGAAATTGAATTAAAAATATTATTTTTTGATCAAACATACGCTGAAGTCAGCGTAGACGACATCCACCTGTTTTCTGATGTTAAGACAGCCTGATATCATTTGTGTAAATATTAACAAATTGGTGGCTGTATTCCGTAATTTCATAAAGCCATGTCGATAATCTGATAACAATGAACGTATGTGCATAAATTGAAGCAGATAAAATAATATCTAACAATTTGTAAAGTACTGAAATAAGTGAGATAGGTCTGTAATTTGAAATATCTAATTTGGAACAAGATTTAAAATCCGACCAGACTTACGTTTGCGTAAATCATCAGTGTCCACTTCGGATCGATATATTCCATTTTTTAGATATCACAAAAAGAAGTTCAAATGATTTAAAGTCAGGAGATCGTGGTGGTCATGGTACCGGTGGTCCTCGTCCAATCCCTTGGTATTAATGCTTGGACACACTGTACATAGTACGGATATAATTGAACTTCATATATGAAGCATAGCAATGGGCACTGACAAAGTTTATATGCTCAAAAATATCCGCTGTATAAATTAAAAACAATATAGGACCTAGCACCGAACCTTGAAAAACTCCAGAAGTTATTTCAGATAATTCGGAAAAATTATCGTTTAGTTTTACTATTTGACGTCTATTTCCTAGATACGATTTAAAAATATTTATACATTTTTTATCAAAACCAAAATAACTCAACTTGGCACACAAAAGAGAGTGATCTACCGTATCAAAGGCCTTGGAGTAATCTAGCAGAATCAAGGCTGATGCAAATCCCCTATCTAAAGCTTTTAGTATGTCATCTGTGATGTTAACTAGTACACTTATTGCGCTATGACCTTTTCTAAAACCCGACTGTAAATGAGAAATAATATTATTGTCTATAACATACTTGTACATTTGTTCCTGAATAAACTTTTCTAAAATTTTTGACAATGTAGTTATAATGCTAACTGGCCGTAAGTCACTAAAATTTAGAGGAGTTTTGATTTTCGGTAAAAGAGTAATAATGGTAATTTTCCATAACAGGGGAAAATATTGGGACTCTATACAGCAATTCATAATATGAGTTATATGTTTGCATATAACCGGTGAACATAGTTGCAGCATATAAGCATTTATATTGTCACTTCCATAAGCATTAGATTTAAGGTTATGAATGATTTCATTGATATCTGATACAGTAGCTAAACGAAAGTCAACATGCAAATTTGGATTATATCTATGTGATAAATATTGCGTAACCGTTTCAGTGCAATTATTAGGGATACTATACACAGAGGTAAAATAATTATTGATTTGATTCACATCTCTCAAATTTATTGGAATATCAGATGATCGGTTTTGTTTAATATCTAACCTCCTTAACGCATTCCATATATATTTATTGTTAATACGATTTAGATTGTATGTTAAATATGCTGCTTTTTCGCCGTTTATTGCTTGTAATAATAGATTACGTAACTGCTTCTAAGTCCAGCTTTCGACAGTTCGGCTTTTTTTATATCGACGTAATGCCTTATCTTTTTCGTATTTCATCTGTCTTATTACGTCTGTATACCAAGGTGCAAATGGTTTAGACACCCGTATTACATTGAAAGGAGCATGTTTATCAAACAATGATAAAATGTTTGTGGTGAGAAAATCTACCTTGTTATCGATATTATTTATGTAAAAAATATTGTCCCAACAAATTTTTATTTATTTATTTATTTATTTTATTTATTTAACAAATACACTACCCTACAGTACACCACCAATTACAGGGTAGGAAAAATACAATTTGGCAAAAACAGAAAACAGAACTAATTTTAATACAGTACACAAAATACATACATTATCAGATACAGAAAAAGAAAAAGCAGTAAAATTAGACTACCACTTAAATGTACCAACGTAATATGTTACATTAAATTAATGAAAGTCAAAACTTTGAAATTTTATTGAGGCCATAGTACAGTTGAAAATATTGAAGCCACCTTGCAATCTATTATAATTTTCACAAATCCGGTGAATGGGTGAATATTTAGTTGTATTAATTCTCGGCGCTGATGTGTAAAACAACGTATTAAGCCTAGAGCCATGTCTCGGTATCCTGAACAAGTCAAGTATGAGTGCAGTTAACTAAGTTATGCAATAGTTTATACAAAAATATTTGCTGAGCCATTACACGGCGGGCAGCCAGACTACTGATACCAAATCTGTGCCGTAAACTCTCGTAAGGATATCCAACAACTGGATAAACCCCGTCCTCCTTGTAACATAAAAACTTCAGAAAGCGTCTTTGAATACGTTCTATACGATCTATATGAATGTTATAATAAGGACACCAAATTAAAGAACAATATTCGAGTTTTGATCTGACAATAGACTGAAATAATAGTTTTTTAACATGAGTGGAAGAAAAATCATTCATATTACGAATTACAAAACCCAACTTGGTGGTGTAAAGGATAATTTGCTATCAAATGTTACCCCAAGGTCACAAAATGTAAGTGATCTGGAAACAACAACATCATCCAATTTGTAATGGTATTCCATGGCGCTATTTTTAAGTGTAAAAGTGAGAACATTACATTTTTTTACATTCAGATCTAACTTGTTTGCAGAACACCACGCACTCAAACTATTAAGAGAACTCTGCAGATTAATACAATCATTAAAGCAGTCGATTCTGTTATATATTTTCATGTCATCTGCATACAGAAGACACTTAACATTTATATCCGTAACTATATCATTTATAAAAATGTTAAAAAGCAATAGCCCAAGGACCGAACCCTGTGGCACCTCAGATGGTGGAATGAACTGAATGTTATTAAGATCTACCAAGAAATTTTCGTAGTTGAATGTTTTATAATTCCTGTATTTAATAGTTCGGGCTTCATTTTTAGGAGAAGCCATAACCAAATCGCAAACCACTTCCCTGCACTTCCATCTCTTCCACAATTCTTTTTAAAATTTTCCGTGTCACTCTCGTGTTGCACTATACTTGCACTCACTGCACACCGCAGTAACAGTATACTCGCGTCAAGAATTCAGACGTCTTACGTCACGGCTGACGTTACACATTTGTTTTTATTGTCAACGTAATTTTCGATATTTGGTCGCGTTAAAAACAAATTTTTTTTTGCAATTTAGTGCAATATATAATGCAAACTTTTGGTGTAATATATAGTTTTATTACTATCAGTTGCAGTTTCTTAAATATTTTGATGAAAATATAACGAATTATTCATTTGTTCGTATGACGTAAGTCGTTTGAATTCTTGTCGCGAGTATAGCTGCATTTGGCACATGTTTACAGGGAAATCGTTCTGCTAATGCATTTTCACTTCACTATATTTTAAAACTGTATTCATCAACTCCGAGTTGCTATAAATGGTAGCCATTTTTGACACTTGAAAAACTAATGTAAATGCACGCATCACAAAAACCTTAATACCTACTATAAGTAATCGGATTTCAATATTCGCTATCAAATTTTTTTAGACAGGTTGTGAATCACCATGTTTTATGCCTTGCAAAGCATATGCATAACTTAAATATTACAGTAGCGGACAAACCATTACAGTGGGACAACCAGAGCGTACTTACTGCCAATTTTCATATAACCTAAATAAACCTAAACTACCTTCGTCCTGTTATTCGAGCATCCCTTCGTTAAATTAGCCAAACTCGTTTTCTTTGCGGGCACCTGTTTGTTGAGGCCGAACACTAATACGATGCAACAATCAAATAATCCTCGAGAGCAAAAGCAATTTAGAGGGATTTCAGCACTGGGCTTTCAGATTTAACTCCAAAAACTTTATCAAACGAATACATACAAAACTGTTGCTGTAGTGTAAAGGATTTGGCTTCTGGCGACGTGCGTGTTAATATTTTTAAGAGTATTTGCGAAACGTGATTGTTTTAATATTAATTCTTAATCAAAATTCCAATTTTTATATATATTTTTAGGTTTTAACAATATTGTGCGAAACTAACTACTCTGCGGACTAAAACCTCGATCAGCGTTGAATTACACCCACAATATATACCCATATAGGTACTCTTTATTATTAGGTTTTGTGACTTTTTTTTACTGTATTGTAAAGGTATTTTAAGCTACTATAAATCAATTCGCCTACAGTTCTTATCAGTGAAGTCATAATATGTACCTTATGCTCTCGGATACCAAACATCTAGGTATGTTAATGAATAATAATATAATAATAATACCTCTACCCCTCATTCTAATCACAGGGATTAGCCCAGAAGTAGAAGACTTGTGCGGGAGAGGAGGCGGCATATTATTATATTATTATTATTAAGCAGGCCGCATTTGCGCCCAGAAACGACTTACGTTGGTAGGCCCTAACCACTATTCAGTGCAGGAATAAAGGAAACCTGGAAAACCTCATTAATTAGGGGGGTGGTCAAATATCAACCGGCATCAATCTCTCACATTGACCCAAGCTAACATTATTCCACCCTACCATACCCACAGAGAGGGTGCCAATCCTCTCCATGAATATAGCTTATATACGGTCTACCGGCAGCTGGGCTCGAACCAACTCCGTCTAGTCACCTCGATTCAAGTACTAACGCTTTAAACCGCGCGACCACTGACCGATACAATGAACAATACTACTTATCTACTTATCTATCCATATTGACATTGTCAATATTTAATTTAAAATAATTTTATAATTAGATATTTGACTCATCAAAGAGGCCACCTAAAGAAGCAATATTAAAATGTAGAAATAGATCAGATCTCATCTGTTGTGGTTGAATTTTCGAGTTCCCACAGTTTCAATAGCGAACTCAGGTATTTATAGAATGTTTTCATTAAACCAGGTTAATAAATTTAGCTAGAATTTTATTTTAGATAATAATTATTGAATAGAGCTTTGTCTATGAAATTATTCATTAGCACACCTAGATGTTTGGTTATCACAGGGCGTACATAGATAGAATTCAATGATAGGAATTGTAGGCGAATTGATTTATATTATCTTATCCTTATCTTTACAATACAGTAAAAATTCAATGTTGATATGGAAAAGGGTACCATAATTATAGTAGCTGATTTTTTCCACAAACTATTGATCAACAGCTTTTTGTTTTTGATATATTTTTAGTCCAATTTTGCCAATTTGTTTCCATTAAAATAAAAAGGTAGGTAATGCAATAAAACTTGATACCTACAAACAAATATCTGAAACAATAGCTATAGAACGTTTATTACAATAATTCCCAGTTGCATAGCTTTTTTAAAGATAAGTATTTTATAGTACATTCGTTTATAATAATCGCTATTGAATCTCTGAAGCCGCAGCTGATGTGGAAATTGCAGTGTCACTGTATTTTCTGAATCAGCCTGTATATACTTTTGCATATATAGATCGCGGCTGTTTCTGATGGGACACACTGTATATAAGATGTCTCCAAACGAGTAGTACATACTACAAAGCCTAAATGACAATACAGCAATATATTACATTACCTTGGTATAATTTTGCTTTCTTAAATGCCATATTTTTCAATTATTTAAGATCCAAACTGGTTTCAAGATCAGTAATAATGAAGAGATCTAAAATGATTCTTACGAACTTACTCAATTAAAAATATTTATTTGCTTTAGTAAATTCTATATGCGGTTTATAGTATGAAGATAAAAATCGTCCTGTATTTCGAAGTCTAGGGAAAACTTACCGCAGTTAGTCTTGTCTCGCTTCAACTTTACGCTAGGTAACTCCGCGTACATTTCTTGATACCCGCTAAAATAAAATTTTAACAGGAAGCTTATTTGAAACAGACGTCGTTAAAATTTATCGACGCGGAAGATATGACAGTTTTATAGCATTTACAGTATTGCGTCAATCTTCTTTATAGTTCATAATATAAGGCCAGTTAAAATGAAGTCGTGTATTCTCTAACCAGTATCTGGAAAATGAAGCTTACTAGAATTCAACATAAATTCCGAATAGCTGATCTTCAGTGCGCAATAAAATATGTTGTTTGATTGGCTATATTCTTTAAATAGCAATACATGAAAGTTAGAACTCAAAATATCGTTCGATCAAATATAGAATATACTAGAAAAATTGCCCTAAGTATAGCTAATGCGTTAAGTTCGGAAGGTTTTTGATTTCCATGGAAATTATTATTTTAATCTACTACTAATGTACTATTGTTTAATTACTTTGTGCGGTGATGCACAGAAATTGACTTTAAAGTAAAAAAAATATTAGCATTTTTGTTATACAATGCGTTAAACGTTTGACTACCATAACTTCAGTAAAGTATAAATGAACAAAACGTAAAATAATACAAGGGTATAACTCAAGTCATTCTTCAAATAAATCGAGTTATTATGTCAAGAACTTTTGTCACAACCTGGCAACAGTGCAATTACAAGAATTTGTTCGCTGCGCCATCTGAGAGCTTTTGCGGGTTGCCTAACTACGCATCAGCTTGTTTTTTAGTCATGACAGAAAATCCAAAGATTGTGAATTATTGTGAAAATTAATGAATTTAGTTTAACCACCTGTTTTGTAATTTTATTTTTGAACAAGTAGCTTCAACCTTAGACTAAAAAAGGTACTCTTGTTTATTGTCGATAAAATGAAGCATTTACGAGAAAAAGTACCTGTGTTCGCATGTTGAACCCTCGCTCTTATGAAATTTATCAATAATTTCGTTAAGGTACATTCTGGGATACCACTGCGTTTTTTAGATTTTGTATTTTTTCGGATTACACATCTTAAAATGAATCTTTCCTGTTATTTGAATGTCTCGTATCGCACTTTGTTTTCGAGAAGAAAAAAATAGAAATCATGACACTTTTTATTAGAAATAAAGTATGAATTCGTTTATTACTCTTTTTCTCGTAAACGGTTCATTTTATCGACAATAAACACGAGTACCTTTTTTAGTGTAAGGTTGAAATTACCCAGACTTAGTTTAAAGTCTTTGTCATACAGTGTTAAATATTTAGGCATTAAATTGTAAAGCTTAGCCCACCCATGGTATACTAAAAAAGCTAATTTTGTTTCATAGACACTATTTCAAGAGGTCCTTACTGAGCGAGTAATTTAATAGTTATTCAAGAGAAAACAATTTCCAGCGGCGTCCTTCAGGGACACATTTCTCCGTAGGGAGGGTCGATAGAATTTTTTTTTATAGGAACTTGTCATCTTATTTTTTCATATTCTATCTGCACCGGAGAGATGTCCCATATTTTCATGAATACCCTGTATATTGAATTATTGTTGGGAAAAGATATGCATATCTTTTCCATACATTTACAATCTGCATTTTACCTTAACAAAGTTGTAATAGCAGCGTGTCTAGATTCAATCAACACCGACATACAATTTAGGAAAAATGCACAAGCTACAAAAATCGCGGCTCCCACTTTATGCGCCAACTCGCTTGGCTAAACGGCCGTCACATGATTGATTGTCAGCAGCAATAATTTTTGAAAACCAGACATGCGATCTAAACCGCAGTTTTAATGGTCTGCCACAACTGATTCAATTCCATATCCAACTGGAAGTATTAAACGCAAATTTGTACGGCGGGAAAAAATATAATTGTTTCTATCGCACTATTAAAGGAATGTCTGTTTTGCGGGCGAAGCTATTTTTCACTATTAACGGCTTTTCCAATTCCGTAATAGAGGCCTGTAATGCGAGTCGATAAGCCATCAAGCTGTCTTAGACGTTTAACGATGAAATGATGTGAAAATACCTACATGAAAATCGATTATATGAGAATGTAAAAGTAATTTTCCTTAGAGATAGATAATATTTGAACTTGACAATAAGCCGACCAATCACTTTTGAACAAATAAACAAGTAAACAAGAGTATTTAACGCTTTTTAAGCGTTTCTTAAGAAGTGTACCTTATTTCGTCCTATTTGAAATGAGAGTTGAATTTTCTATTATCGTATTTTGTTTTCTTGTTACAAGGCCGAAGCATGAAGTTTAAAACAGTATAGTTATCATTTTTGTATATACCTAATGTTAAAATTGCCCTTCGTACTGTACCGCAATGGTAGTAAGTTCTTGTAACCAGTAATTTAAATCATTAGCTATTATCTGTTAGGAGTTAATATTCCCAGAAATATGGATAGCAAGAGAGGAATCCTTTTTTTTTTGCGACTATGATACCGATGTATTGACGCCAATTGTTTGATTTTCCACGCTGTTAAGTATACATTCTGGTACAGCAATCTTATTGGCCACTGTTTCTCAATGTATGTCTCTGCAACAGAAAAATATCTGCCAACCACCAAACCGATTTACTGTAACCAAGCCTGCGACAGAATTTGCAACCATCGTAGCAGCGGAGGGGCAAAAGCAAACCAGTACAAATTTGTAGATTTGGTAGTTTTAAATATCGAGCTATCTTCTGTGGAATTTTATAAATGGTTTATTTCCACAGATTGAGCAGTGCATTTCTTCTGTCGATAGTTGAAGAATTATGGGGCACGTATCTTCAAGACTGTCGTGTCTCGAAATTTCTTATATGTAATACCGATCTTTCTTGGTTTTAGTGTCGAGCAGGTAAACAAGTATTACATATTGTCAATCGTCAATGTTTCCAACTTCTAATCTGTACAACTTATCTGAACGGCAAGCTCCATGTTAATCCATTATAGCTACATCCTGTACACCAAATTAATAATTAACACATTTATTTCTTCTTTATTCTGAGTTTTACCTTGACAAGGTTGCTGTATTCACAAACAAAAATTCAATTGAGTTTAAACGGCCCCTCAATTCATTCTGACCTTGAAATATCGATGTTTTCATTCATCAGTATAGTAAGCATTGAATAATATAACCATAAACTTCAGGGCTGCATTTTGGAATTCCATAGAAACGAGTGCTAATTATGCAAAAGTTTCACTAATTTAAAATCCCATTTTCTTTGATTTTTGCAAAAAATATGCTAACAGTACATTCTCACTTAGATGCCTGATGTTCTTTTGCGTTCTTTAAATTTTTTAAAATGTTTTATATTCCTTTTCATAGATTTTGATGGTGTAATAACTTGGATATGACCTTTGATGCCTCACTCGGACTATCGGATGGTAATAATTCTTCCTTTATATCATATTCAGACATTTCTGCCTCCAAGAGACACACAAAACGATACCAAAGAAGAAATAAATGACCACAATGACAACCCAAAGCGATGACTTTGCTTAATAATCAATTTCCATAGAAACCAATAATGATAACTATGCAAAGGTTTTCCTAATTTAAAATCGCTTCAAATAATTTCTAAATATTTCTTGATGCTAGGCACGTCCAGATTTGGGCTACAGAAATAACATTCTACAACCATAAAATTCCATTATCGTCTCCCGAATTTAATTCATCTTTTTCGGTCAACGATAAAATAAGATTTTATAATCTTCTATAAATAACTACTATTGGATCAATTTTATATAACAAATGCATGGCCAACTATGCTCCACGCAACATCAGTTTTACCGCTCTTTGATAATTTTCAAAAAATAAAGTAGCAACTATTATATATCATTATGAAGGAATAAAATATTTCAATTGAATGACAAAAATATACAGGGTGTTCCATTTAAAACAATTTATGTTTAGATCAACATATTTTAAAAGAGACACCCTGTAGAGAAGTACGCCACTGAACTCTATGTAAAAAAGTAGTTTTCACCACTCCGATATTCTGAGATATAAAGAATCCCTTAGAAGTATTTTTTTTAATTACACATTGCACTGTATCTCAAAAATCGAAAACGTACGATAATTTTTTTTATCTCCTATAGTTATCGAGAAAACCTATACAAACATTGAAATTTGCCCATTCTGTACAGATTCTCAATTTTTAAATTTATAGCATATTTGCACTTGACCAAGAAACTCATAGCTCATAAACTTTTACTATATATTTGAACAATCTCAAAAAACAAGACTTTATCTTCATATAAACGCTCTGTGAGGTTCATCCAACGCCTATAACATAGTTTTATTTGAACATTTCGAATAATGTTACAATAATTGATTAGTTCTATCAAATTCAACGCGCCTAAATTAATGTTTCCAAACTAAATGCCTTGACCCAGTTCCCCATACCGTCAGCCCAACACCATTTTGTAAATATTTGAAGGTCGTCTACATAACTCCGACACAGGTCGGCCGTTATTCAATTAACTTTTATTCAAAGGGTGTAATTTAGTTGGTATTATCTACGCAGGGTCATCACCCTTTAATCCATAATGTCGTTTAGTTACAAAAGCTACAGCCATTCCCTGTAAATGTCATTAATTTACCGTAAGATTTTTTTGTCAATTACCACATGCCATTGTTTGAGTTAATTCTGGGAACATGCCGTGACAAAAATGAGTGATTTCTTTGTGGGATACATTTTTTTAGTTCACACTAAGAAAAGGAGTACTTACATTAAAATTGCTTTGTTAGTGGATAATTAACTAGATCAAGCCGTCACAATCAGCTACAGCAATATCTTTGTAATAGTAATTTGCCAAATCAAAGAAAAAAATAATTCTTTCTGGATTCTCGAATTGTGAGAGGGTAGCTTTAAAAAGCCACAGTACTTAGGCTCCAATGGGCTCCTTGTGCTTCCTCCCATTAAGAGATCAATCAATCCATCTGAACCGCTAACCAAACTTATAAAGAGAAATAGGTGGTGACATTACTCAGGGGGGTCCTTCTAACGTAGATCATAGAAGGCCATCGCTTTCCCAAGACGGATTTTCCTGTTTATGAGACTGCTGTTCCCTTACAGAGTGCATAACGCACGGGCTCGTCTTCCTGTTCGCCACGCCTCCAAAGAGGTGTTTCACACTACCTCATATAAAACAGATGCTTCCTTAGTCAACACTGTCTAGTTTGAATAGCTATCACTAGACGAAGATTCATCTTGGTTATAGCCAGGTATTTTTTAGCTGTATACTTGCTGGGGTACTGTAGGAATTCCTTAGTAAATTGATAAATATTTGTTCCATCCCACCGTCTTTTTAATTATTTGTGGGTGTGCTTCTTAATAATTTGAACGAAAGCTGACAGCGGAAACATACTGGAGCAACCATGTCCAAAGATACTGAGACTCGATGCCCTTCTGGCCAGCTTATCAGCTGTTTTATTGCCATAGCACAGCTTGTGTCCCTTTACCTAGCAGATATGCTATTGTCTGTTGAGGCCACTTCCAGTTCTTGATGCGATTGTACATACTGCTACCTTCCTTCGTTTTTGATCCGTCCGTGAAGATATTGATTGCATTCTCGCAGGCGGTTTTCTCATCTCTGAGAATTACCATGTAGGGTCTGTCAACTAATACGTCTACCTGCAGAAGAGGCATCCTTCTGATGACCCCATTCCACAGGTGACTACTTTTGGTGTCATTCGCCTAGTTTTACGAACAGTCTTGCGGCACTGCTCATAGGATATGTACGCCTCTTTTAATCTTTAAATTAATTCTTTATTTCATTCCCTTAACAGTATGATTAGTGGGGTGACTTCATAATTATTATTAGGAAACACAAATGCAAAGTCGTAAATTATAGAGTTTGTCAACAATTACCAACAAAATGTAATTTAATGGTAAATTTAGCTAGATTAATTTTTATTTTAGATAATTATTGAATATGACATGATAAGTCAGATAGAAATTATCTACACTGTATTCACTGAGGCTTTTGACAGATTTGACCACGATATTTTATTAACCAAGCTAAATGTATTTGGGCGATTTCGAAACTTTTTCAATCACAGTTAAAAAATATATAGCAGTTTATTCATTATCGTTGACTGAAGTCTCCGTGTTTCATCAAATATCTGGCGTACCACAGGGTTCCATACTTGGTTCTTTTCTTTTTGCTTTATTTATAAATGACATTGTTGGGGACTTACAAGTACACTATTTGATATATATATAGATGACCTCAAATTTGTATGTGTAATTGACATTGCTGACTGTGACGGTTTCGGAGTGCACTTGACATCGTTTACAATTGGTGTATCTTTGAACGCATCTAAGTGTAATATGGTTACGTTACACTAGAAAGAAGAATTCAATTCAATTTAACTATAAACTGAACAATACAATACTTCATAGACCAAATTCCATTACAGATCTTGGAGTAACATTCGAGCAAACTTGAATCTTCTCGAAACATATTGACATTATGACGTCGTCCGCAATATTTTGGGTTATATTATGAAAAATTACGAAGAGTTTGTCAATATTTTTAATCTATGTTTGCTATACACTACGCTCATTTGTTCTAAATTAGAATATGCGTCAATAGTCTGAAGTCCTATTTATAATAATAATAATAATATCTCTACCCCTCATTCTAATCACGAGGATTAGCCCAGAAGTCGAAGACTTGTGCGGGAGAGGGGGCGGTATATTATTATTAAGCAGGCCGCATTTGCGCCCAGGAACGACTTACGTTGGTAGGCCCTAACCACCATTCAGTGCAGGAATGAGGGAAAACCTCATTAATTAGGGGGGTAGTCAAATGTCAACCGGTATCAATCTCTCACATTGACCCAAGCCAACATTCTTCCACCCTACCATACCCGCAGAGAGGGTGCCAATCTCTCCACGAATATAGCTTATATACGGTCTACCGGCTGCGGGGGTCGAACCCACAGTGATCCAGTCACCTCGATTCAAGTACTGACGCCTTAAACCGCGCGACCACTGACCGATGCTAATCATATTTCGACTTTAGAAAGAGTTCAGCGTAGATTTATCAGAAAAGCCTTGTACTTACTGGACTCATTACTTGCTCGTTTCCAGTATATGTTTTACCATGCCCTATAATTGGGAATTTGCTTGTTGGTTATCTACTTGGAATAAAATAAAAATAAAAAATAAAAGTAAAAAATACGTCAGCTTTGGCTGTGGCATTGTTTATTAGCATACTTAGATGTTTGGTGGCGTGGCAAAGACATACATACGACATTATTGACAGGAATTATAGAAAAATTGATTTCTATTAACTTACGATACAGTAAAAAATCTTCAAAAACTATTAATAAAGAATATATGGGTAGATATTCTGGGTGTAATTCAATGCTGGTCGGAGCTCAAACAATATTGTTAATACCTAATAAAAAATGTATGTACAAAAAATATACATAGAAATGTGTACTCAATGCAAGCAAAAATATTACGTAACATAAAGTCTTCTTTAATGTTGAACTATACGTGTCTAGTATCTAATTGTTCCTCAGTATTTCTATATATTCAGAGTTGATTCACTCCGGAAAAGATTTTCATTACCAACCGATGTTTCATGACTTTGACCAGGCGTGTAATTAATTTGTTAGATGTCATCAATTTTCCCCCTGGGAAATTAGGCGATAACGGCAACACCCGAAAGACGCAACTTCACTTCCGTTTCATTAAATATTATAACGAAATGAAATTAAAAAAGGTCGGAGAGTTCAATTTTTTTAATAAACTAGGACTAAATTACATACGTATGAAATACAAACAAAACAAAATTGTTTAAATTTTAGCGAATTTTCCAGGATCAATAAATTGGAAGTCTGAATCATTCATATTTATTGATCAATTTATTCAATAATAGCAAACACAAACTTTACATAAATCGAATTTCGATCAAATTGGATGAAACTCTAAAAGTTTTTATACTGAGAAGATGATAAAAAGGTTGTAAAAGACAGAGATATTTAACAATTATTCAACCTTAGATTTGACGTTTAATCTGTTTCTCGATAGCATTTCTAGGCCAACGCGCGTTTTCAACTAAAAATTCTATTTTTCCATAAATTATTCAATACAACGTTTAATATTGATCAGAGTTGATTCAATATCGAGTACGTACATTCAGCGTTTAATCAACATAAAATTAATGTTTTTTATTAATAGATTCTCGCTTGGTTTACTAGTTTACTACTTAAGTTACTACTTGCTCACTAGCATAGACTTTAAGTCAACATAAAACCAACTTATAATCGATACTGAAACCAATCTTGAAGTACTTCAAGCTGTTTTTTACTATCAATCTTGAATCAACATAGAATAATTTTTAAGCTGCTTTGTGTATACTTGCGTTAGCTTTGAATCAACTTAAAATCAATGTCTACAAGATATTAAAATCAACTACAAGTCATTTTCCGTAGAATCATTATTCCAGTCTTTCAACTGTAATTAGGAACTAGATCAATCATGACGTTGACCTTTAAATAAGGTTTAAAATCAACTATAAAATGATTATTCGTTGATCTTCCTTGTTCTTTACAACTTTTGTAAAGGTAATTTTTTCAGTGTCTAGTAGGTATGATGAGTTATAGTCTGAAAGTGTTGAAACAAATGATTCGTAAATCTGTGGTATACTCGCGTCAAGAATTCAGACGTCTTACGTCACAGCTGACGTTACACATTTGTTTTTATTGTCAACGTAATTTTCGATATTTGGTCGCGTTAAAAACAACCAATTTTTGCAATTTAGTGCAATATATAATGCAGACTTTTAGTGTAGTATATAGTTTTATTACTATCAGTTGCAGTTTCTTAAATATTTTGATGAAAATATAATGAATTATTCATTTGTTCGTATGACGTAAGTCGTCTGAATTCTTGTCGCGAGTATACTTGATTTATTTTTCACCAGCTCAGGAAGCTTCTTGATATACCATGATAACTACATTCAGCAAGATCCAAATACCTAATATGACTGGAAAGTGACATAAAATTTATGCAGAGTATTTAGTCATATTGTACACTACAATTCTACTACTATTTGTGTCAAATACTTATACCAGTTGCATCAGTTGTTATTAGTTTGTAGTTTGCTATTACTATAGTTCATAATGATTCGAAATGGTGATATTTTTAAATTTACTTTACACAACAGTTACACAACAGTGCACAACAGTTACACAATTTTTTGTAATATGTAAAACCATACACATGAATGGCAAACTATAACGATAACCAGTAAACTTTATGAACAATTTATTTTATGGAAAAATTTGGTTCAAATGAAGAGCCATATTATAATTTGCTAACATGACCCAAGAAATATTGACCAGAAATATTGATAACTAATTTTATTGTAGTTTTTTTCTAAAACGTTGCTTCATTAAAATTGCAGAAACTCTATTCTCAACGATTTTTATATTACTAGGTTCTCCAATATAAAGACTTACATTCGAAGACGCCTAGGAGGCAAAAATAATTGCAGTAAACAACAATATAGTTGGATAAACAGACGCAAGATAAAGCAAATAAAATAGAGAGCAAACATGGAGTGGGTTAACGCAAGCAGTAAACGAGAAAGGTTTTTAACGTGCAGAATCGCGAGCAACATATCGATCATCTTGGGGGTACATGTCAGTCACAGATTGGGTACTGCGACTCTTGTGATATAAATTAGGAAAGCACTTCATTTTCAGGGCGCAGAAGGAGATCGAACACGCAAAACTAAATCTGTAATATACATGGAAATTATACTGGGTTAACTATGAATAAGTACAAAATATTTAACCACGTGCTCAGGGAGACAAATAAAAAATATTTCAGAATTCTGGCTCGATGTTTAAAAAGAAAATTGAAATTTAATCTAAGGAGTACCTACTAATAGAAAACTTGGAATGCAACCACGGCAGTCTTTAACTATAAAATCCTGTACGATTGCCGTATCTCCCTTGGATTTCCCTCGACTATAGAAAAACAAACAGCCATATACCATGGGACAAACCATGTTATAGGGAAGTCTCTGTACCCGACATAAATTTCTTTATTTAATTACTGCAAAGCGTTTAAAACTAAAAATTAACAGCAGAATAACTATCCAGGAAGATGGCAATTGTTGCAAAAATCCAGGTCCTACTTGGCAAAGTTGTGGGACCCTCTATACTCTGTTTAGAAATTAAAGAGAGCAATAAAAGCTTATTATGTATGCAAATCGTAAATAAATGTAGTACTGGTGCTTATATTCAATATTTTTATATTATGTATTATCGGTATAGATGAGGTGTACTTTTATAAAAGCTTTATGTGATCGAACCGTACTAACTTGTAGCAGGTAGCTAAAATTTAATCCTGGACAATCCGTCTTTGTCTATGCCGCTTCAATTTCTCAGTCCATTTCTCTTATAAGTAAACAATATAAAAACAGCATTTCAAGACCAGACGCTACTTTCAGCATCATCATTCAAATAAAATTATTCAATATTATTATCAAAATATTCATTTAAATTTAATGAATAGACTTTTATTCCACACAAAAATATATGTATTTTGAAAATTCAAATTATGGTGAGTAAATGTAGTGTTGTTTAAATGTACAATAAAGAAAATAAAAAAATATTTATATTAAAATTCATCCTCTGAATATTCTGATGAATTATTTTCGTCTCCTAGATTGATAACGATAGGTTCCACAGTAACGTCAATTAAATTATCGAGTTCCCACATTTTCTCCTCTTCTTTTTGTACATGATGAAGATGATCTTTGCCAGTTATCTGCAGTTACTCGTTCCAAGAAATTTTTTAACAACATTTTCACGTCACTTAATTTAGACGTTGTATTATTTCACGCTACATCTCCTTTTACCTGCGCCCAGACTAATTCGATTGAGTTAAGTTCACAGTGATAAGGTGGTAACCGTAGGACCGTTATTTGGCGATTGGTTGCCATTTCATTGTTAACATATTTTTTTCTAATCTTTATTAAGATTGACAAGTGTCAAAAGTTCCTTTTTCACCATATTTATTTCAAAAGAAATATTTTTTCCGGAGAACCATTGAATTATATCGGCTTTCCTCCAAGCAGTCGTAGGCGTCCGCTCGGTCTGCCGTGAAAGGTAACTCGCATTATCCATGACAATTACAGACCCCGGGGGAATAAGATCCAACATCTGTGTAAAATACTCTTCAAAAACATCTGCGTTCATGTGTTCGTGATAGTCACCTGTATTTTTAGATTCAAATAAAAGTAAACCGCCATCTACCAAACCACTGGCACTACCTATATGTGTCACTATTAATCTTCGCCCTTTACCTGAAGGTGCCTTGAACCCTGTTAAAAGTCCATCCAAAAATGCTTGTCGATAACTTTTTACATTTTTATCTTGCCATACTTTTGTTACAGTATATCCCTAGTTGACCCAAGTTTTGTTTATATAATAAATATTCACTTAAAATTTTGTTTAGCGTTGGTATTTCTTTTTCAAAATAAAATGCGTGTACAGCGCACAGCTTTTCACGCGTTTATCAGGTACGTAATCTGATAAGCTCGACATTTTACCCGAACAATACTATATCCACTGGCACAATAGTCACTAAACACAAGTCAAATAGCTCTACTGCACTACCACGTCTTCGTATATTCAGCTCTAAGACTGGATTGATCTGTCACAATACACTGGCTCCTGCCCTATGATGTATCCAGTAAAATATACTAATGTACACCCATTACCTGTTAGCATTAATATTACCCAATAATTACCAGAAGCGAAATATTACCACGCCCATGGCCGGTTCTTATCTCGGGGTTTTATTACTCTCTTTCATTACCAAACAGACTATAGTCCTTCAGAAACTTCTTATAGACTCAATTTAAGTCATCCAAAAATCAAAATGTCAAAAATAACAAGATTGTTCTTGAGATAAATGTTAATAATAATAATTCTAAATAAAATGCTATAAAATCGTAGCGTGGTATTATGAATTCTAATCCACTGGTGTGTTAAAATGCCGTTAATCTTTAATAAAATAATTTTAGCAACACTTTTTAAAAAATATATAAAGAAAATTGAGAAAAGCCCCTATTATTGTTACACATCTTTGATAGATTGCACTTCATCTTGTGTTTATTACCTGCCTCAGGGCGCAAACCTGCCAGCACACACTTCTGTGGCCAAATTGAAAACATCCGCACGTCCCATCTAATAGAAATAATTCGCCGGCAGCGAGCGCGGGCTTTTCCCAGTTTAATTAATCGATCGTTATTAAACAATAAGTATAAATCAAGGGCGGTTAGCGGCGAAGCCTCCTAATTGGTTTCTCAACGAATACATCGATCGAGGCGGTCGCTCACTTATGAAATTTAGATGAAATTTGCGTGTGGGGCCGTACGCACTATCATTCATCCCAACACCAACGGGACGGATTCCCACAGCAAATTGAATTTCCGAATTATATATCGGCGTGGTCGAACTATCGACAGGTCTGATGTTTCCGATGTGTTTCTTGGCGTATATTTAATTGTCTTAATCAAAATGAGAATACAAGAACGCTGCCTTGAAATCGGTCAATAAGTTTTCATTTTTTCTCTTTTATTTCCGAGGAGAATTGAAACATATTGTATTATCATATTTTTATTTTTCAAAATATCTCCTTAAAAATATTTAAATAACAACAAGAATAACGTCAGCAACAGAAATACTAACAGTATACACTGTACAAGATGGTTCGTTCTTCATGGCTCACCATTGGCATCTCGGAAACCTTAAAATATACAGGCTGACTCAAATTTGAAAAAATTGCTGCGTTTATTAGATATATTTATCTTAAGTTAAATCAAACAGATCCAAGATATTTGTTACTGTTGCTGAAATATTGCGGAAAAACTGAAGACTATTTTCAGTTTATCTTCTAACTTCATTATTTCTCAACGGAAAGTACTGAAATTTGGTATAAAGGAATAAGAATATACAAGAAATCGATTTTCGATGAAATAAAATTCCTACGGCCACTAGCTTTCGGTTATGCCACATTATTTTTTTCTTATGGTCACCATATGGGATCTGGGTATTAACAGTAATAGTATAAAATTATGAACACGTCAATATGTAACTTTCCCATTTTATTTGAAGCCTTTTAATAACCGTAAAGGATGTAACCAAGACACCAATAGCAGCGCAATCTACTACGCTATCAAATGAGTAAATTATTTCAATTGTGCATTCCTAAACTATCTTTATGCTTTGATATGTGCCACATGATCCAGCAAGTCAATCTTATTCCTAAAAGAATTTCAATTTTACCCACGTCGATTTTGAGACTAAAAATCACTGTCTGAAGTCTATCCTGGCATATCTTCAGGTTATCTTACGATGGTATGACTAGAGCCGGTATCAAGGGCCACTTCAGAATCTCGTACACATATACGTCCTGATACCACCAAACTCATTTCATTATTTTGTAGACGGGTTACCTTGATCTTAACAGTTGGTGAGCCTAGCCAGCTTTATCCCCCAAAACTGACTAGTTAACGTTTTACTGGTCCTGATTAGGAGTATTCTTAGGGCATCGATTCTTAATGTGTCCTTCAGTTCCACAATTCCAACACTGGATGGGTCTTCTCTACTCTATGCCATAGAATCGATACGTCCTTCCTGGTAGTTGTCTAATAAAATTCACAAGTCTTTATTAATCCTTCGTTGTCTTTTCCTCGGCTTCACGTCGTCCTTCCTCCCTGAATGAGTTGTCTTGTTCTGCCTTGACTACTTCTAGAAACCTGCCGTGCGGCTTCAATTTATAGTGTCTAGGCCAAAGCTTCGAATATATTATTGTGTCTGGCCAACCTTAACGCTTAACAACTGATCTCAGTCCTTGGATGAAGCTACTCACTACTTACTACTAACTGTTCTTGAAACCGGTGCAGTGGGGTACGCTGACTTCACCATCTGCGCATATCTGCCTCAAATTGCTGCATATTTTCTTCGATTTGTCTTCGGCCTTTTAGTTGTGTCTGGTAAACGTGTTGTACATGAGTCTCACCATATCTCATTTCTAAAGCACCCTTCAGCGTTTGGTAATCATCATCAAGTGTTCTTAATATCTCCATAGCTTTACCCCGTAGAGCAACTATAAGTCATGTGGTTTTTTCTTGATTTGACCTGTTGTTTGCCAAGGCAGCTGCTTCAAATTGTTTAAGGTATGTACTCCATGACACGTTTCTATCAAATGTTGATGGCTTAACCCTTGACAACGGAAGAAAACAGCTCTCAGTCTTAATGGGCTCGTTCGCGGACAACTGCGATTTCAGATTTGAGATTTCACTTTATAACTTAGTTATATTTTCTTCTACAACCTGGACCTTATCTTGTATTGTTTCCTCAAATTCATTGAGGAGAATTAATTGCCTCTTCTAACTTCTTATTGTTTTCTTGTAAATCGGTTTTCATTTCTTAATTCTTCCTGATTATTTTTCATTTCGTTTTTCAAATCTTCCATCATTTCGTTTTGGCTACTCTTCATTTGATCTTGACTGGTCTTCATTTCTTTCTTTAAATCTTCCTTCATTTCATCCTGGCTGGTCTTCATATCTTCTTGACTCTTCTTCATATGTTTCATCAGCTTCATTAATGTTTCAATGTTTCCTTCATAACGAATATACTTTAAACAAATTCAAATCTTAACTTTGACGTTTATGTCACTCCCGTATCACTCGCATTCGGCAGTTCAACATGAACCGAACTCTGACGGCGAAACCGATCTGCTTATATATGCTTTTAGAGTTCTCGAAGTTTCTGCGATCTTGAGAACGTGTCGAGAAACAACTAGAATATAGCCTGGAATATTCGAGAAAACGTCAAAATAAAGGGATTAAAAAACTTATAAATTCTAACGCAAATAGGAACATAATTAACAAACTAAAAAAATAGGTGAACTTCGGTAACAATACCTAATAAAAAAAATGTACCTACATAAAATAAATAACCATCACTGTATGAAGATATCACTGGTCAAGTTTGCGTTATTTGGAGACGTTAGCGAACTGATGAATAGCAGATTTCAGATATCTTAAAGGATGACCGGGATAAATAATTCAAACGAGTTTAATTCCCCACTATAGTATACATCTGCGGCAATGAGCTATGAACAGCTTTGCCGAAAGCTATTTTTGGTGTATTCCTTACCATAAATTTAATTATCGTAACCAAGTTAGTTAATTACGCTGTTTCCCTTGGGCACGACGCCGCAGAAATTGGGAGAGAACATCCGTGAATGTTGCTACACGAAAATGGATTGATTCTAATACTGTAAATAAATACACCGGCGCCGAAGTAACGTGGCTGTGGAACGAATGCTACCTCGAAATCCAGAGAATAAAATGGAGTGGACGAAAAAACGGGGTGATTCTGTTTATAGAGCACATTGTCAGTTCAGAAAAATGTGCTATATATTATTGGTATTATTATCAATAACTGTAATAACGCGAGATAATTTCATCAAGGTCTTCGAAAGGACGTTATATCTAAAAGACGCATACTTCAAAACCTAGTTGGTCAATTGTGTACATGTCATTGGACAATGGAAAGTTTCCTCTATGGAAACACGGAAAACTATATTTTTAATTTACTGTGTTATTACTTGTAAAATTGTTTCGAAAAAATGATACAAACCTGAATCAGCTATCATTTTCCAAACGTGTTATTAGCGAAGATATTTTATAACTTCTAAAGATACTAAATTACGCCACCTCGTGGATCAGGCTTTAACAAAAACTTGAGTATTGTTGCAGATAATGAATCAAATATCAAACAATTTTAAAACAAAATCAAGTTTGCTAAAATCGGTGTACGTAGTTGAAAGTTTTCAACCTTTCAACAACCCGTTCAACAAAACATACCTTCACAATTGATTCTATAGAAAAAATCTAATTTTTTGATTTGTATTCGTTATCTGCTGGTGAAATTGTAAGTGGAAAATAATTGTTGTATTGTATTTTATTGCAGTTTTATTTTTTAAATGTATTTGTAGAAAAACTATTCGTTTTAGACAAGTTTTTTCATAAATTTATTGTTGCTTTTGGTTAGATATACAAGTCGTTTTAGTATTGGAACTTATATTCCGGACACTCTGTATTTGATGGTAATAACATTTCGGGTTTTCGAGACAGTCTAGGAAAAATAATATGATAAATAAATGATAAACTGAAAATGGTCTTCCGTCTTCTGCGATTGGAGCTTGAGTTTTGTTTACTGTTGGAAAATTTGCAAATCCTCCCACAAATTGCATACAGGGTGAGTCAGTCATAATGTCATTAATTTTAACCACGTATTCGGGAGGCCTAATAAAGGCAGAAAATCGAAAAAAAAATTTTTTACTCGACCTTTAAAAAAATAAACAAATCACCCTATAAAAATCAGTAACACGACGCTCCTGGTACGCTACAAACTTTCTGATGGCGCACCCGACGAAAATCTAATGCCACAGACTTGCCGTATTAACCATGGATGCCACATTTACATACATAATATCGTCTAACACATCAGCGTGGTATTCAAATTTACCTCAATTTAGCACTCTGCATTTCCCGCATTTCTTCCCCCTCAAATTTGTAGATCATGCCACACATTTGAAGGGGGGATGGAGAGAATACAAGCAGTAAGCAGTAGTTTCTTTATTTCGGTCTAACCTCACGTATTTGGCGTAAATTCACAACGCATAATTTTACAAGTTCCGAATATGTGGAAATGGTAGTGTTATACGGAGAATGTTTACGAAATGCGACTGAATTTTATTAATAAAGTGCTATGGACGGATAAATGCAGTTTTACTTGAAATGTGGGCTGTAAACAGGTTAGTATCATACTACAATACATTTCTAGGCTAGATGTACGTAACTACAAATTGTACATCTGGTTATGTGTGCGGTTAATTGTACTTACGAGTAATACTAAAAATTCATATTTATTTGTAAAACGTAGTGAAAACGTAATATTATCAAAATTATTAAATTGTAATATCCTAACATTCGAAAACATTTATTTATTATCTACATTTGTTTTTATTAACAAATAAATCAATATTTAAGGAAAATTCATTCATGTATCTAGATTAAAAAAATAGTTTTACTCCTTGTCGTTAAATAACAGTACAAAAACTAGGTAACTAGGTTATTGACCTAATAATACGGTAGGTCAAGGTCAAGATTAACTCTCGATAACTTAGATTAGCGGCGTGCCATTTCGGTCTTGAGTGACGTTGAGCTTCTTGCAGTTCTTGGTTCGAAGAAGCCCCTCCGCTTCTTTGGTTGGTTTTGGACTCAGCTTTTACTCTTGTTAATTAAAATAACTACCCAAAAAAAGATATTCGTTCTTTCTAATTGTGTTTTATTTAACTAACAGCAGGTATTTTACTAAGAACAAAACAGAGTTAGCTCAAATCTTTAACAGTGTTTTGACGTGATTAAGACTGAACTGAACTGAAGCTGAAAAAGTCTAAAAAATATACATACATGAAACATACGTAATACAAATTACTAGATTGCCTCGTGCAATAGGAACAATGAACAATACATAATTTCTGGAATTAACATAAGGTTACTGATAATATACGGTATAAAAGATAAACTTCGACAGGAATCTTTGTCAGCACTTCTACCGCACTTTATCACTTATGGTGTAGGTCAGTTAACACAGGGTCGGCTCAATGTCTATGTAACAGGTAACTCCTCCCGCCTAAAATGGAAACCTAGGGTTGGACTGGTTGGCTGGGTTGATCATCATTAAGAGAAGAGGCCTCATTCGGATTTTTCTTCCTTCTAAATAGTTTGATTGGGTAAGGGTAACAGTTTCTATAGTAGCATGTTACTCCAATATAGGTGATAGCACAAATGAGAAAGCAAACAATAATAAGTAGCCTAGTTTGTATGGGATTATTTTCCTTTGGCTCCACAGGTATTGCTATTTAATTATGATTATTCATTTTATTTGCCAAATGAAAAGCTCTTCGATATCCATGCTATTAAGTTTAATTTTATTTGATCGTCCTCTCAACTTGGATACATCCAATGATGGAAGTTCAATAATTGTAACAGGCGAAAGATCTTCATTTTCGGAAGAAAACTGTTCTTGATCAATAGTATAATGACATTTTTCAGGAATTGTTATTAGGTAACTTCCAGGTTGAAGTTCTTGATGTTTTTCTATGGAACATCCTTCCGTAATTATTGTGTAGGAAGGTGTAGTTAACAAAATATTTTGGGGAGAAATTTGATTTGCAATCATCTTTTCTACATGGACAGACACAGTAGAACAGTTTTGGCTTCATTCTTCAAAATAATATAGACTATGCAATCTTCTTCGGCTTGAAGATGATTATGGCAATAAAAGGTATCTTCGATCTTTTCACACAATTCTTCTTGATATTGATAGAGTTCATTTTTCTCATTAAGGATAAGATATGGTTTTGAGGGGATTATTTTATTCTGGATAGGAACAGGATACAAAAAAAATGTTTTAAACGCAGTAGTCATTAAAATTGGACAATGAATTAAGAAAATTATTCTCTCGTCTTTATATAATAGTTGAATACCAAAAAACATATAATAACTGTGTTTACTTTTGAATTGAACAATTTGATTTAGTGAGTATAAGTTTTGCATTTTATTTATTATAATATTCAAATTTTCTATAGAAAGCAAAGTTGGATGAATTTTATTAAGTGAGTATGAGTAGCAAATGTTATAGCATTAACGATTTGATTTAATTGGTTCTGTAGAGTTATTAGGCAATTAATAATTAATTCCAAAGTATTAATTTCATTTATACTATCCTGGTATTTATCGATTAAACTCTTTATAGTTAAGATGTTTGATTTGATTTGAAAAAGGCTATGATTTGTTTTTGACATAAATTCCTTTGAATAAGAAATTTCATTATTAATTTCATCTTTAAGTAAGTGATCATTATTGTTAAGGTAATCTAATATAGTATCGATTCTTTTTCCATCCTCAGAATCAAGTGTGCCAAATAACCATTTTGATATTTTACCACCAAGATTTATCAGTCCACGTTTGTGTCTCATGTTAGGGAAAATAGTTTCTAATAAATGATCATTTTGAAATAACAGTGATTGTGCTTGTTTTATTAGTTTGTCTGACATATCAGTAAAATTTTTTCTTTCAATAATAAAATTGACTTGTTCTTGTAAATTAGATTTAATTTTATTCAGTTCAGAAATATCTAGATAACTGACAAATGTGTGTTTACTTATAATAATTCTCGAATTTTCCAAGTTCATTGGTAAAATAGGGTTGGTTAATTTTTGAATAACTGCATTATTTAAGTTATGGATAAGGATAAACGAGAAAATGGTCAATATCCTCATCTGGAAATAAAACATTAGTAATTAATATTTTTTACGTTTCTTTAAATTATGCTTAGAATATTTTGATGTTTCAGTTTTCACCTTATTTTTGTTTGAGCTACAGGCGAAATTTTGGAAAATTTATTTGCTAATTTATCTCTTGTCTGTTCTTTATGATAAATTTGGTCTTGTTCTGATATTGTCATTGGTTCTTTCCGTTCTGCGTTAATTTTTCCAATTTAGCAGTTTTTCTTGTTTATATTGTCATTGATTTGTTGATATTTTCCTTTTAATTTTCTTTATGGTCATACACATATTTAGAGATTATATCTTTTTCTTCAATATCATAAGGATCTTTAGTATTGAAATGTCCTGAAACGATCTCAAAAGGAGTGAAGTTTGTACTCGAATGTATGGAATTATTATAATGTAATAGTGAATATTTTATTAAGTTATTTAAAGATTCTTTAGGATTTTGTTGCGTTTTAACTCTAATTTGTTCCAACAATGTAGAATGAAATCTTTCAATGTAACTATTTGAATTCGGATTTTTTGGTGTAGTAAAGTGTATATTTACTTTATGAATTTTGCAAAAATCTAGGAAATTTTGATTATTAAATTCCACACCATTATCACAAACAATTGTATGAGGAAGTCCATAATGTGATATAAAAGTTAATAATCCGTCAAGGACATTTATAGAATTTGTTCCTAAAATTGGATAGGCTTGCGCAAATTTTGAAAAAGTATCAATTATCGTTAAGAATTTTTCTTTAGATACTGACAAGGTATCGACATGAATTCTTTCAAAAGGTTTTGTACCTATAGGAATTGGTTGAAATTCAAAATTATTAGGTTGTCTTTCATATTTAGATTTTTGACATATGACACAATTATTGACATAGTTATTAACGTCTTTAGTCATGCTAGGCCAATAGTAATTTTTCTTTAGAGAGTCAATTGTAGTTGTAATACCTCTATGACCAGTTTTATAAATATGATGATAATTCATTTTGTCTTGTTTTTCAGAATCTGTACAGATATCAGTTAATTTTGAAGAACAAATTATTAATTTTGATTGAATTCTAATAAGTTTTTCTTGTATATTTTTATAAAGTATTTTTCATGTTGTTTGTCAGGAAAATATAAATAATATGTAAGTTTATTATCGAGATTAGCTATGAATTGTTCTAAATCTTCATCTATATGATTTTTCTAATATTTATGTAAAATCTCTGATTATCAAAAATCTTTTCTTTAATACAATTAGGAACAGGGGATGATTCTGAAACTTTAATAATCATTTGATGTTTATAATGATTTAAAGGTTTTTCTGTATAAGGAAAACTAAGTAGAGGAATTTCATCTGCAGAATGTGCTGTTGTAACATTATTTTCATAGTTTAAATATTCTTGAATGACATTATCAATATCACCTATTTCGTTTATCAAAGAAATATTGTCTGAAGGATTTCTAGACAGCGCGTCTGCAACGACATTATTTTTACCTTTAATATAATCAATTTTATAATTGATAAATTCCGATTTAAAACAGTGATTATTAATTGTTGTTTCTGGGATATAATATGATTCATCGGTAACAGCGTTGGTTGGAATTTTGGTTCTTAAAATTTCATTTTCATTAACAGTGATGTTAAAGTGTTCATATTCTGAAGGAGAACATTGTCGTACAGGAATTTTCAAATTATTTCTCTGTAGATATCCTTCTTGTAAATTCCAATTGAATCCCATATTTTTTAAGTCTGTAAAGCTGATTAATCCATCAAAAAACGGATGAAAGTCAAATAAAGTGAAAATAATTTTTCCATTTGCTTGAAATTCTTTAAAAACTGGGATATGTGCCTCAAATTTTGCTGTTTGTTGACCACAAGATGTTTTTATTAAACTTGGTTTTATAATGATGCACTCTGGGAAATACTTTTTTACTAAAACAGGGTTCATTAAAGATATATGACTACCAGAATCAATAAGAAAACGTAAAGGTCTATGAAATCCTGAAATTTCGATAAATGGCAATTTGCGTTGATCTATAATATGATTTAATTCTAAGTGATTTTCTGTCCAGAGGCTAGGTGGATAAAATTTTCTTCATCGTTATTTTGTTCTTCTGTATATGGTTCCATACCTTCTTGATCTTGCATGGGTAATTCTTCTTGTTCATAACCATATGCTGCTGGATTTTCTTCAATTGCTTCAGTATAAATTTCTTCATCAATGTTGTGTAATTCTTCTGCCATAAATGTCGGTCTCGATTGGGGTTTAAACTGATAAGGTTGAGTAGTTGTTTGCCTAGATGTTGTTGACATAGGAGTAAGTTTATAAGTAGGTATTTGATTTTTGGGTTTCCATACGTTGGTTGTTGATGTACTTTGTTTACCGAATACTTGTTGATTTGGGTAAAATTTTTGTGGTACTTGTTTTGGAGTTATTTGAATTGGTTGACTAGGAAATATTTTTTATTTTGTTCATGAAATCGTTGTTGTAACTGTGAATTATTATGTGAAAATGTTTGACTTAGAGTAGGTTGAATTTGAGAATATTTTTGAACAGGTGCTTTAATATTTGGAGATGGAATATGTTGATTTAAATTTCTCTTTCCTTCATTTACAATAGAATTAAAATTTTCTTCTTCTATTACGTATTGCATTGCTATTTCTAAACAATCTGGATTTTTAAGTCTAACACCGGTTTGAATTTGTGGTGGAAGATATTTTAAAAATGTTACCAAAATTAATTTTTCAATATTAGAAATTTGAGCAATTTTTGTACATGGTCCATTGTATTATCATTATTAATAGATGAAAAATTAAACTTCTAGTATATTGACAACGAATACCAAAATTATAAGGACTTTCTTTAGGATTTGGTTTCAAACTGTGAAGTTCATGAAGTAAACAAGTAAATGACCTTTGATCAGTAAAAGAAACTTTCAAAATTTCTTTTATTTTGTCCCAAGTGTCTAATTCAATTCTACTTGAAATTAAAGTTAATGCTTTGCCTCGTAGTTTGCCAATTATACCTCTAAAAATTAATTTTTATATAACTTCAGATTCGTTAGCATACTGTACAAATGTTTCATCACAAGCTCCAATAAAATTATTTAATTCACATGGGTCTCCACTAAAATTTGGAATAATATCTAAAAATAATTTTAATTACTGATAATTTATTTCACGAGCCATATTGTCACTATTATTTCCTTTAGGTTTTTCGTATTCTAATCTAATCGCAGATAAATCTTGGATAACACTATCTAAATCTGAATCAGAATCTTCAGAATTAATACTTCTACTAGCTCTAGTTTGTTGTCTAAAATTTTTGTTTGTTTTTGACGTTTCTTTAATATTTCTAAACATTAACCATTTGTTGAGAGAATAATTTTTTATTTCCAAACAATAAAAAAACAAGTTTTATTTTTGAATATTATTTTACACAAAAAAAAATGTGAAAAGTTGGGGTGAGAAGGGAAAAAAAAATGGATTATGAAAAAATGACTAACCTTGTTTGTGTGCAGCTTTGCTTTGTGTGATTGCTTGATTTTGTTGTTTTTTTCTTTCTAAACCTGTCCAGGGATATTCGATCCTCCAGTAGGTTGCTAGCCAATTTTCTGGGTTTGTGTCCTAGAAGATGGCCCCCGTATGTCGACAAGGAATATTCAGTTCTCTTCTCGAAACACTCTTAACTTGCAGTAGTCCTGTCAGTAGAAAAACACTTTCCAAAAGGCACTATGTCTTCTTCTAAACAGTGACTATCAGATCCGTTTCCGACTGCGCCAGTGACGTTGAGCTTCTTGCAGTTCTTGGTTCGAAGAAGCCCCTCCGCTTCTTTGGTTGGTTTTGGACTCAGCTTTTACTCTTGTTAATTAAAATAACTACCCAAAAAAAGATATTCGTTCTTTCTAATTGTGTTTTATTTAACTAACAGCAGGTATTTTACTAAGAACAAAACAGAGTTAGCTCAAATCTTTAACAGTGTTTTGACGTGATTAAGACTGAACTGAACTGAAGCTGAAAAAGTCTAAAAAATATATATACATGAAACATACGTAATACAAATTACTAGATTGCCTCGTGCACTAGGAACAATGAACAATAGATAATTTCTGGAATTAACATAAGGTTATTGATAATATACGGTATAAAAAGATAAACTTCGACAGGAATCTTTGTCAGCACTTCTACCGCACTTTATCACTTATGGTGTAGGTCAGTTAACACAGGGTCGGCTCAATGTCTATGTAACAGGTAACTCTTGGACAGTTTTCTGTCGACAACACGAGGGTTTTTTATTAAGTACTTAGTATTTAAACACGAAACACTTTTCAGCTTCTCAATAATTTGCCCATTGGGTATAGGTTTTTTATTACTCAGTTTATTATTAGACACGTTGGAGTTTTGTTGCAGTCATAACAGCTACATTTGCTCAGAGAAAAATCGACACGCGAGTGTACGGGTATCGTTTGATTGGGCCGTATTTTCTACGGGAAAACCTGAGTGGAACGCGTTACTTGCAATTTTTAATAGAATTATTTGATTATTATTATTTGATTCTATTGGGTATTAACATTTTAAATTATTATTGGCTGAAGTTGAACTGAGCAAGAAAAATGATATTCTAAAATAGTCAGTACAACCGTTTATTTGTGATGTCTAAAACCTAGGTGGGTAGGTACTATATAGAAAAATATTACAACTTGACAACATTGCATCAGGTCGATATCGAGTTGAACTGTGAGCTGTAACCGACCAAGGCTGTGACCGGTCAGTGACAGTCTGAAAAGGGGGTTTAAATAATGATTTGAAAATAATTTTTTTCGGCGTAAATATGCATTTAGATTTTTTTTAACCACGTATTCGCATTATACTCATTATTCCCTATCTCCTCTTAAAATTAATGACATTATGACTGACACCCTGTATTTCACGTCATTCCTCTTCCAGACACGTGTTAATAACACATTTTTTTCAAATTCATTATTGTTAAGTTACCGATTTTGTTTTCAGATGTAGAATACTGGAAGAGAATATATCCTGGATCATGCATTTTGATTACTAAAATGAAATAAATTTTGAATTTAATAAAACTCCACAAACTTATATGCCAAACCAATGTTTGTATTATGAGCAACGATGATGTTCCTTGTTTTATTCACATCGTGCATCGCGTCATTTGCTTTAACAATTGTACTGTACATGACAAGCCTTCGGATGAGCGCGATCGTATATTTTCTAAACGAATCGAATGCACAGCCCTCGCTGTAGATCAGTATCAGATTACAGCAAACTACAGAGCAGGTGCGGTATTGGACAGTAATCCTGACTGACGTAAACTTAGTAGTCGAAACTACGTAGTAATTCATTCCTTTGTCCGGCGACTCATTGCTTTTCCAATGATGACAATGGAGGGTATTATTAGAAGCCGATTGCAATACCTACGCTTGCAAAATATACGGACGTAGCCAACATGCATTTATTTGGAAATTTAACTACTTGTGTATATTCTATGTGAACAGTACATCAGTGTAGTAAACTGAGTTACTTTACTCAACTACATTGTATTCATGGGTAGTAGTCAATACTACTGTAAAATGAATGAATACCCAAGTATTTACGATTACTGAAGTATTCATGAATCGTGAAGATTGTGGCTGTTCCTCAACTACAGGGTTAACTGTAACTAAGTAAAAATATTTTAATCACGTGCTCAGGGAGGCTTAGGGCTGGCACTTTCATTCGGAAATTAATCAGACGATTAATTGACAGTGTTGTTAAACTAATCAAGTAATTTTTAATCATGATTAAGAATTGATTTGTACTTTATTCCTATTTTAACAACTTGTTTGCAAATCGTTGGTTAACCTTTGTTGGCAGCAATGAATATTTAAAAAGTAGTTCTAATGTACCACAGAAATAAAAAAGAAATAGTTCTCTGGATTGTTGATTTGAGGTTATGTAACCTTGTTTTCTTTTTACGTGTTCTGTGTTCAAACGTAAAATAAACCAGTTTTTTGAAAAAGTATAATTTGTTAGATGTGCAATAGTTGTGGTGACAGGGTACAAGACGAGCTTTTCTGCATTATTTGAAAATGAATAAAGAAAACAATAGACTAGCATTTGTAATTCTTTTTATTATTCGACCTGCTGTAATCTTGTGGACACTGATAAAATCCCCAATTGTAATATAAAAACGCCCGGTGCTGTAAAATCTCAACATCAATAAAAGTTGACTTCTAATGGAGACTTTATGATATCTACAATAAATATGATACGCTGCAGGGTCTACTATTTATGAGCGAGTTTAAAAAACTCACTGTGTATTATCATTATGTAAAAGTGGTTCTAATTCACGTAACAAGTTATTCACAGTGTTTTTTTAAACGAAACCTACGGAAAACCTCATTATCATCCAAATCAACAAAATAATATTTTCGTTCTTGAACTGTATATGTCCTCATATTCATTACAAAATCTATGATACCTATCTTCATCATTATCATCGAAAATTTCATGTAACTCTTCGAGATCCATTTCACAATTTCAATTAAAAATAAAAGTAGAATGACGGAGAAACCAAAATGTGAGGTTACGAAACCTTGATTTGTGCACTAATCGGGGGTCTATAGGTCCGTTAACTCTAACAGCACCACGCCCACATTTTAATAGTGATTAATCATAATTAATGCCGAAAGTCCTCAAAAGATCTGTGTTAAATTTGATCAACTGTTAAAGTATGTTAGTCTTGGTTAAATGACACTGAAAGTACCAGCCCTTAAAAGACAAAAAAATATTTCAGAATTCTAGCTCATGTTTAAAAAATACCCTCCTCTCCCCTGGAAAATCGATGCCTATAACTATCATCGTCCGAGACAGTTCAAATCTGTCAAGCATGCGGTAATTCTTTACAGCGTTGTCAAATGTAAAAACGACGAAAATAAACATTTTTATTAATAATACCTAAGTAGCTGATGGATAACAGTTAATCCGGTTAGTTGCAGTGTTTTGTATTCATTCTTCGTTTCTTCGTTACACACTGCCCAAACTACATTTTCACTCATTACAGGTCCGTCAAAATTATTCACTAACAGAATGCACAGTCCGTGTATTCCAATAAAATATCCGTTATGTCTAAAAAAATTGAAATTTAAAGTAAGAAATACCTACTAATAGAAAACCGAGCAGAATTTAAATATAATATCTTGTATGATTACCGTAGCTCGATTTGGTCCCCGACTGTAAAAAACGAACGGCACATAGAATAAGGCAACCATGTTATAGGAAAATATCTGTACTCGAGAGAAATTCCTTTATTTAATTACTATAAAACGTTTAAAACTGAAAAATTGTCATTTTAATATCGAACCACAACATACAATTTTGCATTGCTAGTTGCATACTCTCCACACATCAGAAAAAACTTAAAATATTCTATTGTAAGGACCAAAAAAAAGATTTTTATGGAGCACTGTCAACATCTCGTGATGTTATAGTTTATTATCATTTTTATGTATTTATGTACATTTGTGTGTGCTTTTTGTTACCCTTTGGGGGAGGAACTCCACCTGGTCGTGGTCGTCCGATTGAGTACCCCGCTTTAAACAAAAAGAAAGTTTTAGTGAAGCAGAGGTCCCCAGTAAGTACACAAATCTTTTCAATGACAAGTTTTAATGTAAACAAGTAAGAAAACAGAAAATTATTCAACATTTTTGGAAATCTCTCCAAATATCAGTCCTGGAAATAAATATCAGAAAGGTAGATGCTACCTCCTTGTGCTACCGGATCGTGGTTCGTATTAGGTAAATCATTAAATAATCGTCTACATTTTGTGAATAAACCTGACAATGCAGTGTCCTTTCACTATCTTTGACAGCTACGAATATAGGTACATTTGAAAAAACAAAAGTTGGAATTTATTTTATATATATACAACCTACTCTTTGATTACGGGCAGAGGCAGGTCAAACAGAACCCGAACAGCTTAGTAAATATACGTTACCTCACTGCGCCTTTTGTTGAAGTCCGATTGGAACCATGAGTCGGCGGTTTTCACGAGATTTACAAGTTAAATTAATCGCACTTCACATATTTATAATTTTAATTGTAATGTATTTTATAGGGTTAATCTATGTATTTATTTAGATAATGTTGTAGACTAAATTTTAAATTAATTCTTTTTATTATGAAAATTTGCAGAGCTCTCTTGCACCAGCGCTACTGGTACTGTGACTTGTGTTTTCTAGTCCTCTATTTTTACTTTTCATGTATTTAATTGTTAATATTCAACGTTGTATTCATATGAATACTTGAATATGAAATATTCAGGATTCAAGTACTCTTTGAATGCTGTGCTTAGGATGCACGTAACCATGAATACTTTTTTAACAGAGTACTCAGTATTTTTTTTTTTATTCCTTATTATTAGCTTTTGTAACATTTTTTACTGTTTAAGAAAGGTATTTTAAGCTAATATGTATCAAATCTCCTACAATAATAAGGAATATATGGGTAGATATTGTGGGTGTAATTCAACGCAGGTTGGGGCTTTTGTCCACTGAGTAGTTAGTTTCACACAATATTGTTAATACCTGAAAATATATGAGAAAAAAACTATACATAAAAGGTAAATTTTTTATTAATTTTTATTTATTTTAGTAGGTTGTTATGATATTCATTGACAGTTAATCAGTTTGACGTTGTCGATATTTCATTTTGACATTCAATTTCAAATAATTTTAATTTATTGGTATAATCATCTTTATAGTTAGATATTTGACTCAAGTTAAAGGAGGCCACCTGATGAAGCGATCCTAATAAAACGTAGAAATAAGTGAGATCTCAATTATTGTGGTTGAATTTCGAGTTCCCACCCCAGAGGTTAGTAAATATATTAAATTTTTTAGATAATTATTGAATAGAGTTTTGTCTGTGGATGTTCATTAGCATACCTAGATGTTTGGTATCAGAGAACATACATATGACTTCATTGATAGGAATTGTAGGAGATTTGATACATATTAGCTTAAAATACCTTTCTTAAACAGTAAAAAAAATGTTACAAAAGCTAATAATAAGGAATATATGGGTAGATATTGTGGGTGTAATTCAACGCAGGTTGGGGCTTTTGTCCACTGAGTAGTTAGTTTCACACAATATTGTTAATACCTGAAAATATATGAGAAAAAAAACTATACATAAAAGGTAAATTTTTTTATTAATTTTTATTTATTTTAGTAGGTTGTTATGATATTCATTGACAGTTAATCAGTTTGACGTTGTCGATATTTCATTTTGACATTCAATTTCAAATAATTTTAATTTATTGGTATAATCATCTTTATAGTTGGATATTTGACTCAAGTTAAAGGAGGCCACCTGATGAAGCGATCCTAATAAAACGTAGAAATAAGTGAGATCTCAATTATTGTGGTTGAATTTCGAGTTCCCACTCCAGAGGTTAGTAAATATATTAAATTTTTTAGATAATTATTGAATAGAGTTTTGTCTGTGGATGTTCATTAGCATACCTAGATGTTTGGTATCAGAGAACATACATATGACTTCATTGATAGGAATTGTAGGAGATTTGATACATATTAGCTTAAAATACCTTTCTTAAACAGTAAAAAGAGTACTCAGTATTTATAGATTGAACACTTTTCCTGTTTTCATAGCTCTGTATGTAATCAGAACGATAGTAAAATTGTGTGAGGATTATGTATATTAAAATTTGTCTTTATTTTGCTTTGTTTTGAATCACTTTTACGACGCCCAAAAATGGTAATATAGCACTTACACATAGTGGAAATGCATTTTTCAGTTTTCTGCCGCTATCTCAAGAAATAATCAAAATGTTACTTTTCAAAACATTGAAAGGAACAAGAATGTGCATTTTTTTCTTAACTTATATCACGCTATATGTATACATTACAGTTTTCGATATTCCTATACTGGGCTTCGTAATAGTGATCACCCGGTATAAATACACATATTTTTAGTAAATTTATACAGAATCGATATCAATTGATTTTGTGTGTGCTCTGCTACGCTGTGTAGGTATCACATATTTTTAGGAAAAAAGTTAAAATACATTTTCTTATGCTGACAGCTTGCATTTTACGTGATTTCTCTTATATCAGGGAACTTATCCTCAGAAAAAAATATTTTCTAAGTAATTTACAACCTTCCCTAAATCAGTAGATTTATTGTGACACTATAGTGTAAAAATGTAAGGGGAATTTGATTTATTATGCACAAATAGAAACTCCTGTATTATAATAAATCGTGAGGTTGAATATTTAATGCTTGCCATACCAGGTTTTCATACAAGAAACGTAGTGTTTATTAGCCGACATCAATTTAACAAATTGACTAATATATTTTAGAAATACATTGACAGCTGATAAAATACTAAATTCATCGCTACAAAATATTTTTTTGAACTTATTCGAGTTCGTAAAATGAATCTTTTTCGGACTTAATTCTAAAAAGTTACTATAACGCATTTTATACAAAATAAACGCCAATGGTTACTTTGTGTTTACATTAAACAATCTAGTTACTATGGTGGCATGGTAATTAATATCCGAAATCCATTATTTTCGAGAAATGTTTGCACTGATGATGTCAATTACACATGATCAGCTTGAAGGTGTTTTATGGAAGCTTTAACAAAAATAATGTTGTTTGTAACATGTGCCTAGAAGCTTTTTTTGGATTCATCTGCTATTGAAACTGCAATGATAGTCCGAAAGAAAACTATATTTTAGATACTTGTAATAAAAATAAGTATTTTGCCTAACTGTTAAGAAACGTTACATTTGTATGTTATTGTAGATGAGCAAAACGTCTCATCGTTGATGTTCAGATGTGTGCGACAGAGACAGAGCTAGTCCGAGCAAAAACCCACAGATCATTTGCCTAAAAAACAAAAACCGTAAATGACAGATGTATGACAGACCGAATTATATTGGATATTTACTCATTTATTCAGAATTTTAATTTATAATTACATTTTGATAATAACAATTTGTAAGGAAGGTTTTAATTATTTAGTCAGATTATGTTTATATATTTTTCTGTCATAGAACATCTGTTTTTGCCCGGTCTAGCTTCATCCCTCTTGTACACATCAGGACCGCGGACCTCTCTTTCTAGGGCCGGTCCATGTTTTATAAGGTCTATGACTATAAATAACTATTCTGTCAAATTAATGTTGTTTGTTTTGTATTTAATTCAATCAACGTTTAGTTTTGTTACTCTTTTCTTAGTCATGGTATACTTGTCCAAACAAAATTCTATATTCATGATCTTTTATTTTCTTAGTTATTTGTAAACTTATTATTAATATCACATTTACTTCTCATCTTATTTAATTATTGTATTCATCATGTAATTTTCTTGTATATTTACAGGGTTAAGTTGAAAAGCAGTTTTGCTGACACTGTCTATAATTATTTTGATATTTGCACTTGTACTATTATTGGAAATACAGACAATTTGTTATTATTGTTTTTATAATATATTCATTTATTTTTCTTTTACACTATTTATTGCCAATAAATTAAAATACTATTAAGGTAAAAAATAATTACATTATAACAACTTTGCTATGTTTAACAAATGATATCCAAGGCACTGTTGCCCTGGACAGCAAAAACTCGGTCTCATTCCGAAACAAAATACAGTTGAATCGACCCCTTTTACCAGCGCCGCTGGTCGACGGCCCGGCACAGACTATTAGCCCAGCCAGCTTTATAGGGTGTCATAACGGGCCCGGGCTAGAACGAGCCCACCGCTTTTACGATTCGCACTAAATCCGAGGTGTATGGCGGACGTTCAAGGTAATTTTCTTTCGGGTTTGAATTACTGAGAATAGTTGGAGTGTGAATTACGACATGAAGCGATTTCGCAGTCTTTGAAGCCGACCATGGGTGAAATTCGGTCTCGCGTCCCGGGCATCGTAAGCCCGCTTTAATTTGCCTCGTATACCTGAGACGACGTCGCTGCGTCCGCGCGTCCGCCTGTCGGTAATGTATTCAAGTCGACGAGGCTACGTGATAGAGTTTTACGGCAAGTTGTTACTCTAACAGCAGGAGTTTCCGATTTCTAACCAAGGATTCAAAATGAATAAAATGAAACTCCAGGAGGATTGAATTAATATGTGTCAGTTATTTATTTAACATTGTAAAAATTTTTTTTTTCTGTTTAAGAAAGGTATTTTAAGCTAATATGTATCAAATCTCCTACAATTCCTATCAATGAAGTCATATGCATGCTCTCTGATACCAAGGAGGCCACCTGATGAAGCAATCCAAAAAAAATGCAGAAATAGATCAGATCTCATCTATTGTGGTTGAATTTCGAGTTCCCACCTCATATATAGAGTATATCAGGTTAGTAAATAGAATGCATTTTTTAGATAATTATTGAATAGAGTTTTATCTGTGGGTGTTCATTAGCATACCTAGATGTTTGGTATCAGAGAGCATGCATATGACTTCATTGATAGGAATTGTAGGAGATTTGATACATATTAGCTTAAAATACCTTTCTTAAACAGTAAAAAATGTTACAAAAGCTAATAATAAGGAATATATGGATAGATATTGTGGGTGTAATTCAACGCAGGTTGGGGCTTTTGTCCACTGAGTAGTTAGTTACACACAATATTGTTAATACCTGAAAATATATGAAAAAATTGTAAAAATATATTTCATATACAAGGTGTATCTAACTAATCATAATACCTAAAAAATTTAAGGGGCGATTTCTTGATGAAAATTAATAGGGGTCTTTGATATAACATTTTTTGAAAAAACTCTTCCCTGGAAAAAATTCAAAAAAAAATTGTTTTTCTTTTTTATCTCTCATGTATATCATGTATTTTGCCGAAAGGTCTAGTGGGCTGTTCGTTGCAATGAAATCGATAGAACCAAATGTTAATGTCAATTATGGTTACTGTTTCTTACTCTTTTGCAAGTTTTATGATTTTATGCGGAAAATATTAGTTGATAAACCGAAAATATGCCCCTAGATCTTGCGTCAAAATGCACTCACGTTAAACAGCTCATCCATTTGAAATTGCAACTTTTCGAGAAAACTTCAATAGATCAAAAAGTTAGTCAATGAATGGGGCTTCATAGACGTAGTTTTCAAAAGGAAAAAATTTTATCGAAACAGAAATCATAAGAAAAAAATGTCCGATGAGATGATGTTTTAAAAATTTCAAAAAGTGTAGTTTTATTGACAGATAATGTTCACAAAATTTGGTTTATTTAGCTTGATATACATAGATGATAAAAAAGAAAAAAATTTTTTTTTACAATTTTTGGAGGGGCAAAACTTTTCAAAAAATTTTATACCAAAGACCCCCAGTAGTTTTCATCAGAGAATCGCCCCTTATATTTTTTCGGTGTTAATTAGATACATTGAAAAATGGTAACATGAAATTTTATAATTGTCTATAACAAAATTGCTCAATACAATAAATATAAAATAAAGTGTTCTACAAGTTCTATAACTAATTTTGAGAGATAGTAGCTGGGGGTTTTCTTATATATAAACATAGCTCTGACTCGTTTTTATTTAAAATCTATAAGTATTTGAAACAATATAATTTCATATTTCAACCAAAGTAGCCTGATAAATAAAAAGTTCGAGTAAGTACCATTACAGGGATCGCCTGGTTGACTCCACCGCAGATTTTTTCATTTTCCTCGAAAACGGCGCATTTTTAACAAATTTACTAAGAGCATTTTCTGTGTAAAATAAAATTTTATTTTAATAAAGTTAAATTTTTTTGTATTACTACTTTTTGTCATTTGAAACATAGTGATTTTCCGGGTTTTTATGCCATGACCTCGGTAACTGGTCCCTGTCCGAAATAGAATTAAATTAGAAGATCTTAGGCAGAGAATATAGAAGAATGTCGACAATTGACACCGCAAGTTCTCGCAAAAGTTCGTGAACTCTTTCAATGTCGTCTGAATTACTGTATAGAATGGTCATTTTGAACTTTACTTTAACGGTAATTCCTATTATTCTGTAGTTTAACCGAAATAAACAGAAAAAGTTTTTAAATTTTTTTGTCTCACAATTTCACGCTAATATGCAAAATTAATAGTAGAATGCATTCCATATGAAATAACCTTTGCAACGATGTGCCACATATGGTATGGTGCCATTTAAAAATTTTCAGGGGGTAGCTGTGACGGCTAAGGGGTTGATAGCAGAAATTCTGATTTTATTAAAAAAGATGTCCTCTTGATTATCTTTGTTGACATGTCTTGGCAATTTTCAACCAAAAGATAGTTTTAAAAGGTACTAAGGGTGGCTACTTCTCGTTGAAAAACGCTGTATATACAAATATATTCAAAACACCATTGCCAATTGGGGCTATTAAGTCACCCAATCACGGTTGCAGCAAATCTACTGTTAGGGTTTAATCGCTTTCCAATAAAATGTAGGTATTCCCCGTCACATTGTAAAATCATTTGATAAGTCGGAGCGTTTTTCAATTTCGTCTACACTGAATTCTATTTCGCACAATTTAATTTGCAAGTCTTTAGGGTTTTATGCTCCTCTTCAAGTCGCTGCAGTTTACAGCCAGACAAAGGAAAGTCGTTTATTATCAGCGGTGATATCACAATACCCTCATGATTTTATGGATAAACTTTTATTTTGTACAAAGTCTCCGTTATTTAACAGCGACGTAAAAACTAACCACGTAAAGTCTCTAGAGTCTGGAATAAAAATTTATCTAGCGGAAATTGGAAAGATTTACCGAATATGGTAAGGCTATTTCCGAGAATTATTGGAACTGAAAGTGTGTTTTTATGATATTTTATGGTTTTCTGAAAAATGGTAAACGCTCATTGAAATATTTTGAAGTACAGACATAAAATAATATCGTATCAATAAAACAAATAATGACAGCATTGTTCGGTCATATCTGAGTTATTTCAAATTCAAGATGTTGGATATCTACATATATTTAAAAATATATGTTCGTATCGTTACATGATGTATTTGACAGTTTCGATCAATTTTAATGTTATGAATATTATTAATTAATTATTTATATATTGCTTTTGTTGTTTCAGGTAAAATGCCTAGCAGTATGTTTATATTGGTGCTAAATGCTAAGTGCTAAATACAAGGTAGGAGGTATTTTGTATTTCCTAAAAATAATGCAAGTCATGATGATAATGATGATGATGGTTATAACATTGATAATGGCAATAATGATGATGACGATGATAAATATGTCGATAATAATGATCTTGGGAATCATATTATAAACTGTAACTTTCGACACAATCGTAACTAAGTGCAGTTACAAGATTTTAGAAGATTTGAAAATAATATATTTAATAATAATAATAATATCTCTACCCCTCATTCTAATCACGAGGATTAGCCCAGAATTCGAAGACTTGTGCGGGAGAAGGGGCGGCATATTATTATTAAGCAGGCCGCATTTGCGCCCAGGAACGACTTACGTTGGTAGGCCCTAACCACCATTCAGTGCAGGAATGAGGGAAACCTGGAAAACCTCATTAACACACAAGCCAACATTCTTCCACCCTACCATACCCGCAGAGAGGGTGCCAATCTCTCCACGAATATAGCTTATATACGGTCTACCGGCTGCAAGGGTCGAACCCATAGCGATCCAATCTCCTCGATTCAAGTACTGACGCCTTAAACCGCGCGACCACTGACCGATCCAATGATGATGATGACGACAAAGATGACAATAATAATGATCATGATGATGAAAACATATGATAATGACAACGATAATAGTAAAAATGACCCGTTGATGATAATGATGATGACGTTGTTGACTATGACGACAATTACGTGGAATAATATTATTGCCTTATAGCAATTTTTTTGTATTGAAAATTATGTAAAAATTATTATAATAGATATGATCATAAATATATATATGAGTAATCAATATGAGAAAACCGGATATTTTTACTATTACACGCTACAATAGCACAGCAGTGGAAACCGTTTCCATTCGTCCGAAGCACGCGCAGTTTATTTATAATGAGTCCATAAAGTTGAAAATATATTGTTTTAGTTGGAATGCGCATGCTCCGGACAATTGCAAACTAATTTGTGTATTGTGTAAACAAAGCCAATGATTGTCATCGTTGTGTCAAAGTAAGCTATTTGAGCAACTTCTATAAATCACTGGAAATGTTGATTCCATAAAAAAATAACAGGGCCATATCGTAGTGGTAAACAATTTCAGTATTTTTTTCTTATTTTCAAAGCATTACAATGAAACGGGTGAGATAAAAGTGGAAATTCTTTTTATTTCGAGATAAAAATCATATTTTCTGTTTTGATGACATTTATTTACTTTTCTTTTAAATTCGCCACTTGTTTGTTGACTTTTTTGTTTCATTGACTTAAACCTGACATGTTTATCTTATACAATGACTATGAAAGATAAAGCACGAGATAAAACTTGACTTCTACCGTTCGCTATGACACAAGCAAAACAAAGTCGCTATTTTGCTGTTTCAAATTTGTTTTATAGAACGGTTTGTCAATGCAGTTTTGTGTCAAAATCAACGTTTTTCTGTTAACATTGTTATATTACCGCTTTTGTTTTATAACTGATAATAACATTATATAATAACTATTTTATAGTGTATAAAGGTAAAGGTAATTAAGCTTACTGGTAATTAGGCCATATTTGGCCCTTTTTACCTACTAACTTATACTACCCTCCACCCTAACAATCACAAACATCCATGGGTAGGACAGAAAAATTCCTGCCCCGTGTTGGATTCGAACCAACTTCCGGCCGCTCGTGCTTGCCCTGGCAGCGACTGCTCGTCATCGCCTTGACCGCTCGGATACCGTCAGCCCATATTATAGTGTATAATACAGCTATTATTGTCTTCAAGTACATACGTCTCTTAATAGATTTATGCTGGCTACAGACTATGCGTGGATTCAAGATTCGTGATGCGCGATGCGTAATTTTTATAGAATTCGTGCATGATGAGTAGGGTCTTTATGAACGGATTTTAAACGAACAAAATCCTACACACTATTCACGAATTTCTCACAAACCACGTATCGCGAATCACGCATAGTCTGTAGCGAGCCTTAAAGATTGACGATCCACATCTAAGGGCCGCTACAGACTATGCGTGAATTCGCGATTCGTAATGCATGGTTTATAAGCAATTCGTTAATCGTGTGTAAGGTTTTTATAAATGGTTTTTAATGAATAAGAGCCTACACACTATTCGAGAATTCCTCGCATATCATGAATTCACGCATAGTCTGTAGCAAGCCTTAAAAACAATTATTATAATTTTATAGAGCTGTTAGAAATAGTACACAATATTACTAAAACAATATTATAAAATACTTTAGTTTTAGAAACTAATATGTTGTAACCTGTAACTTTGTCACAGAAATATTTATAAAACAGTTATATAGGGTGTCCGGAAATGATGAGCAAAAAACTCAGGGGATAATTCTAGACCGAAAATAAATGCGAGCTCGTTCTATAACATTTTTTCCAAAACTGATTATTAACGGAGTTACAGGGTGTTAAAGTAAAAATTTTATTTTCGATATTTATAAGTAACTTCTTAAGAAATCCAAATACAACTTTTTCAAGTAACATTTTGCTGTATTTTCAGCAGAAAAGGCCCTTTACCTGAAACCAAAACAGTTTTTATTCGGTGCACTGAGCATTTCAAATAGGATTATTTCAATAATGGTTACGCCTACCTGGTTCGTCATGCCGCTTCATTATTAATTTTAAGTAAAATATATGTGTATTATACCTAGTTTTAATCGATTACATACAAACAATTAGCCCCACCTGTTAGCCATTTCTTAATTTAAAATCTCGCGGCAAAAAGGTGTGAGGTTTGACCGAAGACCCGGTGCGCGAGTGAAATAAAATAAGACAATACCAAAATTACTCCGCGAGTGAAACAATTCTCCGCGCCG
The DNA here is from genome assembly GCA_025584915.1 of Monochamus saltuarius. Lineage (NCBI taxonomy): Eukaryota > Metazoa > Arthropoda > Insecta > Coleoptera > Cerambycidae > Monochamus > Monochamus saltuarius. Next base: position 13,335,026 of record CM046722.1, read on the forward strand.
CTCTATAATTTATCGCTGGTTCCATTGTCTGAGGCGAGTGCACAACATCGAATTAAGGGTAAGTGTCTCACCTCAGCACCTACGCTTTTTTGGGTTCAATGTTAAATTATTTCACGCAATACAGTTCATTAACGCAACATTTTTTTGGTTCTTCGAGCCATGGATAGTTTAAATCAGTTTTGCTTTGAAAAGTGAGGCTAATTGTTTATTAATTATCTTTATTACCTAAATAATAACTAATTTTCTGTTAACATTGGGTGATAAAACGCATATTTTCGTATTAATTTAAACGCCAGATATTCTCGTTCGCTAAACGGCCAAGATAGTACGTATGTTTTTGCGCTCTTTAGTAGAAAGAAATTTTTGTGATTTCTTATCGCGGCCTGTACTTGCCATTTATTGAAAGTTTTCGATAAATTATATCTCTGTACATTTCATAAACTGTATTTTGTTTTGACTGCTATCTAGATACTTATATTTAATATTATGGCTGCTAATAATATTAAAAAGGCTAAGGCTTTTCGAGATATTCCTCGAAACCGTCTGAATGAAATCTTAGACATTGGAAATGATGCTGTTACTGACGCTTCACGTCATACACAGTTCGCATTAAGATATAAAAATCTTGAAAATATTTATGACGACTTTAACACGCAACATTCTAATTTAATATCGCTTTTGTCAGTATCAGAACCCGAGGCATTAGAAGCCGAGGAAAATGTCCGTAAACAAGTCGATGAAATATATTATACTATAAAAACCATTCATTTCAACATATTTGAGGAAACAAATAAAACAGATAATTCAAGTACACTAGGTATAGTGAAGCAGAATAATGTAAAATTGCCTAAATTAAATTTACATATCTTTGACGGTACTTATAAAAATTGGAAGCCTTTCATTGATTTATATAATTCTTTAATTCACTCAAATAATTCGCTTACTAATGTTGAAAAATTTCAGTATTTAATTTCTTCCTTGTCTCCAGAACCGCTTAAATCTATTAAAAGTCTTCCAATTACCAAAGATAACTATGAAATTGCTTATAACAAATTAGTTAAACGATACACGAATAAACGTTTTTTGACTAGTTCATGTTGGTCAGAAATTATAGATTTACCTAAATGTACTAATGATTCCGCTGAAGCATTAAGACATTTACTTAATGTCATCTCTGAAAATTTAGAATCTCTCCAAATCCTGGGTCTTCCTGTTGACCAGTGGGACTTTGTTTTGTTTCATATAGTTTTACAAAACTGCATCCAAATACTATCGAGCGCTTTGAGTTAAAATATTGTAGTTCAGACATACCTTCTTATAAAGTTCTTACTGAATTTTTAGAAAATCAGTGTACTGCGTTTGAAGCCATTGATTTATCAGTAAATAAATCTCAATTCAAGCCAAACAGAGGTTATAAGAAAATTATTCTCAGTGTAAAGAGACCAATCAGCGTTATAGTTTAGTGGCTAATGTTAATACTCATAAAATTTGTTGTCCACTGTGTAAAAAAGTCATTTGATAATGAAATGTCTTACATTTATTGAAAAATCTCCACGTGATCGTTACACGCTTGTCAAAACCATAACTTATGCGTCAATTGTCTAAGTAATATACATGTATTAAAAATTGTCAATCAAATTCAACATGCAAGAGTTGCAATAGTAGACATCATTCGATGTTACATTTTAACGCACCCCTTTCAACGCCTGCCACACCGGTGGCAGATATTAACAATGAACCACAAACTGCAGTAGAGGTAAATGCACCTAGTTCTTCAGTTAATGTATTAGCAAATTCTCTTTCGATTAATGCAAATAATTATATTTTATTAGCTACCGCTTTAATAGAAATTGCTGATATTTACGGAGTGTACCATACCGTGCGAGCTTTAATAGACTGTGCTAGCCAAGCTAGTTTTATAACGCAATCTTGCTTTTCTAAATTAGGATTGTTTAAAAATAAATTATCTACGACTATAAACTGTTTAGGTGAATTATCCTCAGGATCTTCTTATATAACTTCGAGTAATATACGTCAAGTGTGACTACTAGAACCCGCGTTTGAAATAGATTTAGTTGTTGTTCAAAAAATATGTGAAAACATGCCGAGTTATAATTTTTCTTCCACTAATTGGAAACATATTCGTAATATTAAACTGGCGGATTCAAATTTTAATAACCCAGGAAAGATTGATATACTTCTGGGTGCCGACGTATTTTCACAAATAATACTCGATGGAAAATTAGCAGGAAAAGCGAATGAACCAGTAGCCATTAACACAATTTTTGGTTATATTTTATTAGGTAAAACTAATTGCAATAACGATCCGCGATTGATAAAATCATTTTGTATTCAAACAGACGCACATTTAGATAATACACTACGAAAATTTTGGGAAATTGAAGAAATTCCTACAGTAACGGATGTCCAAAATTCCACATACGAGGAACAACATTTTTTGTCAAACCATTCGCGTAGCAAATCGGGTAGATATATTGTGTCGCTACCTTTTAAATCAGATTTTGATCAATGGGCTTTTCCTGAATCAAAAGATATTGCATTACGCAGATTTTTAAGTCTTGAAAACGATTAATGTCTGATAAAGAGTTGTATTTACAATACTCGGAATTTATGAGAGAATATTTTGAATTGGGTCATATGTCATTAATAGATTCTTCGCAAAATATCGATAATTATTTCTATATTCCGCATCATTGCATTATAAAACCTTCTAGTACAACCACTAAATTAAGAGTGGTATTTGATGCATCTGCATCTGGACCGCCTTCTAATTTATCATTAAATGAAACGCTTTGTATTGGACCTAAGCTTCAAAAGGATATCGCTGTAATCTTATTGAATTTTCGCATTCACGCGTTTGCTATAATATCAGACATTAAACAAATGTATCGACAAATATTAGTCGCACCCTGTCATAGAAATTATCAACGCATTTTTGGCGTTTTAATCCGAACGATCCAATTTCAACATATGAATTAAATACAGTAACTTACGGTGTAAATTGTGCCCCATTTTTAGCTCTTCGAACTATTCAGCAGTTAGCCCATGATGAAGGAAATAATTTTCCTAATGCAGCTCGTGTTTTACTTTCAGATATCTATGTCGATGACATTGTAACAGGTTGCGATTCATTAGACGATGCAGAAAATCTTGTAAAAGAATTAACTCAATTATTTCATAGTGGGGATTTGAGTTGCGCAAATGGGCATCTAATGAACCTTTAGTTTTATCAAATCTCGCTGAATCGCATTGTTTTCAAAATTCGCACAATTTTGACTCAACTCAAGAAATTTTAAAAGTTTTAGGTTTCATGTGGAACCCGCATAATGACAGCTTTACTTACAAAGTTGAAGTATTGATAGACCTGCAACAAAACGGGCCATTTTGTCAGAGCTCGCTAGAATCTTTGACCCTTTAGGTTATTTAGCGCCCCTAACGTTTTTGGCAAAACACCTTATACAACATTTATGGGTACTAGGGTTAGGTTGGGATGACTATCCGTCAAAAGACGTTCAAAATCTGTGGTCACGCTATAAAACCGAATTACAGGTTCTTTCAAAATTAAATATTCCGCGCCGCTTATCTTTTGACACTTATAACATTTGTGATATACACGCCTTTTCTGATAGTTCAGAACGTGGTTATGCATCAGTATTGTATTTTTGTTTTACTTATCCTAATAATACAAAAATGACGCGCCTTATTTATGCCAAATCTAAAGTAGCTCCGGTAAAAAAAATTTCGCTTCCTAGACTTGAATTATGCGCCGCAGTATTACTGAGTGATATATTAGATTTTATAATAAAAGCATATGAAACAAAAATTTCATTTAATAATATATTTGCGTGGTCCGATTCTACCATAGTGCTTCATTGGATCATTTGTAGCCAATAGGGTTAGCAAAATTCAAACTAAAATGTCTCCGAATTGTTGGCGTTACGTTCCATCTCAGGAAAACCCTGCAGATTGTGCAAGTCGCGGTTTATTACCTTCTGATTTATTATGTCATCAATTATGGTGGTCAGGCCCACCATGGCTTAAATTAAATGAAAATTTTTGGCCTAAGAATAAATTCGATAAATTTAGTGTTGAACCTAATTTGATTGAAGAACGAAATATAACGCTTTTAAATACTCTCCCTAGAACCTTTAACAGAACTTTTAAATAGATTCTCTTCATTTCATAAAATACAACGCATAACTGCATATTGCATTCGTTTCGCACATAATTTGAAAAATCCGCATAATAAAAAAACTAACGCTTTTTCTTCATTGGATCTGCATGAAGCACTTTTAGTTTTGATAAAATGTATACAACAAATAGTTTTCAAGATAGAAATCGCTTTACTTACAAATAATAAACCGCTGCCCAAACCTTTCAGAAAATTAAACCCTTTTATTGACAATGACGGACTGCTCAGGGTGGGCGAACGTCTTACACATGCTAATATACCGTACGACAAAAAATTTCCCATACTATTACCCAGACATCATCGCATTACAGAGCTTCTCATCGAAAAATATCACCATGAATATTTACATACTGGCTTACAAAATCTGTATTATTTAATATCACAAAATTTTTGGATTTTATCCGCAAAAGAGCAATACGTCATACATTAGCAAAAGGTTTAAAATGTTTTCGCGCTTCTCCTTCATTTATACAGCCTAAAATGGGAGACTTGCCCCCTTTTAGGATTAATCAGTTGAAAGCGTTCTCTTGTGTAGGTGTTGATTTTGCCGGACCTATCTTTACTACTGCCATAAAAATGCGTGGTGCAAAATCGGTAAAATCATATATATGTCTTTTGTATGCTGCGCTACAAAGGCTATTCATTTAGAGCTTGTCTCAAATTTATCTAGTGATGCATTTGTCGCAGCCTTGCGAAGATTTATCTCACGCCGCGGTCGATGCTCACAAATTATCTCCGATAGAGGTAGTAACTTTCTAGGTGCATCCAGAGAATTATTTGATTTAATGAAAACGCGTCAGAAACAGAAAAATAATATGGAAATTTAATCCGCCTTCAGCTCCACATATGGGTGGACTTTGGGAAAGTAATATAAAATCTGTTAAGACACACATAGTACGGGTGATTGGTGATCAAATTTTAACTTTTGAAGAAACATATACGTTACTTACGCAAATAGAAGCTATTATGAATTCGCGACCATTAACTCCGTTAAGCTCGGATCCAACAGATCTTACAGTTTTGAGTCCGGGTCATTTTTTAACTTTAGAGCCACTTTCCTGTTTACCAGATCAGGATTTTTCCCATTTATCTCTTAATAGATTATCTAGATGGCAGTTGATACAGAAAATGCAGTGTGACTTTTGGAAACGGTGGCATTTAGAATACTTGCATACGTTACAGCAACGCAATAAATGGCATTTAAACGCTGCAGATATCGCTTTAGACTCGCTAGTTTTGATAAAGGAAGAAAATACTCCTTCGCTCCATTGGCGGCTTGGCCGTGTAGTAGAGAAACATCCGGGCGCTGATGGAATTTGTAGAGTTGTAACATTACGCACAACACGCGGTCTCCTTAAGAGACCTGTGACGAAAATTGCTGTTTTACCAATTTACAACTAAAAATACTTTATGTATTTTTGGTGGGCGGTATGGTTCGTCATGCCGCTTCATTATTAATTTTAAGTAAAATATATGTGTATTATACCTAGTTTTAATCGATTACATACAAACAATTAGCCCCACCTGTTAGCCATTTCTTAATTTAAAATCTCGCGGCAAAAAGGTGTGAGGTTTGACCGAAGACCCGGTGCGCGAGTGAAATAAAATAAGACAATACCAAAATTACTCCGCGAGTGAAACAATTCTCCGCGCCGCTCTATAATTTATCGCTGGTTCCATTGTCTGAGGCGAGTGCACAACATCGAATTAAGGGTAAGTGTCTCACCTCAGCACCTACGCTTTTTGGGTTCAATGTTAAATTATTTCACGCAATACAGTTCATTAACGCAACACTTCAGCAAGATATACCTTTTGCAAATAATACAAGTAGGAGAATCGATTGTTTCGGTAGTCAGATGGATACATTAAGATGAAAAAAAGTTCTGTCATTTAAAAGAAACATGATGTACCATAAGTTCAAACATATTACAAATTTTATGTAAATATTTGCATGTGTTAACACCCTGTAACCCCGTTAACAATCAGTTTTGGATAAAATGTTATAGAAAGAGGTAGCATTTATTTTCGGTCTAGAATTATCCCCTGAAGTTTTTGCTTTGACACCCTGTATATTTGCCGTATATGCTGTTTTATTATTTAGCTGCCAAAACGTTCTTGTAATAAATTTATAAAATATATCTGTTACTGACAACAAAATAATGGTACTTGTCGTTATAATAAACCAAATTTGTATTTAGAAAGCAATAACAATAACATTAATAAAACATAAGTGTCGTGTAACCTAAAAATTATTAAATGTAATATTTTCGAGTTTTTTCTTTTCCAACTTCAGCAGCATCTGAAGCATTTTCCACATTCCTTCAACATCGGTTTTCTTATTTTGGTCATCCAAATTGAAATTTTAATGTTTTCCAACAAATCCAGATATACCCTGTATAATATGTCATTTATAAAAAAAATTTATTCAACGAGTCATATTTGTATTATAAGCTGTAAATAAAAAAGCCGCCAAGTTCAAATCTTAAACCTCATGACATTTAATTAATGTCTTAATATTGTTTTTCATACTGCGTTTTGCAGGTACCCTCTTTGTCCTCTAAGTACCTCGTATATTGTAGCATTTTGGCAGGCAAATTTCGTTAATTAATTTAAACGCTTCGTATTTTAAAAGCCTCTTAATTAATGCAAATAAGTCCCTTCAATTTACATTAATTCTCAACTCAATTTATCTCATAATAAGTTGAAATCCAAAAGAGGTGAATTCGAACCCGAGCAATGTATAAATTAAAGAAATACAGGCGCAGCCCATTGTGAAGTTGGCAACAAATTGGATGCGTAGAAGGCAGAGGTGTTCTGGGTTAATATTGTTTGTTAAATCGGAAAGTTCCGACAAAGAAAATCGGCATGTCAATTTAGTCCTCTGTAGTAGATTAAATGGGACACTTAGTAGTGTCTATTCAGTCTTTATTGCATAGATTGAATTCAGAATTCGAGCAATTGGGAACACAAAAGGCACGCCGTTCCGTGCAATTACTGGAGAACGATAGATTTGACGTTTTCTTCTTTGGTTTTGCTTTTTCACAATGCCGTCACCCGAGAAGGCCGATTCACACATGCGACTACACGTCGGTCCCACCATTGTTGTTTGATGATACTGCGGGCCTCAGATCCGAGTCCCCGTGTTGGGTCTATTTTTTGCAGAGTATCACTTTACCAGGCTGCTCACGGCGCTCTGATTGAATTTATAGGAAGTTTTATATAACAATATCTGCGCTTATTGGGCTGTTGCTAGGGAAGTCAATTTAGCGGAGCGGAATTTCGTGCAGAAGTATCGGGTATTAACCACTCACTGCGTGGGACGGCCCCTAAGCAAATACCAATATTTTAGGATTATTTTAAGAGCACCCGGACGTAGATCTGACGTATTATGACTGCATCCTCATAAAAGGTTTACGTCGCGCTCCAAAATCCGTAGCGCCTAATGGACACACCTTGCCAAACACGGTTGATCATTATACAGATAAATTTTCATCTGGATAATTTATTGGAACGACCACAACATTTATTTATGAACAAACTTAAGTTAAAGTCATGCATCCATAAAAATCCTAGCTAACAATTTCTTGTTCTGTAAAAATTGTAAGAACGTTTCCAGCGCAAATTTTATAGAGCAATGTTTGTTCTAAGAACATTTTCAAAACGTTCTTACAACACTTATACCAAAAAAATGGGCACCGTTCTATAGAACCTTTTAGTTCTTTAAGCGGTTCTGTAAAGCTTGCAGGAAATAATTATAGAAGTCTTAAAGAATTTTTATAACACAGTTACAAAGCAATCTCATAAAAATTCTGTAGCACTTCGCTATACAATTCTTGTGTTTCATGGTGTTATATTTTAATGAATTTTAAATCGTTTAGTTGTATCTTTTAAAATCTATATGTTTCTGTATCGCTCATTTTAGAAATAATATGGACGGGCCAATAAGAACCAATAAGATGGGCCTGCTTAGGAGTACTTACTTACATAATTACGAATTGCTTAGTTTGTTTGTCCATCAGGGAGCAGTATATTTTAATGCGGAAAAAGTTTAATCGTGAAATATGTGGTACATAATGGTAATTTTTTGACGCGCCCTCAGTTAACCTTATATTTCCTATGATGCTGGAAATTTAATAAAAATTTTTTTTTCTAAATTGATGAATTTAACAACCAACTGTACATAAAATAGTCAGAAAGTAAGTATATCCATATCATTGATACCATTTCACCTATTTATATTGTACATATTTTTAATTAAGATTTTTTTCCTTCTTCACAATATGGCGACAGAAAGAAAGGCTTCATCTTGTACTTCCAATGGATTCTCACTCATATGACATTTTTGTGTCGATTGCAATGATTATAGAGCAAATATGATTCGTAAGCAACTACTTAATATTCACAGTAATTTCACTTATTTCAATCTTATTTAATAAATCTATTAAAATTTATTAACTTCAACATCTAATAGTGAAAATGTTTAAGGTTTGGAATGGTCTAAATTAAATATGTTACTAAATTTCTATAAGAAAATCAATTTCTCTTAGCAATCAAATAAATCTTATCTATCGTAATGAAATTTTCTTTCTGCAAGGAGATAATAATTTTTACAAGTCACGACTATGTTATACAAATTTCCCCATTATACTTTGATCAAAATATTTCGTACTATTACAGGCAGGTCTCGTCAGATGGGGCTATGGGAAACCTACATATATACAAAATGATAGTTCTATAGCGTTTCTTTATGGAACAAAAAGGCTTTTGTTACTTATTTGCTCTATAATGATTTTAAAACAACTGTATTATTATTCTCTACAACTGCTTTAAAGAGCTTTTTCTCTTAAGTTCGATAGCAGCTTCCATATTTGTAATTTGTTTTCCGCAGCAGAATTGTAACTTAACAACGCCTTATACAATAGTTCTATAATTAAACTATAAGCGACATTACGGAATAATTTTATAAGAGTGTCACAGGAGATGGTGTAATTCTATAAAGCAGTATTGGTTTTACAGTAATTTGATTCTATAAGCACCGTTGCTGTAAAATTGTGTTATTGTACACACTTATAGGGCTACATTAGCAGTTATCTTATAAGTGCTCTATAAATTATGCTCTAAGAACGTTCTTGCAACAAATTTAAAAAACAATTCAGTTTCTGAAGGCAAAATAGTCTCATGTGCCACATTAATGCAACAATTTAGTATTCTAAATAAAACTATAAAATATTAACAGAATATAAAACTCCTATTACTCTAAATTTATAGAACTACTTTGCTAGCTGGGAATGGTTAGATATTTTCTTGTTTTGTTATGCTTTTTTAGATATTTATTAGTAATTTTTAATTATATAGTAAGGAAAAGTCAAGTATGTGTTTTACGTAGTAGAATTTGGATATACAATGTATTATTTTGGATCTAAGTATTTACCTTTACTCAATCTATCATGTGATTTCTGTTGCACATGTACAGTCACCTAACCTAATGTGTATTACTTGTGTTAAGGTGTGGTAATAAACATGTACATTATAAGATTGTCGATAAGTATCTCATTACAAACTATCTGAACTTCGAGCTGCTAAAGTCTATGAGGAGTGTTGTAAATGCAGCAGTCAGCGAACAATCATTTCCCAAATATGTTCAATAGGTGATAGATCCGGTGATCTTGGTGGCCAGTGTAAACGGTTGATCTGATATTGATCCATAATCGCTATTGTTGGTCTGGCAATATGAGGTCTAGCATTGTCTTACTGGAAAAGTTTGCAGTATAAAAATATAAAAATCAGCATTCAACATGTTGTGTCCCTTTGTTCATTCGCTATCGGTTAACTTATCAACAACATCGACGGTTTCCATCCTAGATTGTTACTGAAGGCAAAACATGATGTTTAATCCCAGCGTTTAGAACAGAAGAAAGAAAGTGCAAATTTTGATATCAATCAGCTGTAAATTGATGTTTTAAATGAGGTGATATACGAAGCCATCATATACTGTGACTTACTGAAGTTTATTGTCAATAACTTCATCGTCTTAAGGATGCAATTCAAAGAAGAAGGAGCGGAAAAATCTTACTGAAGTTTATTGTCAATAACTTCATCGTCTTAAGGATGCAATTCAAAGAAGAAGGAGCGGAAAAATATTATCGAATGTTTTAATTTATCAGATTTACATCTCTTCCGCTCACTAACGAACGTTCTTCAAAGAATCTTCTATAATGATGACTTTGCGCATTAAAATTGGTTTGATGAAAGAAACATCAATTTTCATTAATTACAAACCACTGATTTTTTTTTTATGCGTGGAATAAAAGAACGTACAAATCATTGAGCAATGGTCAATCATAGACTAGATTGATTAGTTCATGAGGTTTGTTTTATAATAAATAAAATCTGAATTTGAATGAACTAGATATCAGGGAAAATAATGGTGATTCTGTTTCAATCCTTCTATAATAATCTGCAGCGATTTTATAACTTTTTGCTTAAGCGACTACACTATTCCACACGTCGCACGTATCACGCATAGTTCCTAAACATTCCAGGGAGTAGGGAGCTCCGCACAAATTGCCTGACAGCTGCAGATACCTACCTATCTATTGAAATAGTAATATTGTCATACACGACAAAGTGATATAAAATATGCCGCTCCAGCCGCCAGAGATTTCGTGAAGTAAGTTTGGCGGTTAAAGAGCTTGACAGTTCTCCGACCTGAACTATTCCAACAGAATTCCTCAGACACACGCATGTAGGAGCGGTGTTTTCTGCGATGACGCTGTTTATTACGCGTCACTCTGGGTCGTCATCATTTCGGCAGTGTTTCACATAAATTTGATACTGAATGGTCGACGTTCGTGTTTATTATAAACAAATAATTTTGTATACGATTATGTTCATACATCGTCAGCTAAATCGCAGCGGCCGTGCTTTTTCTATTCTATTCCTTTGCCCGTTAGCAGTGACTCTCCGCGAGTGGCAGCACACTACAGCACAAATGACGCAATCGTATAGTGGTCAATTGTTTCACAGAAATTATGACAAATATTAAATATCTGTTAAATAGTACGTTTCTGTTTACGTCTCATTTTTAAATTTACAATCTACAACCTAAAATAATAAGTATTGTATTTTTATGAAAATGCAGGAGTAGCTCGAGGAGTAGCAGTCCATTATTAATACGTATATACCCAGTTTTATGAAAAATGTAAAATATTTAGACACGAAAGTACGGTATCAGTGCCGCGTATTTTATTGTTTTAAAATAGTAAATAAAAAAATACGTACATTTTTGCAAACCAAATTAAATAAGTATTAAAAGATAAAAAAAAGATATTATAGTGTCAATATCAAATGTCAAATTTTGACATTTATGGCATGATGTGTATGTTTCCAAATACTAATGTTGGTGTCACCACACTACAGCACATTACAGAATTCTATATTGACATTCAAGTGATTCGACAAGTGTTACAAAGGTGACGCGTTTTATCAGACTATGGTTCATATACCTAAGTTAATTATCAATAAAGTTGGTTAAGTCTTCCTGTTGTCTAGTTGTCATGTTTTATGATAACTATTTTTACATATTTTTCATTAGGTATTAGTCTCTCTGTGGACTAGCGCCTAGATCAACGTTGAATTACACACACCAATATTCACTTATATATTGTTATTGTATTAGCTTTTGTAGATTGTTCTGTATTTTGATGATATGTAAGCTAATTCAAATCAATTTTCCTATAATTCCGCCTGCCTTAAAACTTCCTAAACGCTGTAAAACTCTAGGATCAATGCTGAGCTTTTGATACTTTAGTGACTATACTAATCTAGACTAACAATAAAATACGAAAGTCACAGAAGTTCTTTGTGACTTAGGACACCTTAGGAGACCAATGACGAGTTCTAGAATGATTTATGCTTGTTTTAAGGAATTTTAAAAGCAGCACGTCAGTCAGTGATTGTTTGTTACATGTTTGTAAATTATATTAGGAGAATCTAGTGGTTAATATACATGAGAATACATAAGTATTCAACTTTTTCATATAGGACTTAAAATACTATAAAAAATTTCTTTATATATATATATATATATATATATATATATCACCACACTCTGTCTATAGTAGAGATAACACAGCCCCACGGCAATAAAATGTCACATGCGAAAGACTAAACCAACCATTCTTTTACAATTCTGAGGTTGCCAAATCTGAACCGGGTGTCTGTTTGACGAATTTAATTAATTTTCAAGGTCATTGAAAGGTCAACTTTTATTTTTTGATAGTAATGCATTTTTGTAAGTGGATTCAGGGCGCGAAAAATGTCACGTTCGGATACCTGGTTAAGTCATTAGTGGAGGTCGCGTGCAAGGTCATTTGAAGGTCAACACTTTTTTATGGTCATGCAATTTTTTGCCCGTGTATTCTGAAAGACCGAATAATTTCACGTTTGCATACACGATCGAGTTATTGTTTAACGTAATTTTCAAGGTCACTCAAAAGTCTAATTCTAATTTTGAACTATTCATATTGGTATTGGTCAGTATGGCGATATGTTGAGGAAATGACGTCTACAAAAGCTGTTTAGGTCATGTCAAATCTGTCAACCTTGGATTTGACCTTGGAGGTTATATCAAGGACATGCAAAGGTCAACTCTTCTTTTTTAATGGTAATACAACTTTTGATTCCTTACTGCGCCCCATCACGCTTGGTTCCATATCCACGTACATCATGTACAAATGCCACAAAAACGCAAAAATACAAGGAACTAACGCCTGTTTACATTACCAACACCATAACCTGCACCTGTATCCACGAAAACAAACCGCTGAACAGCGTGTAACGTCATACCAATAATATCGCGTTTTCAGTCACGTGGTTTTGTTTACATTCTATGGCAATTTATTAATGATAATATTTTAATTATTACGTGATTGTTGCCACCAGACACATGTCCTGACCTTTCAATATGTTTGAAAGATTACCTTATAATACATTTCAAACCGATATAAAATTTACGCAACTTCTCCGTTATAGCTAGAAAGAACAGAAAGCAAAAATTGGTTTAAAAAGTGAATATTACATTCACCATTTCACCTTTACTGATCTCACTCCATGCTCAGATGAGATGATAAACTACTGAAAAAATAGTTTATTTTAATAAATTTTATTTCTTTATAGATAATGTTGAAAATTTCTAATATAGTTTAAGCTGCAAAAGCGGGTTTTCCTTCGTTAAATATAAATAAGTAAAAAACTTATAAGCGTATTAAATTTTATAAAAGTAAAGTGCATTTGCTGTAGTTAACTTCATTTGCAGGTTTTTGATTGAACTTTATTTTAATTATTTTAATAATTAAGTTTTATTTATACTTTTTTACAAAAGCAGCGACAACATAACATCAGATATTGTACTGCAATATGTTACTACTGGGTTGGAAAATTGGTTTCTGCGAAGATCAAGCAGAAAGTAATTTGTTTCATACAAAAATAACATCTTTCTGCATTTATAATGTAATTCAGCATAGTTCCTGAGAATTTTACAATGTGACCTAAATTTGAGTGACATCGTTAAGATTTCGTTCATATTAAGATGTAGAAAGAGAATTTGCATTTGGCAGTTTTCCAGAATTTTCTGAGGAGTATATCGTGTTAAAATTTCTCAAAGCGGAAACTGTTTTTTGATTATATCTGAGATATGTCTAGATGTAAAGTTTTATTTCTTCCACCCTAAATTATTTATTATTATAACCACTAAGTTCTATGACAACTCAATTTGAAAACAAAGTTGAGAGAATTTAATTTATCAACTAAATCAACAATTAATTATAGTTAGTATATATTTTACTAAGCTAATGGCAAAATTTCTACTGAATTTTCGATTTTTAAATGTAAGCTTATGCATCGTAATATGCTGATAAGTCAAAAAGAAAACAAAAGATTGTAGTAGAAATTTGTATGAATCCAAATGTCGTTTTGTCTGTATCTAGAGATAAATTTAATTTTGTTACTTATATTATGGTTTTTCCGTATTTGGATATCTTTAACAAGTGCAATAATAATTATTGAATTATATATTTAAAAAAAATTCTTCAAAATATAGTGTCAACAAACTAGCATTTTATAATCAATCTATAGTAGATATAAATTGGATAATTTTAATTATCACAAAAACCGTCAATAACAAAAAAATAAAAGAGAAAGGTTTGGAGAATGTAATATGGATAGATAGAGAGTAAAATTCTACAACGGTCATATATAGAGTGTTCCATTTAAAAATATCAAGTTTTGGCGGTTCGAAGTTAAGAATAAATTTTCACCATCTTGTACAAAATTAAACAGTTTTTCTCTTCTTGTAAATATCAATCCTTCACCTTGCCCGATATATAAAATAAGCAATTTTTTTCAATTAGGTCATCGAAAAGCAATTTTTTCATAGAATTCGAATATCTCGTTAAAGATAATAGATATAAGGTAACTTAAAATAAACAAGTAATAGTAATAATCATAATAATAATCACGAGGATTAGCCCAGAATTCGAAGACTTGTGCGGGAGAGGGGGCGGCATATTATTATTAAGCAGGCCGCATTTGCGCCCAGGAACGACTTACGTTGGTAGGTCCTAACCACCATTCAGTGCAGGAATGAGGGAAACCTGGAAAACCTCATTAATTAGGGGGGTAGTCAAATGTCAATCGCTATCAATCTCTCACATTGACCCAAGCCAACATTCTTCCACCCTACCATACCCGCAGAGAGGGTGCCAATCTCTCCACGAATATAGCTTATATACGGTCTACCGGCTGCGGCGGTCGAACCCACAGCGATCCAGTCACCTCGATTCAAGTACTGACGCCTTAAACCGCGCAACCACTGACCATTAGATGGCAACTTCTAATAACGTATAACCAAAGCATGCAATCGGCGACCGAACAAAAAATAGAAAGAAATTTCCATGGAAAGAAATAAATAACATTTTATAACACCTATTCTATACAACAAATTCAACTGCTTTTGCCCCTATTATTATTGTATTTTGTAGTATTGTTATTAATTATTAATAGAATTAATTTGTGGTTGTAGATAATAAAATAGTTTGACATACCTGATGTTACAACAAAATTTTGGGCCCGTCTTACCCAGTTTCTACAAACTAACATAAATGATTCTGATTCTTGTCCGTTTTGTTTGCGTAAACCATTAATAGTAGGTATTCACTTTGGTGCGATACACTTCATTTTTTAAATATCCCCACAAAACAAATTCCAAATGATTTATAGTCAAGGGGTCGTGGTGCCCATGGTACCGGTCCTCCCCGTTCAATCACTTGGTATTAATGCTTGGACAGATATAATTGAGTCGCGTGTATGATACGCCACACTACTGCAATACGCGGTGGACGCCCTGGACCTCCAACCCTTCCACAAATCAGTTTAAAATTTCTCTCTCGTTGCACTACACTTGCACTCACTGGACACCGCAGTAAAAGTAGGTGTATTGACACATATTTACCGGGAAATAGTGCTAAATTATTATTACATCACTACAAATTAAAACGATATCCATCAACTACGAGTTGCTATACACGCATTTTCACATTGCCATAAATTAAGCCTTAAAGCCATGACATCCAGCGTAAGCCTTTTTTGACACTTGTAAACTAATGTAAAGACTGGTATCACAAAAACTTTTAATACCTACAAAAAGTAATCGGATGTCATTATTCGGAATCGCCTGGTAGACAGTAGACCAGCGATGTAAAGGTTGAAATTACTACAACTTCAATATCTCTTTACTCGTAAACTACAGATTCGGAAATTGCGGATCTTTACAGTGAAAGTAGAAATTGCCGCTTCATTCCAGGGAAGGTACGAAGTTTAAGAGGCGCAGCGACGTGCATTGGTCTAGTATTACCCACTACTACGGTAATCGGTTCCCTATCGCCAACTCTAATTCGCCATTGCAAATCTAACTGCCCGGTCAACTAATGCCAGTGTTGTCAGATCTCATGCATTCCGAGGAAATGTCATGCTCTCATATTTTGATTACAAAATATCATGCTTTTTAATAGACACAAAAAGAAATAATAAAATTATTAAAATTACTCTTTGAAATCTACCAAAACAAAGACCTAACGAGAAATAAAGGCAAAATCGAGGGCAAAATTGAATAGATAGAGGTAGGTATCTACAATATTTGGGTACTTGAAATGTCCTTTATTGTAGACTGCTCTCTTAATAATTAGCAATGAATACATAAACGGGTATGACAGTCTATGGATATGCGGTGTGTGTGCTGTATTCACGCTGTATTGCAGTGATTCTTAACTCTATTCCGTAAGGGTACCTACATTTTCTGGAAACAACAGATTTTACGACCCGTGAGTCACCCTGCGTCACGTCAACTGCGCCTCAACGTTCGCCCGGCCTAACAATAAAATAAATTAGAAAGGTTACGTGGTTAATAACTTTTAAGTAAGTACCTGTAAGTACCTACTTACAATGTAATATTATGATAAAATAGCAGAACATAATGCTTTTTAATGAAATAAAAATGGCATTACAAAAGTAATTAAAAATTAAGCTGTGTCAAGAGGTGTTTTTTGATAAATTAAGCCATCTCATGCTTTTTTCTCCAAACCTCATGCTTCTTTGAAATTATTCTCATGCACTGAATTTTTCCTACCTGACAACACTGCTTGATGCGAACACGCTGTGGTGGAATTATGCGTGTAGCATGACACAAATACACGCAAGCGGCAAAACACAATTCACCATCAAGATCCTCACTTTCCAAATCTGTATAAGGATTTTACAAAATATGGTTTTAACATATTGACTTCATTTTTCATGACTCCTCTACTCCCAAATTGCTTTAGATAAGTTCTGTATCACCCTGTATACCATTTTACTTATAAAGCCTAGACCTACACGAACTTTAAATGGAAAGAGGAATTTACTAGCGATGAAAAAAAATACAATCTTTAAAAATTCTGTACTGTTTTCTAATTAAATTTATTTTTGCAAAAGTTATTTAAGAAGAACAAACAATAACTTAATTTTAACATGTTTCGATTACCTTTAATTTTTTAAATAGCATAAATATAGCCATTTTACATAGATATATGTCCCATTACTTAAGGATCACCCTGTATACCTTTGTTTAAGATCGTCATGAATGCCCTGTATAAATGCAATTATGCAATTCAAGTTATAAAAGGAAAAACTTAAACCAACCCTTCTTAACCCCATAAAATAAAATTGCTTTTCCACATTTTAAGTCTAGTTATATTAGCCTTCAGAACTATAAGTTTTAATGTGAGATTTACGCTGTTACCGAATTGGAAAATTGGCTTTCCCGAAAGCCGGGCCCGGAATAATTTATTTTAGAGTCCGAGATGGCATCCGGATAGGAGTCCTGTGTATGTAAAAAAGTGATTAAGATATGTTTGTCCCAGAAAGCCGAAGTTCTGTAGTAGCCTGCGAAATGAGCTGACGAGTCGCTCGGAGATAAAACAGGGAAAGATCTCTGCAATACGGGCGGCAGGGTAGGCATAAAAGAAGATTAGGCAAATACTGCTGTTTGATAGCCATTTTGCAGAACTTTTATGGGACGCTTTTTGCACAAAGAGACTGACGTTTATCAATTGGCGTTTTGAAATTCTCTTTGAATGATACGGTTCTGCTTTGGGTCTGTATGAAAGTTTACCGTAGAGGACCTTTTTTCAAGTAAAATAATTTTGTAAATTTGAACTGCACAAAACAAACTTTCAAGAAATATATTTACTTTTATGACACCCAATACAGAAATCTCGGAAACGGTAATGTACAGAGTGTTCCAGAATGATGGTCAAATATTTTACCAGTGTATTCCACAAGCCATTTTAGGGGGGGATCTTCATATGAAATTTTTCAATTTGGGTCCTTATTGTTGAGATATTCGAATCTCAAAATGGCGGAAAAAAATAGTTTTTTTAATTTTCCTTAAAAACGACTACACTTAGAAACTTCAATTTTGGTACACATTATCAGCTAGTCAAAAGATATTTTGAGGTGGCCTATTCCTTGGCTCATGTTTCTAGAGGGCGGTAATAAGCAACCCCTAGATTTATTCCGTTCAGAACTTTTTCCTGCAATGGCCGATTTCAACAAAACTTTTTTTTAAATACTACATATAATTGTACTACTTTTTTCCATCTTCAAATTTTTTCATACAATCAATAGTTTGCGCGGAAAAAAATAAAAATTGTTTTCCTTACTCTAAACATCACCGTCACTGTCTTATCAAATACATCGCCATTAGGTCTATAATTGACAATTTTTTGCAAATATTTCTAATCAAAGGTTTTCCTAATAACTGTTGACAATCCTGCAGTATGCATATTCCGTCAATTTATTCGCTAATTGTACGGAAGAGTCAGTTATGTTTACAAATATTTGCAAAAATTGTCAAGACTGATTTGTTTGACAAGACAACAGAGAAATATACCGCCTACTGCGGTCATCAGTAACCGGTGACGAAAAGATGTTTAGAGTAAGGAAAACAATTTTTATTTTTTTCCGCCCAAACTGTTGGTTGTATGAATAAATTACAAGATGGAAAAAAGTAGTATAATTATATACTCCAATTTCCGAATTTTGTAGTCTTGATACCCAATAAAATTCGTTGAACGGAACAAATTTAAGTTTTTAAAACTTAAATTGTTTGTTAAAACCAAACCGATTATGGCATTTGTGACATTTATACACGCCACAATCTGTTGCATTGTAAACTAATTTCATAATATACTGTTAATATTTCTCTGTTGTACTATTATTATATATTTAGAATCGTTTCATCAAAATGTTGATTCATCTGTAATACTAAAGAAGTTGGTTTATTAGATTTCCGTTAATATTATTGTACCAGCGATTTATAAAAAATGACAGGATTTTCTGCTTACAACGATAACATGGAAGATGATATAGAAGAATTATCAAAAATCATCATCATTAATGCTGACAAAGTCTAGAGATAGATATGAAAAATGAAAACACTGAAGGAGGTCATTGATAAACTCAACTGCGAGGCCAAAAAGAGAACAACCTGTTAGCCTGAAAGGATCGCCCGCTTCAATATTGAAACTGTGGGCGGACGGGATATCTAAAGAGATAGTGTAGGGCCCCAATTGCAGATCAGTAAAGGCGCGACTCCCTGGCGGCAGCCACACAGGAAAACAGAACAGCAACTTATATCCGATCCATGAGCTAGAACGAAGAATAGCAGTAATAGACGACCAAATCAGATCTCGGTTGCGACTAGAGAGCGATCGCATGAAGACTCGATACGACGTCCGGATCAATTTAGTCGAATTTCAACAAGGTGATCTCGTGTGGCTGTACAACCCCACGCGGAAGAAAGGAATATCGCCTAAACTACAGAACCGCTGGGAGAGTCTTTACACCGTTATCAAAAGAATCAATGAAGTCGTCTACCAGAGACAGCGGACCCCCAAGAGTAAGATGAAGATCGTCAACCTGGAGCGTCTGTCCCCGTATAGAGGTGCTTCCAATCAGGACGATCGGTCCTAAGGAGGGAGCATTGTCACAGGATTTGCCCCGATCGCACACAGTTTGGTGGCTGTTGGATTCACAACTCGTTAAATTTGCTCCGATCGCCAGCGCAGATAAACAATGATGCCGTCGATCGAGGCGCATCAGAAAGATTCAGGTACCGCTCCAGAAAGAAATCCAGAGCTACTAAAAAATACTTAGAATATTCATTGAATATAAGGAGAAAAAGCGGACCGAGCGGGACAGTTTTTCATTTGGATATTTCTGTGAGAAACTGGAGATTCAGAGCGATTTTGATAGTGATTGATTAGTTTAGTTGTAGTTAGTATTCAGTGATGTACAGAGTGTTTAGAAAGTAAAAGAAGAAGTTGGGTAGAAAACCCGTAACCATATGTGAAATGTTACAATGTCGCATTCCAAATAGCGCCGTGACGATATAAGTTTTTATATTCAACCAGAGGGTTAAAATATACACTAATTGATGACGACATATAAAATATTTCCACTTTGAATAGTATCGAGTTAGATGGCTTAAATATGCATGGTTTATAGAATTATGTTAACACATATTCTAATGATTTTTATGTCATTTGCTTGAAATGTTGATTAATCTGCAATACTAAAAAGTAGAATGATTTAATCTGTAATGCTAAAGAAAGCAAAACACTCCACTTAACTAAAACGGCTTTCGTCCACAGGAAATAGTTTGGCAATTATTACCAGAGCGAGACACAGCCACCCCCGATGTGCCGGTGACAACTAAACAAGTGACACTCGGGCGGACAGAACTACATTGTAAGTTGATGATGTAATAAGGGAAGACGTCTGAATAAAGATAATTAAAGCAATGGCGGCGTGGAGGAGCAAGTGTTGGCATTATGTTGGGGGCTAACAAGTGAGGCGCGTCACCTCGGAACAAACGCCAGAGGAAACATAATTTATCCTAGGCGGTCGGTGTGGATGCATCGCCGAGTTGACTGCCGACACAGGATCTACTAAATGGACATCATTATTTACTGACCCGGTATAGATAAAGCTACATCCTTGTGGGGAGGCCGCGGTTACTAGGGCGTGCGAAATTTAATTTCAGGTTTTTGTCTCACTGATTACAGAACGCCCACGTCAGATTTCACATACAAGTGCTTTTTATTTCCCTGCATGAAATATTTGAAATAAATCTAATACGGTAGTCCAAATGTAATCAAAATCTAGAATATCTCTTGTAAAACAAAAACAGAATCAGTTTCGTCAGGATGATTCTTAACCTACAAGGTGTGATCACCCGATATGTTCGTTATGTTGGTAAACATGCCTGAAAAGTGTCTATAGGTACATTACTAGCAATACACAGTAAAAACATAACATGAGTACGTTCAAACTCATGTATGAGTGAATCAATTTAGTGTTGAACACAATATTTGGTTAGAGAAATCAAAATATGGGTGAATGAGAACATATTGTGAAAAACAACACAAATCGTTGTAGATATGACACATTGTTTGGTAAGTGGAAGGGGGTAAGCAAAGTTGGGTACAAACAGGTTGGCAGTTGTAGTTTTGCTATCTATGATACAAGTTACTGCTGTCTGTAGACTATAATAATAAGTGTAATTCTAACCCGATTATCGACCATGGACCGCAATTAATTGTAAATACAATTTGTATAAAAAAGGATGGTGTAAACTGGAAAGTGAGAATTTGTGTCTTGAAGATATGGTAGATATAGCCCTATAGTAACAATGGCCATCTTCATCTAATACAAAAAATTGTTGATTTGCTTTTTATTTCAGATAATCTATCTTGTGTGTGGCATTACATGATTATTGTTTCATTTGATACTCAACTACTTAGCTATAAAATGTTGAAGAATAGATCAAACCTGGAAATTATTGATTTAAGCAGTTCAAACAGAGCCGTTTGAACTTAATCAGTCAAACAACACCATTGAGTATTCTGTGTCACCAAAGTACATGTTTTATTAATATTGTATTGTTCAATCTAATAAAATCATTACATAGTGCGTCATCTTATTATCTACACATATAATCTCAATATTTATTTTATCCAACTTGTTACGTTTGTTTCAAATAGTGTCTAGTTAGTAGTAGCAATAAATATTATAATAAAATAATAACAATGATTATTATTTTTGTTGTTATGGTTGCTTCTATAATTTCATCTAACCAATATTGTGTACCAACTAAACAGGTTTTCTTTTTATAGTCTGTAATTTTTATGACATAATTATTTATAATAATTTTATTATTATCTATTATTATTATTACGTTAGAAACGCCCTCTACAGACTTATAAACAGCAGTAAATTAAATTTGAAAATTTTGTAATTATGTAGGTAAATATTTTATGAATCGATTGAAATGCCATTTTATAAATTAATATAATTGTTGTTAAATCCTCAATTATTGCAGGTATTTTTGAATTATATTTGAAAGTGCAAATAATGAAATGGTCTATTTATTGTATTTACACAATTGAATTGCAAACTCCTGCGTAATACTTTTTAAAATACAGAGCGTCTCGTATGTCTACAGAAATTTTGAATAAATTATTATTTTACAAAGTAAAACAAATTAATATAACTGGAAAATTTTCAAGATATCTCAATATTCTGTGTACATGCTCAAAAACTTTGTGATTAGGTACCCTACGCTGAAATGGTTGCCTATTACATTCTTGTAACCCATCTAATGTATAGGTACTTATTATCTTTTTACTTTTTCGTAAGAGTTAACTAAGTATTTGAAACACTTCAATGCTATTTCTATTCTTTTACGAAATTTGTAAATTTTCTATATTTTCCAATTTCTTACTTAATAGTATATTCGCACTTATCTCAAAACGTGTAAAAACCGCAATGCGATGATGTACGGGGTAAAAACGGAAGAAGGGAAGGGCAATAGAAGACGACACGTAGTAGGTATATTTCTTTTTAGTAGTCGAAAATTCTCGAAAGGTGACGAACACGCCGATTTGGGAAAGAGTACTAACATGATTATATTTCGATAATAACACGGAGTAGTAGCACTATATTCTGGTATGAATAAAACGTAAAATATTGTTACAAGAAAACAATTACTTATATTTGAATATCCTCTGTGGTTATCGTTTTTCTTACAACTGCTGTAAGAAATAGTTTAACAAAGGTCTAATTCTCGGTGCAGTTACCAAATTTCATAACTTGTAAATGATACTGCAGGAAAAAACTACTCCGCGGACTAATGCCCCAACCGGCATTGAATTACTCCTGCAGTATCTGTGTGAACAGCCAAGAACCCTTGTCGGACACACCACCAGACACAGACCAGTTTCGGGCTTGTTAGCTCTCATCAGTATGCCATAGGTGAGAAGACCGACAATTGAACTGGCTGTTCCTTCATATGTATGTTCACATATAAACTTAGTGCAGATGAGATATAAGTGGTCTGCTTACTTCCTGCTCGGTCTAAGCGGCTCGACTTACAGGAAGCGACTTAGATTGCAGCTGGTACTTAACGCTGTCTGTCGGACACACCACCAGACACAGACCGGTTTCGGGCTTGTTAACCTTCATCAGGATGCCATAGGTGAGATAACCTACAATGTAGGTCGCTTCCTGTAAGTTGAGCCGCTTAGGCCGAGCAGAAAGTAAGCAGACCACTTATATCTCACCTGCAAGTTTCATAACTTTATCTCAACTGGTTTTGCAGTCATGAGTGTTTTGAAAAAAGATCGCTTCAAGTAACTATAACTTTCTTAGAATTAATTTTTGGAGGCATGTTTATATGAAGAAAAAGTAATCCTTTTCGACGTAGAATACCCTGGAGAGATGCAACACAGCCAACGCGGGTTGTCGGTTTAACACGGGAACCAGACTTTCTAGTCATAATTTACAATGAGTTTGAATGTGAGTAGGTTGTGAATTGAAGAGGTCAGATTGTTGCCAAAGGGTCATTCAAACGAATAATTTGTTGTTTCCTTTCAAATAACTACAGAGAAATGGAACTAAAAGCTTCTCCGGCTATATGGTGCAATTTTGGCACCATCACAAAAAGAGTATATTCGATAAGAGACATACGAATTCTAGAAAACAAGGTTAGATAGTGTAAAATGTCTTAATATATTTTTAGGTATTGATAATATTGTGTGAAACTAACTACTCTGTGGACTAAAGCCCCAACCAGCGTTGAATTACACCCACAATATCTACCCATATAATATCTAATAATAATAATAATATCTCTACCCCTCATTCTAATCACAGGGATTAGAAGTCGGAGACTTGTGCGGGAGAGGGGGCGGCATATTATTATTAAGCAGGCCGCATTTGCGCCCAGGAACGACTTACGTTGGTAGGCCCTAACCACTATTCAGTGCAGGAATGAGGAAAACCTGGAAAATCTCATTAATTAGGGGGGTAGTCAAATATCAACCGGCATCAATCTCTCACATTGACCCAAGCTAACATTATTCCACCCTACCATACCCACAGAGAGGGTGCCAATCCTCTCCACGAATATAGCTTATATACGGTCTACCGGCAGCTGGGCTCGAACCAACTCCGTCTAGTCACCTCGATTCAAGTACTAACGCCTTAAACCGCGCGACCACTGACCGATCCGATCTACCCATATATTCCTTATTATTAGCTTCTGTAACATTTTTTACTGTATTAGAAAGATATGTTAAGCTAATATAAATCAAATCTCCTACAATTCCTATCAATAAAGTCATATGTATGTTCTCTGATACCAAACATCTAGGTGTGCTAATGAACAATTCGACAGACAAAGCTCTATTCAATAATTCCTAAAAATGCAGAAATAGGTCATATCTCATCTATTGTGATTGCATTTTTGAGTTCCCACTGTCAAAAGTGAAAGTTAGATATTTATAGTGTTTTCATTAAACCAGGTTAGTAAATTTAGATAGATTAATTTCTTTAAATAATTATTGAATTTTGTCTGTGGAATTGTTTATTAGCATACCTAGATGTTTGGTCAGAGAACATACATATGACTTCATTGATAGGAATTGTAAGAAATTTGATTTATATTTGCTTAAAATACCTTTCTAATACAGTATAAAATGTCTTAGATTTGTATACAATCACGAACGAGACCCTAAAATACAGCCGTTAGCCAATAACCACTCCTTTTCTCAAGGGTGGAATCGAACCAAGTTTGTAGGTACCTCGGGGTAGGCAGTTCCGTTCTTGTGGCCAGACAGTACAGATCTACCGGAGTGAATAAATTGTAATTGCTAAGAATTAGAGTAAATTCCTAAATCCGGTTCTTAAGGCTACTCCACGTGTTAGTGTGTAGCCTGTCAATTGAAGGTTCTTAAGATGGCTCATTGAATATTTCTTGTAACAATTGTTTTCTTCATTTTTTGTTAACAATTTATTATTTTTATTGTTATGCGGAAATGTGGCATTTTTTACTAAATCTAAGAAAAGTCTTAAAGGATTGACTACGAAACTCTGGATTATAAAGCCCAACATGAGTAAGTAATAACAACTCCATAAATCTCTACAACATTTCAAAGTTCGCAAAGGTAATAAATTCAAATTAATTGTAAATATTTTACTCCCTCTCAATCGAATTAAATAATATTCCTCATGTTATAGAAATATTGCCCCCTAATTTTAGGACACCCTGTAAATTAACATTTAAAGTACCTACATCGAATTTTTGCGGATGATTTAATTTATTGTTGTTATTAAGGAGTTTATTTAACTACCTACCTGCTTGTATTACGTTTCGGCAATTTTCCAAGATAACAGAACCGTATAATAAGCAAACTGCACTTCGCATAGATAGAACTACAAGATTTCCCAACTAAAACTGTAACGGGCTAAGCAAAACTGATCGCATTCTAACAAATTCGCCCCCAACGTAAACACATTATATGCATTTATGACCGGAGAAGTTTCCGGAACTCGAATATCCGGTATGCCCGGATCAGTTTCAGTAGAATCCCAGGGGTGTTCCCCGGCGGCAAAGGTACCCGCTGATTACTAGCGCCCTCGGGTGCTGGAACACTCCAGTTCTCATTTATTTCACTTAAGTTTCATTTTTATGCAGTACTTTAGCCGTCCGTGCTCATAATCTAGACGCCGCGTATTTATAGCTGACCTAGCTCTGGAAATCAATTTAATTTGCCGAACGAATGGTATACTATACAGCTGGAACTAATTTAAAAGTAACGCGTTGTTAGAAAACGATACTAAATACTTTTTGATTTTTCTAACCAACCTTTGTATTGTCACGGATTTCCTAATCCGTCTTTTTCTATTGCCAGAAAAACAATCCGTTAATTAATTAATCACTTATTTTTATTAACTGCTCTGTACACTACTGAATACTAATTACAACTCAAGTAAACACTATTTTACTTTCGCTATCCAAATCGCTCTGAACACTCCAATTCAAGACTGTAATACAAGACTGACTAACTCGGCCCTTTATTCTTCTTTTATAGACCAAACGAATATTCCAGGCATTTTCTAGTGTCTCTAGATCTATTTTCTCGAACGACTCGAACGCTTCTCGTCGATTCCCCAATTTTCCAGTCCCGCCTCGATACGCGACATTTTGTTTGTTTACCAGAATCGCATAGGGCGATGGGGGCAATCTTAGCATATCGCGGTACCACAGTCGTCGAATTGGGTGTGAGTGGGGCAAATTCTGTGACAGTTAAGTATTATTTGCTATTTATTATTTTGCCACTAAATTTGTTCTCTCTTTATGAAAAATAAGCTTACCTACACATACGCCACTGCCGCTGATCTCCGGTGAAAGTAGCAATTTTAAATGAGTATAATGAGTTTAATTTAAATTCAACATACACTAATAATTTATTTAAAAATAATGTGTTTTCTCCAATTTTTATGTTTCAAATGGAAGACCCCAGCAGTGAAAAGAACTTATTCTTAAGGTAATTAATTGTATGTTACCTGTCACATGACAAAAATTTTCAAAAATTATTATGGCTATAAATGTAGGTACACAATTTATTTCGCAATTTTGGAAAGAAACAAGACCTGGGCCTTCTCTAAATTGTTTCATTATAGATCCAATGACCTAAAAAACATATATTTACAGTGGTTTTGTTCATTTGCTTACCTTTCGATTTGACATTGGAATGACCTTGAAGCTGATTTGATGAGGATAAAACCCGGATTTGGATCCAGTAATCTCAAAAAATTGACAGTACGGCGGTTACTAAACCGTACAAACACTTGCCTTTATTTTGACATTGAAATGACCTTGAGGCTGACCTGGTGCGGTAAAATCAATTCCAGAATCAAAGCCAGCGACTCCAAATACATTTGTATACATGTTCTACTTCCATATGTACCCTTCGATTGCATCTTGAAATGATCTACACTGATCTATTTGTAATTTTTGGTTTCTAGTTAGTATTTTTATTAAAAACAAACTTGAGGAACGACAGATGTAGTCGTATAATTTTACCGGTAAGATGTAACGTCCTCTATCAAGTGCACTATATTAATTCTATTTTTGAAATTTTAAAAGGAACATTACTGTATTTTTTAGGTGGATCAATGAATTATATATTTTGGAAACTCGGTATTTTTTAACACGTATTAGGTATATCCAAACAATTCTGATACTCTTATACATAATGAAACTGGTTTTGACACTTATAAAATATGCCGAAGTTCCATGCAGCAACATCGTAAAGCATAATTCACTAAAGGTTCGGACTTTGCCTCTTCCCACGTACAAATATGGTTTTGACCAGTCTATAAATAAATGAGCAAGGAGACGAATAAATAATTCTATAAGCAGAAACTCATGCCGGTAAAATAAAATTACTCATATATCATAAAACATACAGATGATTCACAACTTATCCAAAAAAAATTGAGCCAATATAAAAAAATATATAGTCTTTATAGTTTCGGAGAAGAAAAAAACTGAGATACTGTAGTCTCCGCGTTGTGACCAGTGCGCTCTTTCTCCATCTAGCCCAGGCGGTTCCGAATACTGACATCCTATTTTAGTCTTAACGTTTTTGCAATAGTGTTTAGTTTGTCAAGTTGCAAAGATAGCACATGTGTATAGCAACTCGGACTTGTTTGATATCGTTTTAATTAATGCTGATTGGTACTTACTGGGAACGGTTTTCTTAGGGCTCTTTTCACCACACAGAACTATAATAGTTGCAAGTATTTAAAATTATATGTTTTTATCAAGAAGCGTTTACCAAACAAACGTCTCGTAACCAGAGAGTTTTGCCTATATTCGCCGTAAATTAACTTGTCATGCAGCTGGTTAGGGTTACTATAAATTGTTCCATTTTTGTTTATGTACATGCTTTTGCAATAATAATGACACTCTCCCAAAACAGTTTCTGAACTTCTGGAAGTTCTGAGTAGAAATTTAATTAAATCTTTATTGGTGAGTGAAACAACTAATAACTAATGTTATAAATTTAAAGTAGATTTAATTATAAATACGTCAGCAGTTTAAAAGAAATCGAAAAATTCAGTTCAATGAGTGTTATTATTATTGCAAACAATTGTACACTCATAAACATCAAAGAAAAACTACACCAAAATGAATCGCACTAGTTGTACGCACCATTGTGATTAACATTTCTTTTAAGTTATCACCAGCAGCCTGACACTGCAATGTCGAACGTTACAGTTTTAAAGAATTCTCGGAAACTTCAATTGTTTGCTTGATTAATGCTGATCCAAAAAAATCAAATTATGAACAAATTGCGTTACAGGCACGTTTTTTAACTTTAATTATACCTTAGTTTGTAATTTCGTAACATAGTTTTGCATAGTTGTATTTAATTTTTGAAATGTATTTGTAGACAAATTATTCGTTTTAAACATTTTCTCATAGAAGTTTTGTATTGGCTTAAGTCAGATATTTAAGCCCTTAAAATTACGACACTCTGTATGTTCCGAACGTATACTCTGGAAAATGGCGAAGGAGCCGGGTTTGAATTCTGTTGTATTGCGTTTGTTACTGTTAATCGCGTCAAATCAACTTCTGTGTGTAAGTAACAGTGCGAAACCGAATGAATGCCAACATTTTTCGTCGTCGGTTTTATGGGACATTCTGTTGCTGAAAGTTGGAAACGTTAAGACCACACATGGGTGGTGTGTTAAAAGTTCCAACCTAAATGTTCAGAAGTTTAATCGTAAAAGAGATTAATTTTTGTCAAAGGCGCGCTCTGTGCCACGCGAAGCCCGGGTAGACAGTTTTTCCAGTAAGTCAGATAGTAATTAAGGAAAGTATTTATTTAGTACTGGTAAGAAATGATATGTTATTACTTCACTGAACAACCTGAAACCTCATTTCGAAACTATGCAGTCGGTTATTATTTTACGCAAAAATGTCTCCAAATATGAATTAAATTTTTTTTTATAAATAAACATACAAGGTGTCCCTGAAATGTATGTATCAGCGAGCCACCCTAGATTCTTAAGGTGAAAATACGACGAGATATGCTAATTCACTTATATGTAGGAATGCACCGTTAGGGCGTTAGAGGGCGCCCAAGCTTTTGAAAAAAATTCAATGTTAGATTATAAAACGGGACAAGCGTTGAACGGTTAAAATAAAATTTGATTTTTTGGTGTATTAGAAAGGAGATTAGATTTTAAGCTAATATATATCAAATCTCCTACAAAAAAATAATCTAGCTAAGATATTTATAGAGTGTTTTCATTAAACCAGGTTAGTAAATTTAGATAGATTAATTTTATTAAAAAAACTTATGTTGTAATCGAGATTATATTATAGCATTAGGTTTTTCAGCAGACCAAACGTGTTCATTATGCAAGTTCATTATAGCATCTCTGAAAAAATAGCTTTGTCGGTAAAAAATATGCCAGTGGTAAAATCAACATTTTGTTATTTTTTTTACAAAATTCAGGGGCAAAATTGTAGGTGAGCAGATAGTATTGCGGCAGTAAGGCTTAAACCCTTTGCATGTGATATGGGTATAACTAATTCACATTAAGATTTGCAGGGATCTTTCTAGAGCTGGAAATTTGTTGTTTTATGCCTACTATCATACTAAATATACACACCAAACATGGTTAAATTACCTTAAACGGTTTAGAACTTAAAAATAACTGATTGTTTTTTTAATTTTTGACAGGCTGTAGCTGGACAATAGGTGTCCTAAGATCCCACATTTATATAACAAAAATTATCATTAATTGCTCTTTTCGATGCAATTAATGTTAATTACCGACTGGTATCGGTAAACAATACAAATTTGGTAAGACTAAAACCAGTTTTTTCTTTCAACAATGTTTTAGATTTTGTATTTAAAAGTACAGTAAAATAAGAAATGAGACATTTTATATAAGAGACAATAATGTTCTAATAAAAGAAAAAATATTTTGAATTTAAGGCATTTCTCCTGACTAATATTTGATGTTAATTTCCAACACCCAAGTCGTTTTATGCTAGATATTTCTTTGCTACAATCGGCCAATATTGACGCCGAGGATCGGCAAAAACTGTCTCCTGTATACAAATGTGGATTAGAAATGAAAATACGCAACGAATTCAGATTGAATTTCCCCAAAGACCCCTACATTGTCCTTTTGTAACACAAAAAATCGTCTATGTGAAGTGTCGAGCTTACGGAAACATATATTTCATGTAAAGTAACATTAAGTTTCCATTATTTATTTTATCAGATGTGACAAAAGTTCTAGAAGTGTGATTTTTATAGTCAGGAATATTATTCCTGTTTTTATGTTTCTATTTATTATTAATTCAGGAATTTTGTTATTTCTGCTTTATTAAAGCTTTTGATTTTTTAGATCTAATAGCCACATTTTGTCTCTTGATATACCTACGAAGTTACTTTAAAAAATGTGACCATTTTGCAGCTTGACTGCTTTATTCTATAAGGAAACTAGAAGGACTCGCGTGTTCCAGATGACCGATGGGCGTCATTCGACTAACATTTTTTCTTGTGCAAATGCTTCAAAATGTTAGTAAAAAAATATTCAAAATTTGTCATTCTTGCCCTATAAAACATTTTTTTGTGCAAATGCTTCAAAAATGTTACAAAAGCTAATAATAAGGAATATATGGGTAGATATTGCGGGTGTAATTCAACGCTGGTTGTGGCTTTAGCCCACATCAGAGTAGTTAGTTTCACACAATATTATTAATACTTAAAAATATATAAAAACACAGGCTCGCGAAAAAGAAACCATCTACTGTTATTTTATCATTTACTGTTGAGAACATTCTTGTAACTACCTACTGAACTAATACACAAAATTTGGATAAATATGAATTATAGGACTTTTACCACCGCGCATCTTGCTGGGAATCTTTAATTCTTTATCCGTTTATCTTATATACCGTCAAAGAAGTACAAAATCAGCCGTCGTCATTATCCATTATTTAACCAAACAAAGACTGAGCTTAGAGGAAAAAGGGGGCCGAAGTATAATACAAGAACAGTCGCCTCCGGTCTGTCACAGTGTTAAAAAGACGGGACAAAGGCGGGCCACAGGAGGCAGGAAAAAATTGCATGACAAAAACAGCAGGCCGTTTGATGTTATTAGAAAAATAATGTTTATATTAAAATTTGTATCCATCATGTCGTTCTGAACGGATGCTGTATTCATTTAGGATGACGTTGCTTTATTCCACATACACTATTAACAAATTGTGCTTAACTCAGATGAAAAATGTATCCGAGGAGACTTTTCCCCACGCCCTTTCTTGTTTCCTTTCAAGCGGTCGCGAGTTTATAGAGAAAAACAACTGGAGACACTTTTAATTAGATTACTTCCTAGTCTCCTAATCATTGACATTTATTTAGTTTCAGTAAATGCTCGTTTTTCCACTTGCAATTGCATAAGAAATTTGTATTTTACTGGGTACATTTGGGTTGTTTAATAAGAAACTATTGCCTGTCAATCAGACGCGAAAATCTGTCAACTACTAAAAAAAGGACACCGAAGGTGGAGTGTTTTTAGCTTTACAATTTTTCACAAATTTTCCTCGCATCAATACAAACATGTAATTCGGCATGACAATTTAATGAATAATAAATTTAGAAAGATATTATCAATGCAAACTTTATTTATGAAACACTAAAAATAAATATATTTATATTGCAACGTACAATAATTATTAAACACACAGTTATTGAAATTCATGTGTGGAATACTAATGTCGCTACCGGTGCCACAGCTAATAGTTTCTGTAGTTTATTCTTTTTCCAAGCGAATCGATTGAATAATTCTCAAAAGATACTCTTTGTCAACGTGTAAGTATGGTTTTATTAGCTTCCGCTTCCGGTTTCACTTAATTCGCTAACTGCTGCCAACCAATGCATTGTGCTGAGTATTTAGTCCATTTGGAAATTTCATTAATTCCAAGCGGCACATTTTTGTACCAACCTTTAGAATTTTTCTTCTTCCAAAAGATATGTGGTGTAAGAAATACTCTGTCTGGGCAAATATCTTCCTCTAAAATATTAGACGTAATCCATTTGCTGTCACATAATGTATTGTTATTGTGTTTTCGAAAATAGAGGATGTCCAGTTTCTTTTCCATTATTTTCAATTTCACATACAAAATAAGCTTTTTTGGAGTAAGTTGCTTTATCCCTGCGTTAAGCTAATTCAAACATCAAAACTTGATATAACTTCTTTTGAAGGCCTTCTGGTTTATTTTGGTCATATAATCTGACCGTTGCAAATATTTCACATTTATTAAGAGCTGATGCACTGGATTTGCTCTTTCCAGGTTGTGTTTATAGGATTTTACGTTTAGCATTACGTGCAGCCCGTGATGAATTAAACTGTACGTCGGTTAAAGAGTTATATACAATATTGAATTCTTTATATTTATTTTGCAGAATTTTAGTTGTGGTATTCCAAATTGTAGTCTTTTCGGTCACATTTTCGCATATTAAAAGCCCAATCTTGCAATGTTACATTCAATTTCTCGATGGGAGTATCTGAGTCAAATTTATATTCTTTCGCATCACAAACAGCAGAAATTTGTCGCCAGATTGAGTCGCAACTGTATTAGCAGACACACAGGTATTAACAATTTGATTAATTTCGTTGTTACTACTATTTTATTTGAATAATAACCCATGAAATCAATAATATTGCATAAATTAAATTAAGAAATATAGCTGTTTTTGATTTAAAACAAAAATCAACAAACATTGTGACAGATTCGACATTTGCTAGTTTTTTTATTATTGTTGGAAGTCTTACTCTTCAGAAGTATTTAAATATTTTAAATTAAAAATATATATATTTCAAAATACTTGGATTGCCACCATGGTGCTCGGCTGCCACGGTCACCATATCTCAATCCATTAAATTTTTTTCTGTGGCATTGTCCGAAATATAAAATTTATTACAGTCTCTGTGGCAATGTAAAAGGCCTACGCGAAAGAGTTTTTTGCTTTTAAGTCTATTTTACAACGTGGGTATTCAAAACTTTATGAACAGTATTAGATTAGGAACTCAGCTTTGTGTGCACGAAAGTAGGCGTTGCTTTGGAATATTTATGTAGGACTTGTAGAATATTTGTGTATTTTGTTTGATTAAGTATCGATTTTTGTTTTACGTCAAGAACAACTAAATTTATTATTTAAATAATTGAATTTCTTTAATCTTTTGGGTTATTTTTCAAATAAAATATTAGTGTCACATATTGACGTTTTTAATTTTATTCTACATTTGTTACTGTCAAGATCCAATATGGTGTACATAAGACAAAAAACAAATGAATGTTGAATAAACGAAAGTAGTAGCCGTAAAAATTGTCTTCCAATGAAAATCGATTTCTCCTATATTCTTATCCCTCTGTACTGAATTTAAACTTTTTCTGTTAAGAGCTAATGACGCTAGATCATTTTTTTTACAATATTTCAATAACGGTAGTAGATATCTTGGATTTGTTTGGCTTGTCTTAATGGTTATGAAATAATGCACGTTTTTTCTTATTTGAATCACCCTGTATATTTTCGCGGCTTCCAAAATGTCAATGGTGAGCCATGGACCACATATATATGTGCACTGTTTTCATAGCAAAGTTCTCTTTAAAGAACGAAAATCGTTTGTTTCCTTTATCGTTTTAACTCTATTTTGCAACTACTTCTATTTTTCCGTTTGCTAATTTTCGGAAAACTGTAATATTCCTCAGGGACCTGCAGTGCACTTTTGAAATTACAAACACGTCAGGACTAGCACCTATTTAGGAATAGCAGAGTTAATTACCGTCGCCTAAGCTCAAACAGGTTTCATTCGTTTTTAAAGATCAAACAGAGGGCGCTCTGACAGGCCGGTGTTTATCCTGAGAGAGGAGGGCCTTCATTAAACTTGGTAAATGCAAAAGGAGCCGAGTAAACGCCGCTCGGCAGCGTTTGGGTGCCTACACTTTATTAGAAATAAAAATGGATATTTTAGACGCCTTGGAAAGGGATGTTAGATGTGAGAGAAGTACGGGTGGGTTACTACAGGATAAAGTCAACTCGTATTAGGTTAATCCTCTGCCACTAGGCTTACGCTTTACGAAACTGAATTGGTAACGAACACTAAAGGAAAGTGCGTTTTATAACTGAGGCGTTATAAGTTTTTTTTTGTGTGTTTCACTACATGCGAGTGTACTGTACATGAGTTGATATATAATTCACTGGAATGGCTCCAAAGCAGACAGTTGAGTAGTAGGAATGAGACCCAGGTGACAAAAGAGCTACAGAGAGTCTACAGAGGTGCTACACAAGTTATAGTTAATTTAAGGTCAATTCACACATACGGTACTGGGCACCCACTGTGCACCGACTGTGTCGATTTGAACTAAATCTATCACCTGAAGTTTCCATGGAAAATGTATTGAATTGCACTGTTTAATTCACACATGTAGGTCTAGGCACAGACTGTGCTCTGACTGTGTTGCTTCCGACCGCTCTGAAGTGATTTTGCGGTCCGACACAGTAGGAGCACGGTACGTGCATAACCGCTCTAGTGAGAACTATTGGAAGGCGACCAGAGGGCGGTCGTCATGTTTCGGCCAGCGCTCTTTCATTTTCGGGTGTCGATTTTGCCGCTGGTATTCCTCATCGCGGTTAGTGTAAATTCATCGATGTGACGAGTAGGCCAAAAAATGCCTGTTATGAAGATTTTTTAATAAAGTTTCAACAGATTGTCAAATTTCAAGAAAGTCATGCGAAAGTATCGAACAAATTGTTCTGGATCATCTTTGAGTCGAGCAAATGCTGTGTGAAATTCTCCTTCTTCCTCCCTAGCTCTCCATAAACGGTTAATCCAAATCTTCCTCTTTCTTTTTTTCACCTCTTCCGTTAATACTAGATACGCTCCGCATGCTATAACGTCCTCCTCTCTTGGATCCATGATACAAACTAACCAGCTGTGGCACGTAATAACATGATTGGTGTGAATATGCACAACACAATACAGTCGGTGCACGGTTACGTCACAGTCGGCGCACAGTACCGCATGTGTGAATTGACCTTTATACAGCGCTTTCGAAAAGTAACGACAAAATTCATTATTTTTGAAATTGAGAAGTTTTCGAAAAAATCCCTTGGCACGTCGATTTTGTTTTTAAAATAGGCACTTTTTAACATACAACCCATATTTGTGACGTCATCGTTGTTCGAGACATGACGTCCTCGACAATTTTTTTAAATAGCAACCCCCAATTTTGACCATGCCATTTGAAAGAGCGTGTCATTCTACATAGATGCATCATGAAAAATTATGGTAGTACATAACAAAAATTTCAAGAAAATAATGTTTAATGTTAAAGATTTTAAAATTTAATTTTCACAATACTGAAAATGATAATGATTATGTAAAAAGTCGACTAAATTAAATGTTCATATTGTGCACCGTTGGCTGCCTGACAGTAGTCAAGACGATTA
This sequence comes from Monochamus saltuarius, assembly GCA_025584915.1. Classification (NCBI taxonomy): domain Eukaryota; kingdom Metazoa; phylum Arthropoda; class Insecta; order Coleoptera; family Cerambycidae; genus Monochamus; species Monochamus saltuarius. The sequence continues at coordinate 13,370,723 of CM046722.1, forward strand.
AGAAATTCTTTTTGGACATTATCAATAACTTCAGGAGGTATACGATGTATTTCGTGACAAATTCTTGCTTTTAAATCTTCTAAATTAACCGGTCTACTAACGTATACTTTGCTTTTTAAATATCCTCACAAGAAATAATCTAAGGGTATCAAATCAGGCGATCTGGCTGACCACTCAATCGGCCCTCTTCTCCCTATCCAACGATTTGGGAACAGCTCATCTAAAAGAGCAGGGACAGTTGTTGCATAATGGGGAGGTGCACAGTATTGTGAAAATTAAATTTTAAAATCTTCAAACATTATTTTCTTGAAATTTTTGTTATGTAACACCATAATTTTTCATGATGTATGTATGTAGAATGACGCACGCTCTTTCAAATGGAATGGTCAAAATTGGGAGTTGCTATTTAAAAAAATTGTCGATGAGGTCATATCTCGAACAACGATGACGTCACAAATCTGGGTCGTATGTCTAAAAGTGCCTTTTTTAAAAGCAAAATCGTCGTGCCAGGGTATTTTTTCGAAAACTTCTCAATTTTAAAAATAATGAATTTATTTGTTACTTTTCGAAAGCACTGCATATATTCAGATAATAAAGCCGCAATACAGAATCAATTAAACTAATATTTGTGTGAGATTGTGTACAATTACTAAAAGAACTGGCAGCTACAGTGAGGTTATAACGAGGATATGAAAAAATTGAAGAAAATGGAAAATTAGATGAACTTGCAAGCAAAAGTAGTCAAAAGTTTCTCGTCAAAGTCGCTACCATATTATCTATAACGGTAAACTAACAACATTAACAATAGAATTCAAACTGTCAAAATTTAATAATAATTGATCTGTGCGTATTTTTAATTGATTAAGTCTACGGTTATGACTAATATTATACAACTTTAACCAAAAACCAGAAGAAAATCTGTAAAAATCTCAAAAAGGAGGAGTTAACTCCTACAAAGTATCAGGGAAAAATAATTTAACTTAACTTTTGCATAAAGTAAAGAAAACCGAAAAAGTACAGTTTTATTCTGTATACATGTATCAAATGTGACGGAATACGACAAGAAAGTAAACCTTTCAAAAACATAACATAAAAACACAAAAATCTTGTGATATTTGCTATAAATAGGATACAGGGTGAATGAAAAAAGACCCACCCTCTCGATTGTATTGATATCTACATTATTTATAGACTTTCTATTACTGACTAGTGTCTGAAAATTTAATTATGCTTTCTTTTTCCAATAGAGCTACGTCATAAATAATACTTCAGTAGTTGTACATTTTAAGGTTTATACTGTAAAACAGAGTGTTTAAGAGGTTAGGTATATTTATTAAAAATTTTAGTCATTTTTTTATATGCTACCAATCCAAAGTTTGTAACATTCTTTACGTTACACTCTTTATTAGTATATCATTATGTTATATATTTTTAGGTATTAACAATATTATGTGAAACATAATATTGTTAATACCTAAATTATGATACAGGGCTGACTGTAGCCGAGCGGCCAAGGCGGTGACGAATAGTTGCTGCCAGGGAAGCGAGCGGCCGGAAGTTGGTTCGAATCCAAGACGGGACAGAAATTTGTCTGTCCTACCCATGGATGTTTGTGATTGTAAGGATGGAGGGTAGTGTAAGTTAGTAGGTGAAAAGGGCCAAATATGTCCTAATTACCAGTAAGCTTCAGTACCTTTATCACCCATATACTCTTTATTATTAGCTTTTGTTTGTGTTTTTCTTGCTGCATTGTTAAGGTATTTTATAATAATTTTTATAGTTTGATATTTGACTCAACTTAAAAAAAGACCACCTGAAGAAGTAATCTTAAAAATGCAGAAATAAATCAGATCTCATCTATTGTGGTTGAATTTTCGAGTTCCCACAGTTTCAATAGTGAACTTAGATATTTACAGAATGTTTTCATTACACCAAGTTGGTAAATTTAGCTAGATTAATTTGGATTAATTTTAGATAATTATTGAATAGCTTTGTCTATGGAATTGTTCATTAGCGTATCTAGATGTTTGGTATCAGAAAACATACATATGATTTCCTTGATAGGAATTGTAGAAGAACTGATTTACATTAGCTTAAAAAAGGTTTACAATACAGTAAAAAAATATGTCATCTTTAGTCCAAGATCATCGTTTTCCGGTAGTATGGAGCATTACTTTTTTTTTTCAAATACTTAGCTTAATTTTCCAGAACTGGGAAAGAATTATACTGCAAATTTGAATTTGGTTTTGTCGATTTTTTCCAGTAGCACATGGATTAATATGAAAAAAAAATGGTTTGAGAACTGCCTGCTGATATATTGCCGTCTCACGGCCAAGGTAGCCAAAGCGAACAACAGGAAGATGTCAGGTCGGCGTAAACAGTTCTTGCAGGAGATAGTGGCAAATGTAAAGTAAACTAGTTGATAAGTGTATCCGGGCCGTGTTTTATGGTCCTCTGTGAGCGGCCGCGTCGAGACCGGAAGTCGGCGAAAGAGCGCCCTCTACATGCGCCCTGATTACTTCCTCCCGCTGACCACGACATTCAACCTGGTATTCCCGACGGCGGCACGGCCCATCCTGAGATCCGCTCCCGAGCGACTGGCTCAGGCGATGGCGGGTGATTGGCAGGGGCGGAGGCGCTGCGGTGCCGAGGTTTAAGGGGCCGACTTCGATTTACATGTTAATTTCGGAACCGCTGACTGGGCTTAACGTTCGTTAGTGTTAGTGAACGTTGAGAGTAGTGCGTAAACTGTCAAGTTGTATTTATAACCTCTCCAAGAACTGCTCTCCGAAGAAATTTGGACTGTGCTGTGTCATTTCAACTGCTAAACTGTACCAGTCAAGTTTAGAAGCTAACAATAACAATCGAATAGAAATCTTAACCACATTGTTATATTATTTAGACAGTAGTAAACCTCAATAAAAATTTTCGAAAAATCGTTGCATAATAATGACATTTTGATATTTCGGTATCGAAATGACAGTCTTTTAGGCACGTGTGCTTTAAAAAATCTTTTTTCTACGTTCATGCAAAAAACAAAAATTTATTGAACTATATTTAGTGGAAAAAGTGGTTCTTTACTGCACTAGTGCAATAAAATGTTTATTGCATTGATCTGCCATTCTACTACAGCGTTTTTTCATCATGACAAACATAAACGTTCAAATTGACGCCATATTTTCTTACTCTTAGTGTCATCTAAATAAAACATTTTTTGGTTTTTGTATCAACGTAGAAAAAACATTGTATGCAACTCGTACAAAAAGTGTTTATTGCACTCGATGTGTTGTCCTACTCGGCCTGACGGCCTCGTTCGACAAGTTCACGTCACGTGCAATAAACACTTACTTTTTGTACTGCATAAATAACTATTTAAACACGTGCGTAAAAGTGAAATAAAATAACCGAATTTTAAATTATTTATTTATTATAATAGCTATTATTTATGATATACGTGTTAAAAGTAAAGTTTTAACTTCACGAACAAAATAAAATCACTTTTAACACGTATATCATACACTATTTTTTCTACAAAACAATCCGAAGAACTTTAAACTCAATAAAAATAAGAAATCAAAAAATGCCACACAGATCGCAATTGTCGCCGTAATTATCAAGAGAAGATCTGTAATGTACACAAAGGAATAAGTTACGTTTAACAATACCGTAAATTCACAACAACACCACTAATAATTATTGCATTACCTAGTATTTACACTATGTGTCTATGACCCACAACTGCCACAAAAAGACAAAAATAAAAGAAACAAACGTCTGTTTACATCATGACCGTACCTACACCTATGTTCACAGAAACAAACCGCGCTCAACGGTGTGTAACGTCATATCAATGATGTCACGTTTTCAACCACGCGGTTTTGCTTACATTCTATGGTAATTTATTAGTTAATATTTCAATTATGTGATTATTACTACCAGACCTTTCAATATATTTGAAAGATTACTTGAATGCATTTCAAATTAATTTCAATAAAATTCATGCAACTGCCTCATTATTGTTTGCTTTTGTAGATGTTTCCCTGTATTGTAGCTATTTAAGCTAATAATATAAATTAACTTTCTTATATTTGTAAGAAAGATGGTTTATATAATCTTAAACACCTGTACAATACAGTAAAACACAAGAAAATAGTTTCAAACTAGTTATTATTGTCATAGTTTAAACAAAGCAAATTATTCCAAAGGTAGCGTCTATTCTACGCCATTATTGTCTAAATATTTTCCACCCTTTCCATAAGTAGATAGAAGGGGTAAATTGTGTTCAATATTTATAGATTTCCACTTGCTAATCTAATATTACAGTATGTATAGTGCCCCTTTTGAGCTGAGAGCCACGCCACTGAAAGTCCTTCAGATATGAGTTTGAAGAGATGGACTCCAGATAACTGTGCAGCATTTTCAGGTCTTTTGTTGCCGCAGTGGCCTTAGTTGGCCATTATTACTCCATCTTGAGATCAGGACGTTCTTCTTTTATTTTCCTCCTTCATCCCAACACCGTCTGTTGTTCCACGATAAGTGGTGCGAGAACGTTTCGACAACCAATTAGACGTCGACTGAAATAAAAATAATTGGTGGTTAATCAAACAACTATTACTATGTTATTAGCTATTACTCATCACCAGAATGTGGCGCTTATAACATAAAACAATTATAAAACCGTTTCTGGACAATATTTAGAATAAAAAAAGTCTGGCAGCAGAAAAAATTGTCTCGAGTACGGTCCTGATAGCGCCATAAATTATTTTAATTTTTTTGTTAAACAATGTTAGCTCGACTGATCTAATTAGGATAGCATAAAATATTAGAGCTGTTTTTTGTTGTAGTGTTTTATGGCTTGTTTAAGAAATAATAAACGCAATACATTAGTCGTATCCTATACAAGGTGATTTAGTCATAATGTCATTAATTTTAACTACGTATTCAGAAAACCTAATAAAGACCAAAAATTGAAAAAAAAATATTTTACTCGACCTTTCAAAAAATAAGCAAATCACTTCATAACAATCGGTGACACAACGCTCCTGGTACGCTACAAATTTTCTGATGACGCGTACGCGCGCTTTGGAAAGTGAGGATCTGGATGGTGAATTGTATTTTGCCGCTTGCGTGTATTTGTGTCATGCTACACGCATACTTCGACCACAGCGTGTTTGCATCAAGCAGTGTTGCCAGGTGGGAAAAATTCAGTGCATGAGAATAATTTCAAAGAAGCATGAGGTTTAGAGAAAAAAGCATGAGATGGCTTAATTTATCAAAAAACACCTCTTGACACAGCTTAATTTTTAATTACTTTTGTATTGCCATTTTTATTTCATTAAAAAGCATTATGTTCTGGTATTTTATCATAATTTTACATTGTAAGTAGGTAGTTACAGGTACTTACTTAAAAGTTATTAACCACGTAACCTTTCTAATTTATTTTATTGTTAGGCCGGGCGAACGATGAGGCGCAGTTGACGTGACGCAGGGTGACTCACGGGTCGTAAAATCTGTTGTTTCCAGAAAATGTAGGTACCCTTACGGAATAGAGTTAAGAATCACTGCAGTGAATACACGCACACACACCGCATATCCGTAGACTGTCATACCCGTTTATGTATTCATTGCTAATTATTAAGAGAGCAGTCTACAATAAAGGACATTTCAAGTACCCAAATATTGTAGAGCCCTCGATTTTGCCTTTATTTCTCGTTAGGTCTTTGTTTTGGTAGATTTCAAATAGTAATTTTAATAATTTTATTATTTCTTTTTGTGTCTATTAAAAAGCATGAGATTTTGTAATCAAAATATGAGAGCATGAGATTTCCTCGGAATGCATGAGATCTGACAACACTGGCATCAGTTGACCGGACAGTTAGATTTGCAATGGCGAATTGGCGTTGGCGATACGGAACCGATTACCGTAGTAATGGGGAATGCTAGACCAATGCACGTCGCCGCCCCTTTTAAAGTTCGTACCTTCCCTGGAATGAAGCGGCAATTTCTACTTTCTCTGTAAAGATCCGCAATTTCCGAATCTGTAGAAGCCCAGTAGTGTTGCCACTCAGGACCACATATATGCAATGTGTCCCACTTTTTATGGAGCCACCCTGGTATCTCGCTCACCTGATATCCGAATACTTTGTAACTTTGGTGGTGAATAATACCTATAAAGTAAGTTTTTTTGGCGTAGCCATATTTGATTATAGTCAGAGGAGTCCGATTCTAAGATGGAGAAAGTGGGTCGATTTAAAAAAATAGTATTAGCGATTTTTTTAGAAGAAAACTAGTAAGATATTCTTATTCAACATATTTAGAATCCCCCTTGTACAAGATTATATCGTTGTGGTATCAAAGGTGTTTGAGATATGGGCCGCCGAAAAACAATTTTTTTCAAGTTAAAATAATTTGTATCTACAAAATGGGCCCTCAAATAAAAAAAAATATTCTTTATTTTTTGTTCAGAATAACGTATTGTACTGGTATGAAATGATTCTGCATCAAAATAATATTTTTTTAATAAGAGAAAAATTCTAATTTGTACGTAGGTACATACTTACCATTTTTCTAACAAATAATCTTCAATAAAAACATAAGTATGCCATGAAAACAAAAGTTTGTATTATTATTCTGTTGTAAAATCATTTCATACCAGTAGATACCATTATTCTGAACAAAAAAATAAAGAATACATTTTTTTCATGTGAGAACCCGTTTTACAGATACAAATTATTTTAAGTTGAAAAAAATTGTTTTTCGGCAGCCCATAGCTCAAACACCTTTGAACCCAACGATGTAATCTTGTACAAGGGGGTTTCTAAAGGTGCTGATTAAGAATATCCCTATAAAAAATCGCTAATACTTTTTTTTTAAAAGTGGACCATCTTTCTCCATCTTAGAATCGGACGCTTGTGACTATAATCAATATGGCTACGTCTAACGATTCACTTTATGGGTATATTCACCACCAAAGGTTCAATGTATTCGGATATCAGGTGAGCGAGATACCAGGGTGGCTCCATGAAAAGTGGGACACATTGTATATAATAACACTTATAAAGCCACATCCTGTGTAGGTATCTAATAAGTTTCCTAAGTTTAAAGGGCTGTCAGATGTTTCTTATTATGTTAGTTCTCTTTCGGTCCTACCACTTTGTGGAAAGTTAAGTTCTGGGACGTCAGTGTCCTTCATATTCCTTCAATTTTGTTACACTGTCATCTGCATCTGTAAATGGTAACCTCTGCTATGGGTCTTATGACCAAAATATATGGGCTGTATTAATTAACTCAACAATTTACTTAGGTGCTTTAAACTTAGACAATTATATATCCCTGCACTATAATAAAACTACTCCCAAAAGGACAAATATGCTACAGTGAAAGTGCCATGCTCGGAGTGCACAAAATTTTAATTGTAATTCTACCGCATAAGAAATATGCTTGCACCTGATTTCATTTATGTGTAATATATACTAAGTATCCCTATCAGTTACACTTTTAAATATCAAAATAAAATAACAACAATTTAGTCTAAATAAATTCGTTAACAGGGACATAAATAAAATGATCAACCATTACACTAACCATGTTAAAATGGCTTATTTAGACGTAGATGCTCATTACATGCCATGCCTGACCTCTACAAACCTCATGAAAAACAAATTAATCTGTTGTACCAATCGTTTAGGACCTGTTGATTTTTGTCAATTTGCATAGAAATTGCTGTGACGGTTAATTCTGCGTAAAAAACCCATTACGTCGAGAGTCAGATTCTATTTTAATATTACATACAAATACTTGTGTCGGATGACAGCTACATTGCTTATTTTTAATGCATAATTAAAAATGAATCACATGAAAATAGAAATGAACATAAGTAAACGTAGATACTGAAGGTGAGGTATAAGTGGTCTGCTACTTCCTGCTTGGCCTAAACGGCTCGACTTGCAGAAGCGATCTACATTGCAACAGGTACTTAAACGCCTGGATGACACGCTATTAAATCTATAAATGATACTGCAGGAAACAACTACTCTACGGACTAATGCCCCGACCAAAATTGAATTACACCTGCATATATGTGAACAGCCAAGAACCCACCAGTCATAGACCGGTTTCGGGCTTGTTAGCCCTCATCAGTGTGTCATAGGTGAGATGACCGACAATTGGACTGATTGTTTCTTCATATGTATGTTCACATATAAACCGAGTGAGGATAAAAAATGATAGTTCTAAGGCCATATACATACTAACTATAAAATGTCTGGAAAATGTTTTTGTTCAAAATAAACTAAAATTAAAAATACCGAAACTAACGAGGCTAGCAAACTGATCATAAGATACAAATAAATCAGTGAACTGTTACAAATAAAAAAATTAATCACATGACAAAAATGATGTTAAAATTAATCTAAATGAAAACTCAAAATATACTAGTGATGTGGGAGTGTCACTTTAAACGTTTTTTTTAATCTGTTTTACAAGTTCTATTGTAAATAGTATTATGCTACTTTTTATCTTTTACAGAATAAGCGTCTATTCCTACAGAATAGTATTGTTATATAGATATAAAGCGCAAGTAGTCAGTGAAATACTAATATATACAGGGTTATCAAAATAAAGCGATTGATGCCTTATTCAATTGTTGCTCCTTTTCATTCTAAAAGTTGTTAAAGTTAAAAAATGTTTTCGCTTCAACTATTTTCGAGATTCGGCGGATATTAAATTAGAAAATTAAGTAGTCTTAAGATATCAAAACTTAATTAACAATAAGATGAACACTACAACAACTGAACGTTTTATTAGGCGGTTCATACGTTCTTAATATATAGCAAAAAGTCGAAAGCATTTTTTCAACTTTAACATACTGTATAATGAAAATGAGCAACAATTGAATAAGGTCTCAATCGCTTTATTTTGACGTTAACAAACTGCCCTTAATCTATGTACCATTATTAATGATTCACCCTGTATATTACTTATAACTTTTTAGTATGATTTAGGAAAATAAACGAAGACATTTTTGGATACGGCACACATGTGTGTGATATAAACCATTTATTTTTGTTATCTCTTTAAAGTGAGAAGAGAAACGAGTTTTTTCGAATATATTTAAAAAAACTTTGTTAACTGCATTTCTATTTATCTTATTTTATTTAATACAACAGAAAATCCAATTATAGGATTAGTAAAACAACGAATAATAGAAAAGTGACAAGTACCAACATGAAGAATTAATTACACAACTAAAATTATGAGATACAAGCATATCACATCAAGTACAGAAGCAAAATAAAAAAAACAAAAAGATAAAATTTACACATGAAAATATTTTTAATTGAATTATTGCTATAGGTAAATATATCAATTTCGTTTCGCAAGTTAAACACATTTTGAATAAAGGTGCAAATATTAATAAATTCCTTCTGCCCCAGGCAAGTAAAACAAACGGCAAACCGTGTTGCCTGGTTGGGTATTTGAAAATGAATTAATGACAACTCTGAACAATCATACGTATTATGTAAAATTTTATAAAGAAACATGACCGAATCCATATTTCTACGTCGTTTTAGATAGACTATACCTACACTTTAAATCTATCAAGTAAAATGTCGTGAGGAATACCTAGGTTAAAATAAATGTAACTTTAAAAATCGCCTATGAACATCTTCAATTTTAGATTGAAACACCCTATAACCATGATCACACACAATGCTAGCGTACTCGAGTTTAGATCTAACAAAACAATTGAAAAGTGTCATATACAGGGTGTCCTAAAAGGTTGGGACCGCGTTTCGCCACATAAAGTATAGCTGAAAATAAGTCGATTTAACTAAACTTGCCTTAGTTCAAAAGTTGATAATCACGGAGCTACAGGGTGTCAAAGGCTAAAAAATAAATCTGGTTTTCTTTCTTTTCAGCTATACTTTATGTGGCAAAACGCTGTCCCAGCCTTTTAGGGACACCCTGTATACTTAAATATCCGAAAAGGCAATAGCACATACTACTTAGAAATCCTAGTATTTTATAAGTAGACTGGACGATTTTGTCAATATGAATATTCATATCGATTTTACTATCAAAATATACATCTTAAGCTTTTACAGTTTCAGGACGCTGCAGGATAATATCATTCATATTATAATTATATAGTATAGGATAGCGTTTTCTAGAGAAAGTCATCACAGTGCACTTGCTAGCATTTAGAGAAAGATTGTTAATGATACCCCAATTTATAAAAATTGCTCACAGATTATGCAACATTTTCACATTTTTTTCTTCGACGTATATACCGTCGGAGAACCGTACTATATACTACTTATTTATATAGAATATTGCATACAGTTTTGTTTTTACACCAATACGTGATTCAAGTCTTTTCACATGGTTTAAAATTCTGACACCATAGTAATGTCCACAGTTGGCAGATTATGTCAGTTTGCTTTTTGAAAACCTTCTTCCATTTTAGTATATTTCTTTACCATCATTAAAATTTTGAAAATTACAAAACACAGAAGTACACAAAGGACACAACGTACATAAACATCAGTAAAGGAAGACCGGACAGACTATTACATGAAAACCTAACTTATTGTCTGAAGCTATTTATTTGTGGCATAGTTTTAGTTTTTCTTTAGTTTTTTTGGGTTTTTTTGCCACACTTCTGAAAAAATAATAAAGATTAATTAAATAAGCCCTTGCGCCAAACGGAACAGTCAAGGGTTATTTTTGAAACTATGTTTGCCTAACCAAAAAATCTCACACTGAAAAAGCAGATAGTGATGTGATTTTTGTTATTTTTTACTTATCTGCTTTTTCAGTGTGAGATTTTTTGGTTAGGCAAACATAGTTTCAAAAATAACCCTTGACTGTTCCGTTTGGCGCAAGGGCTTATTTAATTAATCTTTATTATTTTTTCAGAAGTGTGGCAAAAAACCCAAAAAAACCTAAAGAAAAACTAAAACCTAACCTAACTATTAATGTTCACGCGCTAGCCTGTTTTGCTGAGTGACGTCACATAGCTTTTCGCGCGTTCAGACGATTATTGATTGTTCTTTTGGGTTTTTTTCATACATCTAATTTTTTGATTTTTGTAAAATATGCAGATGTGATTATAAGGCTATTTTTAACCATTTTATGATGTTTAAACATAATTTAATTTTTTTGTGAACATCCCTATTATTGATATTCGATTCACTAAACCGTGTATTCTTACTTGAAAAAATATTTTTTAATAATTCTTTTAAGCAAGAAAATGACAATAAAAAAATATGAGGTGAGTAAAATATTAATTTAAAACAGATTAAATTAAATGGATGTATGTATTTTATTGTTTCTTGTTGTTAGATTTTATGTGAACAACAATCATATTACCTCCGAAAATACAGCTAGAAAATGTCCCTTCGTGTTTTGTAACATCGTCGTTTACAAATAAATTCCATTTTCCAAATATTGCTCGCGGTTGAACGACGTGCCATCAAAGAATATATAGATTTATTGAAATACCATAAACCTCATATAAGATATATGCGAGCAGAGCTCTTTTTGTAAACTACTGCTTTATAACATTTTATTTTCAGACTTTGTGGCGCGTTATTATTTTATAAACGGTAGACGACATTGTGTTACCGTAAAACTTATCGAGCGAAATAAGTTCTTCAAGTACAAAATGAATTTTATAGCGATATCGTTAATATGCCTTAAAATATTTTGAGACAAAGACGTAGAAATAAAAAAAATCTTTAAGCAATAGTTACGTCAAAAATATAATACGTACACAGACACCAGTCTGGTAATATTGCAGTTGGTTGCACTAACAGGGTAACTTCACTCTAACGGGCGGGAAAATATGAAAATTTTACGTGAATTGTATGCTGGGATTAAAATACAGTATAACCGACAGCTTACATTAACTTTTCAATAGATTGCTGCTTTCTAAGCTCCCCCATAGTCTTACTGTTTTTGAGTGCCTAATGTAGAGCAGGCTTCTGACGTTCTATATATTTTTTGATTTGTATGGTCTAGGTCCAGTTCTGTTGAAATAGTTATAAAGTTAAAGTAGTTATAAATTCACTGCCACTTAGCTGCGATTCTGTTTCGCCTATTTCATTCATTACTTATTACTAATTACGTAAAAATAACTTTTTCAACGTTCATACAAAAAACTAAACTTTATTGAACTATAATTATTGGAAAAAGTGGTTCTTTATTGCACTAGTGCAATAAAATGTTTATTGCATTCATCTGTCATTCTACTACAGCATTTTGTCATCATGACAAACATAAACGTTTAAATCGACGTCATATTTTCCTAGATTTAGTGTCATTTAAAGAAAACTTTTTTTGTATTTTGCATGAATATAGAAAAAATATTGTATGCAACTCGTATAAAAAGTGTTTATTGCACTCGACAGGTTGTCCTACTCGTCGCGTGCAATAAACACTTACTTTTTGTACTTGTTGCATAAATAACTATTATAACGGCTACCAATTGACCACTGTCGGCGATCGACCATATCGACAGTTACGTGTAAGCCCAAGCGGAGCCGTTGCCGACCGAGAGTAACCACCAATAAAGTTCCATGATTCTCATTTGCATGCAAGAGTCTCGCACGAATCATGCAAGAGTCTTACAAAATTACGGGACAAAAAATGTGCGATACTCTCGTAAGACAATACGAAAAAAAAAACATAATCTTGCAAGAACAAGGATTAAAAGTAACTTGTTTTGCAAAACGAGACAAAATTTCTTATCTCAGTCAACACTGATCTTGTATCATGATTATTAATTTTTTAAAACAAAAAAGTGACAAATACAAAAGTTAGGTTATTTTTCAAATTACATATTACATATTTATTTTGAGAATGTTATTAAAAAATTAGATGAAATGCAAAAACTCTGCTTATATGTTCTTCGTTTCAATCAATAAGTAATATCCTTTACAAGGATCAAGTTTGTAAACAGGTATGGAGCTTCTAATGCAAATAAATCGTCTATGTGATACATTTTCATAAAAATGGGTTTTATAACAGCGCTAATTTAGATCTGCATGTTCAAGTTTCAAGACGTAAGTTTATGGGGTGTTTTATGCATCATAAAATCTACCTAGATTTTAATAGTGACATGAGACACACGACGGCCAACTGGGTAGTTTTTCACTCTCCTGGGTTTAGATAACCTGACTTTCCTAAGTGAGATGCAAGCTAGTAGGCGACAGTGAGGCGACAGCGTTGTGTCACAGCTTGCACGTACTTAAAATTGCATAGAGTTAGTTACGCTATATGAAGTTATCAGCACTTTATTGCTAGTTGTTTCCACAGTGTCAGATTTGAGGCAAACAGCTATAGTTTGAATGTTGCATGTCCTTCTTGGTCAAAAATATATGGACATAAAAACTGTCAAACATATTGATACAGATTCGGAAAGTGCAAACGTTTCTTCTAGTCTACAATAAGAAATAAATAAATAAACTTTTGTGTTAAAAGAAAATACTCATTCAACGTTGCCAGACTGAGTAATTGTCTATCTGTTAATTGCTATCTAATTTATTTTGTCCGCAGTATTTTCATTAATCACATAAACAGAAATCAACCGCCTAGTTGTATCTCTGCCGACGTTCTTCTTCCTGCCTACGTACTAAATATCGATGACCAGATTGCCAGCGATTTGATAACCCACTTAACTTCTACTACGGTGATTCTGTCATAATGCCCTTAATTTTAAGAGATGATAAGGAAAGATGAGTATAATACGAATACGCAATTAAAAAAAAAATTAAATTCATATTTACGCCAAAAAAAATGTTTTAAAACCATTATTTAAACCCCTTTTCAGACTATCACTTACCGCTGACGGCAATTCAACTCGGTGTCGGTCTAACGCGACGTTGCCAAATTTAAATATTTTCCTATAGTATCTACTTATTGCAATATGTAATCGATGCTATAAATTATTTTGTAAAAGTATGCAAATAACAATTTTTATTCAATTTTACATCAGATAAAACGTTTAATAAATACCTTAAAATTGCAACAATTTTTAAAGGTATCTCAAAGAACCTACAAAATGCATACATTTTAGATTGCAAACAAGACGTTTTTTATTAGGGAATAAAATCTATCAATTCAATACCGAACATACCATATGTATGTGATCCTGAGCGGCAACGCTGCTGGATAGCTACAATACTCGTATGCGTCACCAGAAAATTTATATTGTACCAGTAGCGTCGTATTACCGATTTTTATGGGATGATTTGTTTATCTTTTGAAAGGTTGAGTGAAAACATTTTTTTTTCATTTTCTGTCTTTATTAAGCCAATACGTGGTTAAAATTAATAACATTATGACTGAATCACCCTGTATATTCCGCTATGAGTAATAATAGAAAATCACTTAGTGTTTTAAAGCATTTGAGACAGTAAAAAAAAACATTTTTTTTACATCAGCAACCTGCAGCCGTGCTGTACGTTTTTTTGCCTTGAGCAAGGTCAGGTTTTACAGTAGGCCTGTTTCCAGTGGCGTGCAGAAGTGTATTTTTAAATCATGTACATTCAAAATATTTTTAGGTAAGTCCTACTACATATAAATTATGAATTTTTGAATGTGAGTTATGTTTCGTCCAACCTTTGTAAACTTATTGAAAACCTTTTCATTTAGTTTAAAAAATGTCTTAGGTGCGTACTTTAGTATGACATTACCTAATAGACTTTAACCTTTACGTTATACTGAACTCAATGTTATAAAATTCTATGTAAACTCAACGATTTTTAACCGGCAGCAAAAGTTACAACGAATGTAAAGTCGATTAATGCCAAAATAGATTTGTAATCCATGTAAAATTAGTGTCCGGTACATTTTCATTTTGCGATATTTGAATACGTAATGCAATCATGAATATCAATGCTACGGATAACATTGGAACGTTGTTAGCTTAGCATAAATTCATTATTTTAACTAACGTACATTTATTTCAATTAACCTGTTATTTGTTATTCCCAAGTTGCATCCCAACACAGAGTGAGATATTACTCGATAGTGAACTCGACCAGTGGACCGCTATTTATCAAGACGTATAGCAACTGAGAAAGTTTACTGCTTTGAATTTGGATGTACAATCGTTGGCAATACTAATAACACTCATTAATAAATTTTACGCTTTCTTTTGAACTGCTGACGTATTAGTAATGAAATCTACTTTAAATTTTTAACATTACTTGTTAGTTTCACTCACCAATAGATATTTATTGAAATTTCTACTCAGAACATTCGGAAACTGTTTGAGAGTGTGTTATTATTGCAAAAGCATATACCTCAGAGCAACAATACAAATAGAGGAAACAAACGCCATCTATACCAAACCAAAAATAACAGCACATCACATTTCGATATCACAATTATTATTGATGTTTGAATAATATTGTTTTTCTACGTTCATGCAAAAAACAATACTTTATTGAACTATATTTAGTGGATAAAGTGGTTCTTTATTACACTAGTGCAATGAAATGGTTATTCCATGCATCTGTCATTCTACTACAGCGTTTTGTCATCGTGACAAACATAAATGTTCAAATCGACGTCACATTTTCCTAGACTTAGTGTCATTTAAATAACATTTTTTGGTTTTTGCATGAACGTAGAAAAAATATTGTATGCAACTCGTACAAAAAGTGCTTATTGCACTCGACATGTTGTCCTACTCACTTGGACAATTTCACGTCGCGTGCAATAAACACTTACTTTTTGTACTTGTTGCATAAATAACTATTTAATCATCAATGACTCTCTCTTTAGAACTATCAATATATAATGTACCTATTTATGACATTTATGCTTGCTTCATTTAATAATTTTTACATTGGGTGATATAAATACATTTTGGTTCTTGTTTCATATTCTAGAGGTGTATTCTTTTGAAATAATAAAGTAGATAGTAATGCTTATTTGATTACTTATGATCTTAATAGTACGGTTTGTCGTACTACTACGTACTTTTGCGTCCTAACGCAAACTATAATGTAATACACAAAATAAAACACTGAAGAATATAATTAACGTATCAAATTTACTTCATAAAGGAGAACACGCACCATAAATAATAAACAACTATATTTGACAATCGGTGAGCTTCCAAACAAATAGCGTTTGAAGCGTTGCCACGTAGATCTTTACTTCGAAGCGAAGCTAATTAACAAAATTGTCCTCGATGGTGGATGTAATAATATATTATTTCATTTTCGAAATTGATAAGCACAAATTAAGTCCTTGTAATGTTAAATATTTGTGTGTAATGCATTAAATATGTACTACTTTATTATTAAATGAGTTTTATTCTTACAGGGGTATAAAATATGTATATGGTTTATAAAATATCTTAACTTTAAAGTCAGTGGAACATATTATTATTACCGTTAGAAAGCAATTTAAACGTTCTAAAATATTCTTTCGAAGATCACATTCTGATGTATTATTAATTCTCATTTTGACTGTCCTTATTTATTATCGTTAATTCCTTTACACGTTCCATAAGAAGTAACTACCTATTTATAAGCGAATTTTATAGAATTGACTCTGGATCACGACATTTTCCTTCGTAAGCTGTCTAATTTTGGTTCGTCTATAAGCACATTAAAATTCTTTGAATCTTATCTTTCTAGCGTACAATATCGTTGTTTTACTTCATTTGAAATCGTTGCTACACCTGGAGTACCTCAGGGTTCAGTTCTTGGCCCTCTACTGCTTAATAAGTTCATTAATGATATCTGTGTCAGTCTTCAAACCAATGTTTTTTTTATATATGGATGATATCAAACTACACACATCTGTTTCATCTACAGATGATTGTATTATACTTAAAAATGATTTAACTGTAGTAAATGAATGGTGCCTTCGAAACAGGTTGCCTTTGAATATTTCTAAATGTTTGTTCATGACCCGTGACGCTTAATAGTTACACTGATTGTTCTGATGTTCTTATCCATAAAGCATTTAATACACCTTTCCATTCTCGCTATATGTATCAGCACTATATAGCAATGTTAAGCAACATTCGCCAACTTATTCCATCTATCTAATTCATAGGCAGTTTCAGGCACATATTGATTTGTTATAATTCCCCTCAATACTTTGAAAAAAAAATTACATTTTAAAATTTAAATAATGTTTAGTTGCTGACTTACTACTTAGTTGATTAAATGTTAAAATTCCGGAGCACTTGCTTGGGGGTAAAAGTGGCGGAGTCAATAATACCAGCAAAGAATGTTCCCCTTTAATCTAAAATCGACAGGTCTGAGCGTTTTTCTACAATCTTGACGCAGTTTCTGAAAATGGCTCTGTTTCGTTTTCATTTGGCCGCCCTGTATAAATACATACAGACAGTTAACTCATCAGAACTGTAAATTGCCTGGCAGCAACTTTGGGTAACTTTTCACAAATAGAGTTCAAATCAACTAGAAATTTCTTTAAACAACTCATTAGAGATATTCTTTACAATTACGGTCACTCCCCCACAACTTTTCAAATAAATGTCGGAGTTTATTGCACGTGTCTCGACAGTTTTCAGTTCACTTAATAAAGTCACTAATTCTTCATTATCGGTTGTCAGGCCAGGGCTAGGCACTAGATTCCCTTGACCTGAAGGTGGAGGGAAATCCACAAGGGAGGAAACTGGAAACCTGAAGAACATTGTTAATTAGTGGGATAGCCCTCACTACATGGAATTGAGCCAAAAGGCATTTGCTTGTTCTAGTGCATAAATATATTCATAATTTTAAAATGTTATCGTAACAGTAAATAGTTAATAATTTTGTATCTAGAACGCGATATGGTACTTTGGCGTTCAAGAATGGAAGTTATTTAAAATAAATTAAGACAATTGTGTTATGTACAAGAATTTAATTTATATTTGAAATCGTTTGAACCGTGTTTGACTCAAGATGGTTTACGCGCGGTGAAACCAGACATAGACCGATTTCGGGCTTGTTAGCCCTCATCAGTATACCAGTCTGGAAGTGTGTCCGACAAGGGTTCTTGGTTGTTCACACAGCTACTGCAGGAGTAATTCAATGCCGGTCGGGGCATTAATCCGCGGAGTAGTTATTTCCTGCAGTATCATTTACAGACCTACTGTTTTCTTAATTATAATTTTATAGACTCAAAATATAATATGTATGAGGAAATAAGTATAGATAAAAACGTATTAATAAGTAATAAACCTACAGTGGCAAATACTTTGGACAAAAAATATTGTTTATGTTTTATGGCATTCTCACGTGCCATTAAAAAAACATTGATTTTGCGCACTTAATATAATAATAATTGTTATTATTAAATACGTACACTATGTATGTTTTCAATCATTAATTATTTATGAAGATAGGTAATCTTTAGTCACTAAAAGGCAGCCTCTGCGCAAGTAAAATTTAGTCTGCTACCTTTATTTCTTCCAATTTCTTCTCAAAATTTTTCAGCCCTTTTTGATTTTATTTACAAAATTGTATTTGTAAAAGTCCCATGTACATTCAAAAAGTTTTTTAGATAATTTGTGAATCACCCTGCATTTAAGGCAATTCAATTTAATTTTCGTGAATTAATCCACAAAGTAGTTAGTTTCACACAATATTATTGATACCTAATAAAAAAGAAAGATTAAAAAGTGATCTAGCGCCGCTTTTGACTGCTGTAAATTAATTACAACCAAAGCCGTGAATATCGCGAGAGAAGCTAAATATATTCGAGTCTTATTCCACTTAATAACGCCCGAGGGGAAAGATCAAGCAGAAAGTTCACTTCGGTCGATTTGACCCCGTAAATCTTAATGAATTATAATATTAATAACAAGGGAGCATATTCGCACGTCGAAGCGCCCCCGCCCGCCCCATTCCGGAAACATTAGCGAAATTGTGTCTAGTAGAGACGGGGATTATCATAATCGGTTCTGCGCGCCGCGTTCAGCCATCCACCAAATAACAAACGCGCTTTCCGAACGGATAAAAACCCACTCCATGCCCGAGCACTGACAAACGACTTTCTCCGCTCCTTCCCTTCCTCGCAGCCGAGGATTTACATTGTCTCCGAAAAGAATCAATTTTACAGGCATCGAAGACGCCCCCTCCTCCCCCGGGGCGACACCTTGACACACTCCGGCGATTCTGGTGACGGGCTGCGACAGACGAAACACCGCGACCCGGGCAGGTGTTCGCCTTCTCATAAAGATAACCGAAGGACTATTACGGATCTTGCCGGGGGATGACACAGATCGTGGATGTATCAGAAGATGGCGAGCATTTGTATCTTTCACGTAACACATAAAGAAGGATCAATGTCAAAATAGAAATTTAATTTATGTTACAAATGAAACGGATACCGTGACATTGCAGGTGTAACATCTGCTGCCTAATGATGCATTCTATTTATAGATGTTTTTCTATAGTTAAACAACAAGTTTAAACTTGCTGAAACTGAATCATTTCCCTTAAATTTTAGAGAAAAACACGTTAAAAACTAAATGCGTAATAATGCATTCCATTTATAGATTTTTTCTATAGTTAAGGGTGGTTTTAATAAAATAATCCACCTAGAATTCCTATTTGAGTAAAGCCAAACTGGTAGTTTAAATTTACTGAAAGTACATCATTTCCTTTAAGTTTTGGAAAAAACACGTTAGAAAGCTAAACGCTACTCATTTAAAGAAAAAGTGGACGAGCATTTGTTTCAATGGAGAGGATCGATGTCAAAATAGGAATTTAATTTATGTTACAAATGAAGCAGATACCGTGACACCGCAAGGTGTGACATCTACTGTCTAATGATGCATTCCATTTATAGATTTATTTCTATAGTTAAGGGTGGTTTTAATAAAATAATCCACCCAGAATTCCTATTCGAGTGAAGCCACACTACAAGTTTAAATTTGCTGAAAGTGAATCACTTTCTTTAGATTTTGAAGGAAAATACGTTATAAAACTAAAAGCTACACATTTAAAGAAACACAGATATGTATGTATGTCCACACACAGTGTAACATGTGCTGCCTAATGATACATTCCTTTTATAGATTTTTTTCTATAGCTAAGGTCGGTTTTAATAGGAAAAGAAAATTTACCCAACGTTATTAGTGTAAAGCCAACTATGAGTACAGCAAGTTTAGATTTCCTAAAACAGAACTATTTCCTTTCAACTTTGGAGGAAAGCACATTAGAACACATGGCTACTCATTTATAGACAGCCTACCGTTTAGTTTTGTAACGCAATTCTTCAAAAATCCGTAATAATTTCTATCAACTCAATCATTAATGGCTCTTAAAAACAATTCGTCGGGTGTAATAGTATTTTTCGCACAATCGTTCTGAAATATGCACTTACTGTCATTGTTGACACATTCTGTAAGTTGACTATACAACACTGTGGCTTGTTTCCATAGAAATCAAAAAGATAATAGTGTTGTTTGAGTTCATAACAGCATTAATGCGGTAAGTAAAAATCAGTAATTCTTTTCACCAACAAATGCTGGGCTCATTTATTGTAAAAATTAAAGGTACAATTTGTACAATTCTTCAACTTAATAGCTTTTCCCTCACTTTTATCTATTGCTTTTGCAGTAATTGAATTTTCTGTATTACTTATTGAGTTAGATATGTTAGGGTTAGAATAAACTTCAGTAGCTCTGTCTTCAAACACTGGAATGGAGTCACATTCATTGTCACTGCCGCTGTTGGTATGTAAAATCTTATCAGCGAACTCTATTTTCTTTGTTAAAGACTCTGCAACATATCCTTCAGCGACACCAGAAGACCTAAAATTACAATTTCTGTTAGTCAAATAATACATTAGTGTTATCACTAAAACCTCCAGCCCCCATGACGTTTGAGTGTCATAACATCAACTCCAGTATTTGCTAACAAAGTCGCCGACGTCCTTTTAAAAGCATATCCAGTATAGGATTTTGGATCTTGCAGTTTTAAATATTCGACAATTTAAACATAGCAGTAGGAACAGGTAGATCATCTTGAAATTTTGCACATCGACATTATTTATGCTTTCTGAATAACTTTTTCAAGTAATAATTTGCTGCATTTTCAGCGAAAATGGCACTTTACCTGATCAAAACAGTTTCTCCTAACGACTTCAACAAGGTATACCTTTTTGTGATAAAAGTGGTGGAGAATCAATTGTTTCAATAGTCACATGGATACACTAAGTCGTAAAATAGTTCTGTCATTTAAGAAAACATGGTGTGCCATAAGTAGCGCCTTCTGCAGATAAATTAATTATTAGAAAAATAATAGGCATACACACTGGTAGTCTATAATACTTTATTCAGTGGATAACACGTGATAACTAGTACAAAGTTTATAAGTGAAATCAAATAAAGTAACGCACAATATGTGTAAAAGTCTATGGATGTGTGCGTCTGTCTTTCTACCCGTTACGATTAGAACTGCTTGATTCTCACTGGCCCTAGGGTGAAAATGACCGCACCAATCCGCAGGTACAGAATCCTTAGTTCTTAGAAGTCTAATCGAAGTATTCTAACACCCTTCCTCTTCGATTAGTTTTGTGTGATTTATGCAGATAGTCCAGTCTTTTGTGCCAAATATTTTAATTTAATTTTGTTCAAAGGCTTTGTAAGCATATCTGCCACCATATGCTCAGTAGGACAGTATTCAAAGTTCAGAACACCGTTTTCTTGTAGATCTTTAACGAAATGGTACTTTGTGTCGATGTGCTTCGTACGGTTGCTGGATCTTTTATTACTGATTAACTTCAGGCAGCTTTGGTTGTCTTCATATATGGTTGTTGCTTCCGGTTCCTCTCCTGTGAAATCTTTTAATAGGCGGCGTATCCAAATACCTTCTTGGCACGCTTCTGCTAATGCAATGTATTCAGCCTCTGTGGATGACAGTGCTACACACGTTTGCTTGCGACATGCCCAACTAATTGTTGCATTCATGTATTGGAACACATACCCACTATTAGATTTTCTGTGATTTTTATTTTCCGCCCAATCTGCATCTGCGTAGCCGACAAGTGCATCCTTTTTAACTTTATGACCGAGGGTCAGTTCGTAATTCCTTGTACCCTTCAGGTAGCGGGCAATCCTCTTTAATTCGGTCCAGTCGGTTAATAAAGGCCTTTTATTATATTGACTCATAATAGTCACACTTGCTGTAATATCGGGCCTTGTATTTACAGCTAGGTACAACAATGCTCCGGTAAGTTGTTGATATTGTTGATCGTTTTCCATTGGCGGCTCGTCTTTTCTACTCTTTATGTACCCTGTATCTAGGGAATATGCAAAATTTTCGCCTTCTGCAAACTGAATTTCTTCATGATGTCATCGATATATTTTGTCTTGAAAACCCACTTGCAAGAAACAATATTTTCATTTTTGGCTTTTGCACGACATCCCATGTCTCGGTGTATAGCCGCGAGTTCATTTCTTCGTTCATTATTTGTTGACATTTCTCTCCATCTCGTCCTGCCAATGCCTCTTCTCGGCATTTTGGGTCTTCTTTGGCTAATTTTATGGTGGCCATATAACGGTCCGGCGGCACACCCCGATTTTCTCGAGTCGACTTTTTTAAATCACCAACTAATGTCTCATTCTCAGAATTATTGTCCATGGCACTAATCGGTTGCGTAATAAGTTCACATTCACTAGTACTTGACTTTTCAACGTCTTCAGAGTCTTCGGGAACCGCAATCGCCTCGGAGATGTACTCTGAATCTCCTGATAGGTTTTCCGGGAATTTGTTGCTGTTTAGGAAACTTACGTCTCGGCTAACAATAAGTTTATTGTTTTTTCTGTCGATGAATCGAAATGCTTTAGATTCCTCGCTATACCCAACAAATGTAACTTTCTGTGCCTTTTCATCAAGCTTCTTTCTATGTTCCTTGGGTATTTGCACATATGCATCGCACCCGAATATGTGCAAATTCTTGACGTTCGGTTTCAACTTATTCCACAGTTCATATGGCGTTTTTTGTATAGCTTTGCTAGGTAACCGATTTTGAAGAAAATTGGCAGTATTGACTGCTTCAGCCCAATACACTTTATCTAGATTTGCATCTAAAAGCATACATTTTGCCATTTCAACAAGTGACCTATTTTTCCTTTCGGCGACTCCATTTTGCTGAGGAGAATATGCAGCTGTGTATTGCATCTTTATACCTTGTCCCTTTAGGTAATCCTGTAATTCCTTATTTACGTATTCTTTTCCTCTATCCGACCTAATACATTTTGGAGTTTTATTGTACTGGGTTCTTGCCATTTCCACAAACTGTTTTATGTACGTAGTTGCCTCGTCCTTCGTTTTCAGAAAATAAACAGTTGTAAACCTTGAATAATCGTCGATAACAGTCATAAAATATTTCTTTTTCCTGGGGTCATTGTTTGCATGGGTCCGCAAATGTCCGTATGTAGAAGGTCCAGAATTGCACCAGTTTTATTGCTTGATTCTTTAGGAAAAGGTGACCTGGTAATTTTGTCCGTATGCAGCATTCACACTCTTCTCGAGTTCCACAGTCCTGTATATTGATGCCAGTTGCCAAGTTCTTTTCGGTTAAATCCTTTATTGCGTTGATGTCCCGATGTCCAAAACGTCTATGCCAAGTATGTACGCAATTATTATTATGTTTGTGATTTATTGCGGTGTAGACCCTCTCGTTAACTACCTGGAGTCGATAGAGTTCTTCACCAAGTGTTCCCACTGTCGCAATAGCATGTGTCTTTCCACTCTTTTGGATTTTACAATTGTTTATGAGAAAACATATTTCTTACCCTGCATTTGTTAGTCTCTTTACGGATATTAAGTTTGACCCAAATGATGGTACGTAGAGCACGTTTTCAAGTATTAACCTACTTTCTTGACCATCGACGATACACTTTATGATGCCTGAGCCCCTTCCTCGAACCTCGCTCCTTTTATTGACCTCCGCTAATTGCACATAGCCTGTTGCACTGTGGTCGAGATTTGTAAAAAACTCTTTTGAATTCGTTATGTGGCTCGTTGCTCCTGAGTCGACAAACCATGTGTGCTTGTCCTCTTTTATGGCACTGTAACATGTATTTTTCTCCAATTTTTGTGTGATATTTTCTCCAAGGTTATCCGTCACCATGAATAGATTTTCTGTTAGCATATCTTCATTATTTGTTACCTTGTTTGCCTTTTCCTGTTTAAGTTTCCAGGTTTTATACTTTCGGCAATCTTGTTTTAAATGCCCTTGCTTTACAGAAAAAACAACTTTTATTCTGTGCGTAGTCCCTACTTTTATTGAACACGCTCTTCATCGCTGATTCGCCATTTTGGGGTCCATGTCTTATGTCCTTAATCCCTTGACGCCTTTTATATTCATCAATTAGTTTGCTTTTGATGAACTGCGTCGTGATATCTGTTTCGGGTCTGCTCTCTAGTGCCGTGACGAGAGTATCATAAGATTCCGGTAGGCTACCTAGAAGAAGTGCCGCTGTTAAATTATCGGGCAAATCTTGTCCAAGCGCTGATAGCTGGTTAACGTGGGTTGAAAAATTTGATATATGGGTTTCCATATCACCATGCTCCTCGAGGGTTGTTCGACATATTCTTTTTAACAATAGAACCTTACTTGTTAATGTCGACTTTTGATGGTAGTGCTTTAGTGAATTCCATGCCTCTTTTGCTGTTTTTGCCTTTCTGATGTGCAGCAATTGATCATCTTCTACTAGTAGACCGATTCTAGCACGTGCTTTATCGTTACTTCTTTTCCAGGCGGCAAATTTTGTAGTCTCCGTTTCGGCGGGCTGGTCTTCTGTTACTACGTCCCATAAATTTTCATCTATCAGCATGAGTTCCATTTTATAACTCCATATTGGGTAGTTTTCTCCGTTGAGTTTTTGAATAGTACACCTTAATGAGCCCTCTGCCATTTTGTTCAAATGTTCTTCACACTTTACACTTATTGTTCTTTATGCACACTTTAATTGACGGATTTACAGTACTTAAACCACTTTGCACTGTTTAGACTGGGCCCATAACCTATTAGAAAAATAATAGGCATACACACTGGTAGTCTATAATACTTTATTCAGTGGATAACACGTGATAACTAGTACAAAGTTTATAAGTGAAATCAAATAAAGTAACGCACAATATGTGTAAAAGTCTATGGATGTGTGCGTCTGTCTTTCTACCCGTTACGATTAGAACTGCTTGATTCTCACTGGCCCTAGGGTGAAAATGACCGCACCAATCCGCAGGTACAGAATCCTTAGTTCTTAGAAGTCTAATCGAAGTATTCTAACATTAATTGCAAAAAAATTGTTAATTTACACAAGTAAATATTTTTTCTAGCTTTGCTTCTCTTAAAGAATATATCACGGTACTTTTATAGATATTCTATGTTTATTAATTACCGCCAATTCAACACAACAGTGATGATGACAAAGTAGTAGGGCAAATTAACAATTACTAGGATTTAATAAGGAGTTGTCTCCTGGCAGTTCATCATCTGTTCTCAACATGTTAAGTTGCCGCGTCTGTCTGTGTATGTGTGTGTGAAAGCTAAGCGGTTGTTTGTGGCGTAGCTCGATTGGAGCAATGCGAATGTGCCCTTTGTAAGTAGGCATTAATAGTGCAAGTTTGCAGACGTATTCATTAAAATATTCAGATTAATCCACTTCCATTGTGTGTTGTTTATTAAACACATCAAATAGCTTAGCATGTGACAAACTTACGTGCAGGCAATTAGAAAGAGAGTATTGGACAGACAGAAAATGTTTCCATAGTTACTATATCCTGAAATATGGATTAAACTGTTTTTTTTTTTCAATTTTCAATCTTGATATTGCTTGGATGTGGAGACAAAATAAGAAGTCAGGTTGACGTGCGCGACTTATTTAATGCGAAATATCCCGATAACCACATCTCACAAGAGACAGTTAGTAAAATATTTCACAAATTTGAGGGACACGGTACAATACAGTCATTGCAAAAAACTGGACGGGCACGTGCTTAGAGTAGAGAAAAGAAATTAGAGATTGCATTAGGACTTGTTGAAAATCCTCATACTTCAACTGTTTCATTGGCCCGCAATCACGATGCTTCTCGAACTGCAATTCAAATGTTTTTTAAATAAGATAAATACCACCCCTATAAGGTATGTCTTGTCCAAGAGCTTTTGGAAGACGAATATGATAGGCGAATATAATTTTGTGAGAAAATGTTGAGACGGTGTGACGACAATAATGATTTTCAACGAAACGTACTTTTTTCGGATGAAGCTACGTTTTATTTAAATGGAGTGGTTACAAGCACAACTATCGCTTTTGGTCCCAGGAAAATCCACACTGACATGCTAATCGCATACGCAGCACCCACAGAAAATGAATGTATGGGCAGGTATCATTAACATCATAATCTTTTTTTAAGAAAATCTTACCGCCGCTACCTGGATTTCCTAACATTTAACATGATACCTGCTCTAGCTGTGATTTCTCCTCATGACATTGATCCAGATATACCGAATGAAAGAATTTGGTTCCAACAAAATGACGCTCCCCACATTTTGGTATTGCTGAAGATACTTAGATAAAATGTTTCCAAATCGTTGGATTGGTGGACGGAGTACAGTTGAATGGCCGCCAAGATCCCCCGACTTAACGCCCTTGGATTATGAAAGAGTCTACCAGGACAGACCCGATAATATTGAGAATTTAAAGAACAAGATTAGGGCGGAGATGCATAATTTACCAGCTGAAGTCATTCGGAATGCTGTGGACAACTTTTACTATCGTCTTGGAGAATGCCAAATAGTGAATGGAGGGGCAATTGCATTTGCGGCATTGAGTTTATTTTTATAATTATCTAGTTGTTTCAATTTATGAATGAAAAAAAACTTGTTATTGAAAACATAAAACTTATTTATTTGGTATGGCTGGATTCGGTTTTCTATAAGCTTTTCAACGAGCGCCCTCATGCCTTATGTTTCCATTGGAAAAAAAGTAGGAGTAGCTGGGGGTTAGGGGGTTGAAGAAAAATTAATTATTATATAACCGAAAGATGGGCAAAAATCAATATCAGTTAACGTGTTGCAGCGTTTTTAAAAAATTCACACATTCAAAAGATATGAATTTTATTCCGTATTTCTGGCCATCCCTGTATGTGTGTCACAGTATACTGTTTACTAGTACAAGTCAATACTGGTCAAATATTAGTCCGCAATAGTTGTTTTTCACAATATCACCAGTAGTTCTTACGAACAGTGTGACACCTTCACTTTATGCACGAGAAGCTGTATTGGACTCTTAGGAGTGAGACTAGTAGTGACCACTTAAGATGTAACACTTACGGCACACTGAGGATAAAAAATAAGTTCGAAACCTTTATATATCTGGTATTTCTATTGATCAATGTTTTTAGCGTTACATGAAATATTCTGGACTGAAGCTATTTATTTGTGGCATAATTTTAGTTTTTCTTTAGTTTTGTTGGGTTTTTGCCTCTTCTGATAAAATAATAAAGATTAATTAAATAAGCCCTTACGCCAAACGGATCAGTCAAGGGTTATTTTTGAAACTAAATTTGCCTAACCAAAAAATCTCACACTGAAAAAAGCAGATAAGTAAAAAATAACAATAACCACATCACTATCGCTCATTTCCGTATTATTGACGTTTCGAGAAACTCTCGGTTTTCGTTCTCATAGCAGCAAAAATATTAAACGTATGTCAATTTTGACAGTTTAAAATTTGTTTATCTGCTTTCATAGAGATGTTAAATGATTTTTATTTTATTGTGATTTACTTCTTCTTGATACAACTGTAGCCAACAACAAAATAATCGCGGTCTCTTTTAATTCCCTTTTTGTTGCGTTATCTTCCTTCTCTAAAATTTTTGCCGAATCCCATTGAATCAAATGACCGTTTTCCCAAGCGTGTTCGCAAATTTTGGATTTTTCAAATTGCCGTCTTTTTATGTAATTTTTATGTTCCTCAACTCTAACATTCATAGGCCGAGACGTTTCTGTAACATAATGTTTATTGCATTCACAAGGTATACTGTAGATGCAATTTTTTGAATTTTGGATATCATTTTTTGGACATTTTTGCAAACTGGTTACCTACTTGTTTTTGTTTAGGTCAGGGGTCAATAATATGGAAATATTAATTTCAACTACTTATTGCATTGCACCCGTGTAATATTTCACAACAATGTTCTAGATAAAGTAATATTTCCAATCTTTTTTAGAAAAAGCACTTCACTAGGGTACAAATTTCATGGTACATTAACAATAATAATAACAGTAACATTTTCCACTTTGCTATTAAGGGAGGCAAAATGTAAACACATTATTTTTGTGTATGTAAACAAATTTGGGTAGATATAAAGAAAAATGATGCTTATCTGAACAATACTGGCTTCTGACACGAGTACGTCCTTTTTTAGAATTACTGAGTGGTTGTTGACATACAAATTATATCAGTTTCATCTTCCAGATCAGAAAAGATGCTTACTTTTATGGTTATTTTCTTTTTCTTATGTCTTTTAATAACATTTTTATATTCGGGTTTTCGTGTTTTAAATTCTACTGCATTCTCACATCCGATTCCTTTATTTTGTGTTCATGCACCTGGAACTCTTACAAATATAATTTTGTTAAAAAATCGGCGATCGGAAAAAAAATAGAAAGAAATAAATAACATTTTATAACGCCTATTTTATACGACAAATTCAACTGATTTTGCCTCTAAAGTTAATTATTAATCAAATTAATTTGTGGTTTTAATTAATAAAATAGTATGACATACCTGCGAGCGAGTTTCTACTCTTGGAGTGGATAACCGAACTTCGCCCTTTCCCCACTAAAATAATAATATGATTGATATTAAATTTATATTTTTGTTAGTGGTGAATAAATTCATTTATTATTATTATTATGATACAACAAACATTTGGGGCCGTCTTACCCAGTAGTAGTAGGCGATACACTTCATTTTTTAAATATCTCTACAAAAAGAAGTCCAAATGACTTAAAGTCAGGATATCGTGGTGGCCATGGTATCGGTCCTCCTCGTTCAATCAATTGGTATTAATGGTTGGACACGCTGGACATAGTACGGATATAATTGAACCACATGGTACGCCATATTGCTGCTATACGCCGTGGATGCCCTGGACTTCCATCTCTTCAATTTTCCCTCCGGTTGCACTATACTTGCACTCACTGCACACCGTGGTAAAAGTAGCTGCATTTGGCACATGTTTACCGCGAAATCGTGCTGCTAAATTAAAATGATATTAATCAACTCCGAGTTGCTATACACGTAAACCATTTTTGACACTTGAAAAACGTTAACACCTACAAAAAGTAATCGTATTTTAATATTCGGAATCGCCTGGCTAGAGACTACAGCAGCCCAGCTGTATAATAATAATAATAATACAGTTTCAATATTGTTTTTACTCGGAAACGGATTTTACACTCTGTATAATCGTTTAGATTTACCCAAAAATTAGTAGTTCGCTACTGAGTGTAATAAAATGCGAAATTGTTTCATTGATAGTTTTCACTTGGATGCTACGTGATTTTCTCCTAAATTAAGAAGCGTTAAAAGAAGAGCTACTACCAAATCGGAGCTATATCTCAAAACACAGTGGATCTGGCACAATACAGCCTACAAAGTTTATTACATATATCAAATTCATTTTTGCCAACTTCTGCTGTCTCTCTGCTTTCCAAGGTTTGATAGTTGCAGGTTGGAACGTTCTATAATATTATCCACATTGTTGATTGTTGTTCACTGTTTTTATGCAGATTTAGTAGCATTAGTACTTTAACAGTGGTATTCATAGTCCGTCTCCGGTCGCCAGAGAGCGGTCTCCATTCCAAAATTATGTGAATTTCATAATGAATTCCAGAAGGAGATATAAGATACCACTGTTACAGTACACTGTATTCTTTGTCCGTCCGAAATTATTTGAATTTCATTATGAAATTCACACAATTTCGGAACGGAGACCGCTCTCCGGCGATTGGAGACAGACTATGAATACCACTGTAGGTCTTTAAGAATCTGAATTTCTTCACCTAACTTAACATTATAGTAAATTTTATCTACTAATAACTGAATATCTGATGACCTAATTTCAATGTCCAATCGACAACTATAAAACAATGATCAGTGCGTCATAAAAGTGAACGAAACAAACAACACAAAATATTAATTAGATATATCACAATTTACTTATACCAACAACTCTCTAGATTTAGTTGCTATTTGGGGGGCGTAGGCTTTATCTTGAATCTCCGATTGTTAAATCAACTGATGTAGAAGAAGCGGATACATCCGTCGCATTTTCATGTGTCCCGCAAATTCTCCTTTTCGCACCAATTTCACTAATCATTTTGACGGGAATATCGACCCGACGTGATGAGATGTTAATTCTTCGGCAACCTCATCATGCATTCAAATCGAATCAGTGTTCCCAATTGAAAAATACCACCTATCTGCCACGCCAAGAAACAATCATAACAATGATTGATGAACGAAAATTGCTACCTCCATCCATTTTACTCCCCGCTGGCGTATATCTTAGAATTAACCTTTCCTCTTCCCTGCATTCATCTCCGTTCCAGGTTATGGAGCATGCAACTTAATTCGTTTCTTGCTACTGTCTGTTCATTTGCAACACCGAACGAAAGGCTTGTTTGTATATACGTCTCCATTTACGAGTTCGCAGAGATGAGCGCTATTGAATAACTGGGATAAAATACAAAGAGATCCAGAGTGACTTAAGGTGACGTTATGCATAAAGTTATATACTTATTTATTTATTATTTCCAAACAGGCTCCAATGCCTAATTACAAGGAATAACAAGAAAGAAGAATATATAATAATTGTACACTATAGCATGAATAATATAACTGAAGCATTCACATTATCAAAATTATGATAAATACACTCAGGTTAACAGCTAGTACATATACATAAATTATCAACTGGATATATATTTTTAACAGATTTTAACAATAAACCTGAAGGACTAAAGAGGTCTACCAGAAACCAAGTTAATTAATGGGAATATCGACAAAAGAGGTTGCTTGGGAATGAGAATATAGAGAAGTGCGTTCATTCTTGTATTTCTTGAATGGGTATTAAAACACAACACGGATAACAAATAATAATCATCAATAAGAGAGTTTAGTAATTTGTATCCAAACAGGAGCATTACAATAACGTGTCGATTCCATAGTATATTAATTTTAAACTTCTTACATAAATTAATACTTCGAGTGAAGTTGAAATCTGGAGGTCTGTTATATTTTTTAAAATAAAGAAATCTTAGACTCTCCCTGCACTTTTCTATGTTTACTGTATATATCTCAGGTTGTGAATGCCATGCCAAATTTAAGTCTGACTAAACTATTATATAATGATATAATTCTGACACCAATGTAACCTTTATGTTGGGTTAGCGTGGGAACACGTAGACAAACAAACTTTATTGTCACTCTTGATTCTATACAAGAGATATACTTCAAACAAATTTCACAACTGTCAACGCTTTACTTTGACGTTTGTCACTCACGTTCTACTTCTCAACATAAACTGACTCCAGCGGCGAAACCGAACCGCTTATACATGGATTCTCGAAGTTTCGGCAACATCGAGAATGTGTCAAGAAACAAATATAGCCTGGACTTTTCCAGAAAACCTCTAAATAAAGATATTACAAAAATTATCAATTTTAACGCAATCAGGAACATAATTAACAAACTTAACTTCCGTAACAATAATATCAATAACTCAATCGATTGTACCTTCTGCCCTGGCATATAAAGCATTAATATTGACAGTAACACAAACTAATATTACCCAACATTATGGTTCGTCTGCAAGGCTCTATTAAAGAGTTTTATTAAAGTTGATATGAACATTCGCCCTACCAGAAAATGTATTAATATCCGTACCGCTTTAAAAGATTACAAGATAGGGGTTTAATTTTAAATACGCCGCACATTCGGGTGTATTATCATTATTGCCTGCCCCTAATAGCCGCCCAAGGGCAATAAAATATTTATATCATAAATATTTAATACCGGACCATTACATTTATTTATAGACGTACGAAACATAAATTTACAATACGTAACCTGCATTTAATCATGTATATAGATGCAGTTTACCCGCTGTCACTGGCAATAAATAGTTATCGAAATACCGAATATTTCCATCAACGCTGGACGAAATCGGCAAAGGATAATAAAGCAAAATAAATCTCGTTCATGAGAGCGATTTAGTTATATTAAAATATCGTTTGGAATATCAATGAGTACCCTAGGTGTTTAGCATAATATGTCGATATATATTTTTGATTGCTTCATTAATATTGCGAGTTTACACAATTCGTATATTTACACAAATCGGCTGTAATAAAATCATTGAAATTGCAGGACCATCATTTTTAAACCAATTTATTACTGCAAAATTATTATATTACATTGCATTACTCGTTACGTTTTTGGTTTTCATGGAAAGTAAATTGCCTTCAAACTCGCGCGGGTGTGTTTACAGAAATAACGAGTTTATAAAGAAACATGGAAATTTTCTGCTTCTGGAATTCTGGGAGTGCGAGAGGGTAGCCTTAAGAAGCCACAACACTTAGGCCCCATTGGCCTTTGTGTTTCCTCTCATTAAGAGATCCATCCACCTGAGCCGCTAACCAATCTAATAAAGAAAAAAGATGGTAACGTTATTCAGAATTGATAAGACCGCACTCACAAAGTGCATGAGACACGGTCTCGGATTGCAACTGCTACAAAGAGATGTTGGACGAAGATTCATCCTGGTCATAGCCGAGTATTATTTTTCTGTATCCTTGCTGGGCTGCTCTAGGAACTCCTTAGCAAATTGACAGCTATTTGTTTCATCCCATCGCTTTCTGAACTCTTTGTGCGTGTCCTTCTTAACGAAACTGACAGCGGAAGCATACTGGAGGGGCCAGGTCCAAAGATACTTAGACCTGATGCGCTCCTAGCCAGCTTATCAGCTGTTTTATTGTCAAAGAACATATCGTGGCCCTTTACCAAGCATACAGATATGCTATTGTCGGTTGAGGTCACTTCCGGTGCTGGGTGGCACTTCCTTGCTGATCTAGTTGCTGATAATTATCGTGTAATTTTCGCCTTACACTTTTGTTTAAGTTCTTGA
The DNA here is from genome assembly GCA_025584915.1 of Monochamus saltuarius. Classification (NCBI taxonomy): domain Eukaryota; kingdom Metazoa; phylum Arthropoda; class Insecta; order Coleoptera; family Cerambycidae; genus Monochamus; species Monochamus saltuarius. The sequence continues at coordinate 13,403,914 of CM046722.1, forward strand.
CATGAAGGATTCTCCACATTCAAGAATACCATCTGACTTTGATGATCCAGTATAGTGGATGACTGAATAGATGACCAGTCCACCACAGTATAACAATAAATATGAGTTCAATACGTAGTTCTTTGATGATTGTCATCGTTTACTTCCTTAACATAATTGATCATCGGTTCCAAATTATTACAGGCGAAGAGAAATGGTGCACTAACATTAGCGTCGTGAACAGAAATAGATGAGTTAGTTCTAGCAAAATGGCAACTCCCTGAACTAAAGCTAATGCTGATGTCCCATGCTAATATGCATCTATTCTATTGTCTGTCTTTCTATGGAGTAGACGTGATTTTCACACTAGCCAAAATATATAAGTTTTAAGTGGGTTTTTATGCAAGTTAAAGTCTGACTTTTTGTCCACAAATGTGTTAAAGTAGCATCTACTAAGTGGTAATAGTGAATTTAAAGTATTACTGGCATAGTGCATGTATTTGCATTCCGTAGTTGTATCATACATTCAGAAACATGGTTCTAAGTAAGGCACAGGAATCTGAATACAAAAACTTGTGTAAAGAAGTTGTAAAAGAACTATTAAGTGATAAGGATTTTTTGGAAAACTTTTGTGATAAAATTATTACTGTTGTGTATAAAAAGTTAAATGCAGATGTGGATAAAATAAAAAAACAACTTTCCACTTTAGAAACTAAATTACTGAAGGTTCAGAATGACTACAAAAATATAAAAGATGAGAATCGAGTTCTTAAGGATAAAATTGTCGAAGCTACACAGGGTACCAGTTTACGTGACGATGAACTGTTTATAAATAAATTAGATAATCTTGAACAACATTATAAAATGTACTCGTTACGTGTATTTGGAGTACCAGAGTCCAATAATGAAAAGTTACATGATGTTCTTGTTGATGTGTTTGAAGAGAAATTGGGTGTAACTAATTGCCAAGTGGAATATTGTTACCGTATTGGAGCTATGAATAAAAAGAACAAAAAATGCAGGCCTATATTTGTGAAGTTCGTAAATATGAAGGATCGTAATGAAGTTTTCTACAACAAGAAAAAATTAAAGGGGAATGGAATGTTAATTACTGAAGAACTTACTAATTTAAAGTATAAGTTGTTGCTTCTAGCCAAGGATAAATTTGGACAAAATTGCGTGTGGACTACAAGAGGAAAGATTTATGCAAATGTAGGTGACAAGAAACATTGCATAAAAACCAAAGAAGATTTGGAAAGATTACCAAATTAATAATGGCTTGTATGTGGATTTAACCATATTTTCATATATATACTTTTTTTTATTTGTCTTAGCTTTTCATTAATATTTTATTTTTTTTTGTTAATATTTGTAATATAATTATTTGTCTTTCTACTTCTTTTTCAGATAGTTATTTCTTATAATATTTACTGTGGGTATATGCAACATGAGGAATTTAAGTATTGCTTTTTTTAACGTGAGGTCACTAGTTTTACATTTACCTGAATTCAAAGAAATTCTTTTAGCAAATAAATATGATATAGTTGGAATTCAAGAGACTCGACTGTCAGAAGCTGTTTCTAATGCAACTGTGTATATTGAAGGTTACAACTTAATACGAAATGATAGAAATAACTTAGGTGGTGGTACAGGATTTTATTTGCGGTCTAATTTAAATTATGAAATAGTGAAAATATCTAAATATGAAGCCTTGGAACAACTTTGGGTAAGCATAACACTTAATAAGGATGTTTATGTTTTTGGCACGCTATATAGGCCACCTAAACAAAATGTTCTTGACTTTTTAAATTTATTTGAAGATTCTGTATCTGATTTATTACCATTGTGTTCTAAACTAGTATGTGGAGGTGACATTAATATTGATTTGCTCAATACAGATGATCGTAAAACTATGCTTTTTATGGACTCTATTGATTCTTTTAACTTAAAACAACTAGTAAATTCACCTACACGTGTCACAAAAATACGGCAACATTAATTGATGTCATTTTGATTTTAAAGGATATGGACTATCAAAAATGCGGCATAATTAATATACCAGAAAATCAGTCTGACCATTTTCTAGTCTTTTGTTCATTAAGTGATGAAAAAGTTCGACTTGTTAAAAACACTATAAAGTTTCGCAATTTGAAACGTGTTGATAGAGAGTTATTAAATGATTTACTGTTACTTACACCGTTTCAAGAGATTTCAAAAATGCATAATGTTAATGAAAAAATTAATTATTTTAATGATTTATTTATAGGCTTGTTTGATACTGTTGCTCCAGTTAAAGAAGTTGTAATTAAAAAACCTAATCCACCGTGGTTGACTGATAATGTAAAATTGCTAATGTCGCTTAGGGATAATCTAGCAATCCTGCTCATTGGGAGTATTACAAAAGCTTACGAAATCAAACCAACATTGCATTAAGGAATGAAAAAAAAGCATATCTTCAGGGTTTTCATAATATTGCGTCATCTAAAATTTTATGGAAAAAATTAAAAAATTTAGATATTTACAGAAAATCTAATAATTCATTACTTCCCGAAAATTTGAATAAACCTGATTGTATTAATAACTTTTTTGCAGTACACAGGAGTAAATGTTGCTCCGACAATGACCTTTTACAGTTCTATCGTAGTCATACTAAGTGCGATTTTACTTCTTTGTTTAAATTTAAAGTTGTCTCTGACATTACAGTTTATAAGTCTTTGCTTGAAATTAAATCTGGTGCTATAGGTTCTGACAATATTAATATTGATATGCTATTAATGTGTTGCCCATATATTTTACCATATTTGACAGATATTATTAATAACTGTTTACTTTCTAATGTTTTCCCAGATTGTTGGAAAATTACGAGAATTGTTCCATTACCTAAGACAGGTGTTGTAAGTAGTCTTTCTGACTTGCGCCCAATAAGCATTCTTCCGGTATTATCAAAGGTCTTCGAAAAAATTATGTATTTACAAATATCCTCACATTTACAAACTTATAATATTTTGCCTGAGTGTCAATCTGGTTTTAGGAGGGGATACAGTTGTGCTACTGCATTGATTAATATAACTGATGATATTTTTAGAAATATAGATGAGCATAAAACTACAGTACTTGTTCTTTTAGATTATTCAAAGGCCTTTGATACTATTAGTCATGACATACTTATAGCTATATTACATTTTATTGGATTTTCGTCTCTTGCTACGAAATTAATTGTAAATTATTTAAATGGTAGGGCCCAGTTTGTCGAGACTTCACATGGTAAGTCAGATTTAGGCAACATAAAGTGTGGGGTTCCCCAAGGCTCTATTTTAGGCCCACTGTTGTTCAGCATCTACACTTGTCACATAGTATGTAATTTAGAACAGGTAAAGTTTCATTTGTATGCAGATGACACTCAAATATATGTTTCTTTTATGATCTCGGAATTACAAAACATTAATTTGATTTTAAATAGGGAATTAGATAGACTGGTACAATTATCACAACAACATAATCTGAATTTAAATCCTAACAAGTCAACGGTTTTGGTATTTGGTGGGTCTGGTCACTTGGTGGAGCAAAACATGAATATATTGATTGGTGGCAAAAGGTTATCTTTTTCTAATGTTGCAAAAAATCTTGGTATTGAAATAGATACACAGCTACGTTTTAAAAGCATGTTTCTAAATGTCTGCAGAAAGCATATTTAAATTTGAAGATATTATATCCTCACCGACATGTACTATCTGTTTCTTTGAAAATAAAATTAACTGATGCACTAGTGTTGAGTCATTTTAATTATTGTGATGCCTTATATGGCTCATGTCTGGATAATATGGATAAAAATCGTATACAGAAAGCTCAAAATTCATGTCTTAGGTTTATTTATGGAATTAGGAAATATCAACCAATCTCTCATAAATTGGTTGATGCAGGGTGGCTTAATATGGCTGAAAGACGTAAATATCACTCGCTAGTGTTTTACTCATAGAATCATTACAAGTAAATGTCCTCCATATTTGTACAATAAAATAAAGTTTCGAACTGATGTACACACGTTGAACCTTAGATTTAGAGGGCTTATATCCCCACCTCGTCATAAATTAACCATATTTCGCAGATCTTTTACTTTTAATATTTATGATTTGTATAATAAATTGCCACCTGATTTTAAGTCCCTTTCCTTACAATGTTTTAAAAAAAAAGTCAAACAGTTGCTACTTATCTCTAGAAATAATTGAATTTTGTGTTCTCTAGTATATACCTATAAATTCCTTTATGTTGCATATATAAATATCAATATTAAAAGGATGTAGAAAAATATTTAAGTAAGTCAAAAATAATATTTTTTTTTGTTTATCTCTATAGAAAACAGTTTTGTATGAATAAAGTAAATGTTAATTTTCTAGGCTGAAACTTTGTTCAGCAGGTAGTTCTTTTCTACCATGTTGTTTTTCAGTCTATTTTGCAGTTTGTGGTACTATAAGAATAGATTAATAAATTTGTTGTCAACTTGCAAAATAATTTTTGTATGCTTAGTGATCTATTTGTATGTTTATAATTTGTGTGATTTGTGAATTCTGCAAATAAATATTATTATTATTATTATTATTATTATTATCTGGTGAGACAAAGAAGGCATTATTTTCTATGCATTGCTTTGGAGTCACGTAACCATCAGTGATGAGATTTATTACCAATTATTCCCTTCTCCTACAGGCACCATAATAAGAAAGACTGGAAGTATGTCATCAAGTGACTTGCATGATGATAATATAATCTACAAAGTAATTTCCCACAATATCATAAGCAACTAAAAAATGTTCAAAATGAATTGTTGCTTATGGTAAGTAGGCTACTGATAAACTAAATAATATATTTATCATTGCAATTGCTACCTATATATACCTGTCATTAAAGCGTGACTGCTGGGATGTGCAGACGTTAGACAGAGTGCACTGTAGTGCAACCATGACAGGGACATTAAAGATGTGTTAATGGCTTAATCCAATGGCAAATTGGAGTAAGCCATTGGTGAATTATCAATCGGACAACCACTTGTTACTTTAAGGTGTTGCTGCTGTTGCTTTCTTAAAATAATAAAATGAATAGGCATTATACTTTACTAAAAGTAAAGCAAAATATGATTGTATTTTATTAAGTTATAACTTTAGAATAACATATTTTGTTATTATTTTAGTACAAGTATAACTAGTAAATATGTCACTAACTTTGAATGTCTATATAACTATTCTGAATTACAATCATTCTATATATGTTCTAAAAATATTTTTTAGACGTATGCGTATCCCAGCAAATTTTAAAATCAATATTTTTCAAATAAATAGTCCAGTTTTATTTTAAACTTCACTCAAGCTCTAATCTACGCCACTACTGGGCAGTACCCGAACTTCCATAAAAGCTGTTTTTTTTTCCTGTCATTTTACGATATATATTATCTTAATATTTCAGTGACAATGATTGACCTAGCACACGAAAACATCTGCTATGACATCAGCGCAGATAACAACATCATGACATCAACAAAGAGGTAAACAGGCAAAAAACCGACGACCAATGTTAATTTGGCGAAACGAGAATATATCACAGCTTTATTTTAAAACATTTATTTTAGTTATCTGTTTTTCAGCTTACTAGAATTTATATGTAGCAGTACAGTATGGATGGTGTTGTTGTTCTTTTGAATAATGAGTTCTCTCCGTCTCTTAAATTATGAGATTTGACAAACAATGCATGACCTCGCGCATTTATGATAGATGTTCCAGAAAGTCAAAGTTAACCTCCGTATAAATATGAACTCTATTGAACGTGGCACTCTGTTTAGAAGCATTAGTCCCATTTCAAAGATGCGCTGATGCTCAACGTGATGATCAGCTTCTGTATTTTTTCACAAAAACCGCTACTGATTAGTAGAAAAATATACTCTCCATTCATCAATGCTACTGATTCTATATCTGCATGAAAAAATACATAATATGAACTGGTTTGTCTGCACGCCGATTATATAAGTATATGCCACATTGACTGGCCATGCACTGACTTCAGCTATAAAAATCAGGACTCTGACCATTCTGCTACCAATATATAGATGTACTAATAATCAGCGGAGTATTACTATCTACAAGTCTAGACAGTTTGTACTTTATCATATAAATCTCGCATATCACACAGCTGTCAATACCTTTTCATCGGAACCTATTTGACTGCTTTCGTCAGGAAGAACAAAAACGCTGATCATCACCGCGCTAACTGTCAATAGTCATCTAAGACGGGACTCAATTATAATACTTCCATTAAAACTTTTTGCTTAGACAAATACCTATATTGCATGAATTTATTTCCATTAGCTTTATTTTCATATCTTCTAGAATTCAAGCAACCTTAGGCCCCTGTAAAAAGAGATCACAAAAAAATTTAATAAAAACTCTTACAAAGTTTTTTAACCGGTGTCTTTGTTCATTTCAAGCTTCATTTAAACCATCTTTCCGTTTCCATAAAAAATCTTCGGTTCAGATTAATTGTTTCTGTCGAACGATTTACAAATTTCCAAACATTTAATTAAACACCTCTTGAAGCCCGTCAATTTACAATGAAAGGTGAACGGAGGTGACTGCCACTTAAGATCAAATGAACAAAGGAGAAAGAGAGAAAGTAAGAATTTGACCTTAGCATTGCTAACATATCTCGATCGTTTTACTTCTTTTCTCAGTAATTATCTCCTTTTTAATGTGTCACAAATGAACTTAGAAGAGATTCTTATATTGTTTCTTTTATTATGTTATTTTAATATCCATTATATGTATAAATAAAACACGTGAGTTAATAAAGGATATATTCTCCTTCATTGTTTGGAGGTTTTTTTATTCCATGCCTAAGAAAATGCCTTGGTTTGGCAGCGACGAATTCGCCAATCTTGAAGTTCGACGTCGCCATTAAAAGAAAGTTCTTTGATAACGAGCAGAAATATGGAGAAATCTGATGGTACAAGGTTAGGAGAATAGGACAATAGTCCCCAATAGCTTATTTTGTGATGTCAATGAGTGTTCATACTGCAGATGATGTTTTCCCAGTAGTAATGTATACATGTAACTTATAAAAAATACCTTAGTCTGATAACATCTCTATGTACCTACGCTGTAACTTACATTTCTAACTGGATACTTATCTGATTTATAAAACAGACTGGAAAATAAGTTTACATTTCTGCAGCTATAGTGCAAAACAATAATATTTATAGATGGTATGAATACAACACTTTTGGTGATCATTACCAAAACTATGGTGGTATGGTGAATGACCCACTTGCTCTCCTGATCTGGATCCATTAGATTTTTTTCTTTAGGGTCATCTGAAAAATTAATACCATATATGAACTATGGAAATGAGTGAAGGTAGAATGAAATTGGCAACAATCCAGAGATGAATGCTGTGTGGAAGGGGGAAGGTTTACAATTTGAAAACATGCTATAGCTTAACTTGGTCAGTATATTGTAAATAGTTGAACAAGGGCTATGCAAGAGCCACTTGAGTTTCATTTAATATATTTTACACTTTAGACCACAAGTTGTTCAATAAAAATTGTTTATTTACTCTCTTGGAATACGAGAACTGCACTAATTTCTTAAACATTCGGTATTTAATAAGAAAATATTTCAAATACAATAACGCGTATAAATTTATTAATAGCATATTGTGAATAAGAAATTTATTATTATTCAAAAACACACCCCATCGCGCTCTACACACATTTTAGGGTAATTAATTCTTGTATAATGAATTCATATGCTATATTAAAAACATCGGCAGGGTTAAGATACCTACATAAATTACGGTTACCTTAAAGTTTCAGTTATTTATGAAATTTATGGTAATTTTTAGAAATTCAGTAAGTCAACAACACGAAAAATTCAGAATATGAATTATTATAAAAAATTACAGTAATTTTTAATATATAAAGTAAAGGAGTTATGACTTTAAACTCAGCAGTGTAAAGCAGAAACATTTTTCTCGTAACAATATAACAAAAAAGCAGATCATTCCGTTAACTGCGTATTTTTGGTTGCAAAATATGATTTAATTCTACTTATCTATATACAAAAATAGTCCCTCCCTTAAAAGATACAGAGAACTTTTAAAATTGTTTTTTTGTTATAATTTCTTCAGGTTCTCACGTATCACTGAAATTTTGTAGATACTACAGACGTAGAAACGGGGTGAATGGGTTATTCCCTCATATTTTTCTGACGATTATCATAGATATCAATTTTACAGGCGGAAAGAGGGTGTTGTTCCTTTTTTTTAAATCCTAAATAAATTTTTTATTGTCTTTCAGGCTTTTCAAAGATTTTTTGAACTTTTGTCGTGATAACTAAAAGCACTAGGCACTTATACAGGGTGTTCCAGTTTGTTTGGAACAAATTGAAACGGTAGATAGAATAAGCAATTTTAAGAGGAAAACTTTATATGAACATGGTCTTTTTCTCGATCAGTAGCGGAGTTACGTGGAGTTAAATTACTCCCTTGATTTATGGTCTAAATTTTGTCTCTTTTGACTTTTGAATGTATTCTTGTAAATTTTCTTGTAAAACGTTAATTTTCGTGTATCGAAAAGAAATTATAAAAGAGTATCATATTTGAATATTACGTACGATAATTACGGGAACACCCTGTATATTTGTATTTATTTCAATTTTTTATGTCACAGTCCATTCACACTAGCATCTATTTTGAATAATGATAATAAAATTAAATTAATTTTATCAATTATTTATTCAAATACAAATCAAATTAGTTATATTCCTGCAGAAAAACATTTTAAATAGGTATTTATTATTAGTTCAAACAGCGATTTGAATTTTCTATTTCAAATTATTTATCAATTAATGTACAGGGTGATTTGGCGTAGACATTATATTCGACTGTAACTTTGTTATTTTAGGAGATATCGGAAAATTTAAACGTTCATTCATTGACTATTTTTCACGAGGATTTCAGTTTTTTTAAGTATTCAAGCATCGCACCATATATATCGATATCAACTTGGTTCTTTTCTTATGACACAATCTGTACATTATTAGATTTTGGGATTGTCCATTTTTTCGTGATTGTATTGATATAAACAAATAATGGGTTCTCTTTTATCGTTGGCGAGATGTTGGTTAAAAACAAAATTATATTCGAATTGAATTTATGGAGCAATTTAAAGAATAGTAAAAATCGGTTTTTTTTTCAAATTATTTAAACAATTATTAATCATTTTTGGGTGTTGGTTTATGTAATCTATAGCTTCTTGTATTCTACCACTCATAAATATTACTCATTGACACAAATGGAAAAAATTCAAAGACTTCTGAACAATCAAGTGAGATATAACTGGTCTGCTACTTCCTGCTCGATCTAAGTAGCTCGACTTGCAGGAACCTACATTGCAGTAGGTACTTAACCACATACCTCTCGCCCTGGGTTACTCGCCATTAAATCTGATGACGGCTAACAAGCCCGAAACCGGTCTATGTCTGGTGGGGTGGCCGACAAGGGTTCTTGGCTCTTCTCACAGATACTGCAAGTGTAATTCAATGCCAGTCATTAGCCCGCGGAGTAGTTGTTTCCTACAGTATCATTTATAGAATCAATTTGAAAATAATTTTTTTATAACACATGTAACCCTAAATACACAGACAAATTCTTTTTGATATTTTGTTAGATATTTCATGTTAATTTTTCTGGATAAAGGGGACGATTTGAATATTCCAAACATTTTTTATGCCATTGTGCGGTTATTGACGTTATCTGCAATTTCTTGTCACATCGAATCATTAATCACTCCATAAATGTTTTGTCCGTTTTTCCGGTTAAGATCACACAAGAGGCCAGACCAGAAGAAATAAGGAAACGCTTGTAGTATAGTATAAGCCCAATAGCAATACTGGCTTTACATAAATATGTGAACCATGCACTTTTCCCTCTGTTTTATTGTGCCAATTTCTACAAACTGTTCCCGTTATTGTTCTGTCTACATTTGAATATTATTACAGCCTCAGTTGATATTCCGGACAACAAGTTTCTACATCCGGTTCTCCAGATGCTCGGAATCGTTTAACAAATCAGATTTCTCAAGTAAATGGTTATTATTAAAGGGTTTAAGGCATTTATATTATATTTATATAATATAGTTTATTATGATGTTACGAGAATAAGTGAACTTTATGTGTTAAGCGTGAGAAGTCTTATTTTCCGGACATCAAATACTATTTTTTATTCTAAGGTTATAAATTCTAGATAAAATGATTAAAGTAACTAAGGAAAAAAATCAAATTTTAAATAAAGGTTGTAAGTTTGAATCCTCTACTTAATTTTCCTGTATCTTTACTTATCGTTCCAATAGATACATACTTGCATCTATCAAAACAAATATTTAAAATTTGGCGTTGTCCCAGTTGACTAAAGACTAAAAATGACTGTAGAAATGGCTGATGAATTTCCCGAGCTGGTAGAGGTGGCTGGAATGGCTGCATAAAATTTGCTACCGACAAAATATAGTGCAGTATATGAAGCTGTCTTTGTCAAGTTCAAGAAATGGTGTATTGAAAAAAATGGAATGCGATACCCTAATAACGTTTTATTGGGATACTCTTTGGAAATGAATGTGGGCTTATTGTTCAATGGTAAAGTCTATGTTCAATTTGAAGCATATGAATATTGAAAAATACAACAATTTACGTGCATTTTTGGAAAAACAAGGATATTACAAGCTAAAAAAATCGAGAGTCTTGTTAAGGGAAGAGTTCCATACATTTTTCTTTGATGCTCCAAATGAAGAATATTTGGCGATAACACACAATTGTACTTTTACTTTAAATATTAATAATAAATAATAAATATAAAAAAAATAAATGTTCATTATTAATTTTTTATATATATATATTCAGGTATTAACAATATTGTGTGAAACTAACTACTCTGTGGGCTAAAGCCCCAACCAGCGTTAAATTACACCCACTTATTAGCTTTTGTAACATTTTTTACTGTAAGAGATTTGATATAAGCTAATATATATTTCTAAAACAGTAAAAAATGTTACAAAAGCTAATAATAAAGAATATATGGGTAGATATTGTGAGTTGAATTCAACGCTGGTTAGGGCTTTAGCCCACAGAGTAGTTAGTTTCACACAATATTGTTAATACCTGAAAATATATAAAAACCCATACATACTTTCTAAAACAGTAAAAATAGTTCATGATTAAAATTGAATTCACACAATGCAACATTATCATAGAATAACATCACATAAGTTGTCACTTATATGACGAAGAAAAAACATATTTTAGTCACTATGGATCAGGTGTACAAAAATAAATAGATGATGTTATGCTTATGGCCAGTGCACTGGCCACTGTTATGTCTAATCTACTTCTGCAATGTTAATTGGTTCTAATAAATCACATAAATTTAGCAACTGATTATTTGTGTCATTTCGACCCAAAACATATTTCTGCATGTATCCAAACTTGAGTGTCGTTTTCAATATTTTTTCATTACAGATACTTTTAGGACACTACTAAACTAAATTTAGATAAAAGAAAAGCTTATCCACTTATTGTCAGAAATAACACCACTTTTTTTTAAAAATATCCTTGGTATTATTTCAAAAATAAAAGTCTAACAAAGTGAGATCAGAATATCTTGCAGGCTGGTCATGAAGGTCATTTCTTCCCATCCATCTGTTTCCAAAATTTCTATTGACATACAATTAATGTGTTCTGAAGTCTTACATGTAAATACTGTACATCCAAAAGCGTAAAATGATTTCTTAAATGCAAAAAAATTATCTTTCAATGCCGGAGAAAGAGTTTCCACGCAATACAAACTACTTAATAGAAGCGTTGAGTGAGAAATTATAGATAGAGAAATGCGTATACAATCTACAAGTTTAACACCCTGTATCTTGAAAACAAAGGCCCTAATAGAAAATATCTATAGAGCAAAATGTTTTTAAAGTCTGACAAGAAATAAAGGCCTTCATGTTTGACGTTCCTTTATGTTACACCGTGTTTTACAGTAGGGGTTTTTGGACCCGAGATTTGTCCGTCTGTCGAGAACTGTTGTTAACGACAGTCAATTTTTGAGTGTTCTGTGTGATTCAATGGTTTAACAAGCAAAGAAAACCTCCATAAACAATAAGTTGTCGATAAATTGACGAATCTTAGAACCAAAGAGCTGCTATTACCTAATACTATCTCGGGCCCAAAAGTGTATACGCATTTCGCCATAAGGTTGCGCGTCTATCTATAATTTCTCACTCAACGATAGAAGCCAACGGACAGATTTGAAGAAATTTACTCCACACACGCCTGTACTTATCACACTCTAACTCAACAATGACACTAATGGTTTATTGAAACAATCTGCACGTCCCGTTTCTAAAGTAGACACTCGCTTTCTTATCGCGCCAGTGCCCGTATTTCAGTGGACTCAATACGGTTTAATCGACGGCAATTTCCTCCACTGATAAACTACCACGTATTGCAATTAACCTCAAATTGATAGCTGGTGAAAATTGGAAACTAAAAAAAGGGAAAGGAATATGTTTAAGTGACCTGATATCACATATTCTGAAGAACTGTTGCTAATTGTATAGTTATGGAACTTGCAAATAATATGTACTTACACTTACAGTTAAATAAATTCAATTTGTATTCTAGTGACTGGATGCTCACAGTCGCCTTTTAAAGTTATTAAATCAGTTTTACCTAATAAACCGATGGACTCCAAACTGCCGTTATGAATGATCTGATGCAGTATAGGATATGTGCAAAACCTATAATGATTGAACAATTAACTTGGCAATGCCATTTTAAAACAGTTGTCAACAAATTTTCTTTGCAAATATGGAACAATACGATTTGTGTGGCATGCAAAATAACCTTTACATCAGTTACATCGAAGAGGTTATCCAATTTGTTTAACCAAATTAGATCTACATTGAAGAAATTGTAAATTTTCTCAGTCTCAACATTGATGACGGTTTCCTATACTAAGAATACAAACAAATATTGCATCCCTTTTCGAAAAATACATAGAAAAGTTTAATGAATTAAAAATAAAGAAAAACGTATTAATCTAACTTGTGAACCTCGTACAATGGTACTTGGTACAAGTGACATCATCATGTCAGATTGCTTTGAAATGTCAAAAACCATGCGATTGTTTTTTACAGCGTTGTCAATTTTTATTAATAATACCTAAGTACCTGATAGATAATATGCTGCAGTATTTTGCATTCGTTCTTCGTTACTTCTTTGCATACTGCCAAAACAGCATTTTCACTCATTACAGGTCTGTCAGAATAATGAACTAGCAGAATACATAGTCCGTGTTAAATAAAATGCTCATTTATTCCAAGAAAATTGAAAGAAATACATACTAATAGAAAACTCGGAATGCGCCCGTGACAGCCTTTAATTATATAATCTTGTATGATTGCCGTAGCTCTGTTGAATTTGCCATTGACTCTAGGAAAATAAGCAGCACATACCGTAGAGCGAACTATGTTATAGGTAAATATCTGTACCCGATATAAATTCTTTTATTTGATTACTATAAAACCTTTAAGGCTTACGGTGAGCGCTCTATCAAACGATATATAACATCTGTTCCAACAACCGTCGAGAACTGTTCAGTACCGTGAGAAATGTTTGACCAACACCGTCTTACGTCGCATTCGCTGAGAGTACATTAACAACTAAACTGACTGACTAATTCTGAACGGTTCGGAATCGATTCTTGCTGTGTTGAAACAAACCCATAGTTTTCGCTCAGTAACTCCTTAACGGATAATGATAAAAATATGCGGTTTTTTTTAATAGACTTCAAATATTATTTTACGTCGGCGCTGTGTTTTGAAATTTTGAAAAAGTGTAGAATAATTTTTTTTAAAATTAATTTTGCATATTTTCAAAATTTCAAAACACAGCCCCGACGTAAAATAATATTTGTAGTCTATTAAAAAAACCGCATATTTTTATCATTTTTCGTTGAGGAGTTACTGAGCGAAAACTATATCCTTTTGGATCGAGCGCTCACCGTAAGCCTTAAAACTAAATCCGGTAACGGACGGCGAGCGATAATATAATATATTTTTGCAATGAGATATATTCCTACGGACAAGTAAACCGCATAGATATAAATATATAGTATAGCGTCAATGCGTAGCGTTCTATGCATTTTTATCACAAGCGATATTTTTGTAATATATCATATATACATATTATATTATAGCTCACCCTCCGTTACCGGCTTAAAGTTGACCCTGTACAGATACGTGCTATATACATCAGTCTGTTATTTGGGTTCTTCTTGCAATTCGAACTATTGAGGTAAAATTACGCGTATATACCGGGTGATTCCATTTTTAATCAACGAACTTCAAGTGTAAGTAGGACTTTAAAGATAATCTTACATTTTTTTCGTATCTGCTACGGGTACATAGTAAATTTGACTTTTTTCAGGTATTTCACTATTCCTGTCGGTAAATAACTTAATCATTATTATTAGTAATATCGTTTGATACATGGCGATACAACTTTTTTTTCTAAATTAAATATACAAACTGCCCATATCTCCGCCACTGGTTGTTCAAAATGCTTGATATTTTCATATTTTATGACACATTAACTAATTACACTGTGTACCAAGTATGGCTTAAATATCTCCATTACTTTAGTAATTAAACCAAAAAACTAAACTTTTTCTTCAAACTTTAACAACCTGTATCTTCCTTATAAAGCCCAAAAATTATAACTATTATATAATAAACTACCATTATTTTTCAAACTTCTACTTCCCCTCAAAGTTTGTTCATTAAAAACTGAATCACCCTGTATATCATGGATATTAGAATCATTTCCATGTTTTTTTTCAAAGGCTCCCTGACGCCCAATATCGTACCATATAGTAATTTGGGAGCGAGTAATTTCGCGGGAATGAGCATTCCAATATTTTTATTTGCTCGGTCCAGTGAGTTCGACGCTGGCAATTCGAGATATCGAGAAAATATCGGGTTCGGAGACACAACCGCCGGCTTAATGAATACACAACTAATGAACAGATAAACTCGTTAATCTGAGAATATCGGGGAGCGGAAGGATGGAGATGGGGCGATTATATCATATAATCAGTCACTGAGCAAATAGCGGGGCAATAAAGTTGTCAATGCGTTGATTAATGCTTTTATACACCGGTGGATATGTATCTTTGAATTAGGGCAATATTTATCGCGGGATTGATCCAATCGCGTATATTCGTCAACGCGAGGTTTGTATTATCTTTTCAATTTGTCAGTTTTTAATGCAGATGGGCGTGGTGGTCGACGTTTTAGTTGCAAACTCGATTATATCAACACTGTTGTATGAAGTTATATAGGGTGTATAGGGGTATTAGCCTGCTAAAAATATTGGGGATTCTACGATCAAAAATAGTAAGAAAAAGTTATATAATCATAAGGCTGTAGACCCTTTAACGGAGATATGGCCCCTTAACTGAGGACCTCAAAATTTGATTTTTCCCAAATATTTCCAAAAGGGATAAAGATACAATAATCAAATTTGAAATTGAGAATCACAATTAGATCACGAATCTAATGTTCTGAAAATAATTCCTCATAATTGCTCACAGGCGTGCTAAATTGGGGGGTCAGTGGGTAAATATTGCTCTAACTTTCTTGTATCTCAAGATTTTCGTCGTCAGATCGAAAAATTAAAAATTCTGGTCGATTGTACATGAAAAAGGTACTCCTATTTCAATCCGATAAACTGCTCTGTTTTCGAGTAATCTTAATTTAAAAATTTTGTGACCCCACAAAAATTTAACATGGAAGCTATAAATAGGCAAAATATCCCTAGTAGGCGGTGAGAAAATATTGTCGTATGTGTATTAATACTTCAAAATTGTTTGACAATTTGACAGCTTGCATATCATATCTAATATTTTTGTGATATGTCGCAAAATTTATAAATTAATATAACTCTAAAACGGAAAAATTTGTCGAAGTAACCGAGTACGTCTTTTTGTAAAATTTTTCCACATTTTTAATTTTTTGATGTGACAGCAAAAACCTCAAGATGTGAAAAAGTTAGAGCAATATTTATACAATTTTTTTATCGAAAAGATATTATCAGGCTATTCAGCACTCATCAAAATAAACATATACCAAATTTGATCGAAAAATATCTACTGCATTTTTTAATTTAATCAGATAACTAAAAATTATAATAAGGTCAAAGAGAAATACATACACTACAAATTTAACACTTTTAATTGCAGTCACAGTAAAAATAATGAACGTACAAAAAATGCAGTTATTATGAATACTGAATTACAAAACGTTAATCCAAATAAAATTTTAGTTTTCTCCATCATATCTTCTTCCAGTAGAACAAATGAACAAATTTTTTCAATCGTCTTCTTAAATTTAAAATTATTTTAGGCGGCTACAAGTTGCTCTGCTACAAGCTATGTATAGTAATTTTAAATTTAAGAGGACGATTAGAAAAATGTATTCGCCTGGAAGGAAGTATGGTGGAGAAAACTAAAAGTTGATTTAGATTAATGTTTTGTAATTTTTTGTTTAACAAATTAGTAATTCATTATATTTTTTGTACGTTTATTATTTTTACTGTGGCCGCAATTATAAGTGTTAAACTTGTAGTGTAGGTGTTTTTTTCTTTGTCCGATTGGTATTTGTTTTCACTTCCATGGCAATCTTTGACATCATTTTTAGTTGTCTGAGTTTTCGAAGTTTAGCACCCCATAAAAAACATACAATACATATTTTTACAAATTTGGTATATGGGTGTTTTGAGAGGTACTGCAAAATATGGTAATAATATATTTTTGATAACAGAATGCCTAATAAAACTTTCTGGAAAAACGACCCTTTTACAAAATCGTAGCAGGCCAGGCTTGTCACATCAATGCAATGGTTAGAAGAATATAACTTTACTTCAGGGTACTAATTGTTAAAAATTTGGCTTAACGAAATTCCACAGCCTTCTTATATATTTATATAAGGTGTTAACTTGAAACTACCAGAAGTGTATCATTGGAAAGGGAATAGTTTTTTAATTTAAAGAAATGCTAATAACTGAATTTTTGCTTTTTCAAGAATATAATTTGATATCAGGAAATAAATATTTATTTGCCTCTATACAAACAAATAATTTAGGTAGCTCCATGAAACAAATTTTTTACAGAAAACATTTTTTTCAGTGTAGTTGGCATAATATTTTAAATAAAGACAACCTAAAATAATACTTTATGATAATGTCTCAATTTAATTATGGCGATATGAAAAATGCCTGTGTTTATTTCATGTGGTATAAGAAAGTTTTACCACATACCTAATTCTTTCAAAAATTTAAAATGATTGTCAATGAAAGTTAGGAGAAATTGTCATGCTTTTTGCTTTTACCATAAATTAATTAATACTAACATCTTCTTATCTTTATAATAAATTAATATTAAGCGTACAATTTACATGTATAACTCTATCAATATTTTAAAAGCATAATGTTTGAAATTATTACACAATTTTAAGACTCTTATTCACAAGAGACCTTTGTTAGCATGCACATGAATTTACAATATTTATTTTAGATAATATGTCTATTTAAAACATTTTTCCTTATTTAGCATTAAACGAGTCCATATGTCGTACTGTTATATGTAGGAGACCAGGTACGAAAGTAACATTTTTTTGTAAAGCCGGATAAATAAAAAATTAACAAAGTTATATAAATGTACTTACTCTAAGTCGTTTCCTTGGCATTTTATATATAGAAGAAAAATAATATTGAAGTAATTAAAGCCCATATTGATGAATAATTAATAAAAAAGTAGAGAGTGTACATCGTTACAACCTACCCAATGGTATGGGTCAAAAGTAACAGACCATGGGGACGTTTGTAACATATGAATAATAGGTAATAACTAAGTATAAAAAGTTAGTATTTACAAGGTATTTGTTTATTGATTATATCTATATAAGTAAGTCGTAGTGCAGGTATATAATATATTTTTGTTTGAAAAAAATAATAAAAATAGAATAATGAAACAAAAATATAAAATAACAATAGGTAAATTATTTTTGGTAATAACGAAGAATTTTATCCCTATCTGGCTTTTGCACGGTTGTTACGCCAGACTCGTCTATATTCCATATTTGAGATAATTATATGTATTATATATGAGGATAACATGTTACAATCGTCCCCCTATGGCATTGTTACAATCGTCCCATTACGCATTTTTCACGCAATTGACATGATACTTGCTAAAAACTTTTTTAACAATTATTTTTAATTAAATTAATTAGGTTATAGCCAATATTGGTATTAATTGAACAAACCAATAAAATAATTCAAAATAACATTCAGTTCTAGGATTCTGATAGATTAAGATTAAGAATGAAAACTTACTTTGATATCATTTCGCACCGTGCAGGTCATAACTCGAACTAAAACACACCACGGATATTGTTGTTCAAATGAGTTTCTGCAGATGACACTGCCGACTCTATGATGATATAATATCATAGACAAACATCTTTAGAAACACAATAGGATTAATGTTACAACCAACCAGTGATACTTTCTTACCCGGTCTCCTTAATGTATTTTTCCCTTCTATTCAATATTAGTTCCTAAATATCGTTATAAAGTAATTAATGCATTTCAGATAAGCATCTGTGATGTAGACGTCAATCATAGCTGCTGATCTAATGCACTGTCATAAAGTTAATGGCATTTTTTAATCATATTGAAAGCGTCAGTTTCATTTTTATCGTTTTTAGTCTTTTTAAGTACTCGCTTTAAAATATTTTCATCTTCCAAGAAACAATATTCTTTGGATGACTTTACTGAAAGCATTGTTTGGTATTGTACTTAGATGTAACTATTTTTCAGAACTAAATATTTCTTTCCCCATTCCAGCTATATATATTTCTACTTACAAACATCACTACTTCCTAATTGCTTCCATATTACTATTACTAACGTCAATTTTCTATTTCAGTCATTTCTTCGGTAGACGCTGTGTTGTCTAGAAGCGCGACGCTGCCTTGTGATATAGAACCAGACATCCGGGAGGACAGGGTGTATATGGTACTTTGGTACAGAGATGGCCATAGTAAGCCAATATACAGGTAAGATTATTCTAAATATAGAATAGTTAGCTAATAGAAGATAAATTTAAAAACTTCTGCTATGGAATATAACCTCGTTTGGAGCTCCGCAGGGATATGCCTTATGGCCGTTACAACTCAAATTAGTAACAATTTATAGTTACTTTAGATGTCACAGTTATTACAACACTTGATGCCCTTACAGCACTAGTGCTGTAATGAAAAACAAGTTTTTATTAACATTTTTATAAAATCTAAAGTTTATTATAAACATTAATAATATACTTTTTACAATTAGGAACTTGTATACCAGATGTAATGGAGCTGTTTAAGATCCAATCATTAATTCCATGTTTGGCATCGTGATCTTCTGTGCTATATGTTTCTTATCCTCTAAATAATTCTCAATATAGCCTTCTGTCGTAGAAGAAGATTTCCAGCCCCCACGTGCGTATTTGCACAACCAGCAACATGACTGAGGACCTTCTAAAACAATGTCTAGTGTATTCTTCGAGAATCTTCAATCCAAACTTAGTTGCAATAATGTTCCATCCTTTTGTTATAACAAATTATTGGACAATTTTTGTTTTCGTGCATGCCATCACAATTATTATACAAAGGTCATTGTATTGAGTATGACCCAATATTAGCTTAGTTAATTTTTCGCAGTGACACCTCTCAAAAATGCCGATTATCATAGCAACTTTCATGAGTATGTTTCATCATCTGCAGTACTTAAACTTTATATACTTCTTCATTTGCAAAACTTCTGAACTTTTTTGCCTTGTAATCCTCTAAATTTATTTTCAAAAATTCGATTAGTTGAGAAAATCTGCTAATATGTTGATTTTTCATAACTAAAATTATGGTTCTCAATTGAGAGGTAGAATTACTTCTATTGAGTGAGTCCATAGTGTAGAGGGTTTCTGAGGGCATTGCTTTCCGGAAAAGCCAGCAGGATTTTCTAAGACACCTCCTTTACCTTGTTAGTTTTCCATTAATCTTCAAATTTTTGATACCTCAACTCATAACTCGTCTTGGATTTTGTCGGAACTAGACTTGAGGTAGTTCCGTTTGTCGCTGCTTCTCTATATAACTTCCATCAGAATCACAGATTTTGAAAAATACTTTGTTTGACAAAATTTTGATAACCATGCGAAAGGTAACATAAAAAAACTTGATCTGTAAACTTAATATCAGGTACTGTTTTCTATTCATAGAAAATACACCAGCTTGTCGTCGCGGCATGGCATGGTAATGTAAAATATTGGTTAAGGTGAAGAGTTGAAAGTTCTTATTATTTAATGGGGAAGTTGCATGAATTTTATATTGATTTAAAACGTATTACAGGGCAATCTTTCAAACATATTGAAAGGTCACTCTGACGGCAATAATCGCGTAATAATTAATAATAATTAAAATACTAACATTAATAAATTGTCATGGACCGCGTTGCCGAAAACGCCATATCATTGCTGTGACGACACGCGACGAAATAAGCCTTTGTTTCTTGTGTTTTTGTGGCATTTTCGGGTCAAAATGAAGGGAAAAGGCTTAGTGTAAGCATAATCGGACAATTTTCCACGAGTGGATTCATTTATTTTATGCTTGTGAACTTCATTGATACAAGCCTCAACTTCATTAGTGCAGAAATACGGAAAATCAAAGCAAGCAGGTGTCTATTTTCAATGTTTAACATTACCATAATTATTAGTGGTAATATGGTGAAGTTACGGGAGATATTGTTAAATGTAATTTATATCTTTATTTACAAATCATGAACGCTTTGATACTGAATAATAATAAAAAACAGGTACTTAGTATTTTGATCTACGAATTCTAATTCTATATGGACCTTTCATAAACAATAATAAAAATTCACAGCTATATGCAAATTTGTTTTGATTCCTTGTACCTTCAGTGTATAACATATACCTAACTACATAGAATATAGTATGTCCAAATTACCAAACAATTGACAATTGTTGAAAAGGTTATTTATTTATTCTTCACCACTTTCAATTCTGAAAGACCTACGTAGACTCGTTATTTGAAAAGCAGGGAAGTAATTAACCTGTCCTCATTAGATGCTGGCAATTTCTGAGAAGTTTATTTCTGTATCCTAAAGTTTAATTCTAAAAAATCTACGTTGACTTGTTATACGAAAAGTAGGGAAGTAATTTTTAAACTAAATTTTTTTATAAAAGAGCGATATAACCCAAACTGAAGAGTACGTGATGGATCATTTTTTCTTTACGTTCAATCTCCAAACAATTTGTTACATCTCACGCACAATATCGTGAGTGTTTTGTGATAAATATCACTTTGTCAAGAAGAAGTTTACTTTTAATAACGCTTAACCTCGAGATCGAATATCTGCTCCTTCAGCATGATATTGTTAAAAAATGGTTGTAATTCAGCGAACTATTAGAACGATTAAAATAAACAGGGTCACAGGGCATCCCGAAATTAGCCCGCCAAACGTCAACAGCAGAATTTATGTTCAAAAATAGAAAGAGCAGCTTTAATAAACATAAAATGTCCCCTAAAGAAATTATGGCACCTTAAACATAGAACCTGCCTCTAGATTTTCTTCATTCTGTAAAACTCTGTATATTGGATAAGAAATTTCATTATTTCGGGAAAAGAAAGCTTATGCAGAATATTGTGAATAAGATCTTTTAAATTACTTTAATAATAACAATTTGTTTGAAGGTTTACAATTTTCATTCAAACAGATAAGTGAATCAGATATTTATAAAAGTTTAAAAAGTATAAAATCAGAAGCTCATGGTGTGGATAATGATAATCATAAGGATGATAATTATTGTGATTCGTTTTTGAATTGATTTAATTAAGTCCATTTTTAATGACTGTATTGAATGTGGTGAATATCCAGGACTATGGAAATCTTTTAATGTAATTCCACATCCAAAGATTGCTGCTCCTACATCATTTAACAATTTGCGATCAATTAATGTTTTACCTGCATTTTGAAAGATATTTGGACGTATAATAGCTAAACAGGTAAAAGACTTTTTAAATATAAATAATATACTTCCCGATATACAATCAGGATTTCGCACTAAATCAGTTCAGAAGAAATTTGGACTTTACACTTTAACTGAGATTCCAACGTGTAGTTTGACAGTTGCTCTACATATACGGTTGCTATGGAAACTAAGGACAATTGTTTTCTCATGGCATACCAAGCTATTTAATAAACACATTGCTTTTCCTTTTTACGACGTAAGTTTAAATTAGCTTTTAAGATTGAACAATTGAAATAATTATTTAGCTTTATGAATCCTAAGGTATTTTCTTGTTAGAAAATGCCTTCATTTCTTAAACTATTTTGGCGAATGCGCTCCCTGTATACTTAAACGTGTTAAAATTAATTTCCCTAATTTTTATATTGTTTATCAAGAAACTTTTCCTAAAAATTGAAAGAGCATTGCTTAGGTAAGTTTTTAATAATATCTAAATAAACCTACACACAAAGGTTTAAATAAAATCCGCGTTTAAATTTGACTATTCGCTTTTACAAAGTAGAAAAACCATATTTATGAAGTTCTAGGTAAGTAACGAAGCCACCTTGGATTTTATTGGTTAAATAATCCATTCATTCCTAATAAAAAAAGTATAGAAATATTAAAAAAATCATTATCACAAATATTTGAACACTTGGTATATAGGTTTCAATCGACTCAAAATCAAATATTCCATCACCTCCTAAAATTATTGTAATGACTTGCAAGACACCCTGTTTCATCATTTAAAACAAACCGAAAGAAAATGTTAGAGAAATTAAAGGAAATTAAGCATTTTTACCAGAGCCATATTTGGAATCGACTAATCCGCCCCGTTCAAAGTTTGTTTTTAAATTACGGCATTACGGACGTTACGGTCAGTAAGGAAAGTATAATGCGGTGGGACATGTTTAGAATAATGTTAGGTCCGACTTCAACAACGTTGATGCGAACATATGCTCCGCGCCACGGCTGATATATTACGGTCAGCAAAGCCTTTGTGAGCGCCACATCCCGAACAATGTTAGAAATATGTTGTTTGGGCTAAGCAGGACTCGCTACGGCTACGACGCGTCTTTTATAACAACATTCAATTCTGAAGCGTCTGCGGAACAATTTCTCGCGAAGAATAAACCTCATTATTGCTGAAAAATTCTATACAATTTTCATTTATTGAAAGGACTAGACTCCATTGTAAATTATGACGGTATTTAAATGGGACAAATGTATTGTGTTGGTAGAATGATGCTCGCAATGTTAACAATGTTGTGCTGCCCATTATTTTCTTCCTATCCTAAACAACGGAAGTAAATTAACTGTACGTGTATTGCTGCAGGATTTTCTCTTGTTCGACAAAAGCCTGACAATTCAAAAACTGGGAAAATTTCAGCCGACATTTGATGTAGCAGACGCAGCAAGTAGAACTTAACGCAAATAGTAGAAAATTCACGTCTTTTACTGCTATCGGCGGTGAACGGTAAATGGCAAGATTACCTATGGGTCTTAAAACAAGTCCAAGTTGTTGACAATAGCTATGTCTTATGAAAAATATTTCCTATTGTTTTTGATAAAAATTTAATTGCTCACAATAAAAAGCTTCTTAGCGTGTTCAAACGTTTTATAGAAACAAATTTAAAATTGAATTCCATAGGAAGTAAAGAAAAAAACCTATATCTGAGATATCTTATAACTGCTAACCGTATGTTACCGGATCCTTAAAAAATGAAATGTGTTCAACAATATCCAGTACCAAACGATGCCAAAGTTGATAAGATTTATTGTTTTTGCAAATTATTATAAGAAATTTATTCAAAATTTTGCAGAAAAAACGAGACTCGTTCAATCCAAAGTTGTCAAAATTCTCAAACGATTAAAATATTGTATAGAATTAAAAATAACAATGTCTGAAACTGAGGTCAGTCGAATTAAATCTTTCAGAGATACAAACATTGTAAAAAGAATAAAAGAACCAATCACATATACTGCGACATCATCTTTTCAAAAGAAATTTCTTGTTGGTCCTGTGAACTAAACTAAATTTGTAGAAGCCTATCCTTTAAAATCCAAAGATGCCGTAACAATTGCAAACAGTTTGGTAG
The DNA here is from genome assembly GCA_025584915.1 of Monochamus saltuarius. Lineage (NCBI taxonomy): Eukaryota > Metazoa > Arthropoda > Insecta > Coleoptera > Cerambycidae > Monochamus > Monochamus saltuarius. The sequence goes on from CM046722.1 coordinate 13,428,207, forward strand.
ATACTTTTGTATTATGTTAAGAAATAATGCAACAAATTGCTACAGACAAAGCATCAAGATCCATGTAAGAAACGATTGGAAGTTTGTAACATTCCAAGTAATGTATGTAAAACACTGTAGATCCCTTATATAACTTTGACAATTATCTATTAGAACTAAAATATAGGCTACAGACTACACACAATGATGCACGGAACAATTTATTGTTAAGTAAAGAAAAACGTAAGTAATAACAACATAAATCCTGTAAAATAAAATAAAGCGATTTAGTGCTTGTGAAAAGTGAAGTAGGAAATAAGTTAACTGTATTTGAAGGGCCTTATGAGGTGGTAGAGGAATTACCTCCAAATTTGAGGAAATGTTAGTCTCAGGAAAAGGTTTGATTTGGATAACCAACATTTTACCAAATGTTGTTTATCAAAACAAAACTTCCGGGGATATTGTAGTGTAGAAGTAGCTAAATAAATTATATGTAAGAATAGCTTTAGTGTTTATTTTATATATTAAAAATGTAATAATGACAATAGTCGAAACGAAGACTCTACACGACAAGGAATTGATGTAGCTATAACACTGTCAGTTTTTCTCAATCAATCGCATCTCTGAAAAGAAGTTCGTATGGTTACAAAACCAAAAAGTCCAGAATTAATATAATGGAAAAATTATATAAGTTTTTAACTGATGTCATGTCATGAAGGTTGCTATGATAAGCTGCATTTTTAGGGCATGTTGTGGCGAAGAATTAACTAAGCTAATGTGGATCATATTCAATACAATGATCTCTAGGCATATAAGAATTGTGACTCCATGCACGAAAACAAAAATTGTCCGAGAATTTGTTATAGCAGCAGGAAATGTGGCAGGAAAGAACAGTTTATATATTGTTTTCAAAGAATGCTAAACTTCGTCCCCCTAATGCAACTCATAGATGGTTTTTTGTAGTCTACAGACAAGGAAAATGTACTTCCAGCCTGTCGGAGTTAGTACTTTTGGAAACATTCCAAAAATTATTGCAACAAAGCTTGGATTGAGGAATTCCGAAGAATACATTCGATATTGTTTTAAAAGGTCCTCAGCCACCATCCTGGTTGACGGCGGTACAGATATATAGATATTAAAGCATCATGGAAATATTCTTCTGTGGTAGAAGGCTATGTTGAGAATTCTTCAGAGAATATGAAACATACAGCAAAGAATATCATGGGGTCAAACAGCAATAACTTGGTTCCAATTACTGATCTGTAAATTGAATTTTTCGACACTTTTTGACTAATTGAAACAGTCTGCAGACAAAGTCATTGGATATCAACCTGACATGATCGATGTACAGCCTTTTCTGAATACAAGTTTTCATATTTCAAATAACAATTCCACTGCAAGCGCAAGAGTTATGCAATATCGCAGTCTTAAAATTCACGAAAGCATTCAATTTTAAGATAAAAATTCCAGCGAGCGGCGTACACAGACGCAAACAGGGGAATTTTAAAATTAAATCTAGCAATGAACAGGCCGCTTTTCAGTAACGATGCCCGCGGAATGGGATGTAATTCATCAGGTATGGAACGGGGAAGCGGACATACACTGGCGAGTTATATACAGTGATAGTAGCGCCACTGTTAACTTAATGGGGAAAGAGAAATGGGCATTATCAATTTTCATATGCCAGATGCAGGCCGGCCGTTCAGCCGCCAACCAGAGATAGACGAGCTGCGGTAAGGAATTGCGGAAAATAAATATTCGAAAGTATCGGCACTCGATTTAATCCAATAGGGAACGGATATTTGCTTTCCCGGTCAGATATGAACTGGAGATGGGTTATGCGTGCGCTTCTGTTGGGCAGAATTAATATTTTCTTTTTTTTTAAAGTGGCTGAAGGTTTACAAGCAGATTCATAATTTTACTTTTACCATTAAATTGCGATTAAGAACTTTAGAAATATGAAGTGTAAACTTATACATAATCGTGCTAGTAGTAAATCATATACACAAGATTCTCAACAATGGGTATCACTTAAAAGTTATCAGTTTCATGTTTTTTGGCAAATTTTTATTGTAGGTCATAGGGTAATTACACGCGATGGCTTTAGTATACATATATTTAGCATTATAGATCTAATGGCCCTCGGCTTCGAGTCTTTTCACTTTTAATTGCCACTCCTTCCTATCTTTTGGCTCTTCTATCTAGCCCGTTACTTCTAATTCCCTTAGGTATCTCTTGACTTCTTCCAGCCATCTCTTTTTAGGTCTTACTACTTGCGTTTTTCCTCTTCCTCCCAAAAACTTTTTCACCCATCTGTTTTTTGTCATCCTTGTGAAATTACTCACCCATCTGACTCTTTGCTATCTTACCATTTGGACAGTACCCGAATTTTTATATAGCTCCTCCAATTCTTTATTTGTTCTACTTCTGAATTCCCCTTCCACTTCAGTACCTCCATAGATTATTCTCTTTAAAACTTCTCTTTTTAGTGTCCAAATTTCTCATGCGTATATTTCTGTCAGCCGTATTACTGTCTGATACAACGATGCCTTGGCCGATCTAGAAATAATTTTGGTTCTTGGCAGTTTCATTAACATTCTTCTTGCAGCGTTACTATCTCTCGCCAGCCTTTTCTCTATTTCGTTAACTTCTACTCCTTAGCTTGTTGCAGTGACATCTAGTATTCCGCTTAAATATTACGATTTAAGCCAATATGCTTGAATAAAATGTTGATAATAAAAAAATACAGGGTGTAAAAGTTGGAATTTTAAAAGTGATTTTATATGATAATTCCACTGTGTTTGACGTAAATGTGAACATAACTGTTTTGGACCTATGGTTATCATGTTTTTTTATTAAAAAATCTTAAACCTACACTGTTTTAAAGAAAAAGTCTTAGAAATTGATCATTTTTGAGATAAAGGCTTTTCAACAATCAGTTACATAGTTCCTTGTACAATATTTTAATGTAGTAATAAATTAAATTTTAACAATTATTAGACAAAATTTATGTTAAATAAGTTTTTCTAATTGTAACATATTTATCCAGTTTTGGTTAAAATCAATTGCTTTACCTGTAACTTCTAAACGACGCACTTTTGGATTAAGTTAAGTTTATCTAAATCGGTTCTATTTGATCTCAGGAAGCTATGTTTAAGCTGGGCCCCATTACTTTCCGGACACCCTGTATATAACACTTTGAATTATGATTATATGAAACCTTAAACTTCCTAGCAAAAACACTTACATGCAAATAAACATTAACATTTTATAAAAATGTAAATAACAAATGTATTTATTAAACTAAAACTAACTACGATAAATTGTATGTGTCTCCTAATAAAAATTCAATGTTCGTTTGAGTAATAAATACATTTTTAATGAAGCAAAATTGATTTTACTCGTACAAATTTAACGTAATCGTTACACAATTTTAGAATAGTTTAATCATTCATCGGTTTTGGATTATTTTTACTTTAATTAATTAATTTAGCGAAAATGCAGTATTTGCTCAATTAAATTGTTGAAATAACTTGCAATGCAACTGATTAATATGAATATTAGTTTGAACTCGTTAATTAGCTAGATAAATTATCAAGTACCATTCTGTATAACTGTATATAAAATAAATACAAAGTAAATAGGATAAAAATTAATTATTTCAAATAAAACAAGGCTATTATTACCTGCCTAGGCCTGTCATCCAGTAAATCGCATCGTGTATGGCTACCATCAGAATGAACCTTTATTCAGTGATGAATATGTGAGCAGTATCGACAACACTAGAACTATGCCCCAAATCAACTTTATCGACTAATCGATGGTATAAAAATAAGACACAGGTAGATTACAAAATAAGATATAATTTACTGAAAGCAATTTCTATAATATGCCCGTATAAAGATGTTTTTGTAGAATTGGTTCTAAAAATACATCCACACGAAGAAAAGGTTATTAGCATATTCACATAATTGTAGCGCACATAGATCCAGAAACAGCTGTATCTTTGCTACAATATTACTTAAAATTGTCACATCTACAAATTGTAGCTAATGCTTTTACAATCGTAAAAGTATTTACAATTTCAGTATCGCATTTTCATATTTTTCAACAAATTTTGACAGAACTGATAGCTACAATTACGTGATTTTTTATTACTTTTTGCGTGAAGTGTAAATACCAGTGGATGAAATTTGTTTGACAACTATATCGTTCAACATTTTTAAACATTTGCAAAATTGATAAATTATGACTTTGTTACACTATTTAATTATTATTCATGAGTTTTAATATATATATATAACAAGGTGTACCAGTAGTAAGTATTCAAAACTTGTGAGCTTCTAAAACAAGTCGAAAAATTACGAAAACCTTAGTACAACTTTTGTCAGTGGCGGCTCCTAAGGGAGATACGCTCACTTAAAGGGGTAACCTCAGCAACAGTTTTTAATGCGTAACATCAAAACGGTTCAACATTAAGTCTCGAAATTTTGATGAGATATTAACCTTGACGTGTTTAATACGTCTCATAAAATAGATTTCAAAATTTTCTACAGGGGCGTGAAAAAATGCAAGACTCAGAGACAAATTTAATCATATCTTTTTAGTAGTTTATTTTTTCTAGTTTCTGACTCGAAAATATTGAAATTTGAAGTATTTAACATAAGAACGGTATTCTTGTTAAATTTCAATAGGATGTACCGTTTTCCAGTAAAATCGATTTCAATCATTCTTAACGTGCCCCACATTCAACATCCATAGCCAAATAAATTAATAAATTGCAGTGCGCCATGAAGAAAACAACTAATCTGACAGTTAACAAATATGTCAAGTATTTTTAACACTCTTAACAATAACAATTAAAAACAATAGTACAAATAAAAATACCGTAATATAAATAACATAAAAACAACGCCTTTCGGTGCAAAGAAATATTTTATAATTGGGTACATTTCTATTGTGGAACTTTATACCATATCGGTGTGAGGCTGCTCTTGCGCTCCCATGACACTCCACCTAACGTCAAAAGCATATCTACATACTCAGAATATGTATACGGTTGCATTTTAAAATAATTTTTATCTATTTTTGTTCACTATAAAATGGCACTGCATAGACTCAAATAATATAATTTTCAAACTAAAGGTACTTGACATTTCTGTTACCTGTCAGACTAGTTGTTTTTTCCATGGCACACTGCAATTAATTTTTTTGGCTATGTATTGGATGTTAAATGTGGTTCTAGTTAGTAATTTTTGAAATCGAATTTACTGAAAAACGGTACATCCTATTGAAATTTAACAAGAGTACATTTTTTATGTTAAATACTTAATATTTTCATATTTTGGAGTCAAAAATTAGAAAAAATTAACTATAAAAAAGATATGATTAAATTTGTACCAGAGCCTTGCATTTTCTTACACCCCTGTAGAAAATTTTGAAATGTAGTTAATGAGACTTATTAAGCACGTTAAGGTTAATATCTCACCAAAATTTCGTGACTTAATGTTGAACTGTTTAGATGTTACGCATTAAAAACTGTTTCTGAGGTTACCCCTTTAAGTGAGCGTATCTCCCTTAGGAGCCGCCACTGACAAAAGTTGTACTAAGGTTTTCGTAATTTTTCGACTTGTTTTACAAGCTCACAAGTTTTGAATACTTACTACTGTTACACCTTGTATATACAGCATTTTTAGGTAAAAATTTTTTGGTAATTTTTTTGTCCAATGAGATACATGTATTTTAAACTGCACACCTGTGGAAAATTGACCTATGTTTGAGCTGATCATAACTTATGCTAATGTCGCTAGTTTAAGAAATACAGGATGTTCAAGGTTTAAATTTTATTCTGAAATTTTTCAATAATTGCACGAATAATAAATCACACACACGCAAATACGCTAATATTTATTGACATGAAAATTTGACACAAGCCTACTAAGAAAAGAAATAGTAATATCAGCGCCAGAAAGAAAATTACCACAAAATACATTGAAACTGAAATGCAAATAACTCAGAAACTGATAAAATTAGGCGACCTAAACAAGAGTACATTTTTTATGAAGAATTGAACGTTGTTTTATATTTTTTTAAGGATAGCTCAACAAATAAAAAAATTGTTTTAATTTACGTAAACAATACGATGAAACGAGTAACGTCAAAATAAGCTTCAAATTTGTAATTCTCACACCAAAAAAACCCCATGCCACCCATTTTCAGAGTTATGCTAATATCAAATCTTTCTCAATTATTGAGAAATTTCAGAATAAAATTTAAACATTGAATAACCCTGAAGTTATTACCAATAAGCTTGGCAAGCTAAGTTACCGAATTACGTTTGACAACTCTGTTTAACACAAGTTAGAAGTTTATTTTTAGTTCATTTCGAATTTATGCAAAAGTTATAATGAAATTATAAATAATGCTTTTAATTGTTCATTTAATGACAACAAGTCTTGGTAACAGTTCCTTTACATCAAGAAAGTTATTTTTATCCTTCAGTCCTAGATACTGAGTGACGAATTAAGAGGTTTCAGCAAGTATTTATAAAAAAATTGTCAAATAACTTCGAAAAGGATGATCCAAATTCAAAATGCACGATTATTTTCAGAAAGACAAATGTGTTGTTACACATAAGACCACTTGATTGTTAAAACTTGTTAGTTATACTGATGGTTAGATATTACGTGACTAGGGTATGGGTAACAAGAATGTTCATTTTGGATTGTTGCTTCTGAAAGATATACGAAATAAGGTTAAAATTAGTACATTTATACAATAAATAGCTACTGGTATTTATATTTAATCGCCAAAACAAACCTATAGTATAGTCGCAGCAAGAATTCGGACGACTTACGTCATACGAACAAATGAATAATTCATTATATTTTCATCAAAATATTTAAAAAACTTCAACTGAGAGTAACAAAACTATATACTACACTGAATGTTTGTATTATACGTATATAATAATAATAATAATAATAATGCATTTATTGGATTATAGCTCGTGATTGCAATGAATTTTTATATGGGCTCGACACGTGAGATTCGTCGTTATTAACGAAATATATGTGGCCTGGGAAATGGGCAGTAATTAGGGTGGGATAGATGTTATTTTAGATCGAAGTTACCTCTGGAACTCGCCATTAACTTAATCTCAAACAACTTAATATGTGGCCACTCTAACATTTCTGCTCAACTCAAAACAAAGAATCTAGGTGTGATGTAACAGGAGAAATGTGCACTGCAACGAGAAAAAAGAAACTGTTAAATTTTTCACGATTATATATCCCAAAAACTACTTCTCTTAACCTTTCAAAAATGTCAACAGATATTTTGTATATATGTAATTTAATATTATTTTAGTTCGACGTAAAAGTTTTGAAGGAACCTAAAAATGTATTTATTCAATCCACGATGTTGATAGAAATAAAGGTTTTAAACCACAATACGAGACTGTGTTCTATATTAACAATATTAACATCATACTGTTAATTTAACGTTCGAAAAGGTTAAATTTTGTATTTGTCTTCATTTTTAAATGTTTTAGTGCTCGCCAATATTTTTGGTACGATAAATGACGTCGGATGTGCGAAGCCGAGAGAGATTATCTCCCACATTACTGTCCTGTAGGACCGGATGGCCAGACGTCTTCTCCTTGTAGAGGTGGGCCACCACCGTGCCCCTTCCTCGCTTCAACTTCGTTTGCGGTCGATGGCGGTCGCTCTACAATAGAGATGAGTCGAATCCGTATGATTCGTTTAAATTATTCGAATCAAGACACTGATTCGTATGATACGAATCCTCTATACTAAAATGATTCGTACCAGTCGTACCACATAACTGCACTTCCGATAGAAAACCGACACCAAATTTTATCTGAACGGAACCGTACCATGTATATGAACCGTACCTACGTGACGCGACTGTTGATTCACATTCACATAACAAATAATTATACAGTTCACAGTTCGGTTCGAAATACGAGCACGGACCGGGCTATTTGTTAGTACTTGCCGTATGACATGGTAAAAATTATGTATAAACTATTGCACAGAATTATATAAGCATTTTTTTATATATTTAGTACTAATAATAATTATTATTATTATAACCAATAACCAAAAAATTAAGCAAACATAGGAAAGATATGGGAAAGATGCACTGGATGTTATATTATTGTTCACATAAAAATGTATTTTGAATTTTATATAAATAGAACATGTTTTAATTTTCAGTTTTATATATATAGAAAACTGTACATTTTGCTTGTATGATACGGGACGAACCACTTTAATTATAATATCAAATAGAAGAATAGAGTGAAATATTACACCGTGTCATACGGCCTTTACTTTACATTCAGTTATATTTTATCTAGGATTCAATTTGTGTTATGATGATACGAATCTTTGGTACGAATCTTATGGTACGAATCATTTTGTAAATTATTCGAACGATACGGATCTTGAAAAAGATTCGAATCGCCCATCTCTACTCTACTAGAAGCCTCCTTCTCCTGACCTTGTAAACTCCGTCGGTAGGGGTTTATGTTCTGGTGCTCTCCAGGATACGCGAAATGTAACAAGCCACATCTTGCGGCCATTAGCTACTCCATGTCGGACTAAGCACGTGCAGTACAAATAACGGCAATGGCTTTCATTGTAAATAGTAAATAATAACAGTAATAGTAAAAGTAGAATTAGTTTCCACTCTTCAAATAAAGTCGGTAAGAAATAAAAACAATATTTGATGATATTATAAAGACCTACGCCACGGATCTAACTTCAATCAAAATCGTATTTCAGATCTCTCTGAAATACGACCTACTAACGTAAGTTATTCCTGGGCGGAAATGCGGCCTACATTGTAATAACATGCTGCCCTGTCTCTGACTTCTGTGCTAATCCTTGTGATTAGAATGAAGAGTAGAGATATTATTTAATTTACAAAAGAGGAGTAACCACCAAAATTATCATACATCAGTCCTATGGATTTATTTACAATTCTAAAAGATAAAATAAATAAAATTATCCTTAAATCTAAAATTAACTTTTTCCGTTTAGACTACATTTAATTAACTTCAAACATCGGCAGAGCAAAATTGAATTAACGTTAAAGAATGGCACGAAAGTACTCGTTTCTGCGAAATCGATTGTCTGAGCTCCATGTGATTTTGCTTACAGTCTAATTTCCTGAAATAGTCGCATTATGCCCTGAACAAATACTCCGGAATTTATAAATGCTACAATGTGTCAGTGATGTATAACATTCACACCTAAAAGCCATGTAAAACCAAAGAGAACCACATTTATTTTGTTGAGGTGGTGACCCAGTTTTTAGGAGATTTGTTTTAGAGGTGAAGTTTGATTAATAGTAAACTCTTTTTCGGGACATTCTACCACAGACATTCGTAAACTGTATTTGCACCTCCAGCTATCGTGTATTGATTTAAGAGCTAAAAAGTCCTTGAAAATATTTTTAACACGAACAAACTTTTGTAATTGTGAATAATATAGCTACTCAAGGTTATTGTTGTGGAAGCAAGTGGTTCTAGATCATCATTTATAAGCATATAAAGTACCACTTATTCTCCTAAAATCATAATATACTATTAAAAAGTATTATAAAATATTTTGTCTATAACTATTTTATAAGAGCCTCATTACTAGAGACCGTATATCGTTCGCACATTATGTCATTATCAGGGGCGCACTTAGGACGCTTACGTTTGTGGAAGTCAAGTAAATACGTACATTTATTGTCAAATACAGTTAATATTAATGTCTTCCCTTGTACTGGTGATATGTATGTTGTCCAATATAGTCCATATTAAGTTGTGTAGCTTACAAAACACTATACTATTCACTTTTAGTACTGAAATGAAACTGAATAACCAGCAACTGTTGTAAATGTTCAGTTGTTAAGTTGTGACGTGTATCGCTTAAAATCCATTTCAGTTTCGAAAACGTACGTTCAACGTCCACAGAGGTCACTGGGGCATATTTAAAATATGTATAATTTTTCACTGATGGCACATTTAGGGTGGGTTTAGAAAAATCTACTCCTTTACCTTCAAAAAGGTCTACTATACGGCATACAGTTATAACGTTCACCACTAGATCCTGGTACCTGAGAAATAAACTGTCGGATGTCTACAACACTATTTACGGCGTTATTTATTGAATAGCCTGATGCTGTCACAGGTTCTTCAACATTACATTATTGTACTTTCCATTAACACAGTTTTGCAAAAATTGTCTAAACTCTGCATTATTAAGTCGTTGTTAAATTGTTTTTGACGTTCACGGTCCGAGCGCATATGTCCAACAATACGTGTTTTATAATTCCACGATATAAGTCTTACAAATTTTGCACTTTAATTCTGTCCCGTCAAATTCTAAATCTCGACAAGAAACTAACATTTGCTAATAACACTCTATCGTCCCTACAAAGATCCGACACGCATAACGTTTCATTGCGACCTTGACACATGCCGGTAAATAAACTGAGTGAGATTCATCAACACTGGCCATTATTTTGAAGATGATTTTTGTTTTTAATTAGGAATATTTAAATATTACGATTTTCAACCGACGGACCTGAGTACGGACCTGAGATGTGCGAACGACATACTATCTTTACTCATTACAGGGTTTATTTGGCACTGTTTCAGTAGAATAATGAAGATCATTACCCCACTAGTGGAATATTAAAAATAGATATCACTGCTTAATGGTTATTTTTATTAAGAACCAACAGCTGATCTGTATTAACAATGCTTAAATTTTCTTTGTAAGCACTTGAAGTAGCTTCAATAACAGCAATCTCTCCTCCAAGAATATTTGTGCCGATGCTCCTGTGTTTGCTAGAACTGAAGTAGATGATCGTCGAAAACAGTGCCTTGTATATTGTTGAGGCTGTGATAAATTGAAAAAAAAGCACTCTTCTTTGGCATTACACTAAAAGTATTTATACCAACAGGATGTTTCATCCATCTACCACCTCTGCATTCAACAAAAAATCGTCCGTGATCAGCATGACTAGGACGCAGGGCGAGGTATTTTCGTATTACTTGGACCATATTCACATTTTCGATTCCCCCGGCAGTGATATAGGATTTTCGAGAAACTTTTGTTTTCGTATCCGGTATGAAGTTATGAAACATTTTTCCTTCATTTTTTACACTTTCCAACAGCAAATTAGTTAACTTGTCCACTCCGTATGCACCTCCAAGTCCAACAATTAAGGCCTTAAATTATGCATTTATGAGTTTCAAATGGCAAACATTTTCTTATTCTTACCTGTGTCAGCAAAAATTTTGTGTCGTCGGCATCTTGTAAAAATGTTGAAACATCCTCTTTCGTTAATATTCTTGACTTTTTTGGTTTGTATCCCACTGATTGCTTTTTCAGAAAACATTCAAATTGTTGAATTTACTGATGTCAAAATTTTGCCGCTTACAGATTATAGACCGTAACATAGAATAGAAGACCCAAATACCAGATGATTTGTACTTCTTGGATAATTCTTCAAAAAATGCTAATAATACCTTTTCCTTTGCTTCATATTTTATATTCTTAAATGCACACCAATCAGTGAATGGTTTATTAAATTGTTCGTACTTGGTTCTCGATTTATCTGGTAAAAGTGAAGCTACTGCAGTTGCAGCAGTTTTTTAAATTTTAAGAGACATGTTTTTTGTTTCTAAATCACTCATTATTTCAATCAATACCATTATTTTTACAAGAAACTGTAAAAACAAAAACTCAATTTTGTTTATATCAAATTTGACAGGTTACCATAACAATGCCTTTGCTTCTTGATTTTGAATCAAAACTTGCAAACTGGATCTGATTTTGGATTTTCTCAATTTAAGGTAGTTGTAGATAAAAAAAATTTGCAGTGCTAAATAAAATTTCACATAATACACGTGGGATAACGGCATTTTTTTATTACATTCGTCAAATTGCACTACTCGGACTACGTCCTCGCCGTGCAAATGTCTCAGTCATGTATGCCTATATCCCACTTGTACTATAAATAACTAATACCTATCTACAAACGTTTCTACAGCAACTGAATATTTATTAGTGAATGATTATCAAACCAACTTGACGTAAAGATACATAAAATTTATAAACATAATTTCAAATTCAACAATATAAATTTATCGATGTGACACAGCAATGCAAGAAAATCTTTCAGCTTAAAGGTATTTTGGTTTTGTAGTTTGTTTCAAATTATGTGTCCTCACTGCAAAGCAAACTTTGAAATTTGAACTAGTCCCAATGATGCGAAATCAAGCGACGTGGGCACACAGCGAATAAATATTATGGTTGTAAATGCGTTTAGATAAATATTGTATCTGGAATTCGGCGAAGTACGAGTGGGTGAGGACCGAAAGGGAGAGAAGACAGAAGGGCTCTAGGGACCACTTGTCGACAGAGCTAATGATAACGGTTCAACGTGCAAATGAACGACAAAATTGGACAACTCCGGAAAAGCGGCGAGGGCCCAAGTTTTCTCGAGTTTGTCTTTAACCAACATCTACATTACACTTTCAATGGAATCTTAAGGGCTTTTTGAATATTGCACACTTAGCCGGTTTTACGATATTATAGCGGCGTCAGGTACAAAAACTTGGGTAATACGGTCTTTTGCACGAAATAACCTTCAGGACTGCCACGCCCTTGGTTACAGGGTGGTGGCTGATTATTTACCGGTTTACTTTAAATGGTAATTTATTATTTTTGTTCGAAAATGTAGAGTTATACCGACGGATGAGCCGTAGCTGGTTGTTGTGTTCTAATACCCAAAACGAATAAAATATTTAATTCAGTCAGCCAGTGATCGAGCGGTTTAAGGCGTCAGTACTTGAATCGATGTGACCAGACCGCTATGGGGTCGATTCCCGCGGCCAGTAGACCGTATACCAGCTATATTCGTGGAGAGGATTGAAACCCTCTCTGCGGGTATGGTAGTGTGAACAAATATTGGCTTGGGACAATGTGAGAGATTGATACCGGTCGACGTTTGATCGCCTCCCTAATTAATGAGGTTTTCCAGGTTTCCCTCATTCCTGCACTGAATGGTGGTTAGGACCTACCAACGAAAGTCATTTCTTGGCGCAAATGCGGCCTTATAAATAATAATATGCCGCCCCTCTGCCGCGCAAGCCTCCGACTTCTGGGTTTAATCCATCTGATTAGAATGAGGGGTTGAGATATTATTATTTAAGTTAATTATATGTAGGGATTTACCTTCCCCACTTAATGACCTTCAGTCCTAATGTAAATGTAATTATTTTTAAATTGTAAACCTCTATTAGGAAATTCCATTAATATAATTACCTGCCTTATTCATACCGTCCTTAATCCTGTTATTGAGATTCGAATTCTAATCTCAAGCAATTACTAGAAGTACCATATTAATTGTAAATAACCAAAGTAGTTTTTAATGACATTTTCTACCTAGCCGATTTTTCGTGGACAGATAGCTTTGGGACGAATGGACACTCGACCAGAGCCGTTCAACGAGTCAACATCTACCCGCTAGGCTTCCCTAAATCACTCAGTGTTTTTTTAAGTTATATAGTTATTTAAGTGTAGTTTAAATAAACCAAGTTAGATAAACTCGTGTATATTATTTCCCGCTCGGACAGCATCCCCTCATATATTAAGTTTTATTACATCTTCTATCGACTATTATTATTTGGTTGCATGTTATTAAGAAATTCATCACAAAATATATTTTTGTAATGGGAAAATTGCACGATTTTTTGCACGAAATACTTGCAGAAGAAATAATGTATTCGTATTCGTATGTGTATGCTTAAATGCAGTAGTGTACTTTAGTTCATGTATGTATACGATTTCGATGCTTTCGGACAACGCAGTAGGTACATACGTTCAGATGAGTTAATTTGTCAGTTGTGATATTATTAGGTGATATTGTGTTAAATAGACATTGGTATTGAATAAAGTTGTTTAATAGACTCGTAAAGTGGACACATAGAGTGCCGGGGAAAATGAAAGAAGTATTGCATTCTGTCATTATGTACGAATACAACATACAGCGCCTAATAAACAATATTTCACCGAGCCGAAAATTAAAAAGTGTAGGGTGAAGAAGTGTGACGAAAGATAGCATTGCAACATTGTTTGTGAAAACCATTTTAATATAAGTTTAATTGGAAGTACAATTCAGGTTTAAGTTCATCGAAAAAATTAAAAAATGTAAAGTTTTAAAGAATCAATTAAACTTTTCTATTAAGCTACCAGAATGTATACAGGGCGTTTAGAAAATCAATGGTAAAGCAAACTTATATTTTTTCTCATTTGTTGTATTCAGCGCTGCATTCCGATTCAAAATGGCATGTTCTGTATCCACGAAACAAACCGCGCTAAATGGCGTGTAACGTCACACCAATACTATCGCGTTTTCCACCACGTGGTTTTGTTTACATTCTATGGCAGTTTATTAATGGTAATATCTTAATTATGTGATTTTTGGCGCCCGACAAATGTTCTGGCATCTCATTATGTTTGAAGATTATCCTGTAATGCATTTCAAACCAATATAAAATTCATGCAACTTCCCCATTATTATTATTAATCCTAATGTAGGGGGAGTCAAGTTTAAATAGTCAAATTTCTCACAAAATTTCAAATACAAAATTGTAAATACGACATATCTTTTATCTCTCTCTCCAACCGCAATATACGAGATGATCAAATTCAAGGAAATAATTACAACCAGCTACCGCAAACGGTATTTGTGACATTTAACAATGATTCCAATTTGACATTATGCAGTAGTTAGTTGTTTTAAAAAGCCAGCTTGCCTGAATAATTTATGTATTTGTATAATTTTTCATTTAATTATATATGTTGTCATCAGTATTTCAACAGAAAAACGGTACGTCTGACAAATTTTGTACCAGAGTCCTTTTATGTAAAGAGATTAGGCACTCCAAAAATTGCATGTTTGTTTGCCCTGTTCAGTGGCGTACCAAATATTTTTCTCAAAGGGTGTCGTAAATTCCTCATCTGGCTATAATTCGATTTCGGTTTTTAGTTTATGAGATTATCCACCTTAAGTAATAAGTACCTACAAAGTTTTAGGAAAATGGCTTTTGTAATTTTCGAGTAACCGGTTAAATTCGATTTTTTCCTCTCTCATTTTCCATGATAAATAAATCACCCTGTACATGCCACTACTACATGAAGAGCACATACATGTTCTTGGAGATTGCAAACGTACACTATTATTACAGTTAAATATTAATTGTTAAATACCAGCTACTGAAATAAAGTTTCCTACCACTTTTGTTAATGATATGAGGATATGATATGAGGTTATCTAAAATAAAATTTAAACTATCAGTTAAGAATGTGTACTTTTCCAAAAATTCAAACGAACAACAGAACGTGATCAACTTTTTTTTTAGTTTTATTGGGTTTTTGCCACACTTCTGAAAAAATAAAGATAAATTAAATAAGCCTTGCGCCAAACGAATCAGTTAAGAGATATTTTTGAAACTAAGTTTGCCTAACCAAAAAATGTCACTGAAAAAGTAAATAAGTAAAAAATAACAAAAATTACATCACTATCGCACACAGTATACCTTGGGAATGCAATAAACATTATGTTGGAGAAACGTCTCGGCCTGTGAATGTTAAAGTTGAAGAACATAAAAATTATATAAACAGACGGCAATTTGAAAAATCCAAAATTTGCGAGCACGCTTGGGAAAACGGTCATTTGATTCAATGGGGTTCGGTAAAAATTTTAGAGAAGGAAGATAATGCAACAAAAAGAAAATTAAGATAGACCGCGATTATTTTGTTGAACGGAGATAAGTGTGTGTCAAACTGTTCAGTAAACATTGATCATTGTTGGTTACAATTGTATCAAAAAGAAGTAAGTAAGTTCAGTAAATAAAATAAAAATCATTTAACATCTCTATGGAAGCAGATAAACAAATTTTAAACTGTCAAACTTGACATACGTTTAATACTTTTACTACTATTTTGAGAACGAAAACAGAGAGTTTTTCGAATGTCAAAAATATGAAAGTGCGCGATAGTGATGTGATTTTTATTATTTTTTACTTATTTGCTTTTTTCGGTATGAGATTTTTTGGTTAGGCTAACTTTGTTTTAAAAATAACCCTTGACTGATCCGTTTGGGGCAAGGGCTTATTTAATTAATCTTTATTTTTTCAGAAGTGTGGCAAAAACCCAATAAAACTAAAGAAAAACTAAAATTATGCCACAAATAAATAGCTTCAGACAATATCAACTTTTTATCTAAACAATAAAAAAATAGTTACTCTATTATTTGTTTATCTCTCCCAAAATTCAAACGTAGCGATTTAGAATAATATACTAACAAAATGATTCAAATCCTAAAGTGGTTATTCTATTTTTAAAAGGGAATTGATGTTTCCCAATGAAAAATTGATATCACGTTACCTGATATTTGTCAAGAAATTCATTCATTCATGTCCTCCGCATGCTTCCTTTAACTCATTGACCTTTGGAATCGGATAAGAAAACGCTGTTATTTTTAGGTGCACCACGCCAACCTACGCGGAAAGAACGTCCCGAAAAAAAATGTGTAGGATTACCGAAGGGACGTGTTTAATATATTCGGCCGTTCAAATTCCGTGACACATCGAGATTTCAATTTTCAGCCCGATCAGAATTCATCTGCTTTAGAAAAACCAATCGAATCACGTTACATCTTTTCATTCCTGCATTCTATCAGCTGTCTGTGTGCATGCAATGTTCCGACAGAGCTCGTAAAGCAAAATCCGCCATGAAAATAGCCCCGTTCTGAATAAAGTGAAGCTGCTAATGAGCAAAGTACGCAAATTAATTTAATTAACAGAGATTTTTAGTGAATAAGTTCGTTAAACTGAAAGTATAGTTTAATCTTAGTTGGAATGTACGAAACTTCGGTTTATTTTAGTAAACTATGTACTGTTTGAACACAAATACAGTCATCACCAGGAAACTGGAACGAAACTTTCTTAGAGGTTCCATTTAGACCGTCAAGTGCTAGGCAGATGAGATTTTGCTTCTTTGGAAAGAGTTTCAAAAACATAATACGAGTATCATGATATTTATAAAAGTAGATAACAAAAGAAACTTACTATTTTTTACTTGTTGAAACTAATATCCTAACTTTATTTTTCTTTGTCTTTTGAGAAGATAAAATTCAGGTAGGTACTTGCAATGCAATTTTAGTTATAACGTATATTACATTCACCAAAGGTCATCGCCTTTAAGTATATTCTATTATAAAAGAAACATATTAGATAGAAAGAGGAAAAATTTGAGGCTTTGTTCAATTCAGCATAATACAATTTGAACCTTTAATTTCCAACTAGTTTCGGTTTAGGCCATCAGTAGGGAAAATGATCAAAACAATCTGCTTATTAGTAATTCAGTTCGTTAGGGTAAATAAAGTAATAATAGATATTTTTTATAAGATGATAAATAGTTATTTACATTACAAGCCGCGAAAGTTTACTTTTAGGTGCGAGGTGTATTTAAATGGTGTCCAACGAAAGATGTGTCACACAATAACAGAAATGTATTATTGGTATTTTGTTTAGATAAGTCAAAGACATTGTCTCCTGCTAAATTATGGTCACAATACTTAATATTGAAATTGACTGTTTCATTACAAAAGAACCAGGATATTTCGCAATTTGGACGTTTGAAGGCATTCATAAAATGGAAAAATGACGGATATCAACCTCAAAAATCTCAGGTATTTACAAAGGGTGATATATCAAAGTTTCTGTTAGAAGTTGTTAATCAAACACATTTAATGAAAAAAGTGGTAGTAATTTTTTAAGTAACTGGGGCATGCCGAACTGAGGAGATATACAGGGTGTCTGTGAAACGTTGGGAAATCTCGGAGCTGGAGATACTGGTGACCAAAAAAGTGGATTGAGCCAAATATGCCTTATCCGAATGTTGCTGGTTTCAAAAATACAGGGCGTTCAATGCTACAATTTTATTTTGAAATATCTCAATAACTAACATGTCGGAGTATTAAAAAAAAATGGCACAAATATGTTTTTTGGCACGGCAAATAAATTGTTTTAACTAATTTGGACGTCACTAGTAGAGGGCGCCACTTATGGCTCAGTATGTTTCTTTTAAATGACAGAACTTTTTTGCTGTTTAGTGTATTCATTTGTCTATTGAAACAATCGATTGTCCTACCTGTGTTCGTCGTGTTGTTTACTATAGTGCAAATATGGATGCGTCTATGAAGAAAATTGATTCCCCCGTATACACTCAAATTAAATTCCGAACAAAAATTTCCTACATAGCATCCGTTCCTGAGAAATCAATGTACAATTTAAAAAAAGATAATTAAAATCAAATGAACGGTTCGCGAGGAAGCCAACTTTAAAATTGGGGCTAGTTTTTAGTGGCCGGTTTTTTGTCGTTGAGTTTATATAACATAACCATAACATTTCAAGGATTTTTTTACTGTTTAAGAAAGGTATTTTAAGCTAATATGTATCAAATCTCCTACAATTCCTATCAATGAAGTCATATGTATGTTCTCTGATACCAAACATCTAGGTATGCTAATGAACATCCACAGACAAAACTCTATTCAATAAGTATCTAAAGAATTTAATCTATTTACTAGCCTCTGGAGTGGGAACTCGAAATTCAACCACAATAGATGAGATCTGACCTATTTCTGCATTTTTAGGATTGCTTCATCAGGGGGCCTCCTTTAACTTGAGTCTAATATCTAACTATAAAGATTATTATACCAATAAATTAAAATTATTTGAAATTGAATGTCGACAGTGTCAAAATGAAATTAAATATCGTCAACGTCAAACTGATTAACTGTCAATGAATATCATAACGACCTACTAAAATACATAAAAATTAATAAAAAAAATTTACCTTTTATGTATAGTTTTTTCATATATTTTCAGGTATTAACAATATTGTGTGAAACTAACTACTCAGTGGACAAAAGGCCCAACCTGCGTTGAATTACACCCACAATATCTACCCATATATTCCTTATTATTTTAGTAGGTCGTTATGATATTGATTGAGAGTTAATCAGTTTGACGTTGTCGATATTTAATTTCATTTTGACACTGTCGACATCCAATTTCAAATAATTTTAATTTATTGGTATAATAATCTTTATAGTTAGATATTTGACTCAAGTTAAAGGAGGCCACCTGATGAAGCAATCCTAAAAATGCAGAAATAGGTCAGATCTCATCTATTGTGGTTGAATTTCGAGTTCCCACTCCAGAGGTTAGTAAATAGATTAAATTCTTTAGATAATTATTGAATAGAGTTTTGTCTGTGGATGTTCATTAGCATACCTAGATGTTTGGTATCAGAGAACATACATATGACTTCATTGATAGGAATTGTAGGAGATTTGATACATATTAGCTTAAAATACCTTTCTTAAACAGTAAAAAATGTTACAAAAGCTAATAATAAGGAATATATGGGTAGATATTGTGGGTGTAATTCAACGCAGGTTGGGGCTTTTGTCCACTGAGTAGTTAGTTTCACATAATATTGTTAATACCTGAAAATATATTTCAAGGATCCCACATATGATAAATTCTAATAAAACACAAAGATAATTTTACTCCCTTTCAATGGATAGTGCTACAATTAGTTTTCGTCATGAGTGGCATTTTTAGAGCTAGAGAAAACGTTTCTATAAGTCATTTTTTTTATAAAATAAGAAATTTTACGAAAAAAAAATATATTTACTTTAATTACAACAAGCCATGCGTGTATGACATTATTTATAACCTTTACAACGACACTTTTCATTAAAATCAGTTGTGGCCTAAGTGCAAAATTAAATCTTGATTTCAAGTTACCGTAATTATTCCTACATAATGTAATTTCAGACTTCAAAAGTAATCAAACTACGGCAACTGCTAGAATAGATTTTTAATGAAAATTTAATGTAAGAGTACTACAAATTCCTCACGCAAAGCTAGACATTAATCAGGCAGAAAGTTTGCTTTTAAACAGGAACTAACTGCAATGTGCCTACAGAACTATGTAATTCTGAGAAAATTATACGTTTTCAAGGGTGGAAAAGAAACTTACGTAATTTAGTTGAAGGTGACAAAGTGTAGTTGTATTTAAAAAGAGTAAGTGATTTTGTTGGTAAGATGTAAATAGAGCGATGTTTTGTCTAAAGGTAAAGGTCTTAAATTCAAAATTAATCGTTCACTTTCCAGAGTTTAAAATCATGAACAAATTTGACTTGCCTATAAGAGCGTCGTTTTTTATACGCAATTTTTGACAAATTTTTAGCTGTTTTTAGAGGCAGTACAAACAAAATCTAAGTTAAAAAAAATATATCTTAGTTGTGCCAATTATACAAGTTTTTTCCAGGGTCTATAACAATTTACATTATTTGTAAAACAACGAAGTTTCATGAAATTTCCTCGGATACGTCGATTTTGCTTTTTAAAAAGACTCTTTTTTCTATACCAACGCATTTTCGACGTTCATTTGTTTTCGCGTGATGACGTCATCGGATATTTTTTTAAACAGAACCCCTATATTTTTTCATCGAATTCTTGTAGAGCTTAACTTGCTGAATTCAAAAATGTATAATTTCAACACTTTATTCTTTCAACTTTCCGAGAAAAAATAATAACCGATCCGAAAATTTAGGTACAGAGAAAGTACCAAATTCCACACGCGGATGCATACAGATCGTAAAATGAAACATTAACCAATTCATTAGGACGCTCTCAGAGTCCCGGTTTTAACCCTCCTTCATTTTAAGGCTTATATTAAATTTTAGAATAGTAGAAGGTTTATGTCTTTAGAAAGAGAGCTCGCGGATTTGGTTCCCATATTGCTACCTGGTTATATTTATGTGCCCTCCCGGATACTCCTAGACCTCGATTCGAGCTTAAAATAAAGGCCGTGTTTAATAAATTTGCTGCCGTAAACGCTAATAGTTCATTTTAACGATATCGGCGAACATTAATGGTAGGGTTAATACTTCGCAGTTATTTTCGTAGGAAGGGCTGATCTAGACCTTATTGGTAAAATCAAAATAATCCTCAATAATAGGGGTCCTTTCCCGTTCTTATAATTTACCGCATTTTTTTATTTTGTATCGCGTTATGTAAAAAGGAAGGTGATAATAGTTATTTATAGTACAAGTGGGATATTATACATGAGTGAGACACGAATGTAATAAAAAATGCCGTTATCCCACGTGTACTATATAAAATTTTATCTAGAACTGCAAACACATTTTATGTACATCTACCTTAAATTGAGAAAAATCCAAAATCAAATCCAGTTTTGATTCAAAATCAAGAAGCAAAGGCATTGTTATGGTAACCTATCAAATTACCTGCCAAACTTGTTATAAATAAATTGAGTTTTTGTTTTTACATGTGAAAATAGTGATGTTGATTGAAATAATGAGTGTTTCAGAAACAGAAAACGCCTCTTGAAGTTGAAAAGCTGCTGCAACTGCAGTAGTTTCACTTTTACCAGATACATCGAAAACCAAGTACGAACAATTTTATAAACGATTTACTGATTGGTGTGCATCTAAAAATATAAAATATGAAGCAAAAGAAAAGGTACTAACAACATTTTTTGAAGAATTATCCAAGAAGTACAAATCATCTATGGGCGTTCTATGCTGCGGTCTACAATCTGTATGCGGCAAAATGTTGACATCAATCAACAATTTAAGTAATTGCTTTTCTGAAAAAGCAAACAGTGGGATGCAAACCAAAAGAGTCAAGAATATTAACGAAAGAGGATGTTTCGAACTTTTTACAAGATGCTTATGACATAATTCTTGCTAACAAAGATAGGAACAAGAAAATATTTGCTGTTTGAAATTCATAAATGAATAATTTAAGGTTGCTTTAATTATTGGACTTGGAGTTGCATGAAGAGTGGACGAGTTAACTAATTTGCTGTCAGAAAACGTATGAAATATTTTTTATATATTCACACCGGATACGAAAACCAAAGTTTCCCGAGAATTCTTTATCACTGCCGGGGAAATTGCCAATCGCCCTGCGTCCTAGTGCCGATCATGGAAGATTTTTTGTTGGTTACAGAGGTGGTAAATTCATGAAACTTCCTGTTGGTTTAAATACTTTTGGTGTAATGT
The DNA here is from genome assembly GCA_025584915.1 of Monochamus saltuarius. Classification (NCBI taxonomy): domain Eukaryota; kingdom Metazoa; phylum Arthropoda; class Insecta; order Coleoptera; family Cerambycidae; genus Monochamus; species Monochamus saltuarius. The sequence goes on from CM046722.1 coordinate 13,450,389, forward strand.
TAAAGAAGATTGCTTTATTTCTCAATTTATCACAACCGCAACAATATACAGGGTATTGTTTTCGACGATCATCTACTTCTACCCAACAGAGGAGCAGACCTTCTAACTATAAAGCGGCATGGTGGTTGGAAGTCCAACACCGTGTGTGAAGGCTATATTGATACGTCTCTTGGAAACAAGAAAAAAAACAACAAAAGTTCTTGAAGGAAAGATTGCCGCATTGAAGCTATTTCAAGTGCTTACAAAGGATATTTAAGCATTGTTAATGTAAATACAGACCAGCTCCATTCATCTGATATTAGCCTTACGAATTGCCAAAGTTGTATTGTTATATTTATAACAAGTAATTCAATTTAATTTAAGTTATTATTATCTTATATTTGTTTTTACACATCGATTTTAAATTTAGTAGCCATACTTATTGTGATGAACCAGATTCTCCAGGGTATTTTTGTAAACGAAGATCAAGAAATAAACGTAGAAACTGAGGAAAGGGGTTATTTTGTCTACTGTCTACCCCCATGGGCGATTTTTCTCTATCTTGTAGCGTAAAATTTTATTTATAATAACTTATTACTTATACAAGTTCGATTTTTGGAAGTTATGAAACGTTGGAAATAGCCGCACAGAAATGGGTTTCAGTTAATAATATTTTTAAATTTCAAAATACAAAGGAGCTTCCTTAGCTAAGTAGGATTAAATCGCCATTATCATCGAAAATCCGCAATTAATAGAATAACCTGATATTTTGTTTCACCCTGTATTTAAAGAATTTTATATTTAATTAATTAACAAGTTTCATCATCCTACAGATTGAGATATAATGAAAATGTGAAGTTTCCAAATTTATTAGTCTGAGTCGTCTGTATTGCTTTTTATTGAAAATTGTTGAAGGAATGAACTTTAAAGGTCAAAAGGCTTATATTTCAAATAAAAGATGAGAAAAAAATTAATTACTTAATAAATATTAACAAATGAATATGCCAAAAAAACCTAAAATCTGAATTTCTTTGAAGAATAGTAAAGTATGATTTTATAAAAGTTTTATGATTATCACATACCACAAAAAAAAACAAAATATGCTTTAGAAATTTTTAAATTTACTATTTACCTGTATTATCATTTAGTGCTTCAGCAAATTCACACTGTAACATTGCATTTGAGATTTAATATGTACCAAAAAATACACTTCTGTAATCTTGGAATTGTGGGGAGGGTAGCTCTAAGAGCTATAACACTTTAGCTCCATTGGGCTTCCTGTACTTTTCTTCCATTAGGAGATCAGCCCACAGGAGCCATTAACCAACCTATTACAGAGAAAAGAGTGATGACGTTGCTCAGGGGGATCTCTCTAATATGGGTCATAGAAGGCCATCGTTCTCCCAATACGAGTTCTTTTGTTAACGAGATGGCAGTGCACTCATAGAGTGCATGAAACACTGTCTCGTCTTCCTGTGTGCAATCTTCACGAGGAGATGTTTCACATTTCCTCATATAATAAAGCTGTTTTCTTAGTCAACAGTGACCAGTTTGAAAACCTGTCAACAAGCGAAGGTTTATCCTAGACATGGCCAAGTTCTTTTTGATTGTATTCTTAGAGTGATACATCAGGAACTCCTTAGTGGACTGAGAGCTATCTGTTTCATCTCATCGCTTTATTAAGGGACCAGATCCAGAGATATTGAGACTCGATGCACTACTGCCTTAGCCCAGCATATAGATATGCTGTCAGTGATGATGGCATTTCCATACTGATTTACTCATTATATTATGCAAGATCAGTAGTGATTTTCTACTGTCTATGTATATTCTGATAGTTTTGCCCGTTGTATGCCTGCAGGCAATTTCTTCGACGGCTATAGTTATACCTGCTAATTCCCTTTGTACCTCGTTAACATGTTTATCCATTGTCCACTGATATCATAGGGATCTGTAGGGATCTGGAATAGATTACATACCTTGTACCATCCTTCCTTTTGAAACCATCTATGAAGATGCATCCTTACTGTAAGTCGTCTCCTCATTGCCAATGAATACTGTGTAGTGCCTGTCAAACCAAATTGAGGAGAAATACTGTCAGTGCCTGCCTGCAGTAAGGGCGTCTTTCTGATGACGACTCCTAACTTATCCACATTCTACATCCGGTTTAAAGCCAACACTCTTGAGGCAAAGCATTGTTCTCAGGACCACTTCATTTAGCAAAAGTATCAGACACAGGATTCCTTCCATTACCAAGATGGGCGTTGTTCGCATAACTCGTTATGTTCAGGCAGGTACTTCTTTGTACCTGACTGTGCTTTTGTTTAGCTTCTGCCTGCTGGATTTTCCAGACACCAGACAACAACCTTGTAGGCTATTATTGATCTCACAATGGCAGTGTATAGACACATATCTCACTCTTAGTTTCATTCCCCAGGTCTTACCAACATTACTGCTCATATAACAGGTACATGTATTTATTAGTTTTCTTTCGAAATGAAGATCCCATGTTAATTTTCCATCGAATGTAATTCCAAAGTATGGCACATCTGGTGCAAAACTTAGCATAGGATTTAAGAGAGTTGATATCTTTATTGGCTCCAGTTTCCTCCTTCTCGTGTCCATTGTCCGTAAACCACTTTTCAGTAGTTTTTAGAGCATTTTGTATTCTTTGGCAAAATATTCACTTAAATATCCTTATAAATACGTAAGTAATTAGAAAAAAGATACCATAATTTTGTCAATGTACACTATAATAATTATATTTGATATGTTCAGTTCAAGCTCACAATTCTTAAAGCTCAATTGCTCAATTTATAATTGGTATCAAAATGTAAGGCATATTTCGTGCTTCTTACTATTTACAGAATCAATTTACAAAAGTTTGTGTAACTTACTACTTGTTAATTGAAACAAGAGGAAGGATAATGACCGACTGAGAAACTTAAAACAAAATACGAAATTTAAATATCCTTGAAACTTTTAATCCAAACCGTCTTCCGTACGTTCCAGCAACTAAATTTGCGAACTGCAATTACTATTTGGGAGAGCTCCCGAACGTTTAATAATATGAATAATTTTACATCATTAATTATAGAATTTCATGCACCAAGTAATTTTAAACAGCTGTTTATAATTTATTTTCGGAAAATGAATGTATACAGTACAAATTATTCATGCATAAATTCAAATTAATATGTCTATCCATAAATCAGCGTGGAGCATTATCTATAGATAGTTTGTGTAGGACGAAATTCAATATAAAGCAATCTGTTTACTGTTGATGTAATTGCTTCTATTGGATTCGATTACATATTTATATTATTTTAGTATTAGAATCAGATAACTGAAAAAGTCGGCACTCGCGTCAAAATGAATCCTATAGGAATGAAAGTAAGTAAATTTTGATTATATTGTTAGGTTTTTCCTTTTCTACTAATGGTATAACGCTCGATACACTTTCTTCCTCAGTCTCTAATTTAGCACAAGGATGTGGGACCACATTTTATCATGCCACTCAAAACTCTCCAGGTCTGTATCTCCGTTATTCTTTAATATGCCTTAGCTATCAAGCCCAATGGGCAAACGTACGTTTAGACAACGTTTTTAAAACGTTGTAGTGGTTAATTAAACGTTTTGCGTTGAAATTTTCAATGTTTATTTTTAGTTAAATACTTAAACGTATAAAATATACTAGAAAGTCTTGGAATCGTTTCTATGACATGCGTTTATTTATTTAGCAACTATACATCTGTCATAATAATATAATAATAATATCTCTACCCCTCATTCTAATCACAGGAATTAGCCCAGAAGTCGGAGACTTGTGCGGGAGAGGGGGCGGCATATATTTGCGCCCAGGAACGACTTACGTTGGTAGGCCCTAACCACTATTCAGTGCAGGAATGAGGAAAACCTGGAAAACCTCATTAATTAGGGGGGTAGTCAAATATCAACCGGCATCAATCTCTCACATTGACCCAAGCTAACATTATTCCACCCTAACATACCCACAGAGAGGGTGCCAATCCTCTCCACGAATATAGCTTATATACGGTCTACCGGCAGCTGGGCTCGTTTAGACCAACGTTTTTAAAACGTCTAGTCCCTCGATTCAAGTACTAACGCCTTAAACCGCGCGACCACTGACCGATCCAATCAGAGAAAAGCAAAAGTGTGTACGAGAAGGAATTAATGGAATTCGATAACTGGTGAAAAAGGGGTATAGGAGAAGGAGCAGTTACAGAATAGGTGCTATTATCCCACTTTTTCATTGTGGAGAAACGGTTTGCTGCTTCGATGTGGACAAAATATTCCATGCTAAAATCAAAGTTGAAAGTGTACAGAGGTATTGATATTTTGAAGTATAGTAAACTTCATATTTGAAAGTAGAATAAAGAAATTGTAAACCAAAGAAGGCAAAAGGTACTGGAGAGAAACCAAATCGAAGAATTTTTGAAAAAAGTACCGGATGAGGAATATTTACAAGTTAAGGTAGAAAATACATGATTTTAATATTTCAATTTATACATCGAGCGTTTTATTTTGAACTCTTTACAGGTTGCAACGATCATGGGAGTGGCAGGTGCTTGTCGATGCAATGAATTAACCCTTTTGGATATCATCTCCAAGACAAAGGCAGTTACCCATATGTACTCATTCCGGAAAGGAAAACAAATATTTCAAGAAGTTTCACGATCATGCAAGAAGCTTTTTCAGTCAACGCTGTAGAAATGTGTCGAAAATACATCAATCTGCGACCTAAAAATGCCGGTGGGAGATTTTTCTCGCGATATGTGGCTGGAAAATGTACTACACAACATGTATCAATACAATTTCGAAAACGTTTTCAAAAGTGGCTGCATTTCTTGGACTCCCTGATCCAAAAAGTTTTACCGGATATGGAATGAAGCGTCCTTCGGCAACATTACTGGCCAATGCTGAGGCTGATGAAGCGTCATGGTGGTTGGAAATCGACTACGGTAGCGGGAAGTTATATTGAAGATTCACTGCCCAGCAAGATGGAAATTGCTGAAAAAATCCAGGTCCTACCTAGCTAAGTTGTGAGCCCCGCCAGTCCTTCATAAACTCCTTATCAAGCGAATTAAGATCGTTCTTGAGATAAATGTTTCTTTTAATAATAACACGTGTTATCCAAATGTCAATAACAGGTTTTGTACACAACGTTTTAGTAAGAAAAATAAAACGTATACAATACGTTGATATTACACGTTTTCTATTTAAGGTAAAAATAAACACCGAAATCAAACATTCTCATGAAACGTTTACCTCACGATGTATACAAATATATAATATACATCCAAATCGGTAAAATCGATTTAATGACCACTAGATGTAGACACTTACATCTCGCGCACTATGTACTTCTATACTTCAGTCAATCATAATATGAACGATGAAGTGAGAAGTGGTCACACTATTTTCTTCTTTTGCCTAGTATTTAATGTATGTTGAACGTTCTTAAGTTTCTATTCCTTCTCGACTTAGTGTATAATCTACGTTTACTCCAAAATTTCATTATTTTCTTCTGCTGTCTTGACTCGAACTATTTGTTGCATAAGATAAAATTTGATACTTCGGTATTGCCTTGGGGTAAAATTTTTCGAAATAAATATTAGAGTAGATGCAATGTCTATTAGGGCACTTTTCATTTTATGTTTGTTCTTGAATTAACGTTAACACTGTTAGGTGTATCAAACTAAAAACACTGCTTTTAAAATGTTGGGTATTAAAAAAATTCACTCATTTTAAAACTTAACGCTTGAGAGCAAAGAATTGCATGATTATCACCGCATTCTCCTGACTCGACCAGTGGAAAATTCTGCAACCAATTTAGATCCAACGACCGACTTGGAACGTTAGCACTAGCGACGCTGGTATTCCACCTGAGTTATGCTCTGAATTGCCAATAATCTGACCACGATATATGCGAGTTTACACGTTCGATCGCCTGATGAGTCGGTCGTTATTAATTAAGTCATATTTACTACCGGTAAACAGACAGACGCCAACTAGTTATGATCACACACTTCCGATGTAGTAGGTAAATATTCGCTTTATATGATGCATTTTAATTTTAAAAAAATTAAATACAAGATGAGTCACGCGTGATAAAATATTATTCATAGAGTCCTGAAGTCCTGAGATCTGACCTATTTCTGCATTTTTAGGATTGGTTCTTCAGATGGCCTCCTTTAAGTTGAGTCAAATATCTAACTATAAAAATTATTATATAAATTTAAATTATTTGAAATTATATATCGATAATGACAAAAGTGACATTATGACAGAAATATGTAAATTCTCATCTATTGTGGTTGAATTTTGGAGTTCCCACTGCCAAAATTGAAGTTAGATATTTATAGAGTGTTTTCATTAAAGCAGGTTAGTAAATTTAGATAGACTAATTTCTTTAGATAATTATTGAATAGAGCTATGTCTGTGGAATTGTTTATTAGCATACCTAGATGTTTGGTATCAGAGAACATACATATGACTTCATTGATAGAAATTGTAGGAGATTTGATTTATATTAGCTTAATACAGTAAAAAATGTTACAGAAGCTAATAATAAAGAATACATGGGTAGGTATTGTGGGTGTAATTCAACGCTGGTTGGGGCTTTTGTCCACAGAGTAGTTAGTTTCACATAATATTATTAATACCTAAAAATATATAAATCATGAAGATATAAGAGAACAACGAAATGATTGTAGATCGTTACATAACTGTTCTATGAGATTGACTAAAAATCGAGTAGAATCAACGCCGTGAAAAGTAGTTGTCTTTTGTTTCGATTTAAATAAACTTATATGATTAATATGATGAACAAAGAGGAATATTTTGTGAAAACATTTGACAGTTGACGTTAAAGGTATATAACCGTGTCCTTTATGGTTGAAAAAATGAATTATAGTTATTTATTGTATAAGTGTTTTAAGTAGCATTTTATCCACGCAATAATGTTTAAACGCGAGAATGTAGCGCGAGCGTTTAATATTCTTACGTGGATAAAAGACAAATAAAACATGAATGCAATACAATGTTTTATCCACAATCACAAGTCATATTTATTGGAATTTAATAAAAAAATATTCTGACGACTTGATATCTCTTAGTACTCAATGAAACGTGGTAGGTTTTGCTACACCTACCGGTTGCTATGGTACTTTGTTTATTATCAATTATTTAATAAACAGTTCTATCTGGATTTGGTAAAATTACTACAAAGTAATTTTGTTCACGTGGCTGTTTTCGAAGCAGCTTAAGAAGTAATTTTCCATTTATTGCCGGCGAAATCCAGGGAACATTACAAAATAATGACAATAAATGAAGCAGTAAAGCTATAGTATTTTTTAAGTTTAAAGAAAAAATAATGCAATTTCATCTACGTGATCGAAGTAATCGATGTTGAAGGCTACTATAAAGGTCTAAAAATATATAGATATTGGAAAATATAACAAGCTTACTGCTTGTTTGAAAAGTGAATCGAAACGATACAAAGCAAAAAAACTGCAGATTGGATCTGATAACGAATATTTAATGATTAAGGTACTATCTCTTTACCTTTTGCATGCATGTATATAGTGAATATTGAATTACTTTAGATTGCACTAATAATGGAGGTTTCTGATGCCTGTCAATGCTGCGAATTGACAAATTCTGCGCCCAATTCGCTTAACACAAGACATATTCTTTTTAAAATATACCAATCAAAAATGTACTTCTTAACCTGTTGAAATCAATACATTGGCAAAGTTACCCTCAATAGTTACTTCATTCCTGAATATCACAAATCCAGAACTGCTTCTGGCACGTCAACAGCTTTATTAGCCGATAAAGGATGGAAGAGCTCCTCTGTAACAGAGAGTTATGTTGAGCAGTCCATATCTAATAAACTTAATAATGCAAGAAAATCCAAGGAAAATATAGCTGTTCCTTACAAAAACAGACATTCATAACCTATGCGAATTCATCTTGTTGTTAAGTTTTTGTTTATTTCAATTTTCTGAATAAATGGAAATCACCATTTAATATTTTTTACAAAAGCGAATAATAAATAACATATGGGTAGATATTGTGGATGTAATTCAACGCTGGTCGGGGCTTTAGTCCGCAGAGTAGTTAGTTTCACACAATATTGTTAATGCCAAAAAATATATAAAAAACACCATTAAATATTTAGCGATATTTAATTTGTTAACCTAGCATATCCAAAAAAAGTTGCAATGTTTCGTAAACCGAGACTCAAATATATATATTACTTATCGTATTAACTTTTTTGCGAGCTAGTCTTTACATTAGTTTTTCAAATGTCAAATATGGCTTACGTGTATAGCAATTCGCAGTTGATGGATATCGTTTTAATTAATGGTGTTCAGGGTGTCCACGGCATATGGAAGCAATGTGGCGTATCACACACGAGGCTCAATTATATCCGTATCATGTACAGCGTGTCCAGCAGTACCAAGGTATTGAACGAGGAGGACCGGTACCATGGCCGCCATGATCTCCTGACTTAAATCATTTAGATTTATTTTTGTGGGGATATTTAAATAAGTATATTGCTCCGAAATATACACTGTTGATGACGCAAACGTATCATAGCTGCTGCCAGTAACTTACAAGTTCAGAACGGACATGAAGCAGAAACATGTGTGTTTATATAAACTGAGTAGAACGGGTCCAAAATGTTGTTGTAACATCAGGTATGTCAAACTATTTTACTAATTAAAATCACAAATTAATTGTATTAATAATTAATAACAACTGCGGCAAAAGCAGTTGAATTTGCTGTATAAAATGTAATTTATTTCTTTCCTTGGGAATTTCTTTCAATTTTTTGTCCGGTCGACGGTTATACGCCTTATCAGCTTTTACAGTAGACCAGTGCCTTGCGGAAGTGTATCTTTAAATAATTTTTGAACTGCTCTTTTTGAGTTTATTTTTACAAAATTATATTTGTAAGAGTCCCATAAACATTCAACATTTTTTTCTGATAAGTTCTGAATCACTGTATATATACTGGATTTCTATAAAATGATTTTAATCATGGATCACTGATGACTCGAACGAAGAATTAAGGAATTTTATTGCTTCCTTAATAGAGTAAAAAAACCATTAAGATTGACAAAACGGGGGGAGGGCAACTTAATCTTGTTTCTTTTGATTAGACTGTTTCTTATACTCGTTCGGGACTACAATTGCGCAGCCACGTTCCAGCAGTTAAAGCGTTATCCGTAACCTTTTCTTTTATTTTTATCTATATTTGGGCGCTGTTTCTACCTTCATTTATTTAAGGACCCGCATCAATATATCTTATGGAAGAGGATTCCGGAGGTAAATCTTGCGCGTAGACCACGCTTCCGGCTTGTCCCTTATTTCACAGCATATTACACGTAGAACAGTACCTAACTCCATAAATTTGGGATAGCAGTGGCCTCCAGATACGGCCTTGATGTCATATACAGGGTCATTCCAGACGACATTAGACTCAAGGCATTGGTACTTAGAAATAATCAAGTGAGGTTTAGATTTGAAAAATTGCTATACAGAGTTTATCTTTCTGATCATATACAGGGTGGTCCACTTTTTTCATCAAACTTCAAAAACTAATACATCAAAAAGAATAATGTTAGTTTGCTAAATAAACTATACCCGACAAATAAATACTTTTCGAGATACAGTACGTTGAAGTTTCCCAAACAAATAATTGTTTTTCGAATTGTTCTGCAAGTGATGAATTTTTGTAAATGATTTGGCACTGTATGTGTCATCTTTGGAGAATTTTGAATTATTTTTACTTTATCAGTAGCGGAGAAAATAGAGGCGTGAAATTTAAAAAACACTGTGTTTCAACTTCTGCATTACTGAACGAAGAGAAAACAATTTCATAATTGTTCCTAAACACCTAAATCGATAACGTATATCAATTTGTAAAATACTATTGTGCAGGAAACCATCAGGTATTACGTATCTCATATAAAATTTACGATAGCTAATACAGAAAATACTAAGCACTATACAAACACGTTCCATTAGACCTAAATAAATATTTCACATTGTGAAAGCTGAATCTATGTTAATGGTAATATAATAGAACCTGTATTATATGTTTACTTCAAGTTCACATAGGATTACTTGCTCTATTATACAGTGATTCTAAAAGTAGTACCTACGACAAATTTAACTGCGTTTGTTTCTATAGCCAGATGGATACACTAAGCTGCAAAAAAGTTCTGCCATTTAAAAGAAATGTGATGTGTCAAAAGTGGCGCCCTCTACTAGTAACGTCAAAATTATTTAAAAATTCTTATTTTCCGTGCCAAAAAACATAATTGTGCCAATTTTTTTTTTAATACTCCGAGAGGTTTCAAAGTTATTGAGATATTTAAAAATAAATTCACCTTTCACATACACCCTGTATAGACTTATCGTCTTATTCTGAAGTCTAGAAAATGCAGTTGCATTTATGGTACTGCTTTTAGAATCGCCTTGTATAATTCCACAGTAGCAAATGATGTTGATTTTCTGTAAGACGCTAATACTAATAATTAAGTTATGAATTAATAAATATGGAAATTTTGGTAATATATTTTACATGTTTTTAGAAATTTGTTAAACACTGTGCTTCGGAAACCTTTTGAAATTTAAAGCAAACTGTTTTTGATCTTAATGAAGTTTGTTTTGTAAATACATTTGTTGTCAGTTGGAAGTTGCCGGGAGTAGCAGAAACACTTAGAGCTACATTTTACATTTAAAACTTCCATAATAGAAGCGATTTCAAGTTTAAAATATTGTTCGACTTTAGATGGTCCCAGTTATTTTAGTACTCAAACTTTATAATTACTTTTGTTATCAGTTCTTACTTCCAATGCAATTCATTCGACCTTCCTGGTGTACACGGTACGGTAACGGCCACTGAGGACGAAGACGTTAAGGCACTAATTTATTTACGATAACACACTCCAAATGGAAAATAGCAGATACGCCGTTTTTACTTTCATCCCCGCGGTGATAAGGGTATTTTAATTTCTGCTTATGGCAATAAGTTTCATTAGATGCTTTTAATATTGGGCCATTAAATGGTACACGCCCTAGCTCTTCTGGAATCTCTAATGTCTTGAGAAGAAATAAATGCAGCCCAATATATGTTGTCTCTTTGCTTTTAAACGGACACAGTTGCTAAGTATGTGAATCCAGTCCTCGTCTGCGTTGTCACAAAGCCTACACCTCGCGACATTGCTTAAGCCAATTCTGTGTAGGTGCTTGTTGAAATGTTCGAGACGCATTAGGAGGCCCGTGACAATCCTAATGTTTTTCTCTAGAAAAAGCAAATAAGTAAAAAGTAATAAAAATCACTATCATAATGCATTTCTGTATTTTTTAACGTTTCGAAAAGCTTTCTGTTTTCGTTCTCAAAAATTGTAAATGTATCAAAACTAAGTCAAATTTGACAGTTTAAAATTTGTTTATCTGCTTCCCTCGAGATGTTAATAGTTATTTATTGTATACATGTCTTAAGTAGCATTTAATCCACGCAATAGTGTTTAAACGCGGGAAAGTGGATAAAAGACAATTACAACACGAATGCAATACAACGTTATATCCATGATTACATCACAATTATATTTATGGAGTCAGAATTATTGGAATTTAATAAATAAAATACTTAGTACGCAATGGAACGTGGTAGATTTTGCTATATCAATATTGATTATGTTTCTCGAAAATGTAATGGAATGTTGGGTTTCATTTTCAGGACGTGCAGGGAATTTAGAGACAAAAAGTCTCTTAAATCTTTGTACTATGCCTATATTTACAGCAGACTTAATTTTGCCTGTGTGATTTGGAGTCCTAATTATAATATATACAAATTAAGACTGGAAAGAGTCTCAGGGTCAACGGTATTTATAATGTTGATGACATATCAGCTACTAAACAACAGTTTAATATCGTCCCTTTGGAACAAAAAAGGATTTACGTGATTTTATTATTTTATTTAAATTATTGAATAATTTATTAGACTGTCCCTATTTAATTTCTTTATTGAATTTTCATGTTCCTTCTAGAAATACGAGAAAGACTAATTTATTTAGCTCATTAACCCAACATACCAATCTCGGACTAAATAGTCCATTGTACAGAATGACTGTAAATTATAATAGCTATATTGGAGACTCTAATATTGATATTTTTAGTACTACTCTTAGCAGTTTCAAAAGATTTATTAGGAATATTCAGTTCCTTTAAATAACTTTTTACTTATTTTTGTAAATTTTTTCACTGATGTATCCATTTCCTGTTAGTTTTTTTGTATTTTTTGCTTACACTATGTTCACGATTGTATCAGTGGATGCAGTTTTGGGCGGCAAGCCTGTTTGCATTCCAAATGTGATAAATAAATATATATATCTTTTGGTCGCTTTGGTACGTTATTTATTATCATTTATTTCATAATCAGAATTTGGTAAATTGCAATAAAGTAATTGTGTTCCTGTGTTTTCGAAGAAGCTCAAGAAGCAATTTTCTCTAACACCATTTTAGAAAGTACACGTTCCACAACTAAAAATTAGATTTTAATACATGTCATTCCAGCATACTGTGTTAGAATGACATTTTATCACACTGTGTTAGAATGTTATTGTAACATACTGTGATGGAATATTTTTCCTCAACGCTTCGTACCTTGATCGGGCTCTTTCGCTACATTTAAGATGTTAAATATATCACGTATCTCGTTCGGTTGCTATGGCTACGTCTACAAATAAGACATTTGTTTGTTGCTTTGCATTTGACGTTTTAAAGTTTTAAACACACAACAAACTTGTAAAAGGTTTAGTTTACATTATTTAAAGTTTTTTTGTAGATTTTCAAACCTGTAAGTTAAGATTAATATATATTACGTATAAAATTAACTAAATAACAATTTGTAGAGAAAAATGTCTAGTAGCGAAGAAATAAATATAGAATGTACACCATCAGAAATAAGGGAAATTGCCAATAACACAATAGGCCAGCTATTACCAAGTAAATCGAAAAGTTTTTATAAAGCGTGTTATAAGCAATTTATGGACTTATTTCACCAATTTAGCTGAGAGATTTAAATCATCCACATTGTGGAAAACCAACTCTTTTTTGCATGATTTCTAAAATCTTATTAGGGAAAGTATAGTCTACAACACGTTTAGAATGACATATTCCACACTACACTACTATTCTATTTATTGCCAGGGAAATACATTACGAAATAGTGTTCGCCAAATTTAACGAATGGAGGGAAAACGTAGAGTAATGACAATAAATGAAGAAGTCGTGCTATCGTATTTTTTTAATTTGAAGACAAAATATGCAATTTCATCTATACGGTCGAAGTATTCAATGTTGAAGGCTAGTATAAAGATCTACAAAAATATAGATATTGGAAAATATAACAAACTTACTGCTTATTTGAAGAGTGAATCGAGAGGATATAAAACAAAAAAAAGCTGCAGTATTGGAAACAACATATATTGAAGAATTTTTGACTGGGACTTCCGATAAAGAATATTTAATAATTATGGTAATATCTCTTTACCTTTTACATGTTGTATGTTAGGTATATAATAAACTTTAAATTATTTTATCCTGCCCTAATAATGGGGGTTTCTGGTACCTGTCGATGGTGCGATTTGCCTAATTTGAAAATTACTGACGTACAGGACGTTGGAAGTTATCCACTGGTTTCAGTACCTGACACCAAGACCAGCACTTAAAGAAAATTTACAATTATAGAAGAAGGATTTTGTGTGAATGCTGTTGAAATATGCAGAAGATATATTTATCTGCGCCCAATTCGCTTTGCACAAAACAAGTTCTTCTTGATGTCAATCAAAAATGTACTTCTCAGCATGTTGGAATCAACACATTGGCGAAGATACCGTCAATAACCGTCAATATACCGTTCATTCCATTGTATGAGGCGCACAACAACTTTATTGGCCTATAAAGGTGCTGATCTTACAATAATTAAACAGCATGGTTGATGGAAGTCGTCCTCTGTAGCAGAAAGTCATATTAAGATGTCTATATCTAACAAACTTGATATTGCAAGGAAAATATAGCTGTTTGTAAATTCTTCACAAACTTTGGCAGATGTTATACGTTCCGAAAACAGTGATAACAATGCTACAAAAGTTGTTATTAACGGAAAGGAAATTAAATGTGATAAAACAAAAAATTAAATGTATATTACTATAAATGTAAACGTTAATTAATAAATTATATTTGCTTTAGTATAGATTTATTACTTTTTTCATAATTCCGCTAGTGAAATAAAGTTACTTTATTTCACTAGCGGATACACGAGAGCGACAAAGTAAATTATAGAAATTCGTGCGACAGACAAGGATGACTATATTGACGACGTTTTAAAATCTAAATAGTCACCGCCCGTTTCGCCATTTCAAGCAAATAAAAGTGGAGTGACTGCTCAGATGTTACTATAATTTATAAAACGTCTTACTATAGCCATCCTTGTCTATCGCACGGATTTCTATACTTTACTTTGTCGCTCTCATGTAATGGCAGATGGACCATCACCGTTTTCCAACCGTGTATAATATTTTTAATGTTATATTCTGTTTTCGAAGTGAATTTTATTGTGGGAATAGAATTTTTAACAAAGAAAATATAATAATATACGAAACACTAAATTCTTATTAATATTTTAGTAGTGCGATGCTTGATTGCTTTTTTAATAAAAAAAATTTAAATCCCTGTGAAAAATTGGGCATTAAAGGCATGTTTCAATTTTCCGACATCTCCTTGTACCACTATTTTTGTTATGAACCATACTATTTAAGTACTGAGAGTCTAAAGAATATTGTCACTTAAGAAAATACGTAAATACAAATTAATGATTTAAGCACATTTGAAGAGGTGTAAATCCTACAATAAAAGAAACCTAACGACTAATTTTTCTTTTCGATCGTTTTCATCCAGGATATTGATAGCACATTAACGGCAATATAGATGCAGGAATAAAAAGAAGTCTAAACAAATCAAGTGGGCTAAAACATTTCTCAAACAAGTACAGTTGTATCTTAAATCGTCTCTAGTCTTCTCTAGAATTAAAATATGTGACAGAAATATGACAAATTTTGAAAAACTGACATCTTTTAATTTTTTTAATATCCTACGCTGCATGGATATCACGACAACTATTGAAAACAGTTGATAGTAGCTGCTGATGTTAAAAATATAAAATATATCTACGAATACTTAATAATAATATTTTTATCTTTCTTGCAACATAATGTCATATTAATTTATTTCTGGTACATATTTAATAAGAGCAGAGTAAATATTTTCAACAAAATGGCACGCGGCGTGATATAAACGACACCAAACGACTGGATAAAATTTTATAATGTAGTCGGGTGTTGACTTTAAAGCCATCAAAACAATCTGTTTTACACCACGTACGGTAATTTTTGTCTAAATTAACAGCTCGTCGCTTAAAGCGAGCATGTTTGTATCTTTTAAGTTGCATACCCACATTTTTAAATAATTTAAATCTTTGCCAGTCGTTTGTGTCGAGTTTTCTCCTCTTTTTTAAAAAAAAACAAACATTAAAACTATGTTCTTTGTATCAACTACTTTCAATGTATAGTGGTTATTTATTTAACTTTTATGATAAGCATAATTAAAGCAATAACAATAGATATTGCTATTAATTTAAGTGATTATATTTGGAGGGCAGTAATGTAGAATTTTGTTATTACCTAGCACATAAATATTGTTCTCTACTCTATAACTTTCTGACAAGGTAATTGAAAGATGTAGTAACGTACAACTACTTCATTATACCAGGTTATTGCAGTCATTTTCTCTAGTATGGAATTCTAAAGTAGTTTTTCATCATTGCGTTAATCTAGAGTCTAACGTTCTAAGTGAAGAGTAATATTCTGGCGTTATTGCTCGAATAATGGCCATACTAAACTTATAATATGTGCAGTGAATTATATTACCTCGATTTTCGAGACAACTACTTGCTTATGTTTTACATGTAAGCAAGATTCCAGATTTTGAAACACAAAGACATCATTTATACAGATTCGGAAATTGCGGATCTTTACAGAGAAAGTAGAAATTGCCGCTTCATTCCAGGGAAGGTACGAACTTTAAGAGGGGGGGCGACGTGCATTGGTCTAGCATTCCCCACTACTACGGTAATCGGTTCCGTATCGCAATTGCAAATCTAACTGACAGATCAACTGATGATAGAGTTGTCAGATCTCATCCATTACGAGGAAATCTCATGCTTTCATATTTTGATTACAAAATCTCATGCTTTTTAATAGACACAAAAAGAAATAATAAAATTATTAAAATTACTCTTTGAAATCTACCAAAACAAAGACCTAACGAGAAATAAAGGAAAATCGAGGGCAAAATTGAATAGATAGAGGTAGTATCTACAATATTTGGGTACTTGAAATGTCCTTTATTGTAGACTGCTCTCTTAATAATTAGCAATGAATACATAAACGGGTATGACAGTCTACGGATATGAGGTGTGTGTGCTGTATTCACGCTGTATTGCAGTGATTCTTAACTCTATTCCGTAAGGGTACCTACATTTTCTGGAAACAACAGATTTTACGACCCGTGAGTCACCCTGCGTCACGTCAACTGCGCCTCAACGTTCGCCCGGCCTAACAATAAAATAAATTAGAAAGGTGGTTAATAACTTTTAAGTAAGTACCTGTAACTACCTACTTACAATGTAATATTATGATAAAATAGCAGAACATAATGATTTTTAATGAAATAAAAATGGCATTACAAAAGTAATTGAAAATTACTTGCTTCTTTGAAATTATTTTCATGCACTGAATTTTTCCCACCTGGCAACACTGCTTGATGCAAACACGCTGTGGTCGAAGTATGCGTGTAGCATGACACAAATACACGCAAGCGGCAAAATACAATTCACCATCAAGATCCTCACTTTCCAAATCTGTATATATTATTTCGCTTATAAATTGAAAAAAAAACTAACATGAACATAATTTTTTTATTATAAAATTTAAACTAATTTTAATATAATTTTTTGTTTGCAACGGATAGTACAAAGTGTATATTTAATTTTAAATCCAGGATCATCAAGTATAAGCTTGAATAACTCTATGTTGCAAGTGGTAAATGTATTATTTGGAACATAAAACAGGTTGCACATACTAAAAACATCCAAAATCCCAACCCAAAAATTAACTTTCAACCCCGATCTTAATATTGATACATCATAGAAGATAGCAGCTACGACTATCGCTATCCGTCACTAAAATAACAGTATAACCACAATATTGTGGTCACTTTTTAGTACACCAGAGCATTTCTTCGATTCATTTTTATATGCACACATTCTAATCGAATCTAATAAGACTTCCGAACCTACCAACTTCGCCACACAAGTGTTTTTAATGTCTTTTATGGTGTGAATAAAACATATAACCCTACCCGACCTATTGATTGCAGAATATTGATTGACACGATTTTAAGCGTCAGAGTTCATGGTCCGATGATACAGAAAAATCGGTCAGAGAAGATTTTGTGTCAAGTAAATATTCATTATATTTATATATAGTCTGCAATATGAACAAATATAACAAATAGTTAAGGGAAAATTCTGAAAAAAGTTAACAAGCGATTAACCACAGTAGTAGTCTCGTATTTTTTTGCACAATTTATAAAATGGCGAATGCGCTGGTTTTAAATCCAGTCAATAAAATAAGTAATACATCCACCATTTTTGATAATTCAACAACTTTCTTATAAATATAAAGACTACTGAGTATAGAGTTATGTATGAATACAGGAAAGGTATTCAATTCTTGAATACTGATATTCTTGACATCCTAGCATTCTTATACGTAATATCAACACGTTTATTTCTTAAAATGGCACTAAACTTAAAATTTACGTAAGGAATATCATTTTGTTAAAATATGAATAAAATATTAAATGTAGAAGAGGTATTATAACATAACCCCTGGGCTTGGTCAATAACATTTTTATTAATAATAGTATCTAAGTACCTTACAGTAACAGCAGTTAATCTGGTTAACTGCAGTATTTTGCATTATTTCTTCATTCCTTCGTTGCACCCTGACAAAACTAAATTTTCACGCATTACAGGTTAGTAGAAATTATCCACTAACAAAATACACAATCCGTGTTAAATAAAATATCCACTACTAAGAAAATTTAAATTTAAAGTAACGAATACCTACCAATAGAAATGCACTTGCCTACAGGTGGCTTCTGCATCAGATTCTGTCAAAAATGTTTCATTACTTTCGTAAATTATCATGCGGTAGTGTCTCTATGTATTTCTGTACATTTGCGTGCGTTTTTTGTAACTCTTTGTGGTTTTCCTGACGGAGGAAATCCACCTAGTCGTGGTCGACGGGCCGAGCACCTCGCTTTAAACAAAAAGAACGGCGGAGGGGCCAATAACTACAAAAATCATTGCAATGGCAAGTTCTATTGTAAACAAGTAAGAAAGCAGAAAATGATTCAACATTCTTGAAATCTCTCCAAATATCAATCCTGGAAATAAATATCAATAAGGTAGGTATTATCTCCCTGTGCAACCATATCGTGTTTCTCATTAAATACAACAATATGGAAAGAAGATATAGAAACCCTAATATAAATAGACCTAAATATTATTACACAGTTTCAACTATCTGATTAAGGGTGCTAGAATTAATATCACATAGGTACATCTAAAATTCTATTGAAATTTTGACGCATCATATATAGGGTTTCTGTGAAAGGTTGGGAAATCTCGGAGCGGGAGATACTGGTGACCAAAAAAAGTCGATTGAGCCAAGTATGCCTTATCCGAATGTTGCTGGTTTCAAAAATACAGGGCGTTCAATGCTAGAATTTTATTTTGAAATATCTCGATAACTTTGAAACCTGTCGGAATAATCGTATTTGAAATATTCAGTGCAGCGATTGAAACCTGTTATCGTTTCAGGTAAAGTGCTTTTTCTACTGAAAATGCAGCAAAATGTTACTTGAAAAAGTTGAATGAGTTAAAAATTCTTATTTGCCGTGCCAAAACACATAGTTGTGCCAATTTTTTAATACTCCGACAGGTTTCAAAGTTATTGAGATATTTCAAAATAAAATTCTAGCATTGTATTTTTGAAACCAGCAACATTCAGATAAGGCATATTTTGCTCAATCGACTTTTTTTGGTCACCAGTATCTCCAACTCCGAGATATTACAACCTTTCACAGACACCCTGTATATGATGCGTCAAAATTTCAATAAAATTTCAGATGTATGTGATATTATTTTAGCACCTTTAATCAGATAGGTAAAACTGTGTAATAATAACTCGCGACAAGAATTCAGACGACTTACGTCATACGAACAAATGAATAATTCATTATATTTTAATCAAAATATTTAAGAAACTGCAACTGATAGTAATAAAACTATATACTACACTAAAAGTTTGCGTTATATATTGCACTAAATTGCACTAAAAATGATTGTTTTTAACGCGACCAAATATCGAAAATTACGTTGACAATAAAAACAAATGTGTAACGTCAGCTGTGACGTAAAACGTCTGAATTTTTGACGCGAGTTTATTTAGGTCTATTTATATTAGGGTTTCTACATCTTCTTTGTACCATATTGTTTAGAGCCTTGTGTGCACTACATACTGCATTAGATATAGATACTATATATGTTTTAAGCAATTCAGTTTGGTTTTGTAAACAATTTGTCGTATAAATGGATTTTATCTGTAGACCAATAAAGATTGTTATTATTAAAGTAAATAAACCGCAAATTCTGCGAGGACCTTATAGCAGCCCGATCCCATTGAATTGAAACCCCCATCTTTTTGTTTAATTTAATTTGCGAAAAATCAAGCGGTAATTGGGCGGAGCATCCTTCGAAAATCTTGAGAATAATCCCATTCATTTAAATGTAAATCCCTTCCTGTGTCGAAAGAACAACAGGGAAACATTACGCCCTGGGCCAACTTCGGATTTCTTTTGAACTTAAATTATGACGGGCCTGGTTTATATAACCGAAAGGCAGCCGCTCCCCTCGCCCCTCCGCCCACACCCTAACCTGTTTGGTGGAGATTAGGAGATATGGCACGCTGTCAGCTTAAGAACAGACTTACACGCTTGTGAGAATAACAAACAGGCCTATAAATTACACATTATCGCTACGTAACCCGTGACTGCTAATACTTAATTGTATTATTATACAGGGTGATTTATGGGGCGTAGTTAAAAATCCGGGGAGTGATACTTCTTGAGGTTCGGGAAAATTTCCTCTACGCTCGGATTGAAGGAATACGGGAGATAGGGATAACGTAGTGCGTGGAGTAAAACTTTGTACACTGTAAAAAAAGTTGCTGTGTAAGCGAGATATTCCAGTGTGAAATTTAGGATGTGTAAAAATTCCGTGGTAATAGTTTTACACACAATGGCTTTTTTAGACGTTTTACACAAAATGTGTTAAAATTACTAGTATTATAATAAAATATACTAAATCTGTGTAATATTTACCAGTTGTGTGTTAAAAATACACCATTTTGTGTAAACTTAACACGCACACAACTTAATTGTGTTCTATATCTCTACTAATAATATGGAGTTAGATTACTTAAATAGGCATGATATATAGAATTATGTTAATATACTATGCATATATCCACATGTTCTAATGAGGTTTATGCTTGAAATTATATTTCACCACTCTATCCCACTATTTACAGTCGCATCTTATTTTTTATATTCCCTTATGTCTATGACTATACCCCACATATACTCAAGTCAAGAATTCAGACGTCTTACATCACGGCTGACGTTACACATTTGTTTTTATTGTCAACGTAAATTTCGATATTTGGTCGCGTTAAAAACATTAGTTTTTTGCAATTTAGTGCAATACATAATGCAAACTTTTAGTGTAGTATATAGTTTTAGTACTATCAGTTGTAGTTTCTTAAATATTTTGATGAATATATAATGAATTATTCATTTGTTCGTATGACGTAAGACGTCTGAATTCTTGTCGCGAGTATATATTCTCTATTCATCCCTTTCGTAGATTTGTCGTTGAGTTGTTGTTGATATCTAAACCAATTATAATAAACTTTTCTACAATTCATGTTAATGAAGTCATTCATAAATATTTAAAATAAAAGTTTAAGTGAATTAGAGTATTGAAAATCATAATGGTTTCATGGAAAAAAAGCGAAAAATTGTAAGAAAATTGATAGTGCAATCTTGTATTATCACATAAAATGTATAAAACCTTTGAAATTTGGCAGATTGCTGCTATTATCAGTTATATCCTCTGTTCACATTCATTCAAATACTTTCCTTCTTTATAAGGAGATAATTCCAGAAATATATTAATAGCTTTGGCACAACCAATCTGATGCCCTGCGAATTAAGTTCTCATATACTTGAACAGTTCTCCAAGATACATGAAAACGGTTACGTCAAGTGGCGTTTCCTAACGTCGACATAATTCTGGATGTAGGTACGTATCACGTAATTGGCATGTTTGTCCTAAGGTGTCTCCCAGGACTGCCACATGTTTATATGTCGTTATCTCCAAAACCCTCGTTCCAGTATACTCTCAGCAATCTTCCCTTTTATGCTCCCTGCGTTTATCTTTGGATTTAATTGCGCTTTAAAATTTTTAAGTCTGGAAAGTTTGTCCTTATATAAAGTGCCTCATTACTTCTTTGCATGCTAAAGTGAAATAAGTATTTACCCGCTAATTTTCCATAACAGGGTGTTTGAAATAAGAGTGCCAATACTGAAAGAGCTCCTATGTCCTGCCAAAATCAGCAAGAACCTCTTATGAAGAAAATATCTGAAACGAATAGTTTTTCTACAAATGCGTTTCAAAAATACACTGAAATAAAAGAATAGTAATCGATAATGCAACTAATAAATGTACAGAAAAGTTAAGAAGAATCGGTAATAAATTTAATATTCGAACAGTTTTTCAGACAACTAACACTTTGCGATCATTTTTGTCTAAAACGCGTCCAAAAAATGATATACAAAATTCAAAAAATTGCATCTACAGTATACCTTGTGAATGCAATAAACACTATGTTGGAGAAACGTCTCGGCCTATGAATGTTAGAGTTGAGGAACATAAAAATTACATAATAAGACGGGAATTTGAAAAATCCAAAATTTGCGAACACGCTTAGGAAAACGGTCATTTAATTCAATGGGGTTCGGCAAAAATTTTAGAGAAGGAAGATAACGCAACAAAGAGAACATTAAAAGAGACCGCGATTATTTTGTTGAACGGAGATAAGTGTGTGACAAACTGTTCAGTGAATATCGATCCTTGTTGGCTACAGTTGTATCAAGAAGAAGTAAGTAACAATAAAATAAAAATCATTTAACATCTCTATGGAAGCAGATAAACAAATCTTAAACTGTCAAACTTGACATATGTTTAACATTTTTAATGCGATTTTGAGAACGAAAACAGAGAGGTTTTCGAAACGTCAATAATACGGAAGTGCGCGATAGTGATGTGATTTTTGTTATTTTTTACTTATCTGTTTTTTCAGTGTGAGATTTTTTGGTTAGGCAAACATAGTTTCAAAAATAACCCTTGACTGTTCCGTTTGGCGCAAGGGCTTATTTAATTAATCTCTATTATTTTTTCAGAAGTGTGGCAAAAACCCAAAAAAACTAAAGACATACTTGTCGTTACTCAATACGAACGTCAAACGTAACTTATGTGCTAACAAAATGTTTTCTCATTCATAAAAAGTTGATATGTTGCTAATTTACAGCGAGTCACAAAACATTTCTAGAACTGTAGTAGAGGTATCCAGAGCGCCACATTCCTAATCATAGAACCTTTACAGGAGGAAAATATTCCGGACACCCTTTATAGAAATTGATACAATGCTATAGCTATATGCCCTGTATATATTTTAAAACGATTATCAAACATTATTTAAAATATATTTAAATTTCGAAATATTTTTTAATATGCTAATGAATATTGTACAATTTTCCATTAGATGTCTCTACTGCGATGTGTTGTGTTAAAACATTATATGATGATGATTTTATGGCATCAAAGTGCTTCGACACAATATACCTACTTATTTTTTACTATTTAAGAAAGGTATTTTAAGCTAATATATATATCAAATCTCCTACAATTCCTATCAATGAAGTCATATGTGTGTTCTCTGATACAAAACATCTAGGTATGCTAATGAACATCCACAGACAAAACTCTATTCAATAATTATCTAAAGAATTTAATCTATTTACTAACCTGATATACTTTATATATATTAACCTCTGGAGTGGGAACCAGGGTTTTGTCTGTGGATACCTAGATGTTTGGTATCAGAGAACATACATATGACTTCATTGATAGCAATTGTAGGAGATTTGATATATATTAGCTTAAAATACCTTTCTTAAACAGTAAAAAATGTTACAAAAGCTAATAATAAGGAATATATGGGTAGATATTGTGGGTGTAATTCAACGCAGGTTGGGGCTTTTGTCCACTGAGTAGTTAGTTTCACACAATATTGTTAATACCTGAAAATATGTGAAAAAACTATACATAAAAGGTAAAATTTTTTATTTATTTTAGTAGGTCGTTATGATATTGACAGTTAATCAGTTTGACATTGCGGACATTTAATTTAATTTTGACGCTGTCGACATTTAATTTCAAATAATTTTAATTTATTAGTATAATAATTTTTATAGTTAGATATTTGACTCAAGTTAAAGGAGGCCACCTGATGAAGCAATCCTAAAAATGCAGAAATAGGTCAGATCTCATCTATTGTGGTTGAATTTCGAGTTCCCACTCCAGAGGTTAATATATATATATATATAGAGTATATCAGGTTAGTAGATAGATTAAATTCTTTAGATAATTATTGAATAGAGTTTTGTCTGTGGATGTTCATTAGCATACCTAGATGTTTGGTATCAGAGAACATACATATGACTTCATTGATAGGAATTGTAGGAGATTTGAGATATATTAGCTTAAAATACCTTTCTTAAACAGTAAAAAATGTTACAAAAACTAATAATAAGGAATATATGGGTAGATATTGTGGGTGTAATTCAACGCGGGTTAGGGCTTTTGTTCACTGAGTAGTTAGTTTCACACAATATTGTTAATACCTGAAAATATGTGAAAAATTCCTACTTATAAATTTGCAATGAAATTAATCTATATTTTTGTTATTATTAAGTAAATTGACAAAGTACTGTATCAAGTTAGCCATGATTTATGTTTAGGAAAGCCTTGTTGTTTGTTTTCTTTTGCACGAATGAACCTGTGTTATTCGGTAAAAGGTTAATTCACATTTCCAATTACAAATCTGACAAAGTGCGTTGATGTAATATAGATAACAACCTTGATTCGCCTACAGATAAAAACTTTATCAAAAACAGTAAACATGTGTATGTGTTAAAGCTTTTTTAAAATGTTACTTCGAAGCACAAACAAAATAAGGATCAGATCGATTTAATAAAAGTCAATTAAGGATCATTTGTATACACAGCAGCAGATTCTTTATGTCACAATTGTTTATTGCTTTAAAAATAAGGACCAGCAATGAAAGCACAATGCAAAAATTTTAAAATGTTCTAAAAATTTCATGTTTATAAACATTTTTTATCATATACAGAGGAATAAAAAAACACAACTCTTGGAAAAGATGCATTATAAAAGTAATTTTACTGTTGTACATTTGTACAATAATCCATAAATTAGGTTAGGTGATTCCCTGGCAAAAACTGCTACGTTTGCAGAGTTATGGAAATTATCTAGATTATGTCCTATTTTCAAAAGTGGAAATAGATCTGTTATAAATAATTACAGACCGATATCTATTCTTCGTAATTTCTCAAATATTTTCGAAATAGTGCTGTACAATCGTATTATCCAGTATTTAAAAGATCTGTAACACCAGACCAGCGCGGATTTATGGATAAATGTTCTACCACTTCGAATTTGTGTAGCCTAACTCAGTATATTGCCAATGATCTTGATAATCAAGGGCAGGTGGATCTCATATATACTGATTTTAAAAAAGCCTTTGATCGCATTGATCATGGACTTCTTCTGCATAAATTTAAGTTACTTGGATTTAACCCTCATTTATGTCATTTTTTAGATCATATCATTATAACAGAAGACAATTTGTTGCGTACTTTGATCATAAATCAACAGTTTTTTAGCTACTTTTGGTGTACCACAAGGTTCGAATTTGGGACCATTGCTTTATTTATTTATTAATGACAATATTAATGTAATAAATTGTGAGAAACTATTATTCGCAGATGATTAAAAATACTGATGATGGCACAATATTACAAAGTTAATTGAAACTACAAAAGAATTGTAATAATAATTGTCTGAATGTAATTACAAATAAATGTAAAATAGTAACTTGCACCCGTAAATTTATTCCAATTATTTATGACTATACTTTAAACGAAGTAATATTGAAATGTTCAGAAAGAAGATTTAGGAGTGGTATTTAATTGTAGACTAAACTTTTCTAATCATGTTGAGTATGCTACAGATGCAGCTTTGAGGATGTTGGGTTTCATAATTAGAAATTGTCAAGAATTTTCTGATGAGGTAACTTTAAAAACTCTTCATTGTTCTTTTATAAGGTCTAAACTTGAGTACGGTTCGCTTGCCTGGTATCCATATTATGGTAATCATAAATGCACAAACACAATTGGAAATGTATAGCAAATGTTCCTTAAATTGTTATCATTGGAAACTGATAACTTTCATACAGAGAGAGGATATGATCATTCCGTATTACTTAACAGGTTTAATTTTGTTTCGCTGGAGTTACGTCGTATTATTAATAGTAATAGTAATAATTTATCTTAAAAATTATTTTTATTTTATTTCACAACAATTTGGATTGTCCGTTGCTATTGAGACATTTCTATTTCCAACTGCCTAGAATAAGTTCCAGGCAAAATGTAACTGACAAGCAGCTAGAACCAACATAATTTTGAAATCCCGGCTATATGTTATGCACAGAAATTTCAATTCGGTATCTGATACTTGTGACATCAATTTTAGTTCTCTTTCGCAAAGTATTAATTTGCTAATATTAAATTCAGCAACTAGAAGCGTGATAGCCATATATGCATATATTTGTTATATTTATAACGTACTTTTTTGTTGCATATTTCTATTACTACTTGTTTCTTATATTTGTGCTGTTATTGGATTTGTAATCTGTTTGGTGATTAACTTATAACTATTATTATTGTGATATGGTATGCATGGAAATATACACAGTTGGTTTCGATCATATCTTTATCGACGAAATCAAATAGTAGCAATTCAATCTAATAACTCTGTTGTTCGGTCGGAGGAATCACTAACGACGATAGGTGTGCCTCAAGGATCAGTTCTGGGGTCATACATATTTTTGATACGTTGCAGTGGCTACCAACTCTATAACAGTTTAAAAACCTAGCATTGTGGCTAGAAAAAACATATTAAATGCAGATAAAACCACTTGTACTGGCGGGTAATTATTTCCAATACTCTCGATCAACGAAACTTGGCATGTATAGGCCCCCGCCCCAACAGACAAACACAAACGTCCAAAACAGCAATTCCTTGACCTTCCTTCCAGACAAAACCCCAACCCCCCTCACCCCCGTTAATATTTTCTGTTTCAGGACAAGAAGAAACCAAGACCAAGAAGACCACCAAGAAGAAGACGAAAACATAGACAACCCAAACCCAAACCCTATCCTTACCTAGCGCTCGCATCTCCCCAACCGTAACAGGCTCGGGAAGAAGAGCATCCTATAGCCACAAGCCACTTACCAACACCCACTCCCAACAAAGACCACCCCCGGGGGTTTAGGACGGCCGGCGAAGAAAGAACCTAGAAGACACGAAGAGCGCCAGAAGAGGCCCCCCTGCCGGCGGGGGTCAGCCAGGGCAGGAGGAGGTTCCTCGAGCCGCCAGCATCGGCCGCAACAGCGGTCGAGGCTGACCGGAGAAGGGAACCCACCTCTACGAGGCCGCCCAGGTCTACAGAGATGGTGAAGGATAAAGAGAGATAATACCGCTCGATCCTAATCCATACAAGGCCACCGCTCGCCAATAAAATAACGGCGCGCGCGGCATGTATATTGATGATAAACTCGGCTGGTCAAGTCATATTAATCATTTATGTCATAAATTAACATCATATTGTTATGGCCATTTATTTTAGTTTGTATTACTTTGATGTATTTTTCTGTATAACTATACATATGAGAAATAAAGTTTTATTATTATGATTATTATTATTCAGTTGAAAATGTCTAAAACTGTTTGTATTTGTACAAAACACTACTTCAAGAATACGACGTCCTTAAATCTACTGAATCGCTTTAAATATTAAATAAATAAATTAGTACCTAAATCTATTTAAACCTCTGGAGAAACTATCCAAGCCTCTGCTGCTCCTGACTGACAATAATCCGCACGGACTACATTTTATCCTGTAAACCGGTGCAAAATAAAGACCCGTCCAAGCCGAAAAATATGTGCCCTGGCGGAAAACCCCATGCAGCAGCGGTGCGGCCTTCACGTGTGCCGTTGACAGGTCCAATGATCGGGGATTCCCAGAAGAGACGCGGCTCTAGCCACCGGCGGAAAACTAGCTGGATCGGCAACTAGGGCGAAACAGATGTCGAAATGATACATCTTGATGATGTTTCTATTGTCTGATGCGGACGGCGAAATAAGGGACCGACGTTCTGGGTATTGAATTCTTATCAACTGTATATAATTGTTGCGGATAGTGATGCTACGTCGTTCTTTTGTTTGTATAAAATCTCTGGTATTTAACGTGACGCCAGATTGGTTTCTATTTGGTATGGAATGATGAAAAATAAAAAACTTATCCGAAAAAAGTTTGGGAATGTTTAACATATATGTACAAATATGGTAAAAAACAATATACGCATTCTGAAAGCTACTATAATGAAGTGACAAAGCAAACTAACGATGTCACTTATTGCACGAGAAAAACCTCCTTAATTATGTTATTAAACCGACACCAGCGCTCAAAAATGTTTTTTTTTTGTGTGCCGTTAGTTAATATACAGGGTGTCCCAAAATAGAAGGCCATACCATTAACCACATATTCTTTGGACAAAAATAATGCGACTTTTCTTATGCCATTTTTTATTTGGGCGCCCCTGTTTCAATATACAGGGTGTTAAAGTTACATTCGAAAAAA
This sequence comes from Monochamus saltuarius, assembly GCA_025584915.1. Classification (NCBI taxonomy): domain Eukaryota; kingdom Metazoa; phylum Arthropoda; class Insecta; order Coleoptera; family Cerambycidae; genus Monochamus; species Monochamus saltuarius. The sequence continues at coordinate 13,478,726 of CM046722.1, forward strand.
CTATTTTTGTTAATAATCCCATTGTTTCGTAAGATACACACTTGAAATTTTGCACGTACTTTTATCTTATTTCGGCATACTTTTCATGTAATTTTGGTGAAAAAAATCTAAGGGTGAATGGAGGTAACTGATGGATGCAGTACCCTTTATCCCCTCCAATTATTTCTAAGTACGCCTATGCAGCTTTTTCTTGAAATATCAAACGTAGAATTTTCTTCTGATCATTTTATCTCTTTTGTAATTTTTTGTTTAAAAGCTCCGTTTTGAAGAAAATCGGCAATTTGTAGTGCCCATAAATCTATCATTCACTATAATTTTCAAGTAAAACTGAAATTTTGTAGATATACTTATTATTACAATACCTTGGCAACTTAACAAATCGTAATACTTACTGAATGAATAATTGCTAATTAAAACAGAATGGATAATTTTAAATTTTATAGGAGGAAAATGAGGAATACTTATGAATTGAAAAAATAATATGGAATTAAAATCTGTAATACAGTTCTCTTATCAACCAAAAAATAATAGTCTTGTTTAGTAATATAATATAATGACAATCAACATAATAACTTTTTATCTAAATAACATTGAATAAAATAATTAATTAATTACTACTAATTTAACAAACGTTCTACTTGCCCAGCCTCCTCATTAACACATGTACGTACCCTTTTAAGTAGCGAAAACCTTCTCTTTTGAAAGATATTCTCTTTTTGCTTTAATTAGCAAATATTCATTCAGTAAGTATTACGATTTGCTAAGTTGCCAAGGTATTGTAATAACAGGTATATCCACAAAATTTCAGTTTCACTTGAAAATAGTAGTGAATGATAGATTTATGGGCAGTACAAATTGCCGTTTTTTCCAAAACGAAGCATTTGAACAAAAAATTACAAAAGAGGTAAAATGATCAGAAGAAAATTCTACGTTTGATATTTCAAGAAAAAGCTGCATAGGCGTACTTATAAATAATTGGAGGGGATAAAAGGTACTGCATCCCTCAGTTACCTCCATTCGCCCTTCGATTTTTTTCACCAAAATTACATGATAAGTATGCCGCAATAAGATAAAAGTACCTACGTGCAAAATTTCAAGTGTGTATCTTACAAAACAATGGGATTATTAACAAAAACAGTTTTTTAAAATGCAACTTTAACACTCTGCATATTGAAACAGAGACGTCCAAATAAAAAATAGCATAAGGAAAGTCGCATTATTTTTGTCCAAAGAATATATGGTTAATGGTATGGCCTTCTATTTTGGGACACCCTGTATATTATGTTATTAGCAGTACAGTGTGAATATCCTGAATAAATCCATTTTGAGGGTTACTTCTTGTCGTTTGCCGAGTTAGATACGAAGCCATTAAAAGTAACATTTTAAAGTTTTGAGATTTACGACCCCAGAGTGGCTTGTATCAAACATTTAATAATAGTATTAGTCAACGTTCCATACTATTCAATACTTTCAGAAAGGATTCCGATAATGGTACAAAGAAAAGAATATTCAAGCGTACGATGCTAGTTTGATGAAAGATGAATTGCTGCGTATAGTCAAAAGCAGTAATATTGCAAAGTAATACGTCATGGATGAGACGGCTACGTCTCAAGAGCATTATATGGTTGCATACCTCAATGGGTTGCATCCATACTGCTTTTTTAATCCTATTGAATTAATATGTAGCCAATTAAACAGAAACCTTCAAAGAAATAATATCTTTCCAAAATTTCACAAAACAGTTAAAAATATTATAAGAAGCAAAATGTCAAAAATATTGAAGGAGACTATGCAGGCTGAGTCACGCATTAATTTTAAGAGGAGATAGGGAATAATGAGTATAATGCGAATACGCGATTAAAAAAATCTAAATGCATATTTACGCCGAAGAAAAATATTTTCAAATCATTATATAAACCCCCTTTTCAGACTGCCACTGACCGCTCACAGCCTTGTTATTTACAGCTCACAGTTCAACTTGATGTCGACCTGTTGCAATGTTGCCAAGTTGAAATATTTTTCTAGTACCTACCTACCTAGGTTTTAGATATCACAAATAAATGGATGTACTGACTATTTTAGAATATCATTTTTTCTTACTCTGTTCAACTTCAGCCAATAATAATTTAAAATGTTAATATCCAATGAAATTAAATAATAATAATCAAATAATTCTATTAAAATTTGCGAGTAACGCGGTCCACTCTGGTTTTCCGATAGAAAATACGGTCCAATCAAACGATATCCGTACACTCCTACCCATATGTTGACAACAAATCGCCTCTGAAAGCTAAACCGACAAGTAGCGTGTGGATTTTCATCTGAGCAAATGTAGCTGTTATGACTGAAATTAACTTAGTTACATTGAAGTCACAAAACTCCAACGTATCTAATAATAAACCGAGTAATAAACCATTTACGTACATTACATAAAAAAGCTATACCTAATGGGTAAATTATTAAGAGAAGCTGAAAAGTGTTTCGTGTTTAAATACTAAGTAATAAAAAACCATTGTGTTGTGGACAGAAAACTGTCCAAGACCGAAATGACACGCCTCTGATCTGATGCTCAAAAAAGTTATCGAGAGTGAATCTTGACCTATCGTATTATTAGGTCAATAACCTAGTTACCTAGTTTTTATACTGTTATTTAACGACAAGGAGTAAAACTATTTTTTTAATCTAGATACATGAATGAATTTTCCTTAAATATTGATTTATTTGTTACTAAAAGGAAATGTAGATAATAAAAAAATGTATTTGAATGTTAGGTTGTTACAGTTTAATAATTTTGATATTACGTTTTTACTACGTTTTACAAATAAATATGAATTTTTAGTTTTACTCGTAAGTACAATTAATTATTCAATTTGTAGTTACGTACATCTGGCCTATAAATTTATTGTTTTTTAAGTAGTATGGTATGGCAACTGCACTCATCCGCCCATAGCACTTTATTAATAAAATTAGGGTCACCCGACGCAGTTTCACAGAACCCGTATCGCAAAGGCACTTACACAAAGTTCGCGCACATTCTCCGTATAACACTACCATTTCTGCATATTCGAAATTTGTAAAATTATGCATTGTGAATTTACGACGAATACGCGAGACCGAAATAAACAAACTACTGCTTACTGCTTGTATTCTCTCCATCCCCCCTCCAAATGTGTGGCGTGATCTACAAATTTGGGGGGAAAGAAATGTGGGAAATGCAGAAAGTGCTAAATGGGGGTAAATTTGAACAGCACACTGAAGTGTTAGACGATATAATGTATTTAAACATGATGTGGCAACGATGTTTAATCCGGCATTCGATTTTCGTATGGGTGCGTCATCAGAAAGTTCATAGCGCACCAGGAGCGTAGTGTTACCGATTTTTATAGGGTGATTTGTTTATTTTTTTTAAAGGTCGAGTAAAAAATGTGTTTCTATTTTCTGCCTTTATTAGGCTTCCCGAATACGTGGTTAAAATTAATGACATTATGACTGACTCACCCTGTATACAACTGCATCAATTGATTGGGTAAATAAAAGTGGTTTCATCATAACTGTTGATAATTAATTGGATACAAGTATCTTTAGTAGTAACTAGGGGTGGGCGATTACGGTTTGAAACTATCGGTTATCGATAAATAAAATAAACCGATGTTATCAATAAATTCGATATTATAGATATATCGAAATTATGACAAACTGACAGATGCATGCATTCATTCTGCTTTTAATTTTTGATCCGTTCTGAAAATATCAGAAAACAATTTCAGTCTAACCTGTATATATGATGTAATACGTATTGTGACATTAATTAATATTTACAAAGTTCGTTCACCGCTTACAAACTGAGGTTAATATAATAACTTGCCCACTACAGAAGATATGTCATGTAGAGCTCTTTAATTTTGAAGCGACGCACATATACCTAATATAATAAAATTGTATATATCTCCCATTCGCTTTAGAGGTCTGTATATTGTCCCCGGACATAATACCTTTCTATTTCACGAGAGCTTTTCACATAATGCTGTCAAAGTTATAACGAAATTCACAGCAGGAATATTAAATTGCTACCTAACTTTCTGAATCTAATAAAATGTAAAAATAGGGATATTTTCAAATGCCAGTAATTCTGTTTGTAGTATTTTTGTGTTGTTGTTATTAATAATATATTATAAGCGAATAATATCTGCTAAATGGATTCAGATAATGTAAATTAATGTTATACTTAGATGAATCATGAATCCATTTTGTATAATTATATAAAAATGCATGACACCACGCAACACCAGTTTTATATAACGTTTTTTGACAATTTTCAAAATATAAAGTAGCAACTATTGTACAGGGTGACTGGGGGGTAACCCCCCAATATGCGGAAAGGGTAATATCAACGGTTACTGAGATAGCAATGACATTTTTTTTACCTTTGTTACTTATTGTAATGCATCAGTAGAGAAAAGTGTTTATTCTGTAGGTATTATAAGTTATAACATTGATTAAATATCTAATAAACTGAAATTAATTAATTAAATTTTCAAATATACCACCGTCCAGCTCGTTTGTGGATTGCACAGGTAGCTCATTGAAGGGCACGGTGATTTTCTCTTATGAGTGCTGTACAATTGACAATCCGATCGAATAGCGTCTCTCTTGTATGTATATACTAATGATTTAAACCATCCCCAAAGGCAGTAATCAAGGGGATTCAAGTCTGGTGACCTTGGTGGCCAATTTTGGAAACCACCACAGCCAATCCAGCTTTGTGGAAAGCGATTGTTAAGGCGATTTATCAACACGACTAAAATGGGCAGGGGCTCCATCATGCTGAAAGTACATATTTTGCTTAATGTCCAATGGAAATTCCATTGTCCAGTAAATCTGTAAAATTATTGTGCCGATTTTCATGTGACAGTTATTTACTCCAGTGAATTGACCTTCATCAGTGAACAAAATGTTTATCCAATTGCAAAAATGTAACCACAAATCATTATCACCGTCCTGGAGATTCTGGACGCGCTGAATATGGAAAGATTTTAAACCATTTTTATGAATGACTTCCCATGCCGTAGTTTGATTAATTGGAGACGGGTGCGCCTTGTACTTACACCCTTACACACGTTCTACCATATCTAGAATTTCTTTTTCCACTGCTAGACTAGAACAAGCTTGCCTCTCAGATGTAATTCTCACACTGGGAAACATTCCAGTTTCACGTGCATTGTTGAAGACTGTCTGGAATGCATTTCTATCTGGCACTCTTCTGTTCGGGTAGCGACGTCGATATACAGCAAAAGTTATACATTTGACGTCCGTATTGAATAATAACAAGTATTTTGTGACATTTATGCACTTTAAACAACAAACATTCATAATAAAAGTTTATTAGAAATAAAAGCTTTTTAACAGGAAACGTCACTAGTCGTTTTTGTCAATCCCATCCCAGCTTACCTCATCCCATCTAACACCACGTGTCCCTAATTTTGCTTAAATTTTTTGTTTCCTCACAATAGACCCATACCATCAAGTTTGAGACACCCATCAAGTTTGAGACACCTATATATTTTAAAAAAAATTGCGTACTGCGACACAAAATATAAAGCGTCCTTGTATGGTTTTTGCCATTCTTATACGCATTAATAATGCATGCTCAACTTAGTCGAATAAGTGTGGTCGCCAGTAATTTAAAAATTCGAAACACAGGTAACTTTTTAAGTAGATACTGTAAAGTTTATTTTAAGGACAGGGAAGACGGTATCTTTTGTGTTTATTAACTCCGCGTATAAATTTTATATTGTTACAAACTCACGCCCCGAAACAAACAGATAAAAAGTCCTCACTTTTCGGCCGCATATTTCAGGATGTTTTATTCGTTGTAGACAAGAGCGGGAGGACACGACGGCGAATGTAGCATGTTCCGGATCCTCCTCGCCCTAAGTCACGACCGGTCCCTGAATAACTAGTGTTCTTCGATGTTTGCATTTTAAATCTGCTGAGGAGTTGTAAATTTCCGACACGTACGGGGTATAATTTAAAATTTCAGATAAAATCTGACCTACTCCACTGCGAGGAGCAGACCAATTTTTCAGCTGCAGACGGAGTACAGAGTTTCACATTGTCCTTTATCTATCATGGAGCAGACAATGGTACATCCAGTCAATGGAATAATTCTGTTCATACAGTGTTCAGTGCAGTCGGTCAGTGGTGATTTCCATGCTTTAGGACAATGCATATGTTTAGACCTAATTTCTCGTTTGTGATATTATTAGGTGTTTTTATGTTTAAAACAGCTAAATCTATGTGATTATTGCCACCAGACACATGTTCTGACCTGAAAAAATTACCCTGTAATAAATTTCAGATCAATATAAAATTTATATGCAACTTCTTCATTATGTTAAATGAATTTACTCAACCCCAAATGCTATTTAAATATTTTGGGGTGATGCTTACCCTTGGTTGGGGGTGAAAGTGGCGGAGTCAAAAATACCAGCAAAGAATGTCCCCCTTTAATCTAAAATCGACGGGTCTGAGCGTTTTTCTACAATGCTGCCCTGTAGTATTAACATCTTAGAACATATGACAAAGAATCTCAAACAGGCAGTTTATTCTTCAACCAATAATTGATCAGTTAGGTATGCTAAGAGTTTTCGATGTTGCTATAAAACATTACCAACATTTCGCTTCAGATGTGTTTACCATACAAATCATAATTTTATGACTTACTTCATAATAAAAATGATAATACATAAAAATAAGGGTCATAAGAGGTCATAGGGTAATAAATGCGACATAAAAGAGTTTTGTTTTAGGACACATCGTATTTATAATTTATATTACCTTGTTATACCATAATTCTGTACAAAAAATAAATTGAATCTGTATACCTACCTACTTTTACACATGTTCTGAAGTAGACCAAAATAATGCTAAACTGACAACATTTTTAAGAACGGCTAGAGCTTGTCTAAGTGTTCTTTCTACGTTACATTCTACATCATTATTACCAAAACTGAATGCAAATTTACACTTTCGTGACCGGTAATGACAGAAAATTACGAAAGCAGTATTTTACATTAAAGCAGGAATTTCACTAGGTGAAGCAGGGAGCAGGAAGTATATATTAAAATTACACAAAACAGAACCCCCTATGTAGGTTTGACACACATACATTATTTTAATGTGACACATGACATTATTATGAAAAAGTGCCGTAGAGATTATTTTAGCTTTTGCATAATATACTAATTTAATTGGTTTTTATAAATAGTACTAAGTATGCTTATACGTAATTTAATAGAGTATGACAATTTGGATAATTTGTCTTGTTAGTTTTATACAGGGAGTTTCAAAAGACATGGCAATATTACTAGGGCTGACAGAACATTGAAAAGTGAGGTTGCTTAAAGAACGTATGTCCTCATTTTTGAGTTAGAGGGCGTGCGAGATAATTTTAAAAAAATCCTATTTTGGAAGCCATTTTTTTAATGACCATCAGATCTGATTAAAATGTGTGGCATATAAGTTTTTCGTTATGCCAAACACGCTGGTGTTATTAGTTTTTTTTACACATTTTAACCTCTCTACAATTTTTTAAGTTGAGTTTTTCCCATTCTATGCCCTGTTATATTATGTAAAATTTTATTTTACACAAAAAAGATTCTCTTAGTAAATTTGTTGAAAATGTAAAGAACTGTGAAGTCAACAAGGCTATCCGTGTAATTGTACTTATTTACAAAGTGTGTATGTCTCAAACCGAACTCTTCCTTTTTTTATGCCATCTACATACTAGATATTTTGCAATCAACGAACCACCAGCAAAATAATAAATGTGATAAATATATCGAAAAATTTTCATTTACCCTGTTTATTATGTCTTCCAAATCTCAGTTCTATATTGAGAAAGGTCTAGGTGCTTTTACTTGTGTAATAATTTCGATGACATCTAGAATATTCCACACACCCTGTATATAGTTTTTTATTAATTTGTGTCATAAACTGCAGACAGTTTAAGGACTTTCTTTTACGGAGATATTGAAAATACTAATAGTAACATTTACATATAAAGAAAGTATAAAAATAGTGCTTTAGTAATAAAGAAAGAAGTTTATTTCACCAGAAAAATGATTATCTAGGCCTGGAACCATTAGATATACAGCAGAAGATAGCTTTGCTTATAAAATCAATACGAATTCATAAAACTAGAAAGCTGGCTATTTTTATCAGGAAAATCTTTTATTAGAGGTTTAACCAAGCGAAAAATAGGCCAGTAGTACAAAACTTGAAGTGAGTGGATCATTACTACTACAAACGATATGCAAATTTATTCTTTCGTGCATATACACATCGAAAAAATGTTTTATGAGAGTAGGTTGGACAGGAAAATATTGCTCTAGTTTTTACGATAAACGAAACTAAGCAAATTAAAAAATTAGCTTACTAAAATCGTAAGACAAAAAGTTTCCTAAATATGAGACGCATTTTCCTAAATTACATTTGCTTGTCGGTCGGTAGTTGAATCAATAAGGCTAGACCACTGTAGGTTCGATCCCTGCAGCCGGTAGACCGTATATCAACTATATTCGTGGAGAGGATTGGCACACTCTCTGCGGGTATGGTAGGGTGGAAAAATGTTAGCTTGGGTCAATGTGAGAGATTGCTACCAGTCGACATTTAATTACCCCCCTAATTAATGAGGTTTTCGAGGTTTCCCTCATTCCTGAGCGCAAATGCGGCCTGCTTAATAATAATATGCCACCCCCTCTCCCGCACAAGCCTTGGCTTCTGGGCTAATCGTCGTGATTAGAATGAGCGGCAGAGATATTATTATTATTATTATTATTAATTCCATTTATTGTTGCTAGAATTTAGTATTTGCGTGCAAAGTCAGTAATATCACTAAATTTTAGGTACAGGGTGTCAGGAATACAAGTACCTACCTTTATTTTGCTGTATGATAAATTGTACCAAACAAAACATATATCACTTAACAGTTTTTGTCTATGAATTTTTTTTTTTCAGTTTTTGGATTCTCCTTTAATTTCAAAACATACTTCCTGAACTGCAAATATACAAGGTGTTCCATTTAAAAGAATTAAAGTTCTCCAACATACCCTGTATGTTTGAAGGTAAAACGGTTAAACGCATCTTTTTGAACAAAATAACTTTTTTGTATAGCAGTTGTTTCTATCTCGAACAGTTTCCAAGATGATGTCTGTCAAAATAACTCTTGGACACCCTGTATACAATTAACAGTGTTAGAATAAATTGCCATATTATATATCTGCCACAATAATAGAAATTATTCATTGTTGAATTATATGCATGAGAATATTGCAGAAATATAAAAATTGGGTCGTATATATTTATATATATATATATATATATTGGACGAGGAGGACCGGTACCATGGCCGCCACAATATCCTGACTAAATCATTTGGACTTTCTTTTTGTAGAGGTATTTAAAAAATGAAGTTTATCGCACCGAAGTGGATACCTACTACTGATGATTTACGCAAACGTATCATAGTTGCTGCCAATAACTAACAAGTTCAAAACGGACAAAGAGCAGAAACATTTGTGTTAGTTTGTAGGAACTGGGTAAGACGGGCCCAATTTTTTTTACAAAACGGTATTTGTAAGAGTCTCCTGTACATTATTTTTTTCTTTTTTATAAGTTCTGAATCACCCTGTATAGGTACGGAAATATAAAATAATGGAGTTAGGGGTCTTAAAAGCATTAATTTAATGCACCTAGTATTACCACCATCTAAATATAAGCCTTATAATTGTATTTACTAAGTACACGCCTTGTATGATCTATCAAAATCAAACTTAAAATTAGTCAATGAAGATATGTATAATTCAGTTAAGCCATCAGCTTATTTAATCTCATTGTTGCTGTGTTGTATTGCAACAAAGTTTGTTGACTTATCCTGAGCCTTGATACGACAAGGGTATTTCAATAATAGAATTAACCGTAAAATTTTCAGAACAGATTCCGAAAACAAAACGACCTTAAACCATATAAAGGCCATTAAGTGATCTAATCCCTCGCTCCGATTCGAAATTAGTTAAAGTTTGGCAGTTCCCTAGCAGAGAAAGGATCAAATAAACAGGTTTATGTAATTTGAGAGAGTATTTACTGGAATTTTACAGCTGATTAAATAGCTTTGGCTTCTTTTTACACAGCCTGGCTCTTTTAACTGCCGAAGTTGCGCAACATTACCACCTCCATTAATTACGTGCCTTCAAAGGGAAACTATTTCCGGTTCAACGAGAGACGGCTCATCTTATTCCGCCGCCTTTAACTTTGTTTAAATAAATGTTTCCTGCGCGCTAGGTTCATTCTACAATTTAAAACAGGCAAACTATAGCAGACTAGAGCTAGGTTTTACTCGAATACATTGTATCACAGAATATATAGCTAACGCTATATTTTCTGTGATTGTATTCATGAGTAGTATTAGATACAATACGTATGTAGGTAATCAATATTCAAATATTGAACACTTTTATCTGACGGTTTTCAGTATTCGTATTCATCGCGTTTAGATTCGTCGTCCCACAACCAAGCCATTATACAGTGTCTCAATAAATAGTAAATTTATTTTTAAATGTCAATATATTTTTCAAACGAGTGAGTATGAGTAAATCAGTAAAATAATTCAGATATTGAAGATGCCTGAGGTATAGGATGTTCTTCAGTAATTCCTGAAAAATATAAAGAACGTTACGAAAAGGCATATAATAGTTTCAAAAAGTGGTTTAAAGGGGATTATGGAAAGAGCATGAAAAATTCTTGTTGGCATATTTTGTGCAAAGTAACCAAATATTAATATCTCCTGGCAATTTATGGGCTGTATTGATATGTCTAAGTTTTCTATGCTGATTGAATTTCTTAAGAGAAAAAATATTGGACATAGGCCAAAAATGTCAGTGTTTTTACCAAAGAAGAAATGACCAAATTTTTAATGGAAGCACCAGACGAAACATTTCTGATTCATAAGGTACGTTAATATTAATTTATTTACTATTTTTCCACAACAAATAATATAATTTACTTACCGTTGAGTCCTGTCAAAACCAGAACAATAAGTAATTACTTACCGACACGTTTTTGCTTGGCAACGATCTGTCACGGTTTGACAGGCATTGTACTATATCATGTGACTCAGAATTACCTTAGATTCGATATCTTCAACAAAAATATTAGTGTTCCATTTAAAATATGAGAGTTGACATTATTTCCGGGAAAATCGGAAGTACCACATCAATGTTGATAATTTAAAAGGAGGTTATTTATAAAATAAAAATCTACCTATTTTTTCCCAGAGACATCTTACCGACCGTTTGCCAGTTTCAAGGGTGAAAGAAGTGGTGGCAAGACTATCGTGCGTGAAGAGTACAAAAACAGATTTTATTATTGTCAGTAAGCACGTTTCAAACATTTACTTCGTTAAATTAATATTATTATTGTTATTAAAAAAATTAAATCATACGTATTGTTAAATATTTTATTCAGTCTAACGAGAGGTTTTTTTCGTTTTTGAATGTTATGTCAAGGTTTGACAGGCACTCTTCCATATCATCTGATTCATAATTTACGTTAGATTCGATATCTCTAACAAAGATATTAGTAATCCATTTATAATAAGAGAGGTGACTTTATACGCTTAATAGTATCTTTGTATCATTAAAAGGATTATTTTATTTTATGTCCATGCAAACCTTGTTAAAGTTTATGCAATACAATTTAAAAAAGTGAAATAGACACATTAGTACGGGGTAAATAAATTACGCAAAGATTTTGATTAATTTTTTATTTGGTGTCAAAATAATTACTAATATCCAAATTGAAATTGCACTTATTCTACCTGTCGTTTTTATAAGAAAGTGAATTGAAAAAGGAAGAACTTCAAGGAATTCAATGGATTTCTCTAATAAAGAAGTTATATTAGTCATTATCTTATATTATTTCCAAAGAAAAGAGCTTTAGTATATTCGTAAATGTTAGGTGTATTACCATAAAGTACATTCAGAGTTTTCAGATTTGTAGGACGTACAATAATTACAAGAATGCGGAGAATTTGCAGGGAACCTTCGACTATTGAGTTATTTCAGACAGTTTACACCATTTTTAACTTTACGAAAGTATTTAAATCACTAACATTTTCAGACATTTCGGGATTCGGTTTCAAGAGGCTTCGTTTTTAAAATGGAATTAATAGATTATTTAATTAATGATTCAGCAAAGTCATTGTCATTGAATATCATCGTAAAGTTATAACTTGTTCTTAAAAATAAGACTATACCCGATGCCAAAAATAGGAGAGAATCATTCATTCACAGCACTTATAATAAGTATGGGAGGTGAAGGTTGCAAGGAATAAGATTCCATAGGCGTGCCACTTGAAAAAGGTTTAAAGAACACAAAATAGCCAAAAATAAGTTGACGTTGAGTGAATCTAGTACCTACTTTAATAGTTTACTTTAAAAGTTTAGGTATACCGTTGAATACCGTCGTTTTAGACGCTGATAATCTACACTTACACCTACTACCGGATGTACACTCCGCTGATATACGTCGCGTCAAGAATTCAGACGACTTACGTCATACGAACAAATGAATAGTTCATCATGTTTTTATCAAAATCTTTAAGAATCTGCAACTGAGAGTAATAAAACTATATACTACACTAAATGTTTGCATTATATATTGCACTAAATTGCAAAAAATTGTTGTTTTTAACGCGACCAGATATTGAAAATTACGTTGACAATAAAAACAATTGCCTAATGTCAACTATGACGTAAGACGTCTGAATTCTTGACGCGAGTTATATCATCATTATCTGTTTGTACACTACTTCAATTTATATTTATATGTCTCTTTACCCTGCTGTTCTGTAGTTGAGTTTTGTAACCTGTAGAACAGAGTAACAATAAATAAATAAATAAATATCACACTTTAACACAATACACTGCCCTATTTACATACACACTATTATACACTACCAGTTACTAACGGTTACATGTTAACACTTATCGTCGACTAAACTCCTGGACAAAATTAACGCACCACTATAAATTGGCAACAAATTCCATGCTGCTGTATTTCTGAACTGATGGTCTGATTTGAATAATTTTTTTTTCGAACTGTGGGTGGTTCCTTGGGAATTTGACTGTTCTCATTATTTTTTAATAAAAAGTTGATTTCGGTTTTACACAGGGTGTAATGACGTTATAGGTTTTCTTTCGAAAATTCGAAACACCCTGTGGAGTATACTACCAACCAGAGCATACTGCAGATGAAATCAAACTGTACCACCGTCTTTCCTGAGCATTTTATTTTTTTTTTGTTTACTTCATTATCTCTGTTATTAGTGGAGATACATCGGTTTTGGCCCATTTCGGTATTTTATAACTTTATTATCGCATACCTCCATTTTTATAGTTTTTAATAAGTAATTTTTCCATGTATTTTTTCCCGCTGAACACCAATCTGAAGTCAAAATGGGGGGGTCGGACAGCAAATTTTAGAGAAAACCCATAAAAACGATACAAATCACATCAAAAGCTTACACAGGTCCACAAAAAAAAATTCATGTGTGCTGGGAGTTAGACTATATTTTTCCTTTGTATTTTTCCCGCTGAACACGAATCTTAACTTAAAGTTGGGGGTTACACAGCAAATATTTGAGAAAACCTAAAAAAAATCGATAAAAATCACTTTCTCGTAATTGATACTCTCTAAAACTGAAACAGGGCTGTGAATTAGTGAATATTTACTATTTTACAGCTACCTTGGTATACTTATAGCTGTAAAATAGTAAATATTCACTAATTCACAGCATTTTTCCTTGTTTCAGTTTTAGAGAATAATACAGAATAAATTATGAGAAAGTGATTTTTATCGATATTTTAGGTTTTCTCAAATATTTGCTGTGCGACCCCCCATTTTGACTTCAGATTCGTGTTCAGCGGGAAAAAATATAATGGGACCCTCAGCACACACCACTTTTTTTTTGTGGACCTGTGTAATTAACGTGTATGTGAATTATTTTATAGCTTTCATATGTATTTGGCATGAAAGAGCATACAATTAATTAATCTCTAACTAAAATAATTGAAATGTATACGTAACTTCCAATACATTTTCTCTTCTTCGAATTTTCAAATTATTCTATTCAAAGTTAGTATCACTGTAGTCGATAATATAAAATAGTCATCGACATTCGATAAAGCATCCAATATTTCAACTTTCTTATGCTGCATTTATACTGACAATATTCTTTCAATCATTAAATTTCTGCGGACATATTTAGAGCAAAACAAACCCACATTATCCTAAACGTTCACCTATCCACATAATAACAACACATGCCTTTTTCTCCAGCCGAAGTCCCACACAATGACTTATTATTAATTTCCTCCGCAAAATGGGGAACCAGACCCTGAATAGAACTTATGTAGTGTGTAGGTTGTCTAAAACTGCCACCATTGTTCTTGGAAAATTATTTCGCAAATAATTTACTGCCGTTAATAGGTGCGCTACCTACGCCATTATCCCGATTCGCATTTCTCTATAGTGCTAGATCATCCGGCAGACAGCTTTCGCAAACTATATCTATAGTATCGTCAGTACAAAACGTTAATAGGAATATATCGCACATCGAAAAATGAGAATCAGAGCCGTATTTCTAAAATAATTTCATGTAATTACTAAATATCTGTGTGATTAACCGATATGCATATTTATCATCTGTTCTCAACAGATAATACTTACTATAAGGGCTGGTATTTTCATTCGGGAATTAATCAGACGATTCATTAACAGTGTTGTTAAATTAATCAAGTAATTTAATCATGATTAAGAATTGCGTTGTACTTTATTCCCATTTCAACAACTTGTTTGCAAATCGTTGGTTAACCTTTGTTGGCAGCAATGAATATTTAATAAATAGTTCTAATGTACCATGTACCACACAAATAAGATAGAACTAGTTCTCTGGATTGTTGATTTGAGGTTATGTAATCTTGTTTTCTTTTTAGTTTATACGTGTTCGGTGTTCAAACGCAAAATAAACCAGATTTTTGAAAAAGTATAATTTGTTAGATGTTGGATGTGCAATAGTTGTGGTGACAGGGTACAGGACGAGCTTTTCTGCATTATTTGAAGATGAATAAAGAAAACAATAGAATAGCATTTGTAATTCTTTTTATCATTCGACCTGCTAGCTGTAGTCTTGTGGACACCGATAAAATCCCCAATTATTGTAATATAAAAACTTCCGGTGCTGTAAAATCTCAACGTCAATAAAAGTTGACTTCTAATGGAGACTTCATGATATCTATAATAAATATGATATGCTTCAGGTTCTATTTATCAGTAAGTTCGAAAACTTACTTTGTATTATCATTATGAAAATGTGGTTCAAATTCAAGTAACAAGTTATTCACAGTTTTTTTTAATGAAATGTACGGAAAAACTCTTTATCATCCAAGTCAACAAAATAATATTTTCTTTCTTGAACTGTATGTGTCCTCATATCCATTACAAAATCTATGATATCTTCATCATTATCATCGAAAATTTCATTTAACTCTTCGAGATCCATTTCACAATTTCAATTAAAAATAAAAGTAGAATGACAGAGAAACCAAAATGTGAGGTTACGAAACCTTGATTTGTGCATTAATCGGGGGTCTATAGGTCCGTTAACTCTAACAGCACCACGCCCACATTTTAATCATGATTAATCATAATTAATGCCGAAAGTCCTCAAAAGATCTCTGTTAAATTTGATCAACTGTTAGTCATCATGGTTAAATGAGACTGAAACTACTAGCCCTAGAGATTAAAAAAAGTTAGCGCTATTTTTAAATCAATAAGTAAGCCATGGAAATTAACACAAATCAAAATATTTGCACTTAGATATAAAGTATAAAATTATAGCAACGTTAATAGAAAACAGAGAATAGAACTACAAATGGGAGAGTATCAAGTGGATTTTAGAAAGCAGAGAACAACAACGGACCAAATTTTCATGGTGAAGGAAATGGTCTTATTTCTGGACTGAAGAAATAAACTAAGTAGAAAAACGAAACTAGTGCAAATAAAAGATCAATGCTGAAAATTTTATTATACATAGTGACATTTAAAAAACTGCAATGCATAGTACCACGCGATGAAGGACCAAAAAATAATAAAAAAATGTTACACACTAATATCCGATTGTCTTTTGTTTTCAAGATACAGCATTTCAAAAATGTTTGTAAAATTTAGATTTTTCTTAATTTCTCCCGATTGTACGGACATATTTGAACCAAAATTGGTGCTTTAAACAGAATAAATAACATTGTTTCACTCTGTAAGAAAAATTGTTTTCCTATTTTCCGAAAGGCAATTTAATTTTATACAAAAATTACTTTTGAGCTTTTGTCATATCCCTTACTTATTATTATTCTGTCTGTTCTTTTAAAATGGTTTTATTCGAAAATGTATTTCTCTTTAGTATCTCAACAGAGAAAGTTTCAACTTATTCGGCTTGATCTTAAAAAATAATAAAAAACATTTATTAAATTTTAGAAGTTATAAAGTATTTTGAAGGTGTTCAAATTGGTGGCCTTGTTGTTGAACACACTCAACTGCCTTACGAGATTATATCCAAAATTAAATACGTACTGCCTATGCAACAACAACTTCATTCAAATCCCATCCTGTTTTGGTTTTATGTTAACAATATTAAAAATGAATCTAGTAGACCTAACGCAATGAAGTGTGATAATGTTTTACTAACCAAACAGGAAGACATTTTGAATACTTTTACTAACTTTTTTTAATCAGTTTATATATATTCCAGTCACTTTTCGTTGGACATTGTGGAACATTAACTTTATTCAAATTACTAAAATAGTTCTGTCTTCTCTGAGATTATTATTTGAAATGTATTAAAAAAATAAACCTAATCTAATTTCAGGGCCGGATGGAATTTCAGCCTTTCTTTTGAAAAACTGTGCAAATGTCTTAGCTAAACCTCATACTTTTATTTTCAATTTATCACTTCGTTCTTTAACTTTTCCTTCAGTTTGGATAAATTATAGAATTTTTCCAATTTTTAAGAAAGATTAAAGAATTCAAATCATGAATACGCCGATATCAATTTTATCTAACTTTGGCAAATATTTTGAAATCATCTTATATGATTGTCCTTCAATTTAAAAACCCTAATTTATCCTAAACAGATTTCATGTCGGTTAGATCAATAAAAACTAATCAAGTATATATTAATCAGTATACTTGTATCTCAGAGATATTAGACACAGGCGGACAGGTTGATGTATATACGGATCTATAAAAAGCATTCGACAAAATTGACCATGATTTACTTCTGAGAAAAATACCTTTTTATTGAACTTTATTACATTTTTAGAGAACATTGCAAACTAAATGCTATGGTTTCAAGTATGCCAAAGTACCTACATTCAGCGTCTGGTGTTCCCCAAGGTTTACTGTTGGGGCCACTCTTTTTGAATTTATATATAAATGACATAATTCGGTACATTACCAGTAATGCTTTGATGTATACCGATGACTTAAATTTATTCAAATGTATTTACAATATTGAAGATTGCTTGAAATGGCAAGTAACAATTTACTGCGTCATATAGTAAAAAGACTTATCATAACTGCATTAATTACTCATATAATTTAAATACGATATTTCTAGCCAAATGTAATAATTTTAGAGATCTAGAAGTTGTTTCATTCCAAATTAACTTTTGTTGGCCATATTAATACCGTTACTAAAAGTGCTTAAAAATCTATAGGTTTCATTATTCATAATTCAAGGCAGTTTTCTGTTCATACTATCAAATTGCTCTATTTATCACTTGTTCACTCTAAACTTGAATATGCTAGTACACTAGTTTCATATTTTAAAGATCATTGAAAAAATTCAAAGGCAATTACTTAAATACTTTTCTTTTAAATCTGATAATATTTATCCACCTCAAATATACTTTCAGTGTGAACTATTGTCCACGTTTCATCTCAACTCATTAGCTATCTTTTCTGTCCTATGTCCTAGGCCTACTTTGATTTTTGTATGATTTTGGATTTTTTCTGTTAGTAGCGCCTATTCTGTATGAAATACGGAAAAATGTTATTAAGAAAGTTTCACATATTAAAAGGCTCAGTGAGACAATGTTCTAGAACTTTTACCTCAACTATTTTCCTCAATTTGTTAAGTATACTTAGGAGATTGAAATAATTTTATATATACACTCAGTCTGAAAAACTTTATATGTCGTTAAAATGTTCTTTTCCAAAAAAAAATTGGATTTCAATATTCTACTGCAATTGTTAGCTATTTTTAATTGAACGCCCTGTATATATGTACAGCACGTTTCAAATAATTTCTGGAAGTACAAAATAACTGCGAAACGTTTTACCTTTCCAAACTTCCACTACTTTTTTAAAAACGGAGATTCATTCTATATTTGACTTTGACAGCAATTGCCAGAACCACCCACCTCTGTTCAGAATGCGTCTCTACGTCAGTGAGAAATCATAATAGAAATGAGCAATGGCTTGAACTTGTGAAAGGGTTGATAGATGATATCAACGAATGAAAAGATGTCAACAGGTGGTATAAGTGAGTGAAAAAAGAAAAGGGACATCTGATATTCAAGCGATGACAGTTTTTTCGTTTATAGGATATAAAGATTTGAATAAAATAACAGGATTTACACATTCAATACGGAGTAGAAGTTGAAAAAAACTTATTACCATAGTTTGAAATGTCTCTATTGTCTCTGGCTATACTAATTAACAAATCTAATAATTACAGACAACATCTTAAAGGATACCTTTCTTACTACTTCAAAAGCTAGGTAATTATTTTTAACAATCGATTAATCCAGGAGTATCTATATAGAGTTCATTTTTTATTAGTCTCTTTCATAGCTACCATAATTTAAATATCAATTTCTTTCAACAAAACTGAATTGGTATTTGTTCGATAAGTTCTGTTCATGAATAATGTACAAAAAAATATGTCGAGGGAAAGTATTTTCAAACACAAAAAAGTTCTCATTCACTTGAGCCCATTGTTTTTTTTTAGGGTTGAATATAAAGTTTCCCTTTCCGCATAACAGCTCTGACAACATTAATATACATTTATTCTTTACAACACAATTAAATTCATATAGAAGACAAGCTTTTTATTACAAGTGTCTAAAAAATAAATAACAGTTGATTCTATTGTGTTTACAAACGAGTGACTTGCAACATTAGTTCGCATTTGCAGTCCGCGCGTTGTTTTCATTCGTTCCGTGGACGGCTAGACTGTCGAGAGGGCAAAGCAAGCGGAAAATATTGGGGCATCGCGTTAAATTATCTCCTAGCGACCGGACTCGGACGCAAGTCAGATTAATAGGAGAGATGCAAAATGCGAATGATATCATACGTTATTAGTCAGAGGTGTAAGGTATACCTTGATGAAAGAATGATCATATTTATTGAAAATCCATTAAGACATGAATTAATTGGAATATCATCATTATAATTATTACATCCTCGACAATTTTCCGAGGAGTATCCACAAAAAAGATTTACAAATATTTGCTTCATATAATCTTCCGTTATGGGATAAATGAATGTTCCCGTTCCTCCTATTTCTATTTGATAATACTGTTATCATATTCCAGTTGTTTTAGAAATATTATTCTATTATATTATTAATTTATTTATTTTGTTAAAAATTGTATGCCTCCTTTTAATTTCATACTTGATAATTTAACTTGATTGGTAACCCAGCTATTGATTTTTCCTATTATTGAATATTGTTTTGATGGAAAATTATTATTGAAATGATAGAAGAAAAGTAAAAGTGATCAAAGGCATCATCAAAACAATTCATGAGATACATATGCCAAGATTCCTCTTTCAGAGCTGTAGTTGCAGCAAGAATTCAGACAACTTACGTCACACGAACAAATGAATAATTCATTATATCTTCATCAAAATATTTAAGAATATGCAACTGAGAATAATAAAACTATATACTACAGTAAATGTTTCCACTACATATTGCACTAAATTACAAAAATTATTGTTTTAACACAACAAACTATGGAAAATTATGTTGACAATAAAACCAATTGCTTAACGTCAGTCGTGACTTAAGTTGGCTGAATTACTGCCGCAACTATACACAAAATTGTTCATAGAATATAAATATTGTTACATTTATTAAGTGTTGTATACATTTTATAGAACTGTTACGTTACCAAAGTATTTTATAAAAGTTGACCCTTTTCAATTTTATAAGTATCGTATAAAGGCATTTAACCACGCTATATGAATTTGAAGCACTTATATGATTCATTTTATAGTAATTTATACAACATTTATAAAATATCTTTTGCTAGTTGGGTTAGAAATTAATTAAAGACTGATAAGGATGTAAATAAATTTCTTTAAACATAATAGTTCATTTTTTATTTCCACGGCAAAATGCGCCACTAGTTAAATTTACGTACCACACCTTTCCGCCAACAACCCTGTTTTGGCTGAAAGCATCCGCTGCCGCGGATACGCAGGCTGCAACGCTGTTGTGTTTGAACTGAAAACAACCCCCGCGGGCATATGAACGTATTTCGTTTTCGCAATTTGCAAAAGGGATTTTTCCGCGTTTTAAGTAAATTAAATTTAATTTGATGCCATAAACGGATCAGTCAGATGGAAATCAGTTGCGATTGTGTTTCAGCCGCTGTGAACAATACGGGCGTTTTCGGCCAGACCCCTCATTTTATTTATGCCTTTGGAAAACGTTATTCATCGACTGAAAAGATGTATTAACTGTTATCAAAGTCTGAAGTAATTGATAAACATTTTAATTCCGCTTATGAATCGTGTCAGCGGGTTTTTTAATCATGAATGAATATTCCAAACCTGTGAACTCTGAGGTGATTGAGTAAATAATTTTTTTTGCGTTTTAGTCTGTCATTTCTAACAGATTCTGAATTTTGTGAACATAATCACAAGGATCTTATTGGCAAATAATAATCAAAACATCGTTTACAAGTATATCATACCCTCTCTATCTTTTTTACTTTATACTTTTGGCAGCAGTACGTCCATTTTTCACAAAAATGTTAATTTTTTATACTTATCTAAAATAATTTGGAAAAAGATGCGTCATAAAATGCCAATATCAACACGACCGTAAAATTTCCAGTCAAGTCATAATTTAATTTCTGAGTTTACTATATGTTTACGTTGTAGTTTTGTGTTCTTGTTCAGTTTTTATTATCTTTTTTAATTTTTAAACGTTTTATGGTTATTAAATAAACAAATTTGTGTTGGGTGCAGATCCTTTTCCACAATATAGTTTGCCGGTTTGGTTATCTAGGTTATGGGACAAGACTGCCGCGGGTACATTAAAAGTGTTCAATTATCTATTTCTTTCGTTCGATTTTGTTATAATAAATAGGTATTTTATCTAGCTGTACCTACAGGAAGCGTGTAATATCGGTAGTGAGTGGTTATAATGAATGAAAATGCTGCAGTTTTGCCAGTTTGCAACGGAATAATGAAAAACGATTGCAAAATAGTGGAGCTAACTGGATTAACTGTTACCTACCTATCTATTAGGTATTATTACTAATAAGAATGTTAATTATTCTCGATTCTGCATTTAGAAATGCTGCAAAAAATGATCGCATGGTAGTAGATACTGTTGACAGATGTAAATTTTATCCAAGAATCTAAGTCATTTCGACGGCATCCACAAAAACGATTTTTGTAAAAAAGTTATATTTATAAGAAAAATATACAAAATTTGCAAGTATATCAGTACCTTGTGTCTTTATCGCCCTGTTCGCACAGCAGTTGGACGCTTTTCCAACCGTCAGACGCACGCGCATTGTACTTGTCCCCATAAGGTTGAAAATGCAGTTATTTAATTGGAATGCATCTCATCATTGGAATCTTATTCTGGCGTTATGCTACTGTTTATATAAAATAAAGTAAGTTTCATCAATCGTATTATGCCTAGTTAAGCAAACACGTCCGAACCTCTTTTAGAAACATTTATTAGAGAAGTTTATAAAGGCGTATTAAATAACAATAAACAGCGTGGATTTAATCCGTTTGTAATTAGGTATTACTTTATCAGGTCGGCCTCGCTATTACATTTGCATACTAAGAGCCAATTAAGTGGGAAAAAATTATGCGTTTTCATTAACGTCGCGTGTTTTATTCGGACTGGAATTGATATTTTAGAAATTTGGGTCGATTTGAATGTATCGGGACGCATATATATATATTTCTTTATAAACTTTCTTTACCTAATTAATTTATTCTTATCTCTCTCGAATCCGATACCAATCTAAGTAATCTTTTAAATACTAGTTAATCAGCTTTTGTTATTTCTTGGCCTTCAATTATACAGACTCCCTTAATTCTACTGTTAAACTTCCACAGGGTGTTATTTGACCAAATGTAAGACACACAGCTTTAACACAGAACATTGTTTCCTAAAATTCGGTTTTGCAAATACAGTTCTTGCCGACACGCAATAAAGGTTATCGGCTTTCAATGGTACCTACAGCATGTATGACGCTTCATTGTTTCGGCCTTTCAAGTTCGGTATGGAATAGGTAGTGACCACTAGATGCAGCTTGCTACACTTCACTTACTGGCTGCAAGGATCGAACCCACGGCGGTCTAGTCACATCGATTCAAGTACTGACGCCTTAAACCGCGGGACCATTGACGGACCAATTGTCTTCTGACTGGCCAACTTCGTACTTGAAATGCAAGAAGATTGAGCAAAAAAGCAAATAGTTCAAGTAGATAATTAGTTTAGAAGATATTGAAAAAAAAACAATTGTCTGCAACTACAGTCTAACTGCTATATTTGGTTCGTTAGGAACCAATATTGACACCTGGCTCACTGAATCATTTTTCCCAAGTAGTTTTACTATATATAACTGTATCCTACTCTGTATTTTATCTCCTAATTTTGTTTTTATTAAATATATTCTTGCCTACGTGCCCTCGCTTCAGCTCTGTATTGTTGGCATTTAATTTTGTAGAACATTGACTATGCAAATTACGCCGCTTTAAATATGATAGCACGAAATTTCTGTTTCGGCCTACTTACAGGGATATTAAAAAACCGATTGGGAGGTCTCATTTAAAATAACGGCACGAAATAACTCGGTCCCTTTATGATTTACCACCTCGACAGAATACTCGGGAACGAAGAAATTGTTTCTATTTACGTGTTCGGCATGTCTTAAATGAAAAACTGTTTTTGCTGCAAATTTGTATTTTTATAACAAGTGTTGGTTTTTACACAGTTTGTATGATCATTAGACCTATTGAATACATATTAAACGTGTTTAATTTTTTTCGGATTGTAAATTATTACTTTACAAACATTTATAATATTAATTGATAGGAGTGGTTGGAGATTTGATATACAGGGTGTTAAGAAAAGAGTGTAAAATATTTCAGGAGGTAATAGTATGAACCAAAATAAGCAGAAAAGTCTTAATAAACATGGGTCCGCAAAGTAATGGTTGCGGAGATATGGACCACTATTCGTTTTTCAAACATTTTATTTTATTAGGAATAAACCGACAAAGGAAGCTTTTAACAAACAAAAAACTAAGTTACAGAAGATGTTCAAAGTGCCCTCCGTCCATTTCCAAGCAGGTACGACATTTTCGTCTCTACGAACTTTTTCGAAAACAGCCTCCTTGGTTTGGATTTCTTGACACTTTTGATTAATCCGTAACTGCAGCTCCTCCAGGCTATTTACAGGAGTACCATACACTAATGTCTTCAAATATCCCCAAACAAAGAAATCTAGAGGGCCATCTTGGAGGCCATAAAACAGGTCCGGCCCTTCCTATATGGAAAAGTTTGGTGTAAATGCTCTCTAACGGCCATGGAAAAATGAGCTGGAGCACCATCATGCTGGAACCACATTTGTTGCCTCTGATTCAAAGGAATGTCTTCCAAAACTCATACAGTGTGTTCTGCAGAAAGTTGAGGTAAGCAGCGCCTGTTAATCGGTTTGGTAAAACAACAGGACCTAGTCACCTACAATACTCATCCAAACGTTTAATGAAAAACGTGCCTGATGTCCAGATTCTATTAGAGCATGTGGATTTTCGTCGGCCCAAATAATTGTGAAAATTACACTCCATTTCTTGTGAACCCGGCCTCATTAGTAAAAAGAATGTTTGCAAGAAAACGAAGGTCTTCGGCATCATGACGTGGAAACCAGCGGCAAAAAACTAAACGTGCTTAATGATCATTTATTGGATTTAAAGCCTGTACTCGTTGCACATGGTATGGATAAAGCAGTTACCTCGGCTGATATTCTCCGCACACTCGTACCTGGATTCAGCTCTACCAGTGCTAGAATTTCTTCTTCTGCTCTAGGAGTGGATACCGACCTTTGTCCTCCGGATAAATGGCACTGTTTGCTCAAGGAACCGGTATCACGCAATCTTTGGTGAATTCTTCCAAACATGCGTTGTGAAGGAATCTGGCGATTTGGATAAGCGTCAACATAAAAACGTCGCGCTTCGTTGGAGTTCCCATTAGCACGACCATATATGAAATGCATGTGTGTTAATTCTGCGTTAGAGTAACGGACCATAGCGAAAGAAAACTTGTTCACTGAGAACAATTGTCAAATACGTATTGTTTATTTCACTAAACATCAACCAACTATTATAAGAAAATACACAACGTTTTTGCAAAATAAAAAGGGGCTAAAAAACATAAAACATTTCATATCTCCGCAACCGTTATATTATATTATAATAGTTAATACTACTACTAACTATTCACTACAACAATAGTTTGCTATAACAAAAGTTAAATAATAATATCTCTACCCCTCATTCTAATCACTAGGATTAGCCCAGAAGTCGAAGACTTGTGCGGTAGAGGGGGCGGCATATTATTATTATTATTAAGATAAATGTTGAGATTATATTTGTAGATAGTAACATGATAAAGATGTTTTATTTTATTATATTATTAAATAATACATTCTAAATTTAACAAAATATGTACTTACTTTAGTGTCACAAGATACTCAATGGCGTTGTATGACAGATGAAGTTCAAATGACTCTTTATTGAATAAACTAAATAAATACTTTCCAGGTTTGATCTATTTTTCAAAATTTTATAGCTAAGTAGTTGAGGGTCCAATGAAATGATAATCATGGAATGACACACACACAAGATAGGTTTTCTGGACTAAGAAGCAAATCAACAATTTTTTAGTATGGGGTGAAAACGGCCATTGTTACTTACCTATTTCTACCACATCTTCATGACACAAATTCTCATTTTCCAGTTTACCCCATCCTTTTTCATGCAAATTTTATTTTGAAAATATATTTACAATTGCGGTCCATGGTCCATGATACGGATAGAACAATTCACTTACGATTATCGTCCACAGACAGCGGCGTACCCAACTTTGTCTTTCCCCTTCCACTTACTAAACAATGTGTAATATCTACAACGGTTGGTGTTATTTTTACACAATATGTTCTCATTCACACATATTTTGATTTCTCTAACCAAATATTGTGTAGATAAGCTCATTTCTTTGTTAAAATGTTGAATTTACTCAAAATTCAACACCAAACCAATTCACTCATAAATGAGTTTGAATTGAATGTTACTTTTTATTGTGTAACAAGAGATTCCGCCACGTTAAATTAAGTGCGGTTTAATTATATTATGTAAATATTCCGAATAGAAAGATGTTTGATCATTGATTTCTTTTCAGTTTTGATGTGCGAGGGCGGGCCTTCAACAAGGCGCTGCACTGGTCGGATCCGAAAATGTTTGGACCCCGTGCGTATTTCGTGACCGTGTCCAAACCGGCGGCTCTCACCCTGGACGGTGTCCAGCTAGACGATGAAGGCATCTACAGGTGTCGAGTGGACTTCCGAACGACGCCCACCAGAAATTTCGCCATCAATCTTACGGTGATAGGTAAGAAATGAATCTTCTTGGACGTGTAATTTTTTATGACTGTTTCCTGCAATCAGGTTTCGTTGTAGTGCAAACTATAAAAGGACGAGGTCAAAGAATTGATAGTCCGTATATTTGACGCCTAAATCTTTGTTTGTTTCTCTTTGCCTTCTTACAGCTCGTTTAATATACCAGGCGTCTGGATAAGAAACAACGTCGGATATATCCCTCTATTGCAGAACATTGAAAAAAAATAATAAAAATGGCCAAAGAAAGTCCTCGAATTTTTGTATCTAGAACGCGAAATGGTACTTTTGCGTTCAAGAATGGAAGTTATTCTGCCGAGCTTAGTGAGGCAAAATATCCATTCGAGAGGGCAAAAGCATCTCGTCTTTGAGACACAAACAATATTTTTTCGAAAACTGCAATCAAATAAGACAATGTGTTAAGTACAACAATCTAATTTATATTTGAAATCGCTTGAACCGTGTTTGAATCAAGACGGTTTTGGCGCGGTGACTATCATAACGATAGCAACCTAATAAACAATAAAAATTAGTTGTTTGAAAAAGTAGTCTCAGAATTATATATTATAATTCATATTCTAAATGTTTAGTTCAAAATGAGCTCACAAAGTGCTGTTTACACAAATCACTGAGTTTTGTTTTCATGGGTTGCTATAACGTTAAATGAAATTTACGCGGCTGGTGCGCTACACTGTCGCCAATTTCTTTGAATATCTCAGAAACAAGACCAAACGTCGAAAAAAAAACAAGAGACGAAAAAGCTTCGAAATTAATCACGTCAAAGTGGTGTGTAGATGTTTTATTGAAATTTTTTTTTGTAGTTTTGAAATAAAGTAAGAGGGGGCATACAAAATACACTTCTAAGAGGGGTAGGTAGTTCAAACTAAGAAGCTTATGTAAGATCATAAGGAGTGTTTGTGTTCCGAATTTCACTTAAATCGGATACGTGGTTCAAAAGTTATGAGGGAAAAACGAGAAAAAAATTCCTACTTCAACGCCCTCTAACTAGGAAACGATGCGATGTATAAATTAAAATTAAATATCGACAATGTCAAAAGTGATGTTGATCTGTCAAGAAATGTAAATTACAATGTTCAGCAATGTTTATACGTATAAGAAAATATAGTATAGAATTTGAAAATAATACCTAAAAGGCTTCTTATTTATTTCGTTCAATCCATTTTCTAACTGGCGCAGTCGCCATTTTATAGAAAATATGCAAATGCCAGTGTGTGGTCTAATTATTTAAAAAACATGTAATATCGTATCACTAACATAATAATAAAATATAGCCATCTAAAATCAAAATCATTAAAAAGGTGAAGTAATTGTAGCACAAATACAATTTAATTATTGTGTTGCTAACAATATGTTAACATTTAGCTTATCACTTGAGATCTCTGTTAATAGCACACTCATAAATGTAGGTTTGATTAAACACGTCAGTCAGAACAGTATCACTATAAAATCTTGTAATGTTTGGTAAACTTTCATTAAAAAATGAAGCAATCGCAGTTTGTATATGGACGTTTCATGATCGTATCGCATACCTGTCTCACTACATGACATAATTTGTTAGATGGTTATCCAGCATAATTTGCTAATATGTAAGGTGTTTCAATTTATGTTAAAGCCGTTTGGTCTGTTTAAACTGATAAAACTAGTAATTAAAATGATATTTTTCTTATTTAAAAATTGTTATTCATTGCTGAACAACTCGTATTAGAAAAAGTTATTGTTGAAACATTTGTATATGCCATGGTTTTTGAAATATTTGTAGATATACGTATATCTGCGTGAAAGTATTTTTTTTTTAATTACAGTAAATTAACAATTCACGTAACAACAGCTAATGTTAATATATGTTGTAAACTGCTACTATTTTAATTGCCACAACGATAAATATGTTGTTGAAATTAATGTTGTATGGTTTAGATACAGGTAAATGACAGTCTTGATGCAAGCATCTAAACAACCTACGGTTTCAGTATCTATCATATTTTTAAATTGTATAACATTTAAATTGGCTTACAAAATATAATCTTAAAATTACCTGTTTCTGATTACCTCACAAAGAAATCTTATTAACGAACCGTACATATTTTCTGCCACACCTTAACACAACTAAAACGCATTAGATACATGTCTAAACGCACAGCAATCTATGCTGTGCTTCTAGACATGTGCAACAGGAATCACACAAAATTTATGTAAATTGTATGACACATATACTTTTATTTTCCTTAATATGTAAATTAAAAATTACCAGTAAGTATTATGTAAAGAAAACCATAACAAAACATGGAAATTTCCTCCGATTGTTATCAGTGAGTGCGAATTTTAATATCATAACGAAAAAAATGTTCTGGTACATTTTTCGGTTGTATCTTGCCTATAAAATACATCGAATATAATGAGTGTAAGAGCCAACTCGTTACGAATATTTTGCAAAATTTAAAATAATATCAATTGGCCACATCACTATATGATAGCTTAGTTGGAATAGTAAGAAATACATTTTTTTATTTAAAGAAACAAATAAATTAATATTTTGCAAACTAACATTTTTATGAAGTATAATATATTGTATACTATGTGTGTAAACATCTTTCGTTTTTTTCAAAGTTTCTCTTGGAATAATAGATAAGTCATAGATGCATTTCAAATGGCTCTATGGTACGCAGAAGATTATTTTGTGTCCATGAACCTTGATATATTCCAGGATTTTGTATGTACTTGTTTGTCATCTGCAAAACAATACAGTTTGATAATCTTATCCAAAATTAAAATGGCCAGAATTGTATCTCCCTTTAATTTGTAGAAAAAGTGCATGGATGAAACTATTTTAAAATTAGACAAAACTTCAAAGTGAGATTTACTTATATATTTTATTTCAATCAAACAATTGTGAGTCACATACCTCTTGATTTACTTTTCACACAGTATTGCAGTAAAACCAATACAATTCCATTTTGTGATTACATCACAAGAATGAATAACTGACCATATTATGGCATTAGCACCGACATTTATCGTTAAATGATTATTGATAGTAAGATATGGCCATCTCTTCTAGTATGACCATCTATACCGTTCTTACCCTAAGTTACAAAGGCAATATAAAAATATTATACCAGGACAAGAATATAATCTTGTGTTAATTAAACACGATCTCAAAACAAAAATGTATGCCGCACGGACTGAATAATTACAATATTTCATGATGGTAGAGAATATTTTGAGCAATTTCTGCATGTAAGTTGGTGATGAGCATTATCAACTTTTAATAAAGCAAAACATTTTAGAAGCCGTAGTATATTAAACTATTTACACATTGCAAAGTCTTATTTACACAACTAAAATATAATAGAAAAACAAATAACTTGGAAGACAAACGTACTATCCACTTACCAACCAATAAAATTTCTTCTCCAGTTTTTTGCGCTTTCAGAAAAGGCTTAACCATATATATTTACAGAACAAAACATTCATAATTCGTTTAAAACTTGGAGAAACATACTTAACTGAAAACCATGGATCCGTAATAATGCCAGAATTGTGAAGTAACTCAACGGTCTGAGGAAAGTGTTTTGTCTATTTTCATTCAACAACATTAAACCTGATGTTGTCATTCCGCGTTTTAAGCGAGGAGAAAGCAATGGAGCTGTTGTAGCATTCTAAAATCACTTTAGCAACCTGCAGGAGAATTTCATTAGGAGCCGCCTCAGCAGTAATTATAATTTAATCATTTTATACATTTTAAGCAGATGGCTAGACAGTTAACTTTCTTTCTAACACAATGCACACTCAAGCGCATTTAGTTTCCCGAAAAACACAATTTTAAACTCTTCGTCGCGTCGCTTCGTAATTGCTTTGTTAATTTAAATTTTCTCGTATCGGCTCCTCAATGGGTAAATTTAAAAAAGATTTTTGTTTCGCAAAAATTGACAAAATGAAAGTTTTATCACACACAATTCAGTGCAGTGGTATTAATACCATTAAGGGTATCACTGAAAAGAAGAATTTATTTATGAGCAATCCTAATTGACATTTAAGCATACTAGACTACTACACAAGAAATATAAACCTAAATAGATCCAAATTTACTACTTTCCGCCATAAAAATAGTCCTCAATGTTACAAAATCTTACAATACCAAAATATTAGTCAAAAATTTGTTATCCAACAGTCATATAACTTCCAAGTGAAATAAAATATATGTCAATTTATTTGGTTCGAAATTACAAATTATTTACCTTTTCTGTGTTTTAAAATGCTAACATGTCTTTAATATCCAGGTATTTTTAAATTATTACAATAGACATTTACATATTTATTACGAAATTTTAAAACTTATTTCATCTTCAACTAGTAGCTAAAAATAACGTATTAACTAGTTATTTTGCCCTACTTCAATTTGCTAAGTTCTATTTTTATTACAATTTAAACTTATTTCCAACTTTGTTGAAGGAATATATGACCATTTCAACTAACCTAATAGAAATATTGTTCTATATTATGGTACAAATTTACTTGTTAATAATACTTTGACGTAAATGTATCTTAAAAAGGTCTTTTAAGGAGCAAGCTTCTTATTACATTTATTCAGACAGATCTTCATGCAATAGGGTGTTGAAGTTGTTTTGTGTTTTGGCAATCTGCAGTGAAAACCTACTTGTGTCGTACGGGTAAATCAAAAGATTATGAACTTCATTGGTGCGAATCCCAGTTCTATTAGTGCTGAAATACGGAGGATCAAAGCAAGCAGGTATCTATTTTCCGTTTTTAACATTACCATCATTATTCGTGGTGATGAGGTGAACTTACGGTATTGTTAAACTTAACTTATTACTTTGTTTATAATATAGATCCACTTCTGAAAATTACGGCGACGATACTGTTGATTACGTCTAGGTAGAGGGTTTTACTTAAGGTATTTATAAAATAATGCCATCTGACTTTACATTAAACTATTTTTTCTAATTTGAATAAATAAAATTAATAAGTGATATTTAAAATTTTTTTTAATTAATTTTTATCGCTATTTACTTCTGATTTTATTACGCTTTAAAACTCTTTAAAAAGTCCTTATTTATTACTTTTATTTGTTATGTTTTCAGAATAAAACAGGTAATTAAATGTGGTGAAGTCAGATAGCAAAATTGTATAAATATCTCAAATATCATTCTACATCTCGTAAATAGTAGGAACAAATACAGAATATGTTATTTGGAATCGAAATTAAGCTCTGAATACAATGAAAAGGAAGAAAAAAATCCTTACCATTGATTTTCTAAACGCCCTGTATACTTTCTGGACGCTTGATAGAAATGTTTAATAGACTCTTTTCAACTTTACATTTTAATTCTTTCTATATACTTATGTATTTTCAATTAAACTTACATTAAAATGGTCTTCACAAAGAAACGATGTTGGAATGCTTCCTTTCGTCGTGCTTCATCGCCCTACACCACTTTTCATTTTTTGACACTTTCTGTGCTCTGTAAATGATACTGCAGGAAACAACTACTCGGACTAATGCCCCGACCGGCATTACATTATTCCTGCAGTATCAGTGTGAACAGCCAAGAACCCTTGTCGGACACACCACCAGACATAGACCGGTTTCAGGCTTGTTAGCCCTAATCAGTATGCCATAGGTGAGATGACCGACAATTGAACTGGCTGTTAATTAATATGTATGTTCACATATAAACTGAGTGCAGGTGAGATATAAGTGGTCTGCTTACTTCCTGCTCGGCCTAAGCGGCTCGACTTACAAGCGACCTACATTGCAGCAGGTACTTAACGCAGACCTCTCGCCCTGGGCGACCGGCCATTAATCTGTAAATGATACTGCAGGAAACAACTACTCCGCGGACTAATGCCCCGAACAACATTGCATTACTCTGGTCTATGTCTGGTGGTGTGTCCAACAAGGGTTGTTGACTGTTCACACAGATACTGCAGGATCCGTATAGAACTATAAAATCATGTAGGTATATAAAGTACTTTTGTTGGGCGGAAAAATATTACCACCATTTCAAATAATGTGAATAAAGAACAGACACAATTTTGTACCTAATTTATTAAGCAACACCTTTCTAAATAAAGGAAAAGCTTACAATTTACATAGACAACTAAATTCATATTTTTAAAAGTGTTCCTAATGTTTGATATTAGTACACAAATGTAAGAGTTTGATATACAAATATTTCTAGATGCAGAAATTCTACAAAACAATTTCTTAGTGTAAATATAACAAAAAATGTATCCAGATAAATGTCAGATATTTTGTAATACGACGATCTCTTCGGTTTGTTTCCTTGTAGTAACTGTTTAGCTACATTTTGAATATTTAACTACTATATGGAAAGATTATTATCATTCATTGAATTTCCAATATCGGATATTAATTGACGTGTAAATGACCCTTGTAGAGAACAAACAGTTCTATTCTGCTGCACTTATTAACCACTCGATTAGCTAATTTAATTTAATGGCTCGATATTGAACATCTCTGCCAAGTATGCGGCTGTGCGACTGCGATTTTAATGAAAATGGCGACTGTAGTGCTCCTCTGTGTTTTTAATTTGACTCAATTAAACAATGCACTTGTGGAATCCTCCACACCATGCACTCTGACAGTGTCCGGATTGCAAATTCTGTTAAGAGGATGTCTTTATTAGAACTGAGTGACGAATGTCAGTGCTTGTTTTCGGTATTATAACTGAGGTTATTAGGCTCACATTTCAGCTGCGAGAAGCTTTATGTTACCTATTTTTGTTCTAAAAATATCCAATTTTGTATTTATATATGTAGTTCCTATGGTGTCATTCGTTGATTCGTACACTTTTATGCGTTAATATGCTATTAAAATAATAAAATCGTTATTATGCCAAGGAATACAAAAGCAGATAATAGATCTTTCAATTGCTCAAAATGTCTAGGATCAACGAATATGTTTTGACAGAGATTAATGTGGTATCTAGATATGTCAGCATTAATAGTTATTTGTTTAACTAGACAGTAAAGTACAAGATTTAATACCGCGACTGGCAGGTATTTAATAGACGATGCGCAGCCGAGTCTATTAAAGCAGCCAAGACATTAAAACTACTTTACTGCCAAGTTAAACACATCAATTTTAATTTTATCATAATAGCAAACAAAAGGTTATTCAATAGTTTCTTGTAAAAACATTGAAATGTGTAAAATATAATAACACATATTTTTACATCGACAATATGCAGTATAAGACTGCATTTTTCAAAACCATCGGTACATACATATTTAAGATATAAGTAGCGAAATATCTAAAATATTTTTGCAACATCTTGTGGAACGAAAAGGAACAACAATCGAATGAGACATACTCGGTTCAATGGCTATATTTTGACGTAAACAATCTGCTAGATACCATTATTAATGACTCACTCTGTACACATAATGTAAAAGTTTGATATATTTTATATAATTTAGTACATCTTTAAAGAGAATAGAGCTAAATGTACATATACAGTTGACTAAAATCAACACAGTAGTAGTCTATCTTCTGAAATACAAAAAAAATTAATAACCTCGTAGCACGCTAAGACGTTATCATATTGTCAAATATAAGAAAAACACGGTACTTTTACCTCTTTAGGAAATAAATCTTGACCTTAAAAGCAATAAACGAAATAACTTGTTCGTGTTAATGTGGGAATAGTCGGTAATAAGAGAAAATTAAAGAATTTTTGACAACGCTATTATATTTTAGTAAAAAGCAGAGTAATAATAATTAATATTTTTAATTATGATTTATCTTGAAATAAAAACTGTTTCATAGAAAATACAATGAAAGGCTTCATCTACTTGGTTTTAAATCCTTACAATATAGACGAACATGCAGTTATATTAAATTTGTTCACAAGTTATTTAGTTTGAAGATTGATTGTAGATAACTGATATCCTTATTTTGTTTAGGTATTCCAAATTATGGTACAAGACTAACTACTGTTTTACAAGCCACTTATCATTGTACATAGTCCTATAAATTATATTGTTAACTGCATTAATAGTCTTCAATATGATTTTGATATTTTGATATATAACAAATATCAGTTCACAGTTGTGTCACATTATACAAATTTTTGGAGCTTGTATTTTGATCCATGTGTTACAATCAAAAACCTCGTTGATATATGTGACCACAATTGCTTCCAATTTTGTGATACTGTTTTTTCCGGGTATTCATTTTTATTTAATAGACACTTTTAAAGTGGCAAGATTTATTACCATCTAATTTTTTTTAGTTCCTCCACATCAGCTTCTGCTGTACGACAATTCAGGGAGGGATGTTACTGGAATTGTTGGACCCCTGGTGGAAAGTTCGGATCTCATCCTCACCTGCGAAGTTAGAGGAGGTAAGATTATTATTTTTTCCTTTGTAATTTGTTGCAAATTTAAGAAGTAATAAGAATAAATTCAAAAATGACATTCATATTTTATGAATAACTAGTGTTGTAAAAGTAACAACAATTAAACATTAAATAATTATAAAATATATCTTTAGGTAGGTACTCACAAATATTGGGGCTTAAAAGGAACTTACGACCTGAGTTATTTTATATAAGACACGAAATAATGAAAACATTTTACTATGACTACTACTATGTATTAAATTAAGGATCTGAAACAGATCCTGAAAAAAAAAATCGAGAGAATAGAAAAATTATTGTTTTTGTAATGTAATGTAATTTGATGTAAATTTATTCACCTCGCTTCTTATAACAAATTCAACTGTTTTATCAAATTTTAGAAGGGTATTATTTCTTGAATGTCTCTTTTTAATTGGCTACATATTAATTTAATGGGATTATAAACATAGTAGTATGGATGCAATTGTAGAACGGTATGTTCCTGAGCCGTGGCCATAGCATCAACAACGTAATTCTTTGCAAAATTGTTGCTCTTGGCTGTATGAAGCAAGTCATCTTTCTTCAAACTAGCATCGTATGCAATTTTATGGATTTTAAGAAATTCTGGAATTATTTTTGTGCCAATATTTGGAATCCTTTTTGAAAGCCTTGAATGGTATGAAGTGTTACCTAATACTATTATTAAATAACCCGTTTTTTCTAATGCCCTCTATTCTTTTTCACTGTGGTATATATTTTTATATACATCCCTCCAATGTTTGCATGTTCTCTCCGTATTTTATTAGATGCAGTATCTAATACCACAATATTTTTAAGGCGCCCAAACGAAGAGATACTATAGAGACACTAAGTACTATATAAATTAAAACAAACACTCACACATAACACTGAGTACTCACTACCCCAATGTATTATTCACAATACTGGTTAAACAATTACGTATCCACAGCATTATTTTATAACGATAACAGTAATTAAAAAACACATAGTATATCAGAAAAACAAAAATTATAACACACTCGAGCCTGCGAAATCATCTAGCGCCGAAAAGTACTGTCCTACACTGCCCACAAAGTAAACAATCTAAGTTGCATCGTTAACTGTGCTCTTTGTCTTCCAAACGGTGGTCAAGAATGACGTACGTCAACGAGTTGGTAAACGAGAGACTGCATAGTTGTCAAGTGTATTGCCTACGATTCATAAATTTAAAAGGCTTCTTAAAAACGTTGTGGCGAATTTTCAAATTCGTCACATTTGATAAGATTTTATAAAGGCAAGGCTCCATTTCCGTGATTTACAGAGAGCGGTTGCCTTCTTCTGCGAGATGTTACAACGTTGCATTCAAATAACAACTTGTTGATGCCGTTCCGATATAAGTTATTGTATTCGATTGGGGTAAAATAATACTGATTCGGCGACGAGATAATATCAAGTTAGATGACTAAAATAGACATCATCTATAGAATTATGATAATATATTATACATATTTCAACAGATTCTAATGATTTTTATGCCAATTGCTTGAAATTGTATTGCACCACTCTATCCCATGACTTAGTTCCGGCGTCTTTTGACATATATATCGATGAGATGTACAAGACAGATTACCGCCCCTGCAGATACTAGGTGTCATGAAAGAGATCACCCTGTGTATTCTCTATTCTATTTTTTATTCCCTGGACAATCACACAGACTATCTAAACATGACCGAATGCCTATTTCTACTTTGTTCCAGACTACACACTTTAAATATATCAACTAAAATGTAGAAAGGAATACCTATCTGAGAATAAATTCCATCCTAGCAATATGAAAGTAACTTTAAAAATCGCCTGTAAGTATTTATTCTTGTTTAATATTAATTATATCTTACCAATTTTTCAAATTTGTATTTGTAAGTCATATAATAGGTTGTTTGTTTATATTGTAGTCCTTGGAGACCTGAAGATGTAGTCATCGTACTACGAAACCGGTAGTCAAAATAAATTAAAGGAGTTTATGAGATTTGGACTTTTGTTTATAACACCCTTAATATCTACTACTCATACGGGTTAACCATCTTCAATATAATGTCATTTATTATAATTGTATAGTATGGGATAATGTTTCCTAGAGAAAATCATCACAGTGCATTTGCTAGCATTTAGAGAAAGATTGTTAATGATACACTAATGACGAATACGGCTTAGGAAATCACTATAAATGTTTAAATTAACCGCATACAAGAGATAATTGCAATCAAGATTCTGAACTATATCGTTAATATAAATAACAAATAATAAAGGTCTTAGAATGGGCCCCTGAGGAACACCTGATGGAACTAGCACCAACTCAGACAGGTAACCACCACATTGAACATATTGATATCTACTATCCAAGTAAGATTTGAATAATTTTAATGGTAAATCCGATAATCCAAAGAATTGGAAGAATCTTTTGAATGAATATATTGTGATCTAATTTATCGAAAGCGGAAAAGAAAGAGTCAAGAACTCAGACGTCTTACGTCACCGCTGACGTTGCACATTTATTTTTATTGTCAACGTAATTTTCGATATTTGGTCGCGTTAAAAACAATCATTTTTTGCAATTTAGTGCAAAATATAATGCAAACTTTTAGTGTAGTATTTAGTTTTATTACTATCAGTTGCAGTTTCTTAAATATTTTGATGAAAATATAATGAATTATTCATTTGTTCGTATGACGTAAGTCGTCTGAATTCTTGTCGCGAGTATATATTGAGTGACATATCAAATTAGACACAGTAGATCTATTTTTCATGAATCTATGCTGATAAGAATTAATGACTCCCTGTACATGTGGATAAAGTAAATTATGAATATATCGCTGTAATTTGTCAACGTTCCCAGAGCATCGCGGTCGACCAGTCGACCGCAGTTTACATCTTGGCCACCCCTACATAAGATTCCAGACGAGATGCTCCTATAATTATTATACCAAGCACGGCTAAGCCAGGTAAAGCGTTCTCTCCAGCGGGGTGAATTAAACTTACGTCTTTGAAACCACTTTATTACCCTCTCTTGAGTAGACGTCAGCTCGCATTGTTAAATGGAAACATAGATTTAGATTTAGGTTCAAGTCAGCTCGTTACGAACTTTATGACCGAGTTTTCCTGCGGAAAAATAAACAAGCGGAATGCAGCCGGCCCTCATCCTGCCGTGCCGCTTTTTTGTAATCACAATATTTGAATGAATAAACGGAGAATGACAGATTGCCATTAATTAATCCGGGGTCCTTTTAATTACGGCAGCCGTTCAGGTAATTTTAACTTTACGGTGTACACATAATTTTCTTAGATATCGTCCTCTTTGTATTAGCCGAGCCTCGAGTTTTGTCGCCTCGCTACCTGTGTTAATTAAGCAATTAAAAAAATTTGCGAGGGCTCCGCCGAACAGTTGTTATTTACACCTAAAGGGATGCCGTGGAGGAACTATAAATGCTTAAGGGCGCGACCTGAGACCTGTGTTAAAAACATAGGTCAGCAAATATGCGAAGTTATTTAACTTTATTTCAATCGCTATTCCAGTTCCAGCAAAAATGTGTGGCATGTCTTTTGAAAATTGAAAGCTGTTTCAAATATGGAACTACTTCCTTTTTATTTAATACACATTGAAAAAATATCACGCATAATTGCTGAATTTTTAAAATTATGAAATGCAAATTTATTTATATACAGGATATTTTTTCCAACATTCTAATACCACAATTCTTGGAGCTGACATCTTAACAGTTAAAACTTTTGTTGTGTGTAAAGATAACTACCATCATAGTCAGTTGATGTCACAATACAGGAAGTAAACCCACCAACATCGAAAATCAATATCAAAGATATTAGGTTCAACATCATCTTCATACATTGTTGCACCATTTACTAAAAGTTTTGTGCGTTTATGGACACAGACTACAAAAGTTTATCAGCATTTTTTAACTTGTAACTGGTCTGCTGCTTCCTGCTCGGCCTAATATAAGTAGCTCGACTTGCAGGAAGCGACCTACATTGTCGTAGGTACTTAACCGCAGACCTCTCGCCCTGGGCGATGCGCCATTAAATCTATAAAGGATACTGCAGGAAACAACTACTCCGCGGGCTAATGTTACATCTCACCTGCACTCGATTTATATGTGAACCTACTTATGAAGGAACAGCCAGTTCAATTGTCGGTCATCTCACCTATGGCATACTGATGAGGGCTAACAAGCCCGAAACCGGTCTATGTCTGGTGTAGTGGCCGACAAGGGTTCTTGGCTGTTCACACAGATACTGCAGGTGTAATTCAATGCCGGTCGGGGCATTAGCACGCGGAGTAGTTGTTTCCTGCAGTATAGATTTAATGGCGTATCGCCCAGGGCGAGAGGTCTGCGGTTAAGTACCTA
Source organism: Monochamus saltuarius (assembly GCA_025584915.1). Classification (NCBI taxonomy): domain Eukaryota; kingdom Metazoa; phylum Arthropoda; class Insecta; order Coleoptera; family Cerambycidae; genus Monochamus; species Monochamus saltuarius. Next base: position 13,517,596 of record CM046722.1, read on the forward strand.
CGACAATGTAGGTCGCTTCCTGCACGTCGAGCCACTTAGGCCGAGCAAGAAGTAGCAGACCAGTTACATCTCACAATAATTACACACTTTAACACAAAAGAGCACAATATTGTGTTAATGGAGGTCCACACGGGATTGTGTATATTTTTACATAGATCTCTGTATGTAGCGGTGTGTTAAAAGTTTAACACAATCAAAATATAACAAATGTTATGTGTAAGTTTTACACATTTCAGTGTTATTTATATCATTAAAGGTGTAAACTTTATACATATTAATTTTATTTTATGATAAGTACTGATATGGAAGCTCGCCTACTTTTTAGTTTGTTAATTATGTTCTTGTTTTCTTCCGAGTAATTAATAATTGAATATAATTTTTGTAATACCTTTATTTTGACGTTTTCTAGAAGTTTTCTCAGTTGTCAAGATTGCATCGAAGATAGCCTGGAATGTTCTAGAAAACGTCAAAATAAAAGTATCATAAAAATTTCAAAAGCAAGGAGGAACATAGTTAACAAACTAAAAAGGTAGATGAGCCTTTGAATTATGGTGTTACAATAAGATGACGTAGTAACATGTATTGAAACAGCTGTTTGAGCACAACTGCGCAGCTACTCAACCAATCAGAAATAGGGTTATAGAACACAGAGATGTGTTAAGTTTACACAAAGTGGTGTACTTTTAACACATTGCTGGTATATATTACACAAATTCAGTATGTTTTATTATAATACTAGTAACATTTTGTGTAAAACTTGTAAAAAGAACTATATAGATGGAAATCTCACTTAACTTCTTTTACAATGTATAAGAAAAAATCCACCAACAAGTTGCAAACACAGTTTTATGTAGCAATAAAAGTTTCGATGCAGTTCCCCTTACACAACATAATTTCGCGTTTTTCCGAGTAGGTAAATAGAGATGCGAAATTACGGAGGACTCCAAAATGGGATAGTTGAGCATCTCGGGAGCGCAACTACGCAGCTATGCAAAAAGAAAGGAGGAACCGTAACACAATTTCTTGGTAATAGTGAGGAGTGCCGGAGTCCCCGGCCAGCCGTTCCGGAATCCCATCATCTGAAACGCATTAAGAAGGCGCTAGGTTGCAATTTCGCCAACAGCCTCTCAAATACGCCTCTAATACACAAATCCTTCGCCGCCGTTGCCGGGAAACGATACAGAGTTACTCGCCGGGCCGGCCTCATCCGCGGAGGGATTCTGGCCCTTAAACTCCCCGCCCGTAAAAACAGTTCGCGTTTCACGTTCCGTTCTCCTACAGAACAAACGTCTTCCAATAACAATTTAAAAGGAATAAAATATCCTCCTTTATTTCTTATATTCCACAAGTGTGGAACCTGCCTAAGCGAGTTCGGTCTGATTCGAAATGATTTGTAGATCGTTTTCTTCAGAAAGCAAGAATAAGGGCAACTGATGGTTAATTGACCGAGAGGTTTTATTTTTATAAAATATGGGCAATATTTTCTGGAGCAACATAAGGATGAGTAATTTCTGAGTTAGTTACCACGTTGCAGACTTTTGACATTTCGAGAGACATGTAATTGTTTTATTCAGAAAACCGAAAAAAAAATTGTGTCTGTAAAAAAAACTGTTTCATGGAAATAAATTATTTTTTTATATACTCGTAGGGATAAACAAATATGTATTTCCTGCTGTCAAATTAATTTAAAAAAAAAACACAAATACAGTTACTTTGTGTAAAGAAAGCATTTTCTTTAACTGTAAGCCTATTTCATAATTATTATCAACGACTGAAGAATTTGAAAAAATAATTTTGAAAATAGTTCGAAGTTTCTGTTCCTTACATAAGAGGAAATTCGGTCTTGAGCAAGTTACAAATATATTTTTAAATAATTTTACACGCTTGTTCGTTTCAGAATATACAAAGACAACTGAAAGTAATGGTCTACAAGTGTTCAATATAGTTTCTTAAATTTACTGTAAATTTAAGTTCGTACCTACGTTAGACGTATGGTGGAATTTAACATAAAGCTCCGCCCTTGAAAATGTCACTGATTCATAATGGATTTCAGAGAATTGAACAGACTCATACTCAGTTCATTTTTTCTTTGTCATTTAATATATTTATTAAACACTATTCCCAACATATCATTGAAGTGAAATATTGGTATATATATATATATATTTGACACCGGCGAATTCGCCATAATATACAATTTATATAAATGCAAATTATAATATTCTCAGTAATTTCTTTTTTTCATAAATTGTAAAATATTACCCAAAAGATTAAAACATCCTGTTAATTTAAAACATTTGCTTATATTATTATTAAATTGTAGAATTGTAGTAGTATTGTAGAAGCAAAAATTTTCAAATTGATTTTTCTCAATATTTCAAAAAGTTTTAGAGACTTTCCTTTCAAATTCAGTGTAGGAAAGTTTTTTTGAGGGGCATATCATAACGTAAAGTTATTTTCAATATACCACATACAGGGTGCTATTTGTAGTGTGTTTTGTCGATATAATTGGATTAAATTTTTTTGGAGGTATGTTTATTGCATTTTTTATAACAGACCATTTTTAAGCAAAAAATATGCACTTGTTTCATTTCGATAAATCTCTGCGTTTTTGAGATATTCGAACAATATTTCAACGCACGTTGACCTTATGATAACAGTCAACAATATTCATTAAAAAGAACTCAAGTAGGCTTTGACTTAAAAATAATATGTTGTTACAAACGTCAAAAACTGCATTGCAATTGTTTTTATGTTAAAAAAAAAACAATAAAAACATTCCGAAACACATTTACGAAATCTGAAATGCCAGACATAATTTCTGTATATGTAAACGTAAAGTAAAAAGTATATTTATTCCAAAAGATAATAAAATTACATTAGAAACGTCATAAATTACATACAACTGTATAAAACAGTAAGACAAGATGAATAAACAGTAAAAAACGTGAAAGAAAATAAATAAAACTAGGCACATCCTACATATGTAAAATATTTTCATAGAAATCTTGCATTGGATATGGACATAATTCTACAAGAAAATCTTTTACTTCTTGCTTAAAAACATTTAAACTACTAATGGTTTTGAAATGTTGTGGAAGGCTGTTAACTAATTTTCTACCATTTCTACCATTCTACGGCTGGAGATTTTGCCGATCATTTAGGCAACGATAAGGTACTGAGAAATTTGATTTATATCTGGTATGATAAGAATGAATACCACTATTAATTACATATTTATGTTGATCTTTAAAAACTAATGTGAGTAAATGCGTAATATACAAACCATACACTGTTAACAGCTTCAATTTACTAAACAATTCACGACATGAAGAACGTTGAGAAGCACTCATAATACATCTAATAATCCTTTTTGAGATATGAATACATATTTTAAGTAAGGAGAACTGCACCAAACAGTTATTTTGAACGCGATTCTATACTATATTTCGCTAAAGTAAAACAAGCGCAGCTGTTGTACCTTTCAAATTTTTTATATGATGACACTTTGAATTTAATAATTTACAAATATTGAAACAGTGACTCTTAAATGACAAATTAGAATCAAAAATGACTCCAAGGAATTTTACATTACCATTATTTTGTATATTACAGTTGTTAATAGATATATTTAACTGTGGCATAGTAATGTTTGGTCTAGTATGAAAAAAGACAAAATTAATTTTATTTGTATTAAATAATAGCGACTGGTCACTAGACCAAGTGGAGAATTTAGAAGATGCACTTGAAATCATTTCATTAAGAACAATTGCATTCTTGTCACTAAACAATAATGTAGAGTCATCCGCATAAAGAGAAGTAAATGTATCAGACAAAATAAGAGGAATATCATTAATGTATAATAAAAACAATATTGGCCCCACTTTTAACAGTCTCTTAAATTATAAATATTGAGAAAAATCAATTTGAAAATTTTCGCTTCTACACCCTGTATCTTTATTAATATTTCCGGTCAGTGGTCGCGCGGTTTAAGGCGTCAGTACTTGAATCGAGGCGATTGATGGATCGCTGTGGGTTCGACCCCCGCAGCCGGTAGACCGTATATAAGCTATATTCGTGGAGAGATTGGCACCCTCTCTGCGGGTATGGTAGGGTGGAAGAATGTTGGCTTGGGTCAATGTGAGAGATTGATACCGGTTGACATTTGACTACCCCCCTAATTAATGAGGTTTTCCAGGTTTCCCTCATTCCTGCACTGAATGGTGGTTAGGTCCTACCAACGTAAGTCGTTCCTGGGCGCAAATGCGGCCTGCTTAATAATAATATGCCGCCCCCTCTCCCGCACAAGTCTTCGACTTCTGGGCTAATCCTCGTGATTAGAATGAGGGGTAGAGATATTATTATTATATTATTATATTGACATTCAGACTAAGACAATATGGCTCACATGTTATATTTTAATATCTAGAATCTACAGTTAGTATATGGTGTATTTATTACTTACCGTCCTGTATATTCTCGAAACTATTAGTTACGCGATAAATACATATTACTGCCTAATAAAAAATATTTTAAGAATTTGAAAAATAGTCGCTTTTATTTTGGAATAATAATTATTATATCATCTGTATATATCGAAAACAGTATAAAACCAAGATACGAGATGCAGAAACAGCATCAAAGACCGTTTACGTTTGTGAATAGCATTAAGGTTCGTAGCAAAGCAATAGTTATCATATGCGAGTCTTGGCCGCATTTATACTTATTACTCCGATGAAAAGTCAATATTGGAAACATTTGAAGCTGTTACTGCGGTGCATTTCGATCACGAGAAATAATTTTCACATATCGATACCGATTGGACAGATAGCAACCCGAATACTATATATTTATGATTTATTTAGCTGCAGCCATTTATTATATCTGTTCAGAGATAAAATAAAATACAAATACACATATTTGCAAAACAAATAGGGGTAATAGCGGCGAACGGAATATATTCTACATGGCTAGAATGCCCGTGGGGCGAACTACAGATGCATCTGCGATTTATATAAAGATTTACTACCGCTATTAAAATTAGTTAAAAAGTTGTTATGCAGGTATTCTCTGTAATATGGAAAATTATTTTTAAGTTTGTACTATTATTATTTTTGAGAATGTTACGTTTGTAGACAATGCACGGAGATTTCAAAAACCTAATGAATAAAATTACAAAAAGTTGGAAATATATTGTTCTAAATAAAAGTTCCTTTTTTTCAAAATTGAATTTTAATGTGCGGATTATTCTGTGTGATATTTATTGAAGAGCTATCTCGATTATACCGTCTACTTCTTTTAAGAATACACATTACTTGAAATCAAGAAAACTATTAGGTACTTAACATGAGATAAAGTTTTCCTTTTGTATAAAGAATTGCTTTATTTATACAACGAAAAATACTTATTCTCAAAGTAAAATTATGTTTTCTTTATTTGAATTTTTAAATGATAAAAATTATTGCAAATATTTAAGGCAATATTAAATATTTTTGAATAAAGTGAATAGTAATATTGTTTTAAGATTAAGTACAAAACTATTACTTTAGATGGATTACATAAAACTGATGTCTATAATAGCTATTTATGATATACGTGTTAAAAGTAAGATTTTATTTTGTGAGTAAAGATGATTAAAAAACGAGCGTAGCGAGTTTTTTAACTTCACGAACAAAATAAAATCACTTTTAACACGTACCTATATCATACACTATTTTTTCTACAAAACAATCGAAAGAACTTTAAACTCAATAAAAATAAGAAATCAAAAAATACCACACAGATCGCAATGTTTATGAACCAAAATTTTCGTAGCAACCAGTTACTTTTAACACGCGTGTCAAAAAATTACATTTTTAACATCCAAAATGACAATTAAAAAGCCCACTTTTAACAGTTTTGTAGAAAAAATAAGTATAAGTAAGCACTTAAACGGCATGGCTAACTGCCAAAGTCTTTCATTAGCGGCACACCTGACATATACACAGCTTTCGAGCTTCTTGGCTCTCCTCAGTATGCCATAGGTGAGGCAGCCGTTGACTCATCAACAGAAGCGAACCTGGGTAGACGAGATGCAGCATATAGCTAGCTCTTGTGGCCACATACTGAACCTGACGGTCTATAAACCTATAACTTCGGGAAGAATCTATTCTACAGAGTGGTGTGAGACAAAAAAAGTTATGTTTTGAACAGAGCTATTAAAAAATTATATTTTCTGATAATAAACGTACCAGAGGTGTATTATTTCACCCCTTACTGTGAGGTGACAACCAGTGAAATAGGTCAGGCAAGTGACATTTTAACGCAAATATATCCATGCAAAAATTGGAGTGGTTAGTTTAAGCCGGTTTTAAAATAACCCACGAAAACTCCACTTTTAAAGGGTTGTAACTTTTTAGGGGATGCTCTTGGAAGAGATGGAACTTCCAAATATCAGTTTCAAATTTCCCTCGCGTTGCATACACTTGTCCTTAATGCACTGCACACCGTAGAAAAAGTAGCTGCATTTGGCACATATTTACCGAGAAATTGTTCTGCTAAAGCATTTTCACATCGCCATAAAACGATATCCATAAACTTTGAGTTGCTATACACCTAAGCCATTTTATGACACTTGAAGAACTACTGTAAAGACTAGCATCACAAAAACTTTAATATATACCTACAAAAAAATAATCGGATATCAATATTCGGAATCGCCTGGCTAGAGACTACAGCACTCCATTTTTCATGACGTATCTATTCCCAATTTTTTTGTTATAGATATATTATGAATCACCTTGTATAACAGCAATCCATTTATTACGCTACTGCAAGTTAACCAGTTTCAAGTATCCGTGTCTGGATAATTCAAATAAACATTCTTTATTCATGCCGTGCTTGTTATTAATTCCTTTCGCTGAAGATGGGAAAATAATTCCACGAGCGAAATTAATAATTACGCCGAAGAGTTACCTTACGCTGTAAACTACATCCGAGCGTTCAGACCAATGCAATTTGTTACACCAAATAGTCAAAGAAATTTCCGGTCTGGTAATGTTTAAAACGGTATGGCGGTTTATTCAAAGAAAATTAGACGGCCCGAAACATTGGAACTCGTTAGAATCGGTTTTAAATGTTGGTATATAGGTATCGAGCTGGTTCGTAATTAAAAATACAAAATTAAATAACGCTCATTTAGTCGCTCGTGCAAATACGCTGTTTGATTTCAGCTAAATGTTACTGTGGTTATAATGTAGAGAGTGTCCCAATTTCATTGTAATGGCAGGGTATCACGAAAATTACAAGATATTGGGGGATGTGGATTTAACAACACGGGATTACTTTTTCGAGAAACTTAAGACGCAGTCAAAATTTTTATAGACGTCTGTCTTTTTTTGTATAGGACGAAATTAAAAAAACACTGCTTTTGAGGGATTCTTCACATTTCAGAATTGCTGAAATATCGGAATGGTGAAAACTGCTTCTGATAGACTTTTTTACGTAGTTCAGTGGCGCACTTGTAATTGTGCTACAGGGTGTCTCTTTTAAAATATGGCCCAAACATGCAATTTTTTTAAATAAAACACCCTGTATAATTTTATGCATTTCAATTGCATTACCTTTTTTCTTCATAAAGATATATACCAGTTACTGCTTACAGGGTTAACTATGACTGAGTACAAATATTTTTAAGAGGGGATAAAAGATAAATAATTTATTTCCAGGATTGATATATGGAGAGATTTCATGTTGAATATTGAATTATTTTCTGTTGTCTTACTTGTTTATATTAAAACTTGTCACTTCGAAGATTTTTGTACTTGCCGGGGACTTCTCTCGACCATTCTTTTTGTTTAAAGCGAGGCGTCAGCTCAACGACTACGACAAGGTGGATTGTTTCCGTCAGGAGAAATCACAAAAGGTAACAAAAAAATACACTCATATCTAAACAAATACATAAAAATTTGCCATATGAATTATTTCTAGTGAATATTTTGGTAGTTGACTTAGTTCTCATCCCTACTACATGCTGTTTACTGGGTGAGAAGTGACACCGGTAGACGCTTGGCGGGGATAACTGATCTAGTGATAATAATATCGATCAGTTATCGACCAGGGTTAAAAATGATGAAATTACTAAAATGGCTAGTAAAAATAGGGGTTTGTCATAGAAGGGTGAAAATTAAGGGTTGTACGTATTTTTTATTGCCACATTATAAAAAAAATAAAAATAAAAAGTTTTGTCCGATAAATAAAAAAAAATGTTTGGGGTGGACCACCCTTATCACTTAGGGGTATGAAAAATAGATTGCGACCGATTCTCAGACCTACCGAATATACCTACATATAAAGTTTCATAAAAATCGGTCAAGCCGTTTCCGAGGAGTATGGCGTCTAACACTGTGACACAGGAATTTTATAAATTAGATAATGCTACACGTTTACCATCAAGGCATTACAACAGTTGTTCAATGTGGTTCAAAGACAATTCGGCATAATATTTTGTCTACTCGGAAAATGTCTTTGGTATTACACTGTCACACGATAATATGCACTTATCATACTTCCTATAAATCAACACCTTATCTTGACATTTTAATACAAAATGGTTGTAAATACATAAAAAATAAACAAAAAATTAAACTTGCGAAGAACAGGTACTAACAAATTATTTCTGAACACCATATGCGACATTTTATTTTTGACAGAATCAGATGCAGTCGCAATCTATAGCCAATTAGTGCAAGGTGTACCTCAATTTTTAAACTTCTTGTGTTGTTGAGGGAAGAGTTACCCAATGTACACCATAAAGAAGTTGCGCGAGCAGATTTTGTTCATTATGTAGCCCTTAAAAGTGTATTTGTAAAGATAGATGAACTACGGACATACTTAAACTTTTCATATCATTTTCTTCTTTAGAGCTGTAACGATCTAAGCAAAGGATTTATTTTATGTTTGTTTTTTTTCTTCTGGTATATCCCTTTTTAGCATCCAACAAAAATCAACCATTATATTTACGTATTACCTTCCTTGGTAACGGTTCTAAGATTATAATCTTGGTCACTCTACCGAAGAACAAGATAAGCGTTTCCACCAAGACATAAAGGTATTGTCTGAAGCTATTTATTTGTGGCATAATTTTAGTTTTTCTTTAGTTTTGTTGGGGTTTTGCCACACTTCTGACAAACACAAAAAGAAGGATTAATTAAATAATCTCTTGCGCCAAACGGATCAGTCAAGGGTTATTTTTGAAAGTTTGCCTAACCAAAAAATCTCACACTGAAAAAAGCAAATAAGTAAAAAATAACAAAAATCACATCACTATCGCGCACTTCCGTATTTTTGACGTTTCGAAAAACTCTCTGTTCTCGTTCTCAAAATAGTAGTAAAAGTATTACACCTATGTCAAGTTTGACGGCTTAAAATTTATTTATCTGTTTCCATAGAGGTGTTAAATGATTTTTATTTTATTGTTAATCACTTCTTGATACAACTGTAGCCAACAATGATCAATGTTTACTGAGCACGTTACTTGATACACTTATCTCCGTTTAACAAAATAATCGCGGTCTCTTTTAATTTTCTTTTTGTTGCGTTATCTTCCTTCTCTAAAATTTTTGCCATTACATAAAGGTAATGGAAACCTCCTTAGCAAGGAAGGTGAGACGTAAATATGGTGGGTGATTTTTGTTGAATGCTAAAAAGATATATACCAGAAGAGAAAAAACGTAAAAGAAATTCTCGGTACATATCATTATGGGGTAGTAGGGTTACGGAATTCTTGGGTTGTGTTGTTATCGCGTTATAAGTTTGGGGGGTAAGACATGTTTTATTTAAATACCACTGACAAATCGTGTGATATAAAATAAGTTCAAGTACTGAGTAACGCGGTTATTGGGTTTATTTAGTTGGTCAGTGATTGCGCGGTTTAAGTCAGTACTTGAATCGATGTGGCTAGAACGGTGTGGGTTCGAGCCCCGCGGCCGTTATACCATATATCAGTTATATTCGTGGAGATTCGGAGATGGTGGGGTGGACGAATGTTGGCTTGGGTCAATGTGAGAGATTGATACCGGTCGACATTTGACTACCCCCCTAATTAAAGAGATTTTCCAGGTTTCCTTCATTGCTGCACTGAATGGTGGTTAAGGCCTACCAATTTAAGTAATTTCTGAGCGCAAATATGGCCTGCTTAATAATAATATGCTTCCCCCTCTCTCGCACAAGTCTTCGACTTCTGGGCTAATCCCCGTCATTAGAATGATGGGTTTATTATTATCAGCTATGGAATTGTGGGGTTATGGGGTGACTGGTTTGTGAATTTGGGAGTTAACAGCTTGGGTTTTAGGGTTATATGGGTTTAATAGTGCTGAAAAGCCTAAATTACTGGGTTTTTTGAGGTTACGACTAAATCTGATGTGATGAGGTTAAAAGGATACCAAAATATATGCATATAGTAGACATGGTCTGACCTCTAGATCTGAGAATATATGAGAATTTTTTGTGGTGTTGAGTTATCAATACGTACTCGTGAATGATTATTGTTGCGAAAGAAAGAAATTAATAGTCGCTATTATTTTTCTTAATTTAGAGCGCTTTATAATCAAATAATTAGTAGATGCGTGCGTAGAGTTAATAATCGTAAGAAATTCGAAAAATCAGGGTTATATGAAATATCGGTTTATAATTGTCTAAGTTGCGTGAGCCTACAACTCAGTATGTGAAATATGCGGCTTTTAATTTACCGTGAAAATGTATAATGCGAGCGCGGGTATTTCCCCACTGCACCAATAAAAACTTAAAAAGTCCTCGGGTTGATTTATTAAATTTAAGGTAAATATCCTTATTTTCTTATCATTTCTCTCGACGTTAATAAAGAAAATATATCAAGCCAGTATATCATCATCCTATCCGGTATATTACTTTTATTAAACTCTGACAAAAGTCGGAGAGTTATTGCCCCTAGACATGAATTTCTTAATGTTTCCGTAGGGAGTCTTGGAAAAAAGGCCTCTTGTTAATTCTCATCGTGAAGTAATTGTTTATCGTAAAGCAAAGTTGGTATTTCTTTGTAATATACAGGGTTAGTCAGAAGTGCATGCCATGTCCATGTGCATGTAAAACCTTGAAACAACAGATTCAAAATTTATTATACAGGCTGAACCAATGACGCCAGATGCATATTATCATTTCCTGAGAATTTTAATCTTGCATTAGTCATACCGTTACATAAGAAAGGTGATATTCGCAACTATAGACCTATTGAACTATTGTCATCTTTTTCTAAATTATTCGAAAAAATTATATCTAACAGAATGTCTAATTTTCTCATTAACTATAATTTTCTGTCACAAAATCAGCATGGATTCACAGCTAAATGTTCCACATCTGCAACTTATGATCTAACCCACTACATTTATGAAGCTTTAAATAAAAAACAATTTATAATTGTATTTTTTTTATCTTTCACGAGCGTTTGACTGCATAGACAAGGGATTGTTGTTAAAAAAAATCAGCTCGCTAGGAATAAGAGAACCTTAAATAAGTTTATTTATTCTCTTCTTTCAGACAGCAAAATTGGGCGAACACAGATCAGAGATTTTCAATTTGAATTTTGGTGTACCCCAAGGTAGTATTCTCGCACCCCTTTACATTGTTTATAAATGACCTTGGCATCAATGTTATTGCAGAACCCCATATTCGATTACTTATGTATGCAGATGGCACAACTATGAGTATCTCTTCTAACACACTAAAGGAACTTGAAGAAAAAGCTAATAACAAGGTAACACTTATTTGGCAATGGTGTCACTCTAACAAATTGATTATAAAGACGGATAAAACCAAATACATTATTATTAAGAAAAGGCGTGAAATAAAGGATATTCGATTGAACCTAAATAATAAAAATCTTGAAAAAAATTCTCGCACAAAATTTTTTGGTCTTCATATAGATGAAAATTTAAAAATGGGGAAATCACATAGGCCATAAACTTAATACCGCATATTTTGCTTTAAGAAATATTAGTCACATAATGAATGGCAAATACTTATTAAATGTTTATTATGCATTAGCTTACTCGCATTTGAAGTATTTAGTAATTTTCTGGGGTCGAGCTGTAGATTTTCTTTTGCAGAAGAGAATAATTAGACATATTTTCAATAGGTCCGCTAAACTTATGTAGGCCAATGTTTAAACAAAATAACATACTAACGTTCCCTTGTTTGTGTATTTATGAGGCAGCTTTATACATTAAAAGAAATTTTAATAAATTTTCAAGAAATTGTGATATTCAAGAATACGTATTGCCACTGCTATTTATAGACAAAGCATAAATCTATCTGGTTCAGAGAAAAGCGCTTTTCACTTTTGCAGTGGAGTATACAATTGCCTGCCCGTAGAAATTTGAGAGATTAGTACCTAATTGTTAATATACCCTAAATGAGTTATTTTTAAATAACTAGCTAATAAACTCCACTTGTTACTTAATCTCTGTAGCGGTCACCGACCTACATCTGTGATCCCTACAATTACAATTTAATGACATTTGCATTAAAGCAATAAACAAATCAATGCCAATAAAACTATTAAAGTACCCTCTAACCTGAGCCCAAGAATAATCAAATAAAGAGACGGTTCCTCGAGAGGTCCGGTGGAAAACCACGGCAGTTACTGGTCGCTCGTCTTCCGCGTAACATCCGTCCAGACTTCTGTATTGGTGGAACATTCTTTCCCAGTTGTTATATCTTTATTAATATATTTAACGTGTTACAAACCGTGGACTTGTTATTTCTAATCTAACAACCCCACAATCTCTTTTAAAATTATTGTTGTTTATTTATAATACTAATTTAACTACAGTTTTAACAAATATTATGTGATGTCTTATTTGTTTTATATTTTAAGTCATATTTTAAATTTTAATAATCACCTATAGTGTTAGTATTAGTAACTTGTATGAATATGTGAGCACATGTCCCTTTGACGCTTCACAACCTTTGTAGGCCTATGTGAATTAAAAAAATTATTATTCATTGTATTTTTTCAAACTGCAAATTAACATTGATGAGTACAAACAAATAAAATATTACAACGGCATTGGACGATGCGCGTAAAATAGAAATAAAAAATTAACTAATTCGAAAGTTCAAGAAAATCATCAAATAATTTTCAAAAATTCTTTTCGGGACCACCCTGTCAGGGCTGTAGCTCCCTTGGAGGTATTTGAGAAAGAGCTATACTAAGATTTTTATAATCTTTTGATTTGTTCTACATGTATCGAAACTTGGAATACTTGTTTTAGAAACAACTTGTATAAATTGACTTACTTTTATTTTTTTTTTTTGCGCACGCCATATTCATACTTTAAACGTGTCCCTTTAAAATGACCCTTTTTTGTTTCAGGACGGCCCCCGCCGACTGTCTCTTGGTTCATGAACGAGCGATTGGTCGAGGGACAACTCGAGGCAATCGGAAATCACGTTATGGTGAATAGGCTGGAAGTAAATGGCGTGACGAGAGACCACCTGAACTCCACTTTCAAGTGCCAGGCGAGCAACACCAAGCTGATGATGCCCTCGGAGAAGACCGTTCGCCTGGAGTTGCTGTGTAGGTGTTCATTTAGCTGCAGTTTTATACTGTACATGCCATTTTATGATTAGTTAATAGCTAATAGCAGTGCATAAAGAGCACATATAGTTGAAACCAATAAATTTCAAAATTCGAAAGTGATGCGCCAAACAATGACAGAACGAAGACATTCGAGAGTCGTATTGAAGAAGAAAAAACTTCCACAAAACATATACTTCTTTATGTATTTATTTAGTTATATATGCAGTAGACATTATGTCTAATTATAGGATACTGTATTCAATAATAGAGTAAAAACAATAAAATCAACATGCATGTACAGAGTGTCTCAAACGCGATAGTATGGACACAAGGATACAAAATAATTAATAAAATTTGGGACACGTGGTTTTAAATAGGATGAGGTATGAAACATTTTCAATCGACTAATGATTACAATCGATTTGCAATCGAACTGATGACGTCATCAATTATATTTTTTCCAGAAACATACCCAATTTTTGTTCCTGAAAGGCTCTCTTTTTTTCTAATAAACTTTTATTGCTTTTTTTTCTGTATTACTTCCCGTTTAAAAGTTATAAGCAATATTGTTTTAAAAAGTCTCAAAAGAAATACCACCTAAAAATCACATTAGCGGTGGAAGGATCAAGTAGTCGTTGGAAAATAATTGAATGTTCGTCATTTAAAGTGCATAAATGTCATTACGAATAAACAAAAGGATTAAACTCGATAATTCTTTAATACAGTTAAAACAAAAGGGGAAAGGTGAAACTTAGAAAATGAGAAACGCCCTCATACTACATACATATTACAAACTATTCTCTATATGACCTCCTCTCATTTCAAGACACATATCCACAGATCTGGTGACTTTCCGGGCCACTGATTATGTCCATTAATCCCAATTTTTTTTCTGGGAATGTGTTATCTAAATATTGCTGCACAATCCTGGCCTTGTGGAGTGGAGCTCCGTCGTGCTGAAACCATGAGTTTCTCCTTAGCTGCAAAAGCACATTCTCCAATGCAGGAAATTCTTCTTGTAGGAAATTTAGGAAACTCACCCTGTTTAATCTTAGAGACAGTAGCCCAGCAATAAAAAAGTTGAAACTGCTAAAATTTCAATAATTCTTTTCGGAAACTATAAGGACTACAAATGTTTTTTACGATATTGACTTCATTTTTCATGACGCATCTATTCCCAAATTTTTTTAGATAGGTTTTGAATCACCTTGTATATATTCTGTATAACTCCAAAGGTTTTATCTTTTACCCCACTTCTATTTATACTTTTCTCCATCTTATCAAAACCCTCTCAAATCAATGAATGCTAAAAATATTTCATCTAATTGCACATTTGCTTTTCTATTATTTTCTTCATGGTCAGTGGTCATCGGTCAGTGGTCGCGCGGTTTAAGGCGTCAGTACTTGAATCAAGGTGACTGGATCGCTGTGGGTTCGACCCCCGCAGCCGGTAGACCGTATATAAGCTATATTCGTGGAGAGATTGGCACCCTCTCTGTGGGTATGATAGGGTGGAAGAATGTTGGCTTGGGTCAATGTGAGAGATTGATACCGGTTGACATTTGACTACCCCTCTAATTAATGAGGTTTTCCAGGTTTTCCTCATTCCTGCACTGGGCATTCCTTCCTGGGCGCAAACGCGGCCTGCTTAATAATAATATGCCGCCCCCTCTCCCGCACAAGTCTTCGACTTCTGGACTAATCCTCGTGATTAGAATGAGGGGTAGAGATATTATTATATTATTATTATGGTAAATATATGATCTTGAGTACTTATTCTTTCCCTAAAACCACTTTGTAACAATTCTAACGTATTTTCTATTACAGGTCTAATTTTTCTATTAATGAACCAGATTTATAGTTTCAAATTCTCTGATTAAAAAAAACATCTAAATTGTCTCTATCAGCATTTATGATTTATTAAAATAATAGATATAGGTAAAAAGTCAGATTCCACTTCCATCGAAAACCAAAATAGGAATTAATTAATGATTAAAAATAATGCACAACTCGCGCTGCAGTTCCACTTTAATAATGAATAATAAAACACTCGGCTAAAGTACTACCTAATTAAAAAGCGAACAGAGCGGCGTATAAATTGCCATTGAATGTGTAACTTCAGCGGATAGATTGCACAAATTAAATTATAAACGCATTATTCAGTACACAGAGAAAGCTCCAGCTAGGAGATGTAACGAGTAAATTATTTTATTGATTGATATGGCTTAATGGAAATTAGCCGCAACAATTAGTGAATATACGGCGTAGGTCAGGTTCTTATTTAGAAAATTTTACCAGGTAAAGGAATAGAGAGTACAAAAAGTTTCATATAAAAATTGTTATGAATAAGAATACATGTTTATACAAAATAGTACTAACCTTAAATAAGTTCAAATATTTTAACCAGCAATACAGCTCACTGTGTAGAACACATAATTAATAGTTTTTTTACAAAATAATTAGGAATAAAAAAGTAAAATTTTAAATAAATGTGACTTTTCAATCGAAAACTTGTTGAGGACCGCTGATCCGACTCCGATATAATATTTTTTTCGAATAGGCTCTAACAAAGTTAACTAGAATTTTTAGACATGTCAAAGAATGATTGAAAAATGTTTTTTATGAAGACTCCGGTACTCTAATACAAAACAACAGTGCAAGAGAGCTGACACAATATCTCAAACTCAATCAACATGGTTTAATTTTGCTGATTTTGCATGTCTTGAAGAAAGTTCCAATAACAAAATTTAAATTTATGTAAACTGTACGACTTAAAATTTTCTGGGACTCTGTTATATACTGTAGAAGAAACGTAGATAAAAGACCTCTCATAGCGCGGAGACATGGGAAGGGATAACAAAATTTGCTTTATGCCGTGTATTTATTGTGTGGATATTTTCGTGAGTGACCATATTATCATATAAGTAATCAGGTTTTTGAAAATATAAACCAGATTCTCTACTCACAATCATAGTTATCCAGAATTTGAACATTATCCATTTTTACTACCTTTCAACTAATTTATCACAATACGTTATCGTTATCACTGTCACTGATCACTACGTGACAAATATGCTTTTAACATGTCAACCTTTTCACTGTTTGAATAATGCTCCATATTTTTTTAATCACAACAAAACTTTTTTGTCGATCTCGACTATCAATCCTAGACAGTGGGGCTGGTACGGGATATTTCACCTACTGCTCGTGACATCTACCTGTTACCTGTGCCTACGGCACTAATTTCTTTTTTGCATACTATTGACAAAAGTCTTTACTTTTTGGTCTTAGTATTTGGTAGTATAATTAGCAATTTGTACCCATATCATTCATATCATCCGTTTTCATTTGCAAAAGCTCATCACATCTACAAGCCTTAGCGACTACAACAATAAGTACAACTTAATTATAAATTGAAAAATAGTTCTTTAATCCATAATAGATAATTTTCAAATACAATTCATCTGGGACTTCTGATAAAAATTTCTCAATTTCTTCTCTCTTTGAAAAACTCGTGATTTTATTGCATGGAAACCATCTGACTGCCGTTTCAAAAAAACTCCTAACTTCAGATATTTTGCTAAATGAATGTTATTTTTTATAATCAGAGTAGCTTTCAACATCGAATAGGTAGACCATAACGTTGAAGGCTTCATTTACTTTGAAATATCGGAAAAATAGACAATTAGCATATTTTCAGGGAAATAATCAAAACTTTGCTTTTGTATATTCCATGAATCGATTGTATGAGAATTGTTGACTTATTCGATAATAGATTCAATTCCACATCTCGTGTTAGGTCTCTTATTTCAAGAGAAGCTAATGGTAATAACTCATCCTCACTTTCAATTACACGCATTTCGAATGGTTACTTGACAATTTTTTTAAATTGACAATAACATTAAAGTAATCACAGATAATAATTCAACAAACGTTATCAGCAGTAAACATAGTAACAAAAAGCCATATTTGGGAATTGAATTTGGAAATTTGGGGAGAAAATGTTTCAGTAGACAGAAGAGCAGATATAATGTCTTGCCTGGTTTCCAAGCCTTGGCCATGAAACACCAGCCACGGCATTATATCGTATGCTTTTCTGTCTACTGAAACAAAATAAGTTGCAGGCGATAAATTTCAAACATAAAACTTAAATTAACACAATTTTTAAATTAGTAAAATAAAGAAACCTTATGCTTTGTCGTTCACGGAATAGTCCCGACAATTTCCTGGAGTTTCAAAGTGAAATAGTGATTAGTTGAGTTGTAATTAGTATTCAGTAGTATACAGAGTGTTTAATAAATATCAGTAAAAATTAACTGTTTTTCTGGTAAAAGAAAAAGTGTGGTTAAGAAACCCGTGACAACATTAAATGCAATAATCTATGCTGCGACCAGTAGACCGCACAAGCTACCTTCCAAGGCGATGGCAGACCTGATGTGATTTATACGCCGTACTGCTTTTTCCTTTGATGACAAATGTAACGTATCAAAAACGGTGTTGGAAAATGCAGTCCGATCAGTCATCGCCAACGTAAAGAGTGTTCATAATAGACCACAATGTGAAAGGAATTTAAAACTTTTAAATGAAAAAATGTTTCCTGTTTTTGTTGCTATAAATAACAAAGTTCCGATTCAGTTTTATCTTAGAGGCCATTTGTCACAGGACTTCGTAAGTTGTTATTAGCATATGGCATTATTAATGCTGCACGTAACTGTGGTGGTCGATATATCCATAAATTAATTTATATAAGAACACCCTGGTATGTTTCATTCAGAAGATAAGTACTTAATGTTTGCTGTTCCTTGTGGAAAATACACGTAGTTAGTTTTTATGAACCTAATTGTAATTTATTTGTAATCTAATCACAAATTTCATATAAACATAGGCAGTGTTGTGCATATCTAGATTATTCCTGAAGTATTACTTATGGAGCATTACCATTTTTTATTAGGTAGTTCATCAGTAGCTCTACTTCCCACATAAAAACCAAAATACAGCATTAAATAATAAAAATTAAAATAAATAGCTCCAAAATATTTAAAAAATGAACATGAATAATAATTAATGAAAATATTAACAAAATTACTCAAGTAAAAATAAGGCATAGCAGTTAAATAGATTAATAAAAACTTTTTACATACCTCAGGGTATAGCCTTCATTCCAATATGTATTATAATTGGATTGATTTGATCAATTTCAAGATCGAAATCCCGCATTTCTTGTTCTTCGTTTTGGACATGACTAAAGCTAGTAACGGACGGTGAGCGATAATATAATATATTGACATTGACATTGACATTCCTTTGAATCAGAGGCAACAAATATGGCTCCAGAATGATGTGGCTCCAGCTCATTTTTCCATGGCCGTTAGAGAGCATTTACACCAAACTTTTCCACATAGATGGGTAGGAATGGCCAGACCTGTTTTATGGCCTGCAAAATCGCCTGATCTGAACCCTCTAGATTTCTTTGTTTGGGGATATTTGAAGACATTAGTGTATGGTACTCCTGTAAATAGCCTGGAAGAGCTGCAGCTATGGATTAATCAAAAGTGTCAAGAAATCCAAACCAAGGAGGGTGTTTTCGAAAGAGTTCGAATATCGTTGAGACGAAGATGTCGTGGGCACTTTGAACATCTTCTGTAACTTTGTTTTTGTTTGTTAAAAGCTTCCTTTGTCGGTTTATTCCTAATAAAATAAAATGTTTGAAAAACGAATAGTGGTCCATATCTCCGCAACCGTTACTTTGCGGACCCATGTTTATTAAGACTTTTCTGCTTATTTTGGTTCATACTATTACCTCCTGAAATATTTTACACTCTTTTTAACACCCTATATATCTATTTTTTTTTGTAGTGAGATATATTCCTACAGACAAGTAAACTGCATAGATATAAATATATATTATAGCGACTGTGCGCAACGTTCTATACAGGGTGTTCAGTAAAGAATGGGCCAAACTTCAAATGTAGATAGTTCCAAAAATCCACCAAAAACAAAAATAACAAAGATACAGGGTGTCAAAATTTAAATAAATCACATTTTCTTTTTTATCTTTCGATCGCTTGAAGCTATTTATCGAAATTTCGCTTCTGAGCATTTCTTAGAATAATACATTCAAATTTATCGACGATTTCATGGTACCTTATAGACGGAACAATGTATCTAAAAGTACTAAAACGACATATGACATATGTGAGTGTCTTACGGCTATTCACAAACATAAACAAATAACACCATACAACAATGAAAAGACTTTATAATTTTTGCAAAAATTGAAAATATTAAAAGTGGAAAAATAATTTACAAATACAACAAAAAAATCTCTTCAACTTTCCCGTATGTTCGTATGTATAACTTTTTTTATGTGGCCTTGCCCATTTTAAGAACTATTTCGTTTTTTCTAATAACATGCATTACCTTTTTTAACGTCGGCAAATCATTTTTAAAGAAAAAGGTGCGCATCTTAATTTATTTCTATTGTTCTTCGGCCGCTTCTTGTTTTTCGCTTTTGTACTTCTCAAAATGGTGTGATTTGATTTTGAAACACCTGTATAATCAGAATACATAGGTATCTATTGACTTGATGCTGCTGTATTAATATAAATTATATATAATATGTGGTTTTATACGAAAATGTATTTTCTATAAAAATTAGAATTTAATAAGCAAACCATATTGTCACGGAATTTGCCTCGTTCGCACCCAATTCGACGACTGCGGTATCGCGAAACGCGAGATTGCCCCGATCGCCCCAACGCGATTCTGGTAAACAAACAAATAATGCCGTGATCGAGGCGCAACTAGAACAATGGAGAATCGACGAGAAACGTTCGAATCTTTCGAGAAATGGATCTAGAGATGCTAGAAAATACCTGGAATATTCGTTTGATCTATAAAAGAAGAATAAACGGCCGAGTCAGTCAGTCTTGAAATTACAGTATTGTTTTACAGTCTTGAATTGGAGTGTTTAGATGGAAATTTCTTGGAGTTTAAAAGTGAAATAGTGTTTAGTTGAGCTGTAATTAGTATTCAGTAGTGTACAGAGTAGTTAATAAAGATAAGTGATTAATTAACTGTTGGTTTTTCCGGTAAAAGAAAAAGTCGGTTTGGGAAATCCGTGACAATATCAAGGTTTTAACATATAATAACATGTTTTGTTTTGGGCATTTTAGTATAATTTTAGGAATTTTTATAAAAAAAATTAGTCCTCTTCTGTCAAAATTTGTTTTTCTGTCAATATTGACTTGGCAAATTGTTCTATACTACATTAAAATTATGCGGCTATAACTTTTATTAATTAAAATACAATACAATATCACTAAATTAACCTATATTTTAATTTTATTGACAATTTTTTTTAATAAAATTTCCTAAAATTATATTAAAATGTGTTTTTTTACTTTTTGATAACAGTCCAAATCCAAATCCAAATTTATTTTCTTGTTTACAATATCAGATAGTATTATTTGTTGCCATAACATTATGGAAACAATAAATAATACAGAATAATTCAAACAACTTGCAAATTATTATTTTTTATCTAGAATTTATCTAGAGGCGTTATTTAAAATTTGATGTTTGTTTAAAGTCACAAAAACCAACCGTTTGCGAGGAAATAGCTGTCATGGATCGTCAGTGGTAGCTCGGTTTAAGGCGTCAGTACTTGAATTGAGATGACTAGATCGCTTTAATTAATTTATAGCAGAGACATATGATAAAGTTAAAGTAAAGTATCAAAGTTGCTTCTGAAGAAGAAAGCAATATGCCAAACGTCAAGTGGCCTTAATCGACGACATGGCGACCAATCCGGAAATTGTTCCTCCAAGGTTAAATTAAATTAGTTAAATGTCTATTTTCTAATAATAGGTAGGTCTGTTTTTACCGTGCATGAATGAAGCATACAGCTTGAAATTACTGTCAAAGAGATACTATGATAGCTACCATTCAATTGTCTTTAAAATACATTTTTCTTACATTGTAAAAGATATGGAAATCACCAGTATGTCCAAAAAATGTCGATTTCCTCGCAAGAGGGTGGTTATTTCAATTTCAAACAAGAGTATACAATTTTTAGATAAATTATCAGTCTTAATTCCCTGTATTTAAAAGCAACAAAGCAATAACGCTACATCAAAACAATAAAGCTTAATTCAAAAACATTCTCTGTAGCTTAAAATTCTGGATTTTTTACTGTTTAAGAAAGGTATTTTAAGCTAATATGTATCAAATCTCCTACAATTCCTATCAATGAAGTCATATGTATGTTCTCTGATACCAAACATCTAGGTATGCTAATGAACATCCACAGACAAAACTCTATTCAATAATTATCTAAAAAATTTAATATATTTACTAACCTCTGGAGTGGGAACTCGAAATTCAACCACAATAATTGAGATCTCACTTATTTCTACGTTTTATTAGGATCGCTTCATCAGGTGGCCTCCTTTAACTTGAGTCAAATATCTAACTATAAAGATGATTATACCAATAAATTAAAATTATTTGAAATTGAATGTCAAAATGAAATATCGACAACGTCAAACTGATTAACTGTCAATGAATATCATAACAACCTACTAAAATAAATAAAAATTAATAAAAAAAATTTACCTTTTATGCATAGTTTTTTTTCCTATATTTTTAGGTATTAACAATATTGTGTGAAACTAACTACTCAGTGGACAAAAGCCCCAACCTGCGTTGAATTACACCCACAATATCTACCCATATATTCCTTATTATTAGCTTTTGTAACATTTTTTACTGTTTAAGAAAGGTATTTTAAGCTAATATGTATCAAATCTCCTACAATTCCTATCAATGAAGTCATATGTATGTTCTCTGATACCAAACATCTAGGTATGCTAATGAACATCCACAGACAAAACTCTATTCAATAATTATCTAAAAAATTTAATATATTTACTAACCTCTGGAGTGGGAACTCGAAATTCAACCACAATAATTGAGATCTCACTTATTTCTACGTTTTATTAGGATCGCTTCATCAGGTGGCCTCCTTTAACTTGAGTCAAATATCTAACTATAAAGATGATTATACCAATAAATTAAAATTATTTGAAATTGAATATCGACAACGTCAAACTGATTAACTGTCAATGAATATCATAACAACCTACTAAAATAAATAAAAATTAATAAAAAAAATTTTACCTTTTATGCATAGTTTTTTTTTTCCTATATTTTTAGGTATTAACAATATTGTGTGAAACTAACTACTCAGTGGACAAAAGCCCCAACCTGCGTTGAATTACACCCACAATATCTACCCATATATTCCTTATTATTAGCTTTTGTAACATTTTTTACACAATATTGTTAATACCTAAAAATATATGAAAAATAAAATTCTGGATGTTAGAAAATGTGCGGGAGTTATGAAACGCCGCCCGCAATAACAATATTTTTAATGCTGCCTCCATTTCCTTATTTTCCAGTACGACCACTCAGCGTGATCATTACCAGCAAACCCAAGCAGCTGGTGGCGAACGAGGACATTTCTGTTCAATGCGAAGTGACAGGGTCACGACCGAAAGCCGTAATAACTTGGACGAGAGATAATAGGCCCTTTAGAAGGGGGAAGGTAATTACATTTCACTTTTTCTATGTAGGTCGGGCTTGCGGCTATTCCCCGTTGGACATCTGAATGCAAAGTGTATAATTAAAAGACGTTTCATAACGGATAGTGGCAGCAGATTGGCGGTATCTTTCAAATATTACTACACCTTCGATATAAAATATTACCGTACCTTGGGAAGTGTAGAACAATGCACTGCGACGGTCATAAATTCTGTGAAATATGTAGAGAGCAATTTGACCACGGAATCCAATACGTTATTGATCGTCAGAATGCTTGAAAATGGTTTCGTTCAAATAGGAATAGGTGGAAAGGTTATCTGTCAATGATGTAATATATTCTCTTATAATATCAGTAGTGCTCGAGTTATGATATATTAATTTGAATGTACAAATAAAGAGCAAGGGTACTATTATGTTTATGATACAAGAAGAAATATAGATATTTACCAATGGCGGTATGTAGATGATTATCCCCGCAGGCGATAGGTTGCAAGTCGCCTAAGAGCATAATCATCCTAGTATCTCCCGTTGTGTATACAACGTTTTATAATTCACTTCACTATACGAAATAAAAATTACAAATATTCATAGCTTTGACGTTTCTTGATTTGTGGTTATGACTGATGCCAGATATTTCCAAACATAGCCATAACAACCCAAGCGGTATTATTTTCGGGTTCTCATGATAGGGAAGGAAGTAAAATATAAAACAGGTTTAAATAAATAATAACTCGAAATTACTTGTCGAATAAAATTGAACTGATTCTTTTTATTTGTGCAATTAGAAGTTCAATGAGCTAACTGAATTTCCAAAATACATCACAGCGTCGTCTCGGGTTTTTGATGACAATTTGTCTGATTTACATTATACAGGGTGTTTTCTAATTGCGTATTCTATAGTTAAAATCATGGTAATTTTATTAAATAAGCAAATGGTCCCAAGTTCGTCGTTTCCGTAATCATAGGGTTTCCAAAGTCCAAAATTCAGGACTTTTAAACCTCCTGAGATAAGCATTTGACATAATTTTTAGTATGTTGGTACGAGATATAATAAAATGAAATTTGTCTCTAGACGGCTAAAGGTACAAAATATGTGGAGAGAGAAAATGATGAGATTGCAATAGAGCATAAAAACAATTTTGTTAAAAATTTGGTATAACTTTTAGCATGTGGGTAGGAGGTATAATAAAACTAAATTTGTCTCTAAACGACTAGAGATACAAAAAAATGTTGAAAGAGAAGCAAATGATGATAATGCAATAGAACATAAGAAAAACAATTTTGTTAGAAGGTAGGTATAATAAAATCAAATTTGTCTCTATACGACTAGAAATACAAAAAAATATCGAGAGAGAAGCAAATGATTATAATGCAATAGAGCGTAAAAAACAATTTCGTTAGCAAATGTGACAACATTTTTTAGTATGTCGGTGAAAGTATAATAAAATCAAATTTGTCTCTAAACGGCTAGATACAAAAAAATGTTGACAGAGAAACAAATGATGATATTCCAATAGAGCATAAAAAAAACAATTCTATTAGCAAATTTGGCATCATATTTTAGTATATCGATAGGACATATAATAAAATCAAATTTGTCTCTATACGACTAGAAATACAAAAAAATATCGAGAGAGAAGCAAATGATGATAATGCAATAGAGCATGAGAAAAACAATTCTGTTAGCAAATTTGGCAAAGCTTTTTAGCATGTCGGTAGGAAGTATAGTAAAACTAAATTTATCTCTAAACGACTACATATATTTAAAAAATGTAGAGAGATAGACAATGATGAGAACGCAATACAACATAAGAAACACAATTTTGTTTGCATGATTATAAAGAATGTTATATTTATATTTTTCTTGTTAAAAAAGTCATGAAAGTACTCATAATCTCGACACCGGTACTTCACGTGAGCTGCAAATGTTATACCTATTTTGTACTTACCGACATACTAAAAAATTATGCAAAATTTGCCAAAAACATCTCAACGGCTTTTGAATGTAGGAATTTTAAATTTATTTTTGTCAACTTTGGAAATCGTACATCTTGGACACTCTTGGACCTTTATGTTTGTAACAAAATTACTTTAATTTTAACTATAGAATACGTCCCTGAATTTTCTGTACGCAATAATGTACCCTGTATGGGTATTTCCTAACAATAACAATACTTAGTTTAGTCACTGATAATTATTGTTTAAAACTTAACTATCTGAAACACCCTGAACCTCGGAAACTAATTGGTTTTGTACGTTAAGTACATATTCATTCATTCTCATCGGTGGAATATTGCAACGTTCAGTCTATTAGATTCCGAACCACCTAAATATTATATTCCCTGCTGCATATTGAAATCGCAACTAATCAAATTAAAAGCCTGATAACTATCCATGTGTCCCCTTTTTTATTTTTTAATTATTATGTATTATTTTTCCTTTGCAGGTGCTAGAGGAAAGCAACGACACGTCAATAATTAGTACGATTACACTTGTGCCAGTTCCGGAAGACGATGGCAGTATTTTCAAATGTGTTGGAGAAAATCCTAAACTCACGGGAGTAGGATTAGAAGATTCATTCAAACTCAATGTTGTTTGTAAGTATAGTAGTGGTATGCGTTGGTTACCAGCAAAAATAACTGAGCGTAGACAAATATAATCATTTTTATTTAACGCATAAACCAGTTTTAATCAGATATCTCGATCGCGTATAAAAATTTGTTAGAAATAAACGTAAAAACGTTAAACATAAAAATATGTCAACATGATATAACTTTTTTTTCAAACTTATTATGTATTGTATAAAAAATTATATACAAACTTATTCTACCAATACAGGCTATAAATAAATAAAAGAGGGAATAACTTACAACAAAGTGTTAAAACAAGGTAAACTGCAGAAGTAGACTTACAAGTAAATTTAAAAAAGGGAGTTTATTATATACATTATAATTATAATTCTGGTATGAAACAACAGAGTCCATTTTATGAATATTTGTAGAAATCGATCTCATTTTTACACTAAACATTTTCAATGTTATCTGACTACTTCGGCTCATTCTATTAGTACCTAAATCAACATCATTTTTTGTATAAATTTAATTATCAAAACTATACAAGCAGCCTAAAAAGGGTTCCATTCCTTTGATTATGTATTGGTAAATCTGCCCCTCATTCTTATCACGGGGATTATCCCAGAAGTCGAAGACTTGTGCGGGAGAGGGGGCAGCATATTATTATTAAGTAGGCTGCATTTGCGCCCTGGAACGACGAAAGGTTGGTAGGCCCTAACCACCATTCAGTGGAGGAGGGATTGAGGGAAACCCGGGGGTAGTCAAATGTCGACCGACCCTTATCATACCCGCAGAGAGGGTGCCAATCCTGTCCACGAATATAGCTAATATACGGTCTACTGGCTGCGGGGCTCGAACCCACACCGTCCTAGCCACATGATTCAAGTACTGACGCCTCAAATCGCACGACCACTGACCGACCCACTAGCAGAAAGGTATACTCAAAGTTTACCTACGCGCACGCCTATGGAAGCTGTGCTGATGGAATAGGTGGATCCGTCATTACCAATAGAAATCCAGTATAGCAGGAGCTGTGTAATTGGGTATCCTTTGAGAGGTATGCGGAACAACATTTTATAAGAAATATTTAAGGACAGCATGTATTTCCCTTTGTGCTGCTTGCTATAAATTTCTAAAACTAGTCACTGTACTATTTTGAAACCCGACTATCGTATCATAGAAATCATCTCTAAAAGAATGTTCTTAGTGAGAAACGCACTGTATACAGGGTGTCCTTAATTTGAGCTGATGTAGAGAAGGTACGTGTAGGGGTGTCCAAAATAATCAAAAAGTCGATAATAATTGAAAAGTTATTACGAATTTGTGTCTCATCGTACTGCATTGTAACAGTATTTTTATTATTTATTTGCATTATTACATAATATAATATTGGTATATTTAAAAACTACCTATAGTTACGGTAAGAATTCAGACGTATTACGTCACGGCTGACGTTACGCAGTTATTTTTTATTGTCAACATAATTTTCGATAGTTTGTAGCGTTAAAAATAATTATTTTTTGCAATTTATTGTAATATACATACATAAGTATAGTGCAAACATATAATGTAGTATATAGTTTTATTATTCTCAGTTGCAGTTTCTTAAATAATTTTATGAGAATATAGTGAATTATTCATTTGTTTGTATGACGTAAGGCGTTTGAATTCTTACCCCGACTATCCGTACTTTTTGCAGAAGACAATCGAAGTAAAATTTATTTGGCCAATTGTCAGATTTGAAGGATAAAGCCTTCTGCTGACTTTTGAATTATTTTTAATGAACATCTTACTTCAGTTAATATCACCGTATTTTTCACAATAAAATCATTAAAGTAGTGCTATTTTTAGATACAGAAATTTCAAAAAATTAAACAGGTATAGAACAAAAGTAATATAAAAAATAAAATTCTTGATGTTTTCTTTATCTATTGTTACTAAATTTTCCTCAAATAAAATAATAACTTTTAAATGGCGTCTGTAAGGCAAACATTATTTTGCTATTATAATCCCACATTTTAAAAATTATTTTCACATATTTATAAACAAAAGAGAAAAATTTTGTATGTGGGACTTTGTAAGTTTATGTTATAACAATATTTACATCTACAGTTAAATGTAAATAATACGTACTTTGAAAATTTTCTGTACCTCAAAATTTGTTGGTTAGTCCGGTTTCTGTCGTTATATATTGGTTTTACTTCGGTACCTACCTTTGAATACTCGCAGGTGACATGAAATACAACCCTGTTATTTGCTAAGCGCTATATTATTCAGTTCTTAAATACCTATAGTTCTATTTGTAGATAACATTATTTCAAGAATACGACGCTCTTAATGCAGTTTTTCTTGAAAACTATAAAGTTTTTTACAACAATAAGAGTAAAAAAATGATATTAAATTATACAGAAGATGTCTTTATTTTAAAATTTGATCATTAGAAAAAAAAATTTGATATCACTTTAAGGGTGAGTCACTCCCAATGAACCCCTTATAGTACTTCAATTAACTAAAACTCATAATCAGAGATGAACAGTAACAAACCTAAATCATGCACAATATTTGGTTCTTCTACGGTAAAATGTCGCATAGATATTAATGTTTTCCGAAATTTAAGACCCTACTTTGGGGGCCCCCATATATCAAGGGTGCAACTTTGTATACAGGGTGTTCAATTTTACGAGGCCCGGTAACGGTGTTGAACACAGAACGAAAATTTACTTTTCCAGTATTCTGTCGCTATTTCAGGAAGTACGCAAAAGTGACCACCCTATACGGGTTTTGATTAAATTACAATATTTTGAACACCCCTACATGCACCAGCTCTGTGTCAGTTCTTATGCGGGACACCCTGTATACATTGCAACTAATTCTTCCTGGATGTTCCTAATATCACACAAAAGTTTGCTTTAAGTATAAAATATTAGATAGATATTTGTTAATATACAGGTATATGGATTGAATTTAATAATAGCGACAAATATCGGATATTAAATTCTGTTCAAAGTTGAAAGTTCCCGCTAAGAGACTCGATGCAGCTAGATAAATTATTTCTCAAGGACAGAGTACGTACATCCCCCAAGCAAGGTATTAAAATTTGCAGGCAGGCGGTGTTCGGCACAAATTGTTATGTGAACGAAGTTGTTTATTATATTGTCTACTTTGTGTAAGTGACTACGAGAAATGCGTAGGTGGTAGCTAACTCTGGAGCTCATAAAGGAAGACGAGATTTAAAGGAATTTAGCGAAAGAGATTCTCATATATTTAAAATAAATCTATTTATATCTCCCTTTCAAATGCCACGAATTCCAAATGGTATAATTTGAAGAACATATTTTCCACAGTTCATACCAAGGTAGTTGCGCGGTGGACTTAATAATAAGTGCAATAAATAATGTTATGGGTTTCCTACCCCACTTCTTCTATTACCATAAAAAACAATCAGTTAATTATTCACTGGTGTTTATTAAACACTCTGTACATGATAGAATACTAAATACAACTAAACTAATCGTTATCTAATTAATCACTATCCAAATCGCTCTGAATCTTCAATTGATCCCAGTGAAATATCCAAATGAAAACTGTCGCTAGGTCCGCTTATTCTCCTTATACAGGATGTCCGGAAATGATGAGCAAAAAATTCAAGGGATAATTCTAAACCGAAAATAAATGCTACCTCTTTCTATAATATTTTTTCCAAAACTGATTATTAACGGAGTTAGAGCGTGTTAAAGTTAAATTTTATTTGCAGTTCTTTTGCAATACCTTTTGCCACACTCATAATATTTTGACGAAATTTCATATATGGGGGTTTTTCGGGATGAGGATTATAAATTTGCCCACCGTTTTTTCGCATGTTGTAGAGGGCGCCACATACAAGCCTTTATTTTCGTTTGAATGGTTCCAATATTTTTGTTCTCCTAACCTGTTGACATAAAAATGGTATACTTTATTTGTTTCGATAAATCTAACCGTTTTCGAGAAAAACGCTAAAATAGCATTGCTTGCATGTCCTGACTTCGAAATCATTTTAATTTACTTTCTACATTAAACATAGCATGCTTTGGGAACAAGCGCTTAGTTGCCTTGGAAACAAGTTTGTGGATAATTAGTTTTAACAGATAGTAATTTTTTTGAGAATATTTGTTGTTACGCTGATGGTGGTTAATGATAAATAATAAAGAAAGTAACGTCCTCAACAAATAAAGAATGGTTTAGTAACAAAATCATAAGGTTAAAATACATAAGTTACTAGAACAATACAAATACAAATTAAACATTAAAATCAAAGGTTCAACGTGACGTCCTTCCTCTTCAATGCATAAATTAATTTTTCTTAAAAAATTCCGACGAACTCTATGGAATATTCCTTTCTTTTGCTTAATTACCTCACAATTACCAACAATTCTTTCACTTAGTTTATCGACGCTATCAGGTGTCCTGTATACAAGCGTCTTCAGATAGCCCAAAAAAAGTAATCGATCGGGTTTAAGTCAGGGGATTTAGGGGCCCACTGTACAAAACCCCGCGTCCTATCCACCTTCTGGCCGCTAAACTAAAATGCGGTGGCGCGATCTTGAAGCAGCCACATTGCATTTCTTAATCCGAGTGGTAGGTACATCTTCCAATAGAATTGGTATGTGGTTTCTTAAAATATCCAAGTAAACTTCAACATTGAGTCTTTGTGGAAAGAAATGTGGCCCAATTAAGTAGTCCCCTACAATACCGGCCCACAAGTTGACGGAAAACTTATTTTGATAACCATGCTCTATTGATAAACTAAGATTCTCATCAGACCAAAATTGCTCATTGTGGAGGTTTATTAAGCCATCATGGCCAAATCCAGCTTCGTCCGTGAAAAGGATTTTACGAACAAAATTTTGATCACCATTATGAAGTATTCTAATTGTATTGCAGAAATTCACACAAGCAGCAGGATCTGCACCTTTTGGTAGTGGCATGGATGCAGGTTTTGTTCGCGTATTGTTTCATGTACGGAGCTCTTTGTAATGCCCTCCTGAATAGCAATTTTTCTTATATTTACATTGGGATTATTCTCTATCGGATTCAAAATACGAGCCTTTTCTTCTGCTGCTCTAGTATTCCGTTGCAGACCTACATCAATGACTCAAGTTTTGAACGATTCAATTTCTCCTAGTCTTCGATGCATAGTACTGAACATTTGCGATTGAGGTAGGTATCTATTTGGAAATGCTTCGCGATACAAACGTCGTACTGCAAGAGCATTGCCAGCAGCTAAACCGTAATAATATTGCATGTCCAGCAACTCCACATTAGTGTAATTGTTGTTCATTTTTATGACAACAATTACTACAAAAGAACCTGTACAAAATTACTCTGTCAAAACGAATTCTCCACAAATTTGTTATGTAATTATGTTATGTTTTTAATAATATCTGAATAAGCCTGCATACAAAGGTTTAAATAAAATCCACGTTTAAAATTGACTCTTCGCTTTTACAAAGTAGAAAAACCATGTTTATGAAGTTCTAGGTAAGTAACGAAGCCACTTTAGATTTTATTTACATAATCTATTTATTCCTAATAAAAAAGTATAGAAATATTAGTTATAAACAGGTTTGTTCTTTTTCTACACTCTAATAATTATAGGAAAGCACGGTTAAATTAGAAAATATTAAAAAATTAATTATCACAAATATTGTAACACTTGGTATATAGGTATGATTGTTTCAGTCGACTCAAAATCACGCATTCTATCACCTCCTAATATTATTGTAATGACTTGCAAGACACCCTGTATATGCAGTATAACTAATGAATTCTAAATTATTTTTGAGAAATTTGATTCAGAATGCAGAATTCCACCAACATATATGAGCAAAATGTCGATGAAATAATTGCTACACTTTTTACCACTCAGTGCAAACACACTGTTGAAAGAAAAAGAAATGTGTGTTCAAATTTGCGAAAAAAGGTTGGTTTAGTTTATTCACTATTGTGAAGATAACTTTCAGAAGAAAGATCAAACCAACTGCAAAAATAATACTCCATATAGAGAATAAATCAGTCATTTTATTTTATTTAGTATACATCACCCGACAGCCTAAGCCACTTAATGGGTGGGGATAACATATAATATTAGTAAAAAAATAACTTAAATATACATATAAAATAAACACAGATAATATAGAGAGAGAAAAGTTATACATATGTAACAAAAGGATTACAGATGAAATACAACCTAAGGAATCGAATAAAAGAAAAACAAATTGATTTATAGTAAAATAAATATAAGTAACATGATTTGCTAAGTTGTAAAGACCTTTTACTTAATGCATCTAATAGTATCATGAAAAATGTCCACAGAATTTTACATCTGACGATAATTGAAATCCATTACGTACATTATCATATGTATAAATGATGTTATCACCACAGGAACTAAAGTTTTAGTGCAGCTATATTATGAAATATTCAATTTCAATTATTTCAAAACGCAACAATTAAACCAATTACATAGTAGTTAGTTTGGAAATTGATAACTGCTAGAAAAGCTGCATAACTATGTAGTATAGGGATAAAGCACTAAGTCCAGTATTTCAGCTCTGTGCCATTATTTGTCATATAAGAACATCAGATAAGATTCCCTTATTTCTATTGTCATCTCTCAAAGCGTATAATCTCTAAAATTCGAAAGAGTGGGTCTAATACGACACTTGAAGAGAAATAACAAAATGCTTGCTTGTTAAAAACGTAATAAGTGGGATGAAGTTTAT
This sequence comes from Monochamus saltuarius, assembly GCA_025584915.1. Taxonomy (NCBI): domain Eukaryota; kingdom Metazoa; phylum Arthropoda; class Insecta; order Coleoptera; family Cerambycidae; genus Monochamus; species Monochamus saltuarius. The sequence goes on from CM046722.1 coordinate 13,550,130, forward strand.
AAACATTAATATTACTTGTCTTGTTAGTCTTATTATGTCCTTGAATATAAGGTTTCAGTTTTATCTGAAATAGTATATATTTTAACTTTAACTAGTTATTGGATCCACTTATTCTCCTCATATCTCAATAAATGGAAACGAGATACGATGGTTGGTATTTTTTATACTGAAAAAGAACGGAATAACTAGATTCTGTTCTCTTTTTACTATTATGCTAATTTTAAATACATTCCACATTACTCACATTGCACTGACATTTTTAAATATTCATACAGTAAAACAGTAAGTTAATTAAACGAAAATACAGTAACATGAAATACAACAGGTCAAAATATATCCCTTATTAACGTTTGTATACTAGATGTCCAGTAAAAAATGCTCCAACTTTTAGGGCTATATTTTTCGGCCAAAATATAGCGATTTAATTCAACTTACCTCAGTTCAAAAGTCGTTGGTTGCCGACTTACAAGGTCTCAAAGTTAAAAATTAAGTTTTGTTTTTTTACTAATATTTAAAACAGTTTTCGACATATTTGCTTCAAAATTGGCTCTGGAGGGTTTCTTTAGGTGAAAAAAATGTTGGCCAAAATTACGTCTAGGGGGCACAGCGTGTGCAGTCTTTTTTCTACTAATAATCGTTCCAAACTTTTTTGTGAATTGAAGTGTTCAAATTTTAGACTCATTGTGGCAATCCTAAAAGTATTATCATTAAAAAAGCCATATCTCATTCATTACTCCAAAGTCAACCGTTTACGAGAAAATCGCATTTTGAGTTAAGAATTGCATGTGGTAGGACATTATACGACATTAATTAATTCCTCTGTGTCTCAATACTTGAACTTTCTGGATGGACTCCACTTATTGCTTGTTCTCCAATTGTCAGACTTTTTCTGATCTTAATTGAATATATTTCTAAGGCATTGATTCTTGAAATCTCCCTTTGCTCCACTGTTCCAACACAGTATAGGTCTTCACCTTTTATACATGGTAAAATCAACACGGTTCCGTCGTTTATAAAAGTTATCCAATAAATATTGCAGACTCTTCTGCATTTTTTTTGGACTCTTTGCTGTTCTCTGGTCTGAAGTCTAATTAGCCCTGTCCTACCTTGATCACTTCTAAATGCTTATCGAGCAGCTTCGATTTCCAATGCCAGGGCTAGAGCTTCGGATATATTCTTGTGTCTGGTTAACCTTAATGTCTGACTAATCTCGGAATCTCGCAGGCCATCGATAAGCTGTTTAATGCTAACTATTCTTGGAACTTTGGAGGTGCTGTGGGGTAGGCTAGCTTTACCATATGTGCTATATCTGCATCAAATTGCTTTGGCCTTTTAGTTGTGCTTGATGAACGTATTGTTGATGGGCTTCACCATACCCCATTTCTAAGGCACTCTTCAACGTTTGAGTCCTTTTTTTTATTCTCAACTAGTGTTCTTAAAATCTCCATAGCTTCACCCCGTAGAGCAACTATTGGAAAACAAGAAAACTATTTTCATTTTTAATGGATTCCTTCGAAAATAACTCTAACTTTGGATTTGTTCTAATTTCATTATATTCTCTTCTACTATTTTAGCGACTTTCTGTAATTTACTAATACTTTCTTCTATGACTTGAACTTTATCTTGTACCTCACTTCTCAATTGATTCATTTCCTTTCCAACAGATTCCTCAAATTCATTGAGTTTAACCTTAATTGTATCTTCTAATTTCTTATTGTTGTCTTGTAAACTGATTTTCATTTTTTTTGTTAATTTTTTCTGATTATTTTTCATTTCCTTTTCAAATCAATTCAATCAATTTCCAGCGGCGTCCTTCAGAGAGGGTCTGCAGGAAAAAAAATTATAGGAAATTGTCATCTTATTTTTTCATGTTCTATCTGCATTCCCCGAGAGAATTACCACATTTTCCCGGACACCCTGTACGTATTTTTAGGGTTCTTGAAGTCTTGAAACAAATCTAATATGGCCCAGAATGTTCTAGAAAACACCAAAATAAAGATATTACAAAAATTATAAATTCTAATGCAGCCAGAAACGAACTTATCAAACTAAAAAGGTAGGTGAGCTTCCGTAACAGTATAAATTAGAAAAAAATCAGTTATGTCACAATATATCCCCAAGTAAGATGTTAAATTGGAGAAAGTGTGCGAATATTTAATCAAATACATCAGGCCGAATTGGTATGTGAACTGGGTTATTTATTATATTGTTATTTCCCTGGAAGGAAAGTAAATAGAGCCTTTAAAGTGAAAGCGTAGAGCTGGGGCGGCATACACGAGTGGAAATTCTCAGTTGCGCGGCGCAGGTGAGATTTAGGACGGCGATTTAAACAAATATCTGTCAGCGAGCAAGTTATTGCTGAGGTAAAATACAATTCCGCGCATTCTTAATAAGATGGAAATCATTGTAACGTGTAGCCTAGCCGGAGTAATGAAAAACCGCGATACGCGCTTTATGTAAATCGCGCTCGGCGCTGAAAGGGCCCGCCGAAAATTTCAGGCGGGGGCCGCGCGCTGCTTACTATATTTTCAGCGCGGTAAATGTAGAATTCATGTAATTGCATGCCTGTGCTTCTGAGCCCGCCGAGAGATAACGCTGCCGTTCACACCAAAGGACTAATTTATGTGGGCACATGATTTCTTGCGCGATAAAAACATTATAAAATTGCGCAGTGCCTATAGTATAATAGCGAGGGTAAAAGAAGGCCAATAACTTGAAGCGGATTAGTTGTTATATACAAAACATAAAAAATAAGAAACCTAATATCCCTACTAACGGTTGGCAACAACTGACAGTGATAGTTCATCGCCATCTCCTTGAATAGAGGGATTGGTGAACTAAAATTAACCGCGGGAACTTCGAATATTTTATTTAAAAAATAGAAAAAAAATTAATATTAGAACAAAGTTAAACATTCACAAAAAATTAAGGAACATATAAAATAAAATTAATTTACCGTGTCCTTTACATTCAACAAACATGGGAAAATAATCATTTTTATTTTGATTTTGAAAAATATATTACAAAGTATTCTATTTATTACCTTAACGAAATGCATTTGAGACAATCTAATGTTTCGATTTTATAAGTGATAATAAATATATTCCATTTTTTCTGTTCATATCCCACCTATAAATTTTCAGTACAGAAAAACAAAATTTACCGAAGATATTACCTTCTAATACTATAGAGGCAACCAAAAAACAATAAAGACACTTCCACACTCTCCAAAGAACATATTCGTCTTGAATGTCTGCGAATGACTTCATTTGGGTCCATATGACCGACAAAGCAAAAATCTCAATGGATCCATAGAGACACTTCAAGCATTCTATTACATATAAATTCAAACAACTCATAAATCTGGCTTCATATATTCGACAAAGCAGTAACCTCTAAACGAATCAAAGTAATCTCCGAATTTATTTATTGAGTACCAAAAGCTTGAAGATTAGTGTAAAGCTAACAAGGTAGAAGAGATGTCTGAAAACATACTGGTTTATTTTTCCGACTTTATTTCGCGATTTTTATTGATTTTTTTAGGTTTTCTCAAATATTTGCTGTGTAACCCCCTAATTTTAACATCAGATTCGTGTTCCCCAGCTCACATGACTTTTTTTGTGGATCTGTATAAACTTTTGATGTGATTTTTATCGTTTTTATTGGTTTTATCTAAAATTTGCTGTGCAACCCCCCATTTTGTCTTCAGATTCGTGTTCAGTGGGAAAAAATACATGGAAAAAATATATGGGACCCTCACCACACACCACTTTTTTTGTCGGCCTGTATAATCATTTATTAAAGCTACATTTTAATTACAAAAACAGACTATTACAATCAAACTAATGATAAATCACCCCAGAATTGCCAATATTAATTTGTTTAATAATACAAATTTGTTCACGCTCACCAGTCCCTGCGCCAACTTAATTAATGTTACTGCCTTACATTTCCAAATTGCGAAAGAGGAGCGAAATTCACTTGTAAATCAAACCGCAACTCTACTCCTTATAGCGCTTAATGTTATCGCCGTTATTATTTTCCAGATCCACCGCAAGTGGCCCTGCATTTGGGTAATACCCTCAACCCGGAGGACATAAAAGAAGGGGATGACGTTTATTTCGAATGTAACATCAAAGCCAACCCGAAACAGCACAAGATTACTTGGTATCACGACGTAAGTATGCCTTCCGGTAATGTTCCCTAGATTCTCTTTGGAATTATTGACTCCTTTGAGGAGGGGGTTTTTGTGGGGACACCTGGACGTTTATTGTTCATCGTAACAAGTCTTAAACTGGAAAAAAGAACACAATCAGTCCAAGTATGTATTCCAGTTTTGTCATAATATTTACTTTATTTCAAAATTAAATGTTACAATTGATCACCTTAAATTTTTTTAGTATGTATCCCCCTGTAACTGTTAAGGAATGCGATGCTATTTCTTACACATTATGTAGAATTTTAACAGATTTTCATAAAGACAATGAATTAGGTATCACTAGTTTAACATAGTATGTGTTATTTGTATTGTGAAAATAGACGGATTTTTCAATTTACATTTAATTCGTGGGTTTATAAATGCGTATCGAAAGTAAGTAATATTTAAATAAAACGAAAAACAGTGGTTTTTAGGCTTTCACGGCCAGTGTTGTAATTTGATACATGCTGGCAGCTACCAGTTACCGAGGTCACGGCATAACAACCCGGAAAATCACCATGTATCAAAACGAAAAACAATTTTATTTAGCTAGTAAAAACAAAAAAATATGTAGATTTAGTAAAAGCAATGCGGAAATTTATTGACGAATTAAGACCATTTTTGGCAGTTCCTTAGAGACATTCCGGCAGAGCTAAACATGAAATTACTGCTTTCTACTTTTATTTTTTAATACAAGGATTGGTTCTAGTATTTGCAACATTATTATTTTTAACATTACAAGTTAGTTACCAGACATGTATTGGTGATAATTTTAATTTTGGCCAGTCAAAAATCAGTTAGTAACTGTATTATACAAGTAACTAATGCCGTTACCGAACATTTGTTAGAGAAATATATGATGTTTCTACAAACTCAGCAAACAAGACACTACATAAGAAACTGAGTAAGCTCTATTAAGAACAGTTTAGTTTAAACAGCTTTAGTTTTATTATAATTAAATTAATTATCATATTAAAATTTGCTTTTTCCTCACTTCCAATGCAATATTTTAACTAAACTAGTGTAACTGTATATGCAGTAACTTGTCAATAAGAATATCACTAATGAAGATATAGGTATCCACCAATTCTAGCAATCTGTCCCATGTAGCTAGTTCGATATAAAGGCTCATCTCTCTCACTAACGTTTTATCTAAACCTATAAATTCTGCTAAGAACCATTGGGAATTTACATTGGCCAAAAGAATTGAGATTTACTCTCCAACAATAGAAATATCTGACACTTAAATATCTGACAGTAAGATAACAATATTTATTGACTTACGACTAATACAACGTTAAATATAAGATTAAAAGCAACAATTCTTTTTCTAAGAGAAATAATCACATCACACACCACATGTTTTTGAAAATTAATAGGCGACTTTAAAAGTAAATACTAGGCGCTTAAAAGTAGGATACAAGTTTCTATAACAGTAATAGATACTTATTCAAATATCTAAAGAAATATCTGAGTTATACAATAGTTATTTACGTTACAAAGCCGGTAAATGGTATATTAAAGTACAAGTCTAGACGTTTACGGACGCGGCGACGAAGGAGCCGAGTCAGGAATTTCTAGACAAGTACTTTAATGCTTATCATAAATTGATCTACATATATTTTGACTTTATGACTTAAAGATACAATCTTTCAATTAATGATCATCATTTCCTGCAATGCGGCATGAAGACTTTGATGATTGCCATAGTACCATCCCCTCAAGAACAGTTTCAATTTCGCCATTCTCTAAATTTATCATTACTGATCAACCATTAACATCTTTAAAAAAGTAAGGTACTATGAGTCTCACTGATCCCACAGCACACCAAACAATCAGCTTTGGACTGTGCGGTGACTTTTTATAAACATCCCATTTCTGTTAGACCAATGAGGCAACCCAACAACCTGTCAAATTTTAAAACCAATATGACACTTATTAAATCTACTTTCTCTAGAACTGAGTTATTTGGTTTTCTGGCAGTAATTAGTTATAACACCATATAAAAGTTCACGAAGCACTCTACACAGTTTACAGAATCTGATGAAGAGTGGTAGCAAAACCAATAGACAGAAAAACTCATGCTGTCAATGCTCTCAGCACCATACTGAATGGTCGCCACATAACAGAAGTATTATGTGATGGTCACAGACAAGGATAATAGTTCCCGTGTTTATCGTCACCATGGCTACGTGATTTGGATTGCCTAATAGCTATAATTTTGCTTATTGACAAATCCCGATGAATATAAATTCGTTTCGTCAGACACACATACACAGGATTGATCTGAATGGCATTGAGAATATTCTGACGACATTGGAGTCTATTTTATTTGTAACATACATTTAGTTCTTAGACAAATGGTATTTTGTATGGATGGAATTTTAGATCCAAGACTTCTTTCAGAAATTTTAAGAATTGAAGTGCCGCTATGCTCTAATACATTTCTCACTCGTTCAGTGAGCGAGAAATGTAGAGAATCATTTCTAACATATCTTCTGCCTCTCTTTCCAAATTCCGTACAAAACGTACACTGTACTGCAATTATTTACTGCAACGTTGCAAATTTTTCGACACCAAAAATGTTTGTTTGCGTTTTCGTCTAGTGTTAAGAATTGTAACATTGTTATGCCTAACCCTGAAATGTCACATCCTTTGTATAGATTTCATAAACACTCAGTACTTTTATTTTCAGTAAATAAATAATAATTAAAATTGATAAAAGCTCATTATTGTTTTCCTGACTTTATTAAATACATTTTAAAGCAAATTGTATAGTTTGGAAGGAGACTCATGTTTTGGCATTCATTGGCGATTATCGTGTATCATATCTCGCCGAAATTCAACGTGGATTTTTTTATAGCCTTATATAAAGATTTCCCGTAATCTGGTTTTTATAGTTCATAAAGATGGTCCAATTATAGCCTGTGGGGCTGATCCCGGGGGCAAATAAAGCCCATCGAATAGGTATATCTGAAGCAGATATGGTTAAATACGAGTTATGGCACTTGAAGGCTTTAAAAAAGTAGCCCCAGTACAGCCAGAAAGATATGTCTCCCAGGAGACACCATTTTCCTACTCTTCGCGGTAAATTATTGCTGTCCAGCTATTAAATCTGCCAACCGGTCGTTCCTTCCCATTTTGTTTATTTATTTTTTATTTCCTCCGCCAACTTTAATTCGTTGCTTGTCTGAACCACGAAAATCGTTACTTACGAACTTTTATTTCAGTTACTTTCTGTCACTACGAAAATGTGAACAAGACTATATTAAACATACAGGGTGATTCAGTCAAAATGTCATTAATTTTAGCCACGTATTCGAAAGGCCTAGATAATAAAGAGGCGAGAGAAAATCGAAAAAAAAGAACAAAATTTTACCCGACCTTCCAAAACATAAACAATCGTTAACACAATGCTCCTGGTACGCTACAAATTTTCTGATGATGCGTACGAGTATTGAAGCTGATAGAAGTCCAGCAGCGTTGCCAGCACCATATGCATTTTTAAGGTATTCATAAAGAGTGTTGTCAAATTCTGGCGTAAAATTCACTCATCATGGCCTTGTAATGCAAGTTCAAAAGCTCCGTCAAATTGTATACAATAAATAAATTTGTAAAAACATACCCATTTTGTATCACCTTTTCGTTATCTTCTTGAAAGCAGAATTAAGTTGAGCACGTACGTTGATATTCCCAAATAATGAAAAACGCATTTAATTAGGAATATGAATCAGAATCAGATGCAATTGTCTATTAAAATGTCTTTTATACATTTTTCCACGGCTCTGTTCAGTAGACAACAACGGTCTTTCACTATTTTAAATATGAATTCAAAACCTACAACTAGTTCTGTAAATGTAGCTAACTCGATTTAACGATTTACCTACTTTGTTGCCGTTACCTCACTCATCTCAGAATACCAGTATCTTTATTTCGGATAATTATATAAATAAATTCTATTATGAATCAGATAATAAGTTTATAATTACTGATGTTACCGCGGATAATATTGATAAAATCATTGGTAAACTTAGACCTTCTGCTAAGGGCTATGATAGAATTGATTTAAAAATGATATTTCTTGTAACCCCACATCTAAATATCATATTGCTCTTAATAATCCAGCAACTACTTCGAATTTTCGTCCCATCCTTCCCACCATATTAAAAATCATGAAAAAAATTGTTTCTGAACAGGTGAGTGACTATTGTAATAAAGCCAAAATTCTACCTGATTCTCAGTCTAGCAGTCTCATCTCAATATAGTACTTGTACAACACTTTGTATCAAATTCAAATACTTTGAATTTTATCACTGACATATCTAGATTTAATAATATCTCTGCTGAAGTCCCCCAAGGTAGTGTTTTAGGGCCTCTTCTCTTTTCCATTTATACTGTACTTTTGTAATAAATACAATTTACAGTCTGTGAGTTAATTCCATGCACTTACAATGAGATATACGTATACTAATAAAAACAGTGTTTAATAGGTATTTTGTTTATTTGATTTTAAAACATTTATCATTCAGGTTTTTAAATTCTGATAGTACAATATTATACAGATTATTTAATGAATTCCATTCTGACAGACATACTCGAAAACGAGTTATTCTAATGGATTATGCATTGCGTGTGTTGTAATCGTGAAAATCAGCCTGCTTAGGCAAAATTGACTGTATTCTGTGAATTTCAATGAAGGTTGGAAATATATAAATATAATGGGTAAAGACGAATTGTTGAATTTTATAAAGTATTCTTTGCAATGATCTATATGTCCATTATTTGCTAACAGTCTAACAGCCTTTTTCTGCATTCGAAGTATTTCCAAAGCATATGAAGAGTTATCCCACAGCAAAATAGCATAACTGATATGAGAATGAAACAGATACGGTGAAAACGTAATTATCAAGTTCTTCAGTGGTGTTCCTGTAATTAAAAAGGCTATTTAATGTAACGACAAAATACATATTATATGGTATTTTTTCGTAGTTATTGCTGCTATAGCTGTTTCACATTGCCAGTTGTACAATCTGTTCGTATAACTTATTTACTTATTTTTGTTTATCTATTTTCATATAAGAAACATATTTGTGTATATGTGTGTATGTGTGTGTATATATGTATATATATTTTTTTTGCATTGTACAATAACATCTAATAGTTGCGACTTTTAAGTATGTCTTTCAATATGATAAATTTGAATGTTAGATCACTGGTGCCAAAGATAACACAGCTTAGGAAATTTGTCCAAAATTGCCATTATGACATTATTATTATAACAGAATCGTGGTTAAATGCTAATATAAGTAATAACGTTATCAGCTTGAATAACTATAACATAGTCCGCAAAGATAGACAAGGTCATGGTGGGGGTGTCGTAATTTATGTTAATTCTAAATATATATTTCATATAATTGACAATTTGCCTATGGATATCGAGGAGCAATTATGGATTTCGGTTACTATTAAAAAACAAAAATTTTGTATTGGTGCTTTGTATAAACCCCCAACATATTCTGTTATTGACTTTATTAACAACTACGAAGAGTGTCTTATTAATCTAGTACCTTTTTGTGTTATCTTAATTTGTGCAGTGGATTTTAATATAAACCTCATTGATTTAGACAGTAGTGGTTCTACCAAACTTATGTCTCTTCTAAATAACTATGGTCTGAAACAACTTGTCTATCAACCTACTCGTGTAACTGCAAATTCTGCTACATTATTGGATGTAATAATTTGCTCTGAGCATCTAATTACTTCTAGCTGTGAAAATATTGATGTACCTTTTATATCCGATCACCGTTTAGTTAGATGTAAATTTAAAATTGACAATTGGAGCATCCAGCCATTTCATTTGACTTACCGCTGTTTTAAGAACTTTAATCAGAGAATATTTTATGAAGATCTTTGTAATTTACCGTTTCATAACATTTTATACACCGAAAACTTGGAAGAAAAATTGATATTTTTAATAATTTATTAACATCTTTATTTAATATACATGCACCAGTTAGAACAGCGCGTATTACAAAACCTAAAGCTCCTTGGCTAACTGAGAATTTGAAATTAATTTTGAAACAAAGAGATAAAGCTTTTAAAAAATATAAGTCTACAAAGAATGTACGTGACTGGGAATACTACAAAAATTTAAGAAATTATGCTAATGCCGCAGTTAATGCAGAAAAGAAGGCGTATATTCAATATCAAGTACAGCATACAAATTATAAGACTCTATGGAAAGATTTGGAGCATTTAAGTATCTATAAAAGAAATAACAATACAACTCTTCCGATTGCACTATCAGATGTCAATCAAATAAATCAATATTTTACTAGTTCCAATATCACTAACGATCCGGATGCTGATCTACTGAACTTTTATTCTAATAATATTAAACATGGTGTAGACACTTTTGAATTATCTTTAACAACTAACGAGGAGGTGAAAAATATAATTCTTTCAATTAAATCAAACGCCACTGGTGCAGATAATCTTAATATTAAATTGTTACTATACTCTTGTCCGTTTATTGTCAATTATATCACACATATTATTAATTCTTGTATACTTTTACATTACTTTCCTTCACAGTGGAAACTATCATATGTTATACCTTTGCCAAAGAAAGCCGCCCCACAGGAACTAAAAGATTTGCGTCCAATAAGTATATTGAGCGTACTGTCAAAAATATTTGAAAAAATAGTGGAAAATCAGCTGCGTTCTCATTTAGATAGTTTTCAAATTTTACCGCAAACTCAATCTGGTTTTAGAAAGAATTACAGTTGTACCACTGCTCTTTTAAAGGTATGTGATGACATAATATCTGCTACAGATACTGGGAAGGCTACTGTGTTGGTATTATTAGACTATACGAAGGCATTTGATACCATTAATTATGATCTCCTTTTAGGTATTTTACATTATATAGGTGTAGGTCTCAATACAAATATTTTCTTCTCTAACTACCTCAAAGATCGGCGTCAATTAGTTAAAATCGGGAATAATATGTCCAACCCATTACTTGTAACGTGCGGTGTTCCACAAGGTTCAGTCCTTGGGCCTCTACTTTTTTCCATATATACATCATTTTTGAAAAATAGTCTTAAATTTTGTTCTTCTCATTATTACGCTGACGATACGCAATTATATTTGTCATTTAATTCTAATGAAATGAATCTCGCCATTGAGAATATTAATAATGATATTTCAAGTTTAGTGACTGTATCACAAAGGCATTGTTTAAGAATTAACCCCGCTAAGTCAGCCATTTTAATATTTGGCTCTAAAATAACCGGCAGTTAATCTCTGAAAATATTAACATTTCTATAGATAACATCAATTTGCCCATTGTGGATCATGCGAAAAACCTTGGGTTATTTATTGATCAAAATTTTCACTTTACTTATCATGTTAATAATATAATTAAAAATTCGTTTAGTAAATTAAAGTTGTTATATGGTTGTAGAAAAATCTTAAATGAGAAGAGCAAAACTATATTGTCTGAATTGCTTGTCCTCTCTCATATGAATTTTGGTGACGTAGTATATGGTACTTGTATAACGGCACGTGATGCTGCCCGATTGCAAAGAATTCAGAATTCATGTGTAAGACTGATTTTCTGGTTACCTCGTTTTTCGCACACTTCAGTTAGACTCAGTGAACTCGGTTGGTTGAATATGAAGCAGCGGAGATATTTACACAGTGCATGTTTGTTTATTAAAATCATTTCTTCTAAATTTCCGTCTTATTTATACCAGAAAATTAAATTTCGGCACAATATTCATTCTCTCAATACAAGATATAAACACCATATAGAAATACCTAAACATAAACTTTCTCAATTTAAAAAATCATTTTCTTATAACATAGCCAAGATCCTTAATTCCATTCCTCTAGATTTTTACCGTTTGTCTTTTGGACAATTTAAATCAGCATTATTCAAGCTTTTAATTACTTCTCAACATCCTGTAAAGTGAGCACCCGAACATAAGTTTAAATAATGTTGTCACTTTTGATGCTGTGTTATTATGTTGGTACCTTTGTATTTGTGCATGTGCATGTATCTGCGTGTATGTGTTGTATATATTCAGTTTGTTTTTTTAAGGTTAGTATACTTACACTTATTTGAATTGATTATATGTGGTATAATGATTTAAGTTTACTACCTGCAATTGCTTTGCTTAATTATAATTGCTTTATGTTAAGAAAGGTTAAGTGGTAGAGCAGGACCTCTCTTGTACTTACGTGCAAGTGAGCAACTGAACTTCGCCTTTTAAGTTAATCAGTAATGTCCACATTTATTTCTACAGATATGTATTTCTTTGTATTATTTGTTTACGCTGGTTCTCTTAATAAAGTCATTATTATTATTATTATTATTATTATAATAACATACAATTTTAAGAGTGTTCAAGATTTATTGGACGCTTTAATTGACGAAGAATGAATAACGTACTCAAAAGTTTTTTAACAGATCAACATGAATTGACCAATTAAATTTATTATCTAAAGCTATATCAAGAAGTTTTACATTTTTAGTTTGACTGTTTGCTGAAATATAATTATTAGCAGTAATTTGCATGCATTATGGTTTAATATATTTACAAAAAATCACTTATCTGCTTTAATAAAAACTATGTCAAAACTTATCTGCTTTAATAAAAACTATGTCAAAAGAGGTAACCAAATTAGAATTTATTTTATTAGATATTATGAATGAATATTATTATCAGCACATAATATCGATTTATGAGGTAACATATGTACTGACATAAATCATTACCATAAATTACCAGACCCTGTTGTCGGTCATTAAGATAGGAGTTTATGAAGGAATGTTCCTCCAATTCCATAATGACTAATTTTTTCTAACAAGATATTATCTGACAAAACAAAGCAACAGAAAAATAAATTACAGGCCGTAGAAATGAAGTACTTAAGAGGCGTCAAGGGAATAATAAGGAAGGACAAAATACGAAATGAAGACATAAGGAAAGAGTTACAAGTAGAACCAGTACTCGTGAGCATGGAACGTCAACAATTGACAATGGTTTGGACATCTGGTGAGTATGAAAGAGTGTAGGCAGGCGAAAAGGATATGGCAGACAAAGGCAGTGCTGAAGAGATCCAGAGGAAGACCATGCAGAATGCAGGGTGACGTGATAGCGGATAACCTGAGAAGGAAGAGCAAAACATGGAAAGAGGGAAAAGAACTAGCAATGAACAAGAAAGACTGGGCGAGTTTTGTGAATAATTAATCCTGTTTACCTTAACACCTTCGGGTATAATAAGGTTTTTGATTATATATATAAGATATTATCTGAGACACACTCGAATGCCTTTATCAAATCACAGAGCATTATTCCAGCAGAATTACCCTGCTCTAATTCATTAATTACATGAATCATTTCCTTTTTTTAAAACAGGTTTAACTTGTGTAATCTTAAAAACATCCGGAAAATTTCCGGTCCAGTCCAGTATACGTACCAACATACTAAAAAAATATGCCAAATTTGCCAAAGATATCTGGAATACGGTTACTGAAAACTCTACATTACGGAAACGTCGACCTTGAGACCCTATGCTTATTTAACAAAATTATAATTTTAATCATAAAATACTCCCTACATTTTCTGCACGCAATTAGGAAACACCCTGTATATAAAAAATCAAATACGCCCAGTTAAAAATACCCGCAATTTTTCAATCGAATCAAAATTTTATATGAATATAATATATGAGTCAAATTTATCTCAATGAAATCAATAAACTAAATCTATATCGTTTCTTTCTCTCACCTTGTATAATAAAATTACTGGGTAACGTAATGCTTTCTGTTTCCATTCGCTCTCTTTCCAGTGTAGTTGCAGTTATGCAGCTGCGCAATTTTTTAGTCAAAACAACAGCCTTTTGTCTAACAAAAATCGATGATTAATTTGAAACCTCCATTTCCTGTTTGCCGACTTTTATTGGAGGGACAGTAGAAGGAAGGCAAAGGGGAGCCCTCGAAAGTACCGAAAAAAGCGTTATGTATAAAGCGAACAGTTAAAAAGAAGTTAATCAAAGAGTGATTAGCCCTCCACGGCCAACTTTATACATAAGTAAAGTTGGGAGCTAAGGGAACGTTTATGCCCGGCCGAAGTTACGACAGTTTGACCAACATTCGTTTCCTTAATTTAGGAGTTGAAGTTGCGTTTTGCATCTCTCTCCGACTAATCTCTGCGGGCCGGTCGACGGTCCTGTTTTTATTGTCATTAGAGGACTTAATTAGATATAAACTTTCCATTTAACTTCCGCAGAGTTATCACAGATGTGTTTATTATAGCGAGGTGCCCGTTAGACGAAAACAACTCGAGCGATTGCACCGCACGGCAAGACATTATTTTCTGTTCGTAAATAGGCGCAGTTAATTATTATATACAGGGCGATTTACATAAAATTCAAAGCCCGTTAAGCTGATAATGAATAGAGAGTTTTTCCAATACTTGCATAGTGTTCAATAAGTCATAATTTACATCTCCAAAAACTAAGGTACTATAGTTGCAGTAGTAATTTGCTTTGTCTTATGAAATCTTACTTACATCAATGTAAATTATATGTATCCTATAACGGTTTTAACTCAAATACATTTTCAACTTCCGGGGTCCCACAAGGGTACAATTTAGAACCACTTCATTTTGTTTTATTGGTAAATGGTATATCTTTGAGTCTGAAGTTCTCCTATCTTTTTTTGCTGACGACTTGAAGTTGTTTCATAGCATTTCATGTATTGAAGGTTGGATTATACTTCAGAAACTTCTAAATGTTGTGGAGGACTGGTGTGTGGACAATAACCTTCTTTTAAATGAAAGTAAATGTAAGATATGTTCCTTTACTCTTAAATTACAGCCGTTTATATTTGATTATTGTTAATTCAGAACCTTTAGCGCGTTGTAGTAATGTCAAAGACCTGGGTGTACTTTTCGACAACAAACTATCTTTTTCTGAGCATATTATTCAGGTAGTTAATAGTGCATATAAAGCGTTAGGTTTTCGCACTAGAAATACGAAATCGTTTAATGATATAAACGCTCTTAGTGTCTTTTCTTTTCGTTAGTACGCTCTAATCTTGAATATTGTAGTCTTATTTGGTATCCTCACTATAATTTACGTATCCAAGAGGTAGAAAAACTCAACAACGAATTTTTAAATTTCTTCATTTTTCGAATTGACTATTTTTATCCAATTAGGGGATACGATTATAATTGACTTTTGCAAAGATTTAATATTCAATCACTTAACACTAGAAGAGCACTAGCAAGTTTAGCATTTCTATATAAATTATTTCATGGCAATGTTGCTCCCCTGCTTTGTTAAGTATGTTCTCTATTAGATTTTCGCCTTCTAGTTCTCGAATTAATGATTTATTTTATTGTCATAATGTTAGAACAAATGTTGCTTTCAAGTCTCCTTACATATGTAATGTCCAATCAACTGTATTAGTGAGCACATTGATATTAACGTTTGCAGCCTGAATGATTTGTTTACTTTAGGAGCTCATTCTTTTTAACACTTAACGTATTTGTAAGCAGTTATTTTATTATGTATTATTATTATTATTTCCTACTTTTTGTTACCTCCTCATTATTTTTATATTTTTCATAGGTATATTTTTATTATTATGGTTCTACTAAACATGATCATGTATTCTATAAATGATACTGCAGGAAACAACTACTCCGCGGGCTAATGCCCCGACCGGCATTGAATTATACCTGCAGTATCTGTGTGAAACAGCCAAGAACCCTTGTCGGCCACTCCACCAGACATAGACCGGTTTCGGGCTTGTTAGCCCTCATCAGTATGCCATAGGTGAGATGACCGACAATTGAACTGGCTGTTCCTTCATATGTAGTTTCACATATAAATCGAGTGCAGGTGAGATGTAACTGGTCTGCTACTTTCAGAAAGCGATCTACAATATCGTAGGTACTTAACCACAGACTTCTGCTTCTGATATTGTAGGTCGCTTTCTGCAAGTCGAGCCGCTTAGGCCGAGCAGAAAGTAGCAGACCAGTTACATCTCATGATCATGTATTGTTCTATTATTGAAAGTGATTCTGTTGGGCAATAAATGCATTATTATTATTATTAAAGTTTGCCTCGGCGACAGGCGTCTTTATGAAAAAAGTTTTTTTTAGCGTTTTATTAACGTTTATGAAACCTTTCATGAGCTTGTTACCTCGTTAGGTCGACGATAAGCGTAACTGCTTGATTCTATATCTAGCAGACGTTTACGTTTTTAACTAAAAATAAACGTTAAACTTTCAACGCAAAACATTTAATCAACCATTGCAATGTTTTAAAAACGTTATATAAACGTACGTGTGCTCATTGAACATATTCCATACTATGTAAATAAATAAAATTGTAACCCAAAATATAAATATGGTATTTTGATATAATTTTCTCTTGCCACAGTCATCATGTATTACTGTGGCGCCAGATAGGGGTCAATATCTAGTTGTATTTCAGTATTACCTAACGTTGTATAAATTGGTTCTAATAAAAAAAAAACGGTGCACTTAAAGCGCAGTTAAATATTATTAAAAGATAAACCTGTATTATACATTTCAATACATCATGAAATAAACGTTATTTCGATGTTCATTTCTATCTTCAGTTTAAAACAGGTATAGTATCAATGCATTTCACACATTTTATTTTTATATTATTAAAATGTTGTGTAGAAAACGTGTTATTAACATTTGAATAAGACGTTTAATATATTAAATTCATATAATGTATTAAAAACGTTTAATATGTCGTTTTGCAAACGTTGGACAACGTGCACTTTAATATTGTTAAAATATTATACATTTAAATACATTGTAAAGCAAACATATTATTTCGGTGTTTAATTCTACCTTCAGTTGAAAACGTGTAGTATCAATGTATTTGTATGTTATTAAAACGTTTTGTAGAAAACGTGTTGTTAACATTTAGCATAACACTTTTAATATATTAAATTCGTATATGTGTTGGAATGGTTTAATTTTGGACGTTTTATAAACGTCCAAAATTATTAAATTTATTATAAACTTATATTATGCGTTTGTATATGTAAGTTGAATAAATGTTATGAAAAAAAACGTAAATTTATAGTGTTCAATTAAACCTCTAGATGAAATACATATTATTATATTTTATACGATTAAATTTTTAACAAAAAAAAATAAGCGATGAACATTTTAACGCAAAACGTTTAATCAACCACTACAATGTTTTAAAAACGTTATATAAACTTACCTGGGCCCATTGGGTATGTTCTTGTTAACAGCTAATATTAAATAAAAACCTTCGATCACAGAGCTGTAGAAGTTTTCTGAGAACGTCAACTATCAAATGCTTCATGCTCTTTCTCGTATTATGTCTAGACTTTACTAGTAGAGGTTCTAAGCTAAATGCTTTCGCAGACTCCATCTGTTTTTAGACTAAAGATGAAATGTATTTCGGACTCTTGGTAACTTCCAAACTTAAGTCGCTTAAAGATATGCAATAATTTCTTAACAATTATACATATAGTAATTCACTGAATCCGGCTCGAAGGACCAGAAAATGTTTGATTTGCTTTGTATCTGGAAGATCAGCAACCAGGCGAATATGCAACAGCTTCGTATCTGGAGGATCGGCGACCAGGCGAAGATTTAATTAACGAACTGGAACGACCGTATAGTTGATTTATTGTAATAATTTACAATATAAAGTATGTATTAAAACTTGATTGACATTAGATATATTACAAAATTAAATTAATTGACAGCATATTAATATGCACCCTTAGATACCTTTTCAAATATAAAAAATTAAATAGGAGGCATGTCCAACACCATCAGTTCGGCGGTAATATCATCCATCGGTAAAATCAACTTCTTCGTTCATTAACGCATTATTTAAGAAATTTTCGAAAATTATCTAATTACGATTTTACAGTAATGACATTGAAATTTTGCACGTCGTCATTATTTATTATTTTGAATAACTCTTTCAAGTAACGTTTTGCTGTATTTTCAACGGAAAAGCACTTTACCAAAGTTATTAATGAAAAAACGAGGACGTCAAGTATATTTTTACATGATTTAGTTGGTTATAGCGATGTTTTCACTAATTTTTAAATTGTATCATACATAATAAAGAATCTGACAATAAAACGGCGCTTTCAATCGCAAGTAAAAATAATATAAGCCCTACCAAACTGCGATAAATTTAATAGATCTCAGTTCTAATCATATCAAACCACGTTTCAGTAGAACAATAAAATTTAAACCTTCCCCAATCTTTTATCTTAGCATCTCCTATTACTGCCGACAATAAAACTCTATAGCCTCAGTCCTAAATAAAATTCCTAATTACCGATCATTTCGCATTTTCAGGGGGTGCTGGTAACTCAGAACATGTCGTCTGGAATCATAATCAGCGCCCAGAGCCTGGTCCTGCAGGGGGTGACTAGGTGGCAGAGCGGGGCTTACACTTGCCTGGCGGCGAACCCTCGAGGGGAGACTGTGAGCACGCCGGTCCTGCTGAGGGTTAGATGTAAGTACGCCTATGATTAAAATGATTTAGGAACCAATAAAGGATTTTAGTTGCGAACCAAGGACTTCCTTTTAACGATGCAGATAACGGTGGAAATTATGCGAAATGCGTTTTATCTTAATTTTGTAAAAATTACTATTATTCGGATAATCAGAACGTTGAGGGTTCCAAAAATCCATTATACAGGGTGTCTCGATATTAATGAGACACAGAGCAAGATTCATTACATCAAAATAATGCGATTAAGCCAAACTTACCTTGGTCCATTTGTGGCTAATAAAAAAGTTACAGGACGATAAAGTTCACAATTTAAATTCGAAATTCTTAAAGTTCTTACAAAATTTTCAAAGGATCCTTTTGAAAATTTGAATTAGGGGGTTTTTTGGGACGAGAAAAGGAATCCGTACTTAATTCTGCTGTAGACGCTAGAGGTCGCTACGAAATGTACTCTTGGTTGACAAAAACTGGTTATAACTTTTTTATCAGTGTGTGTACGAAAGTTTTAATAGAAAAATATTGTTCTTCTATCTATTTTTCACAAATAAGGTATCTTGTTTTATGTCGAGAAATTTAACCGTTTTCGATTTATTTCTTGTTTTGGATGCAATAAAATAAAATAAAAGTTTGTAGTTACCTACGTAAAAAACTAAAGATTATTTTTAATAATAATTTAATTACATTCAGGTGGCTACGTTAAATTCTCAATATGACCCCCGTTGACATTAATACACAATCTTATTCGTTTGATAAATGATTGTCTAATATTAATAATGTTTCTTCATTTCTTCATCAATTCCTAGCATTTAAAATTGCTTGCCATAACAAGAGACACCACATCTTATTTGAAACTTCAATTGCCTATTTACATTATTAGACTTATCTCACAACTCCGCCTCTGCAACAAATTTTGTATGAATTTTAGTTTTAATGGCATTTCATACTCTATCAATCCTTCTGAATTGTGTACATTGTGCAACCAGCACAAATTAGAAACCATTGAACATATTTTTATGGAGTGTCCTATTTATGTCGGTTTAAAACCCCAGAACTGAGAAATCTAACACTTAATTCTTTTATCGCTATGCTCGATGGTTTAACACTAAGTAAAGCCAAGTTGTTGGCTGGTTTCATAATGGGTTTTCTGCGACTTCGCTCTTTTGTGCTCAGTGAATGATATGCCAGTAATATACTAATAATTGTTTGTGGGTTTGTTCTTAATTTACTCTTTTTTTTTTAGTTAGCACAATATTTGTATCTTAAGTATTTCTTTTTATTTATTTATTTGAATTTTCTATGTACGTAAGTCGTTCGGTTCTTTCTTTTGTCACCGAACATAGTGTAGAACCTCTTCCTACAAAAATTGTAATATTTTTTAGAAGGAATAAAGATTATTATTATTATTATTATTATTATTATTATTATTATTATTATTATTATTATTATTATTATTATTATTATTATTATTATTATTATTATTATTATTATTATTATTATTATTATTATTATTATTATTATTATTATTATTATTATTATTATTATTATTATTATTATTATTATTATTATTATTATTATTATTATTATTATTATTATTATTATTATTATTATTATTATTATTATTATTATTATTATTATTATTATTATTATTATTATTATTATTATTATTATTATTATTATTAGTTCATCCCGTGTATTAATAGGGTCACTGTAAACTTTGACTTCAAAATACCCCAAATACTGAAATCCATGTGGTTTAAATCTGGGCTTCGTGCGGGCCGTGGAAACGTGCTGCCGCGACCTATCCACCGTTGGGGAAGTTGTGCGTGATAGTTTCGCACCTGTACAGAAAAATGGGCAGGGGCACCGTCTTGGATAAAACATATTGTGTCTGACATTTAATAGTAAATCATCAATAAATTCCTCAAAATCATGTTCTAGGAAACGTAAGTAAGAACTGCCATTCAGATTATATGGCAATTCAATAGGACCCAACACATGATTTCCAACAATACCACATCAAATGTTTATTTATTATTTATTATTTATTTAAATTCATGTTGGAAATGACGTTCTCTTAATACATGCGGGTTTTCATTATCCCAAACATGTTTATTTCTGAAGTTGAACACGCCCTGACGAGTAAATGTGGCTTCGTCTGTAAACAGCACCTTGATTAAAAAGTACGGATCATCATTGTGCCGGTCTAATAATCGAAAACAAAATTGTTCCCTATCTGGAAAATATGCAGGTAGTAATTCTGCACTGGGCTAAAGTGATACGGGTACAGTTTTTCATTATGAAATAATCTATGAATAGATGATTTAGGTACCACTATAGCCGCAGACATTCGTCGTAAACTTATTTCAGGATTTTCTGTTACACGAAGCAAAATATTCTCTTCTTGTTCTGGAGTAACAGTGGTTGGACAGCCTGCATCTCGTCTTTTAGGACAAAACGATGCAGTATCTTCTAACCGATCATAAATATTTTAAAATAGTTTGTGATTTGGTTGTAATCTATTTGGGTAACTTTCTAAATACCTGCGACACGCACATACCATATCTCGCATTTCTTCATTAGAAAATAAATTATGGCGAGACATATTTCACGCGATATTATTAATTGTAAACAAAAACTTAAAGGAATACACTATTTAACATAAGTTACTTGTCAATCTGCTAATTTTCAATAGTACAATTTTTTTTTCAAATAGCCAAAGCTTACTATGACAGTTTTACGTAAGTAACTACAAACTTGTATTTTATTTTATTGCATACAATAGAAAAACAAGAAATAAATCGAAAACGGTTAAATTTATCGACATAAAACAAGTATACCTTATTTGTGAAAAATATATGGAACAATATTTTTCTTGTAAAAGTTTCGTACACACACTGATAAAAAGTTATAACCAGTTTTTATCAACCAAGAGTACATTTTATATCGCTCTCTAGCGTCTACAGCAAAATTAAGTACGGATTTGTTTTTCTCGCGTCAGAAAATTCCCAAATCCAAAGTTTCAAAAGAATCCTTTGAAAACTCTAACAATTTTAAGGATTTCAAATTCAAAATTTGAACTTTATCGTCCTGTAACTTTTTTATTAGCCACAAACGGACTAAGGTAAGTTTGGCTTAATCGCATTATTTTGATGTAGTAATTACTACGTAACAACCACTTAATTGAAGTTGCGGTACCAGTTTTCGTTACTATAATGCTAATTGGGTCCTATACATATACATATTTTTGAAAAGCTCATCTACTGGAACATTGGTAACTGAGCTAACTACACCAGCAATACTTAAATATTACTCTTTTTCCTGGGACAACTTGTATACTTGTTCAGTTTGTCGTCTTTCTCATACACGGAGAATAAAATTTAACCCGACAAACTGCGCCATAGATCTTATTTAAATATTAAACTAGTACTTATACGTATACACTATAGAACCAAAAAGGCAGGACACGGACTGTATTAATAATTATTATATACCGCTAAATTTAATGTAATACAAATTCATGCGCGCATTCCCGTGCATACGGAAACCGCTGAGCGGCGAGAACAGGTGTCTAAGTGCAATCTAATGCAGTGCCACGTATTTACAGTGCAGCCGTGACGCTGCACAAATATGCATTTAATTACAAGCCGCATTCATTCAGCTCCTCCGGAAGCATCCGCGCCGTTTCAATAATTTCATCAATAACCACTTTTAGCTGAAATTAAACGCTTTGTTCCACCGCCTCGTTTTAGGTAACCAGAGCATTTGAAAATGGGAGGATTTTTAATAAGTCCCACAGAAAAGGGCGTGAAAGTTGTTTGAAACCAAACAGGGAGAGTTTCATATCATAAAATGAGAATACGTGATAAGTTTTTGATTCAGGTATCATTATGGTCTGCTATACAACGTGACAAAGAAGAGTAAACACTCATTAATTATCATTTTCTTTTGATAATTTGTTGCGTGTTTACTTCTCTCGGTGAAAGTAAAAAAATTATTTAATTTTCAGGTTTTTCTGTTAAGTTCTTTTGCAGTTTGCATAGGTCGTACTTTGATAACGTAGCACTGTCTATTTTAAAAATTCCTGCTCACATTTGTGTTGCAAGTGATTGTGAAGCTTGTTGCAAACGACATTGCTGCCTAGAGTACGTAGATTTGGGCAGATTTTCCAGCTTAGTGACTTTGAGAGGAAATTGTTGGGGTGCGTGAAGCAAGTTTATCGGTGAGATAAATTTCTAGAAGGACTAACAGATCCTTACGTACTATAGCGCGGTGTTACCAGGCGTGAACGCAGAGCGAGAGGCACCGGCCGTCATAAAGGAGCTACAGAGTGTGAAGAATATCGATTGCGACTTTTATATCTCTCAGAGGCAGATTTAGCAGCTATTACAAATCAGTGGTTTGGAGAACATGAGGAGGAAAGTCGGTATGCGTACAGTATAACGCCGAATAAATTTTAGCCTCATGTCTTTTCGTCCACATTGGGTGCTGCCTCTCACTCGTCAAAATCGAGCTAAGCGCTTACAATGGCGTAGAAAGAGGATTTAGTGGGACCAAGAATGGAATCAGGTGATCTTTAGTGATGCATCCCGTTTCTGCCTGGGGATGCACGATGTTTGTGCGATGGTGAGAAGACTACGTGATGAAAGACGCGATCCACAATTTGATAGAGAGCGTCATGTTTATCGTACAGTAAGCGTTATGGTATGGGGTGCTATCGCGTATGCTAGTTTTTATTAGAGGCAACATGACAGCCCAACGCTACATATAGGAAGTGGTGGAGCCATGTGTCATTCCATATCTTCACATTATCCAAAACGCCATTTTTCAGCAAAACAATGCCTAGACCTCATGTTGCCAGACAAAAGATAGCTTTTATAGATCAACTTCGGATCAATCATTTACCCTGGCCAATAAGATAGCTGGATTTGTCATCTATTGAACATATCTAAGTAGCTCATATCCATGAAGTTCAAATAACAGAATGAGATAGCCCAAGAACTTATCGACAACCTTATTAGCCCAGGCGTATCAATAAGTGTATTAAGAATCGTGGGTTCTCAACAAACTATTGACCCAATTTTTGCAGTAGGTTCTCTGATCTTGCTGAAAATGTAATCGTTCAATTAGTAAAAGGCCCTGCTGTGTACCAAAAATTAGTAAAATCTGATTAACATATATAGGTATTTACCTTTCTTTTTCACGTAGTATATTGTATTGGACATTTCACACACATTTATTTTATAGTCAATGAAATGATGTGTTTTAAGCTGTCACTATGCCAACGAAAGAAGTAGGTACTTGAACATTTTTCTGTTTCTCCAGTCTCAAATTGCGTAGGGACCTCATATCTTCCTGAACATTGTTTTCTATTTTTGAAATATAGATATCACGGAGTGTGTTAGATTACGTGTCAGTATTTACAGCATAAAAAACATAAATAAACATGGTTTAAAATAAAAGTTTCTTCTTCCAAGATACCCTCTACTACTGCTTAAAAGCTTCCAACCGTTTTCCACACACAATGAAACCTGCTCAAAAAGTTGCTGGTTCGTACTGGACAAGTGTGCAAACGTTAGTTTTATAAGCTTTGCTATCTCTAAAAGACCGCTCACATTATGCCTGCACGGACCTGTCTGTTCATAAATGTACCCGTGTTATTTAATCATCGCACACTAGACCTGAACCAGTATGTACCGTCACTTGTAACGACCGTCAATGCATGCCGTATCGATAACCTGCAATTTCTATGCCTGGTCGCCCTAGTCCTACGTAAAGTCTATTCTCACAAAAGTCAAGAATTGATTTCAAACTATTAGAAACATTCAACTAGTTTAGTTGTTGATGTGTGGCTGACCTGACGGGCAAACTCGCCCATCGGCAAGATATATGTAGTTATCTTAAACAAATTGCAAGTCTTTCATCAGATGATGACACTGATCTGTGAAATCTTGTTCTCTTCATACAACATCACTAAAATAAAAAAAAATTCTTTCAAGATACACTTAACTACTACTTAGAAACTTCAAAACGTCTGCCACATACAGAACCTGTACAAAAACTTGCTGACCCGTGGTAGACAAATGTGCGAAATCGTGCAGGTTTGTAGGTCAGTGCTATGCTGGTCCATGCAGACATAATGTGCGTGTGTGTTTAAAAATAAACGTCTTATTAGGCCGTTCTCACCTATGCTACACTTCACGTGTCTTCACTGCTTTTGACACAGCCGCATATTTTGTATTAATGAAACATGTTTATTTTTAATAAAATTTTACGACACAATGAAGTGCAGTGCAGTAAAACTTTATGCAGCATAAGTGAGAATGAACCTTATTGGCGAAAAATAAACATATCTAAGTATCTTATTTTGAATTTTTATTAACTGAAACAAACTCCTTTTATCTCACAAGCAAAACTACGTCTGACCAAACCCCCAAAAGATTCAAACTTCTTTTCTACAGATATTTTCCGTTCGTAGAATCTTTTTCGATGTTACTTTTCATAGACATCTGCTTTATTTCCCAGACTTTCCCGTTTGTCTAATCTCCTTTTACATCTTCCAGACGCACCGGTCTGCAGTAAGGACAACGAAGTAACGGTGATCGGGGCCTCTTTGGATGAAGCCCTAAAAGTACGGTGCCAGGTGTCTGCTGATCCCACGGACGTCACTTTCTTATGGCAGTTCAACAACAGCGGTGAGAGCTTCGACGTGTCGCCGGCGCGTTTCGCGACCTCTAGCGGCAACGTCAGCGAACTGATGTACACCCCGGCTTCACAGAGGGACTACGGCACCCTGACGTGCTGGGGCAGGAACTCGATAGGGAAGCAGATGGAGCCCTGTGTCTTTCAGGTAGGTTCAGAGCAGTGTTGCCATATCAGAAATTATGAAATCCGCAGGTACTAACAAAATATCCGTAGAAAATCCGTAGAAAAGGAAACAAACATATTTTATTTAGGTTTAAACACTTACATTAATAATAGGGTTAACTATGACTAAGTACAAAAATTTTAACCACGTGCTCAGGAAAGCCTAAAAGACAATAAGAATTTTAGCTCGATATTTAAAAAATGAGGCAAAATACTCTTTTCCTACGGAAAATCGGCGCCTATGATAAGTATCGAGATGTCTAAGTAATAATACCTGATTCGGTAGGTAACAGTTAATCCAGTTCGCTCCATTATTTTGCATTCGTTTTTCATTATTTCGTTACAAACTGGAAAAACTACAACATTTTCATTCATTATAACCACTCACTACCGATAAAACACACTTCCCGTAGGTACAGCTAGATAAAATGCCTATTTATTATAACAAAATATACTCACGGCAGTCTTGTCCCATAACCTAGAAAACCAAACCGGCGAACTATATTGTTCTGGACCCAATACAAATTTCTTTATTTAATAACTACGAAACGTTTAAAAATTATAAAATAAATAATTATAAATTATAAAAACTGAAGTAGAACACAAAACTACAACGTAAACACAGGAATTAAATTATAACATGACTGGAAATTTTACAGTCGTGTTGCTAGTTGCCTAGGTACGTTACCTACTCTGAGTTTGCAAGCATGTGGCCGACAAGTCGCATAAGCGGCGTTAAATAAGGATTAAATATAATTTCGAAAAAAAACATGTGTTTGGAATTTTTTTGAAGGTTGATTCCGTTAATTATTAATTTTCTCTATCCCCTCTTAAAATATTTGTACTTAGTCATAGGTAACCCTGTATAGTCAAGTAATAGAATACACACCGTAATTCAGAACTTATCTAAAAAAAAATTTGATGGTACAAGGTATTCTGGTTCACTGTAAAACCTGATAAGGCGACAAAGCATGCAATTGGCGACCGGACAAAAAATGGCCAAAGAAAGAAATAAATAACATTTTATAACACCTATTTTGTGCAATAAATTCAACTTGGTTTGTCGTTATTGTTTTTAATTATTAATAGAATTAACAATATGTGGCTTTAATTAATAAAACTTTGGGCCCGTCTTACCCAGTTTCTACAAACTAACACACATTTCTACTTCTTGTCCGTTTTGAACTCCTAAGTTATTGGCAGCAACTATGCTACGTTTGCGTAAATCAGCAATAGTAGGCCCTTTGGTGCAATCCACATCATTTGTTAAATATCCCCACAAAAAGAAGTCCAAATTATTAAAAGTCAGGCGACCATGGTACCGATCCTCCTCGTCAAATGTCTTGGTATTAACGTTTGGACACGCTGTACAGGGTATAGATATAATTGAACCTCGTGTATGATACGCCACACTGCTACAATACGCCGCGGACGTCCTGGATCTCTATCTCTTCTACGATTTGGTTTCAAATTTCCCTCGCCTTGCATTACACTTGCACTCACTGCACGCCGCGGTAAAAGTAGCTGCATTTGCACATAAATTAAAACGATATCTATCAACACCGAGTTGTTATGCACATAAGGCACATTTTTGACACTTGAAAAACTATTGTAAAAACTCGCATCACAAAAATACCTACAAAAAGTAATCGGATTTCAATATTCGGAAG
Source organism: Monochamus saltuarius (assembly GCA_025584915.1). NCBI lineage: Eukaryota > Metazoa > Arthropoda > Insecta > Coleoptera > Cerambycidae > Monochamus > Monochamus saltuarius. The sequence continues at coordinate 13,577,433 of CM046722.1, forward strand.
CGCCTGGCTAGAGATTACAGTAACCTAGAGATGTAAAAGATGTAAAGGCTGAAAATACTACAACTTCAATATTTTGTTACTAGGAAACTATACGGATTTTATAATTTTTTTACGATATTGGCTCTATATTTTATGATTCATCTATACCCAAATTTTTTTAGATACCTTCTGAAACACTGTATAACCCTAATGAAAATGCGTATTTGAAATGAAGATAAAAAACTTGAAAATGATCTTTTAAATGCATAGATAAAAATAATTAACAAAATAAAACACAACACCGCAAAAAATGATCACAAGTATGCTCCCTGAGAAGTTATTCATAAATAAATGTAAGTCCTCACCTCATACTCTCGTGTTTCCACTTGATATGATGCAAACAATTTTATTGGATGCGTTGAATTTTAGAGCCCATAAACTACTCCAACAATTTTACAACATCGATATGTATTATTATAAAAAAATTATGTCATTTTGGACGACAGATATAATTCTACTGTTTACCTGGCGTTTTTTTGTAGCACAGTATGTATTTGGTATTTTTAGCAGTAATACATGATGTGAATGTGTAAATTTACCAGCATATATATCGGTTTCAATGTAAACCCTAATCGCGCATACTCATGTTCTCCTGTCCTTTATGACAGAAAGTGACAAGCCAGGAATTTTCGCGCTAAGCTCAAAGCCAGTATATGTCAGGTGGCACCGTTAACGACTTAACAATGACTATTTCTTATGGGTTTTTCAAGTGTAATTCAATGCTGGTCGAGACATTAACTAATCGGTTTTTTTTTGTGGTCGATCTTAAGAACTATTCTAATTTCTTGATTTTTTACAGGTTGTTCCTGCGGCCAAACCGAGCCCGCTGACCAACTGCACTCTGCGAACGGTCACGAATCAAACTGAAGTAGTCGAGGTGGAGTGCCGGGCAGGCTACGATGGTGGACTACCCCAGCACTTTATCCTGGAGGCTTACGACGCCCATAGCATGCGACTGAGGCTAAATTTCAGTGTGTCGGAGACGGAGTCACCGGTTTTCCGATTGGATTTGGGGGAGCTGTTACCTTCTCCACCGTCGTTGCGTATCGTGGTGTATGCTCAAAACGCCAAAGGGCGTAGTGAGAAATTAGTGCTCGAAGATATTATGCTCAATGACGCCGAAAAGCGGACAGGTTGATTAATTTTTTGAATGCTTTAAGAATAAATACAGCCCTTTTAACAATGTTCAAGACTCACATGATCGCGAACATTAGGCAACCAAATATACACTGGTGGTATGACTAAATCAAAATATTTACAAGATAAAAGATTGATTCAGTGCAGTTCCTACTTTGGTAACTCACTGATAACCGCATGCACTACATACAAAGATTCAGCATATAGTTGAGTAGTGAAGCTCATTTTGTGGAACTTCATACGATTTGTTGTCGAATATCTTAATCAATATATTTTTTAAAACTATCTGTCGATAGATTGCAAATGCAGGATTTTTGTTCTATCTCTTAATAAAAATTGATTTGTGAGTTTTAAAATCATCATATGCAATATTACGAGTTGGGAAATGCTTAATAATTTATAACTTACGGGGCCTGTAGAGTGGAACACCAACTTCCATGTGGATTTTGTATGCTACTGCAAAAATATTCCGCTGAAATAAATGTGTGTAAATGACAGTTTTACACAAGTTTATAATAAACTAAACAAAATAGAACTTTAAAATTTTTAAATAACTTAAATAAAATGCGACACGAATTTTCGTACTTTTGAAAAATATAAGTTGTACTTTATATACTTTAGCAAGCGTTGAGACGATAAAATTAAGAACAACTCTGGATTCAGATTTGATCTACAGCGCTCATTAGCGATTTTTCTTTAATAACTTCACACATCAACTTAAAGAATCATCGAAAACAATATGATCACGTGGGTCTCGGAGATTGTTGAAGACACTGTACATAGTTTATCTGTTAGTTATATGTATAAGCTTCGCTATCAAATAAACCTAAGTAAGGTTTCACTTTTGAGGATGATCATTTGTATGTGTTTGTGTCATCTAGACCCAGAAGGCAATGCTATCGACGTTCTCAAATCTAATAAAACAGCATTTACCGTTATTATTTATTACATTTATTACCTTTACAATCACATTATTGCAGTTTAAATTGCATTTTTTCTGACACAGACCCTTAAATCTGCCTGTGTCGATCGCAATGTCCCTAAATCCTGTCGGCCTACAAACAGCAAAAGTTTATTTTCTATATCCTAAGTTTCAAAATAGTAGAATGTGATTAATTCACGACATTTAGATGAGTACGAAGGAGAAGGTTTCAGGGGACAAAATTCCAAGGTGTACGGATTGTGAAGGGCTCAAAGAACACAAAGTTGCCAAATAAACGTTGACGCTGAGTAAATCTAGCACTTTAGTAACTTACTTTAAAGAAATTATAAACTTTCCACAATAATTGTAGAATTCAACCTTTTGGACGGTGATAGCCCACCACCACCCACTTACATCTACCTGATGGGCACTCCGCAGATACCACACTTTAACACTTATAATACACTGTACTATACATACACACTTTTCGCTACTAGTCACTGACACTATTACTATAACGGTGACACATTAACACTTATTATACACTACACTTTTCGTACCGCCCTTCGTATCGCCTTTATTTGTTTATGTTTCGTCACAGTGTAATATAATCTTCAATTCAAATTTCGACCTTACAATATTTATTTTAAATAGTTTCTTCGCTAGATCACTATTTGGTATTTTACTATTCCGCATACTTCGATTTATAAAACAGAAATTCGCATATTATAACCATGCATAATTCGGATAAGCACCCTTCTAGATATTCTAGGTTATCCTGTGATTTCTGTGTGATAGCAACCCAGCAGAAGCTCATTTTTAAAATACTCTCCATGAATTATTCTACGAATCGCGTATTTTGTGTCGTCATCAACCTATCTTTCCACGAGTTTCCACTATTTTCCGTTTTGCAATCGTATGTTCTTCTTTGCCTCTCTGAATTGCACAATATGCACTAGTCAATACGCTCATATTTCGATCTCACGCCATAATATGCCTTCATACAAGTTTTTTATCATCCAATATCCCTCACTTGTTCGATTAGGGCTTGTACGATTTTACGAACACAAACACAAAATCATGGATTAATTGCAATCACAAGTAAACTAGCAAAATGGTAAAATATACTCGAACTTTACCCACGCGCACACCCATGGCAACTATGCAGATGAAATAACCAATAGAAATCGAACGTAGAAGCTCTATAATCAGGTATGTCCTGCGAGGAACGCGGAACATACAATTTTATACGATCAATTTACGGACAGCTTACACTCTCTTTAAAATGAGTGACTCTCCACTATTTTGAAACCAAACCCAAATTTTCAGTAAACAAAGACAAACAAATTTTGTCAAAAAAATATATAACTGATAGCGACTTGCTGAAGCTTTTGAAAATCGAAAATTCAACACCTAGTCAATTTTTTTATCCTTGCAGACGGAAGCACTAACATGAGCCTCGTCCCCTTGGCCGGCCTACTCACCGGCTCCCTCCTCACCCTTGGCATGGCCGTCCTCGTCATAGTGGTCGTCGCAGTGAGACGAAAGCGCGAATGCGATGGCAGGATGCACTGTCCCCACCACATCAACATTGACGCCTCCAAGCAGAACTCCAAGTCTAGACAAGGCTCCATGCTGGAGATCAACACCGGCGACAACCGGTACGTGGTGGCTTACACCCTGAAGCCGGCGGCGGACTGCGCCCCCACCCTGCCGCCTCCTCCCGCCGTGATATCGTCACCGGACCCCCGGAGGCAGCCGGATATACTCAATACGCCCCGAGGTGAGTGCAAGTGCCTGTGTCGGTGTCACCACGGTAAGAAAACATTTACCACGTTTAAGCATTACGACGAGGTTTAGATAAGAAGATAAGAGCTTGTGAATGTGAATGGATATTGGATGCCTATCCCTATGGAAGGTTGCTTAGAAATTGTTATAACATCGTCTGAGATAGCTTGTCGCTTTTGCAAGACCTTTAGGTATAAATTTTCTCGGAGAGGTCAACCCTTCTAGGAGAAAAATCTTGACGTTTTACATGAATATCTTCAGAACTACCTACATATTTAGCTGACCAACTTATTTTTAATCATTTCTAGTTATCTAAAAGGTTTTGGTATACGAATTTTGTTGGATAACTGAAACTTTCTTTAAAATATTTCCTCCTCCAGTTGTGGTACAGATCTAAAAATACCCTATTCGTAACAATCATTATCGCAAGTTCAGAACTTTCTTCTAAAGTAGACAGCAATCTTCAGGGTGGCTGAAATATTTTGCTGTGTGATAAATTGTACCAAACATATTTAACTTAGCAATTTTCTTCATTGAGAATGCCGAACGGGAGATTCTTGCGAGATAAGAATATTAAAAAATTCGGTCCGAAAATTGAAGAATAAGATTATAAACACTATAACCTTCTGATCAATAAAACTCATTATGAGTATTTACACTCACTGAGAAAATATAGATACTTACAAAAAAGTTTGCTCGTGTGTAGTTGCTATAGACGAATATTTAATTCTCGAGAATTTCGAAAACGTTTTTTTTTTCAACTTCAAAATAGTATGAAATTTTTTCTCAAAATTAAATAGACTCCATCTCATTTGTCCTAATTGTTAATATGTAAAGTAGTTTGAGACATGTATCCTTCAAGTAAGCTAAAACTGAAACTAGATGTAGCTACGTGCTACATCATGTGTACTCGAGTTTCCTTTCTGTCCGGTGTGTCAGATACGAACAATCAAGGTTAGTCGTCCGTTGCTTCACCTATACCATACTGATGAGAGCTAACGAGCTCAGAACCGGTATATGTCTAGTGACGCCGCTGACTTTAACTGTTTGCTATAGCTTTTTCAGGTGTGATTCAAGGCTGGCCGGGGTATTAGTCCGTAGAGTAGATGATTCCTAACAGTTTTCCGCTTTTGCAATATCGTTATCGCCGACGGCGATATGCTTGATGTTGTGAACTCTCAGGTTCAGCATGGCGTAATCAGTGCCACTAGATGTAGCTACGTGCTACACCACGTGAGACTAGGGAAAACAAAAATGAATATTTTTGAAATTCTCCACAAAACATACACCGCTGCTGGTCATTGTCTCGTTTTTTGAAAACGTCTCATATAGCTCTTGTAACATAAAGTTACTTATTTATAGAGTCCTAAGAGGATAACCCCAAAATCTCTTGTCAAAAATTGCTATGGTTTGTGAAAACCCCGGTAGCTAAATAATAAATATTTTTCTGTCGACATTGCAAAGATTAATGTAGAGGGATAGGCCTTTCATGACAAAAAAATTGCTAAAAAACGGAGGTAATTTGTTACTATATTTTATGCCTTCCTCTATTATGTAATAAAAATAAAACGGGACTAAGCTATGTTGTTTTACGACCGAAAATGAATAGTTATAACTTTGTATTACTTTGTAGTAAAAACAATGGATCAGGAAGCTCTACTTTATGCAATATTTCTGTAGGCATTAGAAATGCATATTTATCATATGGGATGATATTTGAAAACTCAAGGTTGGTACAAAAATTATGTTTTATATGGAACCCTTCTTAAATTACATAAATACATTTAAAATCAAATATCACATTGATTTCAAACCAGTAGGTAGTCGAAATCATATGTAAATTTATTATATAACAATTCCTAAGCAATTTTCTATAATTATGGTATCCAATTTAGTGATATCTAGATAAAGTAAATTATTTTTTTAACATGGTGTTTTTAGTTTAGCATATCTGCTTTCTTCTATGTAAAATATGTGATATGATTTTTTCAGTGCCTTTAATGTCGTTTATTTTAAGTTAAGTCCTTTTTGAAAAGATATTCATATTTAAATCATGCATGGATATATGGAATATTGATAAATTTTAAGTCTGTATTAGAAAAAATAACATAATTATTTATTTCTGAATAAAATTTTACATGTTGGCAAATTATTAAATATTAAAAATATCTATATAGTTATTTTAATTGAAAGGATATCAATTTTTGATGTATATTTCGATATACTTCTATATTTCTATAATGGTAGCAGAAGGACTTACTTTTTGCGAACAAAATGTCGTATTTATACTTATAGAATCATTATTCGATATTTGACGAGAATTTCCCAAGTGGTATCTTTTTTATAATAAAGTAATAGTGAGTTTAAGACAAAGGTTGCATAACTTAATACAATTTTAATTCATAACTTCATATTAAACATAAATATATTGTGGACGGTGGCGGAAAGGGGTAAATAATTGTGTCAAATGACAACAGCATGTACTGAAATTTGTAATTATGATTATTTATTAATAAAAAGAGAAGACTGAATTTTATTATTTAAATAATTATTTTTATTTACTTTTTATGAGACTATTTTTGTTTATTTATTTTATATAGGTATTGCCTACGACTACAACTGTTTTCTATAAGTAGTTTAATTATTATTTATAATAAAGAAAAGGGACGAAAATATGTTTCAACAGAGCCTTCTGTTGTAGAGAAGATTTCTAGCCTCCATGATGCTTTAACATCTGCATATCTTCAGTGCCATCAACCAGAATGGTGGTTGAGGACCTTCTAAAACAATGTCTAGTGTATTTTTTGGGATTATTTAATCTACTTTGTTGCAATCATTTTTGGAATGAATCCAAAAGTATTCACTCCAACAGGCTGGGAGGTACATTTTCCTTGCCTGTAGAATAAAAAACCGCTTATGAGTTGCATTAGGAGAACGAAGTTCAGCATATGTTCGAAAAAAAATACAGTTGATACCTGCTTAAGTTCCTTTCGTTAAAACAAATTCTCGGGCAAGTTTTGTTTTCGTGCACGGAATTACAATTCATTGTACTGAATATGATCCAACATTAACTTAATTCTTTGCGACGACAGGCCCCTCAAATACCGAGTATCATAGCAACCTTGATGAGTAAATATGTTTCATCATCTGCTTAGAAACTTATATACTTCTTTCTTCGTAAAAATTCTGGACTTTTTGGCCTTGTAAACCCTCTAAATTTCTTTTCAAAAATGCTTCTCTTTGATTTCTTAGTATGGAGGATCATCCCTTTTATTTGCAGAAATCCATCTTTAGCGTCGATCTCTCGACTTCTACTTCTACAATCTACGATGATGCAAGTTACAGACGTTATTTGAAATTATAACTAAAGCCCGTACTTCGATCCCAGATGACGCCATTATCAGGATTAAGTTAATTTAATGCTTATAGAAACCGAGGTGAAAAAATTTACCTACAAATAGTTAAAATCAACATACTACCTTGTACTGGTAATTTATAATATCCAATATTATTCATATTAAGTGTATTAGTTTACAAAACAGTCTACGTAACTATTCACTTGTATACTCGCGTCAAGAATTCAGACTCTTACGTCAAACCTGACGTTACACATTTGTTTTTATTGTCAACGTAATTTTCGATACTTAGTCGCATTAAAAACAATCATTTTTTGCAATATAGTGCAATATATAATGTAAACTTTTAGCGTCGTATATAGTTTTATTACTATCAGTTGCAGTTTCTTAAATATTTTGATGAAAATATAATGAATTCTTCATTTGTTCGTATGACGTAAGTCGTCTGAATTCTTGTCGCGAGTATAGTACTGGAATAAAATTGAATAACTAGCAACTGCTGTAAGTGTTCAGGTGTAAGGCTGTGGCGTTTGTCACTAATAATCCATTTCGGTTTCGGATACGTTTGTTCAACGTCCACAGGGGTCACTGGGGCATATTTAAAATATATATAATTTTTCATGGATGGCACATTTAGAGTGCGTTCAGAAAAATTTACTACTTTGCAATCAAAAAGATCTACTATACGGCATAAAGTCAAGAAGTCCCGGATTGTTCTACAAAGCGGTATAAATTTTTTTCTTCACACGTTCAGAACTAAGTCCTTATAACTGGAAAATAAACTGTCGCAATTAAAAAACTTTATTTACTGAATGAATAATATTAAATTTATTTTAATATAAATAAAGCAAATTTAAATATTACGATCGTCACCAAATTCAGACCTGAGATCTGAGAACGAAGTACGAAGTTCTAGAAACATTAAAATTTAATAAATGCTACAAAAAAAAATGATTTAAAAACATTACAAAACAATAGCCCTAACCAAAATGTGTCTAGTTTACTCTCAGCACCATATTGGCTTTAAAATTTAACAGGTCATTGGATTGCCTTATTCATACCCAGTTCTGCTGTCAATCGATGTTAACGGTAAAAAAAACATTTATTAATAGGAAGAGGATATAACATAAACCCATTTTATTAGTACAAATCGAAAGCAAACCGACTCTATACATCCCGTCAACATTACAGAAACATCACGTTAAATAATGTACGCGACATAAGCCTCCCTTCTTGACGTACAAAGACAATAATAAATACGACAGACGAACGGCCAACCCATACGATGTTTGTTCGTCTAAGCATCTGTAAACAATTCTCGGCATTGTCCTCCTGCCGTACGGACATTCTGCAAATATTTCCGCCTGATTTCGCCCCTTCAAAAAGTAAAAAGGGAATAAATGATCACCGTTCTTTAAAAGCACAAAATGGAGCTACGCATCCACTGGAAAGTGTCTCGTCAGATTTTGTATAGCAAGCGCGTATACAGGATACTTTAAAATTAAAAATGCGGGCTTGAGTAAAGTCATGGAAAATCTTTCTATGTACCTCAAAAATTTCTTTCTGTATTTTGGTTTCTCTAATCAAAAATTGTGTCGATACATTCATTTTATTGTAAAATGCAAAAGTCACTTAAAATAATGTAACTCCTAAAAGTCGCTTGGTTAAGCAAAGCTTCCCTCACTCCTTGCATTTCCGATCTAATAGTTCTCTTATTTTTAATGAAGACAATTGTAAACCTTCAGAAATGTTAGAATCTTTGAATCATTGCGATAGATATGACTATATATCTAATAACTTGTGTCAAGGAAATTTGTTACCTAAACTGTTTTAATAGGGTACAAGTAATGAATGTAATAAATAATAGTAGAGAAGGAATTCTGGACCACTATCTATACATCAGGAGCTAGCACTAGATGCGCTAGCAGCAGCCATGGTGACGCTATATTTCATGGTCATGCCCGAAGAAGTTCTTGTGTCGCCGTCAATGATCTAAGAACGCTGAAGATATTGTCCACGAGGCATGGATGGCGTGCCTGGACAATGAGCAGAAGGTCGTCGTCGAAGAGGATTTAATGTGGGAGAGGGATCTGAGTGAAATAAAAACATGACTGCTAACAGGGAGTGTGATGGTGACGTCATAAGTATGAGGGATACATGAAGGAATCCATCATCGAACACCAGAAGGTCAGTATTGAAGAGAATTTCGTATGGGAGGAGTATATGAGTAAGAAAATAATATGACTACCTGTGTGGTGGTGACGCCAGACGGGATGAGCTCTAGCATCTATGACTAAAAAGTCTTCTGGTCATTGTCTACGAACCTCATCATGTCTTCAGCATCCCTCACTCTTTGACATCACTATCATACTCACCGTTAGCAGCCATCTTTTTCTTACTCATATACCCCCCCCCCCATACTAAATCCTCTTCGATGAAGACCGTGTGGTCATTGACGATCAGCATCTCCCACCCATCTGAACGTACTCCCCATTAGCAATCATCTTTTTTTCTCACTCAGGTAACAATTTCAACACTAAATCATATTCAATGATGACCTTCTGGACATTTTCCACGAACCCCACCCCTTTTTCACCACCTTCTGGTTATTGACGACGACGCAAGAACTACTTCAGGCATGCCGTTTGGAGAGACAAAGGTCCAAATTTGTTGTCAAAAGTAAAGCCCACAGACAACCCTTCTTGTTCATGGAGAAGCCAACATGTCTAATCCCATAGCAAAGTTTATAATAACCAGTGATCAAGGAAAATATGATGAAAGTGTGTGAAAGAATCTTTGTAGAAAGAGAACATTATTAGTTGTTAAATAATGACCAGAGACAAACCAAATTATTGTGTAAAATCATTTACCACGCCTCATGTATGACGTTGCTTGAGAAGTACAAAAACTAAAACATGTATTATAATTACGTACCTATAAAAATTCAGTGCAATTAAATAGTGTTTCAGAGAATAAAAAATATATTTAAAAAATCCAAATCATGAGAAATACTCAAGTACACTCCAAAAATGTTTTTGCTAAAAGAAACTCAACTGAATATTATCAGAAAGGAAATATTATTTACGTACCTAAATTAAATCAAGCCCCAAGAATTTTAAATTATCCTGTATAAGCGTAAAGTGACATGCTTTAAAATGTATGCTATGTAAGCGGTAGGGAATGTGTTATCTTTTAACATTTTATAATATTTTTGTCTTTAATTATTTCCACTAATTTTATTTACTGTAATTAATTTATTTTCTATAGTTATACGACGAAACATATTTTCATAGTAACTTACTTTGCACACAATGTACAATGTTATATTTTGTTAAACATTTTGTTCGTTTTATATACTTTAAACTTTTTATTAATAAACTATTTATTTATTACAACTAGTTTTTTATTATGTTATTGGTGTTGTTGCATTTTGTGATTTACTTTTGACAGAATACATGGCTTTTGTTTCTCCTCTTTTACTTCTTACGAGGAGTTTATGTTTTTAGCCAAAACAGAAAAACAACGCTTGTTTCGTTTCGTACCTCATTTCTTCAGTTATTTTGTAGAGCTTTAGGGGAATGGACTTCGCAATTGTTAATGCCTTTTGTAGTTCGTATGATGTGACTGTGCGCCTTTAACAGGAGCTGATACAACACCCCCTGGATTGTCAAGACCTGAAGATCTATTCACGTCTCCAGCGGAGCTCAGTAATCGGCACCAACTTAATTGTGGTTCTCCGACTATTTTCTCCACCTTGCCAGTAAGTATTTATTTAATTGATGTCGATAATGTATTGCAGAGGGTGGATGTAGATGTGCATGTAAGTTAATAAATAGTCGGACAGTTCTGACAGTTTCAAACTAGTCCCTGTCTCTTCTGAGAACATACCTCTAATCACGAGGATTCGCCCAGAAGACGTGTACGGAAGAGGGGCGGCATATTATTATCAAACAGACCGCATTTGTGCCTAGGAACGACTTACGTTGATAGGCCATTCAGTGCAAAAATAGAGAAACCTCATTAATTAGGGGATGGTCAAACGCCGACCGGTATCAGTCTCTATAATTTGCACACGGGTGTATAATCAATTTTAAGCATTACCGTCTGCAAACAACAAAATTTTATTGAGATCCGAATCTTTTTTAATTGATATGTAATTGGCAGTGGTGGTTATAAAAAACTGAAGTGGTCATTTTTTGATAATGAAGCATGACCACAAAGAGAACTTTCGTGTTTTCTTTGAAGTCATATTCTTTCAAATTTTAATTTACTATCATCCAATTTTTCATGATGCTGCAAAATTAAAAAATATAATTTTCCCAAAAAACAATAAATGCTTTTTTATGTCTCAATTGGAAAATCTTTGATTAACTATCCTATAACATCGGGTTAAAATCTGTGATGATCTTCTTGAGATGGCAAACAAAGACAACACATTTCTTTAAGCATCATATCATCTGACGAAACAGGGGTTTACAGTTATGAGGTGGAGACAAAACTCAATCATCGCAATGAGAAAGCATCCAATACCAAGAAAGTAAACCAGTCAAGATCGAATGTCAAAATCATATTAGTTCATAAAGTTAGACAATAAATCGTTTCTATTATCTTCTTGAAGATATGAGACGATCTGAACTTTAGTGCAGTAGTAAATGGGTATTGGTATTGCATCATGACAATGCTGTTGATCATTCAGTCTTTACTATTCACATCTTGCAAACAAAATATGATATGGCAGTTCCTTCTCAACCCTTGCACAAAGACCTCAAAGGACAAAGATTATTATTTCAACAACTAAAGACAGACACAAGAGACATTTTTTCATCTTGGTTTAACGGATAGCAATTTCGAAGATTGCTGCGTAGTCGGTTTAATTTTTTTGACGTTTCAAGAAACTTCAATACTCAGTTCTAGCTCATGATATTTTGAGATATATATTTCTCACTTTAGCAATAGCAATCCTGCACGTGACAGGTTCATTGGTTTGGGATACTAGAAAAGATGTTCCTTGAAACGTCAAAAAGTCTAAACCAATGATCTCAGCCAACTCGGAAATTATTTATATCTCTAGAGGTTATATTGAGAAAAATCGATGAATTGAGTTTTGCAAACATACCCTGTATGAAGATTGGAATTTATCTTATCAGTGCTACGTCATGTAGCTACCAAGCATAACTTTTTTGACATGATTTTACTACCTTAAAAGCCGTAAGACATTACAAAAAATTTTCAGTTATAATGTCCCAAGGACATTAATGATGTACGAAATAACTTTATGGCAATGGCACAGACCAATAACTAAACAACATTGTTGGAAGAGGAAGTATTTAGCCAATAATCGGGAAAATTTACCTACCTTGTGTTTATTGATATGATTGATTAATTTACCTCGAATGTGCTACATAATTACGAAATTAGGGAGATTTGAGTAGTTTCAAATAAAACAAAACGAATTACTAAACACACCTCGTTTATTAGGTTTCAGTCAATGATGTAATAGCCTCCCTAACCACCAATCAGTGCCATACTCAGCCTTGAATTCAGGAGGGTAAAGAGCACTACAGAGAAAACCCCGATCACAATTGAATGAATCGCTGTCGCTATTGCGATGGTAATAATAATGATAATAATAAAATTGTATCTGTACTTCAGTACTTGAATACAGTGCAATATAATCATAATTCTACATATAAAACTGAAGAGTGTTTTGGTTAGTTAGTCGACTTGCGTCAGAAGGTACTGAGGCTACCCAGCTAGTAGTTGAGGGGTTGAAAAAAAATCTCAAATCATATCTCATGCATCATATGTTTTATCGGATGTTTGTCCAGTCACGGGAGAATATATTAATAGAATCACCAAGGCTCTTACAAGCATCTGACAAGCAAACCGTTAATTCAAGTACTAAAGTCGTAGATGATTAATAATAACTTACAATATCATTTACAACAGCGTAACTTCGACTCAAGCTAAAGTTATACATATAATTTCAACAATAAATCAACAAGTACTGCCTTACCTCAAAATTATAATAAAATATAATGAAACTGTAATAAAATATATAAGACAAGAAAATAATAAAAACAACACAATGACATTCGATCTTTAAATACAATATACAAAAACAAGTTACTGACCTGTAAAATTAGAACAGATGCACCACTTATCACCATTCACTGTCTTCCACCCAACCTGCCGAAGTCTTCAAACCCAACTAACTACCCGTTGAATCTAGCCCCGCATTCCCGTATTTTTTATTGCTTTGTCTCCAGCCGCCCCTCTAGGTAATGCTTATATAATATTCTATACAGGGTGTTATTCATTCAGCAGTACAGATATGACAAAATAATATTTGACTAAGTGGATTCCCACAATTTATTTATTAAATTTACAGCTGGTAAAGATACAGTTATTAAAATTTAATACAATTTTGGCTATTTTTTTACTTTAGAAGATCTATTACCACGCACGGTATGAGCCTATTGTGGTGTTCTTGGTCGATGTTTAAGTATGGTTTTATAGAATTTGTATTGTTATGACCAGTAATTTCCAGTAATTAATGTTTTTGCACAAATTTTTGCCAATTCCCTAACAGCAGTTGACATTTTCGAATGGTTTGTTATCTTTTTCTCCTTTACATTCAGGCCAAGAGCCTCGGCAGACGATTTTATCTAACCATTAATAGTATTTTTTCCAATAGAGGCATTGTTGTACCAATTATCGGTTTCCGTTTTCCAGTGTCGATTACGTTTTAAGACCAGCCGTGGTGAGATAAATGTTCGCCTCGTTTTGATATCTTTTTATGAAAAAGGCGTACTATTATGAATAAAATTTATAAAATTTACAGTATAGGGCTTATTTAGATTTATTGTTATGATTGCTCAAAATCAGAGACTAATTTCAAATGATTTTTCAGTCACCATCGAACTGCGACATGAGCAGTACCCTCGGCAGGTCCCGCCCAAGGCCAAGGGACACGTCCTACCCCAACTTCGCCACCACGAGGAGGGATCACATCATAGCGGACGCGATTCCAGGACCAGAGAGCTGCGTTTAAGCAGCTCGTAGAGGAGCGCCCTGTGTAGTATAGAATAGTTGCCAACCGTTTAATTTTCTACTCTACATACTACACGATTCTTTGCTAGAGTGAAAAGGATGAACAATAAACAGATTACCAGACATATTTATCTAATAAGTAAGCTGAAGAATCTCTGACTGAAATGTATTCTAGTACATCTATTTTCGAGCTTATGACGTTAACTGTGTTTATGTGCAGGCATCAACGAGTTTCTTTGGGCCTATTTTTTTAACATAGAATGAAATCAAACTGATTTTCTGTGTTAGACGTACAATGACTTCATTTGGTTTCAGTTTTATATAAAGAGGCAATGGGTGTTTGAATGAAACAAAAATCCAAGAGGAAGATGACTGAGCGTGAGCATTAACTGTAAGAAATAATTTCAATTTATTGTCAGGTTTGAAGCATAAAATTCCTTTGACTGAATATTCAAACTTCAATTGATCATTAAAATCATAAAATGGAAATTGGAAATTTTGTCAATTGTAACATTTTTAGGAATAGTGATAGACCAGTTCTTTTAACATTTTCTATTCTGCTATAAACTTTTGTACTGAATCCGATGGTGATATGGTGATATCCGTTCAAAATAATTATTGTTGTAAGAGTAATGGGTTGATTCTCACAAAGCTCTTTTCGTAGATATGCAATTTTTAGCATCATATATGAAAAATTGAAACTTTTTTTCGATCACGTTCTAGTGAACGCTGTCGAGATTTTTGCGTGTAAAAGTTTTAGTAAATAAAGTAGTAAAGTTTAAATTCAAAGCAAATTATCAAATTTTGTAGTATTTTGGCAGTAGAAATAAGAATAAGATGTATTTACAGAATATATTATTGCTGCATGGCAATGTTAATAAAACAGAAAATAAAACCTGTAAAAGAACTACAAATAGAGTATCAAGCAAATTTTAGAAAAAACGGACCAAATCTTCATGGTGAAGGAAATCCTTACTGCATGCTTTGAATATGGCATTAAAGCAATGGTGTTGTTCGTGGACTTCAGGAAAGCACCAATCAAAAGGAATAAACTTAGTAAAACATTGAAATAATTTGGGATAAGATCCAAAATGAATAGGCTATTGACCTTAGAAAATACTAAAAGCAAAGTACCTACAATTAAAAGGTGAATATTCGGAAGGTTTTACTACTGACACAGGACTGAGACAAAGAGACCACTTAATGAAATCAAAAATTTGTCCAGAGGAGTAAAATTTGGAATGTACAAAGCAATTTTGAGGCCGGCAGCGCTGTGTGGCAGGGAAACCTGGATCCTCAATAAAAACTCAAAAGAAAACCTTTTTAGGTGGAAGAGGAAGATAATAATAATAATAATAATAATAATAATAATAATAGTATTTATTGACCAAATTCAAAATAACATGTCTCAAGAGAAAATAAAAATAAATAAAGGTGTGGTCAAAAGGTCAGTTGATCAGCTAGAGCTGTTCTTCCTCAAAGACCTAAAAGAAATTTAATTTACATTCTTTGTATCCCACATATGCATGCACCTACAATGTCACAGACATATCCAAAAGAACAATAATTTAACCTAACAATTGTAACATAAACAAATAATCTAACTTTATAAATCTAGCTTTGTGCACTGGTCATTAAATATAATATGAAATAGTTTGTTTTTAAACGAGGCTGAAGACATATCTTTTAGTGAGACAGGAATATTGTTATATTGATTTGATATCTGGTATGAGTAAGATTTTTTTTAAAACTGTGTTTTGTGTTTCGGAATGTCAATAGCAGTTTTTTGACGAGTATTTGTACTGTGATTGTTTCTACGATAAATAATTTTATTCCAAAGGTATAGGGGGCTTCTTTCTATTATAATTTTGTGAAATAAAGTTAACGCATGTAATTTTCTTTGGTTTGACATATTCAGCCATTTAGCTTTTTCTAATGTGTACGAAATTCTATCAAATTTTCGTATCCCATATATAAGGCGTAAACACGAGTTTTGTAATTTTTGCAGCCGGTTAGAGTCATAAACAGACAGACAGGGACCATAGACATAGTCACAGTAATTTGCATAACTTAAAACAAGAGAATCACAGAGTAGTATTTTTAATTTCACATCAAATAAATGTCTACATTGATATAATGTTTTTAGTTTTAAATAAGATTTTTGCAAAATGAGTGAAACGTGGTCAGTGAACTTTAATTTACTGTCGAGTACAACACCCAAATTTTTAGATTTCTGTGTCGGTTGTAATAAAATATTGTTAAGTTGAATAGGAATATTGTTCAACTGTGTTGAACCAAGTAACATAACAGATGACTTGTCTGGATTAACTATTAAATTATGATCAGAAGAAATTTTTAGCAAGGCATCCAGGTCAGTATTTATTTCCTGTATTGATGTCAACTCATATTTTGTTTCAAAACCTGTATAACTGCGTATCGTCAGCATACATATGTGCGTTACAATGTTGCAATACTGAGAAGAAATTGCTTGTATAAATAGTATAAAATAGGGGCCCAAGAATTGAGCCTTGGGCTACACCTCGTCCAATTTGCTGTATGGATGACGTTACACCTTTATATATTACCCCTTGAGTTCTACCTATGAGATAATTTCTGAAAAAGGTTATAGAGAGGGGACTTAGACCAATAAAATGTAATATTGCCAAAAATAGTTCATGATTGATCATGTCGAATGCCTTGCTATAGTCTAACAAAATGAGCACACCAGACTTTCCGTTATCCAGTTCCTTAAAAAAGTCATCCGTTATGTTTAAAAGGGCAGTTCCACAACTATATCCCGTTCTAAACCCTGACTGTGTATATGGAAGAATGTCATATTTCTCAATATGATCACGTAGTTGTTTTTCTACAATTCTCTCCAAAATTTTGGAGAGAGTCGGAAGAATAGTTATAGGACGAAGTTCATTTAAATTTTCTGGACAGGCAACTTTTGGGATGGGGATGACTAGACCTTCTTTCCACGCATTTGGAAAAACAAAATTTTTTAGACAGAAATTTATGAGGTATGTTATATGGGGGATTAAATAAGGACAGAGAAATCTAATAAGTGTAATATTAATTCCATCACTCCCATAAGCTTGAGTTTTAATATTGAGAATTATCTGCATAATACTATATTCATCCACTTCATTTAGTTCAAATAAATTATCAAAATTTGTTTTACGGTTGTTACGATAAAATTGAGGATTTCCATATTTGTGTTAACAATATTGCCGTTTATTTGCAAAAATGTGTATTTATATCATTAGCGTCTACATCTGAAGTAAGCTGAAGATCATTACTGTTTTTAAACCCTGCGAACCTATTTATTATACTCCATCTCTGTTTATTACTGGCGTTGGAAAATTTGAGCTGAAAATATGTCTTTTGTTCTGTACGTACGTAGATCTTAAGAACAATTCTAGGAAGAAACAAGATGGAGGAAGGCAATGACAATGTACCAGGCACCAAAATAGATGAAGTTGTAAAAGCCAAAAGAGTGCAGTGGCTAGGGCATCTAGAACGTATGGAAGATGAAAGTACAGTTGAAAAACATTGTAGGGAGTAAGCTTAACTACAAGAAAATAAGAAAGGGACCGAGGAAGCGATGGGGAGCTGCAGTGACAATAGATCTAAGGGAGAAAGACAAAGTACAGAACATAATAAAGGAAAATAACGCACCTCTGGTCCTAAAAGTCCTGTAAACAGCTTTATATGTATTATTGCTATTGTCGATAAATTTACAGCAGATATTCAATATAGTTCATTGCTATTCACACGTTTCTGCACCAAGACTTAATCGAGCAATTCACCAACCAGTCGATTTAGGTGGACGGACTAAAAATCTGTTCATTGATTAATACCGATTCTTTGGGCTATTTATAACGCTAAAAAAAATAATGGTTGCTGTAACGTAACAACTGTTTATTTGCAAAACGGCAAAGTCGAAAATTCAGCTCAATATTCCACACATTGTTCAAGTTGACACGAAGAAAAATTATTAGTTATTTTCTCCTTAATCATCTGTGTATGTTTATTTACTTTTACAGTGAGAGTAGGGGATGTAGCATAATTAAGAGTATTTACAATTAGGTATTGTAAAAAAATAAGATGGGTACCTACCATCTCATTGAAAAAAACTACATTATCCAATATAAACTTTAAATTTTCCCTCCCTCTAGAAGCGTTCAATCTGTGGAAGCTTATTTGTTAGAAAACCAAATATGTTGACGCAGACAAGTTTAAATCTGTTTTGCTTGCAATTTCAATTTTGCAAATATTAAAAATAAACTGTTTACCTATACCAAACTATTTATTTTTACTGAACTAATGGCTTAACAGGATCGTAAAACATTATTTAACTCTTTAATATCATATATCAAAATTAAAAATACAGTACCTTATTTATTTTCAAATTTTAAAAATCTTCATTCTACATAAAAAGTTTTCTGAAAATCTATTGCTTATTTTTACAAGAACTAGTCCTTCTAAAATACAGCTTTTGCCAATGTCACCATCGATTTAGTCATAAAAAATTTATAGCAGAATACCAAATTCCACCTTATAACTTTCTTAAAAAATATTTTAGAGCAAGTGCTCTAAATAATTTAATTTCCTATTTTACCTACCTAAATCCAGTACACTATTTCTTACCCTTGTATATATTCTATCTATCTATTCTAAAGATTACAAACAATTGGCGTTTACAGCAAAAATTTAAAAAGTATTAGACTATAGCATGGAATTACAGAATGCATTTCATTTAAGTAACCCTTCTTTGTTTCTCTGTTACTAAATAGAGAAGGAAGTACTGTTGTATAAGATTTTAATGATACTAGTCTAGTACGTTGTAGCTGTATGTCAAACTCATTTTATTTTTATAGTTTTTTTAAACTGCCTAGTGCCTGTTAAATAATGATTTCATATAACAATAGTTGAAAGATAACAAACACATTGGCCAAGTTCGAATTCGAAGTTTTTGTTTTATTCAAACCGCTCATCATATAAGTACTGTACAAACTCATCTCTACCTACTGTACTGACTGTATATATAGCTTGATCGATGTACAATGAACTGTTATATACTTCCAGAGTGAGTGTGACGATGAGTGGACCGGAAGTGCATACTCGAACCACTATGACAAGGACATTTAGGCTTAATTTGTAAATAAAAGAAACCATTAAGAGTATTAGTACATAACCATTATACCAGGACAAAGTTCTTTTTAGGGTTATACTGATTTGTTGTACTGTAACTTTTATATAAAATCTATAAAATGTACGTTTTTATGTGTTCAGTTTTAATTACTGTTAAAAATAAATGATTTATACTCATTGTTAAACATATTTATTTTATTTCCGTTTACCTTCATCACAATACTTCAAAATTATAGTCTTATGCCTATCGGCTTTGCTTTGCAAGAGCCTTTGACAAAGTCCCACTACAACGTTTACTCATAAAGTTGGAGCATGTTGGGATTAGAGGAAACTTACTCAGATGGATTGAGGCTTACATCAATAATAGGACCTTCTGTGTCAGAGTGGGTAGCTCCTTCTCTGTTTCAGCTCCTGTTACGAGTGGAGTGCCACAAGGATCCATATTAGGCCCTCTGCTATTTCTCGTATATATATATATATGTGATATTCCACCTATGCTTAAGTCCAAAGTTTCCTTCTATGCAGATGACACTAAATTATATGGAAATCCGTTCACTTCGCAAATTGAAATTCAACATGATCTAGATACATTGCAAAAATGGTGCTCCACTTGGCTCTTCAAATTGAATATAGATAAGTGCTGCATTCTTCATATTGGTAGAAATAATCTTAGAATTAGTCACTCTATCGAGAATCATCAGATAGAGTCCGTATCTACCCAGTGTGACTTAGGGGTTATCATATCGGAAGATTTAAAATGGGAGCCCCACATTTTAATAAGTCATTTCACTCCCCTTCACCATCCACAATGAATAAACTGTTTTCTACATATATCCGCCCAATTTTAGAATTTGCAGCCCCAGTTTGGTCTCCGTACTTTGCAAAAGATATAAACATAATTGAACGTATACAGCATCGAGCATCTAGAATACCACACAATCTTCGCGATTTGGTGTATGAAGAGAGGCTAAAGATTATGAAGTTACCAACACTTTACAGAAGACGAGTGAGAAGTGACTTAATTATGACTTATCGTGCTCTTAACAACTTATTCGGTACAGACTTGAACTTTTTTCTTCCCAGTAGAGATACAAGACTTAGAGGTCATAGACTTAAATTGTCACACGAACACTTCCGTACTACATGTAGGCAGCATTTTTGGTCGTGTCGTGTTAAACACATGGAATAATTTACCTGAAGAAGTGATTAGTGCTCCCACTGTGAACAGTTTCAAAAATCGCTTGGATCGTTATTGGAGGTCCAACTTATAGATAATATTATTTTCATTTTGTTTTTTTTATTCTTTTTTTTTTGTATTATATTTGTGCTTAGATAGCTAATACTTTGTTAAAGGGCAATATAGGATTTTCCTTTGCCTAAATTTAATTTAATAATAATAATAATAATAATAATAATAATAATAATAATAATAATATGAGTTTTATTTAAAAAAATAAAGCAGGTAACATGTAAGCAAGCTTTGCTTGGTGTTCAGTAAACTATACGTTTATTTTGTTATGAATTAAGATTAGAAATTTAAACTCAGTGGCATCTAACAAAGTACTATAGTATTCATATAGATGTCGCTGCAGAAAATACATTCATAAAAATAGTACAATTATTTCATTCAATCCATAATTAAAAATAATAATTCCTTTGATGCACCGATTAGTATAAAAGCCAATCAGCCACAGCTCTAGGTACAATGGTCGTCAGCTTAAAGTCACCACTTCCATGTTTTGTCCCTTTCTAGCACCGTGTATAATAAATGGCACTAGAAAAGAATGGACAATGGAACTGGTGACTTTAAGCTGACGACCATTGTACGAGATGCACTGAAGATGCCATCTGTTAAGTATGGCAGGGTATGGCGAAACGTCTGCAGTTAAGTATCGACCACGGCAAAACAGCCCAGAAAGTATACTTCATTCATTAACACCGGTAGTAAAAACCTACGCACTACATAATATGAAGGATTATCTTTTACTGTTTGCAAGATATCGTTGATTAAATAATTTCATAATAATATTATCACTTAAATGTAATAGTGTAATAATTAGATAAAGAAAATTTCAAAATATCAATATATCAATATTTCTATAGTGCGATGCTCGATTGTTTTTGTATAAATAAAATTGAAATATTTATGGAAAATTAGTCAAACAATGCTCGTTTCAATTTTCTAATATCTCATATGGTAGCAAAATTATGCCGATTGTAACGTTTTCTTGTGATTACCCTGTACATATTTTTTTATTCAAATTTCGGCAAAAATATATGTCTATATAAATTAACTAGAACAAATTATTATCATAAATTGTCATAATTGCTGTTAGTTATATGATTATACGTTTTAATTGCAATAAAAATATCGGTGTGAAGACAGCAGCCAGGTGCTACGGAAACACCCAAATGATCATAGATGTTCGTCGAGATAGAACACGATTAACATTTAGCATATATTTTAAATATCCTAAATAAAACATTTATTTTTGTAATTTTCTCAGTTTGAATATTAATTGTGAAGAAAACGAAATGAACAAAAATAAAGGCATAAGAAATAATATGCGTGTTAAGTTTGGTTACAGCTGGAACTTAAACAATACATAACAGATAGATACACTTGTACTTCGTGCAACATGGGGGCGTGATAAGAAACACTTTTACAAAACTGGCATCCACTTGCAAGCCGCCGCAGGGGTGGAATTTGGGATAAATAAAAAAATCGATATATCTAAAATCGACCCGTTATTTCAACAGACTGAAACCGGGTAAGTAAATATTTTATAAAATTTTTCATTTTCTGATACCATTGTCATCCACTCGCAAGCCGTCGGGTGGAAATTGGGGTAAATTGAGTATTAGAAATTTCTAAAATTAAAACACGTTATTTTAACAGGCTGAAATTAGGTGGGTAATTATTTAACAAAATTATCAATTTTCTGATGCCAGTGTCATCCACTCACAAGCCGTCGGAGGGGTGGAAATTGGGGTAAATTGAGTACTGGAAATTTCTAAAATGGAAACCCGTTATTTTAAAAGGCTGAAACTCGGTACGTAATTATTTTACAAAATTATTAATTTTCTAATACCAGTGTCATCCACTCGCAAGCCGTCGGAGGGGTGGAAATTGGGGTAAATTGAATATTAGAAATTTCTAAAACAGGTTGAAACTCGGTAAGTAATTACTTTATATAATTTTGAATTTTCTGATACCAGTGTCATCCACTCGCAAGCCGTCGGAGGGGAGGGAATTGAGGTAAATTGAGTATTAGGAATTTCTAAAATGGAAACCCGTTATTTTAACAGGCTGAAACTCGGTAGGTAATTATTTTACATAATTATAAATTTTCTGATACCAGTGTCATCCACTCGCAAACCGTCGGAGCCATGGAAATTGGGGTAAATTGAGTATTAGAAATTTCTAAAATAGAAACCCGTTATTTTAACAAGCTGAAACTCGGTAGGTAAATACTTTATAAAATTTTCAGTTTTCTGGTACCAGTGTCACCCAGTGGAAATTCGGGTAAATTGAGTATTGGAAATTTCTAAAATGGAAACCCGTTATTTTAACAGGCTGAAACTCGGTAGGTAATTATTTTACATAATTATAAATTTTCTGATACCAGTGTCATCCACTCGCAAGCCGTCGGAGCGGTGGAAATTGGGGTAAATTGAGTATTAGAAATTTCTAAAATGAAAACCCGTTATTTTAACAGGCTGAAACTCGGTAGGTAATTATTTTACATAATTATAAATTTTCTGATACCAGTGTCATCCACTCGCAAGCCGTCGGAGGGGTGGAAATTGGGGTAAATTGAATATTAGAAATTTCTAAAATTAAAACCCGTCATTTTAACAGGCTGAAACTTGGTAAGTAATTACTTTATATAATTTTGAATTTTCTGATACCAGTGTCATCTACTCGCAAGCCGTCGGAGGAGGAAATTGGGGTAAATTGAATATTAGAAATTTCTAAAATAGAAACCCGTTATTTTAACAAGCTGAAACTCGGTAGGTAAATACTTTATAAAATTTTCAGTTTTCTGGTACCAGTGTCATCCACTCGCAAGCCGTCGGAGGGGTGGAAATTGGGGTAAATTGAATATTAGAAATTTCTAAAATGAAAACCCGTCATTTTAACAGGCTGAAACTCGGTAGGTAATTACTTTATAAAATTATCAATTTTCTGAAACCAGTGTCATCTACTCGCAAGCCGTCGGAGCGGTGGAAATTGGGGTAAATTGAGTATTAGAAATTTCTAAAATGAAAACCCGTTATTTTAATAGGCTGAAACTCGGTAGGTAATTATTTTACAAAATTGTTAATTTTCTGATACCAGTGTCATCCACTCGCAAGCCGTCGGAGGGGTGGAAATTGGGGTAAATTGAATATTAGAAATTTCTAAAATTAAAACCCGTCATTTTAACAGGCTCAGTAAGTAATTACTTTATATAATTTTGAATTTTCTGATACCAGTGTCATCTACTCGCAAGCCGTCGGAGGGGAGGAAATTGAGGTAAATTGAGTATTAGGAATTTCTAAAATGGAAACCCGTTATTTTAACAGGCTGAAACTCGGTAGGTAAATACTTTATAAAATTTTCAATTTTCTGATACCAGTGTCATCCACTCGCAAGCCGTCGGAGGGGTGGAAATTCGGGTAAATTGAGTATTGGAAATTTCTAAAATAGAAACCCGTTATTTTAACAGGCTGAAACTCGGTAGGTAAATACTTTATAAAATTTTCAATTTTCTGATACCAGTGGCATCCACTCGCAAGCCGTCGGAGGGGTGGAAATTGGGGTAAATTGAGTATTAATTTCTAAAATGGAAACCCGTTATTTTAACAGGCTGAAACTCGGTAGGTAATTGCTTCATACAATTATCAATTTTCTGATACCAGTGTCATCCACTCGCAAGCCGTCGGAGGGGTGGAAATTCGGGTAAATCGAGTATTGGAAATTTCTAAAATGGAAACCCGTTATTTTAACAGGCTGAAACTCGGTAGGTAAATACTTTAGAAAATTTTCAATTTTCTGATACCAGTGTCATCCACTCGCAAGCCGTCGGAGGGGTGGAAATTCGGGTAAATTGAGTATTGGAAATTTCTAAAATGGAAACCCGTTATTTTAAAAGGCTGAAACTCGGTAGGTAATTATTTTACATAATTATAAATTTTTGATACCAGTGTCATACACTCGCTAGCCGTCGGAGCGGTGGAAATTTGAGTATTAGGAATTTCTAAAATGGAAACCCGTTATTTTAACAGGATGAAACTCGGTAGGTAAATACTTTATAAAATTTTCAATTTTCTGATACCAGTGTCATCCACTCGCAAGCCGTCGGAGGGGTGGAAATTCGGGTAAATCGAGTATTGGAAATTTCTAAAATGGAAACCCGTTATTTTAACAGGCTGAAACTCGGTAGGTAAATACTTTATAAAATTTTCAATTTTCTGATGCCGGTGTCATCCACTCGCAAGCCGTCGGAGGGGTGGAAATTGGGGTAAATTGCCTAGCTGCTATGTTTGGCTGCTGTTTTCACACCGGTAATAAAAATTAATTTTACGATATAAAATTATCTTGACTTTACTTACATTACATTAGCATTTATGATCCATTTGTAATCAATTTTTACTAGCGCGACATCTATTTCAAACTAAACCAATTAAAAGTAGGTATATTGTGCATTATGAATGATTATTTTCTGATAATTTATTTCATTACAACTTTTTTCATAAGAAGATGCTAGAGAAACTATGATATAAGTTGTGATCAGTTTACTAATTAAAAGATAAGGAAGTACAAAAACATAATATTGATTAATCGTTTGTTTTTAAGATGCGTGAAAACGTGGTGAAAACCTACATATTTAAGATTTAATTTCTCTATACTTTGCAAAATGTGATGCAAAATTTTATTACCTACTAAAAAGATATATTGGAATAAAAAGAGGTCTGTTTTCTATTAGTTCCGCATATATACAAAATAGGCAATCAACAATGCGTCGATTTCCAATATTAACAGTTATACATTTAAATAGATAGATAATTTAATTTAGTTAAGTTTAAGCTTTCATTATTAGATTATTTGAATATTTTACAATAAAAAGGGTAAGAGAAATAAAGGTAGTAAATACTTTTTTTTTGTTTATTGATCTCTATTTAATTTGAAAAATTACATTCATATAGATCTGTCTATTATCTAGAATAACAATTTTTAATGTTTTTTTTTTCCTTGAGAACTAAATATACTTTTTTATAAATTCAATGTACTTTTTATTGCACTCTGTTTTATATATATCTAAGTTAAATTTACAAATAAATACATACAAAATATCAAGAAATACTACTATATAAAAAATTTGTCATATATATCATTTTACATTAAATACCTGCTCTTAATATTTTTCGGAAATTTATAAGTAATGAATATTGAGAGGTTGCAGTCTTTTTCAACTTATGCATTTGTTGTTGTTGTTGATTTCAGATTATTGTCCCGATTGCGAGACAAAGCTTCTACGTTTTCTTAGAACATAAACTTTAGCAAACTCATTACAACCAGGAATACAACGCTAGTTCCAAAAGTTGACGCTCCTCCTCTCCCCAACACACCAAATACTACCAAATTTTCTACCGTTGTCGTAGAAGTTAAACTAGTGGCGACTGTTTGGTTTGTTACTTCTGACGTGAACGTCGTATTGAATACTGGCAAAAGGCCCGTTGTTAAGGTAACAGGTTGGTAGAAATGATCGAGTTCCGTTTCGAAATTTCCGCTTATAGATATTTTAGAAAATTTGGTGGCAAGGGTAACATTTCGGCTTCCACAAGTATTTAGGTCTGTGCTTTCGCAGGATATTACTGAACAGAATCTAATGTTGCCTATCGAATCGCCTAATTTAGTCGGTCCATTGTACACAAGCAATCTAAGAAGAAAGAAGAAGACATACGATAAGTTTTAATCTCAAAATATTTGTTAGATACTTACTGGTATACTTCACTTGCTGTTACTTGGGAGGCAGAAATCGTAAAGCTACAGCAGAAGGCTCCGTAACACAAAGTATCTTCACTTTCGGTAGCCGCCGAGAGTTCTAACTGTTTGAAGACGTAGTTGGAAGCTTGGAAGTCTCGTACAGCGGCATAATTCCTCAATTCCGATTGGCTGGCATTCAAAACTTCGAAACCAAAGGTACTCTGAAAATTCAATAGCTAGTTCAGCACCACCAACTGCAATATGAAACTTCTAATACTTACAAATACGCTACCAGCATCTCTAGGAGTTCCTCTAGGGTTGAGAGTACTAATCAACAGTTTGCTACTGCTAATTCCTGAAATATAATAGGAATCTATGGTACCGTCATGACGATATATGCCACTACCACCAAGGCCTTGCGACGGATTGTTGTAATCAGCTGCCAAAAGATTTACCCTGTTGGCTTGAGAGTAACCAGACTGAATACTGAGGGCTGCAAATAAAATACATGTGTGTTTTTCTTCTAACAGTTCAAATAGCCTAATTACAGTTACAATTTTGCAAACTTCAATGTATTACTTACAGTGATAAAATGGTAAGGTACTTGTCCAAGCAGTTGGGAAGATGATATCAGTTACAGTGTCATTCAAAATAACCTTTGAAGGATTATAGAACAAAATGTCAAAGCAGGTAAATATTCCGAAAGTGATTCCAAAGTTTGTAGTGAAGGTCACCGTTTCATTTCCAGGAGTTATGTTAGGTTCTAGGAAGAGGTTGATCTTCCTGTATCTGAAAATAGTTTATGAACAGTTAGTAGCAATTGAAAATATGATTTGAAATATTTAAAGTTATTTAAGACCACTACCCACATGACATACAATCAAAACTCCTCATTTTCTTAGATACTGCTTAGATGTATTAGTATCATTGAGTTTGTAGCTTATATATAATCATTTCCAACTATTCAAATTCCAAATATTGGCTAAGGAATAGGACATAATAAAAATAACAATTAACTCGATAGTATCAATTAGCCTATTAACAAACTTATCTACATATTGAAGCTTGTTTTTTTTAAATTGCTAAGGCCTCCGATTGTATTAAAATGTTGATTTAAATAGCATCAATTGAAGAAATCCTTACCTCATGGATAGAGAACAATATGTGTACTATAATGGCTGCAGATCAACCTACTTGTAAACTAAATAGTAATGTCATTACATTTACTAATTAACTATCACAATTAAATTCAATTAATCAGAATTGAATCTCTGCTCTGGAATAGTTATTATCAGTGCAAATATATTTAAGAGTTAGCGGAACTCAGCAACAGCTAAATTTTTGGAAGGTATCTTGGATACACGACTTGGTTCGGAACCTCATGTTAACTATCACATAAGTAAATTATTTAAATATTTCTTTATGATCCCTCATTTGAAGAATACTACATCTAAAAATATCTTGCTCTTAGCATATAAATTTGGGTCATTCAACTCAGATAGCAAGGACGTTTGCTGTTCAGAACAGATGAATTAGAGTTATTTCAAATTTTCAATACAAAGATTATTGCAAAACTAACTATTGAATTAAATATTTTAACAGCTCCTTGTGTTTACATTCTGCAGTATTTATTGCAAATTACAAACATTTTGACCAATTTATTTTTATTCTAAAAGTTAGTGACTTAAGACATTTGAATTTTATACTCTGTCGTTTCGGTAATTTTAAATGATGACGTTCTACTCATTTCTATAAATATTGTTTCTAATCGCCAAAACAAATATTATTCTCTAAACTTACTTTCCCATGTTTCATTTCATTGTGGTATCTGAACATAAATAACACATTCCCATATTATATATTATATTAGCACTATAAGTGATAAAAATGGAGGTACTTATTTATTTTTGAAATTTTTTTATTATCACATATAAATACATAAAATAATTTCAAAATAGTCTCGACTTAAACCGAACAAATAAGTGAGAAATAATTTACTTAGATATAGATATGTATTAAATACAGTTAGTCTTATCTGAATTGTGTACACAAATGATAATTCTTCTCGGAAAACCTTCGATTAATTCGTTTATTTCAGCACTTAATAAAACAAGGTAATATAGAAATTTTAAATTCTATACGGGAAACTATACATATTTCTTGCACATCGATATTCTGTATATAAAATGATTCGATTAAACCTAGTGGTTTAAAAAAGTACATGTACTTAGGGAACAAAAAAGACAATAACAAGTTGCAGACCATGAACCTTTACTTTATTACCAATGTTTTTACAAATCTGGTCAGTTTGGCAGTGTATTCAGCCAAGAGTTCCTTTGAATTTTTTGTATATTATAATGCCAGGACGTGAAATGTCTGCGTTTGCATGATGCAGGACATTCTAATTATCAGATACCCAACATGTTGGGCATTCCTAGATCATCTGTTATACGAATAGTACACAGATATGAAGAATTTGATACAGTGGAAAACAGACCACGTAGTGGACGTCCTCCCTCGAGTATCTAATGAAAGGGAGGATCAGTATTTGGTGCAATATGCGTGTAACCACCGCACATCTTCAGTTTCAGCTCTCAAGGCACACTTTCAAGGTACGTTTCGCCGTGTTATATCGAAAATGACTCCACAACGCAAATTTACGTGCTAGAAGACCATTACGGGTATCCATTCTACTTCCAAAGCATCGTGCTGCCCGTCTCCAGTAGGCGCGAGCGCATAGAGATTGGCTTTTATGCTTGGGTGGAATAATGATCAACCACCGCACCCCATTAATTCGCATACCACAGAATATGACCAGTCAAATTTACATAGAACAAGTTATTACGCCCATTACCTACCCCCTGCGTAATGAATTAGGTGAAAATTTTGTGTTTATGGACGACAACGCTCGACCACATCGCGCAAGAAGGGTTCAAGAGACACTCGAAGCAGGACATCAATCAATTAGATTATCCAGCCAACTCTTCTAACATGAGTCCTATTGAAAATATGTGGAATTTCGTTACTAGAGCCATTCAAAACCATACTCCTCCACCTCAGACTGCAGATGAGTTAGTCGTGGCGGCAGAAGAGGAATGGAACAATATTCCGCAAGAGATCGTTAACCGCTTGATTATCTCAATGCACAGACGTGTCAATATGCTATTGTCAGTTTATCGAAAATATTCTTTTCACAAAAAAAATATTCAGAAAACAATATACTTTTATAAATGTATTTGGTTTTTCTGGCAAAAAGATTTTTTTAACAAGAATGAGAAGGAGTTCAAGACTTTTGACGTTGTGTTTAGATCGGCGCAAAAAATATTTGCAGCGTTTTTACTGTTAACATAAACTTAAAGATAGATAGATCTGACCAAAGTGACGCGTCTTTAAAATGAATACAATTTTATTACACTAATAATTTTGAAGTAGAATTGCGGTACTTGATCACTATTAGAAACATGAAATTTAATAAAAATTAGCACCCTTATTACAAAAACTATTCCAAATTTTGTCCCCCGACTTGTACACACATTTGAGAACGCCTTATCCAATTTTGGCAGTACTAAAACAAATGTTTCTTCTGGTTACTGTTGTAACAGCAAATTATTCGCGGCAGTTGTGATACGATCGCGCAGATCCTCGACGGTTTTCACTTCGGTACGGCACAAAAATAAGTCAAGAGGGTTTAAATCGGGAGACCGCGGAGGCATACTGCCGGTCTACCCTGTTCAACCGTACTTCATCCACTTGATGAAGATAATCTCGAACATCTAGCCGAAGGTGGTGGTGTCCCATCATACAAAAACCATGTGCGTGGTTGGACAGCGGTACAGGGGTACATTTTCAAGAAGAGCGGACAGGTCATTGCAAAGAAATTCGAGATATTGTAAACTACCCATACGATTGGGCAATATCAACGGTCCAATTAGACGCTCATCAGTAATTCCTGCCCAAAAATGCAATGAAAACGGTGTTGGAAGTGATCCCGTTCAATTTCGTAGGGATTTTCAATTTTCCAAACGTGTATATTGCGAATGTTTTGTATTCTATTGTGTGTACATGAGCAGTAAATTGGAATTTTTCAACATTTTGCTACAACAACCATTCACAAAACCTAATTCGTAATGGATAATCCGCTGGTAACAGTGCTTGGACACGCTGGATATGATATGGGTATACCTGAGCTTCGTGTAGTAAGCGCCACGCCGTTGATTGGGATACTTCAGGCACCTGCCTAGCAATCTGCCTTGTTCTAATTCGCAAATTTTCATGGACCACATTCAACACTTATTCTTCAGCTGCTCAGGTGCCACATAAATTACCTGTATCACGTTCACGTTGCGGCACTACCGTAAAAGTTTGTTGATTTAGCGTGTGTCGATCGGGAAATCGATCCGCATACAAGCGCGAAGTTGTCAATGCTTTTGTCTAACTTCACCATAAATGAGAATCATGTCTATTAACTCAGCATTGCTGTAGACATGAGCCATTTTGAAAATTTTAAAGGTTGACACTTCCACGATAAATAAAACAACACTACTGGCATCGTTCGTTTACCACCTAGAGAGCATATCCCCACTCCAATCCTATTCGTCAGACAGGCGTGTTGACACGCACTCCAGGCGCAAAAATGTACGTACTTTTTTGTACATCAGATGCCGTTGAAGTAGTTGCCCAGCGATGTACTCCTTTATAATGTTAAAACTTTAAACATTGTTTCTATCTATTAAACTTTTATTATAATTTTTCTGGTGATATCGATTTCTTATTTAAGGGTGCACATATTTCCAAAGTTTTTCGGATAAATTTTCAATCACTACTAGTACTAGCACCTGCTTCTGGTAATTGATATATATTTTTTTTATTTTCCGACAAATTTCAATTTATTATTTTGTTTATTGGTAAATGCTACGTTATTCTATTATCAAAGGTATTAGAGAAATATCGTTATATAACAGATAAGATTACCTTAAATTAATTATGCGATACTCTTTTATCTATATATACAACAGTGTTGGAATAAGTTAATACCATTATTAGAGTACTTTATGATAAGGAAATGTTTTTGTCGCCCGAAATTTTGGGCTCATTTAAGCTGCAGTAGCATTTAATGAACATTGAATTAACTTAAAATAGAGATATGACATCATACCGGTTTACGTGCTATCATTAAACGCATTTTCAGTTTGAAATACATATACCTTGCAATAAAATTTTAACGTAGTGTAATTGTATATACATATCTTTATAATACCCACACTGTCACACATTTGATTAGAAAGCATAAAACTAGTTAAGAAGTGTTGATTTTTTAAATAACAGTAGTTGTTTCCCTATTTTTTCTCCCTTGTATTTAAAACTTGGTTTCTGAAATTATAGCAATCTTTTTAGTTGTTTGGTTAGACGGTATCATATATTACTACTTACTTAACTAATTTTTAAAACTAGGGAATTGAAACTTTTGGCAAAGTGTGAGAATGTACCAAGAAATAATAAATAGTTGTCACGCTATTGGCAAAAGTTGGCCGAAATTAAAATGTATATAAATAAAAACCAAAAAATTAAAATATTTTGAATTAATGATTGCAGCAACTTATAGCAGAACTGAAGAATGTTCTCGATGACGATGATGTTCTATCGTCTTCGCAAAAGTATAATTTTCAATGAAAAAGAATCTAATATGCTGAAAACTGACTAATGTGTTTTGTGCCTTCTAAATAATAAATATGTATAATAAACGAAATATTTGGTAAACCCTAGAAACAAAATTCCACCGAGTTAAGAACAAGGGAATGACATGGCCAGTGAAAAGACGTATCTTATCATATGCCAATTAAACAGTTATGAAAGATTTCGTTTAAAAGGATTCAACAATTTGAACGCAGTGTACAGTGATACAAGCACGCTGAAACCATATATTTTGTCAAACAGCAAAACACACACCATCAAGAAGATGTATTGTGTTGTTTTGCTAGAAATAAAAGGCAAGGAAACTGGCGCTAAAAGAAAATTAGGTATCAACTATTTACACCATATACATTCTAAAATGCATTTGATATTGTGTCTGTATGATGCTGCTTCAGTTCTGCCATAAATGTTGTATAAATATATATAACAGTACCATTGAAAATTTAATGAACAGAACGTGAATTAATATGACACAGGAAAATGATTTCGAAAGCAAGTCAAAATTAAAAATATTAGAAAAAACTTAGAGGTGAAAAATTACCTCCCACCTCCCAGGTATAGTAGTGTATTAAGAACAAGTTGGAGGTTAGTTACTTTCCATTGCTCAAAATTATTCGATAGTATGACGGTATAATCTTATAAAGATATGCAAACTTTCAACATCAGTATGTCAGAAAACAACGAAGTTATCTACTAAACAAACATTCGTTTCTAAAATATTAATGATAACACCTTATATCTTCAAAATAGCACTCGCAATAAAAATATTATTATTTTCACCCATGTAATATATGCAGAACAATTTGACTTACTAATTTGTAACCTTCGTAGACGGTTCATGCTGAATAGTAATACTTGGGCTACTTATTTATCAAATTTAATCGCAAATCATTCCAAATTTTAAAGTTCTGTATCTCAAGAGCGGTTTATAATGTTTTGTCTTATTTGTTTATAGTCATGTAGTCTTGTAACATCTTGTAAGTCACGATACAATAAAGATTAAAGGCTCTCGCCCATTTAACAGCACAATATATGAACGGCAACTGCTCGCCGTCACCAATTTTGTTTTCCTGTATTTGATTAAACGTGAATATGCCCACTTAACAGCAACGGCTCATCAACAGCATTCTTTCGTACCTCCACAGTATCGAGGTTTCTTCGGAAGAAAATATTTTTTTATTACTACGAGTAGTTCAAATGAAGTGTTGTTGTGCTATTATATAGACGACAGCCTTTAGTAAACCTTTGCTGAGATGCTATACTTACTTTGCAATAAGTTGTCCAACTGTATCGAAGACGATATTTGTGTTGTAGTAAATTGTATCATTATTCTCATTCGTAGCTTTCTCCAACAAATTTAATACGATATACAAACCATGCTCATTGGCTGCATTTGACAACTTTTGAAGCCACTAAAAAGACAGTTGCGTAAAAGATATGTTTAGGGTGTTCTTTCAGTTGTACTTACATAGTTCTGGAAAATAGTTCCGTTATTTATGACGGGTATTTCGATAGCGTAGTCTGTAGGATTTTCTACTAGACCCGTCAGTCCGTACTCTGGAAAGACTATTATCTGAACTGAGTTAGCCTGGAATTATAATAATTATCATAAATTACATCTCAAATTGCATTTACACATTTTATACAGATAAGTGATGTACTTACTTTAGCCGTTTCAATGTAATGTATGTATTCCTCTAAATTTCTTTCTACAGTAGCGTTTGGTGTTGATTCAGTTATAGGAGAATATTCAACTACGGAAGCTCTATATTGCTAGAAAAAAAAATGAATATATAATTTCTGAGATATAAAAAATTTCTTCTATAGTCGCGGCAAGAATTCAGACGACTTACGTCATGCGATCAAATAAATAATTCATTATATTTTCATCAAAATATTTAAGAAACTGCAACTGAGAATAATCAAACTATATACTACACTAAATGCTTGCACTATATATTGCACTAGATTGCAAAAAAGGATTATTTTTAATACGACTAAATATCGAAAATCATATTGACAATAAACACAATTGCGTAACGTCAGCTGTGAAGTAAGGCCTTTGAATTCTTGCCGCGACTTTACTAATCTTTTCAAGGCACTGACATCTAATTCGTAATATATATGCAGGGTGTCTGTAAAAATGCTACCACATTCCAAAGAACAAGATATGATCATCTAAATCAAGTTACCGTAGTCCAGAATTTTGTAGTTTCCGATATACAGGATGTCGAAGTTACAATTGTATTTTAGTTCATCCATAAAACTTGGTAGAGGAGATCCTTTTGATACGAGAAATCTAATATGGTGTCGGATTTGCTGTCAATTGTAAAGGGCGCCATCTACATTACTTCACATGCATTTAAATCGATATAACTTTGTTGTGCCTTGATGTATTAATTTTTTAATCAGTAATTCTTATTCTTTGACATTTTCTTTTTTTCGCTTTTTGGATATCTGGATTTTAAGGTTTTATTTCATAAACATAAACATAAACCCACTGTTTTTCTTAACAGTTTATTCAATTCCTATAAAATTTTAGGATAACGTCAATTGCGTTAGATCATCATATATTGGCCTCATAACCATCAGGTAGTACTTTGTTCAGCAACTTAAACCATCATATTTTGGCCCCCAAAATATGTCCAACCTTTTACAGCCAATAAACCTACCTCCGCCACTGGTTGTTGAAAGTGCTTTATACTAACATATTTTATGACACTGTACACCAAAATATAGTCAATATATTTTAGAAAATTTCAGCACCCTGTATTTCCTTTATAAAGTCTCAGATTAAAAACAAAACATGTATTAAACTTCCAATATTTTTCAGTTCCGCTGATTATCCAAATTTAATTTAAAACTGAATCACTATGTCTTTACAATTTTTGAAATTTGTATTACCTAAGATCAAGACTGATTAGACATAGTGATTCAGTTTTAAATTAAATTTGGATAATCAGCGGAACTGAAAAATATTGGAAGTTTAATACATGTTTTGTTTTTAATCTGAGACTTTATAAAGGAAATACAGGGTGCTGAAATTTTCTAAAATATATTGACTATATTTTGGTGTACAGTGTCATAAAATATGTTAGTATAAAGCACTTTCAACAACCAGTGGCGGAGGTAGGTTTATGCACTTAGTAGATAGGTTAGGAAAAAACAGAGATACGAGAATAGAAAATACAATGTTTTTTGTTTATGTCCTCAATTGTAACATTAAACATTATATGGATCGGTAAAATTTTGTTTACTAAATTAATGCTACCTTGTTCATTTAAAACTGATTCACTCTGTATAATTTAAATTATGAAAAGTAAAAATACATAAAACATTATCCAGTTTATTTAAGCCGTAGTTTTGTAGATAATTTTTGTTACTAAAAATCATAATTTGACATGTTGTTATAGAGAAATTATGAATAAAAATTATCTGATCAATGTACTTTCAACTTCAAAATGAGTGGAAAAAATGTACTTTTGGAGATGGACCAAAATTTGACAATTAGTTGAAAATAGGTAAAACAATCTTCATATAAAAAGTTTATAATTCTGTTTACTAAAGCAATTGACAAGACCGACTTATTTACATAGTAGAGCAAATAAAATATAAATATAAACGAGTACCCGTTCTTACGAACATAAGTAAATTCAAATATCAAGTTACGTAACTAGGATTATTACATTTTAGCACGTCTGCATTTGCTATATAATGAAAAATATAAATAATGTCAAACATATAAACCCTTATTTTAGAGATAAGTTAATATTTCACTTGAAAAACAATTGATCATTACGTCCACTTTCATGTAGACGTTTGCTTGGGTAGGTCCGTTATCACCAACTCTAGCAAACATCTACATGGATGTCTTCCAGAAGCAGGTTTTTGAATCAGCAGGTCTAAAACCAAATTGTTGGTGGAGATATATTAGCAGTACATTCATTACATGGTCTGAAGAATTCTGGACTTCATCTAATCTATTTTTGAAATAACGAATGTCGTAAAAAATGTATAAACAGACTTTATATTTTTCCTTAGGTACTTGCATTCAAATATGTTCACAAAACCAATTTGGGCTTCTAAATAACCACATGATTTGGATCGCTATATTTACGAAAGCCAGTGTCAAAGTTTTGTTAAATGTTTACAATACGGTTTTGCTAACTGCTACATACAAAGAGTGATAATTTATTCTTCAAATATTTATTTACGTAATAGTATAATTTTCCATTTACGTTAATGCAAGTAGCAATAACCATAGTTGTGGTAAATTATTATATGTTTAATAATTATGTTAAACATTGAATAAAATAATGAAACAAGTAAATTATTGTTGTTAGAAATATGTTAAAACATTCATAAGTTGAAACTTTGTTTAATTAAATTCATTGTAAAAAAAGTCGGCCATAGACTTTGTTCTGTTTTATCCGTTTGTATCGCCGGGATTCAAATCGTTGTGCCAAATATGCCAAATACCGATGTTTGTAGCGAAAAACCGTCGTGTCGCATCGTCGGCTAAAAACGTGCACGTTTATGTTGAAGCGGAACGCCAGCCCACGACAAAAGCTACGCGCCTAGCCACGACTATTCAATGCATACATTCTTATGGAGATGTTTATAGTGGAATACTAAAGCCGAGCCCAGGCGCTAAAGCAGAGAATCTAGTAAGGTATTATTTGCGAGCAGCGCGATAGTCGATATACTATACCCGAGGTCCAAAATAAGAGAGAGTGATTCATTCACAGCATTTAGAGGTGAGGGAAAATAGAATGGCGAAAATCACATTCCGATTTATCGATTTGTTTAACAGATACAGTGTTTATAATTTTTTTAATTTTCTAACAAGCTTTATTACTTCTTTATAGTTAATATATTAGATTTTTGTAAAAACATTATTTATAAATTTTTTTACTGTGTAAAATGCACATTACTGTGTAAACACAGTAATTTTTGTTGCAGGTAGAAAATGCAACTGGAAACATTTATTTAGATACCACTAGTACCGACTAATTTAATTAATACAGGGTGTTCTATATTTTTGTAGTCGAAGATTTTTGAGATATGCAAATATTTTATCAATACATGCTTTAAAAAAATAAAATAATAGTAACAGCTTTAATCTAAACTGGTAATTAGTACATTACTAAGAATAATAATCAATCACGGTTTTAGTTGCATTTTTTATCGTATATATTCTATATAAATAAAATATAAACTGATTAAGTTGACCATAAAATTGGGAAAACTGTGATTTCACTATAATATAAATTATTTAAAAAAACTGCCAACAGTGAAGAGCGGCGAAACGTTTGGAAGCATGGGATGCGACTAGTTACAGCGGCGACTACGGAACGCCTTGGGATACCACCATTATCCGAGGAACGGTTCCGACCGTAACAATCGTAATACCAACAATAGGAGACGAAATCAATATATGGACGGGCCCAGAGACACCGACAGCGGATCTGTCCCCACAGAGCCTAGCCCGAAAACAACCAGGGCAGGTAAAAGAATCCCGGCTAATGCTAGGAATGTGCATTTTAACTCTGTTTCTGGCAGCTACCAGTTACCCAGGTCACGGCACAACAACCCGGAATATCACTATGTATCAAACGGACAAAACTATCAGAATCTTCACAGATAGTAAACGATTACTACTGATTTTACCTGATCATAAGATAATGACTAAATTAGCATGGGAATGCCACCATGCACTGGCAGTGGCCACAGCCGACAACAGCATATTTGTATGGGAGAATAGCGGTGCAATGGCAATAAAGAAGCTGACAAGCTAGCCAGGAGGTCTCAACATTTTTGGACCTAGTCCCTCCTGCATGTTTCTATTGTCACCATTTGCTGAAATTATCAAGGAGGACATCCACAAAGAGTTTAGGAGACGGTGAGATGAAACAAATAGCTGTCAACTTGCTAAGGAGTTTCTAGAGTAGTCCCACAAGCATACAGCCAAAAAATACCTGGCCATGTCGAGGACAAATCTTGACCTGGTGACAGGCATTCAAACTTTACAATGTTGACTAAAGAATCACCTTTATTATATGACACTCTTTATAGGGGTTGCGAACAGGAAGACGAGACAGTATTCTATGCAGTGAGTACACTGCAGTCTCGTCAACAACGGAATTCGTGTTGGCAGAACAATGGCCTACCTTAGAGATCCCCCTGAGTAACATCACCGTCTTTTTCTCTTTAATATAGGTTGGTTAGCGGCTCAAATGGATTGATCTCCTAATAGGAGGCAGTACAAGGAGCCCAACAATGGGGCCTGAGTGCTGTAGCCCTTTTAACCTCCCCACAATTACAAATACCAGATACCTATGTAATATTATTTTCCATTTCTACATCCTGTATCTCTAAAATCAATGGATTTGATTCAATAAGTCTTTGATCCAAAAAAATGACCTATATTTTGAAATAGACCTAGAATACACCCTGTATTTTTATGTTTAACCAATATGTCCAATAAAGATATAGAATTATTACACACTTCTGGATAACAGTGTGTCGTTTTGATGAGGAATTCAAGAAATTATTTTTTTATCTTCAAGTATAAAGTCTAAGTCTATCTAAGCTTAATTCTAAGCTGCAGAAATAAAATATCGATTACTATACAACGGTTTTTCCAAACAATTCATTAAATTAATCTAATCGCGTGTGAGACATCTGATAAAACACATTTTTCGTGTAATATAAGAGAGATAACATGAGCTAAAACGATACGATCCTGCAGCATAAATTTAGTAGCAAATAGTACAGTTACATTCATATTAGAATGTGTGAAAAACGTAAAATATTTCTGCAGAATTTGCTACAGAGATTTTTAAATAGAAAATCGTAATCCAAATATTGTCATTTCTCTATATTGCCTAAAATACAATACTTCTACAATTCATCGGTTACTAAAAAGCGATACTTACAGAAATTTTAATAAATCAGTACAATTTTTACTAAAACTCGAAGAATAAATGTTTATCCCTTTGTTGATAGGTATAAAAAATTGAATTTGATAAAAAAAATGGACAGCAAATAACAAATGAGTTAGCTAGTTTATAAAATATTCCAAAAAGCAAATATTAAATATAAATATGGAGAGTATTTTAAAAAATGCATGGAACAGTACGATAGGATTTTTGTAGGCCGCACCTTGTGCAGAAATTAATTTTTAAACAATATAATCGATTGATTCAATTAAATAAATTTAGTTTAGGTACTTACACCTTGCACTACCGATGAAAAGGTAAGAGCCACAAAAAAGGGAATTATGTACTTCATGTCCATTTTCACTGCCATGTAATACCTGTCTCAACACTCGCGTTACTTCTGACTGAGACTGATTCCGAATAAAAAATAGTCTCCCAAACCATATCTCAATACCCAGTGATAATGATAACAATTATTTGCTATTAATCATATCTATTATCGCACATATCAAGGTGTTAAGAAACTTAGCAGCCAAGGATATGCGTACATTTTAACGTAACGAAAAAAACCGCTATTATTTATCATAAATCAAGCATCAAAGATTACCTTACCAGAGAGTGAATCAACAAATTTCTGTGAACTATCCACAATGTCACAATCCTTACATACACAAATGTCTATCTGTTTACTAACAATAAATAAACTCTAGTGACAAATAGATAAATCTATTTTTCTTGTCAAAAGAAACAGGTGCAACTATTTTAATAAAGTAATGGATTTGTCTAAAATTTATTAAGCATACCCATAGATTCTTCGTTCAAAAACCATGTACTTTTCTTTTATATAATAAATAAATACATTTTTTATGATTGAAATGTTAAATTTAGCTTTGTTTCAATGTTTATTTTTGTTAAGTGACTTTTTTAATGACTGAGGGTAATTCATAACTTATCTAAAAAAAAATTTTGAATGTACAGGGAATCTTTACAAATACAATTTTGTCAAGAAAATCAAAAGGGTCAGTTCGAATACGATTTAAAAATACACTTCTGTACATGATACAGATATAATTGAGCCTCCTCTGTATGATATGTCACACTGCTGCAATACGCCGTGGACGATTTGGACCTCCATCTCTTCCACGATTCAGTTTCATATTTCCCGTGTCGCGTTGCATTACACTTGCACTCATTGCAGACCGCGGTAAAAGTAGCTGCATTTGACATATGTTTGGCATTTTCATATCACCATAAATTAAAACAATATCCATCAACTCCGAGTTGCAATACACGTCGTAAGCCATTTTTTACACTTGAAAAACTAATGTAAACAATCGCATCACAAAAACGTTACCTACCTACTATAACTAATCGGATTTCGATATTCGGAATCACCTGGTTAGAGGTTACAGTAGCCCAGCGATGTAAAGGTTGAAAATATAGTCGCGGCAAGAATTCAGACGTCTTATATCTTATTGTCAACATCGTAATTTTCGATACTTGGTCGCGTTAAAAACAATCATTTTTGCATTTAAGTGCAATATATAATGCAAACTTTTAGTGCAGTATACAGGAAGAGCGAGAAATCGAACGCCGCCACCGCTCTATTTCTCTTTTGTACTAATTATTATGTGTGTAATAAAGGCATTTATTATTATTATTATTAAAAAAAGAGTGTAAAATATTTAAGGAGGTAATAATATGAAGTACGCAGTAAAGTCTCAATAAACATGGGTCCGCAAAGTAACGGTTGCGGAGATATGGAATGTTTTATGTTTTTTAGCCCCTTTTTTATTTTGCAAGAACGTTGTGTATTTTCTTATAATAGTTGGTTGAGGTTTAGTGAAATAAACAGTACGTATTTGACAGTTGTTCTCAGTGCACAAGTTTTCTTTCGCTATGGATGGTTACTCTAACGCAGAATTAACAGACATGCATTTCATGTATGGTCGTGCTAATGGGAACGCCACCGAAGCGCGACGTCTTTATGTTGACGCTTATCCAAATCGCCACATTCCTTCACAACGCATGTTTGGAAGAATTCACCAAAGATTGCGTGATACCGGTTCCTTGAGCAAACAGTGCCATTTATCCGGAGGACCAAGGTCGGTATCCACTCCTAGAGCAGAAGAAGAAATTCTAGCACTGGTAGAGCAGAATCCAGGTACGAGTGTGCGGAGAATATCAGCCGAGGTAGGAATTAGTGGTCCTCTTGTTTGGAGAATCCTTCACGAGCAACTGCTTTATCCATACCATGTGCAACGAGTACAGGCCTTAAATCCAATAAATGATCATCAAGCACGTTCGGTTTTTTGCCGCTGGTTTCTACGTCATGATGCTGAAGACCCTCGTTTTCTTGCAAACATTCTTTTTACTGATGAGGCCGGGTTCACAAGAAATGGAGTGTTTAATTTTCACAATACGCATATTTGGGCCGACGAAAATCCTCATGCTCTAATAAAATCTGGACATCAGGCACGTTTTTCATTAAACATTTGGATGGGTATAAATTGTAGGTGACAGGTTTCTAGGTCCTGTTGTTTTACCAAACCGATTAACAGGCGCTGCTTACCTCAACTTTCTGCAGAACATCCTGTATGAGTTTTTGGAAGACATTCCTTTGAATCAGAGGCAACAAATGTGGTTCCAGCATGATAGTGCTCCAGCTCATTTTTCCATGGCCGTTAGAGAGCATTTACACCAAACTTTTCCACATAGATGGGTAGGAAGGGCCGGACCTGTTTTATGGCCTCCAAGATCGCCTGATCTGAACCCTCTAGATTTCTTTGTTTGGGAATATTTGAAGACATTAGTGTATGGTATTTAGTTGTGAATCACCCTGTATACGTAGTTCCAGGATTAAAAAATACTTTAACTATCTGCACAAAATGAATCATCATTTCCGATTTCCGTTTATCAGTATGCTGCAATAAATTTAATTGTAACAAAAAATTACTCCGAAATAACTATAAAAATACACGTATACGTATATCTACCCAAATAATGTTTGTATAATGGTTTTTCCAAGACTTGAATGGAAAGTATCTACAAATCTTCACCGCGGGAATGCGATTGCGCTTGACTCGATGTACACGTTCTCACGATTCACAAAAGTTGATCAACTAAAATAGTAGTTTTTGGTTCACACAATTCAGCGAAACTTGAATCAACATTTGATATAAAATGACGACAAATGCAGCGGTTCATGCGGGTGTAAAAATTATTTCCAGTTTATTGATTAAAGAACTGAGAAAAATGATCTTGCAATGGGATGGACAGCGTAAAAACGCGGTTTTGGATAAGAAATTGGATCCTAAGGAGAAACCAGTATGGAGTTTCAGCACAGTCATAATTGTGATACAGTTCTATAAATTTTACCACTCTCTGGCCATTTTAATGACATTTTGATAATGCAACTAATAAGCAGACTATACCCACCAGCATTGGATGATCCAAGTCGACTGACAAATGTTCACACGCTTCAAACACGTTTCAACTTTCAACTTGTCTGAAAACTATTGAGGATTCATAACTTGAACGATAAAGTTTGAATGGGTCAATTTTTTGTGGAACCAACTTAACTTAAAAAAATTTAAATATATGTCTCACAGCAATTTTCTTTCGATTTTCGTTGATCCAGCTAAAATCGAATTGTGAGAAAGTGCCTTTACATGTATTTTCGGAGTATTGTTCGCGTTGCATACCTACTGCTTGTTTGATTCAATATGAGTGCAAAATAAGAAATTTTAATTAAGTATTGCATAGTTGCAGAAGGCACAAATGCATCGCAAAAATTATTTACGCATGGTGACGTGCAATGCGGATATCTGATTTTGTATACGACAAAGAAGTTGTTATGAGTACGAGTTTATTCAATAGTACAAATACTCGCAACGTTTTTGTATTAAATATACTTAAACTGAAAAGAACATAGAAAATTAACTTTATTTAAAGCCCATGAAATATGGTAGAATATAATTATTGAAATCAGAAGCGATCACATTTATGTCTAGATTATTAACACAGAAACGAAAAGAAGAAGCCGTTATAAAATAACAAGTTCATTTGGAATAATGATGTTGAG
Organism: Monochamus saltuarius; assembly: GCA_025584915.1. Classification (NCBI taxonomy): domain Eukaryota; kingdom Metazoa; phylum Arthropoda; class Insecta; order Coleoptera; family Cerambycidae; genus Monochamus; species Monochamus saltuarius. The sequence goes on from CM046722.1 coordinate 13,620,574, forward strand.
ACTTCCACGGCCAGTGATGTTATTTAACCTATAGTATTTTCCGGATTGTTAATCTATATGACCTAAGTAACTGGTCGCTGCCTGTAACAGAATTAACTCGCATATCCCTAGTTTTAGCTGTTTCTTTGATCCGTCCTTGTTCTTCTCAGGCTAGGCCTTGTAGCGGTCGGAACCGTTTTCAGATTATCCCTAGGCCCGCTCATATTAAGGCTGCTACGGTCGGCACTAGGCCTCCGACAACGATGATCTTCATATTTTGATAATTTAAATGTTTTAGAGAAAACTGTAAATACAGGTAAAAAATAAAATAACTCATTTCACTTGATATTTTTTTGTCTATTCCCCGTGAATATAAATTAATCACAGATCGTCCATTTTATAAAAATTAGATTAATAATATATTTAAATATTTAACAGCAACTAAATAAAAAATAATTTGGTTACATAGCTTCATTTTATAAATATTAACCTAACTGACACGAAATAGATCATTTCTGTACTGATGTATCCTTTATCGTTATTAAAGTAGTCCGGCATAAACATATCAACTTCTGGTAGACTGTCAGAATCAATTTTGATAAATCCTGTAAGTACTAAAATACCCAGTTTATGGGTGCGTATAGTGACGTCACAAGCGGCCGCACAGTTTTTGAGACTAGCACCGATTTCAACCTCTTATATCTCGAAACCACAAAAAGTTAATCATATGAAATTTTAAGATATAAGAATATTGATCACTATAAAGACGCATGTTTATAAGAATCATATAAAAGAAATTTCATGGAACAAGCCTATTGCCCGATTATGCCCATCACTATAGTGGTTTTTATGTTTTCACGACCGATGTTATTATTCGATAAATTGTGATTTTCCGGGTTGTTATGCCGTGACCTCGGTAACTGGTCAGTACCAGTAACAGAATTAAAGTGCACATCCATAGCTTTAGTTGGGATTTTTTGTTATTCTCGGACTAGGCTCTGTGGGGGCAGAACCACTATCTTTGGGCCCGCCCATATATTAATATCGGCTCCTGTTGTTGGTATCACGACTACTACGGTCGGAACCGTTCCTTGAATAATGGTGGTTTTCCGAAACATTCCCTAGCCGTCTCTGTAACTCTCCGCTCTTCATTGTCAGCATCTTCATTGGTGACTCGGCAAAAACTTCGCCGAGACTGAGACACAGTTGGCCACTGGACTCGGTATGGGATGTGACCAGTTACAGTGTGGCTACGAGACAACTCAGAAGGCCACCAATATACAAGGAACGGTTTCAACCATAGCAGTTGTAATGCCAACAACAGGAACCGATATCAATATCTAAGCGGGCCCAGAGATAACGATAGAGGGTCTGTCCCCACAGAGCCTAGCCCCAGAACAACAAGGGCAGGTCAAAGAATTTCAGCTAAGACTAGGGATGTGCAGTTTAATTTTGTTACTGATCACTGTTTATCAAATATTATTCCCATCACTCTTTGAGTATGTACTATGTACCCTTTTTCAGTTAGACCAGGAAAGAAAGTTCTCATTTATATAACATTAAAGTTATTAATTTAACATGCAAATAAAAGATCATCAAAATTCCTAAAAGCTGAAATGGCCAAAAATTACATTATACATTACAACCGCATATATAGTTCAGTTAAATTATTTATTTCTGCTAATCAGCATGGTTTTATGGAAAAACGGTCAACTATTACCAATTTAGCCAGTTTTTGTCAGATGGTCTAGACAGTCAGGGGCAAGTAGATGTTATTTATACAGATTTGTAAAAAGCGTTTGACCGAATTAACCATTCTCTCTTAATTGCGAAACTTAGGTCAATCAGCATCTCCGACAGTTTGACATTATTTAAATCATATTTATTGAACAGGACTCAGTTTGTTGAATATGGTGGTCATACATCTAGTAATTATTTTGCTATCTCTGGTGTTCCTCAAGGTTCAAATCTTGGTCCATTGTTATTAAGTTTTATTAACAATCTCTGCTCTACTTTGACGACACCTCACTTGCTGTTTGCTGATGATCTAGAAATATTTTCTAAAATAGATTCTTTACACGATTGCATATCTTTTCAAAATAATTTAGAAAACATTAATATTTGGTGTTCTAATAATGATTTATATTTAAATGTATTGAAATATAACGTTATCATTTTTTCTAAAACGTTCAATTCAATTCACTTTCAGTACTGCTTTAATGATAACACTCTTGGTGTACTGAGATCAAGGATTTAGGTATTACTTTTGACGGTAAACTGAACTTTAACAATCATATTAGGAATATGGCAGTGGCGGCTGGTGAAATTTCAGGTATGTCATATCTTAATAACCAGACATGGGACCCAAACCAAACTTTAGTATATGTATATGCTGTGGCTATATAGAGAACTTCAGTAGGAGGTGAACGATTTTGCAGTTTGCGAAAAAAAGTTACAAAAAAACGTGGGCCTCACCCAAGATTTCCAAATTGGCTTGTTGAAGTTCTCTATATAGCCACAGTATATATATACTAAAGTTTGGTTTGGGTCCCATGTCTGGTTATTAAGATATGACCGACCCGAAATTTCACCAGCCGCCACCGGAAAATGGTATCTTCAGCTAATAGGCTAAAGGGATTTTTTACTAGAAACTTGAGTAAGTTTACTATTGTCGGCAGTTTTAGAATATTATACGTATTATTCAACAGGAAATTGAATTGTTTCTTAAAGTTTATGTTTTTTTTTAAAAAGCTTTTGCGGAGTCATCACTGAAGATACTGGCAGTGAAGAGCGGCGAGACGTTTGGAAGCATAGGATGCGAGCAGTTACAGCAGCAGTTACGGGATGCCTCGGAGGACCACCATTATCGGAGAAACGGTTCTGACGGTAGTAGTCGTAATACCAACAATAGGAGCAGAAATCAAAATATGGACGGGCCCAGAGACATCGATAGCGGATCTGTCGCCATAGAGCCCAGCCCGAGAACAACCAGGGCAGGTAAAAGAATCCCGGCTAATCCTAGGGATAGGTCATGGCATAACAACCCGGAAAATCACTATGTATTAAATGATTAAAATATGTTACACTAGTGTATAAAGTGTTTTTAGTGACAAATAAGTATTAATCTACTTCTCATTGTGAGATTTCAAAATAAAAATTGTTTTTTTTTATATATATTTTTAGATATTAACAATACTGTGTGAAACTAAATACTCTGCGGACTAAAAGTATAAAAATAATTTGTTAAAACTCAATCCAACTGATTCTTATAGTATAATTTTTTTAATGCAAGAAAAACATTAAGCATTTGTGGAAATAATTTTTTGTTTGCTATATTTTGTTACTGTTTGTTACAAATTGTAAAAACGATAACATTCCTTTTTCTTTTGTAACAATTTATATTCCGATATCTACATATTTACAAACTACACTAAAATAGGATTGAAATTATAAGACAATACAAGAAATAGTAACAAAACTTCATTTTATTTTACAGCAAAAAAAAAAACAAAACTTTTATGCAAAGGACAATGTAAGGATATACTACTTAAAATAAATTTATTTTTCTGTGCATAATACTAATGATAATAAAAATAAAATAAGTAATACTTGTAATTCCTATTAAGTATCACATTTTCAATATTTCGAGAAAAATATAGATACCAATCTGCCATATATGTTTATGAAAATATATATTATACAAAATAGATGTTATCTATAAAACAAACTAAAATTAATAAATTTTAGTCTCTGTGTTGCAACAAGCTCTTGCATACAATATTCAAGCTTAAAGTAATAAATATATATGTCGAATGACTATATTATCCAAATTATTGACATTTTTTCTTTAATTTGAGTTTCTGTTCCCATTTAAATCAGTCAGACAGTGTCAATGGGCAGGAAGTATATAATCTGATCTATAAATTTTCATATTGTTAAAATAGACTTTTATTCAGTGATAAATAATTGATATAAAATTAGAATATACATACTTTATTTATATTGTTTGAATATCTTGTCAACCTTAAGAATGAAAATATTGAATGGTGATTCTTCCCTTGCCTCTTTATTTATATGTAATATAGTTAGACAACCAATGAATCTTAAGAGTGAAAGTATTAGATGGTAATATTTTTAAAAATCCATGCCATCTTCATTTATACTTTAAACACAGTTTATTATACAGTTCGTCGAGTGAAGGTTCCAGAGGGTGTGGCTAAATCGCGGCTAAATGCGCAATGAACACCAATGAAATTCATATGTACACGACGAAGTGGGAGAAATACTATTTCTTGACAAATCACCGTGCCCCTTGAGGGCGCGAATGTGCGCGGCTAAATGCGCAGTCGTCTTTTGGTCGTCTAAAAAAACGAAATCTGGGACCTCGACCACAGCTTAAATAACAATCAGCTCACAGACTCGTATAAGCGGGAACGTCTCGCGCAGATCTTCGCGCAAGCCGCCATTTTGGGATAAATAGCGGCAGGGACGTGTGGTTGTAAAATATGCCCTTATAGCCATACCGTCAACGACTGCGTTATTGGCGCACGAATGCTGTATTTTGTGGTTTGTTGATTTTCTTGTATTTTATACTGTTATGTTATTTTATTTTTAAACAATTTCAAGTAAAACAAATTTATATTTAGTATGACACATTGGGACAACTATTTTTAATCCGGTCCTGACTTGTATCCCAAACGAGAGAGAGAGACAACAAGCTTCAAGGACAAATTTTCAGGTTTTAATACTTCAAAGGTGCCGCCGTAGAGTCTGTGAGCTGATTGTTATTTAAGCTGTGCCTCGACATCAAAGGAGCCGACGTGAAGACACCGGACTGTATATTAGACTGTGCTATAAATTTGACTTGGATTTTAAGAGTATCGCCATCTATTATATTTACTCCTAACTAACTATATTCTATATAAACAAGAGTACAAAGATGCCAGTCACTAATAGATTTGAATTTTGTGGTAATAGACAAGGATAAAACATTTAAATTTTATGGTACAACCATATAGGTGCCTATCCAAAACCATTTTTCCTTGACCCATTTAACACAACAGTTTTTAAAATATATTCATACTTTTAATCGCCCATTATTTTGTCAATAATTGTGATGTTAATACAATATTTCTACAGTTTGCTAATTTTTAGATATATATATAGTGCAGTGTTTAATATCGTGAGTAGACAATTAGTCATGGTTCCTGCACATCAAAATAATTATTAGCATGATTTTTTTGTCATCAAAATTATTTATATACTCATGTAGAGGTTGTCTTTCCACTGAATATTTCAGGAACTTCTTCGATTTCAATTTTGAAAATTTAGGCATTGATATTTTAAGGGGTACCCTTTAAAAAAAATATTGTCATTCTTGTAGACCTTTCTTCAAGATAATACCATAAAAAAGTTGCTTTTTGATAGCCCCATTCAAAATTGTCTATTTTTTACATAGTGCAAGCTGAAGTATCAATATTTAAAAGAGAAAAAGGAGGACGATCATATGTTATAGATATTTTAAAGACTGTATAATTTTTACACAGGGTGGTGGAAATTTATTATCAAATTTGCTTACGTAACTTCGAATCGCCATATCTTATCTATCTATATTACACTTTCCTATACCCATCTCTTTTAATTTTTCTGTTATTAACAGTTTTTTGTTAAGTAATTAAAATGAATTTCTTGTAAAGTTGGCTGTGAAATTACTAAACTTAAAAACAAAACAACCAAGCAAATAACGACACATTGATTGTTTTACTTTTAAATTTCACAGCCATCATTGCAAGAAATTGGATCATATTGACTTATCAATAAACAGTCAATAACAGAAATGTGTAAAATTAAACAATTTTTAAAATATCTGTAACAAATGATCATCTCCCTTTCTCTATTTTAAATATCAATATTTCAGCATGCACGCTATAAAAAAGGCAATTTTGAATTGGGTTATCAAAAAATAACTTTCTTTATAGAATTGAAATATCTCGAAGACTTAGAGATATATTATATAAGGAAGCTTGACAAGTCTCTTTAAAATTATGAGTAGAATTCGAATATGCAAAAATATATAGGGTGTTCCATTTAAAATAAGCAAATAGATGACGACTTTCAGTCGGTATAACCGAAAGTGCTACAAGAATGGCAGTATTTTATTTAAAGAGAGCACCTCTGAAAACCCAAAAATTTTCAAAATTGAAATTGAAGTAGTCTCTGAAATATTCTAATGGGCTGTCTTACGGTGACAGTACGGTATATCTGCCTCTTCATAATATAATATCAATTAGGACTATTAGGAGAGCCCAAATTGCCCATATACATAGATTTGACATAAAAAATATCAATATAAATAGGTATTACTAAGTCGCTCGTAAAAATTTTTCATACCTTTGATTCGCAGTTTTTTTCAGAGTATTTTTGATACCATGAGTTGAATAAATTAATTGCTATAAAAAATTTGATATTTGTGATGGTAGATACTATAAAAAAAATTAAAGGTTTAAATGAGGAAATCAACAGATCCATATATATTTTCAGATTTGGAGACACTTTTGATATAAGTTAAGTACTTTTACATATCGAGTACCTCCATAATCATATAAAAAATGTATGTATGTTTTTCAAAAACAGTTGGCTGTTATTGGCACTACAGATCTTTAGTCATCAGTCAATATAAAATTAAGGCACAAATATCGATATCAAAAGAAATTTTTGTATATTGAACTTAGCCAATAAAAATATATAACTTCTCCACGTGTATTCAGTAATTTTGCAATGTTTATGATTAAAAAAAAAATGTGCAGGATTCCGCAAACATTCCATGAGGTTTACATAACAAATTTTGACCACAGAATAGAAAGTAAAGGCAAAAAGCTCACAAACATATGCAAGGCATATACTGAAGCACCGCTTTTCAGTTTTACTAATATTCCGAAAGCTGTTACATCTGTTGGCTGGGGTATGATGATCGTAATAATTGTTTTATCTTCATGCTTTTCTTCTTTGTACGTAAAGTTAGCGGGTACCATCTTGGAACCTGAGGCAAGAGAGAGGGGTAATACTTGGCCTATCTTATTTGTTTCTACTGTTGCCACTACTCTTAAACTATTGAGAATTTTAGTTTGGTCTTTCTGATCTTCTGGCTTAATTAAAGCACAAACTATGATGTCCTCCAGATGTCCCAATGAATAGGTAGTATTTGCAAACGCCACCCATCTGAAAAAAAACAAGTTGCCGTCTTATTTCTTAAAGCTGGAATTATCCAACTACTGATAAAGTAAGATGCCTGTTAAATATACAGCGTGATCCCGAATAATGTGCAAAAAATCTGAAGGTAGATTGTTTCACCTTTTTTGACAGAGGTCCTTCATATGAATTTTTTTAAGTCACCTTAGGAAATTTACAAGCCATTAGGGGGAGGGGAAGGAGGATTGATAAGTTTTATTTACTTCTCAATATTTGATAGGCAATATTTGATATCAAAGATAAAAATAAAAAATGGTGGACTAGTAGATATGAATTTTATTTTTTTTTGCTCAAAGTTCACCCCCTATTAAGAGATCTTAATTCCTTCGGTGAGACTTATATAAAAAAAATTGTTTGGTTGTAGAATATACCCTCAACTTTTTTGTACATCATTCGAGATCACCCTGTATTATATGAATCATAAACATTAGATGTGTTAGAGAGTGACAAATATAGATGTATCTGACCAGTAAGTTTGCCAGACAGTTGAATAATTTGGCAATAAGTAAATAAGGGTAATTATGACAAAATGTAAATTACAAGATTTAGAGAAGATAGAGGTGCTGCAAGTATAAAAACAATCAATATTAATTTCCATCAACTTAAATTTATTTTGTGCTACCAAAATATTATTTAATAGCTGTTTTACACAAATCAATTTAGTGAAAAACAAGTTGACCTTAAATTTATTTTAAGTAATATACAGTGCTTTTGAAAAGTAACGAATAAATTCATCATTTTTTAAATTGAGAAGTTTTCGAAAAAATCCCCTGGCACGTCGATTTTGTTTTTAAAAGGCACTTTTTGACATACGACCCACATTTGTGACATCATTGTTCGAGATATGATGTCATCAACAATTTTTTTAAATGGCAACCCCCAAGTTTGACCATGCCATTTGAAAGAGCGTGTCATTCTACATACACATCATGAAAAAAATTATGGTGTTACATAACAAAAATTTCAAGAAAATAATGTTTGAAGATTTTAAAACTTAATTTTCACCGAAATGTATCACCTGAGAAGGGGGCCGAATGAGTGGCCAGCCAGATTGCCTGATTTGACACCCCTAGATTATTTCTTGTGGGGATAAAAGCAAAGTATACGTTACTAGACCTGTTAATTTAGAAGATTTAAAAGCAAGAATTTGTCACGAGATACATCGTATACCTCCGGAAGTTATTGATAATGTCCAAAAAAAATGTATGAATTGTCTTGACAATTTGAACATTTAATTTAATCGATTTTTTACATAATCATTATCATTTTCAGTATTGTGAAAATCACAAAGTGCAATAAAACTCGTAACATAATATTCAGTACACAATTTACACGGACTTCTCCAAAGCATTTGACAGAGTCAACCACAGTATATTATTGAACAAGTCGGGGTTACTGGGAAGGGGTGGATCTTTACTCAAGTGTATTGAAAATTATTCACTGCATTGGATACAAATTGTACAAATTAACAATTTTAGATCTACAACAATTCGAGTCACCTCAAGTGTTCTCCAAGGCTCACACTCAGGTCTGTTGCTATTTAATCTATTTATTAATGATGTTTGTGAGTGTTTTGTTAACAGCAGTTTTCTTTTATAAGCTGACGATCTTAAATTATTCTCTGAAATAACTTCTGCTGATGATTTATTAAACTTCAAACAGATCTAGAAAATCTTGTTTAATGGTGTCGCCGTAATGATATGATGCTTAATGTAAGCAAATGCCACACTATGTTCTTCCACGGTTACAGAAAACCACTCCAGTTTGTTCATTACATTGATGACTTATTTGTGTTACAACTTTCAAGGATTTAGGTGTTATACTCGACCCTCAACTAAGTTTTATACCACATATTTCCTATGCAATTACCAAATCACTAAAAATGTTGGGTTTTATAAAGCGATGTTCTCAGGATTTTAATAATGTTGAGTCCATTAAGCTCCTCTACTGTCACTTGTAATATCGCCCCTGGAATATGCTTCATGTGTTTGGTGCCCTTACTACAACATACGTATTAATAAACTGGAACAGGTTCAGCATAGATTGTTGCAATACGTTGCTTTTAAATCTAATACAGATCTTAACTATGCAAATATTGAAAGTGCACTTAACATTAAGCCTCTTGAAACACGTCGTAAATGTAGAGATCTCAAGTTATTATATAACATTATGAATTATAACGTGTCATGTCCATTTCTTTTAGAGAAAATTTACTTGCATGTCCCTCCCAGAGTAACTCAATCGACGAACATCTTTCACAAATTAATTCATAGAACTAATTATGGTGCAAACTCATTTATTACTAGAGCAACCAGGCTAGCAAATAGATAGCGAGTTTCTTGATTTTTTCACTTGTATATCTTCTTTCAGTAATAAATTAAAAGCATGTTCTTTTAATAGTAGTTATATTATATTAATTAATATTTTATCTGTGTTATGTTGTTTTTGTTTAGGTAATTTTAAATGTAATATATTATTGTGTTCTCAAAACTTTGGGCATTATTCTGACCATTTTTAATATTTCTACGGCATGTTACTAAATGAGAACGGATCTTTATTACTAAAATATTGGTTACATTTATGATTGGAACTGTCAAAATATTTTCTTAACTACAGCTTGTTTGCTTACCTGTAAGGTGGCGCCACGTGTATTGGATCCGTTTGTAAATAACAATAACTTGAATTACTAGATGTAGACAGATTTTTGTAGATAACTTTCTCTAATATGTCTGGCTTATTAGGAGGTGTCACTATAACCTAATATGTATAAATAATGAGTGTTAGTATTTAACAGAAATTGTTCAATATTTAATTGTGATGAAATTAAAATGTAAATACTTACAGTTATATCATGACTCGGATTCTGATTTATAGGGACATCTTCCTGTAATAGTGACTCTGAACTTAACACAACCTTACTCTTTCCTTCTCTCAAATATATACCACTTCCTCCATAACCCTCAGAGGAATATGTATATCCAGCAGCCAATAAATTAACCCTATTTTTCACTGAAAATCCCTGTTGCAGACTGACACCTAAGAATAGAAGGTTATTGTTTTCTATTTTCCTATATTGAAAAATTAACTCACCAAAGGGAAAAGGCGACTCATTTTGCAATGATGAAGTTAATATCGCATCGTGCACGCTTGTGAACTTATCTGAAGTATCAACTAACAGATCCGTATCAAACAATAAAGCAAATTTAACCTTTTGATTAATCCTGCGAAAGTTTGCTTCAAATGTACAATCCTGAGAGAGTGCGCCATTTTCATAATAACGTTCTTTATATAGATACTTCTTCCTACACCTAAAATTATAAAAAATATATTTAGTTTTTTATGTGCATTAAAAGTTTTTTAAAACCATATTTACTGACATGGAGCCATGGTTAAAACAAGTTGTTAGCTTTCAAAATATCTAAAAAAATAATGAAAAATATACACATTTTTTTAAATTTCTCTAATTAAAATTTCTTTTCATGGTATACTTTCATTTAAAATACGAAGCGTAGGAGTCGTTAGAATTTTTTGGTTCTATTTTAATTATGAAAAATTCAAATACTGAAACTGTTATTAGAGGCACTGAAACAAAATAATCAAACTTTAGATATGTACTGTACCAAAATGCTCCAGTACAATGATAAAATGTACAATTAATTATTTTATTAGTTTACCCCGGAATCCAAATATGTGAAACTTGTGGCAAAAAGCAATGAAGCCAGACATATTTAGAATAAAATCAGTTTAATAATAATTTATAATTTAAGTTTAAATTCTTAGGTACATGTTACTTTTACTAAACAATATACAATCGATTGCAATAACAATGGCGGCACTTGAGGGAGTGTCATTACCATTGCAAAACCATGTACCTTATTAGTCTTAGTATTAGTCGAGTTTATAGACTGCTTAATTTTTGGTTTTGTATGGTAGAAAAATAGATATTAAAAGAAATCATACTGCTAAATTATAATAATAAAGCTACTGAAATTAGTATGAAATTTAAACTTAAATAAAATTTATAAACAACCATTCTTAGAAACCACAATATTTCATTTTATTGATATTTTTGTAATATAACAAATACATATTTTTTAGTTACTTAAGTACCTATCTACATTATTTGAAAAACCTAATTAACATTAACGATTTTGTTTTATAACTTGCCATTGCATTTTTACACCTCTGATTTCAGCACTTACAAATTGATGATTTGTATTAAAATATTTCATCATCATACATTTACCATTGGTGGATTAAACAAATATGATTTTAAATAGCATGTTATGAATTTTGAAAGTAGTTAGCTTTTACTAATCTGTTTTAATTTAAGACAGAAGCTGTAGGAGGCACTGACGTCAGACTTCGTGAGTGTTCTCATATTTCGAAAGCTACTTATGATCGACTATAAATTTTCTGGGTTGACCATAGATCATAAAAATTAGGCAAATAATGCAATTTGAGGATTGTCAAATGACCCTAATCTACTTTAAGCAATCGTCGACTCACCCTGTAAATGAACTAATATAATAACTTCTTATCCTATCTACTTACGTTACAACTTGTTGTCCATCTGGGCCGAAAACTACATCAGTACTAAAAAATTCTTCTTTTACTGTATTATCAAACTCCAATACATTTATGACAACATATATCTCACTCGATTTTGCAGCTGAACTTATGTTAGGTAAAACATACTAAAATTAATAAAAAGAATTGTAATAGCTTTTTGTACTTACCATTATTTATGAATACTTCAATAAAGTGGCATGAGAAATACCTACTTGATTATAAGTTGACTTTGCTCCAGGTTGTAAAGCAACACTGTATGGCATTTTATGAGCTATTGTTTCAGTAAGAGGTCCCAAAGAAGTTATCCCATTTTCAGGAAAAACTACAATATCTGCCTAAAAAGGAAAACAGCTCTAATTAAAATCTGCCCAGCATCAGTCCATTGATAAACAAAGTTAATACAAAGGATCTGAATTCAGTTAATGACATTCGAAAAAAATTAAATTATATGAATATGTACTACGTGACAATAAAAGATAAACATCCATATATGTTCATAAGATTTTAAAAATGTTTGGTGCACACGTTCAGGGCCCTGCACTTACTTATTGAATGGTTACATTTTCAGCAAGATCAGATAACCTACTGCAGAAATTGGTTCAAGAGTGTGTCGAGAACCCACGATTCCTAATTCACTCATCGATATGCCTGGGCTCGGATTTAATAAGGCTGTCGATAAGTTCTTGGGGTATCTCATTCCAAGCTGTCTGCTAAAGTCTGTGGAGAGTGTTGTAAATGCAGCAGTCTGCGATCAATCCTGTCTCAGACATGTTCAATAGGTGACAGATCCGGCGGTCTTAGTGGCCAGGGTAACGTTGATCTGATTTTAATACACCAAAGCTATTGTTTGTCTAACAACATGGGGTCTAGTATTGTCTTACTATCGCTTATGGTAGCACATCACCACTAGTTTCCATTAGAGGCAACATGACAGCCCAACGCTACGTCCAGGAAGTGGAGGAGCCATGTCATTTCATATCTTCACACCATTAATGGAAATGGCTTTTTGGATGGTGATCTGCTATTATACACGATAGCTCCCCATATCATGACAGCATCTCACCCTTGCACGGCCATCGTGCCAGGAAGAAAGGGATTTGTCACTAAAGATCACCTGAATCTATTCTTGGTCTAACTGAATCTTCTCTGTACACCTGTAAGCGGTTAGCTCAATGCTGACGAGTAAAATGCACCACTCAATGTGAACGATAAGACAAGAGGTAAAAATTTCTTATTCGGCGAAATACTATACCTACTCATACCAACCAATTCCTCATGTTATTTAAACCACTAATTTGCAATACTTAGTTTAGGTGCTGCTAAATCAGTATCTGAGAGCTAAAAGTTGCAATTGATAATATTCACGCTTTGTGGTTCCTCTTGCTCCTGGTAACAGCATACTATGGTACGTAAGGATCTGTTAGTTCTTCTAGAAATGTATCTCACCGACAAACTTTTCTTCACGCAACCAAACAATTCGCCCTCAATCAAAGTCAGTAAGCTGGCAAAAATCTGCCAAAATCTGCAAACTCCCAAAAAAACTTACAAATAAACCTCAAAAATTAATAATTTTTTATACTTTCACTGAGAGAAGTAAATATGCAAAAAATCAAAATAAAATGATAGTTAATGGGTGTTTACCTTTCATTGTCACGTGGTATATGTATGAATAAAATATGTTTTCATACACTGAAAGACATCGATCAATAAGAAAATTTTGCCAAGATAATCTGTATGATGAATTTTCTTATTAATATTACAATATCATGTACCAAAAATAATAAAAATTATTTTACTATCTACATTCGGCATTTTGCTAAAACAATAGAGCTTCTTACATTGAATAGGTACATATTTACTAACCCTTAAACTCGCTAAGTAAAAATTTTATAACAAGCTAAATATTTTTTTTATATTAAAAATAATTAAAACTAAAAATGTATTAGTTGGTATTCTAATAGGCTTGTTTATTTTCATTTTTTTTTTCATAAATCGAAACTTCAGGTGAAAAGTAATAAATCTGCAAGATAATAGAATTTTATTCATACGTTTAGGACGTACCAGTTATAATCTCTGGACGTACCTACCTTAAAATTAATTACAAAACTCCACAACGCGAAAATGGGGCGTGGCCAGGCATTACGTCACGCTGTCACGCCCAGCGATTGCGGCTCCATGTATTTTCGGAGTATTGTTCATGTTGCACTGCTTATTTGATTCAATGTGTGGAAAAAAGAATTTTAAGTATCGCATAACTACAGAATTGTACAAATGCTTAGGAAAAATCTCTCTGCCAACTGGCCAAAAGCAAAACAGAACATGGAATGAATGTTTACGTTTTCCTTTTTTTTTGTATCCGAGAACGGCACAAGGTTTTGTTATGAGGATCACTTTAATGGGACTTTATTATGTATAAATACTCGTATATGACATTTGTATAATGAGGTTTTCGTTTTAAATATATGCTGAAGAGGGCATATTGAAACCAGAAACATTTTTTATTACACACTTTTAAGCCTCGATTACTAGCAGAAAAAAAAAACGTTCCTAGGTGACCTAGGTAACTGGTCGCCGTCAGTAACAGAAAGAACTTGTACATCTCTAGTCTTAGCCGAGATTCTTTGATCTGTCTCGGGCTAGGTTTTGTTGCAAGCGGAACCGTTTTCAGTACCCTTGGCTCCCCTCATATATATTGATTTCGGTTCCTTTCCTACTCATATTGTTGTGTTGTTGTATTACGGCTGTCTACCGTCATCACTGCGTCACTGTGGTCTTCTGACGTCATTTTTAGCAGCGTTTGTATTTTGATAATTTAAATGTTTTTGAGGAAAATTTAAATAATAAATGACTCCTTTTACTTTTAATATTTATTATATATTTTTCCCATAAATACAAATGAATCAAAGACCGAAGTTCTTAATTTTTCATTTTGAGAAAAGACCAACTTTGTGATTTCATACCATTATTTTTTGCGTAATTAATAATAAGTATAATCTAGAGTAATAATTTTAATAGTAATAACTAAATAAAATATAATTTGGTTATAGCTTCATTTTATAAATCCTAACCTAAATGACATGAAATAGAAAACATAAGTATTTAATATGTTAATAACTTTATTTCCTTCTAATATATACTCTTTATCATTTATATTTATTAAAGTAGTCCATAATCATGACCATATCAACTTCTGGTAATCTGGCAATCGAACATATTACACTAAAATATTAACAACACAACGAAACAATACAGCACATTTAAATCAGATCGAGTGTTAGCGGTAAATCTCCCATTCTAGAGTTGCGTATAGTGACGTCACAAGCGGAGGACCGTTTTTGAGACTAGCATCAATTTCAAACCTCTTATATCTCGAAAATACAAAAAGTTAATTATTATGAAATTTTAAAGACATAACAAGAATATCGAGTACTATATAAAAACGAATAAAAAAGTTTTACGGTTTTACGGTTAAAATCATTAGATTTTTCACTATATTCCACTCAGTAACAACGTTACTTACCTGATTTTTCAAATCCTTTATAGTCCTAACATATTCATCAGTATTTTCCTTTACTAAATAGGCTGGTAAGCCGGCCGAAATCTGTTGATATGGTACCACAACTGCCTTATAGCTCTGAAATTCAATTCTAAGTAATTATTTATAAAAGATGCTTCAAAATTCACTATGAAGATTTCAAGGGTGCATTTATGAGGTCAAAATAACATCCTCTCCGAGCTACAACCGTCGCGTCGTAAGATTCACGAAAATAATCGATTATTTTGAACTCTAACAACTACAATGCATAAAATCTCATACAAATTTGCGCAATTCCTCATGCCGCGAGTGTATCGAAAAAAAGCGGACCGCAATGCTTGTACTTTTTGATAAAGGATCCCCAGCAGGGTTGGGATTGCTATTACAATCGTAACAGATCTATTACAATTCATAGACTGTCATTACGCTATTACGACAAACCAGAAATTGTGCTGTATCTATTACAAACTAAAGAAAATAGGTAAATTCTATTACATGTTTTCGGTTTTTTTATTTTAGTAATACAGACTGCAGTTACACTTAAGACGTGATTGACAAATAAACCTTTTCTATGAGCTCTCTGCAAACCACCCTATTCTTTTCACTGTGGTCTGTGGCCTGGGCTGTGACTCGCATGTGTTTTTTTATGGTTTGTGAGGTTTGTTCTGTGTTCTGCGGCTTTGTTTGTGCTGTGGTGGCTGAAATGATGAATTTGGAATTCTGTGTTCTGTGATTTTGGCTTTCTATGGTTATATTTCATTTAATTAATTTAATTAGCTAATCTGTGATATAACATAATATGATTAATTAAATCTTTAATAATCTGTTATGTCACGAAATATAGAAATGGTTAGGTGTTTTCCATATTAAAATTTAATGTATTTGCAGAAATCTGCAGTAAAAAAATCTATTACCAATCTATTACATTTTGCCTGCAGATGTCAATACAAATCTATTGTAGTTCTGTCCCAACCCCAGTGTTGCCAGATGTGGCTACTTATAGCCAATTGGGCTACAAAAACATTTGATTTGGCGACATAAATTTGTTTTTGGCTACTGGCTACAAATTTGGCTACTGAAGTCAACGTAGAAGCCTGCTCAAATCCGTTCAATATTCCCAATCAGCTGATTGGGCTGACCCTCGAAATATTTATAAGCTGAACGCTTTTCATTGGTCCGATCAGTCGCTGAACGCAACCTATATTTGGCCCGTTTTGTTTGGCTACAGTTGGCTACATTTTATGGATATATTGGCGACCATGATCTATAAAAATCTGGCAACACTGCCCAACCCTGTCCCCAGACCAATGCGAATTGTTCGCAGCGGATTCGTGACGGAAAGTTCGCAGCGAAATTCGTTGCGGAATCCGTAGGAACCGCACACCAAAGCGAATGTAAAAATCTGAAGAAGACTTTAAATACACATGGCAATTCCCGAATTGTATTGGCAGCATCGATGACAAGCATGTAACTATCAAGTATTAATGACTATTGTTGGCCCGGATTATAGATTTATTTCAGTTGATATTGGCGGTTTTGGTAAAAATAGTCATGATGGAATTTTTGAGGCTTTCAACATGGGAAGAAGATTTGAAACAAATTTAATGAATGTGCCAGAGCCACAAAATCTCCCAGGTCAAAATGAACCTTCTCCTCATGTCATAATTGGAGACGAAGTTTTTGCACTAAAACCATATTTGTTAAGGCTTTTTCCATACAAGCAAAGTAAAACAGACGCTTTCAAGAAAAATTATAATGTAATACTGTAGGGCGAGAAGAGTGGTAGAAAATGCTTTCGGTATATTAGCACAAAAATGGTGTATATTTTATATACCAATGGAAACAAAAGTTGATACTACCATTCTTATTGTAAAAACTGCATGCATCTTACATAATTGTTTACGAACAAAAAATGTGATGAAGGGTTTATCGAACTTTTATACCCATCAGAACCTGAACTTGGTGCTTTTCAAAATTCTGACAATGACCCAAGGAGAGCAGCAAGACTGGCATTTTCTGTACGAAACAAATTTGCCACTTTTTTTAATTCAGGCCTATGAAGAATATTTTTTTACAATAAAAACAATTTACTAATAATACCTACACTAAATATAATATTGTTGTTATTATTTATTTTAAATTCTAGTTGGTATAGCTAAACAAAACATATTAAATACAATAAATAGTAAGTACCTACTTATCATTTTTGCCTATTTTTTCTCCTATTTTACTCCAAACCTTATCCTTTTTCCGAATATTCTGATAATTTATATTTGATGGGAAAGGTCATATAATATGGGATATTTTCGAACCAGTTCAATAATTATTTCCATTTTAATTATTTTCTTATTTATAAACACTGCGAAACTACTACGGATCCGAGAAAAAACGCAGCCTATTGCGAACTAAGATTCCGTGCGAATACATACGCAGACAATACGCAGTATAAACGAAAAAAATCGTGCGAGTCTGAATTTGTATATTTACCGCAGTGGAAACAATATGATGCGAATTGAAAGCGGTGCGGAACTCCGCAGGTACTGCGAATTTTCCGCGTTGGTTTGGGGGATCCTTTTACTGCTCACAGTTTGTAGTTTTATATATGAGTATATGTTTCATTTTGACATGAATAAAGGTTTTTGGGGAAAAATATGTTTAAACTTTATTTTTTTTGCATTCCCATCGTGGAAGAGTTGGGGCCCGGTAATGCATGATCATAGTAAGTTACGCATATTTCCCCTATTTCTTTAAAGGCGCCGTATTTTGAAATAGTGTTTTCTACAAATACAGATGTAGACATTAAATAACTGAATAATCTAGGGCTTATGCTGTGGTTATCTCATGCCACCTGCGAATATTCAAAGGTACCGAAGTAAAACGAAAGCAGGTGCATGTAGGGGGTCTCAAATCATTGAAATTTAACCAAACATACAAAGCTGCACACAGGCGGAGTTACAGGTTTTCAAAGTAGGGCCAAAAAAATAATATCTCTGAATTACTTTAACTTGGAATAACCAAATTTGGTACATGATTTAGGTTTATTATTGGTCTTCTTTGACTATGATTTCAAATAAATTGAAACAATACAAGGTGTTCATTCGGGGTGAGTCACCCCTAAAATTGTACCATACTTCTTTCCATTGATCGAATTTAAAAAGAATGATAATATCTCGGGTAGAATTTAATTTAAAACACTTTTGCATTAATTAAAACGAGATTTTAATAATGTTTATTATAAAAAATCAAAAAGTCAGTCAGGCTTTGTCTTTAAAATTTGTGTAATAAAATAAAGTAAAAAAAACTAAATAAATTGTTCAAAATGAGCACCATTATCTCTAAAATATAAATTTGCGAATATATTTTGCCCCACTTTGAAGGCATGTAACTTCACCTGTATGCAATAATAAATATATAAATCTTTGAACGCATTTTTTTAAAAATTCAACTGTTATATAAACTTAGTGTTTACATATGTGATTGTTCACTTTTATTTATATGTGAAAATAATTGTTAAATTGGGGTGGGGTTAGAATAGCAAAATAATGTGTGCCTTATTACAAACGCTGTTGAAAAGTTTTTAATTTATTTCAAGAAAATTTAAATATAGTAAGTGACAATGAATAAACCAAACATCAAGAATTTTATTTTTGATATTATTTTTTTTCTACATGTTTTTCATTTTTCGAGATTTCTGTACCTAAAACACCGGAAAGGACCCCTCACTTTTTATATGGAAAAGTGGTTTAAGTCGGAAGGTCTAATTTTTGGTGGAAAAGGTAGTTCTCAACAACCCGAACAAAAAAGCTAATGGACACAAAAAAATCTACCGTCAGGATTTTGCGCTACGGTGCATACAAGGTCGGCATCTGGGTTTTCAGGAGTCGGGTTATTTTTATATAAAAAAAAAGCGTATTCAGTGACCGATTATGGAGACATGCATGCGTTGAGGTGTATTGGAGTGAAAAAGTACTATATATACATATATATCACCCTTTTCTGTGTTCAAAACGAAATTCAAAAATGAGGATTCCGGTCTTCCGTGTAGACATATAATCGTTCATAAACATTGTCGCTAGTATACCACTTTTCCATATAAAAAGTGCGGGGTCCTTTGATCATTTTACTACTGTTTAAAATAATCGATTTTTTACATACAAAGTACAATCGCCGTAGCGCGGAGGGGTGCATTTTAGGACACGTTTATAGGGAGTGAAAAATCTTATTCTGACATCCAAAATACATTCTTGAAATCTTCACTCTGTATATAAAATAAATGCAGTGTTTTAATGAACACCCTTATCTAAGTACAAGTCTCATTGATAGATAAGACTTTCCATTTCTAAAGGTACCTCCATATTCAAATAATAAGACACTTGAAAAGTTCTGGTAACGATATTTTTGAAAATATTATTTCTTTGAGCAACTACTGAAGCCACTTCAAGTGAAAACAACCGTTTAAAATAAGGTATCTATAGGTAATTCGATTTGCTCCGGCCGGATTTTTTAACCTGACCTTGCTGCTCTCGGACTAAACTCTGTGGAGAGCAGACCCGCTTTGTAATCTCTGGGTCGGCCCATAATATATTGATTTCAGTTCAAATTGTTTGTAATACAATTGCTAGGATCGAAATCGTAACCGTTACCTTCGGGTAATGGTGGTCTTCCGAGAAGTCCCGTAGCCGCCTCTGTAACTGGTCGCATCCCATACTTCCAAACTTTTCATTCCTCTTCACTCTTGACGTCTTCACTGGCCACTTCGCAAGAGCTTCGCCGCGAGTCTTTACTCACCACTGAAGCGAAGCTTTTGCGGAATCACCACTGAGGATGTCGACAGTGCAGAGCAGCGAAACGTTTAAAAGCATGTAATGAGAACCGTTACAAAGGCCGCCACGAGACGTCTCGAATGACTACCATTATCCGAGGAACAGTTCCGACCATAGCAGTCATAACAGGAGCCGAAATCAATACCAATAGCGGTCATACTGAAAAAATATTAATATTGATGATTTCTATTCGATTTTGTCTAAATCGTACAGCAATTCTCCAAGGAATACAAAATTACTTAATTAAACTTCAGATAAATTCCGTAGCTAATTTAACTGTGATTATACTAATAATAAACGTAATTTTTAAATATTAAAATTAGCGATAATTTTAAGTTTTAATCATTTAATTATAATTTATAATTATTGAAGTAATAAACGAGTTACAAAGAACATAATTAACAGAAATGACAGAAACCATCATTAAATACAGTGATACAGTTAGGTTTTAAATAAAAAATCGCTAATAAGTCCTGCTATTTATAATCTGCTTTGTGAATTGAATATTAGTTATGATCATAAATACATTTTTTAAAGGACGTTTTCATCTTGAATGGGTCATACAAAGCATTATTTCTGTTACCTACCTGAGCACTGTATTCCTTTGTCCTCCCAAGCAGTAATAAACCTAAGGAAAAACAAATTTTAATAATGCAGGAAAATGTGAAAAACGTTTAGTGCGGCAAAAAGTTATACCAATAAGAAACATGATAATATAAGCTAAAACATTTTTTGAAGGTATAACGAAATTATTTTAAGAGCAAAAATTAGAAACATATCTACCTAAGAAGAGAAATCCAAGATGATCTAAATATGCCATTTTGAGTTAAATATTTCCTGGAAAAAAGTTTAAATTTAAAAAACAAACAATAAATTATGAAATGAGAACTATTTTAGTTAGACCACACCTCAACAAATAAAATCCGATCTAAAGAATATTCTATCAATGTTTCTGTAACTTTGATTAACCGCTTCCAATCCTTTTTACATTTTTTGAAGCATTCCAGTTTTATATTTTAAATATCAACATTTTGTTACTGTAAATTCAACTATTTCAAACGTTCTATTCGGTTTATCTAAGACTTGCCAACACTGTTACAACAATACAACTACAGATATCAATCAGACGGATGTATAGTGTAATGTAACCGCAATTTTACACGTTTTCAAACACTGATCGATAATATCGATCAGTGTTCATATTATGAACTGTAAACTACTTACTAATAGAAAAGAAATTTACGGAGATAATTGTTTTCCACTTTTGTGCTACTAGTTATATTGAAAAGTCACGATTTTTGTATAGTGTGTTCCAAATTGCACTCAACTAGTGCTCTTTTTGCACCTAAAATATGTTACGAACTTTGAAGTCATCTCGAAAGTGACTGACAATTATTTTTTCATGAATGCACCCAGATATAATCATCATAAAATACATTTTCCTTAGTAACTTTTGCTAACATGCTATTATTTGGTTCATCCGTTTAAAATAACAAATATTCTTTGAAAAATAAATACAAAAAAATATACATACAGGTATACAAAACACACCCTATATCCCAAAAACAAAACATACAAGTACCTACAGGGATCTATATTTTATCAGAAAATCACATGTAAAAGTTGTTAGCGGAATACTCTACTGCAACACTGTGAGAACTTTATATTATTTATTTCACCACATTTGAACTCTTGATTTCAACCAATAATGTTGAAAAAGTTGAGTAACAGCTCAACAAATGAACTTATCTAAAATGAATAGTACTACGTAGGCCTGCATTTGTTTTATTATTTCCAGTAACTTGTTGGGTATTTCCAACGCGATTATTCAAAATCTTAAGTATGTTTTATCTGGGTTCAAAATAAAAACCAGAAAAAAAATTGTGGAATAAAATATTGATTAAAATAAGATTATTTCATGTTGTGAAATTAAGTATTTAATTGAACGTTGAGTATTTATAAGCACAGATAAATTAATATAGCTAATTTATCTGTTATAAGAAAATATATTGCATACAGTTTGCAATGCATACGACCGAGTATTCGACTATACAATACAAACGTATATCTATAGTACGGTAGTATCTATTAATAACTATAAATATTTGAAATTATCATAATTATTATCAACGTTGTAAATTTCCTGGAATTCTTACTCATTCGTTTTGAACAGATCAGAACTAAACAGTTCTTCGCAAATGGTAAAACCAGAGTTGAAACTAATGTATCTTTCTAGAAATAAATGGATAAATACCTACTACCTTAAACATTCTAATATTCTAATGCCATGGAGATCGGGGTGTTTTGAAGGAGAAAAATTCAAATTTGTTTCTAATTTTGACGTTACTAGTAGAGGGCGCCACATATCATGCTTCTTTTAAATAGCATAACTTTTTTGCGGCTTAGAATATACATCTGACTACTGAGACAATCGATTCTCCTGCCTTTTTGTAGTTATCCAGAATGCTAAATGACGGCGTGCAAAATTTCAAGAGCCTGATTTGATGAAATCTTTGTGCTTTGATGAAACCAATGTTGAAATATAACGGTTTCATAAAATCTTACGGATCTTCTTACAATTGCATATCGCCATAATTTACTATTTTGAGTAACTTTTTCAAGTAACATTTTGCTGTATTTTCAGCAAAAAAACGCATGTTACCTGAAACCAAAACAGGTTTTACTCTGCATTGAATATTTCAAATATGATTATGTCGAAAACGGGTAGATACAGCTAAAGACTATAACACAGTTTTCACATAAAAAAGATAGGAAAATCCAGGGTTTCAGTAATCAGATGTATAAACTAAGCCGCAAAAATGATGGCATCCTCTACTAGTGACCTAAAAATTAGAAACGAATTTGAATTTATCACCCCCGATCTTCAAAATGTAAGCAAATATTTGGATTTTTTAAAAAGTTATTTACAAATATCGAAAATAAATTTTGACTTGAGGCAACTTTTAAAACATTACTGTATTTTGGGTGGCATAATAGCCAGTAGATTATTTTAAATATATATTTATAGTTTCTGTTAAGTAGGCCAGAGTATATTTTGACATAGTAAAAAAAACAACAATTTGTTGTTAGAAGTTTGTGTCATAAAAATATTAAATAAATATTGCAAAAACTTAAAACTGTGCGTCCATTCGCTCGAATCCTGCCACAGACTGACACTGTATATTTTTAACCATCAACTTTTGATCAAAGTAAGTTTAGCTATATCGCATTATTTTGTCACCAGGAATCTACTCTTGCTATATGTTGCATTAATTTCGGGACACCTTGTATAATAATAATAATGGAAAACATAACAGCAGCGCAGATATTGACTAGAGATATTATTATTATTATCAACTAGAACTGATTAAAAATATCAAGATATTATGGATTTGGTCTACGAAGATTCAACCATTAGTGTAAGAAAAATTTCTTTACATATAAATGCGATATTGTCTAGTGTGTGATGCCAAAATAACAACAATTGCATACCATTACAGAAAATTATTATAACGTTTACGGATCATCTAAATGCAGCGGCGCTCTTGAAAAATATTCCCCCAAAAGTCAATATCTGCACTGCTGGTATAGTTTCCATTATTATTATGTAGTAGCGCGTAATAAACACAGCAGAATATAATTTTAAGATTACAATATTCAATAAAAGAACAAATTAGTTTTTTGCAATTTGGTAGCAACTAGCACCCTCTACTTTTAGGGTTACCAGACGTCCGGCTTTAGGAGAACATGTTCGGCTTTTTGCACTTTTGTCCGGCTAAAAATTGGCCCGTACTGTTTTTTTTTTTAATATAATAAGTACGTAGTCATAGGCAAAACATAACAGAACTTGAAATAATGAGTTGTTGACTTTCCATTTTGTTACACTTCTACCTGTAATCTCTACTTTTATCTAATACATACACACATTTTATTGTTTAAAAAATGTTTTTTTATTCAGTTTATGTGCAAAAAAGGCTTTTTGGGCAAAATGTCCGGCTAAATCGACAGTGATGTACAGCTTTTTTCATTTTAGATATAGCAACCCTATCTACTTTGTACAAACATATTGCCATGTCTTTTAACACATGGTGGTTCTCGAGGTGGTTCCTAACTTCCCAAGCTGTATTTAACATGCAGTGCAATACCTAGATATGTAATATGTAGACCTCACACCCCATAATAATTATTTGGTTTCGGCTCTGAGCTCTGATTCAACTTGAAGTTTGGCAACTCTGGAGTAAATACGACATAGGTAAAACCACGTAAAACAATTACAATGCAAACGATAAGCTGATAAACATGAATTTATAGGAAAAAAGACATTGCCTCGTACTGTATTATAAATTACTTACTGTAAGGCTGAATTTTAAGATATTTCCTTATAACAGTATTCGCATCACAATTTGCAGTAGTTTGCTCTTCCACACTATTGATTCTGTTTATTAAAGTTTCAAAAGTGATTAATTTTTAATTGTTTGAAATACGTAGTAGTTCTTCGTCAGGCGTATCCAGTACCCCACAAAACATAACACACAACGTTCAATTGGAAACAACAGCCAACGGGGTTGCCACTTCTAGTAGTATTGATTTCCTGATTTTCCTGAACATTTGTTGAGGCCCACCTCAATTATTGTATAAAAATATTTAGATTTATTTTATTTATGTAAAACCGGCAACAGCGCCAATAAGTAGTATTAAGATATAGTTGAGGCCTTTCAAGGGCCAGTACAGTAGTATCCTTAGCGCTGTTGCAGTAGGATGTGCTCACTTACTTTATAAATTAATCTACAAAAATAAAGTTATAAAATAAAAAACAGAGTCGTGAAATTTCTATCAAAAATAACTAGATAGAATTCATCCCTCTACATATGGTCCTTGAGCAGAATTAACCAGTTCCTGTGGATTTACGACAATACTGTAAAACATTGGGACATTGAGGTAAATTGGAGCGAATAGCTAGTGGCAGTCGAATCAAAGTCGACACCTGCAACATCAAGCGAAGCGCCGACGGTGCACGTGCAGAAGCCTGAAGCCGGGTTCCCGATTAGTCGAGAGCATTCCAGAAGCAGTCTCCGCGGCAGCCAAGGTCAGCTTATTCCAGTTATTATAAACATCATTTGTTTATCCTAAATTGCTTTATCTCCATTCCTCATTCATAAATTATTAAAAAGTTGATACATAATGGCAAATTCAGAAATTGATAAATTAATTCGTAAACGTGCTGTAATTAAAGGTAATTTAACTAGATTTAAACATTTTGTTGATAATTTAGATAGAGACCAACCTGATGTATTACAGTTAGAACTACGCCTTAACAAATTAGATTCTTATTGGCAGAGTTTTTCTGATATACAAACCGAAATAGAGTTATTAGATAATAGCGAACGACAAATTATTGAACGGCAGAATTTTGAACAAGAGTACTTTGAATATGAAACTAAAGCTAATCGTTTATTAAAGTCATGTGTACCACCTATTGTAGGAAATGTAAACACAGCTGGTTCACGGGCCGGCCCAGATGAGTCAAATTTTAAATTGCCTGTTATAAATCTGCCTAGCTTTGACGGCTCGTATAATAATTGGTTATCTTTTAAAGACAGTTTCGAGTCTATGGTTCATAATAACAACTCTATACCAGAAATACAAAAGTATCATTATTTGCGTTCTTGTTTAAAAGGGGAAGCCTCAAATATTATTCAATCATTGCGGGTTTCCGCAGATAATTACAATACTGCGTGGCAGCTAATAAATGAAAGATACGAAAATAAAAAATTACTTATTAATAATCATGTAAAGGGACTTTTAACTTGCCATCAGTTGGTAGGAGTCACATATAAATATACGGGCGTTGCTTGATAAATTAAATAATCACTTGCGTGCCTTGAATGTACTTAAACAACCAACCGAACAATGGGATCTCCTAATTATACATATGGTGACAAATAAGTTAGATTCGGTTACGCGTAGAGAGTGGGAAAATAAACATAATGACATTGATAATGACGAATTACCTACATTAAATGATTTATTAAAATTCTTAAAGAAAAAATCTAGTCTTCTAGAAACGCTGTCGAATAATACTGAACAGTGCGTAAAAACGAAATCGTTTGTTGTAAATGATAATAATAATAATCGTTGCAATTTTTGTAATGACAATCATAATATAAATAAATGTACAATGTTATCAAAATTATCTCCAGAAAAGCGTTATGCAGAAATAAAGGAAAAACGTCTTTGTTCAAATTGCTTACAAAGCGGACATAAAAATAAAACTTGTCCTAGTCAGTCTTCATGCAGGATATGCTCTAAGAGACATCATACCTTACTTCATTTTAATAATAACGCCAGTACAAGTAAATCAAGTGATAATTCGAATGTTTCTAACAATAATAAAGAACAAAGTGAACAAAATATCACGGAACATAAAGAAACGACTATTGCAAATAAGTCTGTTAGTAATGGAAATACAGTTTCCGTAAATATGAATACTGTAGAGACAATAAATAATAAAGTTCAATCAATTACTAAAACTCATTTTAATAACAGTGGCGCACAAACATTATTATGTACTGTCATAGTAAAGGTTCAAGATAAATTTGGCAATTACCATCCTTGTAGAGCTGTATTAGACAGTGCATCTGAATCACACTTTTGTACACAACAAATGGCTGATATGTTGCAAATAAATAAATCTCGTGTTAACATTGCAGTGTCGGGCATAAATAAATCATCAAGTCAAATAACATATTGTGCTAACATTAAAATTAAATCTAATATTAATAACTTTCAAACAAATATTACTTGTTTAATCGTTCCTGACATAACTGATAATTTACCTTCAACTTCGTTTGATATCAATACATTAAATATACCTGAGGAAATTAATCTAGCGGATCCATCATTCAATGAGTCCAGTAAAATTGATCTGTTAATAGGAGCAAACCTATTTTGGCAGCTAATTAGAGTAGGGCAAATTCTTCTTGGGAAACCTGGTCCCATATTACAAAATACTGTACTGGGGTGGGTAGTATCAGGAGAGTTACTGCAAAATAAAATTAAGGCAAATACTGTAAAATGCAATTTTATTTCCACACGTGATCTCGACAATAAATTAACTAAATTTTGGGAATTAGAAGAGAAGGTAATAGACTTGCCTATCTCTCCCGAAGAACAATCGGTAGAAACTTATTTTAAAGATACTACGCAACGTGGTACCGACGGTAAATTTATAGTACGGTTGCCTCTAAATCAATCACCTACTGTTTTAGGTGAGTCAAAAAATATTGCACTTAAACGTTTATACTCAATTGAAACTAAGCTAAGAAAAGATGTAAATTTAAATGATCAATATGTAAAGTTTATGACAGAATATATTAGGTTAGGGCACATGTCCAAGGTAACAGATTACAATACTGAAGGGCGGTGTTTTATTCCACATCATTTTGTAAAAAGGGACAGTAGTTTAACAACTCAACTTAGAGTGGTCTTCGATGCATCTTGCAAAACTGCAAGTGGTGTATCATTAAATGATATTATGATGGTAGGTGGCAAAATTCAGCAGAATTTGTTTTCGATTATTATTCGGTTTCGGACACACAAATGGGTTATTACTGGTGATATAAGTAAAATGTACCGTCAGGTGTGGGTGCATCCTGATGATCGAAAATTGCAGTGTATATTGTGGCGAAGCAATCCATCTGAATCTGTAAATACATATGAATTAAATACCGTGACCTACGGAACAGCGAGTGCACCATTTTTGGCTGTTCGCTGCTTAAATGAAATTGCCTTTCAACATAATAAAAATACCCAGAAGCGAGTCATAGAATACTAAATGATTTTTATGTTGATGACATATTAACGGGTAGCGATAACGTTGAAACTCTTGTAAAATTATATCAAGATATATATCAAATTCTAAAATCATGTGGCTTCACATTAAATAAATGGGTTTCAAACAATCCAGATGTCCTTAAATTTATTTTAAATTCAGATCCTAATTCAATTGTAAACATAGGGAAAAATTATGAAACACATTCGTTGGGTCTATTATGGAAGTCAAATACAGATGTTTTAACTTATAATGTAAATTGCGACAATGCAGTCAAGGTTCATACTAAACGTGTGTTACTTTCGTCAATAGCTCAGATATTTGACCCGCTAGGATTAGTAGGGCCTGTAGTAATACTAGCTAAGGTACTAATGCAAAAATATGGCAACAAAAATCGATTGGGACGAGCTGCTCCTGATGACATCATCAATGATTTGAATTTTTACGCGAATAATTTAAAATCATTAAATGAAATAAATATTCCAAGATTCGTTTTATGTGATAATCAACTTCAAGTGCAGTTGCATGGCTTCGCAGACGCCTCACAATCTGCTTATGGATGTTGTATTTATGTACGTACGGTAGATAAATTTGGAAATTATTATGTAAATTTACTTTGTGCAAAATCAAGAGTTGCACCACTAAAATGCATAACTATGCCAAGACTAGAGCTTTGCGCGGCATTATTATTAGCTCAGCTTCTTGATACGGTTCAATCATCTCTTACTCATATTGAAATAAATGATATTTACTTATGGAGCGACTCAACAATTGTCCTGGCATGGATTAAGGCCATACCAACCAACTATAAAATATTTGTTGCAAATCGTATTGCAGAAATTCAGTCATTAACTCGCCCAGAAAATTGGCACTATGTTAAAACACGTGAAAACCCTGCTGACATCATCTCAAGGGGTTTAAATCCTCATGATTTAAATAATAATGTTTGTGGTGGTACGGACCCACTTGGCTGAAACAAGATCAAAGTTCTTGGCCTATCAATTTAAATTCCGCAATGGAAACGAAATATTGTGACATCGATAGTGACACTGAACTTAAAAACAGTCGGTAATTTCAACTGTTGCCGTCATTGACAAATTAAATATATTCGATAAATTTTCAAGCTTCTTAAAATTACAACGTGTAATTGCATACATTTTAAGGTTCAAAAATAATTCACTTGCTAAGACACCACGACAGTTCGGAATTCTAACACCGGTAGAATTAGAACTTGCTATAAGTACATTAGTAAAATTAGTCCAGTCTATTGTTTTTCATCGTGAACTTTCTGATTTAAAAACCAAAGGTACTGTTGACAATAAAAGTAACTTATTAAAATTAAATCCATTTTTGGACAATACAGGTATAATTCGGGTGGGAGGAAGAATACGACATTCACAATTTCCCGATTCGAAAAATTCCTATAATTCTTCCAGAAAAACATTTATTCACTAAATTACTTGTTGAATATGAGCATAAAAGACTCTTGCATGCCGGACCACAGTCGGTATTATTTTCATTACGTGAACGGTTTTGGATAATATGTGGTCGCAAACTAGTAAGAAAAATTTTACGAAACTGCATAATTTGTTTTCGTGCGAGACCCAGCAATGATGTTGAATATTTGATGGCCGATTTGCCAAGTAAAAGAGTAAACCCATGTCAACCCTTTATGAATTGCGGTATTGACTACTGCGGACCGTTCAATTTAAGGGATCGTAAAACTAGAAAGTTTAAAGTTACCAAAGCTTATGTATGCGTAATAATTTGTTTTGCTACAAAGGCTGCTCATCTTGAGCTGGTCAGTGAACTAAGCTCTGATGCATTCATGGCTTGTCTATACCGATTCATATCAAGACGCGGCAAATGCTTACACATATACTCAGACAATGGAACCAACTTTGTTGGTGCTAATGCCGAACTCAGAAAATTTCTACAATCAGTAGAAGGTGAAGTTCTCACTAAACTAGGTCAGGAAGGAATCAATTGGCATTTTGTGCCCCCAAATCTCCCCACTTTGGCGGATTGTGGGAGGCGGGCGTAAAGTCTGTAAAGTTCCATCTTAAAAGAGTCATTGGTCAATTAAATCTCACATATGAAGAATTTAATACCGTTTTAATACAGGTCGAAGCTTGTTTAAATTCTAGACCTATGTATCAACTTTCTAGTGATCCTACCGATTTACAACCACTAACTCCCGGCCATTTCCTAATTGGTCAACCTTTAACCTCTATTCCCCAACAAAATTTGTCGGAAGTTCGAGAGTCCCAGTTGTCTCGTTTTAAACGCTGCCAAAAATACACGCAAGACGTATGGAGGCGCTGGTCGAAGGAGTATGTTTCCGAACTACAAATTAGGTCTAAGTGGAAGAAAACTTTCCTCAATTATTAACTGTCGGTTCCTTAGTGTTGATTAAGGAAGATAAGGTACCAGTGATGACATGGACCCTTGGTCGTGTGTTGGAGCTGCATCCAGGAAACGACGGAATTGTGAGAGTGGTAACGGTCAAAACAGTTTCCGGGGTGTACAAGCGTCCAGTGAGTAAATTGTGTGTGCTACCAATTACTGATGTACAAAACGATTATTGACATTGATTTATTCCATTTGTCATTGAAACTTCAACTCTTTGTTTAAGTTTGCAAGAGGCGGGAGTATGTTGAGGCCCACCTCAATTATTGTATAAAAATATTTAGATTTATTTTATTTATGTAAAACCGGCAACAGCGCCAATAAGTAGTATTAAGATATAGTTGAGGCCTTTCAAGGGCCAGTACAGTAGTATCCTTAGCGCTGTTGCAGTAGGATGTGCTCACTTACTTTATAAATTAATCTACAAAAATAAAGTTATAAAATAAAAAACATAGTAGTGAAATTTCTATCAAAAATAACTAGATAGAATTCATCCTCTACAACATTCATGCGAAGAAATGATTTTATTAATAGTATGACGTATTCTCTTACCTTCCAAAAGATTACAAGAAATACATGTTCTTATAAGTTATAAAATAGTTAAAATTTAATTAAAAACTACTATTTTTATATACCTATAAAACAATGCAATGTTTATCAGCTGGTACTAAGACCTATTTATTTTACGAAATGGTTATAAATTAAAAAGACAAGTTACAATCTGTGGGTAGGTAACTAATTTCGAATATTCTTTTCACATTGCACCAGTATTAAGTTAATTTCATAATAAACTCAAATAAAATATAATAATTTATAAAATATTTAAAAAGAGCAATCCTAAAAATTCACTAAAAGTAAAGTAAACATTTGTTTATTAAGTGCAATTAATTAATATATAGGAAACTGAGCAGTTTTATGAGAAACTGGTTAAGGTAGCGAAAAATCCATAGATCTGGCAACTGCGACAGTTATATCCGATGACTAACTATGCGCGATTGCCACATTGTCGAGGTTAATTTGTCGGTAGCAAATATGATGCATAATGCATACTTCAATATTTACTCAGCGTGATAATAAAAATAACAAAAATAAAAACAGTATCATTTACGAGTATAGGTATATGTTCTATTAGTCACCGTATAAACACTATTCAACCTAAATAAGCTGTTTACTAAGCACCTGTGATTAAAATCGATAAAAAGTTAGTAGGTACCTACAAATGAATTATATGTAGAGTAGGTATTATAATTGTAGGATAGGTTGATAGGTATATGGTAACAGGAAAATGGGGTCATTATTTTCCCTTTCCTCCTGATTCAGTCAGTAATTCCGTCAAATAACAATACCTATAAAACAATGAAATTTTCTCTCTTCTCATCCTATTCTGATCTGACTACGCTAGGACTGAGTCAGAAAATGAATAGGTAGGTTGGTAGGTGTGTACAACGTACAACATGTAAACTGTACTGTAACTGATGTAAATATTTTAAAAAAATTGCTCCCTAAAACCATCTCCAAACCAGAATGCTGAATACGTCACAGTTAAGTATATTCACTACTCATTAAAGAATGATGCCCAAATTTTATAATAATTCGTAGATATCTAAACAATCCAGCAGGAGGTATCGGCTGTTTCGAAAAAAAACTAAAGGTTTGAAAAAACACTACAGTCAGAAATTTGTCAGTGTTCTTTTAAATTATAAAGAACATAATTATTTATATCTCATACTGCATAGTTGTCATTTATTAATAATTAAAGATGCCGGCATACGACTATTTAGTTACTCATATAGATGGCGGTATGTTGGAAACACATCTTAGAGGTTGAAAAGTTATATAGGTCGAGACTTAGGCAACAAACTGTGCGCGTTAGTTATAAGAGTATAGTATAAGGCCTGTTGCAACCGTCCGTCGTTGAGAACTGGAAGAAACCTAGGTATACTCGCGACAAGAATTCAGACGACTTACGTCATACGAACAAATGAACAATTCATTATATTTTCATCAAAATATTTAAGAAACTGCAACTGATAGTAATAAAACTACATACTACACTAAAAGTTTGCATCATATATTGCACTAAATTGCAATAAAACATTGTTTTTAACGCGACCAAATATCGAAAATTACGTTGACAATAAAAACAAATGTGTAACGTCAGCCGTGACGTAAGACGTCTGAATTCTTGATTCGAGTTATATAATCTTTCAATGACTCAGTGGTTCACGTAGTTTTTTTAACTTAATTATTTGAAATTTTATTTATCGATCTTACTAATGTTTAATCTTTTGATGATACGAATATTTAATCTAATATTTTTTACCGATTTCAATAAAAATAAATGAATACTCAAACAACAACTTTATACGTAGTATAATAAATTTACTTACATGTATAAGTGCACACAATATATTACCTACTTAAAAAACAAAATAATAGAAAAACACTGACTCTTTTTCCTTCCAGCACATATTTTAATTTAATTAATAACAAGATATAACTTCTTTAAACCGTAAAATGTAATACAATATTGATTACCTCTTCTCGGTACTATTAAGTATTTTAATTTAATTAGTGGAGTTGGTAACAGAATATGAAATATATGTTCACTGGTAATATCTAATGGTCTATATATTCCAGAGAAATGAAAAACTGTAAGTAGGTATTAATTATGTTGTGAAAATGTTAGTTTAAGTTTGATCACACCTAATGGGTTGGGTTGATTGGGTCATATAAGTAATGTCCTACTACAAACCTGCAACCACACTATCCGCCAAAAAGCACAAGTAAAATGCAAAGTACAATGTATAACGACAATGAATATACAGGATGTCCCACCGGGAACTGCGTCGATCATCATCTGGAAAAATACTGACCCAAAAATTTTGAAAATTTGGCACGAAGGCAAAGTCCCTGGGATAAACACAACTAAAATATCTAGAACTCTCCAGCAGTTCCAGTTATATCTGAAGTCGACACCAGCTTCGTTAATTTAACTGGGACACTGATATTTTGAAAAATAATTAAGTAGGCGGATATTTAGTTTATAAATTTTATTATTCAAATTTATTTTACATATTAATTTCAGTAGCTTTATTAGAATGTAGTGTCTATAAAATCGATATTAAGAAGATTAATTTACTTAACGGTATGTTGTTTCCTACGTGTATATGTATCTAAGAATTTAAAGTTAACTAAACCTTACATTTAAGAAATTTACATAAACATGAGCAAACTAACCTGCACATGACATTTATCCGTATGCGTTTAACATTCTTCTAGATGTAAATAGAAAGCCTTAAATCGATGAAAATAATAAGTAGACAATCAATATAACGACATTTTGAAGTCGGTAGTGTTGTTCTTCATAACTTAATGATTAAAAGTTTCACAAGCTCTCCGAAGAAAACATTTTTAAACAGGTAAATACTTAACCATTTGAATATTCCTTTCTCCATTTTTATATGAAAGAAAATACGCTTGTATCATTAACATTCTCGTAGGAATAGAGCTGCATAAATCGATCGAATTTCGAGGCGTTAGATAATAAAAATAATACGAATATTTCAAAATTTAAAGTTTTTGTCTTGTATTATCCATTACCCAAGCTCAAAAATAACAGAGAGTGACTAATTAACAACACAGAGATGAGTACGGAAGTACAGGTCGTATGATTACCTAAGCGTGTCACTTGAGAAGAGTTAAAGCACACAAAATTATCAAAAGTAAGTTGACGTCGGCTGAACCTAGCACATTAACAATTTACTTTAAATGTGCCGCCTGTGTCATCCTCTCTACAAATTAGAATGCCGTCCTTTTGTCCTATTATATCATATCGTACCGCTTTATACGCTCATGTTTCGTCAAAGTTTAATACATTCTTCGATTCAGATTCTTATTTTTTAATATTTATTTTAAATAGTTTCTTCGCCATATCATTATTTCGTCCTTTCTATCAGTATACTCTTTTCGATTTCATTTATATGGACTCTCATCTTGTAAGATATGTAGCAATAGAATTTTTGTTTGGAAAACTCATTTTAAAAATACAATCTTCCTTCCGCGAGTTTCCATCACTTTCCGTTTCGCAGTTGTACTTCTTTACCGCTTTTTTATTTACACACATATGCTGTTCACGTACAATTTTGTTAATGAAATAGGTACATATTTCAACATCACTTATATTTTGACCTCGCGCTCTAAACTCTTCATACATGTCTTCATCCGATATTCCTCATTTCGATCAAATCACATTCATAATTAGATTAACGAAAAGATATACCCGAAATTTTGCCCGCACGAACGATTTACCCGCCCATGATAGCGCTGAAAATGAAACAGTTGGATCCGACAATTCGTCGCAGCCAATCAAAAAGCAGCAGCGCATGCGTACTAATGTAAACTAACTGCAGCGCATGCGTAGCAGAAGCTGTGTAATCGGGTATGCTCTGAGATATACAGCACACGATTTTATAGGAAAAATATACGGGCTGCATGTACATTTCTTTGTGTTGAATGCTATAAATTGTGAGCAGGTTTATAAGAGTCACTCTCTACAATTTTGGAAGTCGACTATAATTGTAAAAAAATTGGCTTGCAGAAATTCCACAGCCTTCTCACAATTCTAGAGGTATTAACCTAAAACGGGACACACTGTATACGGATGGTGGATTGAATTATTATAATGAAATATTTTAATACAAATTACCATTTGTACAGTTACTAAAATTTAATTGTTTTATTTTAGTGTCTAGTAGCATCCTCAATATTTGAATTTTGTATAATTCAAATAAAAACTGCAATAGGAGGCAGTGACGTAACACGTCACCCGGTTTACGGGAGTCCAGTTCTCAAATTATTTTAAAAGCTTTAGACGCCAAAAAATTATATTTTTTTTCTGATGGCACTAAATTTGCAAAATCTTTCAGAATATGTAGGAATAAAAAAAAATGCTATATGACCCCCACTGTATACGGTTCTTCTACTTCAAGTTCGCTTTGCTCCTGGTGTCGTTTTGTATTAACATAAATCTAAGATATGACGACTTTTTGACTGTTCTAAACACATCGTTGATCAGACATTTATAAGTATACTACATTATTATCTTGTTCATCTGAAAGACAAACTATACTTACTGATAGATAAATGCGTACATGTTTCATCAATTTAAATACTGATAGAAGATCATCATTTTATCATTGTAGAATTTTAAGTAACGCGTGTGCAACTAACAAGCTGACAAGTATTGGAGTATATTTCGAATGTTTTGACCGGTTTTGTCAAAGGATTTGAATAAAAGACGTATATAAATTGTATCAGGCTTATTTAACTAGTAGTAGGTGTATACTGTTTAAGGTGAACACTTTCACTCTGCTCTTTGTTGTCGAATCAAGGGAAAGGTTAGTATCATATTTTTACCAATTCTTTATACGTGGTATTTACGAAAAAAATCCTAGTTTATAAAACTGTATCTTGTGGTAAGCAGGCATTTTAAAGAAACGTTGCTTTTTAAAATGAGCTATTTCACTCGTACGTACCAAAAACATAAATATCGGATTTAAAGGTGAGAGTATATAAGTTTCCACACATTTACGATATGTTATTAATATTATTGAATGTATATTATGTATGTGTATATATTATTAATATTATTTACGACGTGGCTACTTATTTTCATACACAATTGTAATTATTATAACTAATTAGTAACTTTTGAAACTCAACGTACTTTTTAAAATTAAGGTATTACGATAAAATTAAAATCAGGGTCAAAAATACATTCAATTCAAATATACTATATAGGGTGTTTCGTTATATATGCGCAGGACTTCAGGATGTGATAGCTCGTCCAAAAATTTTAAAAAAAGTTTGTATTAACTTACCCTCTAAAATGCACAATTTTCGAGATACAGGGTGTTGAAATTGTAAAAAAATTCGTTTTTTGCGAATATCTCCGGAACCGTTTATCGTACAGAAAACAGCTTTTGTAAGCATTTACTAGTCATAATAAGCTGTGTTCTGTGCGAGAAAAATTTTTTTTTAATGTCATAATTGGTGATATTGAAGGGGAAGTGGGTGTTTTTCTCCCCAACTTCTACGCCACTGGAAAAAGTACGGTTTTGAGACTCCCATTTGAACCGCCTATGTTTTCTACACAAAAAATGTACTCTTGGTCATAAGCTCTAAAGTTGACCGTTTTCGAGAAAAATCTACTTTTATGTTGAAAAACATGGTAAATTTTTTGAAATAAAATTTTTATTTTACTAAATGTACCTATTATAATTTTTTTTATCAAGTAGTATTAATTTAACTGTGTACGATTTTTTTTTTCAATTTTGCAACTATGAAGTTAACGTTTGGTTTTGTTACTTGTTCTAACGATTAAATAAATTTTGTTTAATTAGTAAAAAAATGTTATTTAAAAAAATATAGAATGTTTTTCAACATAAAAGTAGATTTTTCTCGAAAACGGTCAACTTTAGAGCTTATGACCAAGAGTACATTTTTTGTGTAGAAAACTTTGGCGGTTCAAATGGGCGTAAAGCCGTACTTTTTCCAGTGGCGTAGAAGTTGGGAAGAAAAACACCCACTTCCCCTTCAAAATCTTCACCAATTATGACTGAAAATTTTTTTTTCTCGCACAGAGCATAGCTCATTATGAGTAGTAAATGCTTACAAAAGCTGTTTTCTGTACGATAAACGGTTCCGGAGATATTCGCAAAAAACCAATTTTTTTACAATTTCAACACCGTGTATCTCGAAAATTGTGTATTTTAGAGGGTAAGTTAATACAAACTTTTTTTCAAATTTTTGGACGAGCTATCACATCAGAAGTAATAAGAATACGTTCTAATCCATGGAAAAGTGAAGACTAGGTTTAGGTTTGACTATCCTATTTACTTAGAAACTCAACATGTTAATAAGTACATAATATGCATTTGTGTAGAGAAAATAGAGTTTAAAATCTCAAGCTAAAATACTCTTATTTATACAGCAAAACTAGTTTTATAACATTAATTTTTGTCATTTCTCCAGGTTATACCGAAAAGGCCTAATTATTATTATTTATTACCTACACTTACCTTAAACCTTCTATGTGAACTTGAAACATTTAAACTTTTCACAGTTTTATACGACTGTTTCTGTACAAAATATCTACTGAAATAACAGTGACCACAGAAAACAAATGTGGTTAATTAGATATTCCGTCTGATAAATTATTTTTTTATACATACATTTTATGTTTCCAGACTAGTATAAAATTTTCAAGATTCATATCTCACATAACACAGTGATGAATAGGTAAGTTATAAAAACATTCTGCTTTACAAGTGTTTCAAGAATTATTATTGTTAAGATTAGTTTATAATAAGAAAGTATGTATATTCCAAAAGCCACAAGTAAACATGAAACAAACAACAAAGTATGTGTTCAAATGAGATTTATGAGTATTTATGTGTTTGTGTTCCAATGAATTATTGATAAAAAGATTGGAGTTATTATTTTTGGTGAATTTTGATAATTTTTTATTACTAATACCAGTTTTAATTACAATTTTGATTATTAAAAAATGTACGAGGGAGTTTTGGGGTCGGAATAAAAATGACCAAACAAAACACAATTCTGTCTGATAAATTATTTTTTTATACAGGGTGTCCGGAAATTATGAGCAAAAATTCAGGAGATAATTCTAGACCGAAAATAAATGCTACCTCTTTCTATAACATTTTTTCCAAAAATCATTATTAACGGAGTTACAGGCTGTTAAAGTTAAAATTTTATTTTTGATATTTGTAAATAACTTTTTAAGAAATCCAAATATTCACATAAAATTTGTAAATAGGGAGTTTTTGCGTGTTGAGAAATTCAAATATGTTTCAAATTTTGACATCACTAGTAGCGCCACTTATGACACATCATGTTTCTTTTAAATGACAGACATTTTAACTTTAACACCCTGTTAATAATCAGTTTTGGAAAAAATGTTATAGAAAAAGGTAGTATTTATTTTCGACTTAGAATTATCAACTGAATTTTTGCTCATCATTTCCGGACACCCTGTATATACGCACATCCCTATGTTTCCAGGCTGTAGTATAAAATATAATGTTCTATTCTCTCAAAAAAGATCTGATCTATTATGGTTACAAGGTAAATACTATTATTATTGAAAGTCCATAAACCATATCTGATTTAAGGGTAATATTTGATAAACATCTGTCTTTTAATGCACATATTAATAAGATTGTTTCCAAATACAACCGTATGTATGGATTTATAGCGCTTTGCAGTAACGACATTTCTAATACTTAAACTTCAAAATATCATACTATGCTTATGTGAAGTCAAAGCTAAAGTATGTCTCAGTAGTTTGGAATCCTCACTATCAAACCCAGTCTATTAAATTGGAAACTGTTCAAAGACATTTCCTCAAACCGTTGTTTTTTAAAAAGGATGGCATTTACCCTGACATTGGTATATCTCATGATTCTTTACTTCAGTAAGTAATAAACAATGCTGCAAATGATTCTGGCATTTTACGAAAGATATAGTTAATTATTCCCAGATTCTTATCACACTCTGTTGTTGATTTGAATGAGTTAAAAAGCCTCGACTCGGTAATGTGTAACCTATGACCTACCTGTTACGAAAGGTCGGTTGCACCTCCTGGTCAAGTTGTGGACTGTATTTTTTCTTAGAGATGAGGAAAATGCCGATTTCACCGGGAAAACACATGGCTCAAGCACACTGTCTTG
The DNA here is from genome assembly GCA_025584915.1 of Monochamus saltuarius. Classification (NCBI taxonomy): domain Eukaryota; kingdom Metazoa; phylum Arthropoda; class Insecta; order Coleoptera; family Cerambycidae; genus Monochamus; species Monochamus saltuarius. Next base: position 13,659,727 of record CM046722.1, read on the forward strand.
CTACACGCCTGAGAGTTTAATTCCGTTCTATCTCTCGCTCGGCGGATCAAGGCGTTCCCAATATCGAGTGAGATAAGAATAAGTGACTTAAACTATACTATATATCTAACGAATCATAAGCATACTGAGCCTAAATGACTTAGTGAAATTAATAACTTAAAAGAAAAAAATATTTAAGAGAAAAATAATCGAATTAACATACTAAATACTAATATTTTTGTTGAGCGCGAAAAGTTGTTACGTTCCATCTACTTGTTCCTCGAACTAATATGTTAATCAAATCTTCTTTATTTCAGTGTTGCACTATAATATAATAAGTATAGCCAAGCGCACAACTACTGCCCGTATTAAAAAAGTGTTCGTAGGTTAGTTTTACTATTGTCTTTATTGTTAACTGCAGTAATTTAACACATATTCATTGTTCAAGACATCCTGTAATTAGAGTAAACTGTTGGATGTTGTAATTTTAAAAATAAAAAATACAAGATCACTACTGAGTAATTTGGATATTTAATCAATCAATTGGCAGTTATATTTGAAAGAGAAATATCTCCGTCTTTCATTTGAAAATAATACATTTTTCAAAAAAATATATTTTCTCTCAAACACAATTACATTTTTTTAAAGTATCAATGCGCCAAAGAAGTTTTGCTTGTTATCTCTTTGGTCTCGTAACGTTTTAGAAGACTTTTTTATGTTAATATATTTCTTTGAATTTATTACTTTGTTGCGTTTTTTTTAATTTTGCAATAGAAATATCAGAATTATTGTTATTTGTTAAATGAACGTAATTTAGAGTGCTAATTATAATTTTGGAAATCCTCAGCACCCCCTAGTCCCATTCCAGTTGCGCCTATGGTACAAGAATTGATTTTAAATTTGCAAATGTATGCCCTGATAGAATCACTAAATTTTCTAAGGTGCTTGACCCTACGAAAACACGAATGGTAATGTAAACCATTTTTGGAGACCTCTAAAGTGGCCAATCCAGTCCAGCTTATTTATACACAGACATATAAATGGCAGCGCAGTTGAAAATATTTATTTATATACTTGTTAACAAGTTCCTTAAACTTGTATTTGTTTTTCAGACATGGGACAACTGTACCCTGTAATTTTTTTGGTATGTCTGACGATCACCTCCATAAGGTAAATATCACTATTACTATTACTGTATTCAATTTTAAATGTTTTGTTATAAATTATATTTAGAAAAATTGAGTTGCGGACCTTGAATGACCACATTTTACGGGTTCTATTTTCTTTTTGTGTTTCCTATTTACTATTTTCTGTTGTGTTCATATTTCGTAGTGTCGTAATCATACTATCTTACTATACCAACTGATGTAAATTCCATTGTGATAATTACGCGTGATAAGGATCAATTATCTTCCAAGGGAGTAGTAATTATTATATCGGCAAATTCTATGAAATTCGTGAAACCATAAGGGGATTTCCTATTTTCCGTCAACAAGTTTGATCAAACGTACACCTGACAGTTTAAGAATCCCCTTATATTTTTTTAATTAAAGCTTGAGTTGCTATATCATATATAGTAATCTACAGGGCGTCTCGAAATTGCGAGTAGATTCCTGATGACAAAATAATGCGATGTAGCCAAACTCCATCAAAAGTTGATGGTTAAAAATTGTGTCAAAGTTACAAGTTTTATTTTTAAGATATTTGTAAATATGTAACTTTTTAAAAATTCCAAATATTTGCATATATTTTGGAGATCGGGGGTTTTTGAAGGCGAAAAATTCAAATTTGTTTCTAATTTTGATGTCACTAGTAGAGGGCGCTACTTGTGGCATACCATGTTTATTTTAAATGGCAGAACTTTTTTGCAGCGTAGTGTATCCATCTGTGTATCCAGTACACCGAGTAAAAACCGTTTTGGTTTCAGGTAAAGTGCCTTTTCCGTTGAAAATACAGCATATTACTTGAACTTAAAATGGTAATTTATGAGGATGTGCAACATTTAAAGTAGATCGGTAAGGTTTGATGAAACTTTTATCTTCAGATTTACAAGGTTTCATAAAAAGCACAATGATTTCATCAAAGCAGGCCGATTATTTTGAAATGCACATCGTCATCATTTAGCATTCTGAATCACTTCTTCAAGTAACATTTTGCTGTATTATCAGCGGAAAAGGCACTTTATCTGAAATCAAAACAATTTTTACTTGGTGCATTGAATGCAATTCAAATAGGATCGAAAACGGTTACTCCTAACGACTACAACAATGTATACCTTTTTCAGATAAACAAGGTAGGAGAATCGATTGTTTCAATAGTCAGACACATACACTACGCTACAAAAAAGTTCTTCAACGTAAATGAAGCACGATGTGCCACAAGTGGCATCTTCTACTAGTGACATCAAAATTAGAAATAAATTTTAATTTCTCGCCCCCAAAACCCTGCCGATCTCCAAAACATATGCAAATATTTGGATTTTTTAAAGTTATTTACAAATATCGAAAATACAATTTTAAACTTGACACCCTGTATTTTTTTAACCATCAACTTTTGAACAATGTAAGTCTGACTACATTGCATTATTTTGTTGCCAAGAACCTACTTTTGCTCTATGTAGCATTCATTTCGGGACACCCAGTATAATATACAAAAGTTTTAATATATACCATATAATTTTCTAGTATCAGCTGACACAAATGTGGACTAATTTTATATTCCATCTAATAGCGCAAATATCTTGTTTTTGCAAAGAAATTTATCTCAAAATTCTGACCTCAATATCTGATAGGTGAAGTCCATTAGGAAACTAGAATATTTAGTCATTTTTGTTTAAAATTTTGAAACAGATTCTTAATTTTTTGTCTCCTGATATAATAATAGTCAACTAGTCAAAATTAGGAATGAAAATAATAGATGGCAATACTCTTTGATGGATAAGGATAACACGAGTTTTAAAAGAGTGTCCCAATCTATTATTTTCACTCTTAAGTTTGAATGACTATCTATGGTATGTATAAACAAGGATAATACCTTAAAAGCGGAACTCCAGGAAACAACTATTCTGAGGGCTAATGCCCCGATCACCATTGAGCTACACCTGAAATACTTATAGCAATCCGCTTTTGCAATATGGATGGAGATAGAGGTCGAAGACTTTCAATGCTACCTGCAGTATGGTAGGTCGCTTGGTGTTGGGACCGCTTAGGTCCAGCATGGAGTTGCCAGTAGCCATCAAATGTAGCTACGTGCTACATCACGTGTACTAAGGATAATACCTATTTATTTGTGCGTCTATTTTGTATGTATTATCTGTTCATTTTCGATCTTATACATGTCAAGCTTAACATGAATTCTAGAAACCAATCTCAAATTTAAAAAATCGTAAATACCTCTCTAGATACTATTCGCTAAGGTGCGACGACTTGACAACAAGTTTAGGTTTTTCCTAAACAAAGATTCACTTTCATAAATAAAATTCCAAGAAAGTATGCTCTTTATAACAACTGATTTACATATACATATTGGTGTGTTAATCTTTTATTAGTCAATTATAAAATTTCTTAACAATTTCCTGTTTTTGGATGCTCCAAAAACTATATGAGAAAAACGTTTATTTATCCACCTCTTGTACGCAGGATAAAATAATAGTAATATTTTTCGGTGGACACTGTTACAAAAACAACTGTTGAACTGAACAGAAGTAACTTGATCTGTGACTCTAACAGTGCTGACAGCCTATATATATACGAGATGTGGCAATTAAGTTCCGGGAATTTGTCAATGAAAAAAAAAAAACAAGCAAATTAAATTTCGTCAAAATTTTATTATCGACCTTCACAATAGTTTCCCTCTAACTCTGCACAACGATTCCAACGTTGTTCACACGATTGGAAGCACCCTTGGTAATCCTCCGCTGTTAACCCGTTCAGCACCACGGTTACAGCTTGAGGTGCGACTTCATCTTGGAGAATAAAAAAACGCAGGGGGCAATATCGGGGCTTTATGGTGGATGTGGCAACGTAGGAATGCCTTATTTTGCCAAAAACTCTTGCACAATGAACGAGGAATGGGATGGCGCGTTGTCGTGGTGCAAGATCTAGCCGTTCTCGTCGATTTCGGGTCGCACACGGAAACGCGGGCACGAAACCATTCCAGGACGCCAACATAGAACTGTCCAGTCACTGTCTGGCCGGCAGGAACATATTCACGATGAATGATGCCGTGGATATTTGGCCGCTCTCCACCCTTTTACACCCACTGCTGACTTTGTTTACGGGTCTCGGGGTCAAATATCCAGGTCTCATCTTTAACTCGTCATACAACGCACGAATGCTTAGGCGCCGGTCAGACATGATCAGTGCACGCAAACGGTCAACATTCCCGTCAGTACGAGAGGTGACGGGAGCTTCTTTACGTGGATCATCTTCAACCGATTCACGCTCTTCCTTGAACCGTTTTGCCTATTCAAAAATCTAAGGTATTGATTGATCTACATTCATTTTACAAAATTCCAAATAACAACTCACCAGAACACAATATTGATTTAATTGTAGATAAACATTATTATTAAATACCAATAAATTAATATCGTAACATTTTACAACTATTTATAACACATAGTCATAAAGTTTAATCATAACCGTGTTCAGAAATGAAATAGTAGATAGGTATTAACTTTTTCAATAAGCAGAAATGAAAATCAATCGAAACAAGAAATATTGGTGGTGTTTACTGCCTATAGGTGTACCTAGTTTGATCATAATTTTAATTTTCGTTTTTGTCTACAATAAAAAACAAAGGTATGAAACATTTATTTTTTTATTATCAGTGATTTATCTTACACTTTGACATGTTTATTTATTTGTCACAAAACCTGAAATGTATCTGAACGTAATTATTTATTTCAGTGGCTTGAACTCTGTGTGGTCATGGCAGTGCGAAAAAGGGTATTGCCAGAAGAAACTGATTACTAACGAAACCGAAGCTACAGCTCTCAGTCTCGCAGCATGCAGGCTGTTCTGCTCTCAATCGGCAGCTCTTTGGCCAAAACCAACGGGTACTGTGTCAGTAGGAAATTATTTAGCGAAAATTAACGTCAACAGTATCGATGTGGAAGGAATCAAGTCGGACACCACAACATCCGACCTAGCCAGAGCAGCGGCGAAGATTTTTAAAGAGGAAATCAACTTACTAATTCCGAAGAACGTCAGCCCAACTGGAGGCAAATCGTTGATCGTCAGTCTGGACATACAAAACCCCAACATAGACAAAATTACCCTGGATTTAGACGAGAGTTACTCTTTACAAATATCAGAATCATCCGATGGAAGGCTGAAAGCGTTGATCACAGCACCAACGTTCTTCGGAGCAAGACACGGTCTAGAAACGCTCAATCAGTTAATAATTTACGACGATTTAAGGGATGAACTGCAAGTTCCAAGAGACGTCACAGTAACGGACAAACCCGTTTACCACCACAGAGGAATACTGTTAGACACCTCTAGAAACTACGTTACAGTGGACACAATTAAGAAAACGATAAAAGGAATGGGAGCCTCGAAAATGAACACTTTCCACTGGCACATCACCGATTCTCACAGTTTTCCCTACGTATCCCAATCCCAGCCCAGATTATCCAAGTTAGGAGCTTATTCTCCCAGTAAAATATATAGTCCCAGTGATGTGGCGGAGATCATCCAGTATGGAAAAGAAAGAGGAGTGCGAGTTATGCCAGAATTTGACGCACCAGCACACGTGGGAGAAGGCTGGCAGGACACTGGTTTGGTGACGTGTTTCAACTGGCAGCCTTGGCAGAGTTATTGTGTGGAACCGCCTTGTGGACAGTTCGACCCTACTAAATCTGAACTTTATGATGTCATCGAGGGTAAGTTTTTCTCTATAATATCTGCTATCGCTCAAAAAACCTCAAAATTTGTTTTCTGCAAAAGAAATAATTGCATACTTAAAATTGAATTTCTCCAAAATAATTCGATTTATTAAGGCTGGTGGTTTATGGAGAAAGCATTGTATCAAAGGATGTGCAGTGTGGTCAAATTTCGATGTTTTTATAGGCTCTCGTTAGCTATAGGAGATTTAAGAGAAAATTAATGGTCAAAACCAAAATGACCTACCGTCTTTTGTTTCAACAAAATTTCAAATTTTCGGCTTTTCTATACATGTCTGCAACTTGGTTGTAAAGTTAGAAAAAAATAATTAATACGTTCTTCAGACTCTCTTCTGAGTAGAGTCTAGTGGCGTGCATAATTTTTTGCAACTTTTTTAATTTTTGAGTTACAACCTAAAGTTGTGTTTTTTTAAAATACAAACCATAGGTGGCCATGGACCAGTTGAAATCGTTATTTTTGTCTCTTTCCATTAATATATAATATGCTGGGTTAAATATGATTATTTGCCATTTTATTGAGACAATAATTTATTATAGCATGTTTGTGTCTTTCATTTTTTTGAATAATGGCCTGTTACCAATCTTTGACATTTTCGTTACGATTGTTACATTATCAGCAATGTTATTTAGCTTTTCCCGTACATTAATTCTAGCTCGAGAACAACAAGGGCAGGTCAAAGATTCGCGGCTAGGGCTGAGGCTGTGTACTTTAATTCTGTTACTGACAGCAATCAGTTACCTAGGTCAAAGCATAACCACCGCTATATAGTAAGAATAATGCTGAAATTAAATCATTTAACTTTTGGAGAAAAGAATGCGCTAAAGAATATGGCTCTTCTTGAAAGGCCTTATTTTTATTTTGTATCTTACACCATGAAAAATACCTAATAATTTACATAGGTTCAAGTGTTACTAACTTGCGGCAAGAATTCAGACGTCTTACGGCTGACGTTACGCAATTGTTTTCATTGTCAACATCATTTTCGATATTTGGTCGGATTAGAAACAATCATTTTATGTAATTTAGTACAATACAATATGATGCAAACATTTAGTGTAGTAGGTATATAGTTTTATTACTTTCAGTTGCAGTTTCTTAAATATTTTGACGAAAGTATAATGAATTATTCATTTGTTGTGAATTCTTGCCGCAAGTATAGTTACTACAGGATGTGAATGTATATAATGCGTGTGAAATTCAAGAATTGTAATGATGAAACAACAGGTGAAAAAATTATTTTTTCTTATTCTAAATGACTTCAGTCTGTAAACTGTTCTACACCCTAGAGAAAGCTTGTATAACTTACACAAAGAAAATATGTTTTTTCTAATTTTTGCATGGATTTTTTAGACTGCTTCTAAAAACAGCTACGAATTCATTGAAAATTGCATATAAAAAGGGGATAATTTAAATAGTAAAAATGGATGAAACATCAAGAATTTTATTTTTCATATTATTTTTGTTCTTTTTAAATTTTCAAGATTTCTGTACCTAAAAACACCACAAATTTGATCATTTTACGTCGAGAATTACGGTAATTTTAAACAAGACTGTCTTTATTTAAGAGTTTATATACTCGCGACAAGAATTCAGACGACTTACGTCATACGAACAAATGAATAATTCATTATATTTTCATCAAAATATTTAATAAACTGCAACTGATAGTAATAAAACTATATACTACACTAAAAGTTTGCATTATATATTGCACTAAATTGCATAAAATTATTGATTTTAACGCGACCAAATATCGAAAATTACGTTGACAATAAAAACAAATGCGTAACGTCAGCCGTGACGTAAGACGTCTGAATTCTTGACGCGAGTATAGATGAATATTTTCAGAAATGGGATAAAAATTTCCGACTATCCGGTATACAATCAATATATAAATCCTGAACAACTAACAGTAATTATATTTCTAGTCTTATATGGCATAAATAGTTTAATAGCTTTCTCTTTTAATACGGTAAAAGAAACTACTACTTACTAAACGAAAATAAACAAATATGCATTGTCTGTTTATATAACTTTCATACAACATATAAGTATAACAGAAATTATCATTTAATAATAGCAGGAACCTTTAAATGGCTAACCTCATTATTGATAAACATAACTCTTTACTGGAAAAAACTGAACGGAAAAGGAATGCTATATATACAGTGTGTTTCACTTTGATACTTGAAAAATCAGTATTTTTTAATGGAACATCCGATTTAATTTTTTCTTTTTTAAAATATATTGCACTTAAAAAGCTCTACACAGTGATGTGCATTTCTTTATTTACCTAGGCCCTTTGCATGGCCTGCTGTGGTATTAAAGGTAACCCCAAAAATAGCAAAATCGTATTAGGCATTTTTTTAACAAGAAAACTATTTGCCCAATCGATTTAGCCATTCTTCGAAACCCTTAGTACCAAGTTTCAAAGTTGCATCTTATATGTTTATAATTTAGGTGCAAACTTCAAAAAATACCAATGTTTGGGAGCCCCTGTATTAACAGGATAAAATATTTTCGTGATAGTCATGCTTTCTTCTGTTATTCTCTGCAAATACCACGCGCGTATGAACATTCGAAAGAGCAATAATCGAAGAGCCTTTTGGTAAATTTTCAGCCAGTTTGAGATATCATATTTTTTTACCAAAGCGCGGTTTTTCGCGTTTTCCGGGCTCCCCTTGCTAGATATCGGAAAACGGATGGTGGCATCGTCTTCAACGGGAAATTTCGCATCTCCTATGTATTTTTGATCATTTTTTTAGACCAAAATGCCGCGTCAGTACACGAAAAACCGATTTCAGACCCCTGAAGGTGAGATGATGGTCGAAAACTTCACTATGGGCCCCTGGTGACAGGAAGCGGTCTTAGGGGCTGCAAATTTGAGAATATCCTTTTTTCAATAGTACCAATCCATGTACCAATTTTGAGCCAGATCTGAGAGGGTGACGTGGGATCGACTGTTGCGTTGGCGTGGGACCCACAACGAAGTTGGTTAAATTTTGATACCTCTCGCACCTGAGTAACAGTTGGGTCGGCCTCGCCGGGCTTAACGAGTCATCACCTCATGATTGATAGGTATAAGAGACTCACTGTGCAAAATTTCAGGTATAATCATTTACTTATAGGTTGCCGGCCACTGGCTCTTAGACTATTATGTCGAAACTATTTTAAATATTTATTTGACGATTTTACGAAAAATCTTTTTCGATACAAGTTGCAAAATAGATGTTTTAGCCACAACGTGTTGTTAAACTTCACTTCGCGTGACTAAAACACCATTATTTTGCAACTTGTATCGTAAATAGCTATTCTCCTCTTCATCTAATAAAATAGCTATCATAACGATTTCTTGCATTTTTTAGTATGTTTGGGATAGTGTTGTAGAGCTGTTGGAGCCCAGGTGTCGATACGGTATGCGTATACGGATAGCAGCATGGGTGAGCAGTTGCTACTCATGTGCTGTGCTGTTAAATGGACGACCTACTTAGGCCTTAAGACCTACTCTCCTATTTGCTACGTTTAGATATAAACGAGTCACGCCACGGTACTACCAGGCGACCATATGGAACCCTAACCAACCTCTCTAACCTTCACATTATTTATGCACGACTCTACTTATTCCATTATTCTAAATTCGTTTTACCACTTCGCTACTTACTATATCTATGATTTTTCAGATATATATGGTGACATGATAACGCAATTCAACCCTGACATTTTCCACATGGGCGGCGACGAGGTCAACTTCAACTGCTGGAACAGCACGAACAGTATTGTCGAATGGATGGCTAAGGAGAAGGGCTGGGGAAGATCAGACGCGGACTTTGTGAAACTTTGGGACTATTTCCAGAGCCAAGCTCTCGAAAGACTATACAAAAAAGCTGGAGGGCAAATACCAGCCATCATGTGGACCAGCCACCTCACACAGAAGGAATACGTGCTGGACTATCTGCCGAAGGACAAGTATATAATTCAAATTTGGACTAAGGGAGACGATGAGCAAGTCTCCAATTTATTGGAAAACGGTTACAAATTAATTTTGAGTAACTACGACGCGCTCTACTTGGACTGTGGTTTTGCTGGGTGGGTTACTGATGGAAATAACTGGTGTTCTCCTTACATTGGATGGCAAAAGGTTTATGAAAATAAGCCTGTAAATATCGCAGGTAAATACTATAAATCGTTAAAGTCGTTAAGTATTGGAATTGTTTAATAACATTAGCTGCGTGTGGAGCCCAATTCAAAATATTCTGATTAGGATAGTTAAATTATATACGTAACGTGCTTAAAATTGTGTCAAACATGAAGAACTGCACAACTGAATTTGAGGTTATATTTCCTTAAGTTAATTACATTTATGACAAGAGATTTGCTTTTGCCTGAGGGCAAAATAATCCTATGTAGCCAAAATTATCTTAGTGAAAAGTTGATGGTACCAAATTTATTTTTATTTCGATATTGGTAATAATGTAAAATCCACATATTTACATACATTTTGGAGATCGGAGTTTTTTGAGGGGCGAGAAATTCTAATTTTGACGTCATTTGTAGAGGGCGACACTTATAGCATATTATGCGTCTTTTAAATAGAAGAACTTTTTTGCGGCTTAATATGACTATCTATTATCTAACGCCACGAAATGGGCACTGTTTAAGGGGGTCGCCTGGCCCGCGTTGACCGGCTGGGAGATCGATCTTTCAAGTTAAGCAACATGGACGCAGGCCGGAATTTGGATGGGAATTTGGATGGGTGACCAAACTTGGGCTGAGACTGTAGTCCGCCCGGCCCGAGGTCTGGGGTCTGGTAGCTCACCATGTTCCGCCGGTGCGGTTGCTTGGTTGGGAGATCGATCTTTCAGGTTAGGCAGCGTGGACGCAGGCTGAGTTTGGATGGGAGACCAAACTTGGGCCGAGACTGTGGCAGTCCGCCCGAGGTCTGGACACTCACCATGCTCCGCAGGCGCACGTGTGGCAAGGCAGAAACCCCCGATAAATGGAAAATGGAAATGACGACAGAGCAACAAAAAATCTCTGTAACTCGGACCCATACTATCACACATAAATCTGTAAGAGACTTTGCCACCGAGCCATCCATATTAATTGGATGGTTTGAAAGAAGAACTCTCTTAGTAAGGAGGACGTACAAAGGGACTAATAAGGCCTAAGTGCTGCAGTGGGAAGCAATTTCCGCTGCACTTCCGCACAATTACATACATGGGCACTGTTTTTACCTACTAAAAATAATGGATGTTATGTAATGCAATTATTTATGTCATTTTTGTACATTTTTTATATCTGACGCCTTCAATTTAGTATGCCTACAAAATGTTGCTTCTCGCGCGCTTCGCCCGTCGCGCTTGTCTACAAGCTAGCGATTAGTCACTCTAGATTTTCGGCCGTATACACTGAACTGCAAAAAAGTTCTGCCATTTAAAAGAAGCATGATGATACATGCCCTCTACTAGTATTCTCAAAATTAGAAACAAATTTCAATTAATCGCCCTCAAAAACCTCGAACTCCAAATTTTTCAAAAAGTTATTTACAAATAAGTATCAAAAATAAAATTTTAACTTCGACATATTGTATCTTTTTAACCATCAACTTTTGGACTAAGGTAAGTTTGACTACATCGCATTATTTAGTCGTCAGGCATCTCCTCTTGGTAATTTGATAAATTCAGGACACCCTGTATAAAAGTGAAATTCAATTGACTATAATTGATCAAGATAGATCAAGTGATCTATAGTTTCCATGATGTACTTATGCAGAACTACGACAAATGTAACATTACGAATACCTACCATTTCTTATCTTCTGGTTAATAATGTCAAAGGTATCCAAAACAGGTACCCCTTGTAGGTGTAGCTTGAAAGAAAATGTGCAGGTACAAAATTGATTAAAATCCCCACCGTAAAGAGCAACAATATTATTAAACCATTCCTGTTATTTAAAAACAAATAGTTATCGTAATTGTGTCCTGCTTTTAACTTAATTTTAGGTAGCAGAAAGGATCAGATTTTGGGGGCAGAAGCTACTCTTTGGACTGAACAAGTTGACTCCACAGCCATAGACAGTCGCCTTTGGCCTAGAGCAGCAGCCTTAGCTGAAGTCCTCTGGACGGAACCTACTACAGACTGGAAGGCGGCAGAACAAAGATTTTTGGTGCATAGGGAACGACTGGTTACTCTAGGTATAGACGCTGATGGTATTGAACCCGAATGGTGTTTGCAAAATGAAGAAAACTGCCGAATTGGTGCCGTTTTCAACACGGATAATGTCAACTGAACATTATGTTAATGTTTTAATAATTCTAAGCCTATCACTATCTGTGTTAATATTCCAGTTGCACGTGCCTATTTAACTGAAAAAATAAACTACTTAAAAAAATTTGCAACCTAGTTCTATTTTTCAAATTGCACCCATCTTCTACAAAAATCTGTTTTAATGGCTATGAAACTAGTTAAATTAGTATCACAGAAAAATCTTATTGATTTATGTGTCGAATCATAAAAATTATTATATGAAGAAAATCTAGTTGTGTAACTAGTCATTGAAGCACCTATATATTTAGGAAAGGGGCAAAGAAAATGTGTAAAACTATTAACGGTATGCTACAATAGAAATACCGTGAAATTGGTGACTAATTGGATTTCACACAAGGGGTTAATTGATTTTAATATTCAAGAATAAATGTTTCAGAAAACATGCCTCGGTAGCGCAGTAGGCAGCGCGTAAGTCTCATAATCTTAAGGTCGTGAGTTCGATCCTCACCCGGGGCATTTTTTGTCACCATTGCCTCAATCTGATTCCTTAAATAACTTTTTTTGTCTAAACCATTCAATATCCAACTGAACTGATAAAATCAAAAGTACTGGATCAAAACCTACAGGAAAATAATTTCTCTTTTGCTTACTTCATAGTCCAGTAAAAATCTAACTGAATTGACAAAAGCGAAAGTACTGGATGAGAGCCTAAAGAAAAATAAATTCTATTTTGCTTATTTGTCTAGTAAAATTAGATTTTGACTTCGAAAAACAATACGGCTGAATTTTTGTAGACCATTTGAATGCCTTAAGCGGATCATAAAAAATACTCGTGATTTTAAGGGGTGAAAGGGAGTGAATTGCAGTTTTTCATTTGCATTTTTCGAGGGCAAAATATGACTAGTTATAAGTGGTAAGTTGATCCATTTTTAGGTAGGAGCTTGTAACGTACTAGTGCAACAAAAAACTTGAGACATAATTCGAACAATTTTTCCAATACGAACTTCCATATTCCTTGGCTCCTTTCGTTGACATGGGAATGCAAAAATAACAAAATCAATGATTTATGAATGTTGTAGCCCTGTCGTTGTGAATTTAATACTATATCGACATACGAGTATAGTGGCGAGAATATTCAAAAGAGTAACGATAGTGACGATACTGACGATTTGCTGAATCTACAGATGCTTTGTTTGATGCATCTATGGATATCTCTATGAATCAAGACAAACTATAAGCAGCACACATCACCGTCATACAAACCCATATTGCAATAATAATGGCACTCTCTCAAATAGTAATTTACAATATCGAATATAAAAAATCACGTGTAGTAATATAAATTTATGGCAAGAATATTGTACAAAATTGTACAGTGTCTTCATAAATGACGAGCCACGTGACCAGAACTATGATTCTCGAAGCACAACTCGTATGCATATAGATTTCTGGTCTCTCTCAATTGCCGTAGTGAGGAAAAGGATATTCGCATAAGAATTGTTCTGCGATTGATTTGAGAATCTCGACCCTGATCACGTGGCTTGTAATCATTTATGAAGGCACTGTATCTACATTAATTTAATAACATGAAAAAATATGTGTATTTTCTATGAGCAGAAAAAGTACCTTTCGCACGGTTACTGTCAAAACTTTGTCAAACAAACCCATAAATATAAGAAACGCTTTGTGAGCACTTTTCAAAATGAGTGATTCTGATGGAAGTTTACTATGTGATATAGTAACAGTGACAAACGGGGCGATCTCAAGTCTAGTTGCGATAAAATCCAAGGCGCTATAAATTGAAGATTGATGCAAAACTAATAAGGTACAGGAAGTGTCTGAGAAAACCTGTTTGGCTTATTTTTCCGAAGAGCAACGCTCCCAGAAACCACCATACACAATGCTGAGAACTATGATTTCTAAGAAAAATCACGACATAAACCGATTTTCTCAACTAATCGCAGTTTTGAAGACAAGTTCAGAAGGTTACAAGCCAAAAGTCTAGAATTTTTACAAAGGAAGAAATATACCTATAAGTTTCTAACTACCTACCTACTGCAGATGATAAAATATATTTACTCACAAAGGCTGATATGAAAATCGGCATTTTTAGGAACTGTCTTCACGAGGAATTAACTAAGCTAATATTGGATCATATTCAATATAATGATCTCTATATAAAATTATGATGCCCAAAAATTGTCCGAGAATTTGTTATAACAAAAGCAAATGTGTCAGGTATCAAATGTTTAAATATTTTTCGAAAATATGCTGAAATTCGTTCTCGTAATCCAACTCACAGGCGGGAAATTTGGATTGAAGAATACAGTAGACATTGTTTTATGGGTGCAGATATGCAGACGTTAAAGCGTCATGTAGGCTCGAAATCTTCTACAGCAGAAAGCTATGTTGAGAATTCTTTAGAGAATAAAGAAACAAATAGCCAAGAATATCGAGGGGTCAAATAAATCAATCTTCTAAAAAGCAGGCAAATTTTTTTTAATAAAAACGGTAATAGATGCCCTTTGGAAACTATTTATAGATCTGTAAAATTTGTATTACTAAATAAAAGCAGGTAAACAGTTTTTCAACTACTGAAAGTTCTAAGTGCAAATTTTACTAAATCTCTATTGGCGAGTGGAACAACTAAGAACTAATGTTAAAAGTAAATTTCATTACAAATCCGTTGTAAGGACTGTCATTATTTTTTCAATGTACTTATCATAAAAATTGCATTGCAATACTACTAAGAAATGTATTTGTTGGAATTAGGGAATGGAAAAACTAGAACAAAAATATATTCATCAAATCTACTACAATTTCGGTCAGTGGTCGCGCGGTTTAAGGCGTTAGTACTTGAATCGAAGTGACTGGATCGCTGTGGGTTCGACCCCTGCAGCCGGTAGACCGTATATAAGCTATATTCGTGGAGGGATTGGCGCCCTCTCTGCGGGTATGGTAGGGTGGAAGAATGTTGGCTTGGGTCAATGTGAGAGATTGATACCGGTTGACATTTGACTATCCCCCTAATTAATGAGGTTTTCCAGGTTTCCCTCATTCCTGCACTGAATGGTGGTTAGGGCCTACCAACGTAAGTCGTTCCTGGGCGCAAATGCGGCCTGCTTAATAATAATATGCCGCCCCCTCTCCCGCACAAGTCTTCGACTTCTGGGCTAATCCTCGTGATTAGAATGAGGGGTAGAGATATTATTATTATTATTATTATTTCTCTAATTTTCCTCGAAAAATTGTTAGGATATGAACAAATAACTATAGAAATTTCCCTTTTTTTCAATCTCCAAAAATAAAAAAGCCCACGGCTTAACACATCAAAATAAAGATATCCACATAATCGATTTTTGTTTCGAAATTTTGCTGTTTTTCTGTTTAATTTTACTGCTTTACTTCAGCGATATTCCTAACTAGATTGTAATTAATTACAAACACGAAAGGAACATTAAAAATCGTAAAACAAAATAGGTTCATTAAAGCACAAACACAATAAAAGGAGACTCTAAACAGATCTACAAATTAAAAATGCATGGACACGAAGACAAAAAAGGAAACTGATATACACGATTCTGAAATTATTACAATTTAAGACCAATAAATTTTACTTTTTTAAAAAAAATAAATATTATTTTTACTTCCTATGAACTAAACCTATTTTAAAATCAAAATATGTTATGAAAGTGATTTATTTCCTAGTTTCCTAAGCAAATAAGAAAAAGTGATATGAATTAGTATTTTTTTTTATCACTAAAGGATAAAAAAATAGATTAAAAAAAGTATGTCAGAAGTGGGATTCGAACCCACGCCCACAGAGTGGACCAGAACGCCCGTAAACCTATTGCTAGGCAAGGAAACCTTGAGTCTGGCGCCTTAGACCGCTCGGCCATCCTGACATTGTAAAAAGTTTTCTGTACACACGACACAATAAACTACAGTTAATAATGTTTCATTGTAATATAGAAGTTTCGAAAACTGCGATCCGATTTAATCAGTTGTATCAAATTACTAATCACGTCGGTCATGAATTAATTTAAAATTGGATCATCTTTATTTGAATCTGGATCTACATTATAATGTTGATAGTGGACATGCATCATGGATGTTTAAATTGTACTTCAACAAAACTGGTGGGTGAGGGTGAGTCGTTTCTCTTCAAAAAATAGTGAGGGAGGTTCATATAACATTTTTATCATTTGCGAGATACGGGTTGTTTAAAAAATGGCTTTTCTTACTTATTTTATACTAAATTCCTAAGTGTTTCTACCAATTCATTTAAACTGTACTAATTATACGGAATCAAGCCAAATATTAATAAAATTAAAGTTTTAATATCTTTTGGCAATAGGTGTTATCGCATTATGATGAATTCATAGTAGATTAGGTACCTACCTATTTAATATACTTTTTATGCGAATATTTTTAAATTTATTTCTATCATTTTATATGCATCCTACAGATATTCAACTAGTATGCTGTTTTTGTTATATTATTAGCGTTTGGAGTTTGCAAAACGATTTAAGACATTTTGACTTTTACTTTTATATACAGGGTGTTTCGGTTTGTTTGGAACAAATTGAAACGGTAGATAGAATAAGCAATTTTAAGAGAAAAACTTTATATAATGAACATAGTCATTTTATCGATCAGTAGCGGAGTTACGGGGGGCTAAAGTTTAAAAAAAATACATTTATTTTTTTTTACTACCAAGTTCATATTGCACACAGCGCTTCCAAATTTGATACATGTACTGGTCATCTAGTCTCGGATATTATATAAATTATTTTTTTTAAATCGTTATACATGGTGATATTTTTTCAAGGATCTGCTATCATGAAACCCTTCAGAATGTTTTTCTTGTTGTGTCTAAATTTCGTCTCTCTTGACTTTTGAATGTATTCTTGTAAAACGTTAATTTTCGTGTATCGAAGCGAACTATTAAAAAGTATCATATACGAATATTAAGGCGGTTTTCCACCAAACGGACAAAACAAAAACACAACAAAAACTGGTGTCGAAAACAACAAAACTGCAACTTTATGAAGACTCAAGATTTTTGCGTTCGGAAGCGGTAAGATCAAAGAGTTTGACGTGTTTACGAAACTGGAGTCTGTCTAGAGGAAACAGCAAGTTGCGTTTTTAATGCGTACCTATAATTGCTATATATTGCCCATGCAAATTAATATCATCATCATTTTGAAGGTCTCTCATCAATTGTGTGACACCATCATTTGCTCTTCTAGATAAACAAGATTTAATCCAATATCTATGATGGCGACTCCTTCTCTTCTGCTCCATAGAACGCAGTACAAACCAACCACCAGCCATGATAAAAAAATCATCTTTAAGCATTTCCAAAACTTCTGTCTTCAAACCTCAAAATTGAAAGCAACGCACTAGTTCGTTTGGTGGAAAAGAACTGAAAACTAAAACGAAACTCCGACGATACTTTGTCTGCTTGGTAGAAACAGAGTTTCAAATTTGTCCGAGTTTTGTTTTTTGTTTTCTGTGTTTCAAAAAACAAGAACAAAACAGAAACTCGACTAGTCCGTTTGGTGGAAAACTGCCTTTACGTAAGATAATTTGTAATTGTAATATCCGAGACTAGTTGAGCAGTACATGTAGGTATCAAATTTGGAGGCTCTGTGTGTAATACGAACTTGCAAATAAAAAAATAAATTTATTTTTTTAAAACTTTAGCCCCACGTAACTCCGCTACTGATCGAGAAAAAGACCATGTTCATTGTTCATATAAAGTTTTCCTCTTAAAATTGCTTATTCTATCTACGGTTTCGATTTGTTCCAAACAAACCGTGACACCCTGTATATTTTTTTTCTTCAATTATATACCCCTCAAATTACCCGCATCCAGGCCACTGCTGCTGAAAATAAAACGATTTACACGTTTTTTTTTTCAGGATACAGTTTATATTAATTTGTGTACAAATTTTGATATCTTTATCTTTAGCCGATTTAGAGATAATTAAGAAAAACTCAAAATAACAACTTTGACACCCTGTATTTTGGAAGAGGCCCAGAAGTAAAAATGAGACACTCCGTATAATCTTGGGCTACTGACTACGGAAAGCCATATTATCAATATTTATATGAAAAAAATATCAAGACAAAAAACATTAATTTTACAAGGGTATGTCCCGCATACAGGGGGGGGAGGTAGATTGTTTAAGGCCCCGTGGAAAAATGTAAACATCTGAAATATAAAAAATTAAATTACCGTCCGTCAATTAGCACAAACAATAGAAATCGAACGTTTCGGTCTGGCGCATGCGTATTTGCTGCATGGGCGAAGTTAGGTCATCAAATCTGGGGGGGCTAAAGCCCCGAGTGAACTGAATTTTAATTTCGTTTCTGAAATGTATGTGAGATGTTTATAAATATTTTTGGTGGGAGCTAATTCGATTTCTGGAGGGCAGGCTAAGCCCCCCAACTCAGGGGGAACTTCGCCCATGATTTGCAGCAGCAGAAGCTGTGTAATCGGGAATGCTCTCAGAGATATGCGGCACTTACAATTTTATAGGAAAATATATGGGCGCATATTTTTAAACATTAAAATGATTTCAATGAGAACAGCGTAATACGAAAAAAAAATGCTAACAATATAATTTAAACATACAAAAATAAATTATGTTCAATAAGTTCTCAATTTGACATATTGTTGCAGATATTAATTTTTTCGAAACAGATGGTCACTACTTCTACATGGACCTGAGGACAACCTATATATCTTTATTAAAAGTGGTTTAACGAACATAAAATTAAATTAAATGTAACTAAATGATAAATAATTAATTTCCGCTACAATTGATGCAGTTGTTTATTAAAAAAAAAATCCGACGAGGATGGGATTCGAACCCACGCGGGCAGAGCCCATTGGATTAGCAGTCCAACGCCTTAACCACTCGGCCACCTCGTCACGTCGCTTGGTTTTGAATATGATGTAATATAATCCATAAAGTAAGAACAATATAAAATAATTACGGCTTTCAAATTAATTTATAATTTAAGTTAAATTATTTAGATACTTGTTGAAATATTTCTAGTTGGATACTTCTTATTCTTTTATACGTCCTTTTTGCACAAAGTATAGGAGTTATTGATTATAGAACATATTTAGGACTTAATTAAAAAATATATACCTACCTATTTTAATACCTGATTAAATTTTATTTTTTATCATTTCAATTCATACTACCTAGTAAATCTCATATTTTCCATTACTTTAATTGTAAGACAAAATGTTAATCCCAAATATAAATAATAATTAAGAATTAAAATATTTATTCAATTTATTTTTTATTTTTTTTATATTGGTCAGTGGTCGCGCGGCGCCGTATTCTCGAAGTAGTGTTTTGTATAAATACAAGTAATTTTAGACATTTAAGAACTGAATAATATAGAGTTTAGCAAATAACAAGAATGTTATCTCATAGGTACCACCTGCGACTATTCAAAGTTCAAAGGTACCGAAGTAAAATCAATACTTACCAGTGGCGTAGCCAGAAATTTGACATGGGGGGGTTCAGTGAACAAAGTATGTCAGACTAGATTTTTTTAATAAAAAAAATAAATAATTTTTAATAAATTGAAACATTAAAAAGTAAATAAAAAAAATCTCATCATAAACATGTAAATAATAAACAGGTACGAACAATATTTGTTAAAAAAATGACAAAAATAAAATTAGAACTTAGTTGCAGGCAGGGTGCCACCTCTTGAATTTTAAAATACGGGATACATTTTTTTTTTTATTATATCAGTTGAAGTGGGGAGGGAGGTTAGCGCCGCAGGCGAAAATTTTGGAATTTTCAAGGTCAAATTGCTTAAAATAAGTCTAGTCGCGGCAATCTAGCGTTGCGATACCACAGTCGTCGAATTGGGTGCGAGCGGGATAAATTCTGTGACAATATTTTTTTAGTAGTTCAGAATCTTTAATAATTTTTGGTAAAAGTTTGAGCCTACAATCTAACGAATTGTAAGATTGACTATACTTAACGCAGTGGTAGATTTGCCCAAGCTCTGCTGCAGTAACATCGTTAGTTTCTTGAATATTTTCTCTGTTTGCAAAAACTTTTGTTAAAACTTGAGAAGATTTCGACATTTTCGCGTCTTCTATGCTTTTTTGTATTAGAGTGGTGTTTGACATCACTAAGGCCACCGTGACTAATTGAAAAATCCTTTTTGCATACTAGACATCTTGCAGAAAAATTGTTTGAACCTTTTATTAGCCAAATATACTCAGTCTGCCACGTTGGTCGATAGCTGCAGAGGCGCTTTGCTTTTTTTGGTGGCGAGATGGTCCTTTTCCGAGATCTCCATTGTCCCTATTTTTGTCGTGTTTTTCTAAATATTTATCCATATCGTTTAATTTTTAAATGATTTAATGCAGATGAACCCTAATGTAAGGTTGAAGTAGGAGATCTAGTTCACTGACCGCGTTGCTAAATCTTGGCGAATAGAGTGATTGAGTTTGTAGTGAGACATTACCTATATGACCCAACCAACCCAACCCATGTGGGGGGGGTTCTGACCCCAGACCCCCCCGTGGCTACGCCACTGAAACTTACATAGGTATAACCACAGCTTAAGTCAGAAAGAGATCTATCCAGCAAATTTTTAGGTAGGTACTGAAATCTTTCAAATGACGTATTTTTTTAAATTCAACTATAGATATTAAAATTATTATAACATAAACTTACATTAGTTCTGCGTAAACTTTTGTTTAGGGCTGTCAGGTGTCCCGATTTAGGCGGGATTGTCCCGATTTTATGTGATTTGTCCCACATCCCGCCTCGCTCTTAATCGGGACGCAAAAATCCCGACTTTCAGTTACGTCGCATAAAGACGTATTTATACAGAACGCCGAGATTTCTTAAATTGCACTAAATCAGGATTTATTGCTTGAGGAATATTCAAAATTAAAATCTTTCTTGACTGAACCCGATACCACTACAAAATTTAAATCATTTTGTTATGACCAAAAATGGGTGTATTTGTATACAAATAATATATGCCCAAACTTGGAAAAGATTTGCAATTTTGTTTTCTCCTTGCCTTATTCAGAACGCGTATTTAGCTTTATCGTTGAGTGAATAAGTTTTATTCACTCAACGGCTTCAATTGAACAACGGTTTTGAAGGAATAGAGAAGACTGTTAACAAAATCAATGACGGAAGAATTATTTAAAGCTTTTCAGCAAACTTATCCTGTATATCGCTGTGGGTTCGACCCCCGCAGCCGGTAGACCGTATATGCTATATTCGTTTAGAGGATTGGCACCCTCTCTCCGGGTATGGTAGGATGGAAAAATGTTGGCTTGGGTCAAGGTGAGAGATTGATACCTGTTGATGTTTGACTACCCCCCTAATTAATGAGGGTTTCCAGGTTTCCCTCATTCCTGCACTGAATGGTAGTTAGGGCCAACCAACATATAAGTTGTTTCTGGACGCAAAATGCGGCCTGCTTAATAATAATATGCCACCCCCTCTCCCGTACATGTCTTCGACTTCTGGGCTAATCCTCGTGATTAGAACGAGGGGTAGAAATATTATTATTAATATACCACTTTGGCGCTATCTTAAAAGTTGAATGACAAATTTTGAATTACGGACCATATGCAATAGAAAAAACCTACAGATATAAAAACAGCCCGAGATTAGAAACAGCTCAAATAAAAACTACTTTTTTCAGTGTGAAATTTAAATTGCACATATATTATTGTTCTAAAATAAGTATTACAGATAAAAATCAGAAGTTCGATTTGATTATTCCAGATAAAATCACTACTTCAAATTACATTAGGAATAGTTAACCAATAAATGTTCTTTGCATATCTCTCGATAATACTGAATTTCGTCAATATAAAAATATAGCTATACATTTATTAACCACTAAACGCATAACTATTTAATTTTGTCTTTATACCAATTACAATAAATTCAAATGCAATAGCACATCAGTATTGATCTAAATTTATACCTACAATAAATTAAAATTAACACATCATAGGATCATTACCTAAAAACACTGCAGTAAATTGACTATCAAAGTTCTGCCAGAAAGATTCTATCACAGTCAGAAATAAAGAATAATTATACTGCCGTGTTAATTCCAAATGTCGTATCTACAAATTTACGTTTTTTGGTCAAGGGCATATCTAACACAGTCACAGCTCATTTTATTAGTCTGTTACAACGGTATGTCGTAACTGTTTGCATTTAGACCGTACATGTAGGTTTTGTTCTGTCGTATCTACAAAAGTGCCCTCATGTTAGTATAATTTAACGTATATGAAATTATTAAGCATTTCTGTCGTAACTACAATTTGAAAAAGCATATACGACATTTAGCCCTAACAATTCTTGCATATACGACAAATTCGTTTAACATTGTTAGTTCGCGTGCTCAAACATAGAGGTATCTAATATAACCTCAAATAATTCGGTAATAGTGTGTAGTGTATCACCTGTATGTCTGTGTCCTGTGTCTGTCTCTATGATGCTACAGTGTTAAAACGATAATAGACTTTGTTAGTCTACTGTGAATAATTGTGTATTACTTGGTAAGTTCATTAGATTTTAATATTACTAAATATATAATATATACAAGTTGTTTTTCAATGACAGGAATACGGCCGAACGATGAACCGGTCGAAAAGGATACTAACTCTAGCCCTAAATAAAAATTTAGCAGCCAAAGTAAATAAGTATAGGCTATCTACTAGAAAGCGCAGAATTTCACCAGATAAGCATGACGAAGATTTTGTGCCTGAAGTGAAAAGAAAGTCGTTGGATTCCAGAAAAAAGAGAATTATCGTATTGAGCGACATATTGTTAAATCCTATTGATAATCGACAGCATAACATGGAAAATGAAAGCAATAAAGAAAATTTTCCGAAGGGAGGCAACAAAGACGTACTGTTTGAATCTACCACAGATACTGAAACAAATAATGAAAATACGATATTTGTAAAAGACATTATTGTTGTGCAAACTATTTTAGAAAATGTGTTTGAGATATGTGATCATACAAACAAAAGAAACAGGAAATCATAAAGAAAGAAAATTATGTATTTGTTGTGGAAATTATAGACAGTATTTTACAAAGAGTATACTCACAAGAAACGCTAATATATACAAAAAGGAGGTCCGTCAAAGAAAAAAATACAATATGCCACTTGCTGAAAGAAAGAAAGTTAAGTTAGGAGAAATAGTTAGAGCTCATAATTTAAAAGATATCTGCAGCAGCACAACGTGTAAGAAAAATTGTTTAAAGAATATTAATTCAGAAAGGCGAACATCAATCAATGAACAATATTGGAAACTGGACAAAACTGAGAAAAATACTTTTGTGTACAATAATGTATCACAAGAGGGGGTTAAAAGAAAAACTGTAGGAGATGGTGAAGTTCGTAGATTAAAAGCGTTCGTTATTTTCTTACGGACGAAAAAGGAACAAAACAAGAAGTTTGCAAAGTATTCTTTTTAGGTACATTAGGTTATATTCCACAAAATGATAGAATCATTCGAAATGCAACTTTAGGACTTGACACAAATGCTATCAAACCATTGCCTAACAGAAAATGTGGAAACAAAAACGCAAAAAAAATTGATAGATTAGTAATTGTTGATCATATAAATTCTTTCCAGCCGACTATTTCACACTACAGAAGAGAACATGCCCCCAATATTAGATACCTTCCTAGCGACATAACAATTAAACTAATGTATGAAGATTTTTTAAAAAAGAATCAATCTGCCCATTTTTCTTATTACTTGTACAGAGAGGTAGTAGCACAACAAAAGATATCATTTGCAAAACTTGGACACGAAGAGTGTTGGTGTTGTGAAGAATATAAATTGCATGAAAATAGCACAGGCCATAAGAAGGATAGTTTAGGAGAAGAATGTGCAACATGTAGTACGTGGAAAGAACATCATGAAAAGTATATAAAGGCACGTAATGAGTATAAATTAGATTCTCAAGAAGCTCAAAATGGAAGCAAACTTGTAATTACTGCCGACCTGCAAAAGGTTAGTCCATTTTAGAATTTCTCATTTAGTATTGTTATTATGAAACACTCTTGTTTTAGGTTATCATGCTTCCTAGGTGCGATATGTACAAAGAGGTTATTTTCTGTCCAAGGCTAATCGCTTTTAATGAAAGTTTTGTCCCGCGGGATCTGGTTACCAGAAAATTGGCCCTCACGGCGGTATTATGGCACGAAGCGATTTCCGGTCGATCCAAGCAAGATATAATCAGTACTTATTATGCTTTTTCTTCTATCCGGGATATGGAGTATGTAGTTTTGTGGCTTGACAACTGTGCTGCCCAAAACAAGAATTGGTGTCTATTTTCATTTTTTGTATATCTCGTCAACTCTAGTGATACGGCATTAAAAATCCTAGAAATAAAATATTTTCAGTCAGGGCATACTTTCATTGCCGAAGATTATTTTAAAAACCAGGTAGATAGTTCATTAAAAAGAATGGGTAAATATTATGATTTTCAAGACTTTGTAATGTCTGTAACAAAAGCCTCAAAAATGTTAACATTATTGAAATGGATATTAGTCGATTTTATAATTGGGTTGATCATTCATCTCAATATAAGCTAACCAGAACAACTCCAAGACCATATTTAAATAACATGGTATATGTTCGTTTCGATAGAGGTTGTAACATTTTAATTTACAGAGAAGACTTTAATCAACCGGATAAATTACTTAATTTTTAACTGCAAAATCATTTAAGCAGGGCATTTCAAAACCACAAAATATTGCTATGCCACGAGGCATCGTAAGTGAAAGAAAACATAGCATACTAAAAACACTGACCAAAATAATGCCCCAAAATAGAAAAGCGTTTTGGGAGAATCTGCCAGTGTCAAACAAAGAGGTGCCTCTAAGCGATGAATGAAATATAGTAGTATAACCTGTGAATTGTTATTCACATCTTGTAGTTCTAGATGATCTGTTACAGTTACTTGACAAATAAATATAGTAAATAAAAATTGTGTATTTATTTGCCTTTATGACATTTTTCTTCTATGAAATTTCATTATATTGTTAGTGAAAAATGTCGTATCTATCAAAAGTTGGTTTAGCTTACTTTTTATTTATTCTTATTAAATGTATGAATAAAGCTAGTATTTTTTTATCTCAATCAGATGTTGGCAAATATGATACATTCTCTCATAAAGGTGGCATAATTGATTAAACTTAAAGCTTATTTTCTCAAAACCATCAGTTTGTCAGTTACAGTTGGAATTAACAGGGCAGTATACTCTACACGATTTGTAACCAAGATCTGGAATTTACTGGGGCAAATATATATTACAATTGTTTATGAGTTACTTTTTTACACTCATTAACTTGAAGTATTTTGTTCGAAATAATTTATCCTGTTACTTTATGTTAATAGATATGTATATTAATAAAGTGTCCTTCATGCAGTCCTTATAAAATGAAGTAAGTATAAATTTCAACAACTTTTAATGTAATTTTGCAAGGAATAAAAATTATTTAGTCGTTACAAGGTTTGATTTATCTAAATTATTACTTAGCAACTTTAGCATATCACTAAATTATCCAAAAATTATATGCCTATACTTGGAATGTAAGAAACAATTACCTAAAGATATCAGAATTTTGTTCCATTTGAATTTTGGAAAACTGTTTTGTAAACTTTTTTTCTAATATGTCTATATATAAAAACATTATATAATGCAAAATAATCCGATATAAATAAAACCAACACATGAAATAATAAATAAACTCCATGTAAAAAGCCAAAGAAAATTTTACTAAAAAAAAAAATATTGAAAAATAATTATATGTATATAGTTCAGTAAAAAATGTATAATGCAGCAAATAAAAATATGCAAAATGAAATCAACCTCTAAGTTGATACTTTCACACATTGATATTAATAGAATAGGTAGTTATATAGTAATATATCAAATTTCAGGTGAAAAAACGATTTTTTGCATGTGAAAATAAACATTTTTTTATGAAATTTTAACTAAAAAATATTATTCAGAATTTTTTTCAACATTAATAAAATTTAATTTTTTTTTATATATAAAGTACTACCTCATTGTACTAACATTTTTATACCAATACTGAAATATACATTTCCAGCAAAAATTCATTTTAAATAATGTTAACAATTTGTAGACATCAAATGTCCCCTTTATGAAAAAGTAGAAAATATATGCAGGGACCAAACTTTAACAGGTACTAGAACTTTGTAAAATAAGAAAAAAAGTTTCAAATATGGATCGGGTGATACTTAATTTCCGAGAATTATTTTTTAATTAATGACCTTAATTGTAACGATAAAATTTCAAAATTGGCACAAATATTATTTACTCTGTTGCTTTTTTGGAAAAAATATTGAAAGAAATATTATTTAGAACCCTATAATTAGGGTTCTAAAGAATAATTAGGGTGTGTAATATTTTTCTTTTATATCAATTTTTTGATTTAAAATTTAGGTATTTTAATTTCTATTTTTATTTCTAAATAATATTTTTTTCAAGATTTTCCCAAACAAGCAGCATATAGTAAAAAATATGTGTGCCAGTTTTCAATTACATGACATTAATTAAGAAAACAATTTTTGTTTTCAAAATTTTTAATAACCTGTACCTGGGAAGCTAATTCCCAACTCATTGTATTTATATGAACCTTTTTTTATTTCAAATAGTTCCAGCACCTGTTAAAGTTTGGTCCTTGAAATTCAGGACACCCTGTATAAAAAGATACCAGCTTAATAATAAATTCTAATTTTAGACATGTCAATGCTGAAATGTACACATAATTTCAGAAAATTTATAACAAACTGTGAAGCTATGATACTAGAATTGAAATTTTGCTTCCCTATTTCACATAAACCTGAGAAAATTATATTAAATTAATATTTCAATTACCTGCTATTAAAGGCATCTATAAAAATATGAAAACTTAATATCGACTAAATTTCTTCACTTGTATTTACTAAAATCTGCAATTTTAAGTACTGTGATCATAAACCTAATAATTTCAATACAAAAGCAATATTACTCAAGTTAAGTTGCATTAGGTATATTTTTATCGTAGTATCATAGTAAAGAACATACAAACCATATGAATTTATAATATGCGAAGTATTCAAAAGTAATGTGTATATATTGAACGAAGATGCTTCTCGGGTAGTTTTAAAGCGGGAAATTTCATCTAAAATTTCTGATTGCAAGCTACCTTTCTGGCTCCAACTTTTTATTATCACCCTGTGTGAGAAGAATTGAAATGAGCTACAACTATTGTTTCTTTTTATACAACTTTTTATAAATTTAAAAAAAAAATTACTGAATAGCAATTCTAACATTTTTTTTTCTTCATAACACGTTTTTCAAGAAACAAATGACAGAATCCATAATAGTTCAAAAATAAATGATTAAATAAATTATACAATAATAATAATTTCCACCAAGTGACAAAATCACATTTCAAATCACATCGCAGAGTAGTTGTTTCCTGGAATTCCGTGTTTGCAAAATCACATTTGTATATATTTACAAAAAAGTCAAAAAATTGGTTCTTTAGGTCAGTCCCTTTAAATGCAGGTATCTGGCAGAATCCATAATAGTTAAAAAATAAATAAATAGTCATGACAATAATAATAATTTCCACCAAGTGACAAAACCACCATAATTTTGTTTTTAAAAATATATAATTTACAAAAAAAGTTAAAAAAAATTGCTTCTTTAGGTCAGTCTCTTTAAATTCAAGTATCTGTAAAAGGAGTCTAAATCTTATATGAAATATCCCATTCTGTCGTAAAATACATGAGGAGCACACTCTATAAATATTTGCAAATTATTTCTGAACACGCAGTATACAGGGTGAAAATTAGCCTGCCAAACGTTAATAGCAGAATCTACGTTCAGAAATAGGAAAAAATATTTTAATCACATGGATTGTTCCTAACTGGATATTTTTTTAAACATATTTAGAATTTGATAAAATTTGGAAGTATGTATCACTATCACATTATGAATTTAACAGTATTAGAGTACCTTAAAAGTTTCAGAGGCATATTTTTTAATTTTATTACCAAATTTTAAAAATTCTACATCGGAGCTTTCTGCATGGTAACGGTAATCCTGCTACTTTTCTTTAAAATGCTCTGTTTTGAAGTATTCCCTATGTTACAATTTCATTCTATACCGTAATCTGGCACCAAATATCAGATGAACTAAAAAAAAATTTTTTTAAATCGTTGAGACATGTCAATTTTGTTTTTAAAAAACATACTTCCATGACTTACTTCAAATTTGTCCACATCAAGGCACCAGGCTGTGTCTCATTGTATTTTTTTTAATGGCAACTTCATATTTTCTTATGGTAACCGATGCAAAAAAAATTACTTTTCAGTAGTACCTACCAATATTAAATAATACTGAAAATGGAATATTTAAATAAAGTGTGTAAAGAATACCTTTTCCATGTAGAAAAAAATTTACCTATCCAAGCAATATTTCTCAAAATGTTATAAAATATTTTCCGTCGTACTATTTTGAATTCTTCCCAGTCGAAAGTTTACACGGCAATCACGATGGCTATGGAAAACATAAGTTTTCTAGAGTTTATTTAACATTTGACTACAGATTACAGTATACGATGAAATTTTGAAATTACTTGAAAACGGAGCATTTTTACGAAGTGTAACAAGAGTTACTTTTCCGTGTAGAAAACTGGTAATATTGGTAATAAAATTCAAAAATACCTTCACATAAAAAGTTAACAATACATTTCGTCTTCCAATACTCGTATTATAGTGATACACACTCCCAAATTTTATCAAATTATTTTAAACCGCCCCAAATATGTTTGAAAAACATCTTTCTACCATAGATTCTGCTGTTGACATTTGACAGCATAATTTTGGAACACCCTGTATAATTAACATATTGAAGAAAAACCACAAAGTTTTTGAATTGTTTAAACCTTCAAATAAATATTTCTGTTAAAAGAATGATTTCCCAAAAAGTTTAAAAATTAAGTGATTAAGTCATCTTTACAGGGATGTAGAGGGGACCCGAATTATAAAAACTTCATATGGAATACCGCTTTAAAATATCTGAGAAACATTCCATGCAAATATTGGCACATTACTTCAGAACACACAGTATAATTAAGATGGCGGAGTGCATTTTAACGTTTCTGCTGCCCATAAAGATTTTACATGGAAACATAATCTGCAAGGCACATAATTTTTGGACAATCAAAGCAAACAAGGGAGGGTAATAATTTATTAAAAATCAAACCATTAAACGTGGAGTTCCTACAAACTTTTATTTATAAAGATAATAGTACCCTCAAATTATATAAACACTACATTCTATACTGTTTAAACAGTGCAACTATTTTTTTATTCTGAACTAAATGTTCTTGCTATTTATATTAATGTACAAAATTTAAATGTTCTGTTTTTAATTTTTTATCCCAATCAGATATTCTACATAAAACAAAAAGTATTAGTTCAGAAAAACACAGTGCGTTTGTGTAAATTCAACTCAGAAAGGCATTTCTATTGTCGATTTACTGACACAGGAGACAAATACGTTGTCCTTTAAAAACATATATTTTTTTACTGAGATTTCATGATTACTGTGCCAAGTTTACGACATGATCCTTTCTAAGTCAATAAACCATTATTTAATAAAAAACAAAGGCAACAAACTATCGGTGCAATCTGAACATCATAAGTAAAGTACTTTGTACTGAATGGAGTTTAATCAAAAATATTCGGGAATATTTGATTTCATCTCTCTAAAAGTGGATACATAAATTTTGATACGTTGGTTTTCTCTTTGTGGTGCTGTAAAGGGCAGAATACTGCATATACGCAGAAGGGCTTTCTATACTTTGCATGGCACAGTCAACTTCAAACTTTATGAATCCAGCTTAACTTCAAAATAAATATCTAATGACACTGTAGACGCAAGTGGTTTAAAATGCACAAAACATGTATTTATTTCTGAACGAGTAGAACACCATAATTTCGTTTTAAAAAATTCCAAGTGAAAATTACTGTACAAGAGAGTTAAATAAATATATTTATTTATTTATTCTGTAAAGTGAACTATTGCCGTTTCTATAAATTGCATTCTTTAAAATCCCATTTCCATCGTGGCTAAAATACTTTTCATGTCGACGACAAATTTTATTCAACAGAAAACTTGATAAGGATTGTACATTTTAAGATAGTATTCGAAATATTTGTATGATAAAAAAATCTTGTTGGAAAATGGTCTTCTGAGTAAAAAACTAAGGATTAATACAAAATGTCAGTCTTAGACCTAATATTTTACCACACTTCAGATATTTTTGCTAGTAAAATAAAATATAAAATTTTATTAAAAAAAAAATCAAAATAAAAAATTACCTGCAAAAAAAATGTCCTATGATGAAAAATCTATAATCAAGTGTCAAAATAGGTCTATATCAGTAAAATTTTATACACAAAAGTAGTTTCTCATTCCAAGAATTTTTTCTTCATAAAGTTTAATGGTACCTCACACAGGAAGGGTGCTTTACTTGTGAAAAATTTTAAATGAAACAAAAATACAGAATAAGTGCAAGACATTGAAGTTTTACACAAAAATTAATTTTCATTATAAGTTTTTCACTTTACTGGTGAAAGAAATCAAATTTTACCAAATTTCCAAGGTTTACTAAATTTTCAATTTTGTTTTGCAAATAAGCAGACCTGAATCCTAGGTCATTAAGGATTTTTATCCTTTCATCTATCGGAAAACACCCTGTATATAAAGGATGCCCCGAACAAAGCCATTTTTTTTCGATGGTTAATATAATAATAATAGCTTCAATTTAAAAAAAATTCGAAGATATATTACCTCCAACATGAACTACCTCATATGTATAAAATCATAATAAAATAAGCAATTAAAAATTGCAATGTACTTGCTGAGGATTTTCCAAAAAAAAAAAAATTGTGTACCTACTGTATATGTGTCAAGTCCGAAATGATCAAAATTTAATAATAACATATGAAGAAAAATGCATAGCGTAAAAAATATAAACAGTTAAAAATATACAAAAAGTAACCGAAAAATTTGGAGGGACCAGTATCGTTTTATAAAAATCCACCTACTTACTTACTATACTTATCTTATCAAGTTTTCAGTCAGTTCCTGTTAAAATTATACTTTCAGTGTAATTGAGAATATCCGAAAATTAAAGAAAATACACTAATTAGACCATAACCAAGACAGAAAATGGACTCACTCTTCCTGGGAAAATGAATTTATAAATAACTCATTGGAAAAAAGGACTACCTAGAATATATTTACATTTCACATTAATTTGGGTACTGCTACAATTTCTAAAACTTATTTCTATCCATTATTAACAAAAGCAGTTCCTTCGTAAATCCGAACTTAAATTTCTCGGTAGCACTTATTTCCCTAAAATAAACAACTTTGCAAGTTCTGTGAACCCTCCATGAATTACAAAAAGACTTCTTTAAATCTCAAATCAAAGTTTATCTTATTCTTACACATGTATCGTAACAAAAACACTTTGAACAAGATACTCCAAGTTATCCTTCAAGGCTTACCTCTACATAAATTAGAAAATAACTTCTCGCAAGTCCATATGTATACAGTCAACAGAAAATACAGGTATCAAAACCCACCCCTGAAATTCCCCCAGAAATTACCTCTCGCCCTGTGGCCTCTATTGCCCCTAGGAGCCCCTCGACCGCCCCTGAACATATTTCCTCCGGAAGAGAAAGTGCCGCCTCTATTGTACCCCCCTCTACCTCTACCCCTCTCCCTCGGCGGTTTATTGAAATGAGAATTAAAGGTATTCCCTCTGTTATATCCTCT
The DNA here is from genome assembly GCA_025584915.1 of Monochamus saltuarius. NCBI lineage: Eukaryota > Metazoa > Arthropoda > Insecta > Coleoptera > Cerambycidae > Monochamus > Monochamus saltuarius. The sequence goes on from CM046722.1 coordinate 13,691,805, forward strand.
GCCTCGAAAACCAAAGTTGGCATTATTGGGAGGAGCTACCCAATTGTTTTGTGACCAATCAGGTTGATTCATGTCATTGTTTCCTTCTTCGTCCTCCAGAGCTTCATCCAACCAAATATTTTTATCCTCCTCATTTGTCCAAGGTAGTTGAGGGGGTGGCAGTAAAGGAGGCATCGGAGGCGGGTGCATTAATGTGTTAGGAGGAGGGTGCATAGGGTTCATTGGTCCCATGGGATTCATGACGGAATTCATTGGGGGATTTAAGAGAGGAGGGTTCATTGGAGAATTTAAAGAGAGGGAATTCATTGGGGAATTTAGGGGAGGAACATTCATTGACTGATTTAAGGGGGGAGGATTCATTGAATGATTTAACGGGGGAGGGTTCATTGAATTTAAAGAAGAGGGATTTAAGAGTTGTTTCATTGGAGTTAGTTGGGGACTAATCATGTCACCAAAATTCATCATGGGCGGTGGAACCAGTGGCTGCTGGTTCCACATACTGTTATCTTGCATGGCAGAATTCGAATTACTTAATTCGTCCGACAAGTTACTAAACTCGTGCAGTTCGTTACTGAGATCATCAAGGAAATTATTCGCGTCTACATCGTCAGGCAGGTCAGGTAACGGAGGCGGTGGTTCTAAAGAGAACTGGGGCTCTTCCACTGAATTGTCAACGATCACTTTGAGATTATCGTTTTGTTTTGACTGATGTAATTTGTTCTCAATATCATCATCGCTAAGATCCATGTCTATACTCTCTACGTTATCAATTTTCCTGGGGCTTTTTGCAAGAGATTGCTGGGAGGGTGAATGCTTAGGAAAATCAGTATTTGTAGGATGACTGAGAACAACGTTAGCGCTGTCATCTAACGGTTTTGGCGGAGGAGGAGGTGGGGGTGGAAGTTTCAGCTGCTCGATATTAAAATTGAGTCTGTAATCCTGATCGGCATTCGCTTGAGGATTCCCAGAAGGCGTAATGCGATAGTCCTGTGAAAATACTTGTTTAAAATGCTACAAATGGTTTCATACTAATGGATATGTCTCAGAAATAGTAACTAAATATCGAAGGAGCATTTTCCTCAAAAAAGCCTTTGAAGAAAACATGTACCTTTGCCGCAACTAAAGCTTTCCAGCTTAGTATCATATTTTGTTTAAATTATAGTGGCTTACTGTTCATTGATGCCTCTCAAAATTCTTATTAATAGTCCACCTGCTCACCCATACAATACGTGCTAGACTGGAAACCTTTATGTTGCAGCTACTGTACAAAAATATTTTAAAATGTTGCAATATGGCAAATATAAAGACAGTATTTAAAAATATAATATTTTTAAATTTGGACAAACAGTTTTAAAGTTTCAAAAAATGTTATACAAGGTTAAAGGGATTAAAAGGCGATAGATTGGACCCAAATGTAATAATATGTGTACAGTTTTTGAAAAAAAAGTTAAGGGTTAAATGAAAGATTTTAAAATAAAAATTATTATGGTAGCAGGGCATAAATTTGTACTAAAATGGTAACACTATTTAGAAAACTATAAATACCATTTTTGTTACAAAAAAATAATTTTCTTGGGTGTGCCATAATTTTTTGTCCAAAACAACATACCCTACAACTGGTTTGAGTTGATATTAAATTTTCTCATATTGAATTCATAATATATTGTACACACAATTTATTGATCAGGAGATATTTGAGACATAACTTTTTTATTTTCTCATATATTTTCAGGTATTAACAATATTGTGTGAAACTAACTACTCAGTGGACAAAAGCCCCAACCTGCGTTGAATTACACCCACAATATCTACCCATATATTCCTTATTATTAGCTTTTGTAACATTTTTGACTGTTTAAGAAAGGTATTTTAAGCTAATATGTATCAAATCTCCTACAATTCCTATCAATGAAGTCATATGTATGTTCTCTGATACCAAACATCTAGGTATGCTAATGAACATCCACAGACAAAACTCTATTCAATAATTATCTAAAAAATTTAATATATTTACTAACCTCTGAAAATATATGAAAAAATAACTATACATAAAAGGTAAATTTTTTTATTAATTTTTATTTATTTTAGTAGGTTGTTATGATATTCATTGACAGTTAATCATTTTGACGTTGTCGATATTTCATTTTGACATTCAATTTCAAATAATTTTAATTTATTGGTATAATCATCTTTATAGTTAGATATTTGACTCAAGTTAAAGGAGGCCACCTGATGAAGCGATCCAAAATAAAACGCAGAAATAAGTGAGATCTCAATTATTGTGGTTGAATTTCGAGTTCCCACTCCAGAGGTTAGTAAATATATTAAATTTTTTAGATAATTATTGAATAGAGTTTTGTCTGTGGATGTTCATTAGCATACCTAGATGTTTGGTATCAGAGAACATACATATGACTTCATTGATAGGAATTGTAGGAGATTTGATACATATTAGCTTAAAATACCTTTCTTAAACAGTAAAAAATAACTTTTTTAATTAAAATTAATTAATTAAAGTGCAAATTTTATATTCACAAAATTTTTCCCAAACATCACTAAAGCAATGTGCTTTTGTTATCATGAGATTTATCCAGATGGGCAAACTACAACACACCTTCAAAATGCATCAGGATAAATAAAGACCCTGGAACTCAAGATAACCCCAAGATTTTAATTGTGACTATTTAAGTAATAGTAGAGATTAGAGTTGGTCAGTTTAGTCGGTTCAGTTGAGATATCAGTAGTAGTAGGGATTCTAGTGATTAAAATAGTGACTCGGACAATAATTAATTGAATGTATTAAGTAAGTCTACAGTTTAAATGTGATTAATAAAATCTGTAAAAGTTAATTAGTTATATTTTTATGTGCTGAGGTAGAAACAGCTGAAGGAAACACAGAACATAGGAAACCATTCCTAAATTCAAATGAGAAAAATGCTCCTTTATTTTTGACAACAAATATTATTTTTTGTAAGAAAAAATCTATAATAAATGACCCATAATTCCTAATTGCCATTGTAAAATTATTTACCATTTTAATTTTCATGCAAAACCTAATGTTAATGTATAATCGTCATATACAGGGTGTAACTTTAAGTGGAGGTCCGCTTTTTAGAGGTTATAGTATGTGTTCTCTAGAATACTAATCTAAAATTACTTTTTTTTAATGAAGTAAATAGTCCAGTTAAAATTAATCTTTCAAACTACACTTAAATTGCTAACCACACCGCCCCTGAACAGCATCCGAGTTTCGCTGCTGAATCGTGTTTACAGTATTGTCAGTTGTTACCACATATGTAAGTACTGAAGCTACAAAAAGAGAAAAACTAAAATAAATAATTTTGTAAATACATCCTGCTTTTGTATGGCACTGCAACTTACCATACTTTTTTATGTCAACCCGGACAAAGCGTGGATCACTAAAACAATTTGCGAGTGTTGTAAAAATGTATTGTAGTACATAAAAAATATAAATCGCTGAATTTTTTGAAAAACATTTTAAGTGGAACTCACTTATTGACGATGCTAAGTGAACATATTTATAAGGTAATTACATCCTCCTATCCACGCTGGCACACCTGTTTATTACCTCTTCATAAGACTTTGTGATAAATCTGTTAAGACATGCGAACACTATTAAATATCCACTGCTCTTAATGTCTTTTGATATTTTTGCCAATTATTTACATAAATTCGAAAAACCACTTAAGTTTCACCACTTTTTTCGCTAGTGTTAAAATGTATACAAATATTTGTAACATTTCACATACCAAGCAAACACAAACATGGTTGTAATGTATGTTATGTAATGTACATTGTACGTAAACAAAATGTTGGAATTTAGGCCGAAAGGGAACGACCGCAGCACTGCTTAAAAAAACATTATGCCCCTGTCACTCCCAGTTCGAATGAGTTGTCGGATGACAACTTGACGCGGGTTGCCAGCGCTGGTCGTTCCAACGATTTGTAGCTGTAGTATACAGCACAGGTTTGATTAGTGTGATATACGTATACTATATGCTATACAGGAGGTCTGATTTCTAACAATACGGGGCAGAATTTAGTGTAGAAGTAGGTAATGTGAATGGTGAAAATTTAATTTAAGTTTTTACTTAAATCGAATTAGATTTGTTTAGTACAGTACTACATTTTACCAAGTTTAATTTCGTAATAATTTAAAGTGGTATTTTGTGAAGTGTTTTGAGGTCGGTTGAGTGAATAAAGCTTATAAAGGCATTTTCATTGTCAAGTTTGTGTGATATTATGATAAAAACATGTTTACGAAGCAAGAAAGAGCTGATATGGTTACTTTTTATCAAAAGAAGACAGTAGCTGCAGTTTTGACCACCAGTACGCTATTGTTGGAGGAGAACAGGGAGTAAGAATCTTACCCTTTGAACCAAACATTTTAAACACCATACCATAGTCATGTAAATATAAAAGATAATATATTCAGTTTTGTTTTTATTAAGTTTTCCGTTAGTTGACTTGATGCTGTTTTATAGTTTATTTTACATAAAAAATAATTTTATTGTTTATATGAGATAATAGAGCTCCTGGCAAACACTCACCCATAAAAGCATCAATGAGCAGTACCTCATGGGTGGTGTGAAATTTTGTTTTTTCTAATAGTAAAATTCCTCATCTCTCCCCATCTTTCACTTCAATAATGAAATACGATTGGATTAGTAGCAAAAATACAAAAAACAAAATGTAACAAAAAAATCTGCTTTTTATGATGAAATTAAAAAAAAAACAAACTTATGTGTTTGTAAAGGTCTCAGGTACCCCCATTCAAAGTTACATCCTGTATACCAATAATCTAAACCAACAAATATGTCTGCCATCTTAACAAATAAATTTTTATATTAGCGCAAAAAAAAATGATTCTTTAAAACACTGCAGTAAGAAAATTCCAAAAATTTAAAAGTTGTTAACTTCTTTAAAGTTGGATTGCACCTATAAAAACATACCTGGTCTGTTTGATTCCAGAGCCCGTCAGTCGGATTATTTGAATTAGAATTCCCTGGAGACCCAGTCAAACTTATTAGATTCCTGTGGTCAACATCCTTACCTCCAAGACTACTCAATGAATCATCAGCTTAAAAAAAAAGAAAGGATAACAATCTCACATGTTATTTGTTACAGTATTGTAATCTTACCCAAATCCCCTCCGAGCCCCGGCAACACCCGGTGATCCACATCAACAGCTCCGCTGGGTTCCAAGTTATCGTGGTACTCCACGGGATCGCGATAACCCTCCTTCTCAAACATAGGAGGACTCTCGGGTGTGTCAGTCTCTTGCACTGGATTCCATGACGCATCAGGTTCCCATGTGGACAAATCCTCTTCGGGATTGTATTCTTCGCTAGGCGGGTAAGGGTTTGCACCAACGGGTGGTTCGAATGACTCTTCTAGGAAAGTGGTCATGTTTGAAGCCTGCGTCGTGTTGTAATCTGCTGTGCTGGTTTCGTAAGTTGTAGTGGAGGTGAATGTATTGTCTAAGAGAACAATAGTTATGAATTGCCGACTATGACAATAAGTTCATTTCGTACATATAGAAGTAAAAATATCATTAATTATATTTTTTTAGCAGGTCAGTCAACCCTTCAGTTGTCAAGAAAATTTTTCCTAATTGCCCATATTGTGAGACTTATTAACTCTAACGTGTCTTTAAAATGCAATGGGAGAAATCAAGTCTACACCCTGGAATTATGTAGAAAATTTGAAAAGTTTCCGATGTTTCAATGGTGACTGTGTCAGTTTAGTTAAGTATTAGTTGAGATTCTGTCAATTTGAATGGTTGATGATCTGTACGAGTTATTTAGTTTTTTTTTTTATGTGAGCAAAAAAAATAATTGAAAGGAACCCATAATGATATTTGCTACTTAATTATTTGGCTTTTAAAATGGTATGCTATTCAAATACAACGGAACATGTTCACTGATAATGTTATTTATTAGTACTTATTAGATGTTTTCTTGTGTTGACTTTTATAAGATTCGAAACAGTTTCAAAATATTACATTCTTGCAATGAACCAATGAGAATCACTTTAAAATAGATTCAAACCGTTTCAAGACAGAATCTCATCATGTTTTCGAAATCCATACATTCATTCTTTTTCAGTTCTTTTGTAAGACATTAAAAATTTTGGGTTTTATTCTTATTTTTTTCTTTTTTCATAAGTTTTTACCCATTAAGAAACAAAATAACCAAAAAACAGTACGAGCTTTATCTAGTCTGTTCCATTGTCCATGTCATTGTCAATTGTTGGAATCAGTAGCTTGAAGTTATTAAGAAATTATGACCAATGTCAAATATATGATGAGGTAGGTATATGTTTCTAGTTACAGTCTAGTTATTAATTGATACAAAATACTTGTATTTAGACAGAAGTATGTACTTTATGTGGAGTTACTTTACTTTACAGTCTAAAAACAGTAGATAATAAATACATAACTGTTTTTATAAATTAAATTAGACACGTATTATGTATATGCATATTAAAAGTTATTGCAGTGTCAATATCAAATGTCATATACTGACACTTACGACCTGACATTTGTGTTTCCAAATAGTAACACTAAAGTCATCACACTACAAGACATTAGAGAATTCTACAGATTCGGAAATTGCGGATCTTTACAGAGAAAGTAGAAATTGCCGCTTCATCGCAGGGAAGGTACAAACTTTAAGAGGGGCGGCGACGTGCATTGGTCTAGCATTCCCCACTACTACAGTAATCGGTTCCGTATCGCCAACGCGAAATCTAACTGATGCCAGTGTTGTCAGATCTCATGCATTCCAAGGAAATCTCATGTTCTCATATTTTGATTACAAAATCTCATGCTTTTTAATAGACACAAAAAGAAATAATAAAATTATTAAAATTACTCTTTGAAATCTACCAAAACAAAGACCTAACGAGAAATAAAGGCAAAATCGAGGGCAAAATTGAATAGATAGAGGTAGGTATCTACAATATTTGGGTACTTGAAATGTTCTTTATTCTAGACTGCTCTCTTAATAATTAGCAATGAATACATTAGCGGGTATGACAGTACAGATATGCGGTGTGTGTGCTGTATTCACGCCGTATTGCAGTGATTCTTAACTCTATTCCGTAAGGGTACCTACATTTTCTGGAAACAACAGATTTTACCACCCTGCGTCACGTCAACTTCTCCCACCTGGCAACACTGCTTGATGCTAACACGCTGTGGTCGAAGTATGCGTGTAGCATGACACAAATACACGCAAGCGGAAAAATACAATTCACCATCAAGATCCTCACTTTCCAAATCTGTATATTGAAACTGCATATTTGGCAGAGAAGTATTACACAGGTGTCGTGAATTAGCAGACAGTAGCAATGAAAAATGATGTTAGGAAAAATTGTCTCTTGTTTTGGCCTTTTTTATTATGCTTTATCACTTTGAAACTTTTAACTTATTTTTCTGAAATAATCTACTCTGGAGAAAAGAATTATTGTGTGATTTTGACAGTCGATTCTCACTGCTCATAGAAACTAAACACTAAACAGTGGTGTTTTATTTGTGCTGTATAAAATTAACAAGTGAAGTTATTTAAATGTTATAGTAATAGAAAGATTGCAAGCAAGTTACCAACAGTTGTTAAATTTTTAAAATGTCTAAAAATTTATGACAGCAATCCGAAGAGAATTGATAAAAATTGTGTACGCATCCCTTCATAGACACATAATTAACAAAAAAAACAATACACGAAATGAATCTAGCAAATTCCAAAATCAATAGAGAGAAATTACTTATTTGTTCAACAATGTTACTATTATTCGGGGGCCGCTTGTGATATTTTGACGCCTTGGGCAAAACAGCTGTAGAGCTTGCATTATTCTCCATTCTTAAGAACACAAACACAAAATCACTAATAAATTAATTACAATCAATTAAATTAGTGGAAAGATCCCCAAAATTTTCTCATGCACACCCATGGTAGCGCTGAAGATAGATGCGTCAATTCGTCATTACCAATGGAAATCGAGCATACCAAGGCGACACAAGCGTATTTGTTTCAGCAGAAGCTGTATAATCAAGTACGTTCTGCCACATATTTGAAACACAATCCAATACAATTTTATAAAAACATATACAGGCAGCATGTACTTCTCTTTATATTGACGAGCTATAAATTGTGGGTGAGTTAATAACACAATTCACTCTCTATTTTGAAACTCGACTATAGAGATGGCACTCCGCGCATTCCCACCAGCGCAACCACTTTGTTTCTCTGCTAGTTATCCTCATATCATATTTGAGTCTTAATTTATTCCGCTCCCATTTAATATACGCTCTTGTATTCATGACAATTCTCCCCATAGCATTCTATTTGCTGATATAAAAAAAACTGCAGATGTATCGGAATAAACATCAAATTAATTTTCGTTTTTAGGGATTGCATTTTATTTATTTCTACACAATCTTAAGAACATTTTTTTTGTGAATACAAAATTGAGGATATTTTTACCGCTCTGGGCTGACACCCATTTTGCCCATCGTGTTAAGCGGCCACCGCTATTATTACTATCTAACAGCTTACCGTAACTTGTAGAAGCCGCATTAGGCGTACTATAAGTTGGATTGTAATTACTGCTCCCATAATCAATTTCTGATTTGCTAAATGGAGGCATAGGAGGTGGTAAAAGTGGAAGATGTGAAGAAGTATACGAATAATTTGAAGTTTGTATACTTGTTACCACTGGAGCTTCCACAGGTAAAGGCGGATCCTGCACTACCGGAACCGATGCCGTACTGAAATTATTTGTTGCTGCCAGTGTATTGTCAGGTTGGCTTTGGGTCTCACTCGTATTAAATACGTTATTGCCAAGATTCTACAAAAAGGGAATTAAAAATAGTGTACGAAGAAAATATATAGAAACTAAAAATTACCTCTAAATTAAACGAAATATCCGAACCGATAAAACTAGAAAATCCATTACTGATAAAAGTGTTCGTAGAATTTGTGACAGGTGTAGTTACCGGGTTATAATATCCAGCATTTGAATATTCCAATTCCTTTTTTGGATTATAATCGGAGGCAGTGCTAATCAAAACTGAAAGAAAAGCAATATAGCGATAAAATTATACAAATATTCATTATTTATACCATCAGTTGCTGATGGAGCTTTGCCCTCAGTTTCTCCAGGCAAGTCGATATCAGAATCTGGACTAGGAGAAGGAGCGTTGATGTCAGGTGAAGGTATAGGACTGCTTAATGTCGCTTTATGCTCCTCTAACTTCTTCTGAAACGTTTTTACCCTGGTACCGAACATTTTATAAGCCTAAAATATAAAAAAGGAAGTATAAAACACTAACCTTAATAATTGTATGTTATCTCTCTATCCAACAACAAACTTACATTAGCAACCAACTTTACATCTTTCCGATCAGCTTCGAGTTGATTTTCTGCCTGTTTCAAGACACTTATCAGGGTTATCCTATTCTTTATTTCCAGTTTTAGAGCATTGATGTAGTCTTCCATGTGCTTGGCATACACATCAATTTCTTTTTCTACGTCGTCTACATGTGCACGATCTAAAATATTAATTTTACAAAAATTATCTGGATTTCTATAAAAGTCATACCTTTTAAAGAAGCTATCAGACCATCATCTATTTGAATTTTCGGATTGTGTTCCTTTAATACCTTCAATTTAGCATCTGTATCCCTATCTAATTTTGCACAAATTTTTATTTTATGTATCGCATAGTTAGGCTAGAACCGAATAAATTGTTAACTAAATCAAACAATTAGCTTTTCTGATATTATACCTGAAATTCGTGAGGTTCATCGCTTTTGGAACCACTAGGCACCACACTGAGAAGTCCACATAAATCTGATATAAATTCTTCATTGTATACACCACGCTGTTCCCAGATTTTAAATATTCTAAGTATTTTGTGTTTAACTCTATCATCCCTATAAACATAAACACTAAAATTAAAATATATTTTGATTTACATTTACGTAACTTCAGAACAAAGTAAATACATTAACACTTTGGAATTTTACAAGAATTGCCCAGCACAAACATAACCTCTCTTAAAGATGTGTCTAATTTTTATTTGAAGTTGACACTGCCGATTACCAGTCCTTTAAATATATCAAAAAAATTAAATATTTACGTAGACAATTTTTAGGAACAAAATATTAGCAGAATTTCCAGAACTACCCCCTACATATTCATACTTACGTTTCATTCATTTCTCTAGATCATATATTGGCCTCAAAAATTATATTTAGATTAAGTCTTACAGCAATATGCAAGTAAGAAATGCTAGTGTATTACTCATAAATAGTTAATATTGTTGAAAAATATTCCAGATATAATATGTAGACTAAATTACCACTTTATCCAGCTTATACGTACCGAACCATCGTAGTTGCTTTTTGTAGAGCTGTTCCCCAACTTTCCACATATTCATAATTCCTTCTTTTAGAATATTGTACAACATCATTTGCTAAATAAAACAGAATCAATCTCTGTTCTACTTTAACTCGTTTTAACACATTAAGCCAGGCAGTCACTATCTTTTTGTGATGCGTTCTATTTTGTAAACACCACTGACAGCAAGTATTTATACTGTCCTGTGAGTCCTTCAAAGAAGTCAACTGTTTCTCAAACTGTAACACATTAAATTCTGTCTCTGTTACTGTCTGAGTACCCATTTTTGTAACTTATAACCTATATTCACTAACACTATCACATTATTTATAAATTGGTTAGTGCTTTCACACTAAATGTATTTGTACATAAAATGCATAATTACAGTTCCAGTAATTACTCCTTTTAATTCGTAAAATAGTATATTTTCAATCTAATTTATGAAAATACAAACAGGGGATGTTTGCAAACATTTTCACATGGACGCCAATTTACTTCATTTATATCATGCACATTTTGTTCTTCGTATTTAATATTTAAAGTGTATTAAAGTTTTACAACGTTGAAAAAGTTAAACCATATAAACAAGTCTATAATAAATAAAATTGTCAAGCAAAATTCTTCTGTCAAATCATGAAATCAACCAGGAATCAACCATCACTTTTCTGCTTTTCTTTTTCCATACTCAATCAATCCTGCCAATAAATTAGTTTTCTGTATTGAACGAGAAAATAGTTGTAGTTGTGCTACTAACTTCTAGATGACGCTAACATATTTTTAAATTTAAAATCCACCATTATAATTTTTAGAAGATACCATTCGTTATTTAGATAAATATACTATTAAATATTTACAGGAAAAAAATCATCTGATAATAAAGTTACTACTAATTATTAGATCAATTTATGTAACGTACTTTAATATACCACATATTAAAAAGTATGTATATTCACAAGTATCTAATTCATTGTGTATATGTATATGTACTGTAAATTATATAAAAGTGATAAAAAATATTACAGAACATAATCCTAAGTATTGAAAATTAAGAATATACCTACTTAAACGCCCACATTGAAATAAATATTTGTAAGCATCTATACTCATTAATTAGTTAGTTAGTTACATACTATAGTACCATATATAAATTAATTATATTCATTTTGTTAGTTGAGTTTATTGGTATATCTCATGGTTTGTAATAAATAACTGCATTAATAATGCATAGATAGCAATTGTTGTTAACGTTTTATTACGCATCATACATAATTCAATTTGCAAATGTTCTACAGACTACAAAAATAATTATGGAGGTGGTCGAAGTATGTGGGCTTGAACGTATGAGCCAGAATAAGAAGCAGATCGTACGGAAAATTTATTTGGCTACATGCAAATTATTGATATGAGCACATAAATATGTGGATATTAAAAGATATTCCAAATAAACTGCATATAGTGATAATTAAAGCCCGCACTTCGTTCGCAGATGACGTCATTATCAGGGGCGGACTTAGGACGCTAATTTAAATGTTTGTGTAGAAAATGAGTTGCAAACATATACCTGCAAATAGTTAAAATCATACCTTGCACTGGTATAATTCATAACATTCAGCTATTCATATTAAGTTTATTTTTGTAGTACCTACTGGAATAAAACTGAGTAACCGGCAACTGCTGTTTCACGACAAAGTGGCGACAAATCCAATATATTTTTCCGACTTTTTTGTCTCATGTTTGTTTTGTTTCCAGGTCCGGAAACTTGCTGTCCCGTCTCGAGTCGTTAAAGATCAAAGAGTCTTTGTTTGGTCTGCGTATTTTATGACAATTTGACGGCGCAGTGTGGACAGAGTGTATTGACAAAAGTAAAAGACTATAGTCTATAGTTAGTATGTCTTTTGGCAACTGCAGTTCCAATAAGGCGTATCAGATTTTCGAAATCTTCAGTGGACATTTTAGAAAATTCTTATAACTTGAGCAAATCTCACCACTCAATATCATCCTCACCTAAGTCAACTGACAATTATTCATCTATGGAATAACTATCTCACTTTTTAAACTTGGTCTCATCCAAAAGCATTTGCATTTTGTTTTTTCAACATCGGATGATGAGGAGAGAAAGATAAAACTACTGAATGCTATCAATAAATCTTCATCTTCTTTCACATGGTTAAAAGAACTACCCTCAGACTCCGTGACATATAGAATTCTACAAATCGAAATGTTTCTATGCAGTTGGTACTGAACATATGATAGTATTCTATTTTGTGACGTTTTGAGCATAAACAAAATATAATTATCTATCATTTATTATGTTTTCAGAATATTTAGCAGTACACGATTTTTCTTAAATAGATAAAGGGATAGTTAATATGCTAACATGATAAGAAATGATAGAAATATGATATTTTGCTTATGCTCAATACGTCACAAAATAAAATACTATATCATGTTCAGTACCAACTGCATAGAAACATTTCGATTTGTAGAATTCTATATGTCACGGAGTCCCAGGGCTGATTGGCAACACAACAACTGAATTTTGCTGCACTGGTGTTCTTGTGATATGAGCATTTTGCCTCGATTTTATCTTGTCTTAATAGCTCATTTTTTGTCGCAATTTTATCGTGTTTTTGTCTCAAAATTGTGTCTATAATTTGTCTGCTTGGTGTGGACCCTGTATTAGGCTGTGGCGTTTGTTGCTAATAATCCATTTCGGTTTTGAAAACGTCATCCACAGAGGTCATTGAGGCATATTTAAAGTATATAATTTTTCATGAAAGACACATTTTGGGTGGGTTCAGAAAAATCTACTTCTGTCCCATCAAAACGATCTACTATACGGTATAACGTCAATAAATCGTAGTAGCTTCTAACTACGTATCTCAACGTAGGTACCGTTCCATTGCAACTGTTTTGTTTACGAGTAGTAACCATCATGTAGTAACCTGCTGTAAGTCTAAATATGTAGAAAAACAACACTCCGGACCTCGATTCTCGAATGCAGTGGAATAAATTGGAGTCGGAATTAATTCCACTTAAAATATTCCTGAGTATATTATCTATGTACAATTCTATATTTTATATTCCTTTAGTAAAATCCATGTGATATAATTCCCCAATTTTTTATGGGAAATAACTACAATGAGAATGGTCAAGAATATATATTTGCATTTCCTCATGAGAATTTGTCACATTCTAAACTCGAAAATCGAACCTCTGCAAATAAATAAATGTGATGTTTCAGTAGATTAGCTGGCATGAATAAAATTAAATTTGTTTTAATATAAAGTAAGCTTCTGTCCAAAATTAACGCACCATTATAAATTTAGCAAAATTTTGTTGCAACTTTTTTTCGTAACCTGGAGTCCGATATCAATGTTTTTAATTTTTGCACTGTATTTGAAAAGGCGGTGTATCTCCTTTAATAATAGATAATAAAGTAAATAAAAAAAACAAAATGTTAAGCAAAAATGGAGCTACAATTTGATTTCAATTGCGATATGTTTGAGTTACTATACTCCATTTTTAAACTAGGAGGAGCGTTTTGAATATTGCGCGCCAAAATGTTGGTTTCTTATTGGTTAATTTCGAACCTACTTTACACTGCTAATAAATATTACATTTTGGCATTTTTTGACATTTTGCTTGTTAGTTGTCATCAGTTTGTTGTCATTGTGTTTTTACCTGTTTTTCTATCTATTTATTATCTCAGTTACGTATAAATCAGTTCTTATCAGAACTAAACAACTTATTATATTGTTTGCCATTCGTTTTTTTCAATTTTCCATTGGATATGGATGATAGTGTGCCGACCACAAGTAAGGCAGGCCCCCAAGGAAACGAAACCAACTCAGTTTGGGGCATTTATCTCTGGCAGAAATACAAGCAATATTGAATTTGTACAAGAAAAGCCTAGATGATGAACCTACTCTTAAAACTGTCCAACTTGTATCCAAAATAGCGATGACATTAGGTAAATTTATATTAACATTATCTACTGTTGAACTATATTACACATTATACTTTTTTAGGTGTTGCAAAATCAACAGTATATATCGAGCCATAAAACAGTATAAATCTACTGGAAGGGTGTCTACTTTCAAACACTGTGGTGGACGACCTGGGATTGTTACATCTTTGGATGAAGTAATGAAGAATTCCATAAGGCGTATAGTACACAGCTTTTTCTTTAAAAATGTGATCCCCACTTTGGACAAAATATTAACTGCAATAAAAAGTCATCAGGATTTGCCACAGATGTCCCGTTCATCATTATACAAACATATAAATTGAAAGACGTAAAGGAACTATTAATAGAGGCTCTTAATAATGTTACAAATATGAACTGGAAACAGTGTGTAGAACATGTGATTAAGGAGGAAGAAAAAATGAGAACACTTGACGGAATTATGGACGACCTCATTGAGCCTTTAATCATATCAATTAATAATAGCGAGAGTGATATGGATACTGACTCGTCAAATAATTCAGAAAATTGTTAAAGACATGATTTGTTCCTTATTTTTACCAATAATATTATAAATTATAAAAACTTATTTTGTTACTTTGAACACCTGCAGATGATATATTACGACGAAGTTCAGTTATCAGTTTTTAGCAATTATCCGGTAACTTAATAAACGTAGTTCGTAGAAGTGCAACAATTCAAAGTAACAAAAACACCATTATATGATTACTTCAATGCTAATTGTAAAAATGTGAATCAATAAAAAAAAATTTTAAAAGTGAAAACTGGAATCAATCATTTATAGATGTTTGGTTTGTAGTAAATTATTTCATTAATGTAGGAAGTAGCTACCTACCTACTTTAAAAATATATATAAAAAAGTTAAATAAACCTAGAATTAGATATTTATTCATTG
Source organism: Monochamus saltuarius (assembly GCA_025584915.1). Classification (NCBI taxonomy): domain Eukaryota; kingdom Metazoa; phylum Arthropoda; class Insecta; order Coleoptera; family Cerambycidae; genus Monochamus; species Monochamus saltuarius. The sequence continues at coordinate 13,707,112 of CM046722.1, forward strand.
CACATTATTTTGAATAGGTACTTAATAACCCCATTTGAAAGTAATGAAAGCTTATTGTACTCAAATTGAGGTTAAACACTTGCAGTGAGTGTATACTTGATAGTCTGATGCTGTCTAGGGTAGTTTTTAGTAAATTTTGCAGTGTAAATTTTTCTTTGGCATTCGCTCCTCCTAGTTTAAAAATAGAGTATAGTATACCCCTCATGGTGTTATAAATTTACGAAAAAAAAACACGCCATTTTTATTACTCCCAGTATAAACCGAAAATTAACGTTTTATCAAAAACAAGAAGTATAATAACAATGTCAAGAAACAAAGCTATAATGCAAAAAAAAACATTGACATCGGACTCCAGGTTACTAAAAAAAGCCGAAGTCCGGACCTGAGATCTAATAAAATATTTGTAAAATAAACTGTAAATCAGATTATTGAGCCTCATGATTCTAACACTATGTAAAATTTAAAGACCCTGAGGTTGTTCACTTGTTCACTATTTATATTATCTATGTACCCATGAATATAAGAAATTACAAAATAATCCTAAATATGTAAATTTAGACGTATAAAATATTAGCAATTATACGCTTGCCTTCTCCTAAGTTAATAATTAATAAAAATCAAGTATGATGTTCTTTGTTTATGTACAACTATTACCCTTCATAATTGACATTAATTGATATTTGACATTACCAGAAGAAATTTTTTGTAACTGCTGCACAATGGAACGAAAGTAAAATTTTCAAGTGTAGGTTTGCTTACAATAATGTGCAGGCGTTTGGTGTCTCGCGGAGAAGGTGCCCATTCTGCAGTCTGTCTGTAGCCAGTCATCATAGTGGTATCTCAAGAATTCTTGCTCAAGTAAGTCAATGTCCTTATATGTCTATGCTGTGCATGATGCAGAAGTGCATACATAATTTTATATCAGCCTATTGTTTAGTAGTAATGCCGAAATTGATACAACGAAAGTGTATTTTATAGAAGAAATAAGGTAACTCATTAGATTTTTTTTCAATAGTAGTATTGTATTTTAAAATTATTCATGTCATACCGCAACAACATAAAAATAATTTAAAAAATAGAGAAATACAATTGGAACATCCTTGTCCATAATTACTACGCAATTATTTTTATGACCGGTTTTTTTTACAAATAAATACGGTCATACAAATTTTTCCAGGCGAATATACACGATGTATCTAAATGACACCGAGAAAATGTAAGGGGCGATTTTCTTATGAAAATCAATAGGGGTCTTTCGTATAAAATTTTGTGAAAAAACCCTTCCCTAAAAAATTACACCTCTAATAATTTAAAAAAAAAATTGTTTTTCTTTTTTATCTTCCATGTATATCAAGCTAAAGAAACCAAATAAAACTACACTCTTTGACATTTTTTAAACCCTGAAGTATTTTTGTAAGGGGTCGAAATAATTAACACCTTTGACATTTGTTCTTATAATTTTTTTCGATAATTTTTTTCCTTTTAAAAAATATGTCTAAAAAGTCCCACTCATTTACTAACTTTTTGATCTTTTCAAGTTTTTTCGAAAAGTTAAGGATTTATTAGAAAAAATAATAAATGTATTGCAATGCATTTTTAAAAAGATGAGCTGTATACACACCCTGTATATCGGTTATTTTTTAACTATACAACCAATATATATTCTTCAACTGGGAAAAAATTTCTACAAAGCGATAATAAAAACACAATTATTATTTAAAACTAGCAGTTGGGCGAGATTCGTTTTTTTTTTCAAATAGCATGTGGATTTTCAGTTGTTTTGATGCATATTTTTATTTTCGTTTTTTTTTTATGTAATAGGTACGCTAATAGGCTTGATAGAAAAAACGATGTTAACACTGTTTTTATTATAATAATGAAATTAAATATGTACTATAAACTTACAATTATTAAACCTATATTATATGGATAAGGATTAGACAAGAATAAAAATGTGCATAAAAACAACTAAAATTTGATATATATATATAACATTTGATGATTTGATTGTGACATTTTAAAAAAAATGACGTTCAATTCATATATTATGTAGTTAAAGAAATATTATTTTATTATCAACCTGTACAGAATTTTTTAAAATACATAATATAGCGTTGTTTACGTTTAAAAATAACAGATATTTGCCTGGGGAGTGATGTATATGTGATGTAAATAACATTTTCAAGAACTTATATACATATTAAAGTTTTTAGCGTTATGAATTAAATTGTAAAATAGGCAATTGAGTGACGTTGAAAAAATTTTCTTTAAATGCATTTTCTGTCTTGAGCACCCTGTAGGTTTAGATCACAAGTTTATTCAACTGAAATATGAAGATAAGGACATACTTGTGCTACATATGTTATCATTTAAGCTGTCTATAATATTTATAAATAAACATTAACATCGTTTTGCATTTCTATGTACGAGTATTTTTATGTTTTCTTCCAAGCAAAATAATTGTCTATAAGGTGAAAAAAGATTGTTGAAATATTTTTATGTTTACGTTTTATACCACCTCTCTCTATATATTTTTTTTTTCTAATAAAAATATATTTTATCTATGACATCCCGTCAACGCATGTCTATGACTAATAATATAAATGTAATTGAGAAAAGTGTGCAATCATTTATATAAAAACAAAACATATGTTTGACATATTTTTTGTTCTCTTAAAAAGTAAAACGTACTTCTGTTCGATTAGATAATAAATTTATCAATTCGCTCGCATAGACCACTGTATATTTAATAATATATTGTATTAGTCCTTAAGAACAAAGTTTAGTTTAAGGTTAATTGATATTTTCAGGACAATGGCCAACATATACGTCGGTTTTCATGACCAGAGAAGTAGCAGCCGGGTGTTGAAGCCACCTGGTGGAGGATCATCCGATATTTTCGGCACAGGAGAGATCAAAATCAAAACTGAAGAAGTAAGATCACCTCCAATCACTCCTTCAAAAGGCAACTTGGATACAAAGGTCAAAAACGTCATCGAGGAAAAGTCTGATAGTAACAACGTAGCTAACACAAAGCAAGAAGAACAGTCGAACCCTGAAGAGGTGAAGATTGAAAATTTAAGTATTAATGAAGAAAATAGAGAAAAACTGGAACCGGAAGCGAGGGCAACGTCGAAACCCGATACAATAAGCAGTATCATCAGGCAAAATGACCACGTCGATAGTCCTGTTGCTGTGACTGAACCCGTACCAGAGAAGAAAACTCCGCAGCGCGTACCACCTGGTGGTTATTCGTCCGGCTTGTGGTAATTAACTTTAAGTATGTATTCCGCTAACAATATTATTGTAATGAAAAGTAATTCGTATAACCGTATTAGTGAGTCAATGTATACACGTACAGAAGTTGTGGCGATATGTTTAGTTTTCAAATAAAATTTTAAAAAATAACACCCAATTTTTCATTTAGTTATGTAGCGAATAATGCGCCATATGTGAATTACAATAAAACATGAATATTTTTATTAATGATATACAGGGTGTATTAAAAAAACAGGTCATCCCGTTAACTGCGTATTTCTTGCGGCAACGATTTAACTTATTGCCTATATACAAAAATGCCTCCCATAAAAGATACAGGGTGTTAAAGTTAAAATTTTCAAATTGCTTTAAATTTCAAAGCACAAAGGAGCTCTAAACTTGCTCTAAAGTGTTCTAACTTATTTTATGTCTCTGAATATAGGGTTAGACAGATATGTGCCATTTTTACGCAAATAAATGTTTTTTATCAATGTAAATTCGTTTATTAAAGAAGAAATAGGCATTTAAGATTAGTTATTAAACAGATTTCCACAATTGCTGCACATACCCTACAAGTATAGTCTACCAACAAGTTTAGATGCCTCGACAATCCTAAACTTTCTACAGAATTATATTTTACTTACTTTGTTCGACAATTTGCCACTTACTCTTTGTCAAAATACGCGGATGCAAAATGGTGTTTCGCCTCACTTTGGATTAAATATTAGACAATATTTAAGTTTAGTTTTTCAAATTGATGAATTGGAAGTGGAAGAGACGCAACTATTCAGAAGCCACCACGCTCCCCCAATTTTAGTTCATTAATTGGACTTCAATGTTTGAGGATTTATGAATGACGACGTTTATTCCGAATCAATATTGGTGAACTGAAGGCATATTACAAATGCGGCTGAAAAAAATTTTAGACAACAGGTTTTTCGAATAGCATATATTCTTTATTGCTCGTTTAAACATTTCTCACACGTCCACTTGCCTGGACGTGTGTAGCAATGAAAATGTTGAATTAATGAATTAAAATGTTAACACATTTTAGAACATGTTAGAACATTACAAATTTTCTCTTTGTAATTTGAAATTTAAAAATGTTGCAACTCATTTTGCTGCGACTATCTCTTAACGTATGCATGCTCAAAAATCTAATTTATCTTGAAAATGAACAACTTTACGAAAAATTATCAAGAGTAATAAAATATTCTAAACAACATTCTACATTATAGCATTATAAAAAAATGTCCATCATAGGCATTTGTCACAAAACAGTCGTTTCTACGTTTGCTTTTTAGGCGTCGTTTACAATAATACTCTTGAGGGTTTGGTTAATAGCAAGAAGTATCTCTATATAATTTCAAAGTGATACGAGAAAATCTGAAGAAATTATTTTAAAAGTTCAGCTTTAACATACTGTATCCTTTAAAGGAGGAATTATTGTATATAGTAAGTAAGTAGTAATTAAATCATCATATTTTGTCGCCAAAATTTTTTTGTTACACGACCCTGTATGCGAATCCCTGAAGAGAAAAATGCGTTAATATCAGGTCAATATGAGAGAAAATAAATTGAGAAATCTATTTCAAGGTAAGATATTTCTCATTTTATATTAATTTTAACCTACTCTTTCTCTTTCACGTGACCAAAAATATATAGCTGATTTGTAACAATACAAAATTTTGTGCTGACCAGGCCGTATAGGTAAATCTACTGAAAATAATTGATCATTCATTTTTATTTAATTTCGTCAAGTGGGTGCCGATTTAGCAACGAAAACAAAGAAAAACAAAAGTGTATGAGTTCTTATTTGGGCAAGGCTGGTTTCTTGTGTGTAGAAGTTACCCACGCTTCGGTAGTTGACCTTCCTCTCCGCGATGACTGAAAATGGTTTGTTACACATATCCATATCAGCGAATATCCCTAAATGGAGAAAAAAAATGGTTCGATTTCAGTAAATGACTTGTCCTGGTGATAACTATGCAATTTTTTACTGTATTAGAAAGGTATTTTAAGCTCGTGTAAATCAAATCTCCTAGGCTTCTACAATTCCTGTCAATGAAGTCATATGTATGCTCTCTGATACATCCATCTAGGTATGCTAATGAACAATTCCACAGACAAAGCTCTATTAAATAATTACCCAAAGAAATGAATCTATCTAAATTTAGTAACCTGGTTTAATGAAAATTTAAATAATTAATGAATAGAGCTTTGTCTGTGGAATTGTTCATTAGCATACCTAGATGTTTGGTATCAGAGAGCATACATATGACTTCATTGATAGGAATTGTAGGAGATTTGATAATACCTTTCTAATACAGTAAAAAATGTTAACAAAAGCTAATAATAAAGAATATATAGGTAGATATTGTGGGTGTAGTTCAACGCTGGCTGAGGCTTTAGTCTACAGAATAGTTAGTTTTACACAATATTATTAATACCTAATAGTTATTTATGCAACAAGTACAACCCGTCGAGTATAATAAGCACTTTTTGTACGAATTGCATACAATATTTTTTCTACGTTCATGCAAAAACCAAAAAATTTTATTTAGATGACACTAAGTCACTAGTGCAATAAAGAACCACTTTTTTCACTAAATATAGTTCAATAAAGTTTTGTTTTTTGCATGAACGTAGAAAAAAAAAATATAATAACTATGCAATGTTATGATCAATAACTGTTTATTGTCATAAATTTTCATATGTACTCATATAGATTTTATTTAATTTTTCTACAACTAGACATCAGTAAGAGATAATTAATATATATTTTAAAATTGTTAAACATTTATTGTAACCTCAACATAAAATTTATGGGGTAGGCGTTATACAGGATGATGCTAAACATATGTAGTCAAAAACTTATGCCGCGGAAACTAGAGTTTTTGTTCAGCGGTGGGTACAATCGTTTGCAATAATATTGACACTCTTTAAAATGAATTTTGCTTTTTCTTTTTAACTGCTGACGTATTTTTAATGAAATCTACTTTCAACTTTAAACATTAGTTCTTAGTTGTTTCACTCCCCAACAGAGATGTAATGAAATTTCTACTCAGAACTTCCAGAAGTTCAAAAACTGTTTTGAGTGTCTTTATTATTGTAAAAACATGTACTTACATACAGATAATTTACTTTATTTTTTATTTATTTTTCTTTTATCATTTGACATTTTTTATATAATTGTAGTATAAGAAAACTTAATTTATCTCACTGCATTTCATCAAATGCAATGTGACGCTCGTTAATATTGTTAAGCGTTGCTAAAATATAATGTAGCCAAATTTATACGGTGGAAACTGCATAGAAGTCAAAATATATTGTTGCATCTAAAAAAATTACCAAAGCGCAATAACGCACCCCTATAACATGCTATAGATGAAATTAAAATAATAAAAAGAATATTGTTATACATGCAATGTGACCCATTTCAAATGGAAACGGCCCTGTAAAATAATATTTATTATTCGATTTACTTCGGGTTTTCTCTAAAAAACAGATCAATAAAAACTATTCTAACGCAAAATATTAAAATTTGTTTTCTATTTCCAAAAGGCCTCTACTTATAATTTTTTTCACTGTCAAATTTCATAAAAACTGTTTAGCGATTTTTTCTTCAAATCTAACTAGTAACTACACCACTTGAATCAGAATCCCCTAAAATAGATCTGTCAAATTTTGTAAATAAACATTAATGAGGAATTTATTATTAACAATTCTAATATACAGAGGTTTCATTTTATTAAATACAAATATAATAATAAAAAAAATGAATTGAAAAAGTGAGAAATTAATTTTACACTTTAAAAAAATTATAATTTACGGTTAATATAAGAATAATAGGTAGGTATACCTACCTATTTAAAAAGATAAATATTTATTTACGAAATTTGCCATAAAACCGTTTTAGGGAATGCTGAATCTAGTGGCGGTTATATTTAAAGAAAAAATCACTAACTAAAAAGTTTTTATGAAATTTGACGGAAAAAATTTGAAGTACCTAGGCCTTAAAAATATAAAACAAATTTTAATATTTTGCGCCAGAATAGAATTTTTGATGCTCGTTATCTTTAAATAAAACAACAGAAATAAATCAGATTATAAATACCGTTTTTTACAGGTATGTTTCCATTTCGAATGGGTTACACTGTATATACATGCCTATACAGGGTGTCCGGTAAGTACCTCCTAATCTCTCGGGAGTGTATAGGGGAGGTCAAAATAAAACTAGTCCTTCCTATAATTTTTTTTCCTAATGTGCCCCCTAACGGAGTTATGGGGGGTCAAAGGGGTACCTAGAAATTAACGTTTAGGGTTATAACTTTGAAACCACCCAGTATATTTTAATAAAATTTTCGTACGTTGTATTACACATGGAGCTCTACGATTTGATGCTAAAATCAACTTTTTGCTATTATCAGATGTTCAGAAACGAACTGGCCCTATCACACTTTTTCTCAAAATTTTGACAGAAAAGTAATTTTATCAAACTGAAAATATTATTATTAGATACTCTGAAGTTTTTTCTTTAAAATTGGTACTCTTTATTTATTTCGAAAAAAATAACGGTTTGCGAGATAAATCGGTTTTGAAAAAAATTGGTAACAAATACAACAACAATTAAAATTTATTTTTTTTACATATTATTTCATGCATTTAATTTCTTTAACTTTATCAAGTCCAGAAATCTTTGAACGGGTTGGCTATACTTTATGAGCAAGAGTAGTGATCAATTAAAAATAACATTTGAAAAATAACTTACTTACAAGACATGCAACAAAGAACATTGAACAATGAACAAAGGTACCTAAATGTTACTTCGGTAGATGTTCAAAATGAGCACTCCGTACTTCAATGCACTTTCTAATCCTACGAATGTTTTCCCGGTGCACTTGAAATAATATTCCGTGATTATTGCGGAGATAGTCACAGTTCTGTGTTATCCTCAGCAGAAGTTCCTCTCTACTATTTACGGGTGTTGAATAAACGTTATTTTTTAAATGACCCCACAGAAAAAGTCCAATGGGTTTATATCGGGCGACCTAGGTGGCCATAATACAGGTCCGCCTCGACCTATCCATCGATCACCAAAACATTCGTCAGATGATGATGACGTACTAAACGATCAAAGTGGGGTGGTGCACCGTCATGCATGTACCACATTTCAGTTCTTATTTGAAGGGGCACTTCTTCTAACAAAATATTTAGATTTTCCTCTAAAAATTGCAAATAAAGAGCACCATTAAGTCTTTGCTCCAGAATAAATGGACCAATCAAATGATTCCCGATAATTCCAGCCCACACATTCACCATAAACCTTTGTTGGTAGCGAGTTTGAACTAAAGCGTGAGAGTTTTCTTCATCCCAGACATGTAGATTATGCGAATTAATTATGCCGTCTCTTGTAAAACCTGCTTCATCGGTGAACAAAATAGATGTACCAAAATTATGATTCCGAATATGATGCTGTAAAAACCAATTGGCGTATTGAAGTCTTTTTGGATAATCATCTGGAGACATAGCATGTACTTTTTGGATGTGGTACGGATAAAGCAATTGTTCTTTCAGAGTTTCATGTACAGCCCATTTTGTAACATTGTTTTGTGCCGCAAGCTTCCTTATGCTATTTGAAGGATTATTAGCAACGTTTTCCAATATTTGTTCCTCTACATGAGGGTCTCGTACTCTCCTCGGGCTCCTGCTCCACCACGGCGTGGCAAAAAGCTTCTAAATAAAGGATTCGGAAGAAATTAGTTTCACTAACGTTTTTCACTATTTTTTTACCTGTTTCTCTTAAACTACGATCAACTCTTTCAAAAGTTTTTGGACTCGGCAAATGTCGACCCGGAAACCTTTCATCATAAAGTCTTCTTGCCTCCACGGAGTTGCATAATGCTTCCCCATAAATTGGATGCATATCAGCATATTCTGCACAGGAATATTCTTCCATTTTGAACGGCTAACGGCTTAAAACGAATACCACAATAAAATTGAATTTTTATTCTGTCACGCGCCTTTGACAAGTACTTTAAAATCAACAGGGTCTAACAACGAAAACAATAGAAAAGAACTCCATGGAGACAAGAGCAATAATTGTAGATGTATTTTGGTCATAGATGTTGATTTTACAAGAAACGGCATTATTCATTCCCTTAATTCACCACCAGTAAATGTTTATGGTGAATCTGTAGGCTGGCACTAGCGGTAATGATTTTATTGTAAAAAAATAAATTTTAATTGTTGTTGTATTTGTTACCAATTTTTTTCAAAACCGATTTATCTCGCAAACCGTTCATTTTTTCAAAATAAATAAAGAGTACCATTTTTAAAGAAAAACCTTCACAGTATCTAATAATAATATTTTCAGTTTGATAAAATTACTTCTGTCAAAATTTTGAGAAAAATTGTGATAGGGCCAGTGCGTTTCTGAACACCTGATAATAGCAAAAAGTTAATTTTAGCATCAAATCGTAGAGCTCCATGTGTAATACAACGTACGAAAATTTTATTAAAATATACAGGGTGGTTTCAAAGTTATAACTCTAAACGTTAATTTCTAGGTACCCCTTTGACCCCCCATAACTCCGTTAGGGGCACATTAGGAAAAAAAATTATAGGAAGGACTAGTTTTATTTTGACCTCCCCTATACACTCCCGAGAGATTAGGAGGTACTTACCGGACACCCTGTATAGGCATGTATATACAGTGTAACCCATTCGAAATGGAAACATACCTGTAAAAAACGGTATTTATAATCTGATTTATTTCTGTTGTTTTATTTAAAGATAACGAGCATCAAAAATTCTATTCTGGCGATTTATGTTCCTTTTACATGATGAGCTAAACTGAGTGGCTTAGATAATCTTATCTCACTTCATACTCACCTCACAACACAAACCTAGAAAAAATATAGCCTCTGTGCCAGTGTCATATTGACAGCGACCGCAAATTCATGGCTGCCCTAAAAGGTCCAAAATCACTAAAACTTGGTTTTTATGCCAATTTACGTTGGTTGTATTGTAGCGTGAAACTCATTGGTGTACTGTGATTGGTCACATTCATGTCACATTCTTTAATGACATTTAAAATGATAACAAGTTAGTTAATTTCATATTGCAATGCAGCCATCATATTTGTACAACCGCCAACATAAAGCAAATAAAATATCCATTTTCTGGACCTTAGGTCCCTAGAAAACGCGGCACCTGTCACGTGACCTATATCATGAACCGATGCAGTCTATATTTTTTCTAGGTTTGTGCCTCACAACTCACAAGTAAAAGAAAATTACTATGTTATGTGTATTTCGTTAGTGTTATTCTTTGTGTATTTTTGTGGGTGTTATTGTTGGAACATGTCATGCTTTATAAGGGACTGTAAAATTAACCAGCATATAGCACGAAATAATTCTTCATACCCAGAACTCAATTTCATTTCAATTCACAATCAGCTAAGCCCCTACTGCTCCGCCATTGCCAGAGGCACAAAACAAAATATGGCGCTGATCATAAATAATCCATTCGCGCAGCTTTTAGCGCATTCCAGTCATCATAGTATAAAATTACATTTCAGTGACAACAATAGGCGTTTTTTTTTCAGCATTTTGACAGACCGAATTGCTGCCTTGACGTCATGAGCTTCCAAATGCGGTTGGTATCATTTTGGTTGACCTTCAAGTAAACCGATGCTGAAAAAAAAACGTCTATTGTTGTCACTGAAATGTAATTTTATATTATGATGACTGGAATGCGCTAAAAGCTGCGCGAATGGATTATTTATGATCAGCGCCATATTTTGTTTTGTGCCTCTGGCAATAGCGGAGCAGTAGGGGCTTAGCTGATTGTGAATTGAAATGAAATTGAATTCTGGATATGAAGCATTATTTCGTGCTATATGATGGTTAATTTTACAGTCTCTTATAAAGCATGACATGTTCCAACAATAACACCCACAAAAATACACAAAGAATAACACTGAGATACAAGATAAAAGAAGAAACCACACTGTACGCCAATGACGTGTTTACAAACAAAATAATGGGAAATTAAGAACACAATTCATATCGTACGTGCAGATGGTTGTCTCTCTCGCACCCACGTACATAACCAATGAAGTATGTCTTTGCTGAGTTTCATGTGCCTCCTTTTGTCTGCTCCTAGTGTTAGTACCTTTATTTGGATGCGCAATGGACTTTACGCATTCCATATCGTACATTTCAGTGATTGTTGTTATTAGTACCGTTAGAGGTTAGAATCGTCCAATCAAATCACAGAATTTTGAGATACTAGCTCTCTACAATGGATATGTGCCCAACTAATATTTACTATTTAGTGGCTGCATACGATAGTAGGGTAATCTATGCTGCATACCAAAAACACTTTCAAAATAAACCATGGACTGTCCATTATATTAAATATAATACAAATTTTGTAAGTGTTATGTGTTTGGAACGTATATTTACATGTAAACAGAACCGCCCCGATATGAGTGGTTCTAAAATTGACAGACCGAATTGTTGCCTTGACTTCTATATACTGTGCCTTGACGTTATGACCTTGCAAGAGATTACAGTTGGTATCAGTTTGGTTGACCTTAAAGTAAACCGATGTTGAATAAAATTCGCCTATAGATTGCATTTATTCAAATTTTCATAGAAACAAACTTGAAATCAATAATTTGTTTTTGTGAACAAGTTTTATATGTTTTCTGGTGAACAATTTTCACATTTCATTAATTTACAAAGTTAGCAGTTGTTCATACAAAACTTTGAAGTGATTGATACAATTTTATAGAAATATTAGTTCTATTTTTTTAATTAAATTCTCATCAAATTGGAAATTTCCATAGAAAAAGATAAAAAATGGAAATTTTTGGCTTTTAATTCTGTCACTGTCAGATAAATAATTTTGTTTGACAGAATGGACGTTCGTAAATATTTACCATATTCAAGATAAGTAACCAATGTCTTAATTACCGTGATTGGGAGTATTATTTCTTATTTTTACATCCCAATCTTAGTACCTCGATGTCACAGGCAAGTCAAGTTTAAAAATGTTTTTAAATAAGTGCGTTGACAAAGCTCTTGCGACACTTAGTCGTAGGTGTCTTTCAAAAACTCCTACAAATTTTGAAAATTTGAGGTAAGAGAATCTTGTTTAAGTGATATTTCGTTAAAAAGAACTATTTATCATTTAGTTGCAAATTATTAGTGGTTGGAGGGGGCACAGGAGGATGTTCGGTAGCAGCCAAATTTTCAAGACATTTAAAAAAAAATAATTTGATTGTACTGGATCCAAGCGAAGATCATTATTATCAGCCTCTATTCACTTTAGTAGGTGCTGGTGCAGAAAAACTTGAGAATTCTAGAAGAGATATGAAAGATGTTTTACCACAAGAATGCACCTGGATTAAAGATGAAGCAATCGAATATGAACCTGAAAAAAACATTGTTCGATCTGCCAAAGGACATGTCATTGAATATGATTATTTACTCATTGCAGTTGGTCTTGATCTTAGATTTGATAAGGTTAATATTTATTATGTTTATGTAAGTGCAAATATCTGTTCCAATTAAGATTCCAGGTTTGTTAGAAGCACTTAGCAGACCAGGAGGTGTTTGTTCCAATTACTCACCAAAATATGTTCATCGAACATACCAAGCGTTGCAAAAACTTCAATCTGGAAATGCCATATTTACTTTTCCAAACTCGCCTGTTAAATGTCCTGGTGCACCACAAAAAATTTGTTACCTTACCGATCATTATTTAAGAAATGTAAGTACTACACAGTTTTTATTAGTATAATATACAAATTTTTAAAAATTTGAGAAACTAAATATAACATATACTTTCATTGTGTTCATAGAGGGGCAGAAGAAATAATGTTACAGTAACATACAATACCTCTCTAGCTGTGATATTTGGTGTGAAAAAGTATGCTGATGCATTATGGAAAGTATGCAAGGAAAGAAACATAAATGTCAACTTACGAACAAATTTAATTAAGGTAAATCCTGATAGACCTGAAGCCACATTTGAAAATTTGGATAATCCTGAGGAGACATTTACTACTGAGGTAAGTAAACCAGTTTTGTTACCTAGATATTAGTCTAGATATTTTGGTTGTGTTTGCCCTAGGCCATGCTACCAAATTTTTGGGATTATCAGAAACATTTTCCAATTGTAAGACGCTTTTGCCCAGCATTTGTAACAACTAATTTTCAACTTTATATAAATATTTTAAATGAGATGCACGTTTCTGAGGGTTGGAAATTGTTTCCATCAAAATATAAACTTGACATCGTATAAATCTAATTAATTAATACTTTTTATTTGCTGGGTAAAGATAACTTGTAAAAATTTTTATTTTAGTTTTCAATGTTGCATGTAACACCACCAATGGCAACACCAGAGACCTTAAGTAAAAATAAAGATATAACCAATGAGGCAGGTTTTGTGGAAGTTGATAAAAACACAATGCAACATGTACGATTCTCCAACATTTTCACAATAGGTGACTGCAGCTCCTCGCCTAATTCTAAAACTGCTGCAGCTGCAGGTAAAGTTTGATTGAGTCTGTATTGTACTCATTATGGTGGAGCGGTGACGGACCATCCAATTAATTTTGAAGTTGATATATAGGGTTAACTATGACTAAATACAAATATTTTAAGGAGGGATTAAGAATTAACGGAATCACCCGTCAAAAAAATTCAACTTATTTTATTTTTTTGATATATTAAATCCTTATTTAATTTAACGCCGCCTATGCGAGTCGTCCGCCATACGTTTAGCGTTTACAGAGTCAGAGTAGACACAACCAGCAACACAAAGGTAAAATTCTTGTCTTGTCATAATTTAATTTCTGTGTTTACGTTGTAATTTTGTGTTCTTCTTCAGTTTTTAGTGCCTTTTTTAATTTTAAACGTTTTATAGTTATTAAATAAAGAAATTTCTGTCGGGTGCAGATATTTTCCCACAATAAAGTTTGCCGGTTAGTTTTTCTAGGTTATGGAATAAGATGGCCACGGGTGCATTAAAAGTTTTCTATTATCTATTAGTACCTACATATTCCTTTCGTTCAATTTTCTAAAGAATAATGAAAAACGAATGCAAAATACTGCAGCTAACTAGATTAACTGTTACGTATCAATCAGGTATTGTTACAAATGAGAATGTTAATTTTTGTCGTTTCTGCATTTAGAAACGCTGCAAAAAACGACTGCATGGTAGTTAACATTGTTGATGGATGTTTATCTATAGATTTAAGCCATCTCAGTTGATGCTTATCATAGGAGCCGACGTTCTGCAGGAAAAGTGGGTTTTGCCCCATTTTTCAAATATTGAGCTAAAATTCTGGAATAATTTTTTTATTGTCTTAGGCCTTAGCACATTTTTGTACTTAGTGATAGTTAACCTTATATTATTTGAATAAAGATGAAACATTTTAATATAATTAAGCATAATATTGACATTAAAAAATTGTAGCTGTCTCCATTCTCAGTTGATAGGACTTAAAGATATAGAAAAAAAATTCATATGAGTATAATAGGTCTGTAAATGCATAATGATAGATAGGTCTTAAAAGAAATTTAAAAAACTTTTTTTTTAATAGCATCTTTAAAATAAAAATATATATATATTTTATGATCTGATTACAGCTGCACAAAGTGAAGTGGTCTATAAGAATATGCTCTCTGTAATGAAACACGAACCCATGCACGAAATGTATGATGGGTACGCATCTTGCCCACTAGTGACTGGATATAATAAGTGTATCCTAGCCGAATTCGATTACGACTTAAACCCTCTGGAAACTTTTCCCTTCAGCCAGGATAAGGAGCTTTATTCGATGTATGTCTTGAAGAAAAGTGTTATACCATCTATTTACTGGCACTTCATGATGAATGGGCATTGGAATGGTCCGGCAACATTCAGAAAACTCATGCACTTGGGGTTCAAAGACAAAAAATCAAGTTTGCACATTTAATGAAACTGGTTATGAATGAATAAAATTCATCGGAAAATATTTGGAAATAATCCCACAAGAAAATAAAAACAAAATAAATTTTATTAATACTACAACTGTTAGTCCCTTCTTATTGAATTTAGTTTAGAAACGCTTTTGAGTGTTTTCTCTTATTTTTATCTTTATTATTATTGTTTGACGCCTAAGAAAGATATTTAAAATATTGCGAAATTATATTTAATGAAATACTGTGTTTACAACGGAAATATTTTTATAATTATACATAGGGTTTTTTTTTAAATGGCACACTTCAATAATATATTACTGAATATCTAGAGCTAACAGACAATTGATGTAAAGAATATCCCAGATTGCAAAAGGCTAAATTTACTTGGCCATAGAATTCCTGAAAATAAAATTTAAAAAACCGCATAAACATTTCTGAAATTAATTTAATATATTTGAAATGTCTAGACAAAAAAGCGAAAATTTACAGATATTCCACTTTTTAATACTATTTAACATAAGGCTGCAAACTGATATAATACAATGGGCCATAATAATTTATAAGATGTGTGTCACTTAAAAAACGTGTATCATATACAGGGTGTTCAGTAAAGAATATGCCATAGTTTAAGGCTAGCTTCCGCGGACAAAAATAATGTGATTTAAATCAACTTCCTTTTGTACAATTTTACTTCCTTAAGAAGTTATATTCCTAAGAAAGTACTTTTTTGTATTTTTTTTTACGATTTTGTTATTTTTTGGATAATTATACTTAAAATTTGTAAAACAAGGTTTTCTTGTGAGACAAACCCGAACATCTAATCGATTTTTGAGTTAAATGTACAGGGTGTTCTTAGCGCCTGTGCCACTATATTATGCCTTCCAGATTTTTTTTTCAGAATAGAAATTTTTGGAAATTAGTTATTTTTAAATAGCCTTCGATTATTTAAAAAAGAACGCCCTGTACATTCAACTTAATAAAAATTAAATATTTGTGGTTTGTCACAAAAAAACTTATTTTACAAAATTTGAGTATAATTACCCAACAAATAAAAAAAATATCAAAAAAAAGTACATTCTCGGGCCTATAACTTCTCTACTTAGAAGTACTTAGGTATATTATACTAAGGTAAGTTGATTTAAATCACATTATTTTTGTACACAAAAACTAGCTTTAAAATATGGCCCATGCTTTACTGAACACACTGTATAAAAATGATTTATTGAATATTTCTTTGGTTGGGTGGTGGTTTTCTTATCTTGTTTATCTATATTATTGTGATATACTTGTATTTCAAGAACAATTACTAAATTATTTTTTTCAAGACAAAATCAATAAATTATTTTTGCATATTAAATGTTTCATCTAAAGGGTATATAAAAAAAGCCAAGACAATAAATTATATAATTGTAATTGTGCCAATATCTTTGTGATAAAAAATATATGTATATCATAGTTAAACTATTGTTATTATAAATAAATAATATATTATGTTACACTGTTATCTACACTATATGTTGTTAAAAAATATGAATTATACTCGTATATTTTTTTATTATAATTTATTACCTTTAATACTCTACCCTACATAGTTTAATGCACTTCAGCACAATTATATAAATTATATTGCAAACAAGTTTGTCCAAATCCATCGATATTATACAGTTTCAAAAGAAATAATGTACTGCAGTTCAAATCAGTTTTTTTATATTTTGGTATTCTGCTTTAAATAGTTATCTATGATATAAGTGCAAAAATAGACATTTCTCTTCGTACAAAATTAAATCACTTAGCACACATATTATACATTATTTTTTCTACAAACACCATTACACACTAATATCATTCTGGTCCATGAGGTTTAATGTTGCTAAAGTAATGAAGGTTTGATCTTTTATTGACAAGTAACTTTGTCTACTGACTTGAAAAGTGATCAAGAAAATGAATTTCTCCCGGCAGAAGTAGAAGAAGCTGCAGATAAAGCTACTTTCAAATTATTGCCTAGTAAGTCAAAGCAACAGTGTGATTTGAAAAATGTTAATGGCATGTTCAGTGAAAATGTGCTTTTGACATACTTTGAAGAAAGTCCAAATTATGAAAATCGTCAACGCTTTGGTCAAATTATTCCATGTTGAAGGTGATGATGAACATAAGCAAATATTACAAGCTTGTTACTTTTTCAAAGCGAAAGGGCATAAGATATCGAATGAAAAAGTTGAAAGTATTGACCAAGGAAAAAATCGACAAATTTCTCGCAAAGTGCAGGATCAAATATATCTCTGTGGCTTGGTTGAAAAAGGGCCTATCTACAAAAAATGGGTTTTGAGATAATCGAAGATTTGTGACTAAATTTATAATCTCAATGTGTTAGATCCAAGTTAAGCCAAATTCGCCCTGGGTCTAGTAACAGATATTATTCTAAGGGTATATTAATTTTTCGATTATTTTAAATCTGTCAATTTTTTATTTAATTTTAGTTACTTAGGCCCCTGCAGTTTTGGACTAATTTACATAGGCCCTAATATATAATCTTTTTTTTTAGTACATAGGCCATGAAAATAGCTACTTGATCCCTAATGTACAGAAAACGGAAGGGCTTACGAAACATATTGGACTGAGACATAAAATATTCGTTAAGCTACGTTGCACTTTGCCCCTGTTATTTACTTCTTGAAAAAACAAAAAGGGCCAAAGATAACATAGGCCCAAAGCATTTCATTGCATTTGGATTAAGTTGCAGTTAGGTTCTATACTGAATGAAGAAAGGAAGATGAAAAAAGTACAAGAGTACATAGGCCTAATTTTTTTGACCTACATGTCACTTAAGCCTGTTAACGTTTATGAATCTTAACTTTTTAGTTACATAGGTCCATTAAAATAGGTCTAAAGCGAATATAGGACTATATTATAGTACAACTGGAGCACTTAGGCCCTTTTTAGAATTAATTTTGTAGGCGTGTTTTATTTAGTACAAGAGACCCATTATCCCATTTTTAATAATTTTTCACTTAGGCCCTTTTTCGACCAAGCCACAGATCTGAGGCAGAAGGTTGCTGTGATTTTAGATGTATTTGACGCGAAGAACTGTGTAAATTGACATTTAATAATATCGAAGATTTTGGAACTTCACTATATAATTGTGCATATACCAGACACAAAAACTAATGCGTAACTAATTTTGTTATTACTGGTACATTATATTTGAACTACTATTATAAAAAGTCCTTTGTCCAGCCTAATCATTCAAGAATTTTTGTAAAATATATATTAAGAATGAATGTGCCACAGCTCCAGTTGGAATCATATTTGATAAGATACCTACCAATATTGCTGAATTTTTAAATTTGCCTGATTCTCACTTCGCTGAACATTCCTTCCAACGATCATGGGCTAGATTGTTGGCAGATTAGTATTAAACTTATTATAATTAAGAGACACGGTGGATGTATCATAGGAGAATTACTTATTCTAATTATTATAGTTTGTCTAACTACATTTAATAAACAAATATTTCTGATTTCAAATTTTGTCTTAGTTGTTTTCTATTTTTGCACCAATGTCAAAAGTAAATCATGTAATTTACTTTTAGCACCAGTGCTATGACGACATTGAAAGAAAATTATATTCTTTCAAAAGGGGTAGTTTTTGGGTAAATGGTTAATTTTCACTAAATTTTTAACATGAAAATTTTGAACACTATTAGACTGCTTAGATGTTGATAAATTGATTTTTACCTGAAGAAAGCATATTACAAACTTTAAAAAGAAATTATGTAAAAAAGTCCAAAAATATTAACAATGCCATATATTATCTACTTATATAAAAAAGGTTTTCGATTGGTGGCGAAATATAAATTTCAAAAAACCTGATCCACTGGCCGTTCTTCGATCACCTTCTGAAATCCAATACACTTCTTTTACCTCCTGTATGCTTTTAAGTATTTAAACCATTAACTCGAATTGTCAAAACAAAGTGATATTAGCAATTTTAAAATGATTAAATTTGCTCCAATAATCATTTATAAACTGATGAGATAAAAATATCTATCAGATTATTTTATTTACCAATCAGGATTATAATGGTTATTTTACAATAAGATAAGATTTACATGTGTTGCAAAATTGGAATTTTCAAGACTTTGTTGGTAAAAATGGTATGTGGTAGTAGCAATAAGAATGTAGATGAAGATGATAAACTATACACAAAAAGGTTTTTCGAAACAAAAAAATTACTGCTTCTGGGAACTGGAGAATCTGGGAAGACGACCATTATCAAACAAATGAAGATTCTCCATATAAATGGGTTTTCGGATCAGTAAGTTATTTGAAAATAGCGCAGTTTTGTTTATATTTGCATGTAAATGTTACATAATTGAGAGCCTACATATTTTAGAGAACGTAAAGAGAAAATTCCTTTCATTAAACAAAACATCCATGAATCTATATATGATATTCTAAGCAACATGAGCAAAATTAACCCTCCAGTAGAAATACAAAATGAGGTTGTTAAGACGTCAGCCGAGTACATATTAAATATAGGACCAAATGAACCCTTGGAATACACAGACGTAAGTAGCCATAGCCCAAGTAGGTTGAAATTGTAGTATTATTATAAATTTAGTGTACTAATATCATATGCATCGGTTTCAGGAATATTTTGACCACGTTAAAATTGCTTGGGCGGATAAAGGTGTACAAGATACTTATGAAAGATCTAATGAATACCAACTTATAGATAGTGCAGCTCAGTATGTACCTATTTATATAATCATCACGAGTTATATACTATTTAAGCATATTAAAGTTTCATTTGTACAAGTTTTTAAATTGTTGACTAAAATATTGCATTATTTTTCTTATCTTATTCTAATTAATTTAATATTAATGTTAGTAATAACTATTTTATTTTGCAGTTTTTTAAACCGTATAGATGAAATCAGGAAGCCAGATTACATACCAACCACGCAGGACATACTCTTTTGCAGAGTTATGACTGTGTCGATATCGAAAATTGAATTCGAGGTACCTGTTCCTAAAAAATTCGGAGGAGGTGTAGCGCAATTCTGGATGTATGACGTAGGAGGACAACGAGGTCAAAGAAAGAAATGGATTCAAGTTTTTGAAGGAATTCAAGCTATATTGTTCCTCATATCTTCGAGCGACTTTGATCAGATGCTGCGTGAAGATCAAAATAAGAATAGGCTTGAGGAGGCATTTGACCTTTTCGCAGATGTTTACTGTAGCAGGTAACATTAAAAAAATTGTAATATAAGCAAATTCGACAGATAACATTTTATTAACTGTCAAGCATCTCAAACCATTATCTCTTGACATTTGAAGTATCTAATTAACTATATAATTATTATAGTTACTTAACCTGAGAATTAATACTTAAGATAAAATTGAAACGTGAAAAAGATAAAATCTGTTTCACTACTAATTTTGTAGGATTAAAAAATTTTACAGTAGCAATTATTAATTTTTAGATTTGTGCGAGATGCAGGACTAATCGTATTTCTGAACAAACAAGATTTATTAAAGAAGAAAATCGACCAAGGTAGAAATCTAGAAAAATATTTTCCAGAATACTCTAATTATCGACCAAAGGAAGGTGATCCAAATAGTGAATATGACAGAGCTAGGTTGTTTATGAAAGATAAGGTTGAGGTAAATTTTATTCACCCATTTTAATTAATGTTTATTTAAAAATAAAAATAAGTAGAATAGAGGAAGGAATAACTCTTATACCGAAATATAATACTTATATTTCAGAAAATTGCTAAGACGCCTTTAACTATTGAACATATTGGTTTTGTGCCTGGGAAGAATATCCATGAAGAGTTGCCGCCACGAGAAATATATACACATTTCACAATAGCTACCGATACAAATAATATTAAGAAAGTATTTGAGAGTGTTCACGATATCATACTACGTAGTATAATAGAGGATACATTTTATTAAAGTTATTATTTATTTATTTCATTCATTTCTTGATTATAATATATGATACTATACTTATTTCATATTAAATAAAATAAATACTCCCATTTATCAATCAATAGTTTTAATCCCAATTTGTCCTAATTAGGAATTAAGGTTGATCTTTTAAAACAATATTTATGATTGAGACTAAGAGAGAAACCAAAAAATATTTAGGATGACAAAATATACAGGGTATTACAAATTATTAGGTCAAGCCGTTAACCACATATTTGGACTAAAATAATGGCTTTTCTTATGCCACTTTTTATTTCGGAGCCCCCCATTCCTATGCTCTGATATTTAGACCAAATTTACAATAAAAATGTGCCAAATTTCAAATGCGGCAATTTTTAAAACAATAATGTATTTTGGGTGACATAATAATCAGAATATTTTAAATTTATGTTTATAGTTCCCACAAAGTCGGCCAGTTTTATTTTTTATTATTTTTTTTTTTGACTATAAAAACAACAGTAAAATAGTGTGTTGATAAAAGTTTTTGTCTCAAAAATATTAAATAAAATTGTAAAAATTTAAAACTGCTGTCTCTAAAATCACCTTAGCTATCAATAAAAATCATTTTTAAAATTTTTATTTTAACACTATATTTGAAAATGGAGCTCAAAAATCAAGTGGCATAGTGGCCAGAATATGTGGTTAACAGCTTGACCTACAAATTTGTAAGACCCTGTATATTGCCATCAGAATCAATCCCAAAAAGAAAATAGGGACATAAAGATAGCAACAGTTAATTCAAACAAATCGTCTCTATCTTTATTACAATAAAAAAAGAAATGAAAATAAATATACATATATTTCATGAAATTTTAAAATATAACTCTTACTTTAATAATGACCATTTCAGCTGTTCTTTTGCAGATTGAAATACCTATAAATAAATGATCACTTAATTAGTACTAAAAAATATATATTATAAAACAGCTTATTCTAAAATAATACTCATATCAGTTTGGAATTACATGGAATTAAATAATAATTCACAAATTACATATAAAGTGAACAATAATATCATTTTAAGCAATTAAAATATTTTACCAAAACATTGAATGAATAGCATTAGTTACCTGGGCTACAGTTTGTTCTCCAATTGGAATGTCATCGTTTCTTAACGCTACTCGTGATACAACTGAACTTGAATCAGCATCAATAATGATTCTGAAATGAAGGTCATTATTTTTATATATTTTTTATAATACCCAACACAAATACTCTACCCTCCATCACAAATTTCATCCATTGCCAGCATTACTATATCAAGAGACTCCAAAACAGCTCTCTTTTCAACGTTCTTTCGTAAAATCTGACTTACTGAATCGTAAAGACAATTTAGGACACTCATCAAGATAAGCTGGAAAATAAAAATATATATTATAGAAAAATTATTATATTTTGTACAAATATATAAAATTCACCTCATTTTCATGTGAACTACCCATGACATAAAAAAACAGATCTACATTGCTCCTATATACACATGTAAGACCATCTAACATAATGATTTCGGCATTGGCTCGATGGGTTTTATTAAACAAATTTTTTTCAAATGTTCTTTGCTCTTTTGCTGTTGGAAATGTATTTTTATCGTAATATTTGGCTAATATTCTATTTCCATCATTATCTAGTATAGCTATACCTTTTACCGTATATAAAGTTGGTTCCTAAAAATACATATAGGTTAGAAAATATTTTGTAAATTTGAAAACCTCATGAATGTTTTACATTAAAATAGGGTGTTCATATATACTCACTAATAGTGATCCTTCCATTTTTCAATTGATAATACGACCTGACTGAACTAGCTTAATGAAAAATATAATTTTTATTTTTCTTGTTTTCTTGTACGTGGCTAATGTCAACAAAGCTAAAAGTAGTAGAGTAGTTTTCGATTTTACTGATTTCGATTTCGATTCGATCAGTCACAAAGCATACGTTCCGTTACTCAACCAGAAACACCAAAATAGCGGTTTGCCGTTCCGTTACCTTTAAATTCCTGAAAATTTTAATGTATCGGAACGCGGTTCCTGAAAAATTGGTAGATTTCTTGCCACCAAAACAACCGGCTTGTTTTGCTAGGTAGTTTGGTAATTTTGTTGTAACATAACCACAAAATAATCTTGAATTTGAGTGGTGCTCATAAGATTACACAGTAAGGTTACTTTAGTGTTGTGTTTTAAACGTAACACATACTTTATCATATAGGAATATGGAGGTAATTATAATGTAAATAAATAATTTAAATAACTACCTATATAATTTCCTAGTCATTAATTTTATAATTCTTTTTTACTTTGTAGGATGAAAAAATACTCAATTGTGGTCATTGTAATATTACATTAGGCAATACAAACCATATTATTACAGGAGATATTCCAAATAATCATGCCTGTTTCATAAAGTCCACGTCTTTAGAAATTGATTACGAAAAAGGTAAAATCTGGGGAAAAATGGAAGCAACACCAATATCTGAATCATCTGCTTTTAATTCATGCACAGATAATGACTCTCAAAATTGGACTGATGACATGGTAAAATTATTAATTTGTGCTTATAATACATACAAAGACAAATTTAATTCCCCAATGTTTAATAAAAAACAAGTGTGGGAACTTATAAGTAGTGATTTACAAAAACATGGAGTATATAAAACTGGCATCAAGTGTAATGAGAAATGGCGTAACTTAAAAAAGACTTACGACAAAGTTAAAAATGAAAATAAGCAAACTGGAAATTCTACTAGCCATTGGAAATTTTTTTCCGAGTTTCAGGACATATTTTTTCAAGATCCTCATTTTCACCTTGCTCTAACTGCTACAAGTAGTGGCATTCTAAAAAGAAGAAGTGAAACACAGGAAGAAAAAAGTAGTGATGGTGAAGAAAAAAATAAAGAAAATAGTGACAAGCAAAAGATAAAAAAATCAGCCTATGAAGGAAGGAGAACTATATCAGCATACGATATTGAAAAAAAAAGATAGAAGAGAAAATGGAACAGAAAGAGAGAATGTTTAACTGGTTAAAAAACTACTTGGAAAAAGAATAATACTCTTATTTTTTGTTGTATAATAGATATTTTTGTTAATTTTTGATATTTATTTTTGTTACTCTGTTAACTGGCTAAAAAACTACTTGGAAAAAGAATAATACTCTTATTTTTTGTTGTATAATAGATATTTTTGTTAATTTTTTGATATTTATTTTTGTTACTCTGTTTTCTTTTATTTACAAATAAAACTCGAGAAGACTTGGTCATCTTATATTAATTTTACATTATATTTAACAAACCATTCTTAACTATTATCTAGCATTTATACGCTGACATAAATTGTCTCGTTTCATTGCTCCTAAACGAACTCTTTCTCAGTCAGCTCCTCTAAATCCTTCTTGTTCAGGGTTGTCTTCACCAATAAGTCCAAATTCCACATCAAAATATCGTTTTGAATTAAGCAAATATTATGAAGAATACAACATGCTATTATGTATTTTGGTACCCACTCAATGCTTTGTACATCAAGTAAATCTTTAATGCACCTAAATCGTTTTTCAATAAACAAAATGCTCTTTCAATCGTACTTCTTGCGAGACAATAAGAAATTATAGTTTTTGTTGATCTGTTAAATGACCGTTATCTCGATAAGGAGTCATTAATTGTGGAAGGCAAGGGTATGCCTTATCTCCAATCAAATGTGTATTGTTTGGAAATTTTTCATGTGCTCTGTCATTAATAAATGTCCAGATCTCACTTCGTCTTAATACTGTGGCGTCATGAGTAGATCCCACTTCTCCTGCATAGCAATGAGTGAATTTTAAACTATGGTCACATATGCCCTAGAATAGAAAGAAAAATAAAATTTCTTTCATACAAAAAGGTTCATAATAACCATGCAAAGAAATACTTAATACTCACTTAAAATAACACTTGGGAAGTTCTTCCTACAAATGTACGATAACCCATATTCTTTTGGTTTTGGAATTTTTATATAAGTCCTATCTACAGCTCCAATTGTATCGGAAATCCTATTTGTCTAAATCCTTCTTTAATTAAATTAAGACTTTCCCCATGAGGCCAAGTGATTACAGATGGTCCTAATTTTAAAAGTGCTTCTGTCACTCTATGAACGGTTCTTAATGCAGTTGCCTTACCAATGCCAAATCGACTACATACAGATCTACAATTTATTATGAAAGATAAGATTACATAATGCTTATTACAATATACAATTTTAAACTTTATTTACCTATAACAATCAGGTGTCCCAAAGTACCATAGGGTAATTAACAATTGAGTTTTGCCATATATAGTGTGCCGCCCATTGTCCCCAGCGTGAGAGGCAATTTCATCCTGAATTAAGAAAAGAATATGATTAAATGTAGTCCGGAACATACGAAAATTTTGTCTAAATTCTTCTTCAGAATACGCATCCACAACATCCTGTACATAATTTCTTATTTTGGGACGAGGAACTACAACAATTACATTCAATCAGTTCACCATAATAAATCGTGAATTTTTCTGTGATATATGTCCCCTACCAATTAAGAGATATGTATTATTTACTTACTCATAGGCCCCCGAACTTCAAAACTATCATCATCACTAGAACTCTCCGAGTCTAGCAGTAGTTCATAGAAAACTATGGTTGTTGCTCTATTATTCATTTTAAAATAATAGAATAATTTTAAACATATAGACCGTGACAAAATTTTAACCATAAAAAAGTAATCTTTTATCACACGTTTAAATTTCTTATAGGTTACGTGTAAATGTCACAAATGTCGAATGTCAAATAATAAATAATACCGTTCCGTTAATAATTTTATGGTACGGAAACCAACGTCAATTTTTCAGTAACCAGTAGTTACCAATTTGGTACCTCTTGGTTGGGTAACGGAACGTATGCAAAATACATGACCTCACATGTGCATTGTGCAGAATTTCCAGAATTTCAGTTGTTCAAAATACAGATGTGTAAAAATTTGTTGTAATAATTAATATGTAAAAAGAGCAACAAATATCAAAATTGCAACAACAAATTTAAACATTCCCATCAGATGTGAATTGGGTAGATATATTATGGACGGGCATGTATATGTATGTTCAGAGCGAGTTAGCCCCGCAGAAATCCGGTTAAGTTAAAATTTATGGAAGTGCACATTAATTCTTTGACTAACGCAGATTAGTTTATTCTTAGGCTATGGCAATTACCCGAAAACCCATAATATTAAATAGTCGTATAAATTTAATTTATATTTATAAGTTTATAAAAAGTATAATAAGTTTTGTTATCTATCTTTCTTTGATCTTAAACTGATCCGAAAAGACGAAAGGATATGAGATAATCATTTCTATCAATTTCTTAAATTTCTATAACGTCCTATATTTAATGTTACCTATTTCAAAACTGTACTGTTTTTGCATTATAAGTTCAAATCAAAATAAAAACATTCTGGTTTTTTTAAATTCACTGTTGGTAAGGAAGAAATTTATTCGAATCGAATGTCAATTGGCAATTCGATTTCGTCTTTTATTTTCATGTTTCTTCCATTTCCATCATTTCCCCTTCCACCAGTTCTTGTGCGCCGAAAAAGGTTTGGTAAATTTGTTACACAAGGTAATTATAATTTATATTAGTCATCTGAAATTATTCTGTAAAAATTTAGCTTTATAAACGTTTATTGGAGTACTGCAAAGTTTAAGTGGTAAATATATTTATACAAATATTCAGATTTCAACGTTTTTCTAGCATTTTAACCCCACTACATTCAAATATGCCGGATAGAGATACAAATTTCATCAGACATTTGATAGTTTTATTTATTTTAATTTTGTAAGAAGGTACATGGATTACACAATGAATTATATTTCCTAAATAAGAAATAGTTCTGTTTGTAATTGTTTTTATGTCTTGTCAATTTGTTTTGTTGTAAACATGATAACATTCAAGGTTTTTTCTAAACGATAAACTAATATAAAACCAATTGCAAAAAGTTGTGCAGAAATTCAGATGTGATTTATTTCTCTAATTTCAGATGCCAGAAATGACTGAAGTCGAAAAACCTGTCGTGGCTGAGGCCAAACCTGAACAAAGTGAATCATCAACAGACAGCGATTCAGATGAGGAAATTCCAGAGCTGGAAGATGCCGGCACAGCTAATGCGGGATCTGCAGCTTTTCCAGGTGCAGCAGCTGCAGGATTACCAATTGATATGGTCTCGAAAGCTAAACAGTCAAGGGGAGAAAAGAAGGCTAGAAAAATTATGTCCAAGTTAGGTTTAAAACCAGTAAGTAGCTCAATAAATCCAAATCTTATACTGTTTAGAGAATTTCATGAAATACTTACATTTATGTACATAGTTCAAAAGTCATTATTTGATTTAAAAAAAATGTATTGTTTTTTAATTCGCATATTAAATAAACTCATATGATGAGTACCACCAAGGTTTCGCAAATTTAATCTGAAACTAATTTCTTGATTAAATTCTTGGCAGACTGATATAAATTTAAAATTTACATTTGTTGCGGGGTTATCTTTCACTGCTCATGCCAGAAATTCTTTTCAGGTCCAAGGTGTAAGCCGGGTGACAATCCGAAAATCAAAGAACATTCTTTTCGTCATAAACAAGCCCGACGTATACAAGAACCCGGTAAGCGACACATACATCGTATTCGGTGAAGCCAAAATTGAAGATCTGTCCACGCAAGCCCAAGTTGCGGCTGCGGAGAAATTCAAGGAAGTCAACCCAGCAGGAGACGGTGCGGCTGGCAATACAACTACATCTGTGGCGCCAATTGCAGAGGAATCCGAGGATGAGGAAGTCGATGAATCTGGAGTGGAAGACAAGGATGTGGAACTTGTCATGTCTCAGGCGAATGTCAGCCGGGCCAAGGCCATAAGAGCCCTCAAAAATAATCAGAATGATATAGTGAATGCTATCATGGAGCTCACAATGTGAGTTCCTATTTTATCTCTCTTGGTTTCTCTTGTTCATTCGTATTCTTTTCATATTTCATTTTATTACTTGGACAGCACTATATAAGACTCCAGTGTACATAATTTACTTTTTAATAAATATTAGTCATTATTTATTAGTTTCAATTATTATATGTATACAGGGTCCTTTAAGGAAACGCACACAATTTAATAGAACATTTCATTAGTTAAAAAATTTATTACATTGTTATTTTTTTTATAATTTTTTAATGTGTAAAATAGTTTCACATAATTTAGCAATTGGCTTTAATTTTTTGTGTAGAATCACCCTACGGAATATTGACAACAGTTCCAGACACCCTGTGTAACAATTTTTTGCTTATAAGTTAATAAGGGAGTAACAGGGTGTTATATATTTATTTTTCTGTTTTTTTTTATCCATACTTGAATACAAGAAAAACAAGTGGCACTCTTAACTATTTATTGCCTTGAACAATTACAGTGCCTGAGGCGTTTGGTTTAAAACAGTGTATCCTATAAAAACAGAGATGCCATGATTTAAAAAACAAAATGTTCACAATATGTAGATGAGGCTACAGTGTGACTCCAATTAGCAACAGCGACTGTAGCTGCTGCACCCCACACGGTGTTACAAATTTGGGGGAAAAAATTTTAACTTTTTGTATATACTCAAATTAAATTCCGAATAAAAATTTCCGACAGCATCTGTTCCTGAAAAATCAAATGAGCGGTTTGTGAGGAAGCCAACTTTAAAATTGGGGCTAGTTTTTAACCCTTTCGCGACGGGTACCTGTTATATCCGCAAAATATGGTCGTGTTCGACATACGGGAAACAGATATTTACGCAACGGCTGAGGAACCTCTTCGAGACGGGCAACGTGTTGATCAGCAATTACAGGTGTTTGTTATTGCCACAAAGATCATGAAAGATAGAGAGAGAGAGAGTTGGTGTGACTTTTGCGCCATAGTTGAGCATGTTATGCGGTGCGGTAGTGAGTACTGTGAGTTGAATAGTTTATTATAATGGCACGTAAAAAGTTTTATACAGTTCCAGATTTTTTTCAGCATCAAACATAATATTTTGTAAAACACAAAAATACTCTTCGGAACGGGAAGCGGTTAGATCAGCGTACATACATCATTGATTCGTAACGGGAATCGGATAAATCGGCAAGCACTGACGGCACCCATACAGGCGGCCGAATTAAATGAAAAGTTCCCCGTCGCGAAAGGGTTAATCGCCGTTTTTTTTTGCCGGTGTGTGTATATTGCCAAATCATTTTTCCTGTATTGAAGTTATGGATAAAAAAGAAAAAAATATAAAATTAACACCCCGTACCATCCTCAATTATTTTTATTGATAGAATATATAAATTAAAACAAAGAAAACAGTTAGTTTATTTTTATTCTACATGTAATAATTAAATTTTCAATTACAAAGGGAAAATTTCGCACGTGATCTCTATTTTACCTTCAAATCAGTAACTGGTGTGGTATGCTTTTCCTGGTTAATAATGGAAATAATTTAAGCATTATACAGGGTACAGAAACTAGTAGTCAAAAATGTTAGGTAGATATTACTAGAGCTCAGCCCACATAACGTAAATTAGAACTACAATCTAGAATCACCCAGTTAAAATGTATAAATTTTTTGATTTTTTAAATATTGTAACCTCTAAATTAGGTTATCGTAGAAACACTTCACGTAGACAAACAAACTTTATTGTCACGCTTGATTATACAAGAAATATCATTCGAACAAGTTTTGCAACTATCAACGCTCTACTTTGACGTTTGTCAATTGCCTTCGACTGTTCAATACAAACTGACTGTAACGGCGGAATTGATCCGCTTATATAGGTTTTTAGAGTTCTGGAAGTTTCTGCGATCTCGAGAACGTGTCGAGAAACAAATAGAATATAGCCTGGAATATTCCGGAAAACGTCAAAATAAAGGTATTACCAAAATTATAAATTCTAATGAAACAGGAACATAATTAACAAACTAAAAGGTAGATGAGCTTCCGTAACAATATTTTCTACCTTTTTTTTGTAGAACACTATTTTTTTTCTATATCTGTTTTTAAATATATGTAAAAGAAAACATGATATATATTTTTGATTTACATAGGTTTTATAAAAAGAAAATAAAACTTTTAATTTTGATTATTATTCAAAATATAGTTAAAGCAACAGGTATTCTAAATAAAATATGTGACAGTACGTAGAACATAAAAATTTGTATTTATGTGATCAATACTATGAAGTCCATGTAGATTTGTTTACTTTTGCATATAATTACTTGCTTATATCTGAGCCAGTCATAGGATAATGATTTCTTGGCTTGTACCACTTCGGTGAACTTTTGTTGCACTCTAACACAGGATCGCTGTACCACCAACCATAACACATCGAGTTTACGCCTGGATATAAGTACATCTCATAAGGCCCTATGAAATTTAAAATCAACTAAAACAGTCTATAGAATAATAACAAACTGGCCCCTCTCACACTCAAGCCTTTAATAAACTTCTGGACTAATTTTTATGATTAGTATTAAGGTACATTTACATTTGACACGTATCCGGACATATGTATATGTTAAGTGTCAGACATATATGTCAAGTGTCGAACATACATCGCTAGTGACTGTTTACAAAACAACTAAAAAATGATCAAATCACTTTTCTCAAGTATATACCTAATTTTATATTTAAAAACTGTTTTGAAACTATGAGTAAAAACAAATAAAAATAAACTGAACTTGTGGTAAAATTCTCATATTCATTACTGACACTACTAGAAAAGTAAAAAACTAGTCAACTAGTCATTTTTGTCAGTCCCAACATGAAAATAATACTTGTTTACATTTAATCATATAGATGTATCAACACATATCACATACTTTTGAAACATATCGCTCTGACAGAAATTTTTCACTGTTTAGAATAAATACAATTTCACTTCGACATAAATATCGTCACAGAATATACAGAAGTAACTACCACTAAGTACAAACATTTTAACCACGTGCCTAAAAGACAATAAATTTATTTCAAAATTCTAGCTGGATATTTAAAAAATAAGGCGAAATCATCCAAATGGCTTAGATCTGTCAATTACCCATGCCATCGTTTTTTAAAGCGATTTAAAATGTTGAAATGCTGAAAATAACATTTTTATGAATAATAATACCTGATAGATAACAGTTAATCTGGTTAGCTGCAGTATTTTGTATTCGTTTTTCGTTCCAAGATGTCAAAACTGCATTTTCACTCATTACAACCATTACCCATTACCAAAAAAACACACTACACATAAAGTTAAATAAAATGTCCATTTATTCTAAGATAATCAAATGAAAGAAATACTAACAGATAATATAAAATTTTCAATGCATCAGCGACAGTCTTGTCCGACAACTTCTTGTCTTATGACAACTAATTTTACTGTTTAGTGTTGCCGGTTGCCGTACTCTCCGTAAAAATGTCAAATTGCAAAATAAAGAACTTTGCGGTAGACGGGCCACATAGTCAGCGATAAATAGAGGTGTAATATAGTTTTGAAACAATTTTTTTTACTTTATAAATAAATTTGTAAATTTGTTGAAGGGTGATTCCATTAATTCTTATTTTTCCTTATTCCTTCATAAAACATTTGTATCATAGTCATAGTTAACCCTGCTTGCAATTAATGTCAGATGAAAACGTACCTTTAGAGATATTGTATAATAATGAAAATAACACTGGAAATATTTACCTACAGGTTTGAATACATATTTTTTCCTCATATGTGTCAGTCTATTCCAAGACCTATAGGCATAGCCATCAGTAAATCCAATGTAACAATCTAGTTCCTTAATTTTCTCACAAAAGTTGCCTTCTGAATCGTCTAAAAATATATACAACTAATAGTAAAAATGTACACATAAATGTTTTACCCAAGTCTATATCTTTTGGTGGCTCTGTAGGTTCCTCATAATCTGGCCTCATCATATCCTTTATAGGATCGCTGACTCCATAAGCTGTAAGTCCAAAAAATTCCATTTTACAAATTTAAAAGCATAATATGACAACTGGAAATAAATAAATACACAGCTAGTTTGATATCGCAGCTGTTGTATGAAAAATTGTAAAAATTCCTTGAAATATTTACTTACCTCTGAAACACTTTATGTATATAAAATACAATACAGTTACTTTTTATTCCTTTTGATTAAGTATCAATTTAGGATCTGTCATGAAAACACACATCAACAGATATGTACACACATAGAAAAATTCACATTATACAAACAATATAAATAATAGTAATAAAAAAAAAACAAGTTAATTAGTACATGAGTAAAACTCATTAATTTTATAAAAACACCTCTCGATCAGATACTTTTTAAAACATTTAACAAAAATGTTCTTTGTACTAGTAAAAGTTGTAAAAGTTTCATTGGTTAAAAATATCTAAACCTTTAACGAAAGGCAGATTTTTAGAAATATTGAGTCTTTTATAAGGTATGAAAGTTGTTTCTATTTCTAGTAAAATAATGATATCGATATTCTTGCAAATAAATTTTACAAGCAAATATACAGGGTGTCCGAAATATGTGCCTTAATTTTTGCTGTATCATAAGTTGTGCCAAACAAAACATATTTTACTTAACTTTTTTTTTCTCTTACCAACAGCAACATATAATTATGACAGCAAACAGGTCTTGAATATGTGACGTGACTTACATACATGTTACGATTGTTAGGTATTTGTACATAATAATTACAAATAGGTACACCTAAACATAGGTACTTACTGTGAATGGTTTCCTTACAGCTTTTTCTACAATAGATAATAATAGTTACAAGTGTTCAGAAAGATTTCAGTTGCTTGCGCAAGAAGCGTTTACCATAGAAATGACTCGTAGCCAGAGTGTTGCCTACATTCGCCATAAATTAACATGTCATAGTTACTATAAAATGTTCCATTTTTGTTTATGTACACACAAATAAAGAAAAACTAGGAACCAATAAACCGCACTACAATACTACTACAACTAATATTACTTTCAGGTTTTCAGCAGCAGTATGACACTCTGCAACGTTGTCAAATTAAGGGTATAATGTTCGGCCAAACAGTGTAGCTTTTATCAGGCTCCGCCCATCAGCACCTTCAACGGCAAATTTAACTTTGTGCCCCTGTAAGTTAGGCAATTGTATGCAGAAATTTAGCAAAACATGTCTTCTTGGCGGACAGATTTCATGAATATAAATGCAAAAAATTTAAATCTAAGGCAATTGTCTGTTATATGAAGACTTGATTTACTGGCCTACAGCTTTCTTTTTTTATAATAGTGCTTAACAACGTTTCACCGCAGTCCTAAATGTGGGCAATATTGCGACCGAAATATTGTTCAGATCAAATTTTTTTGTTGAAAATATGGCTCTGCTGTCTAGTAAAATAGACTTTTATTGGTTGATTAAAACTTGCTCCATCTTAATACGAATTTCCATTGAGGAGAAATATGAAAGCGCGTGGACGTCTAAAAACGGCTTTGTAAAACTGCGAACATTACAGCCTTAACTTCAATTGTTTACTTCATTAGTATTGATACAAAAAAGTAAATTACGTTATAAGAGGTTTTACTTAAACTTAATTGTATCTCAGTTTGTAATTTTGCATATTATTGCAGATGTATTTTTATTTTTAAAATGTACTTGTAGACAAACTATTCGTTTTAGACATTTTTTTCACGAGTTTTTTTGTTGTTTTTAGTCAGATATACCTTATTATAAGCCCTTAAAATTATGACAAAAAAACTTGAAAGAAGATACAAGACGTTTGGGTTGATACATCCACCAAACATCGAATAATACGTTTCTGACAAATAAATACTCCGACGTGTTTACCATCTTAGCGAAACCCCAAAAACATAAATACCATACTTCATTCTACTATAAGCCTGAGCATAATAATGGGAAGAGTTCATTCATATTAAGCACTTGTTTTAAATTTCGGAATTTGGAACATAATCATTTCTTCAGCTCAGAGTTTCATCAATAATTGTTAAGTCTAAGAACCAGCGGTGGCTGGTGAGATTTCAGGTATGTTATATCTAAATAATTAGACATGGGACCCAAGTTAAATTTTAGGATATATGTACTGTGGCTATTATAGACAACTTCCGTAGAAGAATCTTTTTGTAGTTTGTGAAAAAAGTAAAAAAAATCACTGCTTCACATAAGAATTGCCAGATCAGCTTCTTTCATTTTAGTGAATATTTGTTTTCATAAATTAGATGTAATTTTATCGAGCCATTTCAAATTTTATTGATATATAAATAATTGAAATTGAACCCATCAGGTAAATTAACCAAAGTAACACTACAGAGTTCTCAAGTATGTTTTTATCTGTATGGGAAATAACTAGAGAAGTGTCGTCAGCATAGTATTGGAGATACATATTGTGGGAGACAGTTTTCAAGGTTGTTACCATATATTAGGAATAACACCAGACCGAGTACAGAGCCCTGTGGTACCCCAACAGTTAGTGGCAAACGTACTGCTTGTAAATTACTATTGCTTACTTGGCTAGCTAACCTAATAAACTGTTGTCTACCTTTGAAGAAACTGGATATCCATGTATTTGCTAAACCTCCGATTTCGTATTTTTCCAATTTGTAAAGCAGCCTATCATGATTGACACGACACAATCGAATGCCCTGGGTACGACTTTTTAAGGTAATTGTATTAAACATAATTAGCTATAAGGTAATTAATTAGCCAAAAATATTAGTTCTGAAATATTTTTTATTTCTATACTGAGACCAAAAATACAAATATTGTGTTGTAATACCTGTAACTTTTTTTAATTAAAAATTCATTTTTCTTTAATGAATATTGAAACTTCAAACAATGTCTAAACAGTAGGATTTTAATTAACAAACTGAAAGATGAAACAAGAGTTTTTGATAAAAAGAGTGAAATGAAAAGCGCAAATGATTTAATGTACTTACTAAAAAAAGGATGATTACATTTTTATTACAAACCTGTTTTGGTCTAATAGATTTATCAAGATCATGTTATATTGATATTAGATTGACCTAATATCAATAAATTGGTTATGAAATATTGTAAACCGATATAAATTTTGATGAAGATATAAATGTTTAACCAATAACTTGGTCAGTTTATTGTAACGTAACAAAGTGGTGACAAGTTATTGGTCATATTCAGCCGAGTCAGACGCTGAAACTTCCCGAGTCAATCAAATGCATGCAATGCATGAATTCTTACTTAGCGGCTTACCTCGGCCGAATACGGCCATTGTGTCCAAAACTGTTAAATCTAAAGTCCCTTTAAATAAATAAAAACAAAAGGGTATCACAAATTTCATTCGTACAGTATATATCTTTAAAATATTTAAAAAGTGATGTCCTGAGTTTGAACAAAATTAATAAAATTTCATAATTTACATTTTGTAACATTTACATGATCCAATAACTTATAAATTTATACGTATCATGTAATGTCTTGTGAAGAATGACAAAAATACTATTATATACCTGTTAAATTGTATGTAATATTATTTTAAATTCAGAACAAAGACAAAAATTACACATATTTGTTCTTGTTAAAATGAGAGCTCCATATAAACCTTGTCAGTAATCTTAATTGCCTAGGATTATACTTATAATATAATTTCTTAAAAAATTGATCTACGACCATTATCTAACTTACTACCGCTATTCATTATGAGAACCAGTTGCGGTTGATGAAAATTAAAGAGGTCGTTTTTAAAACAAAGTGTGGGGCACATTCATGTTAGGAAATTTGAAACAAAATTTGTGTTAGAAAAACTTAATATAAAGGTTGCTGACCATGATATTTGAAACGATACACATATAAAAATAAATAATTTGTATCTACAGGGTGATTCATTCATTCAGTATGTTATTAATTTTAATCACGTATTCAGAAAGTCTAATGAAGACAGACAATTGAAAAAAAAGTTTATTCATAACAAATTTTCTATATAAAGCCATAGACCGTTTGAAGGTCGAAGCGAAACAGTGTTGCCATATCAAGTCCAAATAATAACATTACGTTAATTTACAATGGTGAGTGAAAATGTTTTTTCCGTAAAATATGGCCAAACCTACTCAAGGTTCTTCATAATTTATACAGCATGATAACGATAAGTTTGGTCAAACTTCACCGACATATTCTAATGAGTAAAATAACAAGTTTATAACAATTTTTGATTTAATGCTTCAAGGGTGCTACCGGGTGTAACAATTTTACTGACAAAAAATTATTGCGTAATTTATATATAACACTTTTCGAGTTGTTAAATTCAGCAAACCCAATTATAATTTTTTTCGCAAATTTTGTTGAAAATTTTTATACACGATTATGTAGAAATGGTGCCTTAAAAGAAACCAAGCTTAATATCAAAATACATCCACTTTAATTTTCACCAGTTGCCACTGATGAAGACATAACCAAAGTGACTAAAACCTTTGACGCACACTATATAATAAATTACGAGATCTATATGTATATACAAAAACAAAAAAAGAAACCAAAACCATACCATAATTATGCTTATTTACAGTTAAAAAATTGATGCACACTATAATCTAAAATTTAAAATATTCTGCAGCTTGCATATATTTCATTTTATCATTAAGTTCTACATTACATTATATTATTATAAAAATAATAATACACAGAGTATCGCCAAGAAATTTAGGAATATATCTACTCATAAAGATACCAATGACAATTTTTTGAAACCGTGCATATTATTAACAGACCACATTTTGATAGAAAATTACATTCACCATTTTAAAAACATTAAATTGCTTTAATATAAGAAACAATATTGTATTATGCTTACTATAGCAGCACTCAGGTCTTCTGACATATTGTGCATGCTACTAGTTAGAAGAATTTACAACAGGCCCTTGCCACATGCGAGGACTAGCACTAAAACTTACATAGTTTGACAAATTTTGTAGTACAAATAGAGCAGGGCTTGAATTTAAAAAGAAAATTATACTTTATACAATTTATAAAAAATTGTAAAATTCAAAGAGTTTCAACAGAAAACAGATAAGGTATTAAATCATTTTTTGGCAATTTCTTTAAGTTAAACATTAAACTGCTCTTTTTTTTGTTAAATTATAATCAATTTTCTATAAATGCAGTTTGTTACTAATAATAAAGTGCAGCAAATTTAAGAAAAGTCACTTAACTGAAAATAAAATTTTAGTTAAGGGCTTGTATCAATTTAATAAAATTAATATATTTAATAGTTTTGAAGAAATTATATTGTTTTTATAATTGTCACCCCTGAAATTTTTTGTTCATAGTTTCTGGACACACAGGTTTCTATACTGCTCTAAAATGTACATTTAAAACTGTTTAAAGCAGTGAAAATGACATATACAGTATGTTCTAATAAAATTTCCTGGCCCTATAACTCCATTCATACATCATACATCTGACAGCAAAATTGTTAAGAAACTTGCCTAGCCCTGAACATAATGTAAAACGAAAGTATGACCTTGAAGAAATTGATGAATTAATTCATCAATTTCTTCGTCAATAAATTGTTAGTGTAAAGCCCGCTTAAGAAATTTTTCAATGGCAGATTGAAAAATAGTTTTTCCACATTCAATTTTAAGAAAATTATTTTCTATTTTCAAAATTTAATAGTTTCTTAATTATCTTTAGTTAAAAATACTCAATAAGGAGTTAAGGCTTCAAAAAATAAAACTTAAATGTTTAGAATCATCACCATCATATCATTTACATATAAAATCAATTATCGGGTTGGCCAGTTTTATGTAAATAAGGTAAAACTACCAGTTTTTAAATTAAAAATTTGGAAAAAAATAAATATTGTAATAATATAGCTGTAATATCTAAAACAGACATTTGAGAATCCATGTGTGTTTAGAAGGCACTACTCGATGTTTGCCTATGCCAAGGAGATTACTTTAAGTACATATGCAATCTCTAAACGAATTACTGCTGTATCCTCTTCTGTAATGCTTGTCGGTATTTTTTAAAATTATTCTAGCAATATCTACTACAAATTAATAAAAAAAAATAAAACTGCATATTTGTATAAAATATGCATTATCATTTAAAATAATTAAATATTTGCGTTAATTAAAATAAAATAATTCTTAATAAAAACACTATTAATTAAAAAAAAATTAAATATATATCATTAAATAGATCAAATATATCAGCTGCAGACAAATATAATTAATGTTTAATTTTATCACAATTGTTTTACAATAAATTCTTCAGGATAAAATGTTCCTTTAAAAACGTATAAAATAAATAAAGTTTAGCAGGTAAAAAGTACTTGCACAAATATAGTAAAACCATATCAATAAGATACTTTAAATACATTAAAATGAAAGATCCTTAACTATAATCATTCTCAAACCTGTCGTCGTGTTCCCAACCTTTACCCGTCTTCGTATTCTTTCTGGTGTCCCCCCTGCCCCCCTGGTTTTTCTGTCGGCTATTCCAACCACCCGACTGGTCTCGCTCCCTCCAGTTTGAGTCATCGTTGGATCTACCCTTATTGAATCTGGCACCCGAACCTAATATAGGTCGTCCGTGCTTTCCGCCGTGTGAATTAGAGTCCCTGTTCGCGCTAGAACTGTGACTAGAATCTGATACAAACCCACTACTACTGAACGATGTACTATTCAAATCGGGCTGAGTATTGCCAGATGGAGACACCTGGCTGTTGGCAGAGTCTAGGGGAGTAGACAGTTGAAGAACATTGACGCTGCTCTGGAAACTATCTAAAGTAGCGCTGGTGTGCGTCGTTTGTACACTTAAAGTTCCGTGCACTCCCTAAAACGAAGTACATTTATATTATTATGAGTGACCTTCGAGAAGCAACTGGATAGATCGAGTCTTGGTATTAGAACTATGTAGAAAATTAGAGATGCTCCTGACATGTTTATTTTGTACCCAACTAAAAATCTTAAAAGATGATTAAGTTTAACTTAAAATTATATTGTAATTATGCAATCAGTTCATTAAATTCAAGTCGAGGTAATACGTTAATTAAATAATTACCAGTGGTGTCAATGCAGTTTGTCCACCGGCTGGTGTCATATACAAGGCTATTCTTAACCTATATCACAGAAAATATAGCTACGCTTAGCTATATATTCTGTGCCTATATGTATAAACTTAGGAAATTATAACTGAGGACAAATACGAGTGATGACGTATAGTGGAAAAAAAATGTAGTAAAATATTTTTAGATTTGGAAATTAACGAAAATGTATGTTGAAATTTTTTGTTTATAAAAACTAAGAAGGAAACAAGTCAGAGTTTGTTTGGTATTCGTAGCTGATGTAACAATGATGTCATCACAAAAGTTCACTCAAAGCGGAAGATCTCTTGAAGGTAAGGCTTGTACCCGCTGTACGTAAAATGGATAGAATATGCTTTAACATTCACCAAGCTGTGGATTGTAATATTGCGCTGCAATTCCTCGTGTCTATGACGATTCAGCTATCCAGCGGTAAACTGCAAGCTGCTTATTTTCAGCAAAGCAAGCCGCTTTATATTTTTAAGATGGGCTACTGGCTATTTTACAGCTGTTAGACACCCCCCATATCGTCAAGGAGGCCTCAGCTGCAATTTGCTAGCTTCTCTACCCTGCTGAACCACACGTAAAGAGGCTTCACGTCTCAGACGATATCTTTGGGGAAACTTTTGGGCATAAAGATGAGCTGCAGCCACTGAATTTTGATGTGGTT
Source organism: Monochamus saltuarius (assembly GCA_025584915.1). NCBI lineage: Eukaryota > Metazoa > Arthropoda > Insecta > Coleoptera > Cerambycidae > Monochamus > Monochamus saltuarius. Next base: position 13,747,096 of record CM046722.1, read on the forward strand.
CTCCAGTATTATGTCCATAAGTTCTTCGTTTGAAAAATTACGTGCTATACTTTTATAATTGAACGAAAAAACTCTCGAAATATATTGTCGTGACTTGTTTACTTATTTCTCCTGATAAATATTTGTAAATTTCCCAAACAAACAATATTTTACTACATTCTTTCTTTTTTACTATTTGTCATCAGCTATAATTTCCCAAGTTTATGCGTATAGGTTAAGAATCACCCTGTATTCTTGATTAATTTCCGTATGTGTCACAATTTTACGGATTTGTCATCAATTTTTGTTTGTTATTGTTAGGGTAGTGATAGTGGTTAAGGGAAAATTTTTGTTAAAGAATTTCCAACATTTGGTATAGCGCCAGTTTTTGTGAATTAAAAAATGGCAATGAACTCTGGTAATGCAGGTGAGTAGAAATGTTGACATTACTAATTATTACTTTTTATACCGGGTGTTGACTGACTATATCTCGGAAACTATTTACTTGTCCTACAGCTTCCAAAAAAATATTGATAACAAGTTAACCGAGAAGTCTATTAAAATTATGTTCCACTTTCAAATTTTACCGTTAAATGGCAAACTTTCAAATACAAATCGAAAAGTGAGATTTTCTCTATAAAATCAATAGTGAAGGTATGTTATGTTGAACGCTTTTGGACTTCTATTGACATTTTAAAAATTGTTTATTTGCCATTTTGCTCTATCTCTTAAAGTAGAAGATAGGGCTAGAATCGTATTGCAGAAAAAGTTGGAAATTTGCAACTACATTAACCAGTTTTAGCAAACTTGGTTTTGTTTTAAAGCTGTTTAATAGCCGAATCATAATGTGAAATAATACTTTAAGTTTCTGTTTAAGCCTGTAACCAGATTGCGTTATTTGATATCTTTAGAAGTTTATTCGATTTTCTGTGAAAAGTTAAATGGAAGACTATATTTTTTATTTTACTCGTAAAATTGTTTAAAAAATGACACTAACCGAAAGCAGCTTTTCCAAACTTAAGTTATGAGCGAAAATATTTTATAACTTCTAAAGATAAAGTTATGGAAGCCAAAGGCCTCCACTCAGTTTTTATAACATAAATGTATTATATTGCAGAAATTTTAATCAGTGGTCATTTGGAATTGTTTATGAAAAAATAATTAATCACGGCAAATAAGGAACAAGATTAAAGAAATATACAATTAAAAACTCAACTATCAATCACATAGAATGAAATAATTTGCAGTACGTTTTATGTTTGTGTTACGTATTTTCTGCCAAAGCTAACAGAACTATTGCAACGTCATACATAAAATACTTAGAATGTTGAGGTAATGTAACTGCAATAATTTTTATTTAGAGAAATCTTTGATTATCCTGAAATGTTTAACCACAAATGCCATCAGAAGTATTATAATCTAATTTACCTGAAAAGTAACCATTGCTGCTTCTCCTAATTGGTCATGGTAAAATGTGTATACTTCAGCCGCAAGAAGTGCAAATTTACTACTAGCTATATCTAATGCAAGCAGTAACCACAATTTACATTCCCTTGTTAATGATTTCTCAGAAGCCAGCAGCAATCGGAGTTTGTTCAAAATTTCAATAATTTTATCAGGAGATTCATTTTTAATCGAGGCACCATTCAAATACAGCTGAAACAGAAAAAAAATATATTATTATACATTTACCAATTAGTTTTTAGCATCATCTATTCTAGACTATTCTTTGATTACCTGCGCAGTAAAAAGTTTGAGATCTTGAGGCTGTGCAGCTTCCAGCAACATTTCTAAATAAGTGATGAATGGAGTTGCCATAAAAGTTAATTGTTGCCCGTTTGCTAATCTAGCTTTATGGTAGAATTCCCCCAACATTTGAACACTGTTACGAAACGCAATGGGATTGGTTTTCTGTAAAAGTTTACAACCTAAAATATTAAATTGAGAATATCAAAGTAACCTCCAAATTAGCTTCATTAATTTTAGTTGTAAAAATTAAGACAAATGATGTTACCCTCAAAATTATTCTGCAGTTTTCGTAAAAACATCAAACGTATATTTTGGTCGTGAATTTCTTGGCTAATAAATGACCTTGCTGAAATCATATAAACAAGTTTAGAAGCTAAATCGGCATCACTTAAGCATGCCTGATGTATTGCGTCAAAGCAGCGCCTAAAACATTTTCATTGTAAGTATAGACATATTTCTAAATGATAAGGAACATACTCTACGTCTTCACTAGTTTGACAGCTTTCTTTCCACGATTCAAGAATATGTTTTTTCTTCTGGTTAAATTTAATGCCGTCGTCATTTAGATTTAACTGTTTGACTATATTTATGAGATCAGTAAATTCATTCGAGTTGTCAGCAAATTGTGCGTCATCTATTAAAGCTAAATTTGGGGAAAGTGGGTTAATTGATGTAGGGCTGCTTCCAGGCCGAGGGGGTGCAACTGTAGCATTCTGACTTTTACTTAAATTTAACCATCCCCTACCTCTTCCGACACCGCTACTTGACATTTTTCTAAAAATAATATATTAAATTAATGTCATCTATAAATCTATATTAACATTTGTTAGAATACACACAAAAAAATAACATATCCCTCCGTACCTTTCAACGTTAAAATAAATAAATATAAAGAGAGGGTTTTTAACCTCACTTTCTGCTACAACAACCACAACACACCACACAATGAACTCGACGACTCGAGCAATCTATGAACTATGAACTCGAGATCTCGAGAATTCGAGTTCAAATTTGACATTTGACGCTCCCGAGAGCATTGTCTTGTCCATATATTTAAATATGGTCTTGTCATAGGCGGAGGAAATAATTATTTTGGGGAAGGAATTTTTTTCATTTATTCGATATTCTGTCGGTGGTATGAAAAATAGTTAAATAAAAATGAGTACCTAAAATCAAAATCCTTGTTTATTGACACATACTTGTACAAGATTAAAATCAGTGAATAATTGTTAAAGGCTGTATATGACACCGTGTGTAACATTTAAAATACTTAGCTTTTTATTTGATAAGTTGTTCGTCCCGTATCATACAAGCAAAGTGTACAGTTTTCTACATATAAAAATGAAAATTAAAACATGTTCTATTTTTATAAAGTTCTGAATACAATTTTATCTGAACAATAATATAACCTCCAGTGCATCTTTCCTATATGTTTGCTTAATTAATAGGTTATTGGTTATGTTATAATAACAATAATTATTATTATAGTTGACTTTCAAAAATCTAGAGAGTGACTCTGTTATAAACTTGCTCACAATTTATAGCAGTCAACACAAAGAAATTATACATGCAGCCCATATATTTTTCCTACAAAATTGTGTGCCGCATGCCTCTGAGCACAGTCTATCCTCTGAGAGCATACCCGATTACATATAGCTTATGCTGCAGTTTAGTATACGCATGCGCTGCAGCTTTTGATTGGCTACGACGAATTGTTGGATCCAACTGCTTCATTTCCAGCGCTATCATGGGCGGGTATATCGTTCGGGCGGGCAAAATTTCGGGTATATTTTTTCGCCAATTGAATTATTAATGTAATTAATTTTATTAGTGATTTTGTGTTCTTAATAATGGAGAATAATTCAAGCTCTACAACGTATTCTCAAAATCGTCCTAATTTAACAAGTGAGGAATATCGGATGATGACATGTATGAAAAGTTTAGAACGCGAGGTCAAAATATGAGTGTAAGTGATGTTGAAATATGTATTTCATTTACAAAATTGTACGTGAATAGCATATGTGTGCAAATGAAAAAAATGCTAAAGAAGTAAGTACAACTGTGAAACGGAAAGTGATGGAAACTCGCGGAAGGAAATGAGTTTTCGACAAACAAAAAAATCGATTACTATATCTTACAAGATGAAACTTTTCCGTATAAATGAAATCGAAAAGAGTATACTGATAGAAAGGACGAAATAGTGAAATGGTGAAGAAACTATTTAAAATAAATATTAATAAATAAGATTCTGGATCGACGAACATATTAAATTTTGACGAAACAAGGATGTATGAAGGTCATACGGAAAGCGGTACGATATGATATAGTGCGTGCTAGTAACCAATAGTAAATAATGTGTATGTATTCTAAAGCCTTTTGTCCTTTTGAATGCGGAATTCGCCAATATTTGCGCAATTTATTTAATGGTGGAAAAATCTCTATTTGTAACAATTTTTGTCAACTACCATAACATTTTCTATCATTTTCATAATAAAACTGCCATGGTAGATTATCAGAAACTCAAAACAAATTTATGAACACCACATAATAATGAAAGAGGCAATAATATTTGTAGTGTTTGACAGTTTCGTCAAAAGTTGAGATTTTACCGCCTTAAAACAGAAGAGAGATTAAAACAGAAGTTGCAAAATTTGTGCAAAAATCCGAGAATTTCTCGTTCATGAGGACTAGGCTTAAGTGGGATATCCGCGGAGTGCGCATCAGGTAGGTGTAAGTGGGTGGTGGTGGCAATCGCCGTCCAAAAGGATAGCATTCTAATTTGTAGAGAGGATGACACAGGTGGCACATTTAAAGTAAATTGTTAATGTGCTAGGTTCAGCCGACGTCAACTTATTTTTGTAATTTTGTGTGTCTTAACTTTTCGCAAGCACGCTTAGGTCATACCACTCGTATCTTCCGTATTCATCTCTGTGTTGTGAATTAGTCACTCTCTATTATTTTCGACCTTGGGTAATTGATAATACAAAATACAAACTTTAAATTTTGAAATATTCTTATTATTTTTATTATCTAACGCCTCGAAATAGGTAAAAACAGTTATATCACTGTTTCTACTCTAACAATAATGAATGTTATGTAATGCAATTATTTTTGTCAATCCGGACCATTTTACTTAAAATATATTGCCATTGTTTTATTCAATTGCAATTAAGAAACATACCATAGATAAGACAATTTTGCATTTTATGATTTTCTAACTGTAATTTAAAATAAATGTTGACGTTGCGTTCTACATTTGTCAATGCCATAAATTTTATTATATTTTGCCAACAACTTACTTTTATCTTTACCGCAAAATCGGTTAAATTTTTCTGCAAATAATCAATTAAAATTCCATCAGTATTTATTAACCATCTAATATTTACCTATATACATACTTAACTATTTTATAAACCTTTCTAAATCTTGATGAAATGAAAAAGTAAATTAAAGTTTTGAATGAGTTTATTTACTTACACTTTATATTAATTACAATTTGCCGAAGAAAATATGTATACAAGATGTCCCCTTTTCATTATTAATCAACAAACAAATGATAGAGCATGAAATAATAATAGGGACCTTTATTAAATTAATGTCCATTTTGTTGAATGTATCACGAAAACAGTCAAAATCGTTATAGAAAAAACCCCAATTATTTTTTCATGCTCAATTTTTTTTACCAAAGTAAGGACGCAAAAACTGGATATCAATTTAATATTTTCGGAAAAGAATAAGAAAAAGTACATGTTTATCCAACAATTCTATATTATCGACTTACCTACCCACAAAAAATGCCCATATCTTACCTAACAGCCAAAAAGTTTTGATATTCCAAATGTAATTAGTGTTAGTTTATATGGCTGATGATTCTTTCAAGGACAAAGAATCTTATCTAAAGATGCACAAAAAAAATTACCCTGCAGGTAGGAGTTTATTTTGAAATTGAATCGGTTCCTTTAATTTTAGGGGGGAAGTGATGCGCTAGAGAACAGGAAAAACTGTGAACTGTACATTTTCACTCTGTATCATACATCGTGAAAAATACTTAATTATTTACATCAATTCAAGTATTACTAGTTTTTTAAAAGAATTCTGCGGGGTGTGACAATGTTTATAATGCCGTATACATCTTTCTTAATGTGCAGTTGACGTGTATAAAATTCAGGAGATTTTATGATAAAATATAATAGGTGAAAATGATGTTTTTTTCTTATTCTAAATGATTTGTCAACACTCTGGAGAAAACTTGACACAATGAAGAGATATTTTTTCTAACTTACTCATATTTTTTTAGACTGTCTCAACAAACACCTATAAATTCGTTGAAAATTTGCATATAAAAACGGTTTAAAAGCTTCATATCTATCACAACAACAACAAAAATTATAGATCCATATTAAAATACTTAAAGCATTAAAACGGTTTAAAGATCATGAGCAATAAAAGTAATAATATTATTTTCCTCAAAATGAAGTCATTTTAAGGATAATCATGTTTTTATGGATATTTTGTAACATATTATTTAGTACATGCGTTTATACTGGTATGTTGTAATTAAGCTTTCTGGAATTTGAAATATATGGCTTATCTTATTTATCATCTATAAAATTTGGCGGATACATATACTGAGACCATTTCATACAACTTCAGAACTTCACAGTTTTCTGTTGTGGCTCTATATTTACTCCTTAGGTCGCAATCATGAACATATTTGTAGTGGTGAGTAAAACATTTTCAACACTGAATAATGCAAAAAATCAAAAATTATTCCATAAGCGATAATTTTTTTATTTATACAATTTTTTTGGCGAATTCAGGCATTTATCATCTCAGCGATATCATTATATCAAGCAGATGGATGTGGCACCAACAATGTCCAATGTCTTACAGACAGTACTTTCCAATTTTGCTACATCAATGGTACAGAGGTTGTTGTTGTGGATACTGTAATGACTTGTGCAACTGGAACTGTGTGCAATGAAAATGGAACTTATGTGTAAGCCATTTAATGCTAATAATGATTTTTCGAGACATAAATATAGACAAATATTTGTTCAAAATGTAAATCATTCTGAATTTTAAATTGAAGTAAAACATATTGTAGGTAGCTATGTAGAACGATGTAAAAAAGCAACCATTTTCTTTTTTGCAGTTGTAGTTCTTCTACAGATTCAACAACTACTACAACTACTGATGCCACAACCACAGGTATGTACAATCTATTGCAATAATAATGGCACTCCTTTAAATCAGTATTTGAACTTCTGGAAGTTCTAAGTAGCAATTTCTTTAGTATGTCCAAGAACTAAAAACTAATGTTTAAAATTGAAAGTAGACTTCTAAATCTACTAAATTCATTTTAACGAGTGGCATTATTGTTGCAAGATTGCACTGTATTATATAGAATACGACCTATTTAAGCTAGGGTTATGGTCCAACTTGTTTTTCTTTAAGCAGTGAACTTAAAAAAAATATATTACATCATAAAACATTGAAATTAATTTGTATTGAGTATTAAAGTCCCTTACTATAGATATTTATTTTTTTATTGTTAAATTTAGTCAGAATAAGTTAACAATTTAAACTTTAACTACGCCACTGGATTTAGTGTCTCCTAAAGTCGCGTCCACATATAGGTAAGCAAATGAACTGCATCGATCTGTCGAGTTGAGCCGAATAGGCATTCTGGTTGGTTCCCGTCCATTTTTTCGAATATCGTGCTCTGAAATATTTTTAATAAGTGTTGGAAATACAAAATTGCTAACAAAATTTAACTAGGAAAAAGTAGGCCTTGATAGTTATATTGTGGTGTAATAAGGTTAATAGAATAGCTTCAATATCCAACGAGTCAATCGAATTATCAATACATGTCAACTAATTATATAAAATTGAAAAGGAAGTTATTAATTTTAATTATATCCCAGAATAGCCAACAGAAGAATTAATTCATTAATTTACGAGTATGTAAGTAAATGAAAAAACGATAACAAGTCGACCATTTGTCATTTATCAACGTTTCCAAAGGATCAACTTTGCCTCCATTGAGTTATTATTCTGATTGTTCGTTAGGGATTCTCTCTGTGACAATAATTTATTTACATTTGTCAAATAGGTTTTTTGTTTCGTAATTGATGTCACATTTGCATTGTTACTTCCGAGTTTCAAAATAGAAAGTAATTTTCACAGCACTTTATAGTCGGGTTTCAAAATATATAGTACAGAGTAAATCATTGTTATAAGCCCACTCACAATTTATAGTAGTCAACGCAATGAGAAATACGTATATGTGTATGCTGTCGGTGTATTTTTTTTTATAAAATTTTATTGAATTTAAGTTCCACATATCTGGCAGAACATACCCGATTACACAACTTCTGTTGCAGCAAATACGCGTACGCCACACCAGAATGTTCGATTTCTATTGGTTATGACGAATTGACGAATCCACCTGCAGCACTACCATGGGTGTGCGAATGGGAAAATTTCGGATATATGTTAATATTAATGTAATTGTGATTGTAATTATTTTATTAGTGATTTAGCGAATTATGCGTGACATGAATGTTTGTTTTATAAAACGAAATCGAAATAATATGCTGATAGAAAAAGACGAAATAATGATATGGCGAAGAAACTATTTAGGATAAAAATATTAGAATGTCGAAATCTGAATCAAAGAATTACACTGACGAAATATGGATATAAATGAAAGCCATGCAATGACAAAAGTGTAGCACTGTTTTGCCATATATAGAACCCGATGCTGTGGTTGTAATGGATAAGCCAGTGATTGTCATAGTGACAGTGCTAGTGTAAAAGTGGGGTGGTGGTAGGTCATCGCCGTTTAAAAGGATGGCATTCTAAGGGTGAGTATAAACTTTTTAAAGTAAACTATTAAAGTGCTAGGATCATTCAACGTCAACTTATTTTTGGTCATTTTATGTTCTTTTAATCTTTCTCAAGTAGTATACCCATGGAATTTTGTCCCCTGCAACCTTTACCTCCCGTACTCATATAAGTGCTGTTAATTACTCTCTACTATTTTACTATTTTTGAACTCGGATATAGATGAGTAAGGCAGAAGCGATGGTTGCGGTGGAGATTTCATAGGTGTACTACTTGAGAAGGGTTCAAAGAACATAAAAATTATTTGACGTACCATCTAATGCCATCCATGAATTGTTCTACGAATCGCATACTTTATATCGTCATCAACCTCCATGTTTTTCGTTACGCGAGTTTCTACTACCTATATGTTTCATTTCGGAGTATGTTCATTGTCACTCTTTATTGCACGATATACACTATACTTACGGACACTGTTGTGGTTGTGAATGAACTACACATTTCAACTGCTTCACTTACTGATATTTTTGATGGCGGCCCTAGTCTCTTCCTACACGCCTTTTATCAGCCAATATTCCTCATTTGTTAGATATAGGCGTTTTCGATTGAATTGAGAATATGCTGTAGAGCTTGAATTGTTCTCCATTCATAAGAAAACAAGCACACAATCACTACCTAATAAATTAATTGCAATCACAATTATCCTTGAGGCAGCCTAATTGGCGTCACGGCGGCATTACCAACAGAAGTCAGGCATTCTAATATGCGCATACGTATTTGCTGCAGCAGATGGAATACTCGGGTCTCGAAAAGAAAACCAATGTAGTTCGGGTATGCTCTACGCTCTACGTGGTATGCACATAATTGTGCACACGTGTAGAGCACATAATTTTATACAAATAATTTACGAGGTAATTTGTTCAGTTCCAGAAACCTGTACTGAGGCTGGGAAGTACCCAGCCGATGCTTGCGATCAGTACTGGGAATGTGTAGCAGTTATGTGGTGGTACGAACTAGTTTTGCAGACTTGTGGTACTGATTTGTCTTACAACACGACTTCCCAAGAATGCGTTGCCAATGGAACCTGTGCCTCCACAACTACCACCACCGATACTACCACCGTCACAACAACTGTTGCCACCGCAACAGGTAAATGGATTTTTTATATACATTTTTTTATTATGTAGGTAATAATAACATTATTGCGTGTAACAACTACTCTGTCAACTAAAGCTCCGACCAGCGTTGAATTACACCCGTATATGTATTCTTTATTATTAGCTTTTCTAGATTTCTTTACTGTATTGTAACGGTATTTTAAGCTAATATAAACCAATTTTCATATCAGAGAACATATACTGGGTGAGTCAGAAAGAATGAGTCATAACACTAAGCTAGAGATCACTGGCGTAGCGTGGACTAATCTAGACGTGGGCAAAGTCGCACCAGCAAGGCCCTTTTCTTCCTCCATTGGATGCTGAATGAACTGAATATTGTGACACATAATAGCTACATGCAAGGTCACAGTGTGTATCAATTTTGGTTCAAATATTTTCATACAATCGGGAGATATTAAAAAAATTTAAATTTTACAAAAAATTTTGAAATGCTGTATCTTAAAACAAAAAGCGATCGGACATTAGTGTATATAACTTTTTTATTATTTTTTCGTTCTTTATCGCGTGATTTTCCAATGTCACCCTGAATATTTTCAAGAAAATAATGGTGAAAAATCAGAAAGTTTGTTTACAAAATTTCATAATTATGAGATATTTCAATGCTAAAAATAAATATTTTTTGTAATCTCTTCAATACTAAAAAATACGTCGATAAGAGAGCACATGCATCAGGGTGTGCAAATTAATTATAGTACGTGTGGTAAAGCTTATTTTTAGTAAGGTCTTTTAGGGTGCTATTCGTACTATTTAGAGTTCATGGCGTTCGGTTTTAAATCACCCCCAAGGGGACCTCGCGCGAGGCCTCTTTAAGTGCGAGACCGTGGTCGAGGGGCCGCTTCGCCCACGCTTAGCTACGCCACTGCTAGAGATACTAGATACCAAAATATTATGTTTGAGCTCCATCATGTCATGTCTTAAATGTCGCTGGTTTAAGAAATACGGGGTGTTCAAGATTAAAATTTAATTCTGAAATTTCTCAATAAAGTTTTGATAGCATGACTGAAAATTTTTAGTCTTGGTTTTTTTGCTGTCAGAATTACGAATTTGAAGCTTATTTTGACGTTACGTTATTCTCAATATCATTAAAGTGGATAGGGTAGTTTGAGTTTGAGGGGTGCAACTAAAAGAAAAATATGTTAAAAGTAAACATTTCAATGTCTGGCAAATCTCAGAGGATAATCCAAAAAAGGTACTTCAAAATCGGTATACAATACAATACAATAGTATGTAAATTTTTGACAAAAATTAAGGTAAAACTCTTTTTAACTTTTTAGCAGATTCAGCGCAACTACCACAATTTAAGCATTTTCGTATAGGTACATCCTGAGACACTGTTGTACAGGGCGGACAAATTTCGATGTTTTTACAGAGAACTCGAGTTCTCTGGTTTTTATATGCTATCTCGTTAACCATAGGAGGAGAGAAAAAAATAAACCCCCCCACTCTGGATGTCTTTTTTTAAGAGACAATTAATGGTCAAAACCAAAATCACCTATCGTCTTTCATTTTTGAGTAATAAACAAAATTTAAAATTTTCCACTTTCGATACATGTCTATAACTTAGTTGTTTGTAAAGTTAGAAAAAATAATGAATACGTTCTTCAGACACTTTTTTGAGTAGAGTCTAGTGGAATGCCTATTTTTTTTGTAACTATCAATTTTTGAGTTATAATCTAAAGTTGTGTTTTTCTAAATACAAACCATAGATGGCCATGAGCCAGTTGCAATCGTTACTTTTATCTTTCCATTACTATATAATATGTGTGTTAATTATGATTATTTGTCAATTTATTAAGGCAATAATTTATTATAGCATATTTTGTTTATTTCATTTTCTTGAAGAAGGCGTATGTCATTTGAAATAATTGCCTGTAAATCTTTGATATTTTCGTTTCGATTGTTACCTATCAACGACAACGACGTTATTTAATAATATTAATAATAATAAATTTTATTTCCCGAATGGCAGTATTACAATTGCATGATTTTTTCAAATACGTGGACGTGACAATCTTGTATAACAGAACCAATCTGGTTTATCTATAAAATAAACAAAACTGGGCCCAAGATGGATCCCTGCGGTACCCCTAAATGAACATTGAAGGAATCGGATTGACAAACGCGACTGATTATTGTCTGAAACCAAAAAGGAAACATATTATCGCCGAATTCTCAAGAATGATGCACACCACTTCAAAGTAACACCCCTAATTTCATACGTTTCAAAAATTTTCAATAACGCAAAAAATCGCTACTGCGCTCTCGCCTGCATCAACATGTTCAGTCAACTGACTATAAAAAGAAAACATTTTGCTTTTTGTGTATAGCTATTAATTTAATTACGCCTTGCATACATTCTCAGAATGATTGTTATTGCAAATATATCATTTTAATAATATTATTATTTGTTTAGTAAATCATTATATCATGATTTCTTCTAAATATCTTGTCAAAAATATTTAAAAAATTAATTTGATGCTCTGGAAGTAGGTAATTATAGCCGGAACTGGGACTCCCCCCACCACTTTTGACCTTGGGTCGACCTTGGGTGACGTCATTCGTGACCTGGTTGACATTGAGAGGTCACGTCAGTGGCTGACATTCATTTGACCTCCACATATGGGAGGAGCTATTTGACATTGAGTAACTTTAAGTGATGCAATTTAATGAACAACGAATGCTCCGCCCACACTCCCTAATCCTACCTTTAAAAGGAGGGAACGGATAAACTGAAATCATTTCGAGTTTGTATCTTCGTGGGGAACGTGCATAACAAAATGTATTTGTGTAGTAGTTGTGGTAAAACGTTTACTCGCAGTGATAATTTACGTCGTCATGAGAGGGCATCTTGCAAAGCGAGAGTCACTAGTGAGGAGGAACCCAGTGCTAAACGTATTAAACTCGAATCCTCAAGTACTCAAACTATTAATTGCTGTAATAAGACTATACCCGCTAATCAAATAAATTCACATCGCAGAACACTGGAACATAGAACAATGTCCTGTACTCCTAAATGTGACGGCATTCAAATTATTAACTGTGCGTTCAAGCGAAGAATTATTAGTTATCGAGTGTGCAGCCAAAATCATCACATAGATTACAATTTGTTTTTAATGAAGTAAAAGAAAAGATATTGGAATTGTTAAAAGAAATCGTGAATGTGCACAAATCTGTAAAAGTCAATATGGAAACCTTCGGTAAATACGTTTTACCAACGCAAGAAATAACCGACGTTAAAGCTTTCAATAGTTCTAACAGAATTATAGACGAATCCAAGGATCTGAACAGCATTTATCAGGAATTTGTCGATTCAATGATATGTCAAACATCAGAATTCGAAGAAAAGATTCTGGTAAGTAATTCTCAAAACACGACGGATGCGTTATACATATTTACGTATTTAATGTTTTAGGTTGGGCTATCGTTGAAGTTTTATATGTTGAAGTAAATATAAATAAAAATAGTCCTCTATGTGCATCTTCATACATGAAGTTACCGAAGTTCATCGAAAACAAGAAAGCCGTAGTGAATATAAGAAATGAAGATCAAAATTGTTTCGCATGGGCAGTAACATCGGCGATGTATCCACCTATAGGTCCAGTTCAGGAGGTGTCTTCATATCCTCATTTTTCTACAGTTCTAAATGTGACGGGTATGGATTTTCCAATTAAATTAAAAGATATTTCAAAATTCGAATCGCTGAACGATATATCAGTTAGCGTATACGGTTTAGAAAGGGAATTTGAGAATAATAAAATAAAATACGAAATAGTAGGACCGCTGCGGTACGCGCCAAAAAATTACGTGATCACGTTAACTTGTTACTCATTACAGAGAATTGTGGAGAGAACCATCATTGTAGAAAGGAATGCATAAAAGTCATTATTGTTGGATTAAAGATTTCTCAAGACTAGTTTCTAGTCAAGTTTCACTTCACGAACATAGAAAATATTTTTGTGACGGTTGCTTGATGTATTTTAGCAGCGATAGATCATTATTACAACATCAGAGCAACGACTGTAATCACGTTTATACCACAACACCTTCAAATAACTTTCGTATAGATAAATTTGGAAAAAGCGTTCCCGAAAACATACTAAAATTTGAAAACTTCGAAAAACAATTGAAAGTACCTTTCGTAGTGTACGCCGATTTCGAATCTATTCTAAAACCTTTCGACACTTGTGAGCCCAATCCTGCAAAATCTTTTACAAACAAAACGTTCAGTCACGAACCATTCTCATATGCATACTTAATAAAATGTTCATTTGACGATTCGTTATCTAAATTCGTATTATATAGAGGGCAAAATGCCGGGAAAGAGTTTATAAAACGTCTCGAGTCGGATTTAAAAGAAATTTATAACAAACATTTAAAAGAGATAGTTCCAATGATGCCTTTATCTAAGGAGGAGGAACAAGATTTTTTAAATGCAACTGTTTGCGGTATATGTGAAAAACCGTTTATAGAAGGAGAAGTAAAAGTCAGGGACCATTGTCATTTGACAGGCAGAAAGAGATACGGGGCGGCCCATTCTGTTTGTAATTTAAATTATAAACTGCCCAATTTTGTTCCTATCATATTACACAGTATGAGCTCCTACGATTCCCATCTCTTTATTAAAGAACTGTGTTCTAATAAGGATAAAATAGAAGTTATAGCTCAGAGCAAAGAGAAATACATATCCTTTACGAAGAACGTGTATTTGCACGATTATATCGGTAAAGACGGAAAAGTAAAGAAAAAATATTTGAAGATGAGATTTATCGATAGCTTTAAATTTCTATCCACTTCTCTGGAAAATCTAGCTAATAATTTGAGCGATAATCAGTTTCAAGAAACGGTTAAACATTTCCCGGACGACGAACAATTTAACTTAATCAGACAAAAGGGCGTGTTTCCTTATAGTTTCTTAACAACTTTGGATAAATTAAATAGTAAAATTTTACCCACTAAAGAAGAATTTTACGATAATTTATCGGAAGAACATATATCAGAAGCCGATTATCATAGGGCGCAAAAAACCTGGAATATCTTTAACTGTCAAAATTTGGGTGAATATTCAGATACGTATTTAAAATCAGACGTTCTTATATTATGCGACGTATTCGAGAACTTTCGAAACATTTCATTAGAAAAATATCATTTGGACCCGGCACAATACTTTACCGCCCCAGGATTAGCTTGGGACGCCATGTTAAGGCTGACTACAGTAGAACTAGAATTAATGACAGATATTTCAATGATTCATTTCTTTAAAAAAGGCATTAGGGGCGGTATAAGTCAGTGTTCGGAACGAAAACACGTCGCAAATAACATATTCGTTCCAAATTACAATCCGCAAGAGTCTTCTTCTTTATCGCATATTTAGACGCTACAAATCTATACGGGCACAGTATGTCACAGTATTTACCAACAGGCGGATTCGAATGGTTAAGCGAGCAGGAAATTATCAATTTTGACGTCACGAATATCCCAGACGAGGGTCGTTACGGATATACGTTAGAAGTCGACATGGAATATCCATCGGAATTGCACGACTTACACAGAGATTTACCATTCTTAGCCGAAAGCATGGTACCGCCCGGTTCAAAATCTAAAATGCCAAAACTGATACCCAACCTGAATAATAAAAATAAATATATAATACACTTTAGAAATTTAAAACAAGCCATAAGAAACGGTTTGAAATTGAAAAAATACATCGTATAATAAAATTCAATCAGAGTTGTTGGTTAAAAGCGTACATAGATTTAAATACGGAAATGAGAAATAAGGCAACAAGCAAATTCGAGAAGGATTTATACAAATTAATGAATAACGCAGTGTACGGTAAAACGATGGAAAACGTAGATAATAGAAGAGATATTAAACTAATAACTCACTGGGAAAGAAGGGGTAGATCCTTGGGGGCAAACACGTTGATCGCCCGTCCTAATTTTAAAACTTGTACACCGTTTTCAGAAGACTTCGTAGCCATACATATGGGGAGAACAAGAGCTCATTATAATAAACCGCTTTATCTCGGGTTTTCAATTCTAGAATTGTCCAAGACAGTATTGTACAACTTTTACTACGATGTCATAAAAAGAAACTATAAGGATAACGCCTCTTTGCTTTATACCGATACCGATTCCTTAATTATAAAAATCTATACAGAAAATTTTTACGAATTTATCAAGTCAAATCCGAACATATTCGATACGTCAAATTATAAAGAAGGAAATAAGTTCGGTATTCCCGTATCAGCTTCCGTATTGGGAAATATGAAAGACGAGTTTCCTTCAGATCCCATAATCGAATTTTACGGAACGGGAGCAAAAGCTTATTACGTAAAATCGGTAAATACGGAAGTAAAAAAAGCTAAAGGTATAAAGAAATCAGTAATTAAAAATAATTTAACCGTTGAAGACTATAAAAAAATCGTAGAGCAAGGCGGTATCATATTCAGAAAAATGAGTTCGTTTCGTAGCGAATTACACAATATATACACAGAAATAAAAATAAAGTCGCTTTGTCATACTTCGACGACAAAAGATTCATAATACCGAATACAACACATAGCTTACCGTGGGGTCATAACGATATACAATTCTACTTAACGGACGCAGAGAAAATTTCGAATGGTTCGTAACAGCTTTAAGTCAAACCGCAGGCTGTGACAACGATAGCAGTGAAGTCAGGTTGAAAAATTTAATAAACGCAATCGAAGAATTAACCAAATAAGTCAGTCATAAATTTACGGTAATCGAGAAAAGAAAAGGAATAGAATTGTACGTACACTAATAAAAGTAAACTGGTATAGAAAATAAAAGTAACGTGTCATAACGTGAAAACGTAATTAAATTAAAAGCTAAAATAATCTCATTATTAAGTACAACATAATTGACGTAACTGTATTGTAATGTAGCATAATTTAAATGTAATGAAAATAATCGTTACATGATTAGAATATTAAGTACAATGTAATTTAAGTAAGTGTAAAATGTAAATAGCATAGTAATGTATCATACTTTAAATGTAAGAAAATAATTGTTATATAACCTCATTACTATGTGCAACGTAATTGAAGTACATGTAACGTAAATAGCATAGGTACATACCGTACCACAATTTAAACGTAATAAAAAATTGTTACATGACTTAATTACTAAGTGCAAAGTACTGAAGTATCTGCAACTTAAATAACGTAGTAATAGGTATTACGTAATAATGTACGTAATACCGCAATATCATGTAACATGAATATTAAAGCAAAATAACAATTAAACAACCATTCTTTCATTCGTACAATATCATTCAAGCATACCTCTCACACTTAGCATGTCATAGACACACTGAGCATCAGAACGCATAGTATGGAGTATATGAAGCCTTTGCGGTAGAGTGGGGTGGTGGGGAAGCGACTCTGATCCTTTAAAACGCCAGGGTTGATCGGAGGAGTTAACATTCGTCTAGTGTCGTCGAGAGTAGAAGTGTTAGAAACAGTGTAGTAGTACTAGAATCAGTTCGTGCAAGTACAATGGGTAACAGTAGAAACACCAACCAAAAAGCTAGCGGAAGCCGAAGACCGCAAACCGCGGAAAATTCAACATCGCGGAGCAAGACGCCACAGAAAAATATCGAAACGATGAGGGTATTATCCAACATAATAATACCTAGCGCCAATTATCAAGATAGCCAGATGCAATTGTGGACGACAAACCCCGTTAGTGGTCAACAACAAAACGCATCGCATCCTACAGCGTCTACATCACACCATCCGGGTTACTTTACGGAACCATATAAAAACGTATGGCGACCAGAAGAATTAGGAAACGGTCAGGAACGTCCCACAGCGAGGCCTCACTGCCATTGGATATCGTAAACCAAGCTTTAGCTGAAGTAATAAACGAAGGGTATCAACATACAAGTACAGAAAACGTAAGTAAGGACGTGTTGGTAGAGATGATTCACCAAATGTCACCATGGAGCGAGGACGACTTCGTAGATCCTGAACCTAAAACTGCAAGCATAAATAACAAGAGTAAGGGACCTACATCGACAAAAAAGCCCCGCCGCTCCGTCGATAAAGAGGGACCGTCTTCCAAAAGACAAAAAGTAAAAGAAACCGAAAAGCCCAACGTACGTCCTAACGTACTGAAACAGTTACTGCTAGAAGAGACGACGCTGGTGAAAAATAAAATGGAAAAGGAAACGCAGAGTAATACCTCGACCGTGACGACGAATAATAACATCCCCGTCATCAAAGTCGACGAGGACCAGGAGAATCTCCATCTAGACTGGGAAATATTTTCTCAAGAAACAGATATGGCTATATTCAAAAAGGCAATAACGTTAAAGAAGAAGCTGGTAACCGAGAAAGAGACGACGGATCGCGAGTTCGAGAATGTCCAACAAGAAGCAAGCGGGTTACAAGCGGATATTGTTCGCTTAAACGAACAATTAACAGCCACTAATAAACGGCTTAAAGAAATAGGAGAACGTCGCGATAAAATTACAAAGAAAGTGAAGTGGGTAACGGAATCGTTAGGTTAAGTTAAAAGTAATTAAAATTTAAGTAATATAGTAGTAGTATAGGGTAGTAACAATATTGTAAAATAGAAGTATATAATTAAGGAACAGAAACATTTAACGGTTACGATAACAGTACCAAATAAAGAATAAATAGAATGCAACATCGTTGTTTGTTATCCCTTCCCTAAATCCAAAAGTACACACATTAAGGAGCAATAACACGAAAATTTGATAAAAGTCGACATGAATAAACGACGTAGGAAATGTCAAGTGAAAAATGAGGTTGGCAACATAGAGTATAAAAAGTTAGGTTGGCAACATAGAGTATAAAAAGTAAGGTTGGCAACATCGGAAAGAAAGAGGTTGGCAATACCGGCAAAGTCGGACACGCGAAGGGACGTGCAGGTAGAGCGAAGCGTACCCAAGCTGCGTAGAAGCACCGCGCAAGTTAAGAGGGAGAACGTAACGAAGACCCTCACAAGATCAGGTAGTGAAATTCTTTTCCTTCCAACCTCCGCCGAGTGTACAAGTGTGTCTCCGCGTAGAGTCTAAAGTGCAATTGTGCAATTGCGTTTTATAATTTTCATTTTTTTTGTTTTCGTTTTCGTTGTTTCGTTTCTAAAACCTATTAAGAATGGTCGGTTTACGTCGTCCAAGAAAACGTGTGGCAGCCGAGGCAGAAGAACGCCGGCCTCAGCCGTTGGTGACGCCCGCCCAACGGCTATTACACCGTCAGTGGCTACAACCAGCCCGGCCACAGGCTCGTCCATCATCTAACGTACACCATCCCCAGGGTACGGAAATCTCCCAGGTATCGGCGGCCTCTACATCGTCCGGGACTGGGAGAGATCTAACCACGGCGTCTGTGGCAAAGGGCGACCTGGCAACGGGCGGTCAGGGAAGTAGCCACTTCAAGATCTCCACCGTGGTGCCGCCGATGTTGTCTCCTATGAGCAGCAATACCGAGGACGAGGACGAAGACCACCAGGTCCAAGTTCAAATCCAACAAGAAGACCAGGAAGGGCACGCTCCAAGATGGCGGATTCCACGCCGACGAGAGCAGACGCGATTGTAGGGGTCGAATCGTCGACGCAAGAGACGCCATCTAGGAACGAGCCCCCTATAGATGTGGTTACTGTCGCCGCGCAAGTTCACGTACCGGCCGAACCGAGACGGATTGAGAAAGTCGATCGCGATCTCGCAATGACCGATCACGAAATTGAGACCGTCAGAGAAAGACTTCAACAATTATTAGTGGGTCGTGACGAGTTAGTGCGAAAACGCGATCGGCTTTTGGCGCAAGACCGTAGAATAGCCGACATCCTTAATGGGTAAGCGGCCGCGAGAACGGAGACACTAGTACCCTAGGAATCCATTTTCGATTGTTCCAGAATCGAAAACATAACCCAATATCCAAAATCGTCTGGGGAAAGGACCAACTTCGGTGCTGAGTATGATCCAGTGTACTGCGCATAAGTATCGTCGAAGGGTTTCGAGAGCGCACTAAAATGGTCGATTTTGGTGTTAGAGTAGAGCTAGCTATGCGCGAACTTTTTTTTGGGGAAGGAGGGTTGGGGTTGGGAAGGGTGGGATGAGGGGATAATAAAAATTTTAATTTTTATAAGTCGATAAGCCTTTAAAATTTTTAAATTCATTTTCTCGGGTTCTAAGCGCCTGTAGTACCTCGTGTAACGTGTCTAATTACTCGTCTAACCATTTCCTATCGATTGGTACCATTTTCAGTCCCATCCGATAAAATTTTTGAAAACCCATCTGAAAAAGTGCGTTAAAAATCAGAAAAATTCAATAAAAATCTCTACTGTGGATTACTAACATTTCGGATATATGTGTAGCATATCGAATTACTCGTCTTGACATTTTCTATCGATTGGTACCATTTCCAGACCCATCCGATAAAATATTTTTGACGATCCATCTATATAGTAGTATTGTGAGAAAAAAAATAATATTTTTATAAGATGTATTATAATTAAATTTGCAATTAAGATACTGTTTATAAATTTAATTTTTTTAATAATAGTTACAATAATGATCACAGTGGTATATTACAGGGTTTTTTTTTATTTAATATTTTCAATAATAATAATTTAACAGTTCTTTAAGTTATATCTTAACACTTGCTGTTTATTAACCAAACACCAACATTTTCGAAAATGATGATTTTCATCAGTGTACAAACAACCTACATTCTCACACAAATATTTATTCGCTCTGCAGTGTCGGCAAACGTTATTCCAACAATCCTGGCTATATGTGTTGCACGCTATACATCTTTGTATTAATGGTTGACACACATTCGATACACAGTTGATGCAACGATCTCGAATTATCCCCATATTAATTGCATTATTCTTAACCATATTCGCACATGTCTCGCATTTATTTGTGTATATTTTCTTCAATGATTGTTCAAAATTCACTGTTACACAATTAGCGCAAAGTCCAGTACAAGGATTGAGTAAAGGTTTGCTGTACGAACAGTAACAATTGTGACAAACCACTGCGTCCTCTATTTTGCATGGATATACACATATCTTTACCTTAGAATCCCATTCTTTCGGAAATGGCATTTTATTAACAAAAATTAACTCACTCACTGATTTTATGTATACTGCTGAAGAGACGTAGTAACACTGAACTCCTCCATCCTCAAGTAGCCAGTTTTATGCCTTTAACAGATGACGTCACATTACGCTTGAATATAGGATGATATTATCCCTTCCATGTGGGTAACGTCACAGAATATATTTAAAATGAGGAGGACGTCTATTTCAATTCATTTAGTTTTGATCTTCGAACAGTAAACAGTAAATAAAATGGCTGTAGGACAACCCCATCTTGAATTCCTGACGTGGTTGGCTACCACAAATTTTCAAGAAAATAGCGATGAAGAGGACCACGAGGTAAGTATTGTACTTGAATTTAAATTTATAATTTTTATTGCAGGTAACTTACATATATTTTGTGTTCATGTAGGTTGAGCCCCATAACGTTGGTGCTTTAACAATAAAGCAGTTAGTTGATGCTGGATTGGATGTCGTCGGGGACAGTGATGACGAGAGTATAGAAGCTGACGCCACGGATGACGTCGGTGAGGACCTTGTTCGTGGAATACATGTGGAAGCCGTAGAGATCTTCTTAGGACAGATGAAGTATTGCTCTATGATGTCTTGCATCGTAGTGCCAGGTGATAGGCTCTACTTCCTCTGCTATTGCTGCTTCGAGTGGTTCACGATCAATGCTGTCCCCACATCCAGATATCAGTGTATCGAATCGCACCGAACAATCAAGCGAGAGGAAGCCTTTACTTATACTTGCGATTCATGTCAACTACCCCTCAACCAGCTGAAACTAACAGAGTGTTGCATACTATGTAATAGTAATAACTAGTGTGATGATTTAGGTTAAGTTGTGTAAATAGATTTATGTATATTGAATAATAGTATAGTATATTTAGGAAGTATATATTTTTTTCTATAATAAATAATATATATTTTTATCGCATTCATGTCTTTTATTACGGACTATATCTAATAATTAATTAGATCATTGAGAGAGGTATCTATGAAATTGAATAAAACATATATCAAAAAAATAAATGATTAAAGTAAAACTATACGTAATCGGTAGAAAATAGTAACTTAAGGAAATATGTGCAAATTAGTAGTTTCATTTGTATGTGAACCGTCAAACGGAAAGTACAGCATTTCATAAAAATGGGGATAATTGTTGTCGACGTAAAAGGGTTCAACTTAAAACAGTTCTATCCAAAGAAGATTACATTTATCAGTGGACAATACACCGCTCATTATCTATTGATTCCCAGTTGCATTCAATACACTAGAGAGACAATTGAAAAAGCGAGTTACATATCTACAGCCATATCACCAAGGATTAATGTTGGATAATATATTGCACAAATATTTATTATACTTTATATTATTGTTATTTATGATATGTTTGATTTATGTTAAAGAATACCAGAAGGAAATATTTTTCAAACGATTATTACAAGAATTGGAAACATCGTTGCCCCCAATTGTAATCAGTCGTAATGTTTCTTCCAGTACATTTCCTGTATTTATTAAAAATAATCCATATTGTTTTTATCATAGTTACAATATATGTATAGCTTAAGGAACTGTAGGAATCTTTATAATTGGTTGTACACATACCTACCTAATTAAAAACATCTTGTACAATTTATATTTCTTTTAATTCCCACCAATCTCTACTCAGAGAGGGATACCCACCACCATAATAATGTCTGAGATTCAAACTCCCCACTGCTAAGTAGGAGGGATGAGTGGATGATTTAAGATCTTACCATATAGTAGTTAGTAGAAGGAAGATTTTGAATATCCCTCCCACTCAAATGTAAGAGGAGGGATGGCTGAGTGCCTATATATACTCGCAACATGCATCAGTTTGGTAGTTCAACTGAACATCTACTTCCAATAGTAATACTTGTAACACTGCAGCAGCATCCATCATTCAACAGCATTAAAATGGCATACACACAATGGTAAGTAGAAGAAAAGTTTTGGTTATTATAAATTCCTTGATGAATGTGTGTCTATATACACTTACATTTTGTATTTGTTTGATAGTTCAAGTGCATATTCCACCATGAGGCCGTCCGACAACAATTCCCAGCCGTCTATCCTGGAGTCCGAAAACTGGGACCATGAATGTGTGGGGTCGTCCGACAACAATTCCCAGCCGTCTATCCTGGAGTCCGAAAACTGGGACCATGAATGTGTGGGGTCGTCCGACAACAATTCCCAGCCGTCTATCCTGGAATCCGAAAACTGGGATCATGAATGTGTGGGGTCGTCCGACAACAATTCCCAGCCGTCTATCCTGGAGTCCGAAAACTGGGACCATGAATGTGTGGGGCCGTCCAACAACAATTCCCAGCCGTCTATCCTGGAGTCCGAAACCGAAAACTGGGACAATGAATATGTGGGGACCTACAACCCTATTGCGTCCACAAACAATAGGATGGTGATACGGACCGCCCATGCAGTCATAAATAAAACAAAAGCGGAAAAAAAGGCGTATAGGATGGCTGAGAGGGCTAGATTGTATGGCCTTGTCAGCCAACAATACAAAGCAAAAAGTGACATGTTAATGAAAAATAAATATTAGTTTATATGTATATAATCTTATTTTATTTATTATTTTTTTTGACTTGTAAACATTGTAATATACCTATGTACACCAATAAAGGAAATTTCTTTTCAAAAGATTCTTTTTTACTTCAACTTCCTTTCTATTTCTAATACAAACAAAAAATAAATAATAATAAAAAAAAACAGTGCTATACTTGAAGTGTAATTTTATTGTAATAAAATAATAATAATAATAAAAGAATTATGTCCCAAATACATTGTAAATATATTAAACTACGGCTGTCTTGTTGATCCACTCATTCTGATATGATGGTAGTCCAAGCCATTTGACAAATAATTTATTATCCTTTTCTTTCAAAACTTTTTCCACTAAGTAAACATCAGAGTATTTAGTCCTCTGAAGTTCGTACTCATAAAAGCATCCTTTAATAGGTTGACCGTATACATCTTCTATCATATATGTTACGGGATTTGTTATATTTACTTTAATAATTTTAAAAAGTTCCGTTGAATAGTTAGCAGTATATCCCTTTTCAAATACACCTTTAAATTTGCTAATTCGAACCATGTCACCAACACAGAATTTTGCTTTTAATGCTACTTTGGGATGATTATATACGCTTAACTTTGTTGTATGTTTTACATCAATGGGTTTCATCCCTGTTGTACGATGAACTCTATTATTGTAGAAGTTTATAATGTTAGGAAGAATATCAAACCATTTGTAATTGCCTCTGGCCGAAAATTCTTTGTATAACCAATTCTTTAATGTTCTAATGACACGTTCCACAATAGCTGACTAATTTGTACTGAACGTTGAATAATGGTTTATATTATACTGTTCCATTAGGGATGAAAATTGGCGGTTATAAAATTCAGTTCCAAGATCTGTCTGTAAGTGTTTTGCAGAATAATCAGCTTCTCGAAGTATATTTTTCATTGCATTATGAACTTCTCTGGCAGTTTTATTCTTAAGTGGCCTGGCCCAAGCATATTTGGAATAACAATCAATTACTATGAGTATGTATCGATATCCTTTGTTTTCTTTAGCAAAACTTTGCATTTCTGCCAAATCGGCTTGCCATAGGTCACCAAATCCTTTTATTATAGTTCTCCTTCTTCGAAAATTTCGTCGAGCGGATTTGTGTAATTCATTGACAATTTGTCGTTTTGTATGACTAATGAACATATTGTATTCCTATATAATTCAAACCTTGTAATACGAGTACATGCACATGTATGTGTCGCAATATTCTCTTTTATAATGATCATTCCTAACAATTGGCACCCTCTTATGATTCAACTGGTTTTAACAATATAGATGGAAATACTAATCTACCTGTATCTCTAGGGGGATGATGTTTTGTAATAAGTTGCTCAACTTTTTCTATGTCAAGTGCAAAGTCTGACAAATCTTGTAGGAACTTATTATGAGCTTCCCAATATTTGTCTTTGTCACTTTTTAATTTATCCAAATCAATTTTCATATCGCTGATCGTTTCATCCGTCTTAATTTTGATATTTTGAAATATTTTTGTTACCTCATCCACGATTTCATTTCTTTCCGTCTTTATGTAAGCTACCAAGTTATCGGTTATGAGGTTGGCTGAGTGTTGTACAGCGGAAAGGATATCAGTTTTACAGGCATCCATAAGTAAATTGACATAGTTTAATGTTGCTCCATCCTTTTCATCTGTCGGATCGCCAATATTTTTAATTGTTTGCCTTGAATGTCATATTGCTTTTCACTGGTGAGCTTGAAACCAACACCCTGTGGACCGCGATGACCTACACAACGACTTCCTTTTCGACGCCCAAATTTATCTATAGAGCTCATCGTTGTTCTTTCACATTCAATGTTTAAACTGCTAATAATTAATGTGTGATGTGATATATATTTATATATTTTTATCTTCTATAAATGTTATACTTGATTTTTGTTTTTGTTTTAATATACTATACCCTCTTCACGTAATTCTTCGATTATAGATAATATTTCATTATCATGACCGGAATGACCAGCTATTTTAGAACTCCATAATAAACGTAAACGATCGATTAATTCTTTAGGTTTATTCCAATATATAAAATCTATTGCTTTATGTGTATATAGTTTTCTAGTTGGTATTAAACCGGAACCTTTTGTAGATCGAAGCATCATTCTGTATGCTAATACTGGTTTAATAACTTCATTATACTTTTTCGATCTGCTGCTGCGATACCCTTGTTTTACATTGTAGTTTGTATAAGCTGCATTTGTTATATTTAATATTTCTCCATACAACCTCTTGTTTTCGTCACTAATTCCCTGTCCTCTGCTACTTACATCTGGAGGCAATTTCAGAAATAGTAAATCATAGAGTTGCGAGTTTCCCTCGTAGGATCTCATCTTTTACCATTTTTCCAAAGAGTAATTTTTCTATCTGAAAATCGCACTTCGGTGTTACCGATCATTAGTTTTCCACTCTCGACATCGATATGTACTCCATATATGGTATCAAAAGCAGTTTCGCCGGCTCTTAAACCGTTAATGTAATTTTTAACTGATTCCGGTACATTTTTGCTATCAATGCTAGATGCCAATGAACTTGGAGGCGTATCTAACTGATTTGATGTATCTGCTCCATGAAAAGAAGAATCAAAACCATTGTTTTATCATCATCATCATCATCATCATCATCATACTCTTCGGCGTGGATAGTTTTATGCTTGATAGGACTGCTGAAACTGCTTCTTTTAGGTTGTGTCGTCACTGCTGGAGGTTGAGGTTTACGATTTGTTTGAGCTGCTGCGGATATGCTTCTTAAAGGTTTTGTGATGGGTTCATATATCTTTTCTAATGCCACTTTATTTTCAATATGTCTGTTTTTAATCAAGTTGAATTTTTTTCGAACTGCGTCTGTCACTTCTACTAATTTACGTTGTAATTCTATTTCGCTAGCATTATGCGTGTCTTTATTGTTGTCAACCTTCTTCATTTTTTGATGCGAACTCGACATTGTTTGATTAACAAATAACGTTAAAATTTGTGTGCATTACGGATATATGTAACTATCTAAACCTTTTCGATATCTACCTTCTTCTAATTTGCTGTCCTTGTCGATAACTAAGAATCCATATTTATCTTTCCAGCACTTGGCACACATCTCCTGAAATTCTTTAAATGTTACGTCTGGTGAAACGTGGTCTTGAAATATATGATGCATGTTCATTTCGTCCTGTTTAAACATGACAATCCAGTTCGAGTTATCCCTGATAAGTTGTTTTGGAATCCTAGAGTATGTTTGAGCAAGATAGAAGCAGTCTACAGATTTATGACGACCCATACTAAAGTACGATCTAATAACATCTTGTTTTTCACATATAACATCATCAAATATAAACACTGAATTGGGTTTAGCATCAGAAGGTTCAACGATTTCAGCGTTATTATTAAACATATAGAATTCCAATCCTTGAATAGGCTTTAAAATTTTGCGCAAATATTCGTATTTCGGTTGATATAAAGACTTTGAGTATAAATATATATTGGCAAAACGTAATCCGTGCGGATGCGTAATGAGAGAAATCATTACATTTGTTTTTCCACAGTTAGAAGGACCAATTATAAGGCCTCTAATTGTTGACGGTAAAAGTGGACCATGGCGTTCATGGTTAACATTTACCCCACAACCCACACTTTCATCTAAATTATCTACAGAAAATGTTTCTTTTGTTTTACAATCCGCATCGTTCGAGTGTTCAAAACGATATAAAAGGAATTTTATTGTGTATCTGATATTTAATTGTTTGTTGGCATTACATGTGAAAACTTGTATTCATTTTAATGCCGTCGGTCAAACAGTTCAGACGTAAATCGCAGAATTCAGTGATTGGGACAGGATTTGTTAATTCATTGATAAATAAACTTCCCGTTGAGCTACATTTACCGGGAGGATATCAATACTGTGGTCCTGGTACAAAACTAAAAGAGATTAACCAGAGGGGATCCGGGTATTAACCCTCTTGACGTTGCATGTAAAAACACGACTTAAGCTACGAGCAATCTAGTGATCTATCTGAGCGACATAAAGCAGATTACGAATTAGAACAACGTGCCTGGGAAAGAGTTAAATCAAAGGACGCTAGCATTAAAGAAAAGCAGCTGCTTGGTTAGTTACCAACACTATGAAGACAAAACGGCGCTTAGGTATGGGATGTACATCCACGAAAACAATTACAAAAGAAGGAAGCAAAAATAAGAAAGTCAAGAGAAAAATGAGTGGAAAAAGGTTGGCTTTGGTAGTGGTGTTGTTAGTAAAGTCCGAACTGAATTACGAAAAGCCGGAGGTAAACGATTCCTGTCCAAGGACATCCGAAAAGCTGCACAATTTGCATTAAATGCTGCACGAAGATTTACAAAAGCGTCTGGTGGTAAACGAAATATTCGAATTCCACGAATAATAGCAGTTCCAAAAGTTGGTGGAATTTTACCATTAATACCTATATTTGCTGGGCTATCAGCCTTAGGAAGTCTAGCTGGTGGTGCTGCAACTATATACAAGAGTATTAATAACATCAAAACTGCTAGAGATCAATTAGCTGAAACAACGCGTCATAATAAAGAAATGAAAGCCGTTGCCCTTGGAAAAAATGGAAAGGGGTTGTATTTAAAACCGTATCGGACTGGATTAGGATTATATCTGAAACCAAAGAATTCAAAAACTTCTAAGCTCTTTACCTCGAAGACCTCTCAGTAACATCGACATTAATTATTATGTTGATATTATGAGAATTCCACACTTTCGAGGCGTATTTATGCGTGATAATCTTCCAGTAAGCGGTCCTCACCATAATGAATCTGCTGTATTGAATCTGGATAGTAGAAATGGTATGGGAACGCACTGGGTAGCATACAAGAAGTTAGGTAATACTGTTAACTATTATGACAGTTTCGAAACCTACCCCACCTAAAGAACTTCTTAAATATTTATATCTTAAATCAAATCGCCAGATAAAAATCTTCTATAATTATGACCGCCAACAAAAATTTAATACAGTTTGGTGTGGGCATCTGTGCTTAAGGTTCCTAAGTGACAGTAAAAATAAAATCAACCATGGCTTATCCAGTGACTCCAAAAAGTGATCGTGAATTGATTAAGAAAATGGGACATTCTTTGCGTGCTTTCTCCAAGCACAAATCTCTTACAAAAATGACAAAGGAACAATTGGCAGACCTACCTAAGGAGGTAATGATTTCCTGTGCTGCAAATGAAATAGCTCTAGTGTGGGATAAATTACCGTTACATCTACGAGAAGACATTGATATATTAAAGTACCAATATTGCTTAGAACATTATAATAAAGATTACGGCCCAGATGAATCTGTAGATGTGAATGACGGTCCTGTGCCAAGAAAACTTTTCTGCTGTTATTGCAACGTGCACGATGTTTCATTAGCATCGGATAACAACGTTAGTGCGAATATAGTGATACCCCCACCAAATTCACGAAAGAGACTACCTCTCAATTGTTGTTGTAATCATCAATAAATTATTGTGTGAATACATTTTATGTATCAGTCATGTCTCGCACGTTTACCATCACAGGACAGTCAAGCGTATTAAGCGCTGACTTCTACCCACCGATCGAATTAGATATACATAGTCAATATGGTTTGGGACTACACGGTTTCTATTCCTATAATTCAATATTAAATATTGATGAGAAAAACAACATAATTGGATTCAAATTCAAGAAGGGATCGTCCGTCACCTTTATTAAAATACCGCCAGGTGCTTATGAACTTTATGAAATAAACAAGGCAATTCAAAGAATTATAGAACCCATAATCAAACTTAACAATAAGAGTTCTACGTTCAACATTGATGATCAATTTATGTTAACAGCCAACAATAATACTCTTAAATGTGAAATTCGATCGAAATTCGATTTCGATTTGACACCAAAACACTCTCTAGCAAGTGTTATAGGATTTGAAAATAAATTATATTATGCAAATCTTGGACATCAGTCTACGTTTCCAGTGGATATTATGAAAGTTAGGATCATTCGCATTGATTGTAATATTATTTCAGGAGCCTACATGAACGGTGAAGAAGCACATACTATTTTTGAATTTGATATGGACGTAGAACCAGGTTTCAAAATTACGAAGGAACCACAAAATATTATTTATATGTTGATAAGACCTGAAGGGCGGCAGTTTATCGATAACATTACACTACGTATATTAGATGATAACGGTGCTCTGGTAGATTTTCGAGGTGAAAAAGTTATTGTAAAATTGGAGTTAAAAAAAGTTATATTGAAACAGTGAGTCATAATGGGATTTTGCTTTAATCAGAGAAATCAATCGTTGTCCACACCATCAAGAAAACATGATAAATTTATAAACAATTACCCAGACCAGTTTATTCTACGAAAGAACGTTAAGCGGTCAACATCTAAATTATCAACTAGAGACCGCATTTTTCTTCAATCTATTGGACTGAAATTGAAACGTTAGTGGTTATAATCATGATACCAACAAGTGCAAAGTTGGATGTGTTCGATGAGCCTTTATTTGACAATTCACTTGTTAGTTTACATGAGCACACGTACAAACCGTATGGATCACCATACTATAGAAATTCTGATGAAATACGAATTCCCATTCACTTCCAAGATCTTATTCTTGATATAGCCGAAAGTTACATCTATATAGAAGGCAAATTTACTCCTAGCGATGTCAATAAACCATGCTACCTATCCAACAATGCGTTAGCATTTCTTTCGATGAGATTCGTTATGAAATGGGTGGCGAACAAGTAACTGTTATTCGAAAACCAGGTATAACATCTACAATGAAAACTATGGTGTCATGGGGCAAACACATTTGAAAACGCTACTATCTTATGGATGGGGTTTAACACAGAAAAATCAAGATATTTTGGATACCACCAGTCATATTTTTAGCGGGAAATTACCTCTAAAATATCTTATGGGATTTGCCGAAGATTATACAAGAGGCATCCTCAACACCAAACAAGAGCTTACATTGATAATTGCTCGATCATTTAAAAATTGCTATTTTGGAGAAGTTGACGCTGATCTAGAAATTAATAAAATAGAATGGAGGATAAGACACATCATTCCTGAAGACAGACAAAAACTGAAGCTATTAAATCGCGTTAATAAGGGCGGTGTTCATGCTAAAATTAAGATGGCCTATCGTATGTGGGATTTATATGAATTACCGACACTGCGAAAGACATCTACAGATATATGGGCTATAAAGACCACTAACAGTTTAGAAAGACCCCGATATATCATTATCGGTTTCAGAGTACTGATAGTTCTGATAATAGAAGTAAAGACGTTACTCAATTTATCCATGCAGATATAAGCAATATCCGAGTTTATTTAAATTCTGAAGTGTATCCATATGAACGTTGGAATTTAGACTTTGGAAAGAAACTGGATTCTGCAGCTTACTATGCTTATGAAAATTTTCAACGCAGTTTCTATGGTAAAGATAATTCTGAGCCAATGATGGATATTGAGAATTCCGAAAAACCCACTCTTTATTATCGATTGTTCGCATCAACAAGACGCCATGAAGTCATCCACTGTAGACATAAAGCTAGAATTTGAAACTCGAAAGAAAAATTTTCCTGAAAATACAAGAGTGTATGCATTGATAATTCACGATGCTTATTTAGCTTACAATGCTTTGGATGGTTCTGTACATAGTGGATTTATGTAATCTAATGAATTACTTACGTGTTCCATTATGTTCTTAGTTGTTAGTTAACGTATTTTATTATACATGTGTAGTTTATTTATTACTTTTGTATTAATTTTAATTTATTTATAGAATGTGTTTTTTGTGAACTCTTGTAGCAAATAAAATCAACAATAAAAGTTTAAAATGATATATTTGTTTTATTAATAATACATCACAATAAAAAAAGATAATAGTTAATACAGTACAATTTATTTATATAATATACAATTTGTAAAATAATGTTAAGTTAATGCTTAATTACATAAAAGTTTATTATAATCACATATTTATTATATTATTCTAGAAATATTAAATTATACAAGTTATATGAAAAAATATAAACATAAAATTAAAATTATCTCTATGAGGTTTGAGTGAAAGCCTCTTCATCATCATTGTCCTGGTCATCTTCAGAATCAGTAATAGATTGCTTAGTTAATTGATATTTTTGGCAAATTGCGTCAGGTAAATACTCGAACAAATGTCCTCTAACATAACCCACTAAACCGATCTCTATCATTTTTCCACAAAATTGATCCAAATTTAAGAGACCTTCGGAATAATTTATACATAGTTCCCAACCATTGTTGTACATTTCGGCTTGTTCTTCGAGCCACCTGACTTTTTCTTCATCATAACAATAATCCAGATCATAATTAGTAGCGTGTAGTCGATCAAAACTCAGAGCATTTAATTCACTTCCCAATCTTTGAATAGCTGTGTCGATATCTGTGGCCTCGACCCACTGTTGACAAGCGTAGTGCATCCACATTTTGTTATAGCTGTAATAAAAGTTCTTTTGATGCAATACAACGAAATATGTTATTGGTTATTTACCCATATTGGATGTTGTATTGGATACAGTTATGAAAACTAAATATATTTACTACTACTAGATATTTAAAACTAATGTAATTATTCAAGAAGTCCAAATTTTAATAGAGGTCTGCACTTAGCATCTTTAAAATGGCTTACTTTGACCTATGTATGTCAAAGTATATTTTGCTTGTGTAAAATTAATTTTACTTAAAGTTTCTTCTGATAAATATTCTACAACCCTCTTGGGTAAAAAGCATTTGAACTTGCGATCATTATCATCAAATAATGTGGCTAACACACACTTTCCATATCTTGAATTCATCATAGACAATGTAAAAATTAAATAGGGTCTATTTATTTCTAAAGAGGTAAACTGTCTTAGAGATATATTTTCAAAATCACTGTTAATGTTATTATTAATCTTATTTAAATCTTCACATGATAGAGCCATTGTTAAATGCACTTCTTTTCTTTATCTAATTAGTAATAAATATAATAATTGCTCTCACTTGAAACAACTGTAATCACAACACCAATTTTACTGCACTTGTTAACTGCTGTGCTGGTGGTTAAACTAGTATATGATTTTAGTCCACAGACCCTTGGATTATATAGAAATGATTTTATCCCCTCCAACTTTCAAACATACACATCAATACATTCCATGTCAAATAGCTCCTCCCATATGTGGAGGTCAAATGAATGTCAGCCACTGACGTGACCTCTCAATGTCAACCAGGTCACGAATGACGTCACCCAAGGTCGACCCAAGGTCAAAAGTGGTGGGGGGAGTCCCAGTTCCGGCTATAATTACCTACTTGTGGAATAAACTTTTTCCTCAGTAAAATGGTGAATACTCATATTTAACCTTACACATTATATATTAATGGAAAGAGAAAAAAATTACGATTTCAACTGGCCCATGGACCATCGTTTGTATATAAAAAAAAACAACTTTTGATAAAATAAACAAATAATTAAGTTAGAAACAAATTATGCACTCCACTGGACTACTCAAAAAAGTGTCTAGAAAACATATTAACTATTTTTTTTCTAACGTTACAAACAACCATGTTACAGAAATATATCGAAAAGGGGAAAGTTTGAAATTTTGTTCATTACTCGAAAACAGAAGACGATAGGTAATTTTGGTTTTGACCATTAATTTTCTCTTAAAAAAAGAGATCGAGAGTGGGGGTAATTTTTTTCTATCTTCTTTAGTTCACGAGATGGCCTATAAAAACATCGAACATTTCCCACTCTGTACATATATGTACTATCGTTTGCAATATTAATGACACTCACTAAAATGAATTTTGCGATTTATTTTGAACTTGTGACGTATTCATATTGGAATCTGCTTTAAATTTTTAACATTAGTTATTAGTTGTTTCACTTACCAAGAGAGATTTAATGAAATATCTATTCAGAACTTCCAGAAGTTCAAACACTGTTTTAAGTGAGTGTCATTATTATTGCAAACGATTGTACATATAATACGTAAATAATTATTTATTAATCCAGATCATATTTTTAGGACCTCCTGAAACCTGCACGGAGGCTGGAACATATCCAGCAGATACCTGCAATCAGTACTGGGAATGTGTACTAGTCATTTGGTGGTATGAATTAGTTCTGCAGACTTGCGGTACAGATTTGTCTTACAACGTGACTGCTCAGGCTTGCACTACTAACAGTACTTGCATTCTTTAAATCGTTTACCACTTAATTGTATATATTTGGTATAAAATAGATCTTTCAATACAACAAAATTCATCAATAATTCAAGAAAAAAGTGTCTATCTTACAAAAATATGTTTTAAAGTGTTAAAAGATAATTTCAAAATCAAAATACAAAAAAATTGTTTTCATAATTCTGATGTAATTATCTTAAAATATCTATTTAAAAATAAAGATAATAAAAGGAGCGCCAGATGTGTTTAATTATTCCCTAAATTTATTGTCACGGTAAAAGAAAATTATAATACATCTGATTCATACATCTCCTCCATGGGTTTGAAGTGCTATCCACTATAGTCGACTTCCAAAATTGTAGAGAGTGACTAATGTTACCTGCTCGCAATTTATAACAGTCAACACAAAGAAATATACATGTAGCCCGTATATTTTTCATAGAAAATCGTGTGCCGCATATCTCTGAGAGCATACCCGATTACACAGCTTCTGCAGTTACTACACGTTAGTACGCATGCGCTGCTGCTTTTGATTGGTTGCGACGAATTGATCCAACTCTCATTTCCAGCGCTATCATGGGCGGGTATATCGTTCGGGCGGGCAAAATTTCGGGTATATCTTTTCGTTAATTTAATTATGAATGTAATTAATTTTATTAGTGATTTGATCGAAATGAGGAATATCGGATGATGACATGTATGAAGAGTTTAGAGCGCGAGGTCAAAATATGAGTGTAAATGATGTAGAAATATGTATTTCATTAACAAAATTGTACGTGAATAGCATATGTGTGCAAATAAAAAAGTGGGAAAGAAGTACAACTGTAAAACGGAAGGTGACGGAAACTCGCGGAGGAAGATTGTATTTTTAAAATGAGTTTTCCAAAAAAAAATTCTATTGCTATATCTTACAAGATGAAACTTAGTCCGTATAAATGAAATCGAAAAGAGTATACTGATAGAAATAACGAAATAGTGATATGGCGAAGAAACTATTTAAAATAAATATTAAAAAATAAGAATATGGATCGAAGAATATATTAAATTTTGACGAAACATGGGCGTATGAAGGTCATACGGAAAGCGGTACTATATGATATAATAAGTGTTAATGTGTAACCGTTATAGTGACAGTGCTAGTAAAAAATAGTAAAAGTGTGTATGTATTCTAAAGCCTTTTGTCCTTTTGAATGCGGAATTCGGAATATTTGCGCGATTTATTTAACGGTGGAAAAATCTATTTGTAACAAATTTTGTCAACTACCTATAACATTTTCCATCATTTTCATCATGAAACTGCCATGGCAGATTATCAGAAGTTCAAAACAAATTTATTAACACCACATAATAATGAAAGGGGCAATGATATTTGTAGTGTTTGACAGTTTCGCAAATTGCAATTGTCAAAAGTTGAGTTCCCGCCATTAATATTTAAAACAGAAGTTACAAAATTCGTGCAAAAATCCGTGAATTTCGCGACCATGAGAACAAGGCTTAAGTGTGATATCTGCGGAGTGCGCATCAGATAGGTGTAAGTGGGTGGTAGTGGGCAAAATCGCCGTCCATAAGGACATGGGCACATTTAAAGTAAATTGTTAATGTGCTAGGTGCAGCCGACGTCAACTTATTTTTAATAATTTTGTGTATTTTAACTCTTCTCAAGTGGCACACGCTTAGGTGATCATACCACCCGTACCGTCCGTACTCATTTCTGTGTTGTGAATTAGTCACTCTTTATTATTTTCGACCTTGGGTAATTGATAATACGAGATAAAATCTTTAAATTTTGAAATATTCTTATTATTTTTATTACCTAACGCCTCGAAATTGATAAAAACTGTTATATCACTGTTTCTACTCTAAAAATAATGAATGCTATGTAATGCAATTATTATTTTTGTCATTTTTGTATATTTTGTATATCTGATCGTCTTCAAATTTAGTACGCCTATGAAATGTTGCTCCTCTCACGCTTGTCTACAAGCTAACGATTAGTCACTCTCTACAATTTTGGAAGTCAACTATAGTGGGTAAAACAAATCAATCGAAGGCGTCTATAACGCGATAATCAACTTATGTAATGTCACGGATTTCCCAATCCGTCTTTTTCTTACTTCCAGAAAAACAATCCGTTAATTAATTACTTCTTTATTAACTACTGAACACTACTAATTACAGGTCAACTAAACACTTTAATTCAATTAATCGCTATCTAAATCGCTTTGATCTCTCTAAATAAACACTTCACTTCAGACTGTAACACAAGACTTATACAAGACTTATACAAGACTAACTAACTCGGCCGTTTATTCTTCTTTATAGACCCAACGAATATTCCAGGTATATTCCAGTATCTCTAGATCCCTTTTCTCGTACGACTGGAACGCTTCTCGTCGATTCTCGATTTTTCCAGGCCGATCTCGATCACGGCATGTTGTTTGTTTACCAGAATGGCGTAGGGGCGATCGGGGCAATCTTAGACAATTCGCGGTGCCACAGTCGTCGGGTTGGGAGTGAGTGGGGCAAATTCCGTGACACTGCCCCTCCTTAGGACCGATCGTCTCGATCGGATACACCTCTATACGGGGACAGACGCTCCAGATGGACGACCTTCATCTTACTCCTGGGAGTCCTTTGTATCCGGTATACGACATCATTTATTCTTTTAATGACGGTGTAGGGGCCCTCCCAACGGTTTTGTAGTTTAGGCGATTTTCCTTTCTTCCGCGTGGGGTTGTACAGCCACACCAGGTCACCTTGTTGGAATCCGACTGTATTGGCCCGGACGTCGTATCGAGTCTTCATGCGATCGCTCTCAGTCGCATTCGAGATCTGACTTGATCGTGTACGGCTGCTAGTCTTCGTTCTAGCTCATGGGTGTAAGTGTCTGGCTCTGTGGGCTGTTCCGCAGGACGACCAAATACCAAATCTGCGGGAAGGCGAAGCTCTCTTCCAAAGATGATCCTTGCGGAGTCTTTCCAGTAGTTTCATGGACAGCTGAGCGGTAAGCTAACAGGAAGAGTGGAATGAGCTTGTCCCAATCTGTCTGGTTCTCGTTTACAAACATCCTCAGATTGGTTTCTAGTGTGGCGTTGAAGCGTTCCACCATACCATCTGACTGGGGATGCAGTGGGGTGGTCCTGGTTTTCCGGATTCCCATAAGCTCGCAGACCTTTCGGAACACACCTGATTCGAAATTTCTGCCCTGATCTGAATGCAGTTCCATTGGGCACACCAAATCTGCAGAACAGGTTGTTGACTAGGGCTTCTGCTACGGTCGTGGTCTCTTGATTGGGAAGAGGGTATACTTCCGGCCATTTACTGAAGTAGTCCATGGCTACTAGCAGATATCGGTTGCCACTTTGGGTTTTCGGAAATGGGCCAGCGATATCAATGGCAATTCTCTCGAACGGTGCTCCTACGATGTACTGGCGCATTTTGCCTCTGAACGGGTCTTCGGTCCCTTGCTGGCTGCACATACGTCACATTTTCGGCACCAATCTTCTACATCCGTCCTACAGCTCAACCAGTAGAAACGCTCCCTAATCTTCTGTAGAGTCCTATTGATACCGAAATGTCCACCACCAGTACCTCCATGTACTTCCTGCAGCACTTCCTTGACCCGGGACCTCGGGAGTAGTACTTGTTTCTTGACCTCCGTTCCGTCATTGTTCTCCCATGCTCTTTTCAGGACACCGTCTTCCAACACCAAGGAATTCCATTGAGCCCAATAGCTCTTTAATGTTGGGCTTTTACTGCTGACTTCAGCCCATGAGGGTCGGTTGTTGGCTTCTTTCCAGTCTAGTAAGGGCTTGATGTCACAGTCAGCTTGCTGGTCTTCCTGAATCGCCGCTGAACTCCATCTGTCTTCAGGTTGGGCTGCTACCACCTTGCAAGGAACTGATGAGATGTCCTCTTTCCTTTCAAGACTACTACAGTGCTTGCAGTTGACAGGACAGGGTCTCCTAGAAAGGGCATCTGCATTTCCATGTTTCCTACCGGCTCGATGTTCAACAACAAAGTGATATTCTTGGAGCCGTTCCAGCCACCTGGCCATCTGTCCTTCAGGGTTTTTAAACTGGAGCAGCCATTTAAGGGAAGCGTGATCCGTTCTTAGAAGGAATTCTTGGCCATACAGTATTTATGAAAGTGTTCTAGGCTCTTGACGATGGCAAGTAATTCTTTCCGAGTCACACAATAGTTCTTTCGGCTTTTGACAGGACTTTACTGAAGTAGCCCACTACTCGCTCTTGGCCATCTTGTATTTGGGAAAGAACTCCGCCAATTCCAATGTTGCTTGCGTCCGTGTCCACTATAAATGGTTGTCCAGGTATTGGGTATGTCAAAATCGGGGTAGTGCAGAGGGCCTCTTTCAGCGTCTCAAAGGCTTGCTGGCATTTCGTCGTCCATTCGAACGGGATGTTGTCTTCTGTGAGTTTATGAAGAGGCTTGGCAATGTCCGAGAATCCTTGGACGAATCGACGATAGTATGTGCATAGGCCAAGAAAACTTCGAACTTGATGTTTGTCTTTAGGAACCGGCCAGTTCTTATGCACTCTGTCTTCCGGGTCTGTTTTCACACCGTTTGGAGTAATAATGTGGCCTAAGTATCTAACCTCCTTTTGGAACAGACTGCACTTCTTCGGGTTCAACTTCAGGTTTGCTGCTTTCAACTTCTTGAACACTTCGGACACGTTCTTCAGGTGCTCCTGGAAAGAGCGTCCCAGCACCACCACGTCGTCCAAGTAAATCAAGCAGGTCTCCCAATGCAGGCCATGAAGTACAGTTTCCATCAGTCGTTCAAAAGTGGCAGGGGCATTACATAGACCAAATGGCATTACATTGAACTGCCACAATCCATTTCCGGTAGTGAACGCTGTCTTTTCCTTGTCTTCTGGGCTGACCTCGACTTGCCAATATCCACTCTTTAAATCCAAAGTGGAAAACCATTGCGCACCAGCCAAGGTGTCCAGAGTATCGTCAATCCTCGGTAATGGGTAACTGTCTTTCTTGGTGACGTC
The DNA here is from genome assembly GCA_025584915.1 of Monochamus saltuarius. NCBI lineage: Eukaryota > Metazoa > Arthropoda > Insecta > Coleoptera > Cerambycidae > Monochamus > Monochamus saltuarius. The sequence continues at coordinate 13,785,826 of CM046722.1, forward strand.
CTTGACCAGGACTACAGGAGAAGCCCAAGGACTCTGAGATGGCTCTATGGTGCCTTGATTTTGCATCTCGATTAACATCTTGTTAACTTCCTCGCTTGGCTAGTGGAAGTCCTCGTGGTGGCTGCTTTATAGGAGATGATGAACCAGTATCGATTCGATGCTTCACAACATTGGTTCTCCCAAAGTCGCCCGGTTTAAGTGCAAACACATCTTCATTTTCACTTAGCAGCTCTTCCAGTTGTTCCACCTCCATCTCTGTTAATCTTTGCTTGGCCCTATCCACGATGTCCCTTAGACATTCCGGTAGGCTGGTCTTGTTTGGTTTCTTCTCCATTTCGTTGTTTTCTTTGAGTGTTCTGACCATGGTAACAGGTTCACAGACTCCTACTTCAGTTCCCTTTGTAATTTTCTGTGGAAAGGTTTTCAGGTTAACTACCCGTACTATTGTCGTTTTCTCTGGTTTAATCAGGGTGCGGCCGGTGACTATAGATTTATTGAACAGATCCGGATTACTGGGTTCCACCACTCCAACACTGCAAGACATTTCCCCATCCATTACAGTGGCAACCAATGTTTCGGTCTGACCAGGTAGTACCACATCTTCTTTAACAACGAGTCTCCGTACAGCGTTATTCTCAGTGATGGTCGTTAGCACTACTTCCTCACCCATTATCCGTAGCGTACCAGCATTCAAATCTAAGTTCACCCCCTTTGCTCGTAGTAAGTCTAGTCCGAGTATGACATTGTCCGATATATCTGCTACCAGGGCTCTGTGTTTGAACTTGACGTCTCCTAATTCTACTTCAAGCTCGCATTCTCCTTGACTGGCAGTTGTTGTCCATTGGCTGTTGTAAGGACATAACGTTTGGCAGGGTTCTTAATACGCCAATCACCAATAATATCCGGCCGTACAATAGTTCTTGTCGCTCCAGTGTCGATTACCATAGGGAACATACGACCAAAAATAATGCCTTCTACTAGCAAGGAGTCAGAGTCCTGGAGACGTGATAACGTAACTTCTTCTCGTGGGGCATGGTACGAGGACGCAGCCGGCTTTTGCCCCGTCAAGCCGGCTGACCCTAGTTTTCCTGTGCAGGTGCCGCTTGGGAGTCGCGCTGTTGCTGATCTGCGACTGGGGCCCTACACTGTCTCTTTAGATGTCCTGTCTGTCCACAGTTCCAGCATTTAAGAAGGCGATCTCTTCGACTATCAGATTGTTCTTTCTTTGGCCCAGTAGATGAACTGAATTTATCAATGACCTCCTTCAATGTTTTGATTAGGTCTCCATTCGCCATACTATCGCTGTTATCACTGATGGCCCGAACTTTAACATGTCTTTCGGATGCCATCTTTGCTGCCTCGAATTCCAGTGCATGCGAAAGAGCGTCGTTCAATGTTCTGGGTCTGGCGAGTCGTAGTGCCTGCTGGGTTTCACAATCTCTTAGGCCGTCGATAAACACTTGGATGGAGAGCTGGTCTACAAATTCGGACGGGGCTGTTGGATATGCCAATCGAACCAGTCGAGCAACGTCTGTCTCAAAATGTTGTAAATTCTCTCCACTCTGCTGGTGACGATTTTTCAATTGTGCCTGGTACACTTGCTGCAGGTGCTTATCCCCATATCTCATTTCCATATGTTGTTTTAGAATGTCGTAGTTATTCTGTTGCCCAGCAGGAACTCCTTGTAAGACGTCAAGAGCTTCCCTCGTAGAGCAACTATCAGAGCAGTAGCTTAATCATAATCCGACCATTCATTTGCTGATGCTGCTGCTTCAAACTGACGCAGATATACATTCCAGGAAACCTTGCCGTCGAATTCAGGGGGTCTCGTCTTCTGAGTTCGGATAACAGGTCCTTCTGATTTGATTACACCCTCTTTTGTTACCTTGTCTAATTTATGTCGAAGCTCTTCGCAGGCTTCTCTAACCAAGTTTATTTCTTCGTCTATTTCCTTTTTTTGTGCTAACAGTTCTTCGTTCATTTCTTTTCTTTGTTCTAACAGTTTTTCCTCTACTTGTTTTTCCACTTTATATGACTGCTCCTCTAGTTTTTCTTCTAGTGTATTCTCTAATTTTTCTAATTTTGTCTGCATTTCTTTCGTCTGATCTCTCATTTCCTGTTGTATTGTCTGTATCTGATCTTTCATTTTACACCCTTGCTCTTCTAATTTCATTTGCATCGTCTCTCCCTGTTCTTCTAATTTATTTTCTAATTTTTCCTGCATCGTTTGGGACTGATCTTCGATTTTATGCCCTTGTTCTTCAAATTTCTCTTGCATCGTCTTCGTCTGGTCTTTCATTTCCTGTTGCATTGTCTGCATCATTTCTAACAGTTTCGCCAGTTGTGCATCCATATTGACTTGGCTTCTAGTTACAGGCATTCACTCTATTTGGAAAGTTCTAGAATGTCCAGGAATGTGTTTGTAAATGTCACAGTTGACTTCCTTACAATGCAACGACTGCAGTGATATGCCACACTTGGGTCTTTGTCTCACTTCGGTATAAAGTTCTAGAATGTTCGAGAATGTCCTTCGCAAATAGCACCGTTCACTTCCTTAAGTCACGACGAGTGCGGCGATATGTCACACTTGGGTCTTTGTCTCACTTCGGTAGAAAGTTCTAGAATGTTCGAGAATGTCTTTCGCAAATACCACCGTTCACTTCCTTGAGTCACGACGAGTGCGGTGATATATCACACTTGGGTATTTGTCTCACTCCCGTACAAAGTTCTAGAATGTTCGAGATTGTCCTTCGAGAATACCACCGTTCACTTCCTTAAGTCACGACGAGTGCGGTGATATATCACACTTGGGTATTTGTCTCACTCCCGTACAAAGTTCTAGAATGTTCGAGATTGTCCTTCGAGAATACCACCGTTCACTTCCTTGAGTCACGACGAGTGCGGTGATATATCACACTTGGGTATTTGTCTCACTCCTGTACAAAGTTCTAGAATGTTCGAGAATGTCCTGCACAAATACCACCGTTCACTTCCTTGAGTCACGACGAGTGCAGTGATATGTCACACTTGGGTCTTTGTCGCACTCCCGTACAAAGTTCTAGAAAGTTCTTCAAACTTCCACTCAAATCCCACTTTGTGGACAGGGTTCCAGAAAGCTCTTTAAAACTTCCAGTTAAATCCACTTCCGACACCAAATTGTCACGGATTTCCCAATCCGTCTTTTCTCTTACTTCCAGAAAAACAATCCGTTAATTAATTACTTCTTTATTAACTACTGAACACTAATAATTACAGGTCAACTAAACACTTATTTAATTAATCGCTATCTAAATCACTTTGATATCTCCAACTAAACACTTTAATTCAGACTGTAACACAAGACTTATACAAGACTTATATAAGACTAACTAACTCGGCCGTTTATTCTTCGTTTATAGACCCAACGAATATTCCAGGTATATTCCAGTATCTCTAGATCCCTTTTCTCGTACGACTGGAACGCTTCTCGTCGATTCTCGATTTTTCCAGGCCGATCTCGATCACGGCATGTTGTTTGTTTACCAGAATGGCGTAGGGGCGATCGGGGCAATCTTAGACAATTCGCGGTGCCACAGTCGTCGGGTTGGGAGTGAGGCAAATTCCGTGACAGTAAGAAATAATAAATAATTTCGAAGCAGTAGATGGCACTAGGTATAAGAAATTTTACACAACTGGTCCGAAGTGTGTTCGATGATTCGAGCTTGTTAATTGGACCAAGAATTAAAAAAAATATGAATACACTTTTTAAGGTAATGTTCAATGATAACGATGATAACTATATCTATATCAAACATAGTATGAACTTTTCTTTATCTATTCTTAATTATGGTCTAGAACACTATTTCCCATTCCAATATAGAAATTACGTCGACTGCTCAAGAAACAATACTAGGCCAAATTTAGTGAGGCATTCGTACTGCATTTACTATGCTTATGTTTGCTACAGACTATGCTTGAATTCGCGATTCGTGATGCGCGATTTGTAAGCAATTCGTGCAAATGCAAATAAATAAATAGTGTGTAGAGTTTTTATGAATTGATTTTTAACGAACACACTACTCGCGAATTGCTCACATATCACGAATCACGCATAACGCATCGCGAATACACGCATAGTCTGTAGCAAGCCTCATGCGCAGCTAAAAACCGACAAAAATCTAATTTCTCTAGTCCACGCGTAGCACCCGCACTTGTTGAGTATATTTTTATTATGCACGAAAATTTATTACTCCTAGCATCTTGGCTTGATATATTTGCAGAGGTAGTGGTACAAAAATGTTATTCAAAACAAAAAAATATTATTTTAAAAATATGAAAAGCAAAGAGTTGGCCACGAATGTGGCCCTGGCAGCGTGGGCCTCGGGCCCCATGGTACACCACTGTGCAAAATGAACTGTTATAATAAAAATTCATTGAATTTATAGACAAACATTGTATCACGGATGTAAATGTATTTAACGGTACCTGTACGCGTTTTTCTTAATTAGAACACCATAAATTTACAAAAATTAGTTCAAAATGTTCAAATATTTGTAATCTACTCTATACTATTTTCTCTACCTACTACCTACCTAAGTATTTAATTTTATTTTTCTATGTTCATGGAAAAATCAAAACTTTATTGAACTACATTTAGTGGAAAAAGTGGTTCTTTATTGCACTAGTGTAATAAAATGTTCATTGCGTTCATCTATCTTTCTACTACAGCGTTTTGTCATCATGACAAACATAAACGTTCAAATCGACGTCATATTTTCTTACACTTATAGTGTCATCTAAATAACACATTTTTTGGTTTTTGCATGCATGTAGAAAAAATATTGTATGCAACTCGTACAAAAAGTACGTGTTGTCCTACTCGGCCTGTCGCGTGCAATAAACACTTACTTTTTGTACTTGTTGTATAAATAACTATTGCACATTAAAACCACAAATTGCCCACTGCCTTAAAAGTTTATTAATTTTATATTAATGAAAAATAAAAAGTACTTAATTGTCTCGTCAGCAGTGGCGTCTCGCCACTTTTGTGAATAAGGGGGTTTAAGTTATACGAAATTCGGCCAACTGGGACTTTTTAAAAGAGGTGAAGTTATTTATTATAGAGAGCATTGTTATTATCTTATACTTGAGCAATGAACAATTCTGCTTCTTCATACATGGAAAATACGTTTATTACTTCAAAAATCATCAGATAGAGAGAGAGAGAGATAAAGTCACTGGAAATTTTGCACATATATCATTACGTTAAAAATTGAACACTATTCTAAATGTTCACCTACATTTTTCAGAATTTTTATGATTAATAGCAACAAAGATATGACCCAGTAAGATATAGCGGCATTTTGATTAGATAAATCAACACTTTCGCTAAATTTACTTCAATTACTACTACCGTTACCATTTATGACTAGACTAAACAATGTCATAGGAGAGACATTGCAATGTTAGAATGACTATTAAAATTGTCGTCTGAGATAGTCTTTAGAACTTCGAATATGATATGTGACTGATGATATGTGAAATATCTGCTAAAAGTGTTTGTTTTCAGTGACTGAAAATGATTTCATCTGAACTGAATATTTTTATTTTGGTAAGTAATACATTACATAATACAAATTTAAGCATATTCCAATTTACTTCACTATTGTGTCAAATTACTATATCATACCGCATATAGTTGCGGTAAGAATTCAGACAACTTACGTCAAGGCTGATTGTCAACATAATTTTCGATAGTTTGTCGCATTAAAACTTAAAAGCAATATTTTTTTGTAATTTAGTGCAATATATAGTGCAAACATTTAGTGTAGTATATAATTTTATTATTCTCAGTTGCAGTTTCTTAAATATTTTGATGAAAATATAATTAATTATTCATTTGTTCGCATGAGGTATAAGTAGTCTGAATTCTTGCTTCAACTATAGCAAGCTACATACCCATTTGATATAAATATGTAATTGTTATATTATATGTAGATGTTTGCACTTAATAGAATATACGTATTATTTAGATTATTCCATTGCTTTAGATATATTTAATAACAAGTAGTTTCCACCATGGCGTATTTGGATGCAATTCAAAAAGAATATCTTGCATATCAGACACTTCTTATAAATTCTGTTTTTATGTTGGAAAAATGGTAATGGAAATTGGCAATATTAAATACTGCCCCAAAAACACAGTCTGTAACGAAAATGAGGGTACCTTGCCGTAAGTAACTGAATACTGAATAACTATAAATGTATATACATATATTAAATTCATAGTTGCTAAACGTGGTTTTATTGGTATAAGAACTGAGTATTTTAATATCAATATATTTTTTTATAATTATATGTATTGGCAATAATATTAGGTACAAAAATATGGAACAATATACGCACACTAATGGGAGATTTCCCTATAGGGTTTATTCGCAGATATGTTGTCCGTCTTGTCTACAGGGTAAACCTTAAATAAGTACAAATAATTTAACTACCGGTATAGTTCGTCATATAGATGAGTCTAGTGAGTCATTTTTAAAAATTTCTAATATTTACGGAGATAATTTTTTAATAAAATACCCACATTTTGAGGGTCGCTGATCATATAGAACAGAACACTGACGTAATAATAAACCAGATGATCAATTCAAGGCGAAGTTGTCATATCGTCTTTAAAATAAATACATTTTTTGTAACGTAAATCTGCGTAGGTTTAATTAAAAAATACTTGTTTTAAGTGATAAGAGAAGTAAAATTGGGTAAGTAGTAAACTACGCATTAATATTAACGCAAATTTTAACTTTTTGACTGACATTACCATAAACGATTAAAAAATAAATTTCCGCAAGTGCGATATCTGATACCAACTCCCAATTAAAGTATTAATGATGTTACTTTGTTCATTATACATAAACATGCATAAAGTCTTATCTAAATACAGAAAAGACAAGTATCTAAACAGGTATCCACATTTCACAAGTAAATACCACAAAAAAGTAAAATTTCCGCCTCAATTATTAATTTTTTGTTGAAGTTGCAATATAGCGCCTATTTATATTTATTTTGACAAATGTGACGTCATGAAATAAAGATGAGAGAGAGTTCAACTTTCTTGAAGCCAGGACATTGTGTAACACTGGTAATGCTGTAAACCACGCTTTCAATCTGCAACACTTGTGACTCATAAACATCGTCTGGTCAGCGGTCCTCAACAAGTTTTTTATTGAAAAATCACGAAATATATTTAAAATTGGACTTTTTTAATTCTGATTTTTTTGTAAAAAACTATTAAGTATGTGTTGTGCTGGTTAAAATATTTGTAATTATTTAACATTCACCCTGTATGTTGAAAAATCGTATACCAATTACTGCTCTGAATAAAAACGATTACCGATTGGTTTTGTGGATTAGTTGTACCCAAATTGGGTTTAGATGCAACGACAAAAAGGCACACATGAAATAACTTCAAGTTCAAAGCGGATAGATAGAAATTTCGAAAACAGCATGAAGTACAACACTACATCTACCCAGAATCAAATTTTAGAGATGTCTTTCTCAAAGTAATAATATGCCAACAACAAAAACTTTTTCAGATCAATTTTGTGACAAGTGTATTTCAATTTACCTGCAATGGAGCTGACAATTTTTACAATATAATTCATTTTCTTATTTCTAACAATTGATTATGGAAAAACTATTTTACATATGCAACACCTTTATATATCCCAAAGAAAGCTATATTTATTTCACTATTTCATTTCGTAAATTTTGTTCCATCATCATCAAGAAAGTTCTTTTCGTGAGCATAGAAATCATTCATTAAATAATGGTATGGAATCTCGCGCGCCACTGATACATATACAGGGTGGTCCGTTTTTCATGGCTCATCATTGGCATCTCGGAAACCGTAAAATATACAGAGTGTCACAAATTAAAAATTTAAAAGTTACGCCTTTTGACGACCATTGATACAAACTAAACAGATCCAATATACCTGCTGCCGTTGCTGAAATATTGTGAAAAAACTGAAAATGTCATCTAGCGTAATTATTTCTCAACAGAAAGAGCAGAAATTTTGTACACAGAAAAAAGAAAACACGAGGAATCGATTTTCATCGAAATACAATTTCTACGGTTACTAGTTTCGGTTATGCAACATTCAATTGTTTTTTTTTCTTATGGGCGCCATATTGGATCTTTACAGTAACAGATTTAGAATAAAACTGCGAACACGTCAATATATAACAATATATTATACTTTATTTGAAGAATATAACCCATAAAATTTAAAAAAATAGACACAATAATTTAAATAAAAATCTAGTTGTTCTTGATGTAAAATAAAATATTCAATACTTTACTAAACATATCACACAAATATTGTACAAATCCTACATAAATACTTCCAAGTGACAGTGACGTCCATTTTCGAGCACAGAAAGCTTATGGTAGCGGCAAGAATTGAGGCGAATTACGTCACGGCTGACGTTACTCAATTGTTTATATTGCGTATATATTATGTCAATATAATTTTCGATAGTTTGTCGCATAAAAAACCATTATTTTTTTGTAATTTAGTGTAATAATAAATAAAATATTGTTACATATTAAGGTGTTCATAATTATATTCTACATCTGCTACTGCCCATAAGAAAAAAGCAATTGAATGTTGCATAACTATTCTTTCGACGAAAATCAATTTCTCTACCAAATTTCAGCTCTTTCTGTTGAGAAATAATAATGCTAGATGGCATTTTCTAAAATTGCTATTTTCAGTTTTTTTCAAGAACGGCAACAGATATCTTGGATTTGTTTGGTTTATCTTAATGGCCCTGTATATTGCCCAGATATTTATCATTCAATAAATTAGGTGAAAAACCTCATTAATAGTTTTTACTATAACCAGCGCATGCATCAAAATATAATATATAAAATTACAAACAAATATTACTACAATTATTTTTATTTTGTTTATTTGGAAACAAACCGGGTTATAAATTCATATTAACAACATTTTTACATATACATGTTTAATATTATTCATACTATTTCACAGATGCATCCAAAAAATATATCCCGAATTGATAGACTCAACGGAAAGTATTGGTACGTAGGTATACTCGCCGCAATATAAAAGTTTCCACTGTGAACCATGCAGTGTCATATTTTGTTAAAAAGTTTTGTTCGGGTTGCAGCAGTGAACGATTCTAGGATGGTCTTATGATCCAATATAGTCATCACTTCACTTTTGAGAGAAATCCTATGAAAACTTGTTGACTATGGACTTGGACTATAGGTATGTTGAACCTTTCTAGAACTGTTCGCTGTCGAAACCCGAATAATATACCCAAAATTCCTATTAAATCCATCGGCTTCACCTCCCTTAAAACTTATATGCATAATGTTAGGTTGCAAACCTTTATGTTGCGGTTACTGTATATACAATATAAAAATTTAATTTTTTATTCAATGGTTACATTTTCTAGAGCCACCAGAAGATACAATATTGAGTTATACTACCTTCATGCCCACAGAAGATTTTTTTAGTGTTACTACTGCAGGTAAACAAAAATTTCACAATCAAATAGTTGCCACCATTTAAATTTATTAGTTTTAGAACAACATAAAAGTGGATCAGCAAATGATATCGATACTACAAGTACAACTGCAGATGGTAGTAATAAGTGATAAGTATTTATAATATTACAGAGCGATTCTAAACCTATACGCATAAACTTGGGAAATTACAGCTAAGGACAAATAATGACGAATACTGAAAAAAAATATGTAAGAAAATATTTTTAGTTCGGAACTTTACAAAAATTTATCAGGTGAAATTTTTTGTTTATAAAAACTAAGAAGTAAACATTTCCATACATACAAGTATTGATTGATGTCAAAATTATGTAATTTCTTTTATTTAAAAGCCAACTATGTTTCAAGTTCCATAAATTTTTAATGAGATTTAGCATATTATATTAAAATCCATTTTTCTCGAAAACTGTCGACAACATCGGATTTCAACAATATACACAAAAAAATTGGGTATTTTTGAAGTACTCTACGCCGGTTCCTGGATAAATTGTATTGATTTATTTTTAGATTTTGAAAGACCACAAAAGTTATGAGATTGTGCCAAAATTCATTAATTTATTTGTACTTGTTTGGGAAATTATAATTAACAATAACCGTCATTAAGAACTAGTCAAATGTATGCGTATAGGTTAAGAATCATCCTGTATATACATATATAGATATATTGAACAAATAAGATACATAAAATGCATTATAGCCTTGTCCTTATTGACACGAAATTCGTGAAAATTCAGACAAATTTTTTAGTGGCGGGAAAGGTATCAACTTTTAGACAATTTTTGTCAACTGCAATATTTTCTATCATTTAAAACTGTCATTGACTGTTATTGTCTGAGTAAGTTAACCTTACTAACCGCATATAATAATGAAAATAACGATACAATTTCTGTTTTGTGAAATTCGCGAAAAGTTGACACTTTCCCGCCATTAATAATTTAAATCAAAATCTGCGAAATTCGCAAGAATTTTTGCGAATTTGGCGTCCATAAGGAAGGCCACAGAAACAGGCCTTTATTCTGTGACAAGCCTTTACGCAGATACAGATATAATGGTATTTATATAAAGGGATTTCTGAAATAAACACATTTTCCTTCAAAGGCATTGTAGAGGACGTAAAAAATAAACAATTTTAATTTTCATCAAGCAATTTGTGGTCTGAAGTGTTCCGAAAAAATTGCGGTTTCTACCATTTATATTACATACACAATTTACATTTATACGAGTATTTTCTTGCAGCCAACAAATTTATATTGCTTTTAGATAAAAGTTTGTACAATGTTATTTGATACTGAAATAAATGAGCTAATAACGATTTATTTCTTCCGTCCCCTTATTTGTACTATCAGTAACAGAAACAAATTCCAAAAAAAACTAAAAAATGTTATTACTTGAAACTAGAAAAATGCATCTGCACACTGCCTATATACTATTTTCATACTTACACACAGTTATCTCAGAAACACCCTGTTTGTTAATTTTTACAGTATACTTAAGTATATTTGCAGATTCTCTAAAACAAAAAATTGATGTTAACAGTCCAACAGATTTATTAGAAAGAATATCCACACCTTTACCAGAGTTCTCTACAGTTAGAAGCCTTGCAGGTAAATTATTTTTCAAAATTAACATGTATTTATTTTTTTCTATGATTGTAGAGGTATAAATGTTATATTATATTTTAGATGAATATATAACAATTCCAATAAATGATATAGACACATTAAGTTATAATGCATATGATAATAAAAATGGTAAATAGATTCTTAGATTTTTTAAATTTTTCATACAAATTAACACATTTTTCAGAACAAGAGGAACCTAGACTGACTACTCTGTCAGTAGACCTATTAAAAAAATCCCCTGCATACACAACAGAACCTGCCGTAATTCGTACAGGTAAATTATTCCTAAGGTACATATTTTCTTAAGTGTTCATTCAATATTCATTTCAGAAGAATATGTGACTATTCCAACAAACCATTTAGATACATTAAGTAATGCCGCAACTGATTCTGAAAACGGTAAAAGTATATTCTATCTAATATATGGAAACCATTTAAAATGTTTTAACGGTATAATATGTACTTTGTAATTAAATTTTAGAAATTCCAAAACAAGAAGAACCAAATTTAATAACGGCAACAGAAAACAACGTATTGAAAGAAATTGTACCAATAAAATACTTATCAAATACAGAAATTACAGGTACCTACATTAGCTAAATAAACTATACCAATTATTTTTTATATCAATTTAAAGTTAAATTAATACTAATTACAGAATTTCTGTACTTTTTATTTTGTAGCATCATCTAAAGAAGAAGCAACTACTTCAAGCTATCTGTTCTTCTCAGCTTCAAACAAATATATTTCAGTGGAATCACATCTAGATACATTTTTAGACGAATCTTTAGATCACAATATGAATTTGTTAAGAATTGGACAAAATTCTAATAAATATGAAGAAATTAATGAAGGTAAAATAAATTAGTTAAATCCAAATATTCGATTATTATTGTTATTGTATATTGTTATTTCTAATTAGATTTAATAATTTTTTACTGTATTAGAAAGGTATTTTAAGCTAACATAAATCAAATCTCCTACAATTCCTATCAATGAAGATTTAATAATGTTTAAACTTTTTTTGTCATACTTATTCTTTAAATTATATACTATTTATAATAACTTTCTAAGATAACATTTATAAAAATTTTAGACACAAATACAGAAACTCTTTATCAAAAGTTTAGTATTGCAGAAAAATTAAATTTAGATGAAAAGGAATTTACAAAAAATGCTCCAGGTAAATATTTATTTATTAATATAATGCTTATTTGAAATAATACAATTTTTATATCAATGCATGATGTGGTAAAGATAACATTTTTTTTAACATCGATTATTCCAGTAAGACAAGAAACTATTTTTCAAGGTAATAAAAATATTTATTAATGTCTATACTTTATAACATTATTTTTTAGATATCCCTATTATTGAAAAATCTACGTCTGTGAAACTTAGGGATCAAACCATTTTTACGAAAGGTAAACTTATATATTTAGTTCTTACGCAGGTTTGTATTTAATTTTCAATACACCACTATTTTGACACGCCATTTAAGTTTTGGACAAGGAACTCAATTTTTATACAGTTTAGTTCAATGGTAGAGGTTTTATAACCATCAGTATTTCAATAAAATATTGCATTAAATGTTGGAAATCTGCACCACAAAACATATAACTAGAATCTGAACTATTATACATATAAACTGTCTCAAGTCTTGTTCTCAGTTCTCACGAATGCAAAATTTGTGGATATTTGTGGGAAAGTCCACAGAATCTCATCTTCCGCAAATTGTAACGTCTTCTCATCACAAAACTATCGTCGGCTAAATCGTAGCGGCCGTGATCTTTATCGACGACGCGATTTACCACACTCATAATGTTGAAAATACCGATAATATTTAAAATGTCTTACTGTTTTGCGAAATTTGATAAAAATTGGGACTTTCCCGCCGTTATAATAAAATTTAAATCAAAATAGCCGCCAGCAACTTGCTTATTCTAAGGCAATTCTACATAAAAAATTAAAGCCACAAAGCCCTACAGCATTTGTTCAAAACCTCAAGATTAGTGGAGTTACAGGGCGTAATTTTTTGAATGGGTTTTTTTTATAATAACTTTTTTGAGTCTACTAATTTTTTAAAAATTTTGTACACATATAACTAGTGTGCCTTTGCATCAACGTAATTTGATACATATCATCCAATGCCAAAGGGTTTAAATTTTCCTTTGCATTCAAATAATGACTTAGAAATTCTTTTCTTAAACATTTTTATAAATTTGCATAGAACACAATTAAAGATCGTCAATATTTTTTTACAAAACGCCATCTTGTTAGGTATATACCATGTAATTTTGACGTGATAAGAAGAGGGCCTTTCACTCAAACTTATTTTCAAAATTAACAAAGTACACTTTAAATACAAGAACGTAGATACAAAGCAGAAACACTGAAGATACCTACATGTAAAAAAAATGGGAAAAACGGTACACTCCACAAAAAGTTGTTTGAAACCTTAACATTTTTTTCCAAAGCCCGAAATTTCAAAACTCATATCAAAATAGTCTCTGAAATATTCTAATAGACTGTCATAAAAGATAAACCACATATATATTATATATGTACTTTTTTATGACTAAATTTTTGTTATCACTGCTTCAGGTACAACTGTTACCACAACAGAAAAGACCACTTTAGTTCCACTTAGAAATAAGGATATTTCTACAAAAGGTGAGGTGTTAGACTTCGTTAAATAATTTAAAAATATATATTTATTAATTTATAGTGACATCATTTACTACATCAGAAAATCCAATTATAAAGAATACATCTTCCTCAGTAATAACAAAATATGATTTACCTGTGACGTCAACAGAAAGTAAGTGGGTAAATTATAAATAACGTCTAATAATTTGGTAGTTATTTTCTGTTCTGTTGTAATAATAATAATATCTCTACCCCTCATTCTAATCACGAGGATTATCCCAGAAGTCGAAGACTTGTGCGGGAGAGGGGCGGCATATTATTATTAAGCAGGCTGCATTTGCACCCGAGAACGACTTACGTTGGTAGGCCCTAACCACCATTCAGTGCAGGAATGAGGGAAACCTGGAAAACCTCATTAATTAGAGGAGTAGTCAAATGTCATCCGGTATCAATCTCTCACATTAACCCAAGCGTGCTCAAGCCAACATTCTTCCACCCTAACTACACCCGCAGAAAGGGTGCAAATCTACTCCACGAATATAACTTATATACGGTCTACCGGCTGCGGGGGTCGAACCCACAGCGATCTAGTGCCCTCGATTCAAGTGCGATCTAGTGCCCTCGCTTAAGTCCAGTTGATAAAATCTTTGTGCTTGAAAAATGGTTTCAAAATCAAACCTCTCCGATCTTCTTGAAATTTTGCACGTCCCCATAATTTACCGTTCTGAACAACTTTTTCAAATAAAATGTTGCTGTATTTTAAGTAGAAAAGGCACTTTACCTGAAACGATAACAGTTTTCAATCGGTGCACTGAATATTTCAAATAGGATTAATTCGAAAACTGTTACTACTAACGACTTCAACAAGGTATATCTTTTTTAGATACAACAGCAGGTAGGAGAATCGATTGTTGCAATAGACAGATATGGATACACTAAACAGCAAAAAAGTTCTTCCATTTAAAAGAAACATGCTGTGCCATAAGTGGCGCCCTCTACTAGTGACGTCAAAATTAGTTAAAAATTCTTATTTGCCGTGCCAATAAACATAATTGTGCCAATTTTTTTTTAATATTCCGACAGGTTTCAATGTTATTGAGATATTTCAAAATAAAATTCTAGCATTGAACACCCTGCATTTTTTAAACCAGCAACATTCGGATAAGGCATATTTGGCTCAATCGCCATATTTTGGTGTGTAATGTCTCCAGTTCAGAGATTGCCCATTCTTAATGAATCACCCTGTATAAGTTAGTGCATTAAAAAATGAATCACACTGCATTTTTTTAAATTCAAATAACTCATGCCCTTTTCAAAAATGCACTAATAAAATATAGACTGTTCCATATAAAATAAGCAAGTTTATGGCTATTTTCAATATAACCGACAGTGGTATAAGAATGACATTGTTTTATTTAAAAAGAGTACCCCCAAAACCCTAGTCCAAAGTTTCAGAACTCAAATCAAAGTAGTCTCTGAAATATTCTAATGGGTTGTTACCAAAAGACACCCTATACATATTTCTATGACTACATTTTTTATATGACTGTTTTAGGTACAACTGTTGCCACAACGGAAAAGCCCGTTTTAATTCAACTTAGAAATGAGATTATTTCTACAAAAGGTACCTTGTTACACATCATTAACTAATTTTGTAAATATATTTGTAATTTATAGTGGTATCTTTCGCTACAACAGAAAATCCAATTATAAAGTCTCCATCTTCCTCAGTAATAACAAAGTATGATTTACTGGAGGCTTCAACAGAAAGTAAGTGGGTAAACAACATTTAATAATTTCATAGTTATTTATACATTTTCTATTCTGTTGCAATGTTTACAATAACTTTTTTAATTACTATCCTGTATACATTATATAGCTTGGTAATAAAATAATTTTTTGGAATTATATACGTTGAAAAGTGTTTAGTAACTAAACTGCATATAAAATGATATACCGTTTTAGGTGCAATAAACACAGCCATCAGATCAAAGATCAAAACAGAAACACCTTTATTACCAACATCAAACCCAGATGATAATATCGTCAATGAAATAAAAAAAGCACATCCAACATTATATCTTGGCATAATAGGTAAAATGAATATAATATAACACATGTCCCCAGCCAGACAGGTTAACCAATTATACGAAACAAAAACGTTGCTGTGAACAAATAGCCTTCTGGGATTTAGCCGATGTGTCAACATTTCTATTCGTAAAATCCAGTCAGTCCTAGCATCGTCTGCTAAATCGCTCGCCTTGAAAAAGCACGGCTGCTACAATTTAGCCGATGATGGGCCTAGAAACTTATTGATGCTGATGAATGTTGCTTTTTTTAAAATGTTATACAGGGTGTCCCGTTAATATTGCGAAAAAATCAGGAGTTTTCTTGAATAAAAATTAGAAAAAAAGTTCTTATGAACTTTTGCTCGCAAATGCTTTGTTTCGGGGATACAGGGTTTTTAAATTTAAAAAATAGGGTTTTTATTAATATCTGAAGATTCCTAATTCCGATTTGTTTGAAATTTCGTATGTTTGTTTATAAAAACCATAGACATCTTCTGACTTGATTTGATTTATTTAATCTACTCTAGTGGCGTTCGGGGGATCATTCCTATTGATATTAATAAGTAAAAATATGAGATGCCACTGTGTTTCCTTAGGTAATAACCTTTTCCATGCAGATTCCTGATGGGAGTAGAAAACAAAAATAGAACAAAGTACGCCACTGGAGTTGCTAAAATATAATCTAATTTTCTTATATACAAAAGTTTGCAAAATGGTCTAACCCACGATGTTCTCTTGTCGATCTTTAAATCCCTTTGATTTTCTGAACTTCAAAAAATCTCCATCAAATTTATTAGACATTTTTTACAAAGTGTAAAAAACAAAATTTGTGAGTTAGGGCCCTTTGCTATTTAACCATCGATATTAAATAAGAAAACATACTCAGAATTAAAAATTTAGTATGTATGTAAACTTTTAATGACATGTCATCTTTGACAAATATCTAAAATTATGCAAAACGTCATGCAAAGTGGGCCTAGAAAGTTAAAGCTTTTGTGTGAATGCGTTGTATCTTAGAGAAAATTAGAGCAAAATCAGGCAAAGCAATCAAAGTAAGCCAAAGGACATTTTGCACGCATTTTTTTCTTTTATTTATTAATATGTTGTGTGCATACAGAAAATGACACATTACAGTTTAAATCATCAGCATTTCTAAATTTCCTAGGCTTACTGGATTTTACAAATATATTTTGTTTAACAATGAAAAAAGCAGGTCTGAATTCCAGAAGGTCATTTTTTCATTAAAAACATTAATATTTATTTGTGATACATTATAAAAATTTCAAACTGCTGTAACTTTAACAAAAATTAAAAGTCTTTAATAAAATCTGACATATCGGTAGAATTATGTCTAGTTTATGAAAAAAAATGTTTCTCGAAATTTAAATAAGCCAATTTAGAAATCTTGGGTGAGGCCCACGTTTTTTTTTTAACTTTTTTTCGCAAACTGCAAAATCATTCTCCTTCTACTGAAGTTCTCTATATAGCCACAGTATATATATTAAAGTTTGGTTTGGGTCCCATGTCTGGTTATTAAAGATATGACGTAACTGAAATTTCACCAGCCGCCACTGCTCCGAGGACATACTGTACTCTTGTATAGTTTAGAATTTTAATATAACTTCCCCATATTTCTTTTAGGGTTATTGACGTCTAACGCAAAATCTACTACTCAAAATATTTGTCAGACTAATAATACTACTACTACTACTGTAGGTAGGTATGTGTAAAAATATAATAAAATATTTTTCCATTTTACTAATCCAAAAATTTAGTTTATAAGTACTTTCTGTTACAGTTTCTGTGCTAAATTTAAAGACATACGTTAGTACTACTCCTACTACCAGTGCAGAAGTACCTTACACAAAAGGTATTATTATTATCATTATTTTTTATAAAATTGTGCAATATATTATTTCGTTACAGCTTCTGTGCAAAATTTCAAGAAACTATTTAGTACTACTACTACTACTGCTGCAAGTACTACTACTACTACCAATGCAGTATCTCACACAAAGGGTAATAAATATTAATTGTTATTTATTCTTGATAAAGATGGGAAATTAAATAAATTTTTTGTTAAATATGGTATAAATCATACAATAAATTTGAACGAGACAGTTTTACATTTTTCTTTTTTTTTCAGCTTTTCTGCCGATTTGTACAACCACTGGTAAATATCCTTCTCAAGTCTGCAATCGATATTTCGAATGTGTGCGAATAATGTGGTGGCTGCAAGCTAAAGTCAAAAGATGTCGCCTTGGAGAGGCTTTCAATTCTGCGACACTTACCTGTCAACCTGATAGCACTTGTCGAGGATCATACTTCTTCTAAACTTGAACTGTTTATTGATAAAAAAGATTTGATTATGACATTAAAATATGCCATGTTATATCAGTATTTTATGATTAAATAAAATAATTAATATTTTTTGCTATGTATTATGGTTGCTGCGAGTCATAAAATCAGTGATCCTGGACAGGGTGTCCCAATTTTGTTATAATTGCAGAGTATCTTGGAAACTACAAGAGATACAGAAACTGATGATATCGTAATCAAAATTTTTCATAGAGCTCTTCGTTTTTAAGATACAAGGCGAAATTTAAAAAACTACTTCCAAGGGATTTTTCTCATCTCAGGGAATAGCCGAGATATCGGAATGGTGAAAATTGCTTCTGATAAACTTTTTCTCTCATAACATATGACATATTTTTTTTTTAAATGGAACACCCCATCTATTTTTTATGCAATTTAATTGAATTTGTTTCCTTTTTGTATAATTATATAAAAATGCATGGCCAATATGCGCGATGCAACATCGGTTTTATTAATTTAATGTTTTTTGACAATTTCCAAAATATAAAGTAGCAACTATTATATCATTATGCAGAAAATAACATAATGCAATTGAATTGCATGAAAATATACAAATGTTCCATTTAAAAAATTGTATAATTGGGTCATATTTTAAAGAACAACATACTGTAGAGAAATTACAAGTATGAATTCTATGTAAAAAAGTCTATCGGAAAGCAATTTCCACCATTCCGATATCGCAGGTATTCTCTTAAGCCGGGTAATCACTACCGAACTGCAACTGTAACTGCAACCGTTACTGTATCAAGATTACCGTGACTGTATGCTTGTAACCACTTCTCGCGAACCTCTCCATCCGCAGTGTTCATAGACAGCTCGTGTCGCAATGTCGATACCGAGAGAAATGATTAGCAGTGCTGCATTTATTTTAATAGATGCATTAATTGAGGAGAAACTTCCTCAAGATGGTGGCGCCATGCAATCTATGAAGAGAGAAGTGGATCTTCGTTATTTGCAGCTTTGAAGTTTTAACACATTTTTGTAATTTTCAATTAACGCTAAAACCTTTTCTTCATCCCACGAACTAATGTTTTTGTTTGGTTGCGCGACTAACAAGCGTACACACAGACGAGCCTCCTAGATCGACGTCCACGAACCAACTGAAAATCTCTGTGTTCGTCCTGAAAACCGACAACTGGTGGCTCACTGCGAGCGGCTCGAAGGATGCTTGAGAACTTGGTTTGCAACACGTCTACACTAAGCGAATTTGGTTGCAGTTACAGTTGCAGTTCGCAAGTGAGTACCCGGCTTTAGATACAAAGAATCCCTTAAAACTACATTTTTAAATTTTACCCTGTATCTAAAAAACGAAGAAGTCTATGGAAGTTCTGATTGCAACATCTTAAGTTTCTCGAAAAAGTAGTAGTAGAATCCGTAGTTTCATTTTATTTTCCTGTTATTAAAATAAATGTTAAACAATTAAAAATAACGTAAAATTTAAGTAACCACTAATTACACAAAAACTTATATGTTATTGTGATCCATTATTATTATAGGTTTTTCACAGACTAGAAAAAACTATATAAAAGAAATACAAGCATCAGCACTTGACCGTTTCTTTACATTAGATATACAACTAACTACAAATACCTTTATACAAATCCTAGTAGTTTTGCGTAATTTTAATGTTTATGTTTTTTGAAAAATACCCTGCCAACTATTATGAAAAATTTTCAAAAATTTTAAATTTCTTTTCGCTATTAAATTGCACAAAAGTATTAGGATTTGTATAATAATTGCTAATGAGTTCTACTAATACGTTCTCAAAGAAATACGTCTACCTACCATACACTCTGTATACACAATTGTATTACATCTGTAAACACAATTCACAACAGAACACTACATTTTTAGCACCAACTCAATTTTTACAGCACAACAAAACAAAAAACCGCTACATTTTCTTCCACACGTTAACATGGCCTGATCATCTACTTTTTTTCATTTAACTTTCTCTTATATAGTAAAATACAAGGTCGGATTTCATTATTTGCCTCTTTTAAAGAATAATTTTTATTAACTTAATATTAAAGTAACCCTAAAATAATGAATATTCTGGTTATACTTCCCTCGAGACGTTCTGCTGTAGTAGTTTAGATGTGCCCTTTCGTTCACCAAGGCTTCACATTATACACCATAAATACTTTAAAACTATTATTTTTTTATATCATTTTCAATACTTGATATTGAATAATAAAGATTTCTTGTTTTCGTTACAGTTCCAGAAATTTCAGGTTTAGTAAGCAATGAATAACAAATAAATTTAAAAATGTATATTAACAATTTTTTATGTACAATGCACATAAACCAAAATATATAAATAAATTTTATCTCCTGCAGCAGTTAAATAATGACTTATAAACACATTTTTTAAAAAATATTGTTAAAATTTTAATAAAACGATACTTAATATAAATAAATAATGGCCCAGAATATTAACAGAATATCACTGCTGCTGCAGTTAAATAATGACTATATTTTATATAACTTACAAAAATAGTTTAAATGAGCTCTTATTATCATCTCATTGGGTTATAAATATTTTCTTAAAAATATTGTTAAAACACTGATAAAACAATAATAAAAAATAAACAACAACAAACAAAAATATTAAACAGTACCCATTTCATTCAGTTTCTTTGCGACACTGCTTGGAGAAATATCAGGATAATCTTCACTGAAATGAACAGGATTGGAGTATTCGTGTTGTCCTGGTTTCAGAAGTGGTTTTTCATCGTTTTTGGAGGTGGAATCAGGATTATAAAATCGGATACTGTTGAAAAATTGATAAAAAATAATAGAAAGAAATACATAAAGTAAAAAAATATAAATAATAGTTGATGCGGATATTCCACTTTTTAGTTAAACCATTTCTGGTCACACTAGGTATACCTTTATAAAAATATATGACCGACTTACCTAACGTTAAAACTACCACTATTTTTCCGCCTGATAAATATTACAACCACCGTCACTATAACTATTATTAAAATGGGTAACAAAATTCCCATTACAATTACGCTAGTGTTCTTCTTATTTGGATCATTTTGTTTCACTGAAACTGAATGTACTTCAAACTTTCTACCATCATCTTCAGATTCTCCCTAAAAAAGTACATACTCAGTACGACAACTGTCAATAATTAACATATAGACTATTATTTAGAAATTTTAAACAGTAGTGTCCGTAACTGACTAATTTGCATAATCTTCAGGTATTTCTAATTTTCAGATTTTTAAAGAGAAAACTTAAATCAGTTTAAACCTATAGGTACAATGGATTGCACACTCTTTAAAATGAATTTGGCAATTTGTTTTGAACTGCTGACATTCATAATGAAATGTACTGTCAACTTTTAGCATTAGTTGTTCCACTCACTAATAGATGTCTTACGAAAAGTAATAAAATGATGCTATGCAACTTGCATTTGGCCGAAGAATCAATAGACCCCAGCCATGTTTACAGACCTACAGCTAAGTTTCATGTGGCAAGTTGGAGTTGACAGTGACATAAGTTATGGTGAGGGAGATGTGCTATCGAGCAGTGTGCAGCTCTGTCCTCTACTACCAAACAGTGAAATCGTAGATTGAAAAAAAAATTGCGCTCATAAAATGTAATGTTTACATGAATTGAAAGAATTTTCGGATTTGTGACTAATTCCATGGTTTTCATGATCTCACTGTCCTCTATTTTCACAATTCAAAATGCAACAAAATGAAACCGTCTTATTTGAAATAATCCCACATTTTCCAACATTGTTCTCAATTTTATATGCAAACATCAACATCAACCTATTCAAGAGTTAAAGATTCCAGTTCTAATATTTATTTTAGTTGTGGCAAGGATTCAGAAGACATACGTTACGGTAGAAGTCACGTTGCAAACATTTAGTGGAGAATATAGTTTTGTCATTCTCAGTTGCAGTTTGTTAAATATTTTTATAATGAATTATTCATTTGTTCGTATGAAGTAAGTCGTCTGAATTCTTGCCGCAGCTATAGTTCCATAATAAAAATAAGTTTTAATTACTTACTAGGATATCACTACATTTTTCCGATTTTGAAACTATTTTTCCATTGCTGCACAGACATTTATACTGAGATTCCGACGGCAGACACAAATAAGAACATGTGTGATTTCTACACACATTTTCCAGTTTCGGCTGAAGGGAATCTTGGACAATCGTAAAGAAATCGCTTGAATAACTGTGCAACTTGAAATTCTGGCAGTTACGGTTATCGAACAATTTACACTTGAACATGTACCCTCCACTTGTGAGATAGAACAGGTGATTTTCAAAAAATTTCAAACCAATTGGACGAGCTTCGACAGTGAAGAGTAAAGTTTTCATTTTTCCCTCGTAATTAACCATACTAATTTTTAATTCGTGTTGGTCAATAAAATACAAGTGTTTGGTGTTGAAATCAAATGCAAGATCGGTTACGTAACCTAAAAATAAAAAATATGTTTCAAGTAGGTACAATTTATTGTAATAATATTGATACTGCAGAAATATTATGGGAAATGGGGTTCCAAGTTAAAGAAAATCAGTCTGTAAGCTGTGGAAAATTAAATTGAGAATCGGAAAACCGATACCAAAACACATGAAAGTATGTAGCAAACATTTTCTTCTAGAAGATTTTATGCTAGGTACTTTGGACAAGGTTATGTTTGTGTATTATTTAAGGATGTTTTTAAATCAGTATTACACCTTACAGTGCCTATTTTCTTCATCTAAGAAAATAGATATTGCATGGGGTGGCTGTACTAGAAGAGCAGACGTCGGTAAACGCAGGTTTTTGACTTTCACGATATAAATATACACAGAATTTGCCTTACATTAAATTAGTTTGAGAACTCCTAAAATACACTTTCATCTAAAAAATACAATTACACCATACAACACAACCTCCCTGACAATTAAAAGCTTTATAATATTTAGCGACAATTGTAAACAAATTGTTGTTCACCCCCTACATCCGACATGAATTTTACATCGTCATCTAGTGGTTCGTGAATTTCACAAATTACTTCAATAGATTACACATTATATATTTTTTTTGAGTTACCTTTATCAAACTTTACCAGCTCCACCTTTCCACTTCCGTCTAAATTGCACTTGTATATGACATAACTTGGAGAATTAAGTACCCACCAACTTGTTACTGAATAGAACATAACCTTATTCAGTGAATCTACTGCCAATGCTGACACCTGTCTGTGAGTATCGATATCGATAAGCTTTGCACATACCATTCCCTCAAAATTACACACATTTATAGACTTTGTTCCAGTATCGGCATTATAAAAATACACATTCTGACTCGCCCAGTCCACGGAGATCTTTTGAGGTTGTCCAACGTGTTCTATATATTCTCTAAGTTGCGTTCCTTGATTGATGCGATGGATGGTTCCGGTCATTTCAATGCTGAAGTAGACACTTTTAGATTTTAATATAAAGTCTAGACCGGTTATTTTTGGCATATCACTGGAGTAAATAATGCTTAAGCTATTAGTCTTTTGAGATAGGCTTCGTATCTGATTGTTGGAGGTAAAGATGAGAGACATTGGCGGACCTTCTGCTTTACAAGACGTTTTATCAGGCCTAAAATAAATGTTTTGTAATAAACCATTTGAGTTTTAATAAAAATTTGAACTCACCTGAGTAGATATCCATTGAAACAATCGCAAATATAACTGCCATCGTTGTTATTACATAATTGGCTGCAAATGGGTGGGTTAATACTGCACTCATTCAGATCCTCGCACGTATGACCGTCTCCCATTAATTTATACCCTGGATTGCATTTGCACATAGGCCCCGTTGGAGTAGGGATACACATTTGAGAACAAGGATGTTTGGTACTGTCACAGGCCGTCAAACATAAGCCCTCTTCATCAGAATCGTCGTAACAATCATGTTTACCATCACACACAGAAGTAAGGGCTATGCAGTGACCACTCTTGCACCTGAAATAAAAGTCAATTAAACCAAAAAAGAAAATTTGATCATCAGTAACGTTATATAAGGTGAATGTTGCATTTACCGAAAACCATTTTCACAGGAAACATGAGCGACAGACGAAGTAACTTCAAGACTATGAGTACAAAGCTCTGGTTTTTCATCAGTATTGTCCCCACAATCGTCTACTCCATCACATATCCACTGAACAGGGATGCACTTCTTATTTTTGCAGGTAAAGTCATCAATGTTACATTCTGAGCAGTCTTTTTCGTCTTCGTGATGAGGACATTCCGACGTTCCATTACACTTTGCGGAATTTAAAACACAAATAGACTTGTTTGAGGAGCAAGCAAATTCGTCTTCTCCACAGTTTTCTGGAGAGGCTTTATTACATGCAAACTCATCCGAATTATCTCCGCAATCATCCATGTTGTCACACATAAGCTGTTTGTCGATACATTTGCCGTTTAAGCAAGTGTACATCGTGGGAGGGCAAAGAACTGAAGCTAAAAATTATTTCAGCCGTTATGAAACATATTGTAGATTATATAATGGATATTTAACTAGCAATCCTGTAAAATTTTGTTAAATAGAACTTATGAAAGTGCATCAGCAAGTTTGGTCGATAAATAAAAGCACTGAAAAGTATACCCTATATAAAAAGTCGAATTATTTACTTACCACACTGTGCATGTTCGTCAGAGAAATCATCACAATCATAATCGTGATCACATTCCCATGACTTTGGTATACAGGTCCCAGAGTTGCACCTAATTTAAAATAGCAATCAATTAATAAAGTCATTGTGCCGTGAAATAGTGTTCTCTATAAATACAAATAATTTAAGAACTAAAGCTTAGCAAATAACAGAAATATTATCTCATGCTACCTGCAAATATTCAAAGGTATACATACCAAAGCAAATCGCATATAATAACAGAAAGCAGTCTTATCAACAAATTTTTAGATACAGAAACCTTTCAAAATACCTATCTTTTCAATTTAACTCTGTATATGTCAACATTGTGATACCATAAATTTACATAGTACTGCATATAAAATTGTTCACATTTGTTTATTTTATATGTATCTGAAAATAATTGTTAAAATGTGGGGTTAGAATAGCAAAATAATGTGTTATACCATCGCTTTTTAAAAGTTATTATTTTATTTGAGGAGAATTTAAGTAGTAAAAGTGGATAAACAAAACATCAAGAATTTTATTTTTGATATTACCTTTGTTCTACGCATTTTATTTTCAGAGATTTCTGTACCTAAAAACACCAGAAATTTGATTATTTTCTGGCGAGAAATCTGACAACTTTTATGCAGTGATAAATTTTTAATTAATACAAATTTTAATAACTAGCACAACAATATTAATAAATAGCCTTCGTATAAGCGCTAAGCTCTAATCAGCAGTAAAACTGTCTTGATTACGACGCCATCTCTGATTACATCAAATAAGTTACAGTTACTTAGTCACACTCCATAATATTCATTATTATCTCTACATATTACCTGAACTCGTTGAATTCACATTCTTTTGATGAGCACTTTTCCTCATCAGAATGATCCTCGCAGTCGTTAACACCATCGCACTCAAACCTTTTTGATATGCACTTGCCATCGCCGCAAGTAAAATGCAAAGGTGGACATGTTTTTTTCTTATTTTTATCTTCGCAATTATGTTCATCAGATTTATCCTTGCAATCATAATTATAATCGCAAACTTTTTCCTGCGCGAGACATTCACCATTGTTGCACTCAAATAAATCTGACGGACATTTTCTAGGTGGTTTACAGTCCTTCTCGTCTTCACCGAAACTACAGTCCTTGTGTCCATTACAACGAAGGCTTTTTAAAATGCACATATTGGAGTCATAGCACAAGTATTCTGTATCCTTGCAGTGCTCTCTTTTGATGCAAGTGTGATTGTTCGGCATTAAGTCCCAACCAACAGGACAAGCACATACTATTGATTTGTGAGACATGAGGCAAAGGTGGCTGCAGCCTCCGTTATTTCTGAGACACGGACTGATGTGATGTTTCTTTGGTGTTACAGAGACAAGATGTAATTTTTCAATATTACTCGGGATATCTAAAATGTTTCAGTATATCATTCAAATGGACACATATAGAGCCAAGTAAAATATGCTTTAGTTTTATTGACAATTATATTATAAATTTCACTAATCTCTTCACTTACCTAAAGTAATTTTTTTATTAAAATTTGTGCTTGAATTTTTTTCTGCCCAGTACAGTCTTTTTGAATATTCGTTAACCCAAAATAGATCGTAATGTAAAGAAGTTAAGGCGACAGGGTAAGTTGGTAAAGATCGAAAACCATGCCTATCATCGCCTGCAATAAAATTTAATGTTACTCTCATATGTCTGTCTTAAAAATTTGGAAATATCAAACGCAGATTTATATTTCTTACCAAAGACATTATTAGTTAAGTTTCTTTTACAATAGGGCAATATGTATACAGGCAATATTCTGCTGACAAAATTCTTTGACATAAGTCGACAAATGCGTCATTGAAATATGAAGTGGTAATATATTTTTTATTATTTTTTTAATGATACCCCATATGCAATCAAGACCTTTTTGAAGACTGACAGGACAGGATGTACAAAATACAGTTCAAAATAATCCATGAATATTTTTAATTTAAGTCTGATATGACCTATACCTGAGTTACAAAATAGTTGACAGAGATTCATTTACAGTACTTAGACGAGGGTTGAAGGGTTTAAAGAACAGGTAATTACCAAAAATAAGTTAACGTTGAATGAACTTTAATAGTTTACTTTACTCCTTTTAGACGGCAATGGCTTACCATAACCCACTTACACCTACCTGATGCGCATTCCACGGATATCACATTTTAACACAATACATTACACCATTTGAATACATACTAAACATTACTGGTTACTAGCTCTGTTACTAAATGGTCACACATTAACATTTATCGTTGGCTTTTATGGGTTGCATTATCAATTGCCACATATGTGGCAAAACAGTGCCACATTTTTGTCACCATATGGCCTTTCATTTATCCATGTTTTGTCAGTATAATATATTCTTTGATTCAGAGTTCGAAATTCTAATATTTGTCTTAAATAGTTTCTTCCCATATCACTACTTTATACTCTTTCAAATTCCTTTTATAAATGCATAATGCACAAAAGCACTCTTCTAGATATTCTAGGCAAAGTTTCGTTCTGCATGATAGCAACCTGATTTTTCTTTATTGTTGAAAGCTTATTTTTAAAATATCATCCCGATCGGTCAGTGGTTGCGCGGTTTAAGGTATCAGAACTTGAATCGAAGTCACTAGATTGCTGTGGGTTCAACCCCCGCAGCCGGTAGACCGTATATAACCTATATTTGTGGACAGGATTGGTACCCTCTCTGCGGATATGGTAGGGTGGAAGAATGTCGCTTTGGGTCAATGTGGGAGATTGTTACCAGTCAACATTTGACTACCCCCTTAATTAATGGTTTTCCAGATTTCCCTCATTCCTGCACTGAATCGTGGTTAAGGCCTACCAACGTAAGTCGTTCCTGGGCGCAAATGCAGTCTACTTAATAATATGCCGCCTCCTCTCCCTCACAAGTCTCTGACTTCAAGGCTAATCCTTGTAATTAGAATGAGGGGTAGATATATTATTATTATTATTAATTATTCTACCATTGCGTATTTTGTATCATCAAACTCTACCTTCTTCCTTCCGCGAGTTTCCATCATTTTCTGTTTCAAAGGTGAATATTCTTCTTTACCATTCTTCGTTGCACACTACTCAAAGACAGTCTTGTTACTGAACTACATAATATTTCAACAGCTCATATTTTGGTTTCGAACATTAATTCCATCATACAAGTTTTTTATCATCCAATATTCCTCACTTGTTTGGAAGTTTACAATTTTGAGAGCACGCTGTCGAGCTTGAATTAATCTTCATTCTTAAGAACACAAACACAAAATCACTAACAATTTAACTACAGCCAGAATTAAATTAGTGGAAAGACACACATTAAATTTTTACTGTTTAAGAAAGGTATTTTAAGCTAATATGTATCAAATCTCCTACAATTCCTATCAATGAAGTCATATGCATGCTATCTGATACCAAACATCTAGGTATGCTAATGAACACCCACAGACAAAACTCTATTTAATAATTATTGAGTAGTTAGTTTCACACAATATTGTTAATACCTGAAAATATATGAAACACACATTAAATAATAAAACGCGCACACCCATGGTAGCGCTGCAGATGAAGCAGCTAGATCCATCAATTCGTCTTATCCAATAAAAATCATGCATACTGATGTGCTTAGGTTATAACATGAATCGCTCTGTAGTATTTTGAAACCCAACTATAACTGCATAAATCTAACCTAAACATGTAAAAGAAATAAAATAACTAAATAAATCTTAATAATTAACTTAATATTACGAGTGTTGAATGTTCTCAGTACGTGAACATTTTTTATTACTTTTGTCTATGTGAGAGATTGATACCGGTTGACGTTTGACTACCCCCCTAATTAATGAGATTTTCCAGGTTTCCTTCATTCCTGCACTGAATGGTGGTTAGGGCCTACCAACATAAGTCATTCCTGGGCGTAATTGCGGACTGCTTAATAATAATATGCAGCCCCCTCTCCGCACAAGTCTTCAAGTTCTGGGCTAATTCTCGTGATTAGAATGAGGGGTAGAGATATTATTATTAATCATTTGTTCAAATTTGTTAGTGTAATATTGTAATACCCTGCATATAAATCGCATTTGTTTTCCAAAGGTATTGGGCCAAACTTTGAACAGAAGCAGTCTTCAATTCTGAATGACTTAATATTTTCCAGCATAAATATATTTAAGACCATTTAAAAATCTTACCTTCGACACTTGTAGATTCTATATTTCCTGTCCCAGCATCGGCAAAGAATACTCTATGCACATCGCTATCATAATGAACACTAACTGGTCCGACAAGGCCTTGTTCAACAACATGGGTTCTGCCCGAGCCATCCATAGCAAGACGGTCGATGTGAGTTAATTTACTTCCAGTTTTTCTTAGAGATATGAACATTACCCTAAGGAAATGAGTGATCGTAGATTTATTCATACATCTCTAACTTTCACTTACCCTTCTTCTGGAACAAGAGCTATTGCTTCTGGAATTTCGTCATGCATGTCGTGCAACAGAATTTTTCTGTGCATCGTATTAAGATCGACTACTTCTACTATCGCTTTCTTTACATCGCACATGTATAAATTGTTTCCCATAGGATCTAAATTGTAAAAGAGATAAAAAAAGGATGACTATTGATCAATTTTGAAAATGACAACGGGGAGGTTGTAGCATTAAGTTGTAATGTATTTTAGTACTTACAAGTGTAGATAATCATAAATAATTATCTACTTATTTAGTACCAGATATTTGTGATGAAACACAAATTTGCAGTACACATAAATTCAAGAAATTTTGGTTTGAAGTTAGATATTATATTTTAAAAAAGCTGTAAGTAAAACAATTCAAAAAGCTTATTTTGATCAGAAAATATTATATTCCAATTGACATGTTTTATTTCAAAATCTTAAAATGCAGCTAACAGATTTTCCGATTTTGGACCATTTGAATTAATGTGATGTGATTTATGGAATTAAAAAAAGTTCAAAAATCTTATGTGATTCATCTTGTATGGCATTAGAAAATTTAATCAATTTTCATTAAATTAAAAACTACAAACTGCCTTAAAATGCTGGACCGACAAAAATACACTTACGAGGGTCTTCTATATTTGTATAATAAAATAAAATTCAAAACATAGATCAAACTTAATGTCGCACCCACACTCTCGGCGAGACAGTCCAAGACCGGTCAAGCACGAGAGTGTGGATGGAACCCTTGTCGAGTATTGCGCTCGCTATTGCCCTCTCGCCTGTTCTCGCCGAGATGTCTGGCCCAGAGTGTGAATGGGGCATAAGATTTAAAACACTCATTTTATTCCCTCCACAAAGAACGACTTTTTTAAGCAAAGTTTTTCTAGTACACAGAGTGTTTCTGAAATAAGTGCGTTCTCTTAAAATGGCAATATAGAATATGAAAATAAACAATTTTCATTAAGCAATCTGAAAAATAAAATGTCATACAAGTTGATTTGCAATGATGGACTGTTCATGCCCACTATTTTTACCTCAATGAAGAAACACAGTTAATTCAGAAACACCCTGTATAAATATATTGATATCACAGACTACCACTGTGTCAAAAATTCAAATCGTACAAACTGATTTACATTTGTAAAAACCATCAACTGCTAAATCAGCAGCAGCAGCAGCAGCGGCCGCGTTTTTTCTAGTATGATCCTTTGCCCGTTTGCAGTGATTCACCGCGCGTGGCATCACTCTACAGCACATATGTCATAGTTGTCAACTGTTTCTATCAGTAACTTGACGTTTTTTGAAAATTATGACAAATTTCAAATATCTGTTGCATGTACATTTCTGTTAACGTCTTATTTTTAAATTCATAAATTGATACAACTTAAAATAATGAAGTATTGTGTTTTTCATGGTGAAAGGAAAGTAGCAGTCCATTATTGTGTATGTGCTTTATAACAATCTACAGTAGGACAGAAGTACGTTGTGTGGAGTACAGAAATGGTAATATAATAATGTTGCACATTTTAAAGTTTTAAAGTAATAGATATAAAATACATACATTTTTACAAACCAAATTAAATAAGTAGATTCTATTAACACGTTCAAGACGTCAAAGAACTTGTAACGGTTTTGTTTTTCAAAGTTTTGGGACCCCAAGGACCCGAATAAGATACTTCTAAAATATCAGATTTGTGACGTTGGGGTCCCCCTATATTTCAAATGTTTTTCAAAATTTTCGTACTTTTGCTGCTATTTCCTTTGAAAAGATTTCATACACTGATAAACTAGATCGTACAAAATTTTTATTCTAAGCAGGACTTGGTTCTATTTATGTTTTTGTGTGATAAATTTTGGTCAGAATTTTGAGCTAGTTTAAGTATTTTTATCGACTGTTGACTTATATTTTTCAGCAGTTTTTCACCTACAATTAATATTCTTAAAAATATTTACACAAATGGTAACAAAAAACATGTCTTACGCGTCCGTTAGCAGTAATAATATTTTATCGCCCGCAGTACAAACTGTCTATAATGAATAGATTATTAAAATAACCGGTTCGAAACCTTGGTGGTACGAACCATGTGTTCCATACCACTAAGACCGTTAAGTGATATATTTTCAAAAACTACCATTGGGATTACTATACGATAAAAAATAACAAAATCAGAAATATATTGAATTGCATAATTTATTCCACTCCGTCCTGCGTCCTAGAGTAATAGACCGTTCGTGACTCTCGCGGTACAAACCGTCTTAAACATGTTAAAAGATAAGTTATTACAGTCTCAATATCAAATCTCAAATTCTGATATTTATGGCCTGATGTGTTTGTTTTCAAATATTAACATAGGTGTCGACACACTACAGCACATTGCAGAATTCTAGATTGAAATTCAGGTGATTCGACAAATAAGTATTACAAAGGTGACGTGATTTAGCAGATGATGGTCAAAACACTTACCAAACTCCATAGCGGATATTTTTCCCAAGCCGTGTATATCCAGCGTATCACTTACTCCTGTATTCAAATTAGTGCTTATAATTTTTTTTGTGTCCAAATCACTAATTAACAAAGAATTGGTAATGCTGTCAAATGCTAAGCAACCGATATTTTTTGCAATGGAGGAGATGGTTGTAACGTCATGTTTTCCTAACACCTGATGTTCCACTTGAATCAATACGTCTTTGAACCCAACAATCAGCATCTGCTTTCTTTTCACTTCTACAATAGTACTATGTTTAAAGGAAGGTCTTAAGTGGTTTCATCATTTTTACAAAAAAAGTTCGTTACCTCTGCAAATATGTTTGTCGTGAGACAGAACTTTATGTTGAGGGCAGGCACAACTATACCCTTGCTCTTTTAATAGACATATATCACTGCAAATCGCATTATCACACGGGTTATTATTTCTGCTATGTAGGGCAGAATGGAAAATGCTCATTCCGTATATATACTCTTTGGAATCTTTTACAATGGTGTGATGACGTTTTCCAAAGAATTTGTCGCAGGACTGTATGGAATGTGTGGCCCAGTCTGACCAGTACAAGTTATTTTCAAATACTGCAATTGCATATGGATGTTTGACTATGCCCTCCAATACAATCTATAAAAATTTTTTTTATCAAATTTTGTGTCGCTTTTGTTTTTCTTTTAATATTTTCGAAAAAAAATAAATTTTACTTAAAATCCCTAGTTTAACCAAATAGCTTAACCGAGGTTCCAAAATGGCAGCCATTTTCTATTTTAAGTGTGCACTTCAATAAAATAATAAATCGTACAATATTTCGACAGTTCTCTACAGTTTTATTTTCAATCACATACATATTTTTTTGTACTCTGACAAAAATGTATTAAAAATACAAACTTATATATCAATGTGTTGGCAATACGCAACCAAACACCCAACCAAAAATGGCAAATGGTTGCGGTATTTTTTCTAGTGACTTTAATTTTACCTAGTCATTAGATTAGTCGCACGGTCATCATGCTTTAGCAATAACTGAGCAATCAGTTAACATTTTGATTGTGATAATTTTTTTGGTGAAACACCAAATTATAAATTTACTATTTTTGTTAGGTTATGTGATTATAATCATTAGTCGCTATCAATCAGTTAAAATTGTGTAGTTCAAACACACTGATCACTCATTGCTCAGCACGATGAACGCAACCAATGATAAATAAAACACCACAATCAGTTGCCATTTTCCATCAAAATTATTGTTGCTAACACAGAAATATAAGTTGGAATGTAGGAATGTCTAAAATACGAAGAAACTATGTTTAAAAATATTAAATATACAAAAAAATTTCTCAACTTCACTTCACTTTTGACTATTTAATTGAAACATACGCATACAGCAATGTCTATATATAATGAACATACATGAACGAATGAGTGTGGACGTTATGACAATCACACAAAAATTACGTGGAGCGCCAACAAACATGATCCATCGCCTGTCGGTACATAAAAAAAATGGGAAGTTCGTGTGCAACTATGCGCGGTACGTGTGGACGGTTTTTTGTATAGTTTTGAATAAGGTTGTCGTTTTATTTCATTTACTTTTTAACATCAGATATGGAGTGGCCAAATTACTTAATTTTATTATTTATTTGCGACGGACGCCATCCACCATTGTTTCTTTTTTCAATAATTCATGTAAAATTATATAACTACATATTGCAACAATTAATTTCCTTCTTCTCGCAACACCACTCACCTAAACTGGACCACCGACAAACACAGTGTTTGCATTTGTTTCAGTTTGTTTTTGCGTGTTCGGATGTGTTTACAATTATTTATGTTCGCGTCTGTCCGTTTATGCTCATATAAGTTTGTTCATGTTCGTTCATTATATGTGGACCCGTCCTGAAATAGCAAATGACATCTGCCAAACAGCTTTTTTTGGGCAAATGGATTTACTAGTTGCAGTAATTATTCTAGGTTAATCTAGGAACTTCAGTTTTACCCTTCTATCAGTGCCATCTAGCCGAATGCTTTCCAACGACATTTTCTTTGCATCAGTCCAGTACAATCTCTCGTTCGGATAGTCTAAAGCTAAACCGTTCGGCCAATGTATATCCTCCGTCACAAAAGGACGGTCATCTGTTCCATCCATTAAAGAGTATGCTATTTCAGCAGGGCTGCCCCAATCTGTCCAATACATATCTCTAAGAAAAACATGTTTACTTTTAGAATTGATCTTGATTGATATTTACTTATCAGTACATTTAAATACCGGTCAAATTTATTTAAACAGTGTTCTGGTTTATCAGTGTACTAAGCAGTAACAAAATAGGCAAATGACGTTCAAATATTTTTTGCTTAATAATAAGACTCATATTTGGAAACTATAATTTTCTTGAAATTGTAGATCCTAAACCTAGTTTTGTTTGGTCTACCGAGAATTTTTTTTAATTATTAAATATTT
This sequence comes from Monochamus saltuarius, assembly GCA_025584915.1. Taxonomy (NCBI): domain Eukaryota; kingdom Metazoa; phylum Arthropoda; class Insecta; order Coleoptera; family Cerambycidae; genus Monochamus; species Monochamus saltuarius. The sequence goes on from CM046722.1 coordinate 13,820,204, forward strand.
ATTTTTTTATATTGACTTTTTTCATTTATTTGTTATAAATAAATAAAAATATACTAAGAACTGCTTAATTAACGTATTAAAATTTAAAGATATGTAAAAAAGTTATTTGACTCAAAAAACATCTTTTCTGCCATCTTATTATTATACACCAAAGGTTAATGTAATATCTTAAATCGTTAACGAGATATTTTAATTTTTCTTTAGTTTTGTTGGGTTTTTTGCCACACTTCTGAAAAAATAATAAAGATTAATTAAATAAGCCCTTGCGCCAAACGGAACAGTCAAGGGTTATTTTCGAAACTAAGTTTGCCTAACCAAAAAATCTCACACTGAAAAAAGCAGATAAATAAAAATAACAAAAATCGTATGTCAAGTTTCGAAAATAACCCTTGACTGTTCCGTTTGGCGCAAGGGCTTTTTTAATTAATCTTTATTATTTTTTCAGAAGTGTGGCAAAAACCCAACAAAACTAAAGAAAAACTAAAATTATGCCACAAATAAATAGCTTCAGACGAGATATTTTAAATAACTGAATTTTTAATTTTCTTTTGACATCCTCTATCTGGGAAAAGAAGTATTTACAGACCAACAATGTGATGAACTTTCTTTCGACCTTCAGAACACTTCCTTAAAATATTACCTTTTCCTCTTGGAACACCCTGTACATAAGTCTATAATTATCTTCAAATTCACATTTTAATTTTCTACACCACTTTAGTATTTATTACAAATTTTTTTAAAAGGGTGTAAAACTATAAATCCTGACATTTTATTATTTTATTTTGTAAATTATATCTAAAAATTATATTATTTTGAAAAATATTGAAGTAATCAATTAGTTCGAAAGTGCTACATTAGAGAGATATAGTCCTTGAAAAAATATATTAAACATTTATTTATTTTTAAAAACTTGCTTACCCACGGTGTACATTCAGAACAATTCCTCTTGGTTTACGAATATCGTTGTTCACTAAAATTGTGCAGTGATCTCCTGTATTCGTACAAACTCCAATATGTTGCTTCTCTGCGTCCGTGAAATATATGTTGCCTGTCAACCAATCCACTGCTAAATCTTCTGGTAAACCTAACCCAGATGTTACTAAAAGCTAATAAAGAAAGAAACATTTGAAATTCAACACAATTCTTTGAAGATATTACCTCTTTTTCAGAACCGTCTTCAATTGATCTCACTATGCTTTCGTGTTCGGCAAAAATATCCGTCCAATAGATATGGTGGCCATCGTAATGTATGCCTACTACCTGCTTTAATCGTTTGGCAACAGAGTAATACAACTCAGATTGCAAAGTATATCCTCGAATCTCAGTTTTCGAACTAAATATCATGATGGCTTCTCCACCCTCGGCTTTACAAGTTCTCTTATCTGATTGCAGTATGTATTTCGAGTCACAGTAACACTCATATGAGCCAGGTGTATTTTTGCATTTCTGATCGCATACTCCTAAAAATTACCCTCATACAATTAACAGCATTGCCACTTTGATACTTTTTTCAACAGGGCAACAATCATCTGCTATATCGCAGCAGCCGTGCTTTATCTAGTCTGTTCCATTACCTGTTTGCAATGATTCAGCGCACGTGGCTGCACTCTACAGCACATATGTCATAGTTGTCAACTGCTTGTATCAGTAATTTGACATTGGCAGCACTCTACAACACATATGTCATAGCTGTCAACTGTTTGTATCAGTAATTTGACATTTCTTAAAAATTATGACAAATTTCAAATATCTATTGAGTGTACGTTTCTGTTATTTTTAAATTGATACTTAAAACTTAAAATAATGAAGTATTGTGTTTTTCGTGATAAAAGTGAAGTAGGAGTCCATTATTGTGTATGCGTTTTATTAACAATCTACAATATTTTAACAGAAGCACGGTGTTGTGTGAAGTACAGAAATGGTATTAATATCTCATATTTGAATTTGAAACAGTAGACACAAAATACATAGATTTTAAATGAACCAAATTAGATGAATAGGTTCTATTAAAAGATACGTTATTACAGTGTCAATATCAAATGTCAAATTCTGACATTTAGGGCGTGATATGTGTATTTCCAAAAACTAACACTGGAGTCACCACAGTACAGCATATTACATAATTTTATATTGAAATTCAGGTGATTTGACAGACAAGTATTACAAAGGTGATGTGATTTAGCATATGATGGTGCTACAAAACCTAGATTACAGTTTCAAATACTTACCATACCGTTCACACTCATTGATGTCCTTACAATTTTTTTCATCGATATTGTGGTATCCTATGGGACAAAGACACTTTGGTCCCGAGGGAAGTAGGACACAATCATGTGAACAATGATGGTCGGCACAGGACGTAACCTTTGAAACACACATAGATCCTTCATCAGACTTGTCAGGACAGTCGTCATGATGGTTACAAGTCTTGTGTAAGTCGATGCATGTCTTATTGTCAGCGCAAAGAAATTTCTGTTCATCCATGTTACACTTCTGTATGTTGAAATGGTATTCTATAAATAAAAAAAGTTATGATTAAATTTACATAAAATTCTGCAGTTTTATACAAAAGATTGAGTTATTTCTTTTCTCAAAATTGTTACTTTTATAATCATATACTAAATAAATGTTTTACCACAATTCTGTTCATCACTTTTATCATTACAGTCATCATTTCCATCACATATCCATTCCTTCGGTATACAATGGCCATTGTTGCACTTGAATCCATCACATGAAATTTTTGAAGTACATCCTATTCCTTCATCGGAGTGATCTGCACAATCTGATTCTCCGTTGCAAACCCAATCATTTGGTATACATAATTTTTTATCTGAGCATTGCCACTGACCTGTTTCACATGTTATTGGTTGGTCAGTCTAAAAAAAAACAATAGCGCAAACAATTCATCATGGCCAAAGATAAGAAACTTTACCTGGCCAGAACATTTTTGTTCATCAGAAAAATCTCCACAATCATCATCTCCATCGCAGACAAAAGATTTGCTAATACACCGATTATTCTTACAACGATAATATACTGGTTCTTTACAAAGTATCAAATCTGCAAGAAAAGTTCACAAATAATTTATATACAAAGAATGCAACTGTAAAAATTAGTTCCTTTGTAAAATTCTTGGAATTTTAATTTCGAAATGACTAGTACCTACTGCAAATTATAAAAAAGCACCAAAAAAATCAACTTCTTGACAGAACCACATTTAAAACTGTTTTTTGAAATTGTTTTTTTTTTATACAAATGTAGAAAACTGTAGACTATAGGTTCTATTAGAAAACCTTTTTAAAAGGATATATAAAAAATATCGCTTATAGATCTTATAAAGTGCTCACCACACGATTCTTCATCTGACCCATCTCCACAATCATTATTTTCATTGCATCTTGAAGAAGTAGGTACACAATTACCATTTTTGCAAACAAACTGATTTGTCGTACAGTTATTCTTTGCAGATATCCAATAAAAGGAATCCAAAAACGCAGAAGTGGTTGCAACTACCCCAAGCAGAAGTATAACAGTTACCATTCTAAAATAGTAAATCATTTCCACGAATTATATTTTGTAAAAATGTAAAACCAAAATACTTACCTTTTGAAAATTGAATTCTATGAGAAATTGAGTAGTGAACTCTATAAGCTTTATGGTGGAAAGAAATCCAAATACCTCTCAGTTTAGAATTTGTTTTTTCTCCAGAAACATTTATCATATGCTTTTTGTGGTATGGCAGATATGTTTTTTGATTAATTTGAAAAACAATATAGATAGAAACTACTTGACCCAAATTAAAACTTGCAAATATTTATGTGTTTATTTATACAGAGTGTATTACTTCTAAATGTGGAAAATTTCAGAATTGTTAAATGCATAAAAAATTATTTTAACTTGTAACATTTTTTCGTGAGATGCCTGTGCATTGACAATAATTTTTCAAAATTTTCACAGTAGGTATTATTTTAACTGTTTAACAGATCGCTTTAACACGCGACTATTTCAAAAATAGGCAGAAAATTGTTAGCTTCAAATTTTGTTTAAATTATTAAAAATAATATTAAATTACCTCTTACTGTTTTTTAAAGTTTGCAGTATTTTTCGAGATAATAAATTCAATCTATTCTCTTACCTGCTCTTATTTTTGTTCTACGACAAGACATATATGTTTTTAAGAATACAGATACCTACTTGAAAAGTTGAATTTATAGCACATCGAGTTAATTTCGTATAATTTAGTGGGGACGCGATATCAAATGTAGATTATAACAAAATAAACATTTAATTGGTACAACAAATAGATTATAGTAAAATAAACAACAAACTAGAATTATCCTTCAAGACCTAGTTTTAAACTTTTTAAAATGACTGCACTATTTCCTTTCTTACTAAAGTTTTTTAAAGAATTTACGATTACGATAAACGGGTATCCAAACTGCAGTTACTTTATTGCTTATTCCCAATCACTCTAGTCTTTTAACAATTCTATACCATTCTTGAATTGCATCGGTAGGACCCAAGATTTTTCACTGTTTTATGTAATAATTTCCTATTCCATAACTGTTTTTTATTCTGTTTATCATGTTTTCTGATTCCTTAAAATCAAATAAAAACAGTATCTATGTTTTCAGAACAAATCACTAATTAATCACTTGAAAAAATTAGTTTTATATCACACATGGTTTTGCAACATCAGAAATAAAACAAGCATTTGTAGACATTTTTAGGGAAATATAAACACAAAATTACTTGTCTAAATTTATTCTTTAAAACTAAAGGATATATACATCTATCTATGAAAGATCATTATCGTAAATAAAGTTATTCCACCACAACTTTTCTCAAAGCATTTTGAGTTTAATAAAATTTAAATCACAATAACTGTCGTAACAAAAAATTTGTTGAAAGTATTTCTAAACAACATTTTCATTTGTACGAGAGTCAATCAATAAGTACCTGTGTTTGAAGATAGGTGATGCTGAGGCAAGTTGGAATTACCGTCATGTACTGTCACCTGTCAAAAGACACCATACTAAATTTAAGACTGATTCATAGGTTAGGTTTTTTTTGCAGCTAGTGGTTTCGTGTTTCTCAATAAAATGGAAAAAGGGCAATATTGATCTGTAATTTGCTTATTTTCGGACAAAAAAAACATCAATCAAAGGGCAATTAACATATTATATGATATGTTAAATGTAAGAAAGGTGTCGGCTCAATGGGACCTCATGGTAGACAACAAGCTTATCCAACTGTCAATGTCAAATCAGTCTTTAAGTGAAATTCGTATTCGAGTTTTTGTGTCACGACATCATCGTTCATGAAGCGATACATTATTATACAACAATGACCATGCACAAGTTAAAACAATGGATTTTTAAAGATTAATCTGCCCCGGAGAAGGAAAAGACAGTTCGATCAGGACAACTGGCTGGTGGCTGCCAAATAAAAACTAACCTATTAATCAGTCTGAAATTTAGTATGGTATCGTTTCACAAATGACAGTGCATGATGGTAATGTCAGCTTACCTCAGCAACGCCACCTCTGTTCATGCATGGGTACTTATCTCATAAAATATGTTATTCATAAAATATTTCTTGAATTGTCGTAATCAAACTTCTAGGTTGAAGAAAATTATGTAAGGAATTAAGAAATAGTACGTTTATACATTTGGCATAGTTACAATTAATTTCTAAAAAAATAATAAGTAAATGTTACTTATACATTAGAATCTTAAACTGTGGATTAATACTATATATGTGCTTTTCCACAAACTGTAAATACATTTTTCTATTCTATTTGCCACTATAGAATATTCCAGATCCATACATTTTCATCATAATACATTTTTGAAAATGTACCAATTTTGTTTTGGTTATTTTATTTCATTCGTAAAACTGAACAAATTGCAATGAAAATGAAAATTTAATTTTTTATTTTAAACAAATTTTATGAGCATTTTAATTTGACACATTTCCAGACCTATATTATGAATACTAAATAAATTTCATAAGCTAATATTTAACATGCTGAAAAGACAATATGTGCATGTCCTTAATAATGGTGCATTTAAAAATATTTAGAATAGATTAATCTCAAAACAAACCGTCCTGATAGTTTAAAGTCTCATCATTATCTATACCTTGTTAAAAATAAACTAATGGAACTTAATAATGCAGTTAAGCCCGCTTTACATTAACAATTTCTTTGTCAATTAATTGATCAAGTGGCTTCGTCAAGCCAATTGACAAATGTAATACTAAAACTTGGACGTGAATTTATTCATCAATTTCTTCGACAATACATTGTTAGTGTAATGCCCGCTTTAGAACAAGTTTTAAGTCGTCAATAAGTTCTTCATCAATTTATTTGACGTCCAGGTTTTGGTATTACATTTGTCAATTGACTTGACGAAGCCACTTGATCAATTAATTGACAAAGAAATTGTTAATGTAAAGCGGGCTTTACATATTTGAAAAGGAGATATCATCAAACAGTTTATCATTTTTAATTAATTTCACACTATTCTGAAAGCACCTTATCTTTACTTCCTAGATTTGTCTATGTACATCATTAACAATTACGAATAATCAAACAAATATCAACATTCCATATCACACAAATAAAATAACATCGTTGAGAAATCAAACAGGGAAAATACAATTACACTTTCTGCCGTTTCTTTAATGCCACATTTGCCTCAGATACTTTTAATATTTTATTTATTTTATGGAATACATACGAGTCAGAGGAGTTTGAGAACTGTTAGAACCAAATCATTTTGATTATTAAGGAAAAGGGCATGTAAGCAATACATTTTTGTCACTCCCCTATGTCTAAGTATTACATTCAGTAATGCTCTAGAGCCTAGATATATCTAAAAGGAATTAGTTATATTAATACATGAATTATCACAATATTTTAGGTAAATTATACTCTTAATCGCTGTCCTAAATTTTATAGTGCAGTTTGAGTGGGTTGAGCATCGCTTGTTGATGGAGAATTAACATTTCCGCTGATTGTGGTCACGTGGTTGCCAATACTTAAAGCGGCCACTTTGGCACGTTGATAGGCGCTGAGAGTGTTCTGTCCCAAACACCTTCAGGAAAAAAATATAAACAGTCAAAAAACTAATAAATGTTAAAATGGGGTTATTTTTTTACCGTGACGAATATTCGAATGTCAAATGATGATTGTTTTGTTAGAAATTTCAATTTTTTTAGTATTTAAAGACAATGTTGTAAAGAAATGCAATGTACAAATGGATTAAATGATTTTCTGGAGGCAGACAGTGTCGTTAACGAAAAAACAATCAGGGTAGCCAATGACAAGTGCAGAAATAACAAAAATATTTGTTTTAATTGTGCACAATTAGTAAAAAAAATCAATTATTTTTGTCAGTTCTGCTCATTATGACTGCTCTGCTCTCTCTTCATAAACGACAATGTCTCTCCTTCAAAAATCATTGAATCCATTTGTAAGACATGCAACAATAATTAATACAGCATAGTAACCAAAAGCTGTACATTGACACAAAGCTTTAGAACACTGAGATAAGGTAAATAAAAAATTGTCTGCGTCGGACCAGACGGTGGAAGTTATACTTCTTTGGCCATTCTCATACACCCACTCGTACGTAAAAAAAAAATTCTGAAAAAACAAAAGTTCTTAAAAAAATATATATTATTATTATTATTATTATATATTAATATATTAAAAGTTCTTAAAAATTTGTTCTTAAAAATAAGTTCTTCCTTTTGAGCGTGACGCGGTTTCTCGACCAACATCCCATCCCAATGTGTCTAACGGGCGCAAAGAAGTATAACTTCAAAAAATAAATAAAATTACCTACCTAAAACCTATTTGTACAGTGCTGCCAATGTAAGCTTACGGTAGCAAATTTATGAACTTAATTATCAAACCTTGTATCTTAAAAGTTAAAAATTATCACAAAGTAATCCAATATTACGCATATAAATTACTCCAGATTAGATTCATCAATCGATTCATTAAAATTATTTAAAACCAAAGATAAATGTATTTATTTTATAAAAATAAGATATTTCTTGCATATATTGCGTATAATATATATAAGGTGAATTTTGAGTAGTTTTCCTTTCGTCATACACCTCAAAAAAATAAGCAAGTTCTTCAAATATCATTTTATCGAAATCTAAAAAATTAAAATATGATTGTATAAAATTATTAATACAAAAATCAAATTATATTCCTGTATAAAACTTTTATTATTCAATGTAGGCGGGAATAATAAGTCCCACAAAAAAATATCAGCACTGTAAAAATATCAAAACATTTAATGTTTTGATATGACGTATATTTTGACTAGAAGTTAAATATTTGACAATGATTCATAATTATTATAATAACGATTCGTTTAATATGTTATCGGTACACAAAAAGTATCACCATAATCCTAGTGCAGCTTTGCCTTTATACACTGACCATTTTCCATTACGAGTTCATCCTGCAGATCATAGATAGAAGACTAGAAACCTAAAAGTAGATTATGCTGGACATGCTGGAATACCGAGGCTACCTTACCTAGGATGGCTCGTATTGAGGAATATGTTTGATGTTGTGTTGTTATTGTTCAAGAAGGTCCAAAAACCAGTACCAGAAATATCTCAGAGAAAGTTGAAGCATTTTAAATGACTAGAAAATTTTAAATGAAAATCAAGACCATTCCCAAAGAATACACTTCTTTCTACATGTGGTTTTGGTGGGAAAATTTTACTAAATTTATTCTAGCGACAAATGAATCAATTTTCTTTAAATGTTTGGGCCAGTATTGTTAATGTTATCATCTCTATATGGTTCTTACACATTTGCGCAAAAAGTGCCAGACTTTTTAAATAATCGATTTCCCGACAGGTAGATAGGTCGTAATAGCCTAATAACATGGCCAGTGAAATTGCCAGACCTAAACCCATGTGATTTTTATCTGTACGGTTATATAAAAAGTTTGGTATTTACGACTGAAATCAGAACAATGAATGCAGAAAAAGAACTCTTTTAAGAGCATGTACAGAGTTGTGGATATGCAAGCAACAAATTGTGTAAACAAAATCAATGACGGCAATTTTGAACACCTTTTGTAGCCAGACTCGTACTTATTAATAATTAAAGATTTATTTTTTATTAATACCTTCATAGCAAGGGGGTCGTTTGGGGAGGGGCAAGAGGGGGCAACTGCTCCCCCTTGCGAAAAAGCCTGTCTTATCAAAAAAATTAAATTAACTAATTTTCAGACTTATAGCTTACGTACACAACATTCGTGCGCTCTGCGTTTTGTTCTTTTTCTTCTAATATGTAATCGTAATACACGTATAATGAGTAAGCGCCGAGCTAAAAAAATTATAAATACAAACATACAGGTTGCAGGCATAAGCCTGATGCCTCGAGCCGTTCTCAATGTAGTATGTTGCGCACATGTGTTACTATTCAAAATGAGTCTATTTAGAGCAGAAACAGAACTTTTGAAATCATACCCTGCCGAGTATTTTTTTTTTTTTTTTATTATATTTTATTATATTATACTACCTATAATATTTTGTTATGCTTTTGAAGATATGATGTTTAAGAATTATATGGACCTTATACATATATCCCTATTAAAATATATATTTTTTTGTTTCCGGTTTAATATTTTGCTACATTTGCTCCTTCTCGAAAAATTTTATAACGACGCCCATGCTTCATAAACACATTTTCCGTTATTTTCGAGATTTCATAAAAATGTTGCTTGAAGAATTTACCTTTTTGAGGTTTATATCGTGTTAAAAGAAAAACCTCTATATGAGATTCACGCCGTATATTCAAGTTTATAAGCCATAATTAAGATAAGAAATGTTAACTTATCACGTTTTAAGAAAGAAAAGAATAAGTACACTAAAACTCACCTGATACAAATATAGACCACGAGTAGAGCTACACTAGCACTGAGCATTCGAATATAGGAATTGTTAAACAGTTGGATTACGATCCATGCCCCTGCCACCGTTACACACATACATGTTACGATAACTGCCGTGCTTCCCCAGTGATGAGCCGTGAATCCCTTATCCCATTTCACTTCACTACTTCTGCAGATGTCGTACTCGTACTTGCAAACCTTGCATCTCAACGATTCGTTGCTTGCTGACGAGCTTTCAATTAGCCATCTGAAACAATAGTTAAATAAGACATTACATAATGAGATGTAACAACTCCCGTAAAGATTGTTTCTTAAATTTATAAAGGTGATTCAGTCATTACGTCATAAATTTTAACCACGTATACCAAAGATCTAATAAAGACAGGAGGTAACAAATTCTCGTTCGTTCGAGCGTTGAAGAGAAACAGTGTTACCGCATCAGGACCACATAACTTCGTGATATCTATAATTATTTATTTGTGTAATTTTTTTTTACTTTTTTTGTTTGATTGAGTATTCATGTTCTTGAAATGAAACAAAGCATTTTTGGATAAAATAATTTATGTCAAATCTTGGCAGAAATACCAAATTAAACAAAAAATAGTAATAATAACATGATTTAATACTTCACAAGAAGGGCGGCTAGTGCATAAGTATGGTAGAGCAGCAGAACTGCCAAAAATTTTAGATTTATTTCATAAAAAAATTATTTCTCACATTAAGCATTGGGCCATCATGACACGTAAGCGTGAATTTAATACGTCAAATCCACAATTATCACATGTTACATATTATGTCCCAATGTAAAACTGCTAAGCCGGTGCGCTCCAAACGCCTAGGCTTCCCCGCTTGTCTCGTCAACCCACCTGACAACCCACTACAGAGCATTTAAAACATAAATTAGAGAACTGTTAAATTTTATATTATGCAGTCGAACGCAAGTGACAAACGTCAAAATAAAGATTTGACAGTTGTGAATTTGTTTAAAGAATATTTGTTATGTAATCAAGTATGTAATAGTCTGAAAAGAGGTTTAAATATGATTCATGGGCGCTGGCAGAAAAAAATTCAGGGGGGGGGGGGGCAACAAAATAACGCGTATAAAGTTGTTATCTAAATTTAAATGAAAAATAAAAATAACGTAAAACAAGAAAATATTTGTTGCTATAGCAGATATGTCTAAATAAAATAAAATGGAATATTACACCTGCAAACGTGACCAAGTCATAAAAATTCACAAAAAATAATACTACATTCTAAATAACATAGATACAAAAACAAAAATAACAAGAAATAATTGAAAAATTTAAAATTCTTAAATCTTAACCATATGATTTGAAAACATTTATTACCAGCATAAATATGTATTTAAATCGTGCATTCGTATTATATTAATTTTTCTCTATCTTCTACAAAATTAGGGACGTTTTAACAGAATAACCTGGTATATATTAATTTCTTTCAAAAAGTATATATGAAATTTGACATTTCCTACCTCCTAAGACATTCATGATGCACGCTAGACACATCTCCGGTACAGTCGCATGGCTGAATAAGAGGCTCGGTCTTGTCCCCATCATAGCAAATCCAGCATTCCCTCTTGTCCAAGAACGCCTCATTGTCGCCACTGACAGGAATATGCTGTTCCCCGGGAGAACTATCCACGCTCTTGGACTGGTCGAATTTGGCTAACAGTTTTCGAGGATTCAAGATCCACAATTCAGAAGGCTGCATACAATTCCATAGAACAGCGGGAAACCATATAGCAACCCCGATCTCGACTATGCGGAATATTATATCGTGAAGATTGCGAGAATTTACTGGCACTTTTGCCTTCCAGAATTCCGAGAGGGTCTCGGAGAAAAGAAAGCCGGCGATGATGATCAACATCAATGCCTGGCTGAGAAGGCCGATGCGAGACTGATGCAGCTGAGATATGTTTATTTGAGGCCTTAAATCTGCTTCATTCTGCAGTGGTTCTGTTTCGTAAGTATTACTCGCAAGTTGGAGAGGTTTAGCTACGAAGCCACCACGAACCTGAAATTATCAGTTAGTATCAAATCAGATAAAAGTTATATCTGAAATCAGTACTACTTATCTTTATTTGATGATACAAATCAATTTTAAGTAGTACAAATGAGGGGAGGGTGATCAAAAATTCAAACCAGTACCCTCTGAATTTCGTGTAATGTTTGGTATGTGACCATTTGCATTGCTTATGCAATTGATCTCATCAATAGTGCCATTTTGAAGTTACTGTATATTACTACTTTAATATAGTTTAAAAAAATACTATACAGGGTGGTCCGTAAACAATGGCCCATGGAGACATACTAGATTTTTCACATCAAAATATTACAACTTAAGCCAATATGCCTTAATAAAATGTTGATAATAAAAAAGATACAGTGTGTCACAGTTGGAATCTAAAGTGATTTTTTGTAATAATTACACTAAATAGAAGTTTTTAGATATGAGAAATCATATTCTGTTGGCTATTTTCACGTATTCCTAGAGGGCGCCACATCTGCCATATTTGTGACGTAAATGTGAACGTAATTTGTTTTGGCCCTAACGTTATCACGTTATTTTATTACTAAATCTTAAACATACATTGCTTTTGAGGAAATACTTGTCATTAGTCTTAGAAATTGACCATTTTCAAGATAATAGCTTTTCAACAATCAGCTGCATTGTACAATATTAATTTTAACGTAGTAGGCACCAAGTAAGTTAACTTTTGACAAAATTATTAGACAAAATTTATGTTACAGTTAATAAGTATATCTAAATGCAGTAGCGGCGTTAGGTTAGGGCGCGGTTGGACGATTGCCCAGGGCGTCGAATAAAAGGGGCGCCCCTTTGTAGCCCATTGCTCATAGTTCAAGGTCTTACTCGTAAATTCCCTAGATTGACAAACTTAGCCACTTTGTCAATTGAAAACGAAATAGCTGGAAATTCGACTTTGATAACCTTATAAAAGGGTTCGCCTATAGAAAGGCCAGAGAAGTAAAACTTTATTAGTTTTTTCTAATAAACGGTTATTTTTTATAATAAATAATTATTTATTTTAATAAATGATTATTTCATTATATCCTTTCCCTTTTTTCGTATACTTCTGAATTGCAGTTGGGGGACGCCGTAGAAATCTAGCCCAGGGCGCTGGTAGTGTTAAAACCGACACTGTCTAAATGTAAGGTATTTATCCAGTTTTGATTAAAATCAATTACTTTAGAAAATCTAAAAATTCTGAGACAATATTTCATATTTAGATATGAGATGACTTATTTTTTGATAATTAAATTTTCAATGGACTTGCTGGGCAATGAGAGAATATTTGGGAGGATTTTGAAATAGATTACAATTAGATAATCAACAATTTAAAAAATCTGTTCAGGAATTTAGAGAGAAAAGATGAAACATTTGTTAACATTGCGGATTATCCACAAGCTAATTCAGGGCGACTATCTGGAGCTTCAAGAATCAGTACGACTTCCATTTTAAAAACATTGCAAATTTTATTGCTTCTCAATCTACCTTCAACACATCCAACTACATTACAATATTGTACAATGCTATGCAACAGAATGTTGAAAAGCCATTATCTCGAAAATGACCAACTTCTGAGACTAATGTCAAGTATACCTTTTTTTAAAAAAAAAAACAATGTAGGTTTAAGGTTTTTTTAATAAAAAAATGTGATGTTAAACCCAAAAGAGTTACGTTCACATTTATGTCACAAATATGGCAAATGTGGCGCCCTCTAGTAAATACGTTAAAACAGATTGATTTCTCGTAAAAGCAAAAAAAAAAAAAAAACACTTGAAATTCCATTTTTGACACCCTGTATTTGTTTTATTATCAACACTTTATTAAGGCAAGTTGGCTTAAATTGTAATATTTTGAAATAAAATATCTAGTATGTCTCCACGAGCCATTACTTATGAACCACTCTGTACTCTTGAAATGACAAACATTTTGAGTGAATTTGGTAAAGTGTAAACATACATGCATTGAATTTATTATTAAAAAGTACCAGATAAAATTTAATTCTTATCTAATTTAGTAACGTTATATAAGGTGTTCAATAGATAATACTCGTACATCTCTAAGCTATATGAAATTAGATCAAATTGTATTGTCACCTTAGTACAACTTTGCTTCTTTAAAAAGTTACGGAATCTTCATAAGAAACTTTTTATTTATCTTTCCTTTCCTGTCAGATATTTTGGTAGACATGAATTTATTTAATTGAAAATTTTACAAAAGGGATGTTTAATTATAATAAGATACCTAAAATACTCGACTCTAATTTAAATAGATTTTTATAGTTAAGTTATTTTACAGTCTACAGGGTGATTCAGTCATAATGTCATTAATTTTAAGAGATAGGGAAAAATGAGTATAATCCGAATCCGCAATTTAAAAAAATTTAAATGCATATTTACACTGGAAAAAAATATTTTTAAATCATTATTTAAACCCCCTTTTCAGATCGCCACTGACCGCTGGCAGCAATTCAATTCGGTGTCGGTCTGACGCAATGTTGCCAAATTTTAGTATTTTCCTATAGTACCTACTTATTGTAATTAATGCAATAAATTATTTTCTAAAAGTATGCAATTACCATATTAAGAGAGGCTGAAACATTTTTTGTATTTAAATACACAGTAATAAAACAACTCTTGTGCTGTCAGCAAAAAACAGTCCGAGATATACCTATTCAGTGATTAACAATCCCACAATCCATGTCATAACCTACCGTAAAATTATGAGAATATTATAATAAATGCCAACTGTAGTAATCAGCGCCAATATCAGATAGACTGTAATCAGTACAGCTAAAAAGTTGGCAGTTCAAATTCCCGTATAATACATTACCGGCTGAATAAGTCGAACATCGTTTGAGTCCACGGCCCTACTTCTATCCCTTCTTCATCCATTAGTAATTATTTTCGCATGGTAGACGTTAGTCTTCATGTGTCATCAGTGTAGTTTATAATTATTAATAAAATTTGCTATTTGCCTAAATAAAAATGCAATTCAAGTTTGGTAACGTGAAGTAGTGAAAGACCGTGGCTGCCCCCCAGTGAACAGAGCCATAGAAAAATTTATAAAAGACGTTTTAATAGACATGTGCATCTTTGTTTTCTGTGTGTCTGTGTTATTCAGTACCTATTGATCATGAGTAATGGCTTTGATTTTGATTCATATTAATAATTAAATGCGATTTGCATTATTTAGGAATACCAACGTACAAGCTCAACTTGTTTCTGCTGTCAAGAACATAACGAAAAGGTGACACAAAATAGGTATGTTTTTAATATTTTATCCAAAATTATTTACTGTATAAAATTTTGTGGAGCTTTTGAACTTGCATTACGAGGGTGTGATGAATGAATTTTACGTCAGAACTTGACAAAACGCTTGATGAATACCTTAAAAATGCAACAATTTTTAAAGGTACCTCAAAGAGTATACAAAATGCATATATTTTATATTGCAAACAAGAAGTTTGTCATCTAGTACTACACTCACCAAATGTGCCGTTATTATATGCATGTGGTCCTGGCAACGCTGCTGGACTTCTATATAACTTCAATACTCATATGCATCATCGGAAAATTTGTAGCGTACCAGGGCGTTGTGGTGCCGATTGTTATAGGGTGATTTGTTTATCTTTTCAACACTGTATTGCAACCTCTTTCATCATGGCTGACAATTGCAACGTGTGTTCAAAGTCTGCTAAAAATTGCTATGCAATTTTATGTAATAAGTGTAAAAAGTGGCATCACATCAAATGTATAGGCATGACAGTTAGTGTGCTAAATAATTTTCAAAAAGAACTGCAAAATTCAAACGGAAAAAGGTGGGCGTGCAACACGTGTGAAGGAAATGAGGTTATGCTGACCAATCCTCAAATTTCATCAATTGATTCGAAGAAAAACAAGCAATACACGATAAATGATGTAATGGAGAAGCTAATTAAAATGGAATTCCAGTACCATGAACTCTTACAAAAGTATGAACTTCAAGTTAAGGTGAACGAAGAACTTCGTGCCGAAATACTTGCAATCAAACAACAAATTAGTGAGCAGAAGCAAGTTAGTGGAGGTGATCTTGATCCTATTCGTGAGATAAATGAACGTGGGATACGTAAAAGAACCTCATGGTATTTGGGTGCATTGAAAACCTAAATGAAACAGGAACAAATGGGGCAGAAGCGGATCTAACTACGGTAAAAGAAATCATATCTGTCGTATCCAAAGATGTTGATGTACAGAATATAAAGGTGTTACGAGTAGGACGTGCAAGCGATGAAAACCTAGGCCTCTAAAAGTAATGTTGCCGTCAGCTGATGATGTAAAAAGAATTATTCGACAAGCACGAATTAAGAAAAAATCCACAATTTGGTACCATATCTCTAAGTTTTGATCAGACTCCAATGCAAATCAAAGAATATAAACAGCTGAAATCCATCCTTGTACAGAGAACGCAACAGGGTGAAACAAACCTTAAAATCAGGTACTTTAACGGGACACCAAAAATAATAAAGTTAAGGGACGACTATTCAAAAAACTAAATACTTTGAATGATAACAATCCACAAAGACCTACCAATGATATAAAAGACCAAGAAGGTGAAAGTAAAAACGGCAATCTAATAATTATGCATCAAAATATACAATCAATAAGAAACAAAAATCTAGAAATTGAGGTCTTCCTCAACACTATTGATCAAAAGCCAAATGTACTGTGTTTTACTGAACATTGGTTGGAACCATCAGAAGAAGAATTTATTAAAATAAATGGTTATACTATGACTTCGTGTTTCTCAAGAACAGATATGGAACATGGTGGTACCTGTATCTATACTGATGAATATCTTGACTTTGATGAAGTGACGTGTATAAAAGAAAGTAGTTTAGAGGGTCATGCTGAAATTTCCTGTGTTCAAAGCAAGGAGAAACAAATAATTGTAATATGCGTATCGAAGGGGTTTGGGTGACTTTGATAGCTTTATTGAGAAATTGATGGAGGTGCTTGAGGTGACGATATTCAAAATTTAAAACGTATAAGTTGGTGCTTTGTGGAGACTTTAATGTAGATTTGTTAACTAACACTAGCAAGTCAAAAGAATTTTTAGATTTATTAAATTCATATAATATCTCACAGACAATATTCCAGCCTACCAGA
This sequence comes from Monochamus saltuarius, assembly GCA_025584915.1. Lineage (NCBI taxonomy): Eukaryota > Metazoa > Arthropoda > Insecta > Coleoptera > Cerambycidae > Monochamus > Monochamus saltuarius. Next base: position 13,837,338 of record CM046722.1, read on the forward strand.
GTAACTGGTGCGACCTCCTCACTCATAGACAATATATTTGTTAATTTTGACAATTTTGGAAATAGCTCAGTTCTAGTCTCAGCACTATCAGATCATCGTGCACAAATCCTAACCATACCAGTAAAAAGAGACCAAGTTAAAAATATAAAAAAACGAATCTTTAGTAAAATCAAAATGGAACAGTACCGTCGGGAACTGGAATCTGTACAGTGGGAACCGTTATTTAATATAAGAGACACAACCAGTGCATACGATTTCTTTATAAAAATTATAAAAGATATAATGGATAGGGTGTTTCCGATGAAAACCTTAACAAAACAAACTCTACAAAAAATGGATCACTCAGGGAATAAAAATATCATGTAAAAAACGTCAACTATATGAACAAGTAAGATTGGGTCAAACATCAAAAAACTTACAAGCATTATGCTGATATATTAAGCAAAGTTATAAAACAAGCCAAAAAAATGTACAATATTAATTATATAGCATCATCGGAAAATAAAGGTAAGGCAACTTGGGCACTAGTAAAGAAAGTAACGTCAAACAAAGAAAATCCTTGTAAGAACACAATACTTGAGAATATCCACTGTGCAGATTCGATTCAGTGACGATCTTAAACCAAGCAAACAACTATTTTCTGAATGCATGTCCAGATGTAAAAGCAAATAGCGAGGTCGATTATAAGCTTATAAAAAAGTGCTTGCCCTCAATATTTATGTATGGTGCATGCAAGGAAGAAATTATTGAATGCATAAAAAAAATGAAAAATAAGAAGTCTACGGGTGAGGATGAAGTACCAGTTGATCTATTAAAGGCAGTAGCAGACATAATAGCTGACCCTTAGCACATAAATCAACCTAGCTTTCTACAGGAGTATACCCAGAGAAACTAAAAATGGCTCATATAAAAGCTATATATAAGAAGGGAGAAACGGGTGAAATTAAGAACTATAGACCAATATCACTGCTATCCAACATCAATAAAATAATAGAAAAATTATTTACAACAGATTAATACAATTTTTGAAAAGAACTGCATACTGTCACATTGTCAGAATGGCTTTAGAAAGGGCAAGACAACTATTAAAGCTATATATGATGCAATTGTAAAGGTGCTCAATTCATTAAACAATAACAAAAAGACTCAAGTTATGTGCTTAGATCTTTCTAAAGCTTTTGACAGCGTAGACCATGCAATATTACTTGAAAAATTAAATCTATATGGAATAAGGGGAGTGTCGTTAGATCTCGTGAAATCTTACCTAACAAACAGAAAACAGCGTAGTAGAAGTAGACCGAAATGGTGATATAATTGAGTCTAGTATAGTCGATATAAAAAAGGGGGTGCCGCAAGGCTCAATATTAGGCCATTGTTATATATTCTATACACAAACGAACTACCAAATATTGTGATGCAAGATGTGGTTATGTATGACGACACCACAGTTATATTTAGCGAAAATAATATAGAACTATCCAAGCAAAGCATTCATCATTCAATTGACGCTCTTGATGCCTGGTTCTCAGCTAATAACTTACTACTTAACATCGAAACACACATAATCAATTTCAGACATCACTCTAATGAACACCTTGAAATTAATTATAAACAAAATGAAATTAAATCTACAGAAAACGTCGCTTTTTAGGTGTTTATATAGACTCACAATTAAACTGGAAGGAACATGTACAAAAACTTGCTATAAGTACAGCAAAATATTGCTTTGCTCTGAAAGTATTGGCTGAGAGCATAGGACAGAAGGAAGCTTTAATAGCATATCATGCTTTCGCACAATCTAGACTAAAGTATGGCATTATCTTCTGGGGAAACTCTGTAGAAGTGCAGAGAATATTTGTCCTGCAAAAACGTTGCCTAAGGAATATTTTTAAAATGAAACGAAGGGAAAGCTGCAAACAAATATTTAAGAAACAAAAAATACTTACTTTAACCTGTCTTTACATATACGAGTCTGCTACATTTATATTTGAGAATAAATGCTTATTTGAAACCTACAGTCACACTCATAATACCAGATATAAAGAAAACTTTAAATCTGAAATGACTAATTATTCGTACATTCAAAATAACGTCCAACATTGTGCAGTAAAGATTTGGAATAAGTTACCTCAAGCTGTAAGAAACCGCCCCAAACGGCTATTTAAACTGCAATTAAAACAATATCTGTTAGATAAAGCCTATTACACCCTCACCGATTTTCTCCTTGATAGCATATATGAATGTGATTTCTAATCTGTATTATAGGATAATTAAGCTATCATTATGTAAACACTGTGATATTATTACTGTAATTTTTATATTTACTTAGTATTTTGTATACCTATTTAATGTCTTTTACTATTTGTTTTATGTCTTTTACTTATATGTGTCTTTAAAGGAAAACACCTGTTTTTAGCAATGTCAACTTCTATAATTTTTTAAAAAATGTTATAAAAAATTCGAAATTGTAACCTGACACGTTCTATGTCACTATTGACAATATGGAACAAATAAAGATCTTTCTTTCTTTCTTTCTTTCAAGGGTCGAGAAAATACATTTTTTTTCTGTCTTTATTAGGCCTTCCTATTTTTTTATTTAACCACCTTCCTATTTGGAAGGTGGTTGAAATTAATAACATTATGACTGATTCACCCTGTATGTAATATATCATAATATAATTTAATTTATTGTAATACAAACCAATAAATGGTCTAATGGATATCTCAAAAAATATAATTATTACTTCAAATTATTCACTGAATAAAATTTATAACGCAAACAGTTATTGATATAAGCATATCACCTTGGCACAATCAAATCTTGACAGGATGTTGGCAGCAGTCCAAAAATACAATGATAAAAATTTGTACATACCTTGAAGTACACTTCAACTCCATAGATAAGGAAAAAAATGACAATGATAAACATCAACACGGCATAACATCCATTAAACAAGTGATGATAGAAACTGGGATCATCCGGGGGCGGTTCTGCCAGTTGGGTCGTTATGAACTCAGCAAATAACAAACTGTAACTTATTATGTTGAAAGTTATAAAGCCAAGGAAGGATTTCGAGAGAAATTGTGGTCTTTCCCAACGAACCCCTTGCAAATGAAAAACCTATTAGAAAAAGAAACATTAACAATAATAAACAGTAGTTTTGTATATTCAAGTACATACTTCTGCCCAAAAACAAACAATAAGTGAAGCACTGGACATCAAAAGCGGATAATAAGAGGACAACAAACTACTTGACCAGCCATAATCAAATGATTCCTGAAACAAACAATTATTGTTATCTCAACATAAATATTACGATACTCAATGAGATGATATTAAATAATTATTCCGAAATTAAAATGTTTTTTGCGTTATCGCAATGAATATATGATGTAATTGGAGTTATCATATGTGGTTGAAATCATTTATACCATCTTAAGAATTAAGAAAACAAAAGAAGAAAAGTAAGATTTATATATTGTAATTAGACTCATAGTAATTGTAATAATCAATTACAGATTTATATTTCTGAATCTGAATATATATTTACTAATAGATATAAACGAGAGTAAATATAAAAATATATTTTTCAGGTGCAGTGTTATTTGTTTTTATATTTCAGTGGCAGAAATACCAAATTAAAAAAAAGTAACAAACATACCATAAATAAATAATTACAATATAAAAATGTTTGATCAAAATCTTATGTTTCTATAATACACAACTTTTGTCATTTTTTAAATTTAGTGTAATGTATGAAAATGTATGTGTGAGATTTATTTGCATTTTTTACTAGCAATGCGAAGTAAAATGTATTATTAAAGGCTGTAACATTTAAAATAGCTTTTTATATATTATAATTAAAATGGTTTGTCCCGTATCATACAAGCAAAATGTACAGTTTTCTACATATAAAACTGAAAATTAAAACATGTTCTATTTTTACTGAATACATTTTTATGTGAACAATAATAGGTATAACCTCCAGTGCATCTTTTCTATGTTTGCTTAATTTATAGGTTATTGGTTATAATAACAATTATTATTATTAGTGTCTATCAAAAACTAAATATATATAAAAGATACTTATAATTCTATGCAAAATTTTATATACAATTTTATACCATAAATACGGCTTTAATACTATTAAACTAAAAAATGACCTTATCAACAAAAAAGGTGATAAATCGACTGTGCATAAAGACAATTTTCTAATGAAATTTGCCTGCATCAATCTTTTTCTAGGTATTCACATGCTACATAATTGAGAAACGGTACAAACTCTAAGTTTCAAAGTAAACGCTTATATAGTTAATTTATGACTATGAATTAAAAATAACAATTTAAGCCTGACAAATTAGAATAAAAAATAAGATAACATTAAACAGTACGATATAACATGTTAAGTACTGAAACATATACTTACTGGAAAAATAAAATATGCTCCTCTGATTAAACTAGCAAGGCAAATAACAAAGTAAATAACTTTCTGTGTTGTTATTTTGCAAGCCTTTAGAAACGTTGGGGCTTTGAGTTTTGTGTACTCCGCAATAATGCACATTATTAGTTGAATTGCACAAACCACGCCAATAAAGAAAAATACTCCTCCAATGCCTGCATGGTATGGCAAGTTGGGTCCGTCACACAGTTCTCCCGTGAAACGAATATCGCACATGCATGTACCATTGTAACACTCTCCTCTTCCAGAACAGTCCCTAGTACAACTGGAGCTTAGTCCTGACATTATAAGAAGTTGTCGAATCATTCCTTTGGATTTTGTAGACCTTTACATAAAATTAATTTCAATATTTACTTTTATCAGAACAAAGGATGACCTACATATCTATTTATTAAATAATTTACCTTAATAGGTCCTTAATAATGTAGAATGCTTTAAAGTTGGCCTCTTTGTCCAAAAAATAACAGGAAGTTTAAGAAATTGGCAAGAAAAAATCATTATATGACTTTTGAGACAATTATAAACATTATATCGACCAATTGACAACGATCAATTCACCATATTGTCCTTTTTGACACAGAACCACAAAACCACAGAGTACCACAAAACATATAACTCACAGAACCATAGACAAATAAAAAATATCAGATCATTGTGAACAGTGTGGCGTGTGTGACACGGTCTTCTTCTTCCTCTATTAGCTTTCGCCTGTTGGAAATTTTAAGAGATTTCGATTTATATGCACCCTAGATTAATTAATACTAATATGCACCGAGAACGTGGTGCGTGTAGTGCGAACATGTGCGCACTGATATAACGTAAAGTTTGATGCGAGTGCTATTAAATTTTGCCCGGACCCCGGAATTCTCCGAGCATGCAACTAAATCGAATAAGCATCAGATTTTAGTGCACACTTCATAACCGCATCATTTGATAAAACGTTACCAAAATTAAAAAGTATATGGATTTATTTGTCAATAATATATCAACTTCATATAAACTATCTGATGAAGAAAATAAGTTATTCAGAAGAATTACATTCAAAAAATCTTCTATTACGGCCTCATTTAACTTGCACTCCACGATTGAACTGACTTAACTGACTATTTTCTCAGTGCAAGAATATTTATGCATTTTCACCGAACACTTTCGACAGTTTCGACCAGCAGAGTGCAAATGTAAATCGAACACCAGAACCACAGAAGTTGGATACAGTGCGCACTCAGTACATCAGATATAGCTTTGTTCGTAAACTATGCACTGCTACACTAGTGTAATAAAACGTTGTTCGTTTATTGCAGTGTATCCAAGTGTAGGTGTGTAGGTATAACTCGCGTCAAGAATTCAGACGTGTCACGTCACGGCTGACGTTACACATTTGTTTTTATTGTCAACGTAATTTTCGATATTTGGTATTTTATATGTCGTGATTACATGATGTCATGTCACTTATAGGTCACTTATGCGATCCATACCATATGATGATGATGAAATTATGAGTGCAAAACCGAAATAACCTAAATAATCAACAGCCTGAACAAATCTACCTAATCTATGAGCCTGAACAGCCTATGGGCTCTAGTTATATGTTTTGTGCTATGGGCTATGCATAGACCTTATAAATCATGGACCGGCCCTAGAAAGAGAGGTCCGCTGTCCTGATGTGTACAAGAGGGATGAAGCTAGTCCGGGCAAATGTTCTATGACAGAAAAATATATAAACATAACCTGACAAAACCTTTCCTGTTAATATTGTTAATGATTTGTGTGCCTTTTGTGATTTAGTTGTGTTTAGTGTGTTTATTAGCAATAGTTTTTAAAAACTCATAAACCATGGTGGAGTCGGTCTGTCACCGTAAATGTCATACGTCTGTCATTTACGGTTTTTGTTTTTTTCGGCCAATGATCTGTGGGTTTTTGCCCGGAGTAGCTCTATCTCTGTCGCACATATCTGAGCATCAACGATTTGTACAGTCAGAAAACGGTTTTGGGCGCGTCCATGATTTATAAGTTCTATGGGCTATAGACAGAACCCATATGGAGCTTTCTCACAAAAAATAACCAAGCGTCACATCGTCCCATCTATGTATAGCATTGGTCGCGTTCAGCAGAACGTAGCGCTACCGGAGCGATCATCAATTTTCTGCCGAACGCCTGTTTTGTTAAATGATCAGTTAGGAGCGCTCCCGTAGCGGTCGCCATTTTTTCGAGCGAAATAAAATTACGCTACGCTACCGATCACTGATACATCAACCACTATTTTGTATCATCAGTCAACTGTCATTTCACACGCCCTTCTTCCAGTATTTCATAATGCCTTATCGGTTGAAGAAGATTAACAGCTATGTCTACTATTAGACCTAGATCTATACCATCTTCTTCTGAAATTAAAGTTGCTTCAGGAATACGAACATTATCCATTTTAATTATTATTAAATCAAAATTGCGATTTTATTTTTTAAGGTTATCCACAAAACAAGACTATCATCTGTCAAATGGAAAAATTCGAAAATTGCGCAAAAGCACGTTCAGCAGAACTCCAAGCGGTGAATCAGTTTTAAAGATCGCTACCTGATCAACTTTGTTCTGCTGAACGCGACCTATGGTATATATAGATAAGAGTCACATACAGTGTGAGTGATTATTACGGTTACTTGGTGTTTGGTGATTAATTCGTATTTCGATTTCGTATACTACGTATTTTGTGTTGCCTAACGTAAATTTACACGTAACTACCTATTCCGGTGTGGTGCAAGTGAATTTACGTGATCTGCCAAATTTCTAAATTTGTAATATAACCCCATACCCCATTTTATATATAACCTAAATTTCTATTTTTAGGGGGTTTATCACGGGTTTATGGTTAATTTAATCGTAGAAATATAATTATTTTTAAATGTATTTCTCTGAATAAATTACATGATTAAAAATTGAAAGTATTGAAAAGCTACATTTAAGTGTGCATAGTATTTTAAAGAAGTTATACTTCATTGATGCTGAATGCTGATGGCGTCTACTTTCTTGTTAGGGTAATGTTAATGTGGAAGTCACAGAGTGTGGAAGTTCTATGTACGATAGTGAAAAGTGGAAGTAAGGTTACTCTATAGTCTATATTCTTGTGTTTTTACAATATTGGACTAAGGGGTAAGTACCGGTTTGTAGCTACATTTCTTTAATTTATATTATTTAACCTCTCAATTGCTAACCTATTTTATTTTTATTCATAAATTTATTGCTTACTTTATAAGGAGGTTCAAGGTGTCAAGTATTTTGTTTATTTCTTCATTATCAGAAAACTTACAAGTAAGCAGGTAATAAACTATTTGTAGAGATTTTATTGTTTTCCTAAGAATAGGTTTAAATAAGTACCTCTATATAATCTAAATCCGAATACTTACTGGTAATAAATTTAAATTTTTATTTAGCTTTATGTTTGTAATTGGTATTTAATGAAATATGAAATGAATATTAATAAAACTACCTATCCGGTTTATTATTAGTATTAATTTCTGAGAGGTAGGTAGACATATACCTAGTTAACATAAAAATGTGATACCAAATTTAATTAGGACATATTTCGAGATTCATCAAATGAATAAGTTCATTAGTTTTTTTTTTCAATCAGCTAAAAAGGTGGTTATGTATTTAGTCTGTCTAATACATAAAACTGTTACACTTGCTTGAACACGATTATTTTTTGTGGTAATTGAGTTACAGCTAAAGAAATTTTCTAGTAATTGTTACATGGTGATAATTTTTGTCAAGTCAAAAATGTATATTTATTTTTTAGTAATTTGATAAGAAGAAAATATTATCGGCATATATTCAATTTGAATCTAAAATATTCTCTACACAAGCATTAGTATTAGCTACTCGTCTTTAGAACTTGCTTGTTTATGTCACTCATGATCTAATTAGCATGGCAATAATGTTTAATTGGTGTATCACCATATACATTTGTATTTTCTAATCATTAGTTTCATTGATTTCACTATACCACTTTCCATTAGTCATTAATATTTTACAAATATTGCAGGTGATATAAAACCTGTAGTAAAAGGTTTTATTTTAAGAATTTTATTACGTAGATAGCTAGCATTATTGGAGTCATGAATGTTTTTACAGCAGTATGAGTTTCTAGATTTAAATTCTAATAAAAATTGCAGGCGCTGACATTTCAGATATGGAAAGATTTGATTTGTTTCTATGACACTTAAGTAACTGAAATTACTAAAACAAGTTATTTACAGCCTTTTACAATCTCTTATCGCTTACAACATAAAGCCGGTAACGGACGGAGAGCTATAATATATATCTGATATATTACAAAAATATCGCTTGTGATTAAAATGCATAGAACGCTACACATTGACGCTATACTATATATTTATATCTATGCGGTTTACTTGTCCGTAGGAATATATCTCATTGCAAAGATATATATTATCGCTCGCCGTCCATTACGGTGAATAGAATAAGAAATATAATTATCAAGTTACCTATACAATTCAGTGCAATCTCACAAATTGACCTATTTTTATGGATTTACAACTTTATTTCATTAAATCTATAAAACTGCATAGGTATTATGGTTGTTGATGGATTTAAATTTATGTTCCTTTGAGTTTTGTGTCTATGTCGGTATAAAGAATTTGTATTTTTAATATAGTGAACTCGTAGAAATTTAGTGAATATATTGGTCTCAGCGTGAGTGAATACTGTGTAATTGGTTGCATAAAAACATAGGTGTTTACAACTATAATTTCCCAGGTTTTGGTTTGGTGTATCGTTTCTAATTTGTCAGAGCACTACCAGTAATTTTAATTAGGTAGTGTTTTATATGTTATTTATATGTTAATCATGCATACATATTGTTTATTACATACCAACTACTAAATCTTGATCCAAAAATGTTGATACTTAGATAACATTGTTAAAATTAAAAGGCAGTATTAGATTTAGAAGGAAGATTTGATAATTATTTACCTTCATAGACTTAAAAATACTGTAATAAATGTAGTAAATAATTTTTTCTCTGATATTTCCTGGGTTTTCATAATAACCGGATTTTTTACTGTATTTGAAAACAGTTTAAAGTTAGGTATAGCTGTATTATCTAAGTATTTAATGTTTATTTACTTGATTCAAGTTGATTCAGCTGCAATTTTAAAAAGTTGGGTAACTATTGAGGACAAATATCATCCAGTTACTTTCTTTAGACAATGTTTATACTTTAAAAGTTATGGGCCTATTTTGAAACGTTATTAATGAAGATAAACTTTATTTTCTTTTAAATTATTTGATAAAGAAGGGTTTTTATTTAAGCTTATTTTTTAAATATTTTTTTTTATTCTCTATATTCATGTTACTAACTAAATATATATGTATAAGTTATGGGAAAACGTCATTATATTTACTGTCCTCAAAACCGTAACCGTAAATATGTAATTTCGTTAAATATGTTAAAAAAAGATTTTTTTTTAACATATTTAACCTCCGCCGAGGCGTTCCGTAGCCGAATCCCTTTATTCCTTTGGAAGCATGGGATGCAATCAGTTACAGCGGCGGCTATGGAACGCCTCGGAGGACCACCATTATCCGAGGAACGGTTTCGACCGTAGTAGTCGTAATACCAACAATAGGAACCGAAATTAATATATGGACGAGCCCAGAGACACCCCCACAAAGCCTGGCCCGAGAACAACCAGAGCAGGTAAAAGAATCCCGGCTAATGCTAGGGATGTGCATTTTAACTCTGATTCTGGCAGCTACCAGTTACCCAGGTCACGGCACAACAACCCGGAAAATCACTATGTATCAAGTTACAGCACTGGCCGTGAAAGCCTAAAAACCACCCTAACTTAACTATATACTGAATAAAAATATATTCTGTGAAACACTAATTATATTTTTACTTTTCAAAATGTACTATTTTGTTCGAAATTTTCTATTATCAGGTCCAGGTTTAGTAGTTTAAATATTGTTAAGTTTACATTACAAAAATACAATTCCAATTTTCATATTTAAACGATAATGAACATAGAAGACTGCTATTTGATGCACCTTATAATATATATTTAATACTATGTGCTTGTAAGCATTTTATGAGATGATATTAGATGTCATCAACTTTATTAAAACTACATATTAGTACAATATTATGTTCTATTTGAGGTCTGCAACTTGAATGTAGCAATTGAAGTACGTAATTGTATTTACGCTAAGGCATTTTTGATAGAAATCTAATCCAATAGTAATCAGCATTAGTAACAAAAATGATATAATGGAATTTTGGAGTTCAGAAATTTATTACTGATTATTATTTTACAAAAATTAATACAAATAACACTAAAAAAAATATATATATATAGTTTGATAGTCACATACTGAGTGGTATGATTGATTTTTTCGTAATTTATTTTTGATAATAGGCAGCAGATTTTATAAATCAAATATGTTTTTTTTATTAAAAAGCATTTGTTATCAAATAAATTTAATTTTTAATAATGATAAAATCATATGTGTATAAAAATACATTGGGGTATTTTTCTCGTTTTTATAAATACAATTAATTATTTTAATTGCTACATAAAATCTTGGCATAATATGTGCAAGTGCTAACATAACAAATTTTTATTTTTACGCCCCCTAGCGGCTAAACAATGCAACTAAATTGGGTTTAATTAAATGTTTTTTTTTTCTTCTAAATTCAGTGGTACTTTTTGTACTCTTTAATTTTTAAAAACACTATGCATCTACAGTTGAATGCGTAAAATACTTGATAACGAATTTTATCTGAAGCTATAAATGCTTTTAGTTCAAATTTCTAAGTTTCATGTTGATTCATTAAAAAAATATAATTAGGTATATGTACAATAATTATAAAAAAGTGCTCTGATAAGGAATTTTTCTTGTCAGCATAAATAACCATATTGTGGAGTTTAAATGCATATCCGCCTAATGGCATCAGCAAAACATAGTGCATAAGTGGCATATGTTGGTTCACTTACAGATAAGTCTAATTTTTATTGTCACTGCTGTTCAGTTGATAACTGCTATGTATTAATGCGACTTACCTCTCCTTTCCAATAGATATGTAGCTGCTTTGTAAGATAAAAATGTTCCTGAAGATTTATCAGTAATTGAACTTGACAGTTATTTTCTGAGATACTTGTGAGTTTATTCATAATACTTACAAAAATCATTCTAAAAGTATACAACTGCTAGTTGCCTGAAGTAATAAAATATTACAATTAAATGTTGCATAAATTATATAGTTGTATAGCTTAATGTCTTTTTGTAACACCCAGAAATGTTTCCGCCTTATGAAATAACACAATATATTATGTGCATCTATTTTTAATAGAATCATAAGAAAATAGATGCAAATGTTGGATGAGTAAGTTTCTAAATATAATTTTGAAGATTTAACTGGATATTCCTTGTCGAATTGCCACAATTCAACCTATTCCTTTTCTATTTCATTATAATTAAAGATGCCTTAAATGCCTAATAAGTTAAAAGAGCAGCTCATCAAATGCTAATAATTTAAATTTTTAAAATAACCTTTTCATAATCTGTAAATCGTATTTACATAACGATCATGTGAGTTAAACAACAATTAACATAATAATGTACTATACAATTACCTGATATTATTCAAGTAGTTGTAATTTAAAAATTTCTATTTATTATTTTTTTTGTTTGAACGTCTGATGAAAATATACTATTTTATATTAATTCAATGATTATACAGTGTAAAATAGTACATAACATAAAACTTTTTTTTCTTTAAAATATTTATTTAAATCTCTAAAACTCTCACAATTGAAAGGGCTAAATCTCTAAAAAGTGCCTGAAGTATTTTTGGAATAAGAAATACTTGACCTAGTTTATAATTTACTACAAAAATAGCTTTTCCTGTAATTATAGAAGCACATTCCAAATTGCATTCTTACTAATTATTGAAACTATATAAATAAGAAAGAAATTTTAATTTTGTTTGTCTTATTAAAATTTAACAAACAAAAATGTTTAAAGGTGGGGGAATTGTAAATCAAGACTTAACATTACTTACCCAGACCTTATGTGCAGTTTCAAACAACTTTTCCAATCGTATAGTTGAATTGCAACTTTTGCTGATCTTAGTACAGTGCATGGTGCCAACAATATACAAGACTATTTTGAGGTTCATTAACCAATAGAAGGTACATTTTTTTACTACTTTGTAGAATAATGAAATATATACAAAAATATTAAAATCAATCCAGTTTTCTATTGTACCTATATAATTCTTTTTCGAGCATTACATATTTAGAAAAATATATACAGGGTGTTTCAAAAAAAGTTAAGGAAAATGAACAGTGGATTTTTGAACTGATTTTGGAGGGGGTGTTTCCTGTAAAACAAATAATTGTAGCAGCCCTTTAAAAGTAGGTGTTGGAATCAAGTTTTCATAGGCTATTTAAAAATCAACGCAAACACTCCATGGATACATTTCTGTTAAAATGTCATTTTGTCAGGGGATGAAATAATACACCCCTCGTACATTTATTATCAGAATTTGTACATACTTAAAAATTTTGGAGAAAAAAAAATAGCCTTGTTCAAAACAAAACATTTTTTTCTACACAAATTCTGAAATGTCTTCTAGTTTTTGTACAAAAAATAAATAAATAAATAAAATAAAAGCCGTCATATTCTCTGAACAATACTTTTTGTAACCAGTTTATTTGATTGCTTTTTATCAATCTTATGATAATTCTAGCTGGTGTTTTGACACTGTTTAAAGTTAAAAAAAAAACATGGAGACTTGATTTCAGCACTTACTTTTAAAGTAACTTCTTAGGAAATGCTAAAATTATTTTTTTTTTACATGAAACATGCATGCATATTTCTGTTAGATCAAAAATTTTAATGTTAATTTTATGAATTATCAGATGAGATCCATTTATTTGACTTGATTGCAAATAAAAAAAATTCACAAAAATCCAGTATTTTTTATCAAGAACCGCAGACATCAAATTATTCCTTCAATTCTTCATTGGATAGCTTTTAAAATAGAATAAGCAATAAATAAAAAAGCAGTTTTATTTTAAAGTTAAAGAGCATTAACATTCAGGTCAGGAGTTAAAAAGTTAATAAATAGAATGAGTTTCATATTTCTAACTTATTTATAGAACTAAAACCATTCAGGTGTGAAACAGTAATAATATTTTTTGCATATAATATAAATTGCAATGTAAATTTCAGTTAGAGACTGAAGTATCAACTGAAATAAAAATCATTCGTTAACTACTTTAATAAATCTGGCCTTAACTTTGAATTAAAATTAGAGTGTTTGGCACGATTATCATGTTAGTATGAATATTAGCAACTGACTTGGATTTTATATTCAGTTTTATTTTAACATTAAAAAAATACGTATACATTCGTTTTTTAATATTAAAAATTATATATTAATAATAATAATCAATACAACAGTGTAAATGAACAATTTTATTACAATTTTGTGGTAATTTTTAAAAATTATTAGTTCTTTTTTTTTCAGTTTGAAAAATGGCCCATCATGTAATCTCAGTGTGCATTTTTTGCTTTATTTGTGCGACCCATTCACCCTGCGCTTCTCATGCCGCAGTCGGACATGAGAATGTTGTGCCCCGTAGACAGTACGATGATCCAAATAATCCACCTCTAATAGAGAATCTTGAAAACAGTTCACGTGAAAGGCATAGGGAAGATCCTTCCATGACTGATCACACTTTTGACGACACTGCTAATGTTTTTAAAATTGAAGAAGTTCACAACCTAGCGAAACGAAACAGCTTAAATGAAAATGATAATAACAGTGTAAATAGTGAAGTTGGAACTGAGTACTTAAGGAAAATATTTTTAAAATATGGTAACGGTGATACGATGACCATGGATGGATTTGAAAGACTTATTAGCCATCTGGATTTACACCAGGTGTTATCAGAAAATCCAAATATTCATGATATTAACGAGGCTGCTCCTGCTTTAGATTTAAAATTAGATAATAGTACTGCTAATGATACGGTAAGTCTGATTTAATGACACTTTAGATGTATAACAAAATTATTGCCAGAGTAGAGATAAATTAATAGATCTGTTCAGCATAGTGTGTGAAAAATTTTATATTCTCATATATTTAGTATTGTGTCAAATATCATCATGTTATATTATAATTTCAAAAGGTGCTTTAAAACTCCTTTGGTATTATTAAATTTACTGTGTTTTATTGAGATATGTGATACAGGGTGTCTAGAAAGCATCACATATTCATTTTTTTTTAAAGGTAAGTCTTATTCCAATTTTGTCTAGCGACAAGTAACAGGTGTATCTTTTTACATTTCATTTCGCAAAACACCTTGCTGTTTTCTCAAAATCTTTACTAAGAAGAAGAAATAGCAAAAAACAAAGCAGTAGTAAACAAAACATTAGTTTAAAGTATTTTTCGTTGATATCACAGTCTAAGATTCAAACTAAAGTCGTCCTTTGCAGGTATCACAAATTGGTTGAAATATAGGTATTCATGGTTACCCTTAATTAAAAATGCTCTAATTACTATTTTTTAAATATTTGATTTGCTTATCAATCGAATTTAATGCAAAAGTACAAAGCTTAAGAAGCATGCAAAAGTTTGGTTGTCTACATTTTTCTGTTCCCTGTTACCACACTGTCATATAACCAGGTGAGTTGATACTAGCAATTTGTACTTATCTGCTTTCTCAGTTAAATTATGTTAACATAAAGATAATTCTATTACAATCATGGTAGTGTAAGGTTGCTTACGAAAAATTGTTCATGAATCACGATGGCCGAGCTTTGAAATTTAAAAATTGGAGCAGACGAAAATGGGAGACAGAAGCATTGCGTGTACTATTCAAAATTTAAGGATAATCATCTAACTTGCGATGAATCGGATCCTAAATTTTCAAATATATCGAGATAATATGTATAGTAGCTAATAAGTTTTGATATAAAACTAATTTTTTTATCAAACGTAATACTACATTATATGAATAAAACGAGAATAAAAATATGCATCAAACCAACTGAAAATTGATATAATGTGCATTTTGAAAAATAAAGTTGAATGTTGCCCAACTGACATATTTAAATAAATATTGTTTTTTATTACCCTATAGAGAATTTCCTGCAATTTAAGAATATATACTTATTTTATCTATTTTATGAAGAAAACAGAATAAACAAAAAATATATATTTCTTTAATAAACGATTAAATATCATTAACACATTAGTGTTGTGTAAAAAACACTTTATTATAAAACAGTTGAAATTATTTGAAAATTATTCAATTACTGACCATAATCTGAAGTTTGATGATTATCCTCAAATTCTGAAGAATAGAACAGGCAATGCTTTTTTATCGCACATGTTTGCCTGCTCCAATTTTTAAATTTCTAAGCCTGGTAACTGTACTTCATTAATGATTTTATACCATTATGTGTGCAATAAAATTATCTTTATGTTATAAAATTATAACTTCAGCGGGAAGGCAGATGAGTACAAACTGCTAGTATCATCTCACCTGTTTATATCTGGCAATCTAATAACAGGGAAAAGAAAAAGCTAAGCTACCTAACTTTTGCATGTGCACTTTGCACTTTCGATTGGTATTAAATTTGTTTGGAAAGCAATCAAGTGATTTATTAAAAAAAATAATTACAGTAAAAATTAAAAAAATCATGAGCCGTTTATTTTTGAAGAGTTATGGGACACCCTGTATATTGCAATTATTAAATAAGTTTTTGTGATAGCGTTAAAATCTTCTAAAATATTGTTACGCTGTGAAAAAATATTGATCTTTATTGCACTTACATCTTTCACTCCAGTCTTGATCTTTGTCACATTTTAAACATGTTTTGTGGAAAAGGTGCATTAGTCACTCATCAGTTTCAATTAAGGTGGGACCATGTAGTTATGAGCTTCAAATCTAAAGTGCTTAATTTAGTTATTGTCTTTGTAGGTTGTTATTAGAAGCATTTCTAAAAAAATGTAGGGAACTATTTAAAATACATCTAAGATTTGAGTGTTAAATTGAAATTGGATAAATTATTTAAATTCTTTGATTTGGGTAAATGGTAATAAATTGTAGATTGTTTTATTTTAGTGTGTTGACCAAGAACTGACGACAGTGTTAAAGAAAGATATTTTCTCGTCGGCAATTAATCATACAACTTTTCATAAGGCATGCCCCATCATTTTATACAGTATGATTGCCCGGAACTGCCCAGAAGAAGAAGTAATATTCCCTGTGCATGACGTTTCAGAGAATAGCAGAAATGGTTTGGTATGGCTTTACTCCATTTTAGCAGTCGTTGTAATTAGCGCTTGTGGCATCCTTTCTCTTGCTATAATACCAGTGATGCAGAAGACTTTCTATAAACCACTGATACAGTTTCTAGTGGCGTTGGCTGTTGGCACCTTGGCGGGGGATGCCTTGTTGCATTTACTGCCGCACGCCATGAGTTCAGGCCACAGTCACAGCCACGGTTCTAATGAACACGAACATGCCGAACCCGGCCGTAACACTCACGATGAAAATACGTGGAAAGGTTTTGTGGCCATGCTAGGTTTAACTTTCTTCTTCATCATGGAGAGACTGATTTCACTAGCAGGAAAGTGGAGGAAAGGGAAACAGAAACATGCGCATTCGCATGTTACTATTCTTAATGATAGGACTGAGGGTATCAGCCAGAAAAATGATACGCAATGTATGGACCGGTATAATCCTTTTCCGTATTGCTATAAAGACATAATGAATAACCCTAGTAAGTAAAATAGTTTTAATATATTTATAGGGAGTGTGGAATTTGAGAGTGACCGTGGGGATATCAAAAACTATATAGTCTTGTTCTCATGGTTGCGAAGTTTGTTGATATTTGCGCGATTTATTTAATTTTCTCAACATTTAGTGAATTTCACCAATGGGGAAGTTGCATGAATTTTATATTGGTTTGAAATGTATTACACAATCTTTCAAACGTATTGGAAAGTCAGAACATGTGTGTAATAATTAAAATATTAACATGAATAAATTGCCATAGAATGTAAACAAAACCATGTGGCCGAAAGCGCGATATCATTGGTGTGACCTCACATACCGTTCAGCACGTTTTGTTTCTCTAGATACAGGTGCAGGTTACGGTGGGGATGATGTAAACAGGCATTTGTTTCTTTTGTTTTTGTAGCATTTTGGGTCATATATAGGGTAAATACTGTGTAGGTAATGCCATAATAGTGGTGATATGGTGAACTTATGGTATTGTTAAACGTAACGTATTCCTTTGTTTACAATATAGATCCGCTGGTGAAAATTCCGGCGACGATGCTGTTGGGTACGTCCAGATAAACCATCTATCTGGTACTTGAGGTTTTTATAAAATTATGCCATCTGGTTTTACTTTAAACTACTTGTTTTAATTTGAAAAAGTAATGAATAATGGTATTTAACGTTTATACATTTTTTTTAAATTAATTTATTAATTATTTATTACTATATGCTACTGATTCATGTCTTCTTAAACATTTTTGAATAACCCTTATTTATTTTTTTTTGTTTATTATGTTTTCAGTAAAACAGATAATTTAATGTAGTGAAGTCAGATAGCAAAATTTTATGAATGCCAATACAGAACATGTTATTTGGAATCAGAATGAAGCACTGAATACAATCAATAAAAAAAAATGTAAGTTTGCTTTACCATTTATTTTCTAAACGCCCTGTATACATTCTTGTAGCTTAATAGAAAAGTTTAATAGGTTTTTTTACAATTTTACATTTTAATTTTTTCTATGAACTTAAACCTACCTACTTATGTATTTACAATTAAATTTGAAATGGTCTTCAAAAATAAACAATGTTGCAGTGATTCCTTTCGTCGCACTTCATCGTCGTACACTACATTTTTCTTTTCTTTTTTTTGGTACGGTAGAAATATTTTTTATTACGCGTTGTATGTTGTATTTGTACATAAGACAATGCAATACTTCTTCCATTTGCCCTTTGTGTGCACATTTTACGAGTCTATTGTGGCCAGACTAAATTTTTAAATACCATTTTTAGAATTATTTTTCCACGAAACCGTCTAGAACAAACGCCATTTCGATTAAAATACATTCCTTCTTCTGCACATATTTTCAAAAATCATGCAATTTCTCCATTTTCACCATAAAACTGTCATTAACTGTTATCGTAGATTGTCAAAAGCTCAAAACAAACTTTCTAACCCCACATAACGCAAACTCTCCAATGTGCAGAATTTTTGACAATATAGATTTATTTTTAATATCGCTGGTTTCATTTAAGAATTTGGCCAAAAGTGTTTTTTTGTTGGCATAATTTTTAGGTAAACTATAATATGAACTTTTTCATAATATCAATTTTATAACAGCAATATTGAAATTTATTTATGTAACTGTATCACATCTGATTTACATTTTTTTCTTTTTTTTTGTGTTTGAGTATAGTGGATACTAATGAGGGTATTTTACCTGCTTTCCCATTCATGAGGACAATACTTTACAGATATAGAAACGCTTAATTTGTGACAAATTTCCAAATATTCTCAGATATCCAAAAACATTGAAATTTTGAATATTCGTTTTTAGTTTTCTCTGACCTTATTTGAAAAGATTTTTTCAAACTACTTGTTAGTCTTTCCATGCCTCTTTTTCGTTTCTAAAAAATGGTATCAATTTTTTTTAGTATAATACTTCAAGTGTAACTTTAACTTCAGTTTTTATTTTTTTTTTTTTAATTTTGGAAAAGCTCGTCTTTCCAAAAACAGATATGTACAACATGTTATGTTATTGAACATTGCATTTAAAACCTGCAAGTTAGATAACAAATTAACGATGGTAATGAACAAAACAACAACCATAACAAAACATTTACCGTTACGTCAATCATTATGTTGCTTTGAGTTGACGTTTTTGTTAGTTATTGAAGATATAGTAGTTTTTTACTTTAATAATCATGAATACTTACCTAACATTTACGCTATTCTACATTTGAAAACAAGTTTTTACTAAGTGAGTACAAAAGCAAAAAACAACTATATTTTCAGTAACTAACAAAACCATCAATTCAAATCAACATAATGGTTGACGTAAGGTTTTGTTATGATTGTTGCTTTATTTATAACTACCCTTCATTTATCTAATTTGCAATTTTTAAATGTAAAACTACTAATATGGCAGTATTTGTCATACAGCCATATTAGTAGATAGTTTTTAATAAGTGGTTTTTCTAGCTTAATATACAGGGAAGAAAAAATTAAAATCGAATTTTTTGTTTTTTTTTTTAATGTTACATAAAAAATTTCTCTTAATTTATACATCAAAGAATCACCTCATACATTTTTTTATAGAAAAATATGTTGAAATTAGTACTTTGTCCCTTAGTTTTATAATAGGCAATTTGCATATTTTTTTATTTTATTACCAAAATATTATTCAGTTCATTTTATGTGTACTGTGTTAGTTTTATGTCATTCTCTGCAAAAATAAAGCGGTAATAAATTAATAGATTTATTACGTCTTTCCCAACCACAAAAACGCGAGAAATACAAATGGCGGTTATGTGACGTCACAGTATATGAACATGTCACGTTGTTTTATATGCGTGACATGAATGTCAAAATCGAACTGTCAAAGTCAAATTATTATTTGTTTTGTTGGTGTGCATTGTGTATAATATCCATATAATTATAGTAAATAATGGCAACAGAGAATGGATTTGTTAAAGGACAAACAGATAACCTGCTCAAAATTGACTTTTTGTCAATGTTTTCGTTTCTGGGAAAAAATCCAAATTTTATGGTGAATAATTTGAAGACGTCTGCGTTTTGCATCACTTTGTTGCTCAGGTACCATTTCCCTCTGACAGTTAAATTGATGGGGTATTACACCGTTTCTTAGTCTGTATTCTCCATATCTTCTTCCAACTATTAATTTTAAAACACATCATCTTTATAATCTCTGAATAAAGTGAAAAATGACTTACGGTGAAATGATCCTCGCAACAATATAACGCCGTTGTATTCGATAGTGTTGCATTCTCTTTTTCGTCTCTATTCATTGAAATGCACCTTTTCTTACGCATTTTCTCATGTTTAGGAACTGAGCAGAATATTTTTTCCGGGGTGGTTACCGTAGTGTTTTTGCACTTTAGTACCACACAATACTTCTTATAAAATTTGTGTTTTATCGGTTCCATCCCCTTCGGCAATCCAAAACTTATGTTATAATCAATGCTGGACACCACACAAACACCACAAAGTTCGACCAGGGTTCGACGCTAACCAGTTACGGAACGAGTTTGCTAACCGACTTAACTAAACTACGTCGATTTGACAATTTGACATGTGTCACCATGGACGTTTCCATATACTGTGACGTGGACCAATCAGAATTTTGTTTCCGAACCCGTGACTATATTTGAATAAATTGCTATATAAAACAATTAATTATGAAAAATATAAGAACAATTTTACAGAATTAGCAACATATTCTTGTTAAGTACTTAATATATAATAAAATAACAATTTTTTTAAGCATTTAAAAATTTCATGCAAATTGCCTATTCTCTTTATTTTTTTTATGAAATATTAATAGTGAAAAATGAACTAATTTATTCCAGATGCAACGTTCTACGAGTCTGACAAAACGGCAACGACAATGCTTGAATTAGACTCTAATTCTGACATTCAGTCCTGCAAGAAGTCGAGGTCGCCCACTATAGAAAAGCTTGAAGCCAACCAGAACCTAACGGATTCTTCTGGCAATCTTAATATTAACGCTTGTACCGAAGTAAACAAGATGCTACCGTCAGATCAGAAACATGATCACGAAGACTATACGGTTATCGTGAGGGAACATAAAAATGACCATCACGGACATTCTCACAAACACGGGCATGTGCATGCGGCCCCTCAGAATTTCTCATCCGTGGCATGGATGGTTATTATGGGTGACGGGCTGCATAATTTTACTGACGGAATGGCGATCGGGGCGGCTTTTTCAGAGGGAGTCGCTGGAGGATTTTCCACGACACTGGCTGTGTTTTGCCACGAGCTGCCCCATGAATTGGGCGATTTTGCGATGTTACTGAAAGCTGGAATGAGCATAAAACAGGCACTGTTTTATAACATACTTTCAAGCGTTTTATGTATTTTCGGAAACATGTTTGGACTCTGGTTGGGTAAGGATTATTTTCATATAATTTTGATGATGTTGATTAAAATATAGTAGATCGATAAATGATGGTTGCTTAAGCATGCTTAATCTAATCAGAAGATTAATTATGAAGTCTATTCAGATAAAATTAATTATATTAAATCATGTGAAGGGACAATTTGGTTCCATAGTAATCTATTCAGTTCAATTTTAATACACCATTATATAATTTTTTACTTTATTACAATAATCATAATCACTCAGATTAAGCTGGTTTTGTAATACTATTCAATATATAGGGTGTTTAAAAAAACTTACTCAGGTTAAGAGATGAAAATATATAGCAACTGCTCCTATTTGAAAATATACCGTTTTGGAACATAGATCCTTATAAAAAACAAATATATTTTTTTAAATATATTTTAAAAAATTACAAATATTTGATTTTTTTTTGACAAATAAAAAAACATTTTATTTTATATGATTCCTGAAATTATAGCAATCAGATATTTACAATTTTGCAATAAAATATACTCTCTCTTATCGAGATGTGAATAAAAGTACTATTCGGAATTGAATAGGAATTTTTTTGTGTGAATGAATATGTTCCTAAAATCTGTTATAATAACAGGTAATAGGAATTTATATAACAAATAACACCGGTCAACAAAAAAAAATTTTTTTTTGCGCATGGGTTTTATGTAATATATTTTGATTATATAAGCAAATCTATATAAAAAATTGTGATTACAGAACGAAAATATTTGCTTTTTAAGAAGTTATAGCATTTTTGATTTTCACGCCTGATTAATGTCGGTCTTTGCGCGCTATTGTCACAGCTTAAATAACAATCAGCTCACAGACTCTACGGCGGCACCTTTGAAGTATTAAAACCTGAAAATTTGTCCTTGAAGCTTGTTGTCTATCTCTCGCGCGGGATACACGTCAGGACCAGATTGAAAATAGTTGTCTCAATTTAGAAAGTGTCATACTAAATATAAATGTGTTTTACTTGAAATTGTTTAAAATTAAAATAACAACAGTATAAAATACAAGAAAATCAACAAACCACAGAATACAGCATTCGTGCACCAATAACACAGTCGTCGAACAGTATGGCCACGGTATGGCTATAAGGGCACATTTTACAACCACACGTCCCTGCCGCTACCTATCCCCAAATGGCGGCATGCGCGAAGATCTGTTGAATATGAAAGGAAAAGTAAAACTGTTCATTTTTAAACGTTTGGACTTTATTTTGAAACTTCTATTGTAAGAATGAATCATAAATAGATGTTTGGTATCTTTTAATAAATCATCTCTATGCGATTTTTTATGTATTTTCATTTATTTGAATTTTCAGTTTTCACACATAAAAACAAATTTATAACTATTTTTTGTTATTTTTCTTATTTCTAGGTATAGAAGGAATACAAATTAGGTATGTATAACCCGTGCGCAAAAATGTTGTAGACCGGTGTAATTGAATAAGGCAGTAATAAAAGGGTTAGGGTTATTCACAGTTTCATCTTTTTTGAAACAGTTTAGATAATACTTATCCGGTATCCAATCATATTTGGAGCTGCAAAAGCGGAATTTTAAGAAACAACTACTATACAGGCTAATGCCCTGACCAGCATTGAGTTATTCATGAATAACCTGCAGCAAACATCCATGGTTAGTCGTGAGTGGTGCCACTACACATATACCAGTTTTGAGCTTGTTAGCTTTTATCAGTATACCATAGGTGAGACCAACTGACGAATAACCCTGACTGTTTACACTATCATACCATGGCTTGCATTTCTCTTTTGCTAGTTAGTAAATTAAAAATGTTTCATCAAGGAAAAAGTCAGAAATAATCAAATCCAATTTTGTTAAAATCTGTATATATCAAGTCTCAATAAAGCATATGGTAAATTGGTAAATATTAAATAATTAACAAAATTATTTTCATCAAAAGATTTCATAAATAAATCAGAAAAAATTTACGTTTAATTTCAGTCATGTCATCACCATTATCATCTTTGTCATTAACTTGGTATTCATCATCGTCTGTATCATCGTTACTATCATCATCATCATCATCGTAATCATCGTGATGATCTATTGTCATCTCGTCTGCTCTTATTTTAAACCTAGTCCAATTCTATTTGGTTTTCTGGTCCAATTTTGTTAAACACTGTCTCAAAGAGCATCTTGTTAATAAATATAAAATTTTCCACAAAGCGGATTCACCATATAAAAACATTGAAAAAAGTAAAGGAAACTGGGTCAGTTAGACTGAACTTGATCAATTTTGTTACACTATGTAAAGTCTCAAAAGAGATTTAATAAATTAGCAAATATAAACTTTGTTTTCCCAAACAATATCAATTTATCGGTCAGTGGTCGTGCGGTTTAAGGAGTCAGTACTTGAATTGAGGTGACTAGATCACTGTGGGTTGACCCCCGCAGCCGGTAGACAGTGTGTAAGCTATATTCGTGGAGAGATTGGCACCCTCTCTGCGGGTGTGGTAGGGTGGAAGAATGTTGGCTTGGGTCAATGTGAGAGATTGATACCGGTTGACATTTGATTACCCCCCTAATTAATGAGGTTTTCCAGGTTTCCCTCATTCCTGCACTGAATGGTGGTTAGGGTCTACCAACGTAAGTTGTTCCTGGGCGCAAATGCGGCCTGCTTAATAATAATATGCTGCCCCCTCTCCCGCACAAGTCTTCGATTTCTGAGCTAATCCTCGTGATTAGAATGAGGGGTAGAGATATTATTATTATTAATTTCTTCCATAAATAAAGCAAAAAAGTCTAAAAAGTTGAATAAAAAATTATTGGTTTCTGATTTATAGGACTTTAAAGTTGTCAAAAATAAAACTAATTTAATCATAATCCCATTACCGATCACGTGTAAAAGTATTGACCGCTAACAGGGGGAAGTAGCCGAAGAAAACTACCATCCAGTATATCGATTTCACTAAGGTTTTAAGAAATAATATGCTATCATAGTCAAAATAAATGTTACAAATTTCAACGTGATTGGTAAAGAGGTTACGAAATTATTAATTAAAACACATGCTACTTTAAAACTCCTCTGTATTAACATAATTGCAGTACATATATATTAATCTTTACTAAACAGATTATTAAATATCACATTTACTACTAGCGGCATGGTCGTGATAGGTCTGTGAGTCGTTATAGTCTCAAATTTGTGGGGGCCAGTTAAAACGTGACCGGTTAAGAGGGTATCCTGTAGTAAGATATTTATGTAGAAAAAAGAAAAACTCTACAGATGCTTTTAGATCATAAAAAAAATCATAAATTTTGTAAATTGCTTCAACTAATTTATTATTTTTCTTGATCCGTAGGTAATACCGACTACGCAAGCTCTTGGGTATTCGCCGCAGCGGCTGGCATGTTTATCTACATCGCACTGGTAGATATGATTCCTGAATTGAGTTCTGCTCACGAAGATGAGGGGAATTTAATGCAGTGTCTACTACATTTAGGAGGGCTGCTCCTAGGTTTTGGCATAATGACCTTAATAGCTCTTTACGAGCACGATTTGAAAAATTTATTTAATGATCCCGAATAAAAAATTTTAAACTAGGTAATGAATACTTTTAATCGATATGTTGTATAATTAATATTTATACTTTTGTACATTAGCGTAGACACTGTCCTTAGAACTGTTAGTTTTATTTAATTTGAGAGGCATTTTTTTTTAATGTTAGTAGTGAAATATTTCCTTTACCTGATTATACACGCGTACAATAGAGCATTGTAGCTGTGTGGAGTAATGTTAAAGACATTTTTGTTCAAAATATAAATCTTACAGGCTAAGTATTTATTTTCGTTCATTCATAATCATATATCTATCATATACACGCAATATACATCTACTGTCTTCAATGTTCAAAGCTGTAATTTCATTTTTTTTTAAATAAGATTATTTAAACTGTTTTGTTTGTTTTATTCCACCTTAGTATAACTGAAATCACATAATATTCACCGATGTCCAGATCACATAAACACCCAGTCATACTTAGGAGAAAAATGATAGATGGCGATACTTTCATAGAAATTATGACAAATGTCGTTTTTGTTTATGTATCATTTTTAAATTTATAAAATGATACAACCTAAAATAATAAGTATTGAGGTTTTATGGTGAAAGTGTAGGATTAATAATGGACTACTACATTATTAATACGTATGCACCTGGTTTTGTGAAAAATGTAAAATATTTAGACAGAAAAGCTTTGTGTGAAGTGTTGGAATGGTATCATTACCGCATATTTTAATTTGAAAATAATAGATAAAAAAATATATACATTTTTGCAAGCCAAATTAAATAAGTAGGTTCTATTAGAAGATTAGTTATTACAGTGTCAAATTCTGACATATTTATGGCCTGACCAAAATATATGTTATGTACTGCAAAAATTATATGAAAGTACAGCAATTAATGGCACTTACCTATGCCTCGGTTTTATTTCTTTCTTCTCGTGGACTGTATCTCGTACAAACATATTCTTTGGGATAAAATAAGGGTGAGGAAATTGATAGATTGGGGAAGTAAAGAAAAGTAGGAAATTTTAATGTACAAATTGCGAAAAATAGCGAGAGCGATATAGCTAGAGCACACGACACACTCGACTCTAACTATCGAGCCGGACTCTCGGGACGAACTGATGTTTCCAAATACTAACATTGGTGTCGCCACACTACAGCACATTATAGAATTCTAGATTGAAATACAGGTGATTTGACAGACAACTACTACAAAAGCGACACGATTTAGCAGAGGATGGTATAAATAAGGATTACATGAATTTTGAGAGTATGGCCATCATTTTCACTCCTAGGTTTATCTGGGAGATTGACTATACATAATGATAAGTCTGGCCAAACTTCACTGACATATAGATATATACATAGATGATTGAGATTTGTTATATAACAATATTTTATTCAAAGCTTAGTATAGGAGTTATAGGGTGTTATCATTTTATATTTTTTCTTTTTTTATTCATAACTTTGACAATATTTGGGTGGTGATATTTTTCCACATGAACTATTTATCTATGCACTCATAAATTATAAAATATACCCCAGTGACATATATAGTTACTGAATGGTCAGTGTATTTTTTTTAAAAAAAGCTTAGTATGGGAGTTACAGGCGGTGTTATAATTTTATTTTTTCGTTCATAACTTTTGACAATATCTGAAGGGTCATAAATTTCCATGTGAACTATTTATCTAATTTGCACTCATAAATATAAAATATACTCCAGTGGCGTATACTTTATTAAGAAAAAAAATATATGCCACTGGCATTTCCAAAATTTTGCGATATTAGAATTTCCAATAAATTTTTAACAAAAAAATATTCTAATACTGTTCATAACATTCTTTAAATAAATAGGATTGTTACACATGCTTAACGATCAGAGAAATACACTCCATTTCTCTGTTAACGATACTAGCAATTAAAAAAAAACAAACATTTTAATTGCAACAACAAAGTACAAATTAATAAGTAAGTGACATTTTTAACTATTTATTGTTATGAACATTTACAGTTGCCTAGCAATGACATTTTATGACGTAAGTTTATAAAATTGCATCACCCTGTATATATAATGTACAGGGTGTCACTTAACGAATGTTACATACTTCAAGGGTATAATCTAGAATCCAAATGGTGTCGATTTATCCAAACTTGCTTAAACCAAAAATGTCACAAAAACGTTACAGGGTGTTGGTTTCCTTTTTCATTTCTTGATTTGAGCAGAATTTGCTGTTGCTTAGTTTCTCTTCATGAATTATGCAGTGATTATGTTCCTATTAGTTTAAATCATACAGTGCGTTCATTTTACTACAAACCTTTGTGAATATTTTTCTGTAACTTTTTTGTATGTTTAAATATTTACACGCATCTATCAGAAATAAGTAGAGAATTTTATTCTATTTTTTAAAAAAGTTATACTTATCAAATAGGAAATAACTATATATACCGATGTTGCCAAATTTGACATTTTGCATTCGCTGTTCGATTTTGCTATCAACTTGCTGTACCTTGTTTCATTCCATATATTTTGCCAATTTCGAGATAAACACATATTTAATGGTGTATGCAATAACAATTTATTAATAATGAAGTTAGTGTTTCCAGGTAAAAAAATAAAAATACCCCATGCTTCGTGTGCAGCAGAGATGTTTAGACAATTTTAGAAAATGTATAGAAACTCGAGGTATTCATATTGAAATGTAACTTATTTATTAATTAATTATTGCACATCATTAAATAGGAATTTATCTCAAAAATGGTAAAAAAATATCAATTAAAACAAGGTAGAAAATTGATAAGGGAATCTAACTGCGAAAGAAGTGTCTAAAAATTCTAACTTAGAAAAAATATAAATGTATATGAAATACCAACATTATTTTGACTCCCTGTTTGTCCTATCATTTTTGATCACTAGTTCTGGACACCCTGTATAAACAATAATAAAGGTAAGCATTCACTTATCAGTGAGCATATTACAGTACGATAATAAATGTATATAACGATGTTTTCAAGTCTACTTTTAAAAAAAAACATTAAGACAAGATTGTTTTTATTAATTAGAAGTGTTACAAAATATAATAATATAATAATCTTAGTAGTTAATCTTCAAAGAATTTGGGTAATTCATTTCCTAAAATAACTCTACGTTCAACTCCTTCCTCTGTAATAATACCAAGTCGAATGACACCTCCTGACGATCCATCTCTTGACATAGCTAATGCCAAAGCTAAAAAAAACATTTAAATCAAATTAAATAATTTATTAAAATATTGAGACTACTTACTATTCGCTACAAACTTAGCACATTCTTCTTTAGACATGTTAGGTTTATAGTTAGCATCTACATATCCATAGACATAACTAGAACCTGAACCACCGATAGAGACAGGTTGTCTAACACACATTCCACCTATAGGGATAGAATAAATTTGGCCTCCTTTACGCTTGTCCCATCCTGCAACAAGGATGCCGGCCATAAGGGAATCTCTATAACTATAACATAGTTCTCTAAATATTGCTGCACCTACTTCCACAAGTGGCTCCTCGCCAAGTTCCATTCTAAAAAATTATTATTATTTCTAAATTTGTATGTAGAGAATTATTTATTCGCAATTTGATGTGCAAAATAGAGCAGAATTTATTAACAAAATAAATTATTACCCATGAAAATTAAGATGATATTTCACAATATCTGCAATAGCCTGTGTATCTGCTGCAGATCCAGAACGACAGCAATATATATGATCTGTTATTTTCGTCAGTTTGTCAGTGACACGATTGGCAATATAAGCGCTGAAAAAATATTTTCTGAAATTAGACAAAAATATTTCCAACAAACAGTAAACTTACCCAGTAGTGGTTCTTGAATCGGCTCCAATAATTACACCACCAGCAAATTCTGCTGCCATGATAGAAGTCTAAAAAATCAAAAATATAATATGGGGATAGTTATAGTGAATAATAATCTGGACTTACCCCTGTACTGTGGGGAGCATTCCTCCAATCATTTCCATCATCCATAGTAGAATATCCACTAAAAACAGGAGGCATTTTTCGGTCGGTAAGTTCTATTGAAGCTCACTCAAAAACTTAACCACAAAACTGCTTGTAATCTTGTAAATTTGCTGTTTGTAATCGTCAGCCGTCAAAAATAAAAATTGAGTGAATCATTGAACATTGAATTGAACAGCAACAGCATTATGCATCCTATTTATTTTCTTCTGTGTGGTTTGTGGCATGAAAGAAGAAGATGAAGAAATTTAAGTTGTGGGCAATCATAGACCATAGAGAAACCAAGAAATATAATTATGATGCCATGCCATAGACATATATTCTGTGCCATAGACCTTATTGTTTATTATTAAAACATTTCACAAGTCTATGGGTGTGAATCGTGAGTTTTTTGTAGGTTAGGTTTTTTAAAATCATGTTAGATTTGTTGAAAATATTAATTTGAATATTATTATTATATTATCCTAATCAAAGTAATTTGTTAGGAATTAATTAAAATGGAGGAAAATAATGCGGTGGATAAGAAAAAGTCACATCGAGATAGGCATTCAGGTTAGTCTTTTAGTTTTAAAATGAAATTTATTTTGCGAATTTTAATTAATTTCTGTTTTATTTATAGGGAGAAAAGCTGTAAAGAAAAAGAACAAAAAGGATGTTCAGAACCCCGTTGCAGAAGAACTTTCAGATAAACAGCGTAATCCTAAAGCTTTTGCGTTTAATTCAGCGATTAGAGCCGAACGAAGGTTTAGGAGAAAGCAAGATATTGAAACGAAGA
The DNA here is from genome assembly GCA_025584915.1 of Monochamus saltuarius. Lineage (NCBI taxonomy): Eukaryota > Metazoa > Arthropoda > Insecta > Coleoptera > Cerambycidae > Monochamus > Monochamus saltuarius. The sequence continues at coordinate 13,867,381 of CM046722.1, forward strand.
AACAACATATACCAGTCGTGGATAGAACTCCTATTGAACCTCCGCCTATATTAGTAGCTGTAGTAGGTCCACCAAAAGTTGGTAAAAGTACATTAATTAAAAATCTAATTAAAAACTTCACACGATCACCTTTAACGGACATCAAAGGTCCTGTAACAATTGTTACTGGGAAGAAACGAAGAGTAACTTTTATTGAATGTAATAACGATATTAATTCGATGATAGATTTAGCTAAAGTAGCTGATTTAGTATTATTGTTGTGCGATGCAAGTTTTGGATTTGAAATGGAAGTTTTTGAATTTTTAAATATATGTCAGGTGCATGGAATGCCAAGAATAATGGGCGTATTAACTCATTTAGACATGATCAAAAATAGTAAAACACTAAAAACTACAAAAAAGACTCTTAAGCATAGATTTTGGACTGAAGTGTACCCGGGTGCAAAATTATTTTATTTATCAGGAATACTCCATGGGGAATATTTAAGAAATGAGATAAAAAATTTAAGTCGCTTTATTTCAGTCATGAAATTTAGGCCGCTTCAATGGAGAACAACACACAGCTATTTACTTGGAGATAGATATGAAGATTTGACTAATCAGGAATTAATTAGACAAAATCCTAAATGTGATCGAAATATTTCATTATATGGTTATATTAGAGGTGTTCCTCTTAAAAAAGAAACGGCAGTACATATTGCTGGTTTGGGCGATCTAAAAATACGTGACATTTCCCGTCTTCCAGATCCATGTGCGCTACCGGAACAAATTAAAAAAAGATCTCTGATTGAAAAGGAAAAGTTGATATACGCACCCTTTTCTGGAGTTGGTGGTATAGTGTACGATAAAGATGCAGTTTATATCGAGCTTGGAGGCTCACATAGTTTCAATAAACGGACAGTAGATGATGAAACAAATGCTATTATTGCTAGTTTTATGGAAACTAAGACTACTCTTGATGTGAAATTGGAACAATCAAAAATTCAGCTGTTTACAGGAGGTGAAGAACTTACAGCTAAAGATTTAGAAGAAAATGAACAACATATAACTGAAAATGTGCAGTTGTATGAGAAGAAAGACATTGAGAAAGAGGAAGACAGTGACCTGGAGGCTGAATTGGATGAATTAAGAAAACATAATGTAAATAATTTTCATGAGGAAAAAGTGGAGGATGGTGGAAGGATTAGGAGAAAAGTAGTTTTTGATACAACAGATGAAGATTTTTCAAATAATTTAAGTGATGGTAGTGATGACGATGAAAGCAATGACGATGCTGAAGATGATGAGATGAAAGAAGTAATCAGTACTTTATTTGAGTATACAAATTTAAGGGAAAATAAAAACAAAAATATTCACGCCAAGATTACAAGTGTCCTAAAAGAACTTGATACGAAAGATACAAATTCAAAGGAGGAAGATAATAAATCTAATAAAATTTCTGCAGAAGTAAATGAAGACAGTACCTCAGAAGCAAGTGTAAATTCCTCTGATGATGAAATTAATCTCATAAGTAACAACAAAGGTCGGAATAGTGATGAAGACTCTGCTGAACATGAAGAATCTAGTAGCGATGAAGATTCCGACAAAGATGAAGATGTGGAACGTGATTTTGTAAATAATGGAGACAACAATGATACACACGATACGGATACAAAATGGAAGGAAAATTTAGCCCAAAAGGCAAAAGATTCTTTCCTGAATCGTCAAAACTCAAATCGTAATGTAATGAAATTAGTGTATGGTGAGTTTATTTTAAATTTGAACAGAAAATGTGAAAAAATTTAACTGCTACATATTTTCTTTAGGTATATTTGATTCCAAACATAACCTTGCAACTCAGGAAAATGAGAGCAGTAGCGATGATGAAGATGATATTGGAGGACTTTTTAAAAAAGTGTCAAGAGATCAAGAAAAGTTAAAACTTAATAAAGATAGTATGAATTTAACCGAGTCTTCATTAATGTTACCTTGGGGCGCCTTCACTAGAGACTGGTTAGATGTAGATGTGAGTACATTAATAGCATTCGCTTGTCTCATTTCATTGTTGTATTTATACAGTTTGATTAAAAAGTAATTTCTTTTTGTCGTCATTCTCACAGAGAAATAGTATTCTGCTAATATTGATTCTTTTTTTATATTTTTCATATACCCGAGAGGAAGAACTTATTTTTTTCAGAATAGTAATTCTTCGCATAGTGTTTGCTTCTCAAAATAACCACAGTACCTTCCACAATTAATTAAATGTAGATTTTGGTATGTATAGAGTCTAGAAAATAATACACTTCACATTTGAAATTTATTGCTACAGTAAGAGAAAGAGAGATGTGGTTTTCTCCATTGTTATTTGCTCTATCTATGACAGAGCCACCTGTAACTCCACTCAAAAACATACAAATTTGAACCACCCTGTACATTTTATATGGTTACATATGTTCTCATTATTTTCAGAATAAGGCTCTTATTGCTAATTGTTTTGTAACTGGAAAGTGGAAGGAATCGGAAGATGCAGCCGAGCTGTTAAAGTTAGACGACACTGAAGACTTGAGCGATGTAAACTCTGAAATATTCGGTGACTTTGAAGATCTTGAAACGGGACAGAAATTTGAACCTTCAAAATTAAATACCAATCAGAAACAAGCAGAAAAACGTAAAAGAAAAGACACCGATAAAGACGAAGAAGCCGACAAGCTAGCACTCGCAGAGAAAAAAAGAAAGCTGAAAGAAAAATTTGATGCAGAGTACGATCATACCGAAAAGACCAGCTACTATGACGATCTGAAAATGTCTGCCGAGAAACAGGCTCAATTGAACAAAACAGTTTTCGAAAACATGCCGGATGAAGTTAGGGTGCAGATTGAAGGGTTTAGGGCTGGAATGTATGTTCGAATCGAATTTGAAAATGTACCTGCTGAGTTTATTACAAATTTTGATCCGACTTACCCCTTGGTTATCGGAGCACTCAATATGGGGGAAGAAAACATAGGATACGTTAATGTTAGAATAAAGAAACACCGATGGTATAATAAAATATTGAAGACAAACGATCCGTTAATAATTTCTCTGGGATGGAGAAGGTTCCAAACGATACCACTTTATTCTAAACTAGAGGATGATTTGAAGTATAGGTACTTAAAATACACTCCAGAGCATCTTGCCTGTAATGCCCACTTTTGGGGACCGATCACACCTCAAGGCACGGGGTTCTTAGCATTACAAGTTGTTGACTCCTCACAAGAAGTAAGTGTAACAATATTATTATTTTTTTAAATCAATTTTATTATTTTTTTTTTAAAGGTGGTTAAGAAGTTAGGGTTTAGGATTGCAGCCACGGGAACGGTTCAAGAATTAGACAAATCTACACAAATAATGAAGAAACTGAAACTTATTGGCTACCCACTAAAAATATACAAAAAGACAGCGTTCATTAAAGGAATGTTTAATTCTGCATTGGAAGTTGCTAAATTTGAAGGAGCGCGAATTAAAACGGTTTCCGGAATTAGAGGGCAAATAAAAAAGGCTGTTAAAAAACCAGAGGGATGTTTTCGAGCCACATTTGAGGATAAAATTCAATTGAGTGGTAAGATTTTGTAAAATATTATTTAAGGTGTACCAATCAGCGACACAAGATGTAATTTTAAAACTAGAAATAAAGAATGCAATCTTCCCGTAATTTAAATCTTACAGTATATTTCATTTCAATTAAAGTGTCAGATGTTTTGTAAGATAGATTTAATATTATCTGTCTCAGTTCATTTTTTGTTACCTTTTAATCGTCATTCTCCGTCATCTTTGGAAATAGCCAAATGTCACGGTTAGAGCATAAAATTATTATCTCACAATTAATTTCATGTCAACTTGTTCATCTGCTAAATCTCGTCCCTTGCATAACATTTGTCTAACTAATCAGCAGAATTTCAATATGAGCGTTCAAATAAAAGAGCAGTCAAGTTGGCCCTGAAAATTTGGACGTAGGGCATAGCGTAACGACCAACTTAACCTCATCTGTCAACACGCTATATCACTGCTGTCAGTAACTTTATTTACTTCCATATTTCATCAATCTAGCGTCCATTTCTAAATTAGGACTATGAAAAACATTTCTTGTTCTTGAGCAAACACCATTTTAGATATTTTTGAATATATTTATATAGATAGCATGTTGACAGAAGTTGGTTGCTATGCTACGCCCTACATTCAATTTTTCAGAGCTAACTTGACTTCGTTTTTATTTGAACACTTGTTAGAATTGAATTGTCATATGGTGACTTCAGTGTTGTTAGTATTTGAAAACGTAGATATGAATTAGTAAATGTCAGAATTGACATTTGATATTGACACTGTAATAGCTTATATTTTGCTATTATAGTACCTACTTACCTAATTTGGTTTATAAAAATGTATGTATGTTTATGATGTATTATTTTAAGATTTAAAATACCATTGATACCGTTACTATACGACTCTACACAGTGTTTCTGCTAAATATTTCAGATTAGTTATAAAACTGGGTACACAACTGGTATTAATAATGGACTGCTCCTTCAATTTCACTGTGTAACATGAAAAACAATACCTCATTATCAATTTATAAATTTAAAAATATATAAACAGAAAAGTACATCTCGTATTTGACATTTGTCATAATTTTTAAGAAATTTCTGTAGTGTGCTGCCACATATGGAGAATTACTGAAACAGGGCAATACACAATAATTTATTAAATAAAAAATTTTTAAATGCATATCTGCTAATTTTGAGTTTTGACAAAAGTATTAAGGACCTTGTGATTTTTATTTTTCAAATAGAATCACCCCCTTCCCCCTCTATTCCCTCCTTCATTAGAGAACATTTGCAAATGTGGTGAAGGGTACATTAGAAACATTGCCTTGTTTACAGTACACTTTCTTAATAATAATAACTTGTTACAATATTTCTTCACAATGCCATTATTTTGTTTTATGTACTTTTCAGATATTGTTTTCTGCCGAACTTGGTACAGAGTGGATGTATCTGAATTTTATACCCCCGTTCATACGTTACTGTTACCGCCCGATAAAAAGAATGCTTGGAGGGGTATCAGGACAACCGGCGAGATTAAACGGGAGGAAGGAATCAAGAATCCTGCCCACCAAGACAGTTTATACACTGTAAGTTTCAAATAAATAAAATAAAAATGATAGGTATTATTTAAAAGAGGCTTAACTCATTTTTTAACTAAATTATATATTTCATCCTATTATTTTTCAGCCAATTGACAGGCAGCCGAAGCCATTCAAACCACTTATCATCCCTCAAAAATTACAAAAGGCGTTACCATACAGAGACAAACCTAAGCATGGAGTCAAAGCTTCAGAGCAAAGGAAGGGCATCGATAGGGTTGCTGTCATTCGAGAACCACATGAACAAAAGGTAAAAAAAGTAATTTTTTTATCTGCAATTTTTCAAATATATTTATTTTCTGTTCAGGTATCGACTATGATAAAGATGATAAAAGCTGCTTACGAACACAAGCAGGAGAAGTTGAAAAAAGAAACAAAGGAAAGATTAGAAAAACACAGGCAGGACATTGCTGCTCAAGAGGCTAACAAAGAGAGGAAACTGAAGCAGAAAAAGAAGGAAGTATTCAGGAATCGAAGTAAAGCTCAAATCAGAGAGCAGAAGAAGAGTGGTGAAAAGTAATATAAGTGTTACATATATTTTTTAAATAAAAACTTGTTTGAATGGCGTAGTATAGCTTACTTAAAATATTTTTATTAATGCCTTCTATACTCTGTTTTTAAACCAAGAGGAGCAAATGAAAAATTCTTATACAGGGTGATTCAGATCTTATCTAAAAAAATTTGGGAATAGATGTGTCACGAACAATGGACTCAATATTGTAAAAAAAATTTTGTAAAATAGTTTCCGAGAAGTATTTTCAACCTTGACATCCCTATTGTAGTCTCTACTCAGGGGATTCCGAATATTGAAATCCGATTGCTTTTTGTAGGCATTAGGTCTATATATTAGTCAAAAACAGAATGATTTCCCAGTAAACGTGCCAAATGCAGCTACTTTTACTGAGGTCTGCAGTGAGTGCAAGTGTACTGCAACACAAGGGAAATTTGAAACTGATTTATAGAAGAGATGGAGGTTCAGGACGGCCACGGCGTATTGCAGCGGTGTGGCGTATCATACACGAGGCTCAATAATTATATCCGTACCATATATAGCGTGTCCAAGCATTAATACCAAGAGATTGGATGAGGAGGACCGGTGCTATCGCCGCCACGATCTCCTGACTCAATCATTTGGACTTCTTTTTGTGGGGGCACTTAAAAAATGAAGTGTGTCGCACCGAAGTGGACACTATGGATGATTTATGCAAACGTATCACAGCTGCTGCCAATAACTATAGCCGTCATAATATTGCTTTGACGGTAATTACAAACCTTAACTTCCGTTCAAACAAGGGAAAAACCGAATCACAACCTTTTATGAGAAAATAGATATTTAACTAAACTACTTTTTTCTACGTTCATGCAAAAACAATACTTTATTGAACTATATTTAGTGGAAAAAGTGGTTCTTTATTGCACTCATCTGTCATTCTACTGCAGCGTTTTGTCATCATGACAAAGATAAACCTTCAAATCGACGTCACATTTTTCTACATTTAGTGTCATCTAAATAACATTTTTTGGTTTTTGCATGAACGTAGAAAAAATATTGTATGCAACTCGTACAAAAAGTGCTTATTGCACTCGACGTGTTGTCCTAATAATAAACGCTTACTTTTTGCACTTGTTGCATAAATAACTATAACCTTATCAGAACCTCTAGCACTTTTTCAATGATATGATTTGGCAAATTCAAAATATCAAGCAATTCAATCCCTGAGCACAACCACATCATGTTGCGTTTTGAGTTTTTTACCAGTTCTAAGGATTTTTTGAGTAAAGAAATTAATTATATTATTAAATAACATATTATATTGTACAATGCGGTATATTTATAAATACGATTTATGCATCTTAGTAAAGCGGCGTTTACATTAGGCAACTTCTGGTCGAAGAACTAAGTTGATCGACTTAAAGTCGCCTACGATCGCCCATGTAAACCCGATTTCAACTGAGCCTGGGTGAATACCGGTCGTTCAACTAGAAGTTGACATTGTGGCTACTTTTGGTGGAACAACTCGGTCATTTCAATTAGCAGGCGACCGTCTAAACATTTCTGAATTAGTTGACAGTCGATTAAAACAGATATTTCTGTTGTTAATCGTAAAAAAAGCAGGAAAGTGTCTAAATTAAATTGGACTGGAAGTAAAATCATTAAATTTATAGATCTTTATCAACAGAATGAACATCTGTGGAACAATTCTAGTGACATATAAAAACTGTAATTGGAAGAAAACGGCGATAGAGGCAATAATAGAAGAAATGAATTTCGAGGTATTAACAGTTGCTAAAATAACAAAATGCCGTAAAAGTGGAAGTGGAACTGAAGATGTATCCACTCTCTAACCCACCAACGACAAATTAACTGCTGATGTTACACGTAAAATTTCTTTACGTTTCACACGCGCCTTCTTCAACGACAAGAATGTCTGCCGACAACGAATAAAATGTAAACCTTTTTATCAAACGACCTCAGATCGATCAACTCAATCGACCGATCAGAAGTTGACTAATGTAAACGCCGCTTAAGTCACAAACTGGTTTGAATATTTGATCAGTTATATATAAATTGTGAAATTTTCAGTGAATACAGGGCGTCCTCAATTTTTTGTTCTTAACTTTGGGAACAGATAGAGCATGCATAAATAATGCCAAAATATATAAAAGAAATAGAATATGTTTTTCTAAGTTATCAGGTGTTCATTTTTTTACATTATAAAAATAAAATTCAACATATTTATACCAACAAATATATTAAGTTATTATTCTTATAAAAGGTAATCAACAACATTAACAGAAATATTTAGGAAAATTAAGGTACATAAAATAAAATATCTAATTATTTACACGTTAAAGATATTGTCAGTAATGTATTTATTACTAGCAAACTGTAGATAAAATTGGTGAGGCGTCGTTTGTCCAGTGTAATACTGATTGTTGACTAACTAATGCCCATACATATGGAATAAAAAAATCTTCAGGCTGATCTTCCTCGACATATTTAAATTTTAGATCGGGAAATTTCTGTAAAAACAATTTTTATTCTCACCAGCTCTTAGGTAATGGAAAACATTCTTACCGTTAGCTTCTCTTTAGGCCAATTCTTAGCACCCTGCTGTATAACTAGTAAAACTTGATGAGCGTCGACTTCATACTGCTGTGATTTATCAGTCAATAACTGGGAGAAGTACTTGATTATAATGTTTATATTAAAGATTATGTCCTGGAAAACAACATTATCCTTGAAAGACTCGAACATGTGCCTGTTATAAAGCAAGGTATAAATTAAATTTGGGTTATTAGCTAACTGTGTCGACAGGCAGGAGTTTAAAATTTCCAGGACCATTCTGAGAACTTCTTCGAGCACTGACAAGTCCTGTTCCATATCTGTAAAGTCTTGATTTACCGTTATCGCTACCTCTTTATCTTTTTGGTTTTTCTCAGATTTCAGTCTTTTTACCAACCGCAGATATTTCTTCGCTAGGGTTTCAAACAATGAAACGAGACGCTGACTAACGTACGGATGCAACTCCCTAAACTGTGCGGACATGTTGGCCAGGGCAGCAAGGCAGTTTGTGTGCAGGTACTTGTCTCTCATTTTCAACATATTGTACTGCACTGTTCTTATAACAACCAAAATCAGAAGTCCTCCTAGTGATATTTCGGTTAACGCTCTTTCTGTGTACCATGTTATATTTTTCAGTTTCTAAAAAATGAACATAGTAATCCAACTGGCCAAACTTGGAGAAATAAAAATAATAAAATAACTGACAAATATAACAGAATTGATACAGTCAATTAAGGAAAAAAATACAAGTGTAAAAAATCACTCTATTTTGCACAAATTACTTGCTAAAATATATAGCAAGTAATTTATAAACCGTATTTGCAATATGAAGATTATTTACATGTAGGTATGTATTACGTTTTATCTTCGATCATATAAATTTTTGTAATAAATGGTAAATTTTTCATAAATATTTATAGAACTGTATTGATCGATTTTTTTACTTTTTGTATTCAATATTATTCACGTTATCAATAATAAATTATTAAAAATTTTTCCAGAAAAAGGGGTAATTTGTTACTTAAATTAATAAGGAAGTAAAATTAAAATAATAAAAAATAATCATAAATGTTTCAATTGTTAGATTTAACAGTGTGACTGCTTTTTCCTCTGGAATTACAAACATTAAAAGTGATTGCTAAAAGTGAAACCTTGAATTATTTGATAGCAAAGCTTATATAGGGTGTCTGGAAATAAATCCAATACAGAGTCAAGTGAAGTTCCATGCGCTTTCCACTTCTTAAACCATTGCAAAATAATGTTCTGCGATGGAATGCGACCACGTCTTGGGATATTAAACTCAGCCCGTAATCGTCTTTGAACTGTAATAATAGACTTGTTTCAATGTAAGCCATCATGGCAAACACGCGTTGATTTACCGGCCAATTCTCCATAGCTACTAAACTGCATACAATAACAAACACATCAGTCATAAACAGAACTCCCCCACCCATTCACGTGTCAGGCAGTGGCGCGTTAAAATGTGTCACATTCCAGTGCCGTACCCTGTACTTATCAATAATAAAATCAACTTAAAAAATAACTCACCGTTTCATGTACCATTTTATTGAATGAATCATCTTCGCTTAATATAAGTAGAATTATTAATGACATATAAATATGATGAGAGTTGCTATTTGGGGCGTTGTACAGGGTTTTTAAGATTGGTATTATCTGAAAATATAAGGAAAATTAATACTGATACAAAATTTTATTTTTTTCACATACTTTACTAGACAACATTTAACTTATTTTTTTAAATAAGATACTTTTACACCAATACGAGAAGACTTACCAGTTGTTCCAAGTCCAGTCGGCTAAGTAGATATGTCTTAAAAGCAGAATTTCGATGTAATAATAAATATAAAAGTAAAGTAGCGGCGTCGCCAGATGCCTTTTTGCATAATGTTACATATAAGGCATTAAAATCTACCTTGAATAAAGAAGATACGTTTGATGGTGGTACCGGGTTATTGTCTGCAACAAAATAATAATCATTGTTTACTGTTACTATATACTGCAATACATATTTTAATTTAATTAGAAGAATAAATACCTAGGCTATTTAAACACGAAAATAAAGAACTTCTGTATGGATTTGAATGCGTAGTCCAGTGGTGCACTAAAACTAGAATTAATAGTAAACTTTGTGTAGCCAGTGGCGTTATTTGGAAGTCATTTTGGTCAGGAACAGTTAGTTCTTCAGACGATTTTCTACTAAAAGTTAAAATTGACCATAGATCAGATGCCAAACCTAAAAATATTATATTTCTACATTACTGGGACAGATACAGTATTGGCATCGTGGTTATTAGAATCCGGACATTTAGTAAATAGATACAAAATCATAGAGTTGAAAAATGTTTACGATCGATTTTGTATCCACAGTGATGTGAAATTATCCCAAAAGTCCGTTTTCTAAAGATTTAGTTTTAATAAATACCTAATACAATACTATGGCCATGGTTTCCCCCATACCCAGGAGGCAGCTTTTCTTGATTGATGAAATTTGTTAAAAGACTTTTAATCAAAACCGGTGCATGAATAACATGCTTGCCTTTCATAATAATACGGTAAACATTGCTTTGGTCGGACCTTCTACCAGAATGAATTTGTATAGATAAAAATACCAATAAGCAAGTCACTGCTTCTAAATGGATCAAGTATGTTTGATCGTTGACCGGGACGTCAACAATAATGCCCACAAGAGTACCAATCAATGATTCAAATGTATTTCCATTGCCTTTAAATTCGATATGTTCTATTAATTGCTCTTCAGTGGTGGTTTCTGATAGAAATTTTAGTACACATCGTATCGTAAACAAAGTATTAAATAGTTGCCAGCTGAAGAGTCTACTGAAAAAATTACTTTGTAAATAAGTAATTGGTTGGTATATATTATGTTTCATAATACGTTTAAAACTTACGCATCTGTATTAGTCGCAGATAACAGTTCTGTCGACCTTATTAAAAACAGGTTAATAATAGAACCAAGATTCCCTGAATGTAAGTTATTTTTTAGAAATTCCTGGCAAAGAGGCTCTATTCTTGACTCCAGAGCCAGTTGATCATTTCTGAGAAAGTAAAATAACGTTGATTTTTAATATTTTTTTAGTTTGTTTTGGACTTACGTAGTTGTTGGAGGTGTAATATTAAAAGTTAAAAACCGATTCCAAAAGGGATCATTTGGAATTATAGTTTCCTTTCCGGCAAATTTTAGACAATATTCATTTGAAGATATATCTAAATTTCTACTAACTGCAGTACCCATTACACTTAAAAAAATGAGTTGTGAAGTACACCAAAAATAAAATGCATTATATCCTACCTACAAAAGTAATTTGTATTCTAAATTAAAAATTTATCATCATTTATAGGTAGTTCTTAAAACAAAAATATTCCACAATTTCCACATAACCTTACACGTCAGTAAAATCCAAATTGTAATCGCACGAAATACCAACTTCAAAAAATATAGTAAATATACAGGATGACCAACATATATCGGCAATAAAAGCACAAAATACAAATTTTTGTTGTACATTTCCCATTTTTGTAAATGCATTTACTTGACTCTTGACCACAGTATACTGTGCTCTTGAATTACTTCGGTTACTTATTATTATAAGTATATCAACTGACATGTATGCACTAGCACATTATCATTCAAATTTGATTTAGGGCAATTTAGATTTTTTTTCTTCTACAGCTTTGACTCCTAGCGGGAAAACATTAGAAAGTAGGTGAGTTTATTTTATATCACAGATTAAATATATATAAATAAAAAATTTATAAACCTCTGTGGGTTATACAGGGCGTGCTCAAATTTCACCGTTTGGCTATATATATAAATTAATTAAAATAGAGAATAAAATTAACCTACAGCAAACATTTTTTTTATTACCTACTGAACTGAAACTTTTAAATCTGTGATGCTATTCCATTTTTCTCAAGAATTCTTATTTTTGACAAGTTTGAAGGCTTATAACTCAATAATATTTAATTTAGTTTTTATTTATCGTCGTTAAAATACGGCCAAATGCTGTTGGTAAATTTTGTGGACACCCTGTATAAGCTATGCTGTGTTAAAACTGGATGATATGCACCAATAATAAAAATTTAAATTAATACCTATATAGATATTGACGTTATTAAATGAATTCCTTGTAGTAATACAATTTATGACTATTAAATTTGGCCTTGATCAATATCGATAACAAAATTTTTTATTTAAATTTCAGTAGGGTACACATAAAAACTGTCAAATATAATTACTTGTTTGCCTGGATTAGGAGAAAAATTAAAAGAATTCAAATAAAAAAAGTTTATTGACATTGATATATAATAATCATTCTCCATTATTAAATTCAATAATAATAAGACACGTTCACCACCTAACAATGCGATCACATAGAAGGTGTTGTAAAAAACAGGATTTAAACTAAATATACTAATATATTTGTTTTGTTATAAATATATTTATAAACGAAGATTACAACGAAATATATAACAAGTATAAAATATATGTACAAAATCTATCAGCTTTTTACACAGCAGAATTACCTTGGCAGTAAACGTGTAATACATGATACAGAAAAAATATATATAAAATACATTAAATTTTAAATTAATATTAATTCTAAAATTAACAAATAAATTTTTGTTTTTCCCATTTTAAAATTGCCTAACCCGAGAAAATAAAACATTCCAAATATATTTATTTATATAGTATTTTTTAATAAGTATGCAGTTGTTATAATTTTCTGTACAGCAAAAATATATTTACTGATTCAAAGCAATATCTAGCATATTGTCTAAAATAAATAAAAAAAGTGCAATTCCGCTACACTTTTTTTTGCATGAAAAAATCTAAACGTCTAATTTTAAACATGTAATAAAAGGAATAAATTAAATATGACATATTTTTTTTATATAAACGTAACAGTACAGTTCTCAAAATGAAGAGGTACGCAAAGCAACAGGCCGCACTTACCATGCTCAGCATAGCAGCATGTTATATACTATCCGAGAAAATTGTACATTAAATACAAATAATATATACCGCAATTGCTTTGAAGCCTCTCCCATTCTGAGAATCTTTAAGGTAAGAACAAAATGCACCTAACACACTCATGATTTTTTTATTCGATTTATATTTTAAATTTCAAAAAATTAATTTTTTTTTTGTTTACATGCACATAAGGAATTATCTATTGCAATTTTTAATTTCATATCTAAACTACCTAACTACTTTCATTTAGTTAATCACAAAAATTATTATAAATAACTAGTGAGTATAATATTTACATTATTTCTACATTATGGATCTTCTTAGGAAATATTATTAGTATACAAGGTCGATCCAAAACATCATTTCAGATTTCAGTCCTTTGGATCACGAAAATAATAAAGAAAAACTTTAGCACTAAAAAAATACAAACTAAAAAAATTTGAACTTTTAAATTTTATTCTTTATCAAATTATAAGGTAAGCAATAGAATGACAAACAAAGCAGAAGAAAACATTTACAGACACATCACACAACAATAATATATTAATATGAAGATGATGTACGTTACGTTACCGATAGATGATTAATGCTTCACAACAGATCACTTTGCATATATTATCACATATAACCCCAAAGAATTATTTTGATTTCCTTGACCACAAGACGGTCAGTAAAGGTTAAGGAAATCTGTGACATCATATGAGCGTGAAAGCAATGTATTTATAGGTATATATATATATCACCAACCAAGCAAAATTTCAAGTTGGCATTATCTAAATATAACAGGTCATACCGAATATCGTGTTAGTTTATTGAATAAAGAACAAAATTTAAAGTGGTTTTTCCCAGATATCTACTTTATAAAATTATAGTTTTATTTCAAAAAAAATAATGGCTCCAATGCAAAAAGACATGAGACCTGAACCTCCTAAACAAAAATGAAATAAATAAATACCCGTATTATATTTTACACGTAACAATTTATAACTCACACGATATCGTGTAATGCATTGCATAGAGCCATTATAAATAATCATATCCATTTATCAAATATCCTAATTGCTATTGCTTCAACTAAATTCTTTACCAGATTTTTTTATAAGTAATATATCGACGTTTGTTGTTTTAACTAGGAGGACGAGCTCTTGTTGGTATACTTAGATTCGGCCAACCTGTGCATGGATGTATCGCCATCACCCAGTTGCGCCACCTGCAAAGCACCAAACACCATAAAACAGACCGCCCAGGTCCAAAATACTACATGTCATATTATAAGCACTGATGAACGTTAGAATTATATTAGTCAAATGATCCTAGTTTTACAAAAAATAACATGCATTAAATTATTCTGCATGAACAGGGATAACATTAATATTGTAATTAAATGGCAATTTTTAGCATGTGTAAAAATTATTTCCCATTTCATTAATAAATTCACAAATATGTCTATATTTTCTATTTAGATTGTTATTCGCAAGTAAATGGTTACTGAATTATTATCTGGTTAGAAGACAAACTATAATATTTTGGTTGAATATCGACACAATTAAAATATCCCAATAATGACCTACTACACATAAATTAGTAAATTAAAATGTCTGATTTTTTTCCATATTGAAAAACATATTTTAATATCTCTACTCATTGTTCTGACACTACCAAGTTTTTTTTACTGTACTAATAGTATGGACAATATCGATTATATCCTTGTTTATATATAATACAGTTAGTCAACCACTCAAACTTAGGAGTAAAAACAATAGATGGCGATACTCTTTTATAATCCACGTTTTCCTTATTTACACACACAAAGGTGACTTGGATTTTAAAAGAGTATCGCCATCTATTATTTTTACTCTGAAGTTTGGCTGGTTGACTAACTATATTATTATGTTTAAACAAGGATTATATGCTTTTCTGGATTAATATATCTTAAATGTCACTTTTTACTTACTAGTAATATTCCATAAAAATAGCTATATCTGAAAAGTAAAAACAAATACTTGCAACAAATTAAAAGTACGTCCAAAAGTTAAAGGCAAAATAGTATTTCAGTAATTTTTTTCTAAAGATATACATAAGTAAATATGAAACAGAAAATACATGTATCATTTCGATTGAAAACACTTGTATGCATCAACATTCAATTTGAAATTATTCTAAATTTGAACTGATATACTTTTTTATACTTGGGAAATTTTATCTATATAGGATGGATCATGTAAATCTTTGTTAGGCTCTTAGTAAGTCAGGTATTTTAGCACAAGACGATAATTGTTAGGACTAGGTTTACTGATGTAAGAAGAAAATATTTATACTTGTGATAAGAAAAACCTAAAGAAACCCCAAATTTATCACCGTGTGCATGTAAATTATAAAAATATACGTCTATGAATTTTCAACACATAAAACACTATTAGGTATATATAAAATTGATACCTGTAGATATTATGTTACTTGATGAACTGATTCAAAACAAATCTACTTTCAAATCATATACACTTAGAATCCCTCGACAAAATTTTAAAACTATTTTAATTTGTAGAAGTAATTCAGGCAATTAAATTCATACCGATTTCGTGCTGGTAGAAATAGAGATAAAAGGAAACTACATGCAAGAAGAACTTTGGTACTTGCAATTAATTACTAAAAAGATGTTCTAAGCAAGCAAGTAGAGTGTGTTAAGGCAATACTAATTAGTATTACAATATAAGTGCTTGAAACTACATTAAAGTAATACAAAATAAAATGACTACAAGATAAATAAAAAAATTAATCTCAACATATTCTAACTATCTAAAAGAACATGTAAAAAAATAAAGGAAGTATCTAATTTCTAACTGGAACAAAAAAGTACAAAAATCCTCGACATAGTAGTACTTATATACAAATTAATCAACTATGACTGACAAGGCAATATTAAACCAATAAATAATAGTATTTTTTTTCACAATAGTAATTATTACTTGTGGCATAAAAATCTAAACTAATTTCTACAAAAGTAGTGTGAATTATATTAATACATTTTAAATAAAATATTCAGGCTGTTTTAATTTGTGGCTAATTTTTGTTTATCTTAAACAATATAACGAATGCAATAATGTAAAATAATTGATAAGACGAACTGATTAAATAACTTGCATATACACACATGCTACTCCTAATATTACTACTAGACCAAGAATTATTGTGTGACCTATATAAAAAATTTAAATCTAACATATATGTACTTTCGAAGTGATATTTTTTAATGCATACTTAATTATTTTTCAAATTTGGTTTCCATATTATATGTATTTGAGATTCAACTAAATTTTTTAAATCATTATGGTTGTATCTTAGTATCTTTATTTTATTTACTACATATCGTCCTTGCGCCTTCAAAATACGACGTGCAAGTGTAGAATTGGACAGTTGATATCAAGTCACATTTCTGGCTAAAATCTGTGACAAAAAGCCCATTTTAAATCAGTTGTGCATTGGACATCAGTAAATAATTATCAAATAATATAAATGACATTTTTATTTACATTGTACATTTTGTTGTACATAACAAAAATTCAAGTTGCCCAAGAAAATGAATATTGTATCGATAGAACCAATAAATAGTTGCGTCTACTGATATGTACGTCACATTTTGAAGACGATGATATGTCTAATTCCATATATTTTTAAGTAAATCCAAAGACAAATAAAAAAAGTTGCTAAAATACCACCTTGTTAATGAATATATATATATATTTTTTACCTAATAAGTTAGATATCTACATACTTATTGAACTTAAGTTCCTAAACGACAGTTATGTATTGTATATATATTTAGAAACTGGATAATATTAAAATTATTTTTTTTTTGTCTATATAAAAATTTAAGTAAATATAAAATCTTACATTTACTTGAAAGTCTATTTAATATTTTATCTATCTTATACGTAATTCTTATAGAATATATAATTTGATATGAGTGTATCTTTGTCAATAAATATTACGGGATATCCTGCATAAAAACATGTAATGTCTCTAGTGACTTAATTGTTAACTAATAAAAATTTTAAAATAATATAAATCGAACAAAGCTGCTTAACAAATATGTAAATAAAAGATCAATCACATGAGTATAAAAAGGAAGTTACTGTATATCTCTCATGTATAGATATTGTGTCATTAAAATATTTTTGATGAAAGTTAAATCGGTCGTATTTTTGAAAATCATTATTTTAAAATAACCTATTTTCAACAAAATATGTACACATAAAAAAAATTCTTTTTAATGAAATATTTCAAAACATTATCATTGGGAAAAGGACTATTCCTTTACTCAATGCATTTACTCTTAAAATACTTGTTTTGTTGTTCAAACTGTCGTCTGCTAAATCGTGTTGCCTTTGGAACACTTGTCTGTCAAATCAGCTGAATTTCAATCTAGAAGTCTGTAATGTACTGTCGAGTGGCGACTTCAATGTTAATATTTGGAAACATACATATTAGGCTGTAAATGTCATTGATGTATTTAAAACTTTAAAATATGTGACATTAATACCATTCCTATGCTCCACGCAAATATACGTAAACAGAAACGTACATCCCTACAGATATATGAGATTTGTCATAATTTGAAGAAATGTCAAATTACTGATACAAATAATGGAACAAACTAGATAAAACAAGGCTGCTGCGATTTAGCTGGCGATGTTCAAACAACGCCAAGATATCATACTAATTGCAATCAAATGATCGTGCTTGGAAATTGTGAGAATCTGTGAAATCATATGAGACTGTCTGCTTGAACAAAGTTATTATTTAAAAATGATAACTTTAATAGAATCAAAATTCTCTTCGCCAAAGTGTAACATTTCAAACTAAGTAAAAAATCAGTCTTTAAACTTGTGTCAGAGTTGTTAAATAGTGTAATAGCCTAGAAAATAAGGGATGTTTGCAGTGTAATAATGATCTAATGGGTCAATTTTGCATATGTGATTAAAAACGCAAATGTCTCATTGGAAATGTCAAAATATTTTTGACATAACTTTACTCTGCAGAGATGTAAATCGTTCAGTATTGAAAAATATTGATACTGTAAAATACGTTTTACAGTGTAAAGTTATTTTTGGGTTAATTTTCTTGTTCAAGTTTCTTGAATCCATTTTCTTATCAAATTGCTTTAAAGCCAACAATTTTCTTGAATTTAGTGCACTGCAGCCAAAGTCTGAAAGCGTAAGTAGTCTAGGTGTAATAGAATATAGAAAATATCAACAATTGTGCTCCAGAGGTTTTTGTTTTAGTTACCATTACTGAATTCACCAGACTTGTTCAAGAAAATTCTAAATGAAAAATTTCTTGAACTAGAAAACAATCAACTGATTGCCATTTCGTCAGATTTTGTCTACACTGCACATGCTTAAGACAAGAAACTTGCAAATTGAGCCAACATTTTTGGACTGTAAAACAGCAACAGCAAGACAATCTTTGACATATGTCACAGTACTTTTTTTGTGTATCCTGTTAATTTATAACACTCACTCAATTTTAATAGATCTCAACAATGAGAATTAAATACCGCAAAATATCAGACTGCTCTTGTGTGACTTCATTCGTGAAAATATACTGGGTGTCCGGAATGTAAGTGCTGATACTTTGTATATCTGACCAAAAGTAACAAAAAACTGTTATGAAAAAAGTCTAAAACAGTTTTTCTACAAATACATTTCAAAATTAAAATACAACTGCAATAAAATGCAAAACTTACAACTAAAGTTAAGTAAAAGCTCTGACAACGTAATTTGTTTTTTGTATTAATATTAATGCAGTAAACAATTGAAGTTTCTCAGCAAAATCCTTAAAACTGTAACATACAACAACATTGTAATTTATCACTTGCTGCTGTTAACCTAAAAGTATTATTAATCATAGTAGTTACCTATTGTGATTGTGGCTAGTGTGTTTCGTTTTTCTCTAATGCTTGCTTAGTTTCTGTGAGTATACATAAACAAAAATGGAACAATTTATAATAACCATTACCAGCTGCATGTTAATTTATGCCTAATCTGGGCAAAACTCTGGCTACCAGACGTTTGTATGGTAAATACTTTTCGCAAGCAACTTAAGTTATTTTGAACACTTGTAACCACTTTATTCTTGATGTGAAAAGAGCTCTAAGAAAACCATCGACAGTCATGACATAGTATGTGAGCGACATCACATATTCAAGATCTGTTTGCTGTCATAATTCTGCTACCGTTAGTCAGAGAAAAAAAAACTTAAGTACACTATGTTTTGTTTGGAACAATTTATCCTCCAGCAAAATAAAGACATTCATATTCCAGGCACCCTGTCATATCATATGATATATACAATAATATATAGCAAACGTTTATTTCATTTAACCATAACAAGAACTCTTGTGTAATCCGCGAATAGACAGGGTGGTATATACTCTTAGAACTGTGTCAGTAATTTACAATTATTTAATTTATAGTAAAATGCCTATTAATATTAACGCGTATGAAAGTCAACGTATGTATATTTTGAGCCACAAATTAAAATCAGTCGAATCGTTGCACTACTCAGGTGGAGGAGGTGGGGGTACATATGGAGGCGCATCCTTGGGTAACGGTGGATTGGCATTGGTGGTGTGTGGCAGTGGTATCTGCTGCTGGTACATCTCAGCAGGGTACATGTACCCTTGGTGGAAGTACTGAGTATACATTGATCCCCCCTCAGGAAATAAAAATGGCGGCGGCGGTACGCTCATGTCCGGTAAACTAGGTGGCGGCACTTGCGGGTAATAGTACATTGGATTATGTTGCGGCGGGGGGTACATCTGCCTGGAAGGCAGGTGATTCGGTGGCATGTTGACAGGGTACGAAGGAGGAGGGTGGGAGTTAACGTTATTCTGATAGTTGCTTACCTTGTTATAAGTATGCTTGCCGTTCTGTTTGGAGTCCTTATGACTCGCCCTGGCCATTTTATTTGGTGGTGCGTCTGGGGGCAAACTGTGGTCCCGTTCACGTTTTCTACTGTTGCTCTCAACTGTCGCAGTGCAGTTGATTTTTTCTTTAGGAATTTTAATCTTAAGCCCACCGCTCAGTGGGGGCTGGGACAGTTCGCTGATGCTCTCAGTCTTAATTTTGTCCTTGGGGATTTTAATCTTGAGCCCGAAACTGGGACCTTGCGTCGAACTCTCCGGCAACGGTTGGATTTTGTCTTTGTGGATTTTTATTTTAATGGGTTCGGTGGTGACGGGTTGCGGAGCTTCCTGTTTATCTTTGTGTTTGTGTTTTTCACGATCCTTATCTTTGTGTTTCTTCTTCTTCTCCTTGTCATCCCTACTCCTGTCTTTGTCTTTATGTTTGTGTTTCTCCTTGTTCTTCTTTTTGCTTTTGTGGTGGTGGTGTTCTTTCTCTTTAACTTCCGTCTGAACGACTTGTTGGGAAGTGATTTCCGAGGCGGCTACAGCGGGCAAGTGAGGTATCGAAGGCGTTTCCTTTAATAAATGACTTATTAAAGTGGGGTTTGTTTCCAAACCATTCACCAGTGTAGACATATTGGTATTTTCCAAAGGCAACGGCTGAATGACGTCGGGTGGTTTTATATCATTACCGTATGTCTCGGAAACGTGAACTTCATTGGATTCCTTCTTCGCATCGGATAGAGGAACTACTACGTCGGGCATATGATGAATTTTATCCATGCCGATTGTGTTGTCTCGAACAAGATTTTCAAAACCTTGGACCTGGTCTATTTTCTTCATGACAGGCCTCAGTTCTGGTTCAGAACTGCTGGAATAATTTCTGCTTCGTTTGTTTACGGGAGAACTTAGCGGAGATAGAGGTGTAGAAATTTCACTAACACTCTTTAGGGAGCTTGGAGATTTAATAGCTTTTTTATGAGGTGGGGTACTTTCCGGAGAAAATAAACTAGGTCTTTTAATAACGGAAGGCGTTGGGATCTCTTCTTTTGAATAGACGGGTTCCGTTTTACTTTTATCGTTTGTTATTACGGGCAGATTAAATGAACCGTCGTTGCTACTTCCGTTATAGTGTTGGAGTTTCGAATGAGTCACTAATTCATTTTTGTTTTGTTTGGGGACGGATTTTGAGGCATCTACATGGAAAGGCGACTTGATTTTTTGCGAGGTAGAGGTCAGCGATTTATTCATTAAGTAAACGTTATTTTTATCGTACGCACTAGCACTTAAGTGTTTTTTAATATTATCAGTTTCCGATTTAATATAAGGCTTAGATTCTTCATGTTTACGCATCGATTCGTGTTTGGTAGACGACACTTTCTGGGGATCCACTCGAGATCTGTTAGCCAGATCCATTCGTTGTTTCTCGGCATTTAACCGCGAATCAAGATAATTGTTTAAACTGTTCATGTCAGTCTGTATATTTGGTTTAAGGAGATAATCCCTTTTCTGCATATCTTTATCACCCCGCGTATCACTACGGGCCACTTGAGGCTCTTTTGAAGTAGAATCCCTCCCGTGATCCCGTGATTGATCTCTGTAATCTTTGTTGGGCAGTCCAAATGGCGAATCTCTTGACGTTTCTCTTAGAATGTCCCTGGGTTCGGCACGACTACTCGGTTGATAGCTTCCCATAGACTGAGGTCTAGCATGTGGCTTTAATTTGGGATCAACCGGAGGACGATGGTGCCCGTGAGGAAGCTTAGGTTGACCACCCATTAAGGCCTTCTGTTGCGCTGCTAGCCTCTCCCGCTCTTTCCTTTCTTTATATTCTCGCTCCCTCTGTTGCTGACTGCTGGAACCAGCTTCATGTGGCCTAGAGGATCTATGTTTGTGCAGATCGTTCCTTTGGCCTGAAATGAGAAAAAATTGATTACAACAACATGGAATTATATTATTTGCAAAAATAATAGTGTTGGTGTAGGGTTTATAATAAATAACATTAAACATATAGATTTTTTATGATTAATGAAGTATAACCGGAATACAATTTTGAGGTTAGCATATCTAATAAATTTTATAAAATAAGAAAATTAAGCTGGCCCCGTCTTACTTTATGGCATTTCAAAAAAAAATATGTGGAAGAAAAGGTCATTGCCGGTTTGTGTTGCTCTAGTGTAGTTTTTGGTGTTCTGCCCTGAATTGTGTTTAGAGATTTAATACACAGTAATGACAACATAACATAAACAATAAGAACAGTCAAGCATTGTTTACATGTTTCATATTTTTGGCACTGTTCCTTTTTCTAATTTGTGAAAGAAATATGTTGATAATGGAAAATCAAAACAACAATAACGTATAAGTTTGTTTAATCTTTAATTAGTCGTTTGCTGTTATATGCTGTTATACCTGTAGCTTTTAATTTAAAAGTAGTGAATAAGGAATTTAACACGTTGACGATACATATCTCCTGGGGGATGTATTCATTATAAAAATTATTTAAGACCAGAAAACTGCATTTTTTTGCTACGTGCGAAATCTATAGAAAACGCAGTTTTTGGCCGATTTCAGTGAAATAAATAGCTTTTGAATGGGTTTTTTAAGATTTATTCATTGGCTATGCTATAAATGTACATATCTCGGGGGATATGTACCGCACCTAATTAATATACTATTATTAATATGCGG
The DNA here is from genome assembly GCA_025584915.1 of Monochamus saltuarius. Taxonomy (NCBI): domain Eukaryota; kingdom Metazoa; phylum Arthropoda; class Insecta; order Coleoptera; family Cerambycidae; genus Monochamus; species Monochamus saltuarius. The sequence continues at coordinate 13,890,211 of CM046722.1, forward strand.
TACATATCCCCGGGGTTATGTATCGATTCTATATGTAAGAGAGATATACATTGACAGCCGGATTCATGAAACGGGCGTAGGCCTAGTCGGACTAACGAGTTTACGCCCGTGTAAAGCGCGTTAGTTGGCCTAACCAGCTTTGCGCTCATTCACGAAACATGCGTTGCTAGGTAGGCTGTTTATTTACGTCCATATTTGCGCCAAAAGTTAGACCCAGTATTGTACCTGTCTAAAAATCGCGTAACCGGCCTCTAGTTCATGCGTTTCCCATTGTATATTTAGTATTTATAATCAAAAACTGTACTTTTCAGTACTACGGATTAGTTAACATATCATAAAGTAAGTATTATACATAGTAGTGAATAGGAGTATGCTTTTTATTTAAATTAGTGCAACAGATGCGTCTGACTAACGTTACGCCTTGTTGATGAATCCGTATGTTAATGCATAAGAAGGGCGTAAGTAGGAGAAGTCTAGCTCATTTGTTTTTATAAGATTAGTACAAAAAATTTACTTGAAAGCAAAATGTAGCGGCGGCAGCAATGTGGAGATTAGTTCTGTTTGTGGTTTCATAATGTCCGAACGTACCAAGAAACTGTTAGCACTTGCTGCGAAAAGACTTTTCCAGAAAACTCATGTTTAAATTGCTTCTTGGAACCACAATCGTAAATTCTTGGATCATTTATAACATCATCTACTAAACTTGCTATAATTGAATTTAGACGGCAACTGGCAGATCAATTGGATCTTGATGAACAGGAAAATGAGGATAATATATCAAAAACTCAAACAAAAAATCTCATACATTTGTCAAGCCTGAAGGACCAGGTCGAAAGCATTGAAGACCCTGTAAATGCTGTTAGAAGAAAACGATCGTCGTGAAGCTGATAAAAAAGAGCGGAAAATTATTTAATTTTGCAATGATTGTCCAGATGCTTCTGCCTTTTGTTTGCCATGTTTTAATAAGCATTACTCTTGATTTAGTAATATACTAACTTATATTATCTATATTATATATTTATGTATGTATATGTAGTACATATAATAATAAAAATTACCATGAAATAAAGGGTTACTTTTGCATATAGTTTTTCTACTTTTTTCCTTTAAAAAATATCTTGCGTCTTTAACAAATATTAGTTCAATGTATATATTTTAAAATTTTTGTATAATTCTGACACTACGAGTACTTCTGTTTTTCTTTATATTTTACAAAAGGTCCAATGTAAAAACACATACATATCCCCAAGGATATGTACACTTTATAAAATATTATGTTACATATCCTGGGGATATGTATGAGTCAAAGACAATATACATTGTACCTTCCCGCAGTCAACGTGTTAAGAATTATTTTGTTTTTTTTTTGCAAAAGACTCATCTTATTAAAGAGAATTAAAAGCTAAATTTAACCTTTATATTCCTTCTAATTGTTTGAAACTTTATTACAAATATTCTTAGAAAACTGTTCATAAATTTTTCTCCATTATAAATGTTATACAATACAGGATATATCTGGAATAAGTCCTTAATAAAGAACATAAAAGTAAACAATTTCCATTAGACCACCTGTGGTCTAAAGTTACCCCACTTATTTAACTGTTAACAATGCAGTATCTGGATAAGTTTACTAGTTCATGATGGTTAGTGATGTGGATGTTAATATGTTTCATCAATAATTGTAATTGATTTACGTTATATTTAGAATGCCTTAATCAAACCAAGAGTTGCAGATATTTGCATTGAACGCTTACTATCGACTGTGTCGATCTTCAACTGCAGTAATTTTATTATTTTTAAATTAATTTCAATTTTGACAGTGTTTCAAAACTTTATGTTTGCTTCATTTTACAATAATTGTTGTTACCTTAAGACTATGACTTTTTAGACCACAGGATGCTAAATAAAAATGATTTATTTTCACATTTTCTATCACCTACTTCTGTGAAAGAATGTACTTCTTTCAGAAACACCTCAAATACATTGCAGCATTGAGTTTATGTAGCGTACCTTATACAGGGTGTTAACGATAAGTTTGGCCAAACCTCACTCATATTATATTCTATTGATAAAAATAATTGGGGCTTGATATATAACAGCTTTTGATTCAAAACTTAATAAAGAAGTTACAGGGTGTACAATTTTATAATTTCTTTCTATCCACAACTTAAATACAGAAAAAAATGATTTTTCTATATTTAGGTGGTGACATTATTCCAACATAAACTATTTATCTATGCCTCATGAATTTAAAATATACTCTAGTGGTGTAGTTACCGGGTGGGCAGTGTATTTTTTTTGTTTAAAGAAAAAAAGTACGCCATTGACAATTCTAACATTTCAAGATATTTTTATAATTTCCGATTAATTGGTTTCGGTAAAGTGTTCGTAACATTGACAGGTCTTATCGTTGACAATCTGTATAACTAATGGTGTATATTATTGAGTATTATGATATTTTCTATATTATAAAATGTGTACGAACCTGATTTAGCATCATGGTGCGACGATCTATGCAAATGTGGATCCTTCCCATCATCTTTGGCGACCTTCTTGGGATCGCAATCCTAAAATATAAATTTTCCTATAAGATGTTCCTATAAAAACTTTAATACATACAAAAGGCGAAGACTGAAGAGTTGGTGGATGAGATATATTATCAGGTATTGCCATTACTTTATCTTTTAGTCTGGAAGGGCAAGCCTCGAAAATTACTAGAAATTCCTCAGTAAGTTGCTGAAGCAGTTCCGCAGTTACTGTAGGATCCACATACGAGTACCACTCTTTCTTTTCATTGGACAATGGAATTTCCCAATTTGACCACTTACTAGCTACGAGTATGCAAAAGCAAGCTACTACAGTGGGTTTGTATTGAATACACATTGTTGTTAGGTGTAAACTAAAATTGATATTTTGCATAAAAAATTTCTAACTAGTACCAATACCTTTACCTATTACTTGCCATAAAATAGGACGTCTGAGCCAAATCTTTACTAGCCCTTACTAAATGACAACACCTTACAACATGAGTATGGGGATGATCAATTGCCACGTCAAATCCTAAAGTCTGTAGCAGTACATTCTCATTGAACACTAGATCCTGAGATTGGGTTATATACCTAAAAAGTATGAAATCTTAGTAAGTTATGCATGAAAAGTGAGAATAAGATAAAAATACCTCTCTGAATTTAAATCTATGTTTGTATCTTTTGGGTTGCGGCATATATTTGCGACTTTTATTACATATTCCAGTTTCCTGGGTTGCTCCTCCACTTTGGCTGCAAGAAAGAGTGCAGCCGCTGCCATCTGGTGCCATGGGAAGTGCGTAAAAGAGTGGAATACATAGAAGCGATGCATGTACACGATTGCTGTGTTGATACATAATTGCGATCTAAGCTAAAGTTAAGGAAATATTTTCGAAGACAGAAAAAATGTGCCAAATTAAAAAAGCAAAACAATATATAAATATTTTTGAGGCATGTTCTAATACAAGCAGTCAATGTTTGATACTATTAGGGCAATTTTTAGCCACTATAAAATGTTGAAGTAAAAATATATATTTAATAGAATTCGTTTTAAGTTTAGCAATACGTATAGCTACAGTAAAGTAACGGAATTATTTGTCTCTTCATTCTATTTATACCAACCGTTCAGTTGTTATGACAATGTTTATCTTAAATTGAAAACATATGTATATTTTTTTAGAGAATCAAATTTAAAAAAATTGTCTTTCTTACCTTTTTGCATTTGGAATTTTTCATAAATATATATACTTAGTGTGCTTTACATCCATATACTGAAGACAAAAAACTATTTCATTAATAACTTTATACGAAAACAAATGACAATCGCAGAACATTTGATTTTTTTCTTATTCCTTCCTTCCTCTACAAATTTTAAAATCTTGTGACTTAAATGGTCAGATCTGATATCCATGAATTTTAAATAATCAATTGTTAAACTATTTCTAGGACAATTAGGGATAAGTGTGCTATTTTGCTAAATAATTTAGTCAGTTTTCAAAAACTGTTGAATTTTATTAAAATTGAACACTATGAAAACAACAAATTGGTAATATGTTTAGGACCAAGCAGGAAATTTTATAAATAATTTCACATAAATTTACCAATAAAAATGAATACTATTCTGGGACACAATGTAAAATTCAAATTAACCATTTTAACTGTATTGTAAATTTATGTGAATATTTATAAATAGTTCTCTGCTGATTTCATGTACAGTATACAAATTATATACTTATTTTATTTCAAAATATGGATGTATTTAGTAAAAAAAAATAATTACCTAATTTGAATTTGCTTCAAAATCCTGAAATTAATTTTTGAACTAGGTACCTACATTTATTATTAGGATAAGCTGATCCCTTCACATATGAGGATATTTTTTTCACATCAACATTCGAAAATAAGAGATTTACAAATATACCACTGAGCTTTTTTTAATGCTTTTAATCATTACATAAAATTAAAAATAAATCAAAATAAATACCTTCACCACAATGATCAGCAACAGGTTACTTTTTTTAAGTGTCCATGATGGTAAAACATCTTAAAAACGTGGGTAGGTAATTAAAAAACATAGTAAATAAATTAATTAAACAGAATACCAACTGCCTATATTCCTTGTTTTTGTGGAATGATAAATATACAGAGTGTTAAAGATAAATTTGGTCAAACTTCACACAAATTCTATCCATGAAAATAGTTGGGGTTTATTATATAACAACGTTTTATTCAAAGCTTAATAAGTTATAGTGTTACATAGTTTTATACATTTTTTCATTTTTTATCTATAACTTAAATACAGGAAAATATTATTTGACAATAGTGGGGCGGAGATATTTTTCCAACATGAACTATTTATCTATACACTCATAAATTTAAAGTATACTCCAGTTACATAGTTACTAGGTAGGCGGTGTATAATTTTTTTAAGGAAAAAAGTATGCGACTGACATTTCTAAAATTTCAAGATATAAAAAGTATTCTTGTAAAGAGTTCGTAACATTGACAGGTCTTGATATAATTAAGGATGTTAAACATGCTTAAGATTATCAATTTCAAACAATAAACACACTAATTTCAACAATAAAACTACAAATGAAGTAAGTAACACTTTTAACTATTTATTCTTACAAACAATTACAGCCCAGTAATATTTTATGACACAAGTTGTTAAAACAAAAAATTGTACCTCTCTTATTTAGCTTTGAAAAATTGTTATATAACAAACACCAATTATTTTCTTCGATAGAATACGCTGATCTAGTTTGGCCAAACTTATCATTAACATCCTCTATATTATTATTTTAGCAAGTTTATATATCCTTCAATTCAACAAATTTTACTTTTATTTTCAAATTAAATAGCAAATTTTATTAAAGTAAACAAAAATTGTATGTCTTATGGCATTTTTTTTATTTACTAGGTACCTTACATTTCAGTTGCACGAGCAATGCAATTTTTATGCATTTTAAAATTATTTTGTTATCTTATTTCTTATTGTTGTGTATATCTAGTTTCTTGAAATATGAATCGGAATCCAGTTTTCAATTTAACTGTAGAATAATTTATATAAATTTTTTTAATAACGATTATAATCAGAATTAAAATTACTTATTGTTGTATATGTATAGTAGATTCAAGTATTAGTAACTGTACCTTAATATTTCAACATTTGATAATTATATAATACAATAATGGAATAAGCATTAGGAGCAGCAAAAAACTATTTCTGTTACACAGTAATAATGCTAAAATGTAAGTACTATCAAACAAAATCTAAATTACTATTGAAGTTCATCTGTTAATAACATAACTCAACTCACCCTGTATATGCTGCTCTCTATCGACAGAATAGAAATGGATTTGCTTTTGAAGTGACAATTTCAAAATATATTCATTAAGGGCTCATCAACTCATGTATGTAAAGGAATATACTCCTAACTTATTTCAATATAAATTCATTACCTCATTTAACAAGTCGATGCATGTCTTGTAATAAAAAGTTTAGATGGCCGATTTATTGAACTATTAACAAAATTAAATATTTCTCTATTTATAATAATTTCCAATATAGAACGTAAAATATCTTCAGATATGATGTCATAAATGCCGCCCCTCCAGTTTAACAATAAATAAAAAAAATTGCTTTATGTTATGAATCTTTAAAACTACTAATTAAATCGAGATGATAATTGAGCCTAAGTTTAGATAAAGCAACAACAACGAAGAACTTGTAAAGTATAAACTTGTCGGTCGGCGCATATGCGCAAATAGTATTTCAGTTTTACAAAACCAGGAATATTATTTTACTTACTCTGGGGAAAGGGCAATTGCCCCCTTTGCCCACCCCCCAAATACGTCATTCGTCAGAATTAGTGTTTAGAAATAAATCCTACTTTATTAAACAAAAAACGTCAAGCACGCATGTGCAAAACTTGTTAAAACTTGAAAATAATATCGCGTATAAAATAAAAGATTGTGATATCATAGAGTAGACTGCATCAGACAGTTAATGATACGGTACGATTCGTTGTGAGTGATGCGTAATAAATCGTCTTGACATGTTCTTTATCACACTCTGTAGTGTTCTATTAAATAAATATAATTGAAAAAATGCGGCAACATAATATGTGAGCGAAGAAAATTAAACGAGTGGTAGCGGTAAGTTATTGCTGCGCAAATCCGAAACTACAAACTGGTAAAGATTTAAATTAATTTGAATACGTTTAATTTTTTTATATGATCACTAAATTTAAAATGTAATAAGTCGCGACGTATTTACTAGCAATTTCCGCTGTCATATGTAAATTGGTCGTCTTTAAATAGACGTGCAGTGTTTGTGAATGTACGTCAATATAACCGACGATAAAATAACGTTGTGACAGAATTGTATGCATTTCTAAAATATATAAAAATGTTAAAGAATCACGTAGGTAATCTTTTATTAGATTTTGTCATGGCATTTTCCGTTATACAGGGTGTTAGGTAAACATGCGGCAAAAATTCAAGGCCTATTTTAAGAATATTTTGTCCTATGATGATTTCTGAAAAACTCCTTTGTTTCGAAGATACAGGGTGAACATTTGCGACAGTAACAACATTTTATTATCAAAAAGTACATGTAAAGTTGCTCAATCTATAATAAATGTTCGAAATGACTTCCTCCAGCCTGGATACAAGCATTCAATCTTTTTGTCATTGAGTGCCGAACTCTTTCAAACACACCAGGGTTGTTTCTAATGGAGTTACACCCAGCAATTATCCGATTTCGCAATTCGTTCAAATTCTCCACTGGAGTAGCGTAAACTAATGACTTCAGATAGCCCCATAAGAAATAATCCAGAGGATTTAAGTCTGGGGATTGAGCAGGCCATGATTGTGGCGCACCTCGACCAATCCAGCGATCTCCGTATGTTGCTGTTAAAAAATCACGACCAAACTCATTATTTTTTTGTACTTGATAAACTCATTGGCGTATCGAATATGGTTGTCGCATATTTTGTTCACCCTGTATCTTTGAAACAAGGGTTTTTTTAGAAATTATCATAGGACAAGGAATAACCCCTTCAATTTTTGCCGCATGTTTACCTAACACCCTGTATAGGTATCCTATATATTTATTTATGGCAACATGAGGATTTTTCAAAAAGAAATTTAAGGTAAAATTCGAAAGATAAATTTTAAAATGTTTGTCTTTTTTTATTGGATTTAATTACAGAACAATTAGTGAAACACTAACGTTTTAATTAACTGATGAAAAAGAAACTGTTTTTATCAAACTGATTTTTTTTTAAAAAAACATATTTTTCCGAAACTGTATTTTTAAATAATATGAATGAATTTATTCATCCATTTTTCAATTTTAAAATATAAATATCTATACAAAAGTACATAGTTTTTCCAATTGTATTCTATTTATAGAAGAATCAATGTTTTTCTTTTTTCTATTAATATTACTTTAGAAACCAAAATATTATTAAAATTCTTCAAGTCCTGTTTGGCACAATTTTTTCCATAAAGTGTAACATATTTATGATCATTCTATGTACAGTGTTTCGAAAATAATTGATGAAAATGAAACGGTGGATTCCTGAGTTGATTTTAGAAAGGGTGTTTTCTCTAAGAAAAAATAATTTTAGCATCCCTAAAGAGTTATATCTCTTTCTATGGGCTATTTTATAACCGGCTCAAATTACACACTCCAATTTTTGCACGGGTGCATCTGTGTTAAAGTCACTCTCCCGACCTATTCCACTCCTTGTCAGTTCACAGTAAGATTATGAAATAACGCACCTCTTGTACGTTCATCAGAATTTTTATGTATTTAAAAATGTTGACAAGAAACATTTTTTTTTAAGTAATGACCCTGTTAGTTCAAAACAAAACTTTTTTGTCTCTACAGAAATTCCGAAATGTCTTCTAGTTTTCTTACAAAAAAATAAGTCAGTATCTCAACCCCGTAGTAGGTTCCTGTCATTTTAGTTAGCCGTTATTACCAGTTTATTTAATTGCTTTTTATCATTCTTATAATAAGTTTAGCTGGTGTTTTGATACCGTTATATAAGTTTTAAAAAACCATGGAAACTTACTTCTAAAGGGGATACTAAAATTATTTTCATTTTACACAAAACATTCCATATAAAATTGGTTAAAAAATTCACCGTTTAATTTTTCTCAACTATTTTCGAAACACCCTGTATATTTAGAAAAAGAAAAAAAAAATAGTTCAAAATATTTAGAGATTAAAAATGCCTCAGTACTTTTATGTAGTAATATTGGAATTTTATTATTAAAAATTGCTGTAAATTCAAAATAAAATGATTAAAACCATTATGCACAAAGCTTTTCGTAACATATATTTAGGGCTTGATGTTTCCCTTTTCAAATTCACTCTTCTACTTAAGTAATAATTTTAGGATGCTTTGGAGAATAAGTATTAATTTGTACATAAACCATCACAGCATTAATGACTTCAAAGTATCTATATCCCTAACGATTCGATATCCAATTATAAGATTTAAAAAAAATCATTGGGCACAGTAGCTTTTATCTCACATTATTTGTTGTATAGGTACGTAAATAAATACCAAAATTAAAAAATTTACAAATAAGTAGGTTACTTTTATCGCAATGCCTTTCTGAGGTTTAAATAAATAAGTACAAACAATCCACCAATAGATATACTACTTCAATCACAATATCTTTTGAAGAAATTTACTATAAGTAAAAATTCTTCCATGTCGTTGTGTAGTCACAACTTATTTATTGAATACACAGGAGGTATAATAATCATGGTAGTAGCTATTTGTCACACATTGTTAATTGTATAGTCTATATAGGTACCTAAGTAGTAAATCTTCAATTTCAGTACCACAGAAGGTTGGGTTTTAATAAAATAATAGCTACGAGTCAAAATAAACCTACAGTTCAGCAACTAATGTAGAGCAACACTTAGAACAAATTGTAATAAAATAATTAAATAAAAAAAATGTTCAACATAAATAAGAATAGTTTAATAAATATAAAACGGTTAGATATTTCAAATTTTTTTTATTTGTTTATTTATTTTTTTATTTACAATGTATTTATAATACAATTAACTAACACTGCAAATTAATAATACTTGGAACAAAACATATAAAATGAGTTGAAGAAAAATGATGACCTACAACAAATTGAAAATATTTCCAAAAACGGTCCCTAAAAAATTGTAGAAATAAAACGCATTAGCTATTAAAAATTACAAAATAAAATAGATTTTAGTCAGAATAAGGTCGAGGACACCGAAGAATATGTAGATATGCAGAAAAGTATCTTTAAATAGGGGGAAAACACGTCATTGCAAAATATGGCGCAATAGCTCTCAGGTGACCTATAAAATTATAACGGCAATTCACCTGTAAATTTTAGATGTTACCTGTAATAGAGATAGAGAGGTATTTAACATCCGTTGTGTTCCTAAACGGTTATTTAGAAACATAACGAAATATCAGTAAAAGAACATGCCTCTTACATACAATCATGTCAATGACATGGTCGTCCAAAGTTTGCATGGATAAGGATACACTTTAAGCTTCTGGCCCATATCCTGGATAAAATTTGCGGCTTGTTGCCTGTATGAAAGTTCTTTGTGGGCGTCGTAACCACATTTTCTTGACGGTGTATTTTCTAGCTGTTCTTTTGTAAAATACCATTTGTCGCTACTGCTTGGGTTAGCCATTTACACTTACACGACAAAAAGATCAATGCAGATGGCGTTGCATGTAAAATTAAAAATCCGACTCATTTGACTAATGCAAAACAATAAATGTTTCTAAATATTCATGATCACTAAAAAGTTAGTGAAATAACTCGCGAAATTAATACTGGCGGTCACTTATCACAATTTTTTATAATACGTGAGGGTATTTTATTTGTTGTTGCGTCACTATTAATTTAGGGTTTCCCAGTTCGTTTGCTCGTGCATACTATTATATTGTTTTAAAAGGTAAATATTACTTTGTAATTGATAAAACTTATTTCAATGTATGCAGTAAAGTTTCTTTAACAATCTACAATAGTTTTTAGCGATTACGAGGTAGTTTATTACTTATTAAAGATATACGTACACAAAAGTCGTAGAAATTGATGTTATTCACTGTCCGATGGCCGACCAACCACAGTAAGTAACACAACAACTGTAGCACCAATTTTTTTTATCACTAATTAATTTTTTTCTTGCACTTAAGTTACTTAATTTTAATAGTAATTTTTAAAGTTATTGCACTGGAAACACACATGAATTATCTAAATTAGTCTTCATAACAAACACTGAAACATCAATACAAAATATGGCGGACAGATAATTTCCGGTACAGTAATAAGCGTATACTATTGGTTCCCTACTATAAATTTTGTGCGGTAATTACGAATTTTCTACCTGCTCTAACAGCTTTAAGAACAGGTAGCTATTTAACTTATTTTTGCTGTTTCTGGAAAAAGGGCATTTATTTTTATGGTCTCCACTTCAGGTATAAATTTCTGAGTTTCATTGACCTTACAATAATTACAATGCTGTGTCCACGCTGTGTCTTCAAACTAAAATTTGTAGTACCAGTGGTACCAAAACCACATATTCAAAACAAACTACAGAGATTATTATAACCTTAAATTTAATTATCTGTGATCTGTGCTTAAACTATTATTATTTTAGGATGCAAGTGCAAGAGCCTACGAAAATAAAACCTCATAATATGTCCACGCAGTCAGAAAGTGATGTAGCAGCTGCGTTAAGAGCAGAACTAGAAATAGAATTGCAGAACAAAAAGCAATGCTCTTATGAAACTTATGAGTGTACACAACTTACTTTGGATGGCTTCAAATATTGTTCCAAACATATTCTTCAAGATAAAAATTCGCCATTTAAACAATGTTCATTCGTATACACCAATAATGGCAAAAGATGTCATCTCCCTGCTCCTAGAGGAGATAAAAAAGATTATGGGTAATGAAAATAATATTTACATTGTATAGATTTTTGTTTTATTTTTTTAAAAAGTATATTGTATAGCATAAAGTTTTTAAAATGTAATTCCTTTCTTACATGTTATTTGAAAAGAAAACTTATTGTCTCATAAGTAATCTATTACAATTGTAGATATTGTAACGAACATGCATTAAAAGCTACATTGGCAAGAAACAAACAAAATTCTAAATATCCTCCACCAAATACAGCAGAAGTTTTGTTACAATCTTTGTCTCATTATGTTAAAAAACCACGAAATCGAGCAATATATCCTAATGCCCAACACAGTGACGAGGGAGATAGAACAACATCGGATGATGCGGGAGAAGCAAAAGTTACTAAGAGCTTGGATCCATTTAGTGTGTATTGAATATGATTGTTATTCTAAAGAGAATACTAACAACATAATTTTTTTAGTGGATCTTGATGCACCAAGTATTTATAACAAGCAATGCAGTGACATACTGGATTTTTGTAGCGAATCAGAAAGCGATGTTGAAGCATCAACGTTTGCAACAGTTTGGCAGGATGCCCACGGTGACAGTTCTGATAATGAAAGTATTGATTCTGAACAAGAAGATGTATTAAAGTAGGTAAATTAATTCTCTTAAGTATAACTATTTTATAATTGGACAGTTGCCCAACAAATGGTTGACATATATTTTTTTTATTTTAGGCATGCGAATGTCTACACAGCTGAAGAAATTACTCTAGTGACTAGAGACAAATTAATAAGGTTGCAATCTTTATATATCGAGCAGTATCGTCATTTGCAGCATATGTTGAAAGAGAAAAGAAGGAAGTTCCTTCATTCTTTAAAAAGAGAAAAAGAGACGTGCTGTATGTCGATTAAATCGTAAGTTACACGAAAGTATTAAGAAGTGCTGGGTTTTAGGTAATATTTATAACCAAGTTCGGGACAATCCTAAGGAACAGAGGCTTTATAAGAAATTAAAGGCTTATAACAATTATCACAAGACGTATGGTGTTGATGCTATACTGAACAAAAGATTGCGAGACTTGAGGGCAAAGGTATGGAGAAGTTTTATAGTGGTATGACTCTTTTGATGTTTGTAATTTTAGATTACTGATGGAGTCGCTCCCAAGGGACACAGTTATTCAAAATGTTTATTCACCGAAGGCGGAGTAAAATGTGGGGAAAGGACATTGCCACTAGCCAGGCATTGTCGAAAGCATATATTAGAGGTAATTATTTTCATACTTTATATCTTACTCCATTTTCTGATATACTGGTACGATATTGGTATGGTACTGATTCAGTATGCCAATTATCCAGAAAAGTTAAATAATCAATTCTATTTCATATCATAGTTAGTTATCATAGTTTCATAATTGATGTTGTATACAGGGTGATTCAGTCAAAATGTCATTAATTTTAAGTGCATAGGGAAAAACGAGTATACGAATACGTGATATAAAAAAAATTTAAATGCATATTTACACCGAAGAAAAATATTTTCAAACCATTATTTAAATCCCTCTTTCCAGTCTGTCACTGACCGCTGGCGGCAATTCAACTCTATGTCGGCCTGACGCAATGTTGCCAAATTTAAATATTTTTCTATAGTAGGTACCTACTTATTGTACTATGTAATTAATGCTATAAATTATTTTTTAAAAGTATGCAATTAACATATTAAGTTTCAAATAAGAAATATTTAATATTGATATTACAAAACTCCAATGGATCAAAATAAACCATTCACATTTCATTACATAAATAATGAAATAAAATCCAATACTAACTAGGTTAAATTATTAAGAAAGGCTGAAATGTTTTTTGTATTTAAATACAGACAGTAATAAAAAAACCTCGTGCTATCAACAAAAAAACAATTCGAGACATACCTATTCAGTGATCAATAATCTGGCGATCCAACCTACAGTATTTAGATCAATAACTTTGTTTTTTATGCCTACTCAATGGCAAGCTCGGCAGAGCTGTAGAACCACTAAATAATAACAAACAAACAATAATTAAATTTGCATTTTTCTAACCACCCGGTGTAATCAATAAGAAATCATGAGAATTTTATAATAAATACTAACCGCAGTAATCAGCGCCGACATGAGGTAGACTGTAATCGGCACACTCGACAGAGCTAAAAAGTTGGTAGTTCAAATTCCTGTTTAATACATTACTAGCGGAGTAAGTGGAACATCGTTTGGGTCTGTTTTCCTATGCAGGCGAGGCCTCCGTCGACTGCATCTGAAACAGATGTACGCAGCTCAACCTCTCTTCTCTTCCTTCTTCATCTATGTCATTATTTTCGCATGGTAGAGGTTGGTGAATTTTGTGTGTTTGTGTCGCCAGTGTAGTTTATAATTATTAATAAAATTAGCTTAAATAAAAATGCAATATAAGTTGGGTAAAGTGAAAAACCACGGTTATCTTCTACTGAACAGAACCATGGAAAAATTTATAAAAGACATTTTAATAAACATTTGCGTCTGTGTTATTCGGTACCTACTGATCATGAGCAATGGATTTGATACCGATTCATATTCATAATCAAATGTGATTTGCATTATTTGGGAATATCAACGTACGAGCTCAACTTGATTCTGATTTCAAGAACATAACGTAAAGGTAGAGGTAAAGGACAAAAAATTTGTATGTTTTTAATGTTTCATCCAAAATTATTGACTGTATAAAATTTTGTGGAGTTTTTGAACTTGCTTTTCGAGGGTATGATGAATTAATTTTAGATCAGAACTTGACAAAACGCATAATGAATTCCTTAAAGATGCAACAATTTTTAAAGGTACCTCAAAGAATACACAAAATGCATACATTTTAGTTTGTAAACAGGAAGTTTGTCATTAGAAAAAAAAAAACTATCCCTTCAGCACCGAACATGCTGTTATTATATGTATGTGGTCCTGAGTGGCAACACTGCTAGTCACTTCTATATAGTTTCAGTACTCGTACGTATCATCAGAAAATTTGTAGCTTACCAGAAGAGTCGTGTTACCATTTGTTATGGGGTGATTTGTTTATCTTATGAAAAGTTGAGTAAACAATTTTTTTTTTTTGCCTTTCAAAACCTTCCGAATACGTGGTTAAAATTAATGACATTATGACTGATAGACTTGAAACCATAACATTCAACTTGGTCATGGTCAATTCTGTCGTATATTTCTGACAGATCCATATACAGGGTGATTCAAAGTGCATGCAATGTTTGGTGTTCCCCAAGATTCAGTCTTGGGGCCGCTCTTTTAATTTATTTATAAATGACAACTCTGGACATTACCAGTAATGTATGTATGCTGATGACAATCTAATTTTGAAACAACTAACCAATAGTGAGAAATTAATTTCTTACCTCTGAACATCGACTGTTTTATTATGTCATATAATAAAAAGACTGATCATAACCGTATTAATTACCCATATAACTTTTTTATTTATTTGTAACTGACTGCATAATAATATAGTTTAGCATAAACATGTACCCATAAAAAATTCACATTTATATTGTAGGATCCAAATCAGGTGTTGTTTAAAGCTTGTGGTAAAATCAATGGCGATGTAGAATGTAATACCCCAATCGAAGCGATTTTTGATGACTCAATGTGTCGATTACACATGGATATCCCACCTTTGCGGTCATATAATCAGCCTAGAGTAAGTGCCCTCCATACTGCATAATTAATATATTATTTCAAATGATTAAAACTTTTGTTTATAATAAATATTGTATTTACAGAAAGACTCGGAGTCAGATCCGGACGATTCCACCGAGGCCGCCTCACACTTTCCTCTCTTCAACGAAAACGTCAAAACTGAAATGATAGATTATAGTTTATCCCAAGAAATCCCCAAAATGGAGACAGTACCTTCCATGTTATTTGAAGAAACCCAGGAAGGACACGATCAAACAGGAAACTCCCCCCTCCCATCTGAAATTTTATTCAATGGGATGCCCGAGTCTATGAATATAGTAAACGATTTATCTAACATGTGCAAATCAAATGACGAAGAAAGTAAAATGGATACTACCCAGATAACGTGCGAATACGAGCAAGAGGTCTCGAATAACTTAGAAGAAAAGCCACTTTTGGATGACTGTGAAATGAAACCCAATTTAGAAGAGGGTGAAATAAATGTTGAGATGGAAAGTATAGAAGTGTCGGAAGAATTAAATAAGAAAAAAGAGGTAGCTGCGGAAATTAAGCAAGATGATGAATGCAATGAAGGTATAGGCAACGATACAGATACAAAGGTCTTAGAAGAAAATGGTAGCAGTTTGGGAGAACGTGATGATGAAGTTAGTGCTATTCCAGAAATGGATGATTTAAATATTGATAAAGCAGAGAATTTATTAGAACAGTCTTGAAATGAAAGAAAACTGAATTGTTAATAGTTTGTAGTTCCATGTTAAATTAAGTTTTTTACTAAGTATTTTATTGTTTATTATTTTCATAATAAAATTTTAGAATATGTTGTTTTTTAATGAAAAATTTTGTTTGAAAATTGGGACATAAATTCGATCAACAAAATTTTATTTTTCGGACTAATATAGTGTCAAAATATATACATATTTCTCCTCTTTTCCTAAAAAAAATACCAGATGACAATTCATGTAGAAATTGTAGATGGATTTGGTGTTCTATTATTATTTTTTTATTAAATTGCTCTAATCACTTTGAAGTCTAAGATTCAACAGGATAAATCGTGTCTATACCCTGGAATTGTGTAAAAAATTTGAAATTTTTCGAATATATCGAATGTGTATATTTTTTAAGTATTAGAGATCAAAATAAGTCTGTTTAAATATGATCAGTGGCAATTAAGAAATTCATATTTGAATGATGCAAGTTAGGAATATAAAATTGTTTCTGTGTAAGTAGAAGAAATAGTCCATCGTTGAAATTTTGCAGAATATTTTTTTAATTGGAGGAATGGACAATTGGAGCAATGGATCTTTTTATTAAAAATAAATTTGATATGTCAAACAAAATACATTATGAAAATGGTGCTCATTTTTCAAAAAAAAAAATATCCCAAACTCGCAACCATTGTCTTTGATGGATAAACAATGTCGCAACCAAGCCTGAAACAATATGGTATTTTTTTTATCAGAGCATGTTTTAAATCAATGAAATTAAGTAATGTACAGGAAAAATAGGATATAGGTATAACAAATTAATTTTAAGATGTGCTGATTTATTTAAAATATTACTAGTTTGGGAAAACACACAAGTCGAAATATTAAAAAAAATGAGTTACATTTGAATTCTAGTTCTGTATGAGATAAAAAACTAATGGTGTTTATATACTCGCGTCAAGAATTCAGACGACTTACGTCATACAAACAAATGAATAATTCATTATATTTTCATCAAAATATTTAAGAAACTGCAACTGAGAGTAATAAAACTATATACTACACTAAATGTTTGCATTATATATTGCACTAAATTGCAAAAAATTGTTGTTTTTAACGCCACCAAATATCGAAAATTACGATGACAATAAAAACAATCGCCTAATGTCAACTATGACGTAAGACGTCTGAATTCTTGACGCGAGTATAGTACATATGGCTTGAGATGGTACTTGTTATGTTGGCATAAGGTAATTGTAAAAGCATTTATTTAAGGCTAAAGTAACTTTTTCCAGTCATAACTTTCATTTCAGTCGCCTAAATTCAAAACCCGACAAGTCCATTAAAACAAATTTTAGGAAAACCACAAAAAACCGCTCTAGCTTCAATTTTTTTTGTTATTAATAAACGAGACATTGTACTATTTTCTTTCGATATGTTAGAAACCAAAAATATACCAAAAAAAAATCTATGGTCCCCCATTTGGTTGTTATTTTAGTTTATATTTTGGACATGTCGGGATTTGCTTGTTACCATTGTGGACATGTCGGGTTTTGACATAAAATTATGGTTTTAAAAACGAAAAAACCACTGAATAGGTAGGTACCTAATCGTTTATTAACGACGTTTATAACAAAGAAAACATAAACATAATTAAAAATCAAAATTTAAACTTCCACCAGAGGTTGGGCTGGAGTTGGGTTTGCATTCTCCGCTGCTGTTGATCGGTCAAAAACATTTTTAAAAATAAGAGGCTTTCCTCCTGTTGCCAATCCTCTCCAAAATGTTTTTGAAGTAATTTGGTTATGCTGACCAGTAAAGCACAGGATGCACAAATTATTATAATTATTAGCAGGTATCACGCTCTAAACTTCTAATTAATCAACTTGATTACTGAAACGGAATGAAAACAAGACCACGCCATGGCGTTTGTAAAACAGGTGATCTGTCTTGGTCTCCCATTGGCTGGCCTGGACATGTCGGACTTTGAAAACAAAACCTTTGTGGACATGTCGGTTTTTGCATGTAAGCCTAATTTTCAAGACGAAATTCACCGTGTTATATGTCGGAATTTGCACTGAAGGAATATCGGAGCGTGTAGACCTCTGACTGACGAATAAAATGGCGTATAAAAGTCGAACTTGAAAAATATGTGACTTGTTGGGTTTTGAATTTAGACGACTGATTTAGGAAATGTTGATGTGTTCCAGAAAAGTATCATATTTTAAGTTGCAACTGTGATTCATATTTTGTGTTACTTATAACAGGAGTAAATATTTTGATGTGTAATTTTTGTAAAAAATAATCCTTTATTGAGAAATCAGATATTAAATCATATTAGTATTAAAAATAAAGAAGAAAAATGTGTTCTACCGTTTTCTCCATATTTCTTTATTAAATGAAAATTTGGTGAACTGTTTTAGTATTTGAATATGTCAATAAGGAAATACAAAAAAATTAAAATACATTTTTTTTATGAATTTTTAACATTGTGAGTACCAATTTTGTACATGCATCACTAGTGTTTCTTTGTAACCACGTTCTTAATTTGACGTATATCCTTCAATGCCAAAAATACTAATAAACTGTCCTTTGCCTTCAAATAATGACATAAAACTGTTTATAAATTTGGATAAAACATAATTAAAGATCGTCAGAAAATCTTTAAAAAGGTCCTCTTGTTACATCAAGTTATATTTTGTGTAAGATATTATTAAGGAAACTAACATTTGATGAAAAAAATGTATTTTACAATACCTTTATTATATACTTATATACATTTTCATTTATTTGATTTCGCTGCATTTTCCCCACGCCTTCTTTTATTCAATGGATTTCTGGGATCGTAAATTTCAAACCAGTCGTCATCTTTCGTATTTGCATCTTTTGCCAAAACAAGATCCTCATCTTGGAACTTCAGTTTGTGAGACAACCTAAAATAATAGAGTTCTAGCTAATCTGCAAAAGAAATTTTTAAATTTGTTGGATATCACCATGCTTCATCATTATCGATATCGTCATCCTCTTTTTCCTCTTCTTTTTCATCAGAAGGTTCTTTCTCTTTAGCAGACTGCAATTTCTGTTTAAACTTCTCTAATAAATCCAAAGTAAATTTTTCTCTGCCCGATCCTTTCTTGGGTAACAACTCTTTCTTGCTTTTGTATTTATCGTACTCCTCTTTGTAAGCTTTGAAAGTTTCGCTTTTGACTTCCTCCTCTTTGGTTTCCTGTGTTTTAACTTCTTCTTTTTTTAATTTATTTTTGTGATAGTCTTTTTTAAGGTTCTGAATTTCTTGTTTAATATCTTCCCTAAAACAATATGAAACTAAAGTAAGACCCACCATTCAGCAAGTACTAAACAGTAATTAATAATAGAGAAATAGATTTTGCTCACATTTTCTTTTTCCGCTCCATATCCCTATCCTTATGTAAGTAGTATTCAAGATCTTCATCATCATCTTTAGTAGATACAGGGATAGAAGACTTGGTTTTTTTATTAGTAGTTTTTAATTTTTTTCTGATATTCTCTAACTGTTCTTCAGGATTTAAGCTATCTTCATCTTCTTTGTCCGAAGGCATTTCAGTTTGTGAACTTAATTTTGGATCATCTATACAAAAAGTGAAATGGAAAAATGTAAATTAAATAATGTGCTTGTGTATGAGAAACACTACAGTTAATACTTAGTCGAATAAAAAAAATTACCTAAAATATCGTGTGTTGATTTCCCTTTTTTCAAATATTTTTCATTTTCTCTTGTTGATTCTTCTTCATCTTCTTCAGCTTCTTCACCAAAAGAAAGCAATTTAAAATTCCTTAAAAATGAACCATGTTTGGTCTTGTATAACATAAACTGACAAATACATACTTTACACCAGCCTTTTTTTCCTTTTTCTTCTTTTCTTTAACTTCGACATTCCTTATACGAGGTTCTATATCTGAAAAAGGATTATTTAAAACTTCGGCTTTTATAATTTTATGTGGATAAACTGGTTTTTCATCTTCAATTAGTCCTTCTTCAAGCTTCAGCATATTGAAAAGGGTGTCCCCAGTAACTTTTCCAAACAACGTGTGTTTATTTTGTAATTCAGGTGTAGGACCAAGAGTAAAAAAAAATTGAGATCCATTATCATCCTTATCTGAATTTGCCATAGCCAACAAACCCCTTCTAGCAAATCGAAGCCGCTGATGAAATTCATCTTTAAATGGTTCTCCATAAATAGATTCTCCCCCTGTTCCGTCCCCATTTGGGTCTCCTCCTTGTACAATAAAACCCTTAACAACTCTGTGAAAAATTGTATTGTCATAATAGCCTTCTAAACATAGTTGTATGAAATTTCTACAAGTTTTTGGCGTTTCTTTTGCCCAGAGCTCTATATCAATATCCCCCACTGTGGTTTTTAGTAAAACCTAAAAAGTAATTCGTTATTAACACGTTCCTAATGTTCCTCTTTTTACCTTTCCGGAAGTCTGAGGCTCTAATATATAAACATTACTCATATTCTGTTTTGTGTTATTTGCACTATCAACATCAAAACAAAAATATTAAAATTGTAGGAAAATTGTAGGTTAGGTAAATAACTGAAACTGACAGTTGACAGTTTGACCGAAATCGTAGCTGTGTTCGGTTGATATGTTCAAAACATTTTGAAGTAAAAAGTTATATACACACTGGTAAAAGTAACATTAAAAATTAAAAAAGAAACCTACTATAATTAAGAATTGGATAAATTATATGACTAGATATTTGACATAGACCACATAGCCTTCACAGTTGTTCGATGAACTCTATTTAATTGTACATTTACGTGAATAATAATAATATTTATTCATGTAACTTTTAGTTCGGAACGCTCTGAACTGCAAGACAACACTTCAGATTGATATCGAAATGAATGAAATTGAAGAATATTTTTTATATTGACTATTTCATTCTACAATCTTGGAAAAATGAAATTTATTTTTCTTTCTATGGAAAGACACAGGAAAGAAACCTGGAAAGGAATATGGAGTAGGCAACCAACTTTACTCCTATGTTAACATCAGACTGAAAATTGAAATATTTAATTCACAAAAATGATATATAATTTTATTTTAGTTATCTAATATTTATTATTCTTTTTATGTACGGAATATAGTCTTATGTATTGTTTAATTTATGAAGTAAATGATAAAATAAATTTATAAAGAACACTCTGTACAGTAAAGTAATAAATTATTTCAGGCAAAAACTAAACAAAAACATTTATACTACAAATGCAACGATTAACGATGTTTAAATCAAAGGTTATAATAACTTCAAGCAAAAGTCTATAACTAAATAACTTTTATTCTCTCACGGTTATCACTGAATTGGTTATTTACATTAACTAGAAAGATATGAAATGTTAATGAAGATAGAAGTAATATTTACAAATATTAAATAATCTTCTGATAGCCGCGCTTTATATTTTGAGAGCCGCAGACAATAAAATTGGGACCGAAACGGAGCAGATTTACGAATCTCGTCTTAGCGAGATAATAACAAATAGTTTACATTTACAACTGACGATAAGATTTTCTTAATATTTGCGTACTTGGATGTTGTGTGGACGGTTCAATTTTAACATCAAATATTTAGTGAAATCGGAAGTAACGTTCAAGTGAAAATGGTTGCCAGAATTACGGATTCGATCGAAGGTGAGCCTACAATTCGATTCTAACTAACTAATCTCTGTTTGAGTGTTTGCATTTTTGTAGTACTGTATTTTTTACATGTTGTAAACTTCATACACTTGCCGTTTCCAAACAGACACATGGGTATCGTTTCCAGTCTATTATTGTCTATTATCTCGTTCTTGAATTAAATGTGGACTGTGACTGTAGACTAATAAATAGTCCACGTTTAAAATTTATATTTAGGTTATTTACCCGGGAAATGCTAACCAAAATACGTAAACGAAATCGCCTTGTGTTCGTATATAAATTAAGATTTTTATAAGTATGTAAAAACTATATTCTTTAAATAATTTAAATTAAATAAATATATTTAAAAAAATACTTGTTTGCATTTATTGGTTATTGTAAATTAAAATGGTAGGTATTATTAAGTCAACGTTTAAGAAACGTCAAAGATGTAATTTTTTATCAAAATAGCATTAGATCAGGTTAAGCTTAAAAAAATAATGGTACCTATTTTATAAATCAAAAAACAAAACATTGTTTTTTTAGACAATAATGAATCCAATAAATAAGTAGTAAAATACCACCAATTTCTGCAAAAAACTTTGTATTTTCTTGGTGCAAAATTAAAAACCTATCAAAGACCACCATGTCTAGGAAACATAAATGATTCACGTAATAGTTATTTGTTTACATACTTTTAAATTTTATCCTTACATTTTTTGGGTAATTTTTAGACAAAGAATTAGACTATAGTGGTGTTGAGGCTTTACCGATCCTGCTGATATTTGAGCTACCTACTAGTGTTTCTGAGTTATATGCAGTAATCTAGGTAACTGGTAACTGGTCGCTGGTTAGTAACATAATTGATATGTATATTCCTAGTCTTGGTTTGAAATCTTTTACCTGCCCTTGTTATTCTGAGACTAAGCTCCACGGGGATGCACCAGCTCAGCACTCCTGCGCCCGCTCATATGTTGAATTTCGTTCTTATTGTTTTAAGGAGTGAGGGAGGGGTGTCAATTGAATAAAATTTTTTTTTTTTCTAATTTTTTAAAAGTGAAATAACTGTTTACACATATACGCCGACTGATAAGATCTTCGTTCTTCTATCCTTTAATTTAGACTCAGTTCTTATGTCAGTTTAATTCGGAGTTCTGTAGATTCACAACATAAATGTGTTTTTTGTTGTTGTTAAACTGAAGGATGGCATTTCTGAAATTTGCATCATGAGAAAACTTTACATCTGCCTAACAACTGCATTTTTATTCACGTCTTCCTTTTTTTTAAACTTCGCTGTAAAATCACAACTACAGTTGCAGTTTTTCTTTTTCTTTCAATATCTATTTAGTTTTTTAACGTGGGCCAGTGTTTGTTAGCCTAGCATTAACCTATAGCGAGTCTGCCCCCCAGAGCCTAGCCTCAGAACAACAAGAGTTGGACAAAGATACTCAGCTATGGCTAGGGATATGCACATTAATTATGTTACTCACAGCGACCAGTAATCTACGTCACACCCATTAAATCACAGTAGATACAATTTAGACCAAGAATAACCTTGGCATCAAATACATACAAAACAAAATCTACCTATTTATCAATTTTATAATCAGGTGATTCCTATATAAAATAGGTATCGTGATGTCACACAGCAATATAAACAAATGTCTGATACAACACTCAATGTATATTAGAAAGTAATGATAGCTGCTATCGCAATAACAATGATTTTAAGGTTATCTCGGTTATTACTCCTTTAAGGAAAAAAATACACTAAAAACAATACGCTTTTACAACAATTACAATGCTTACAATTTTGTAGTAATGATCTTTAAACACTATTACCAATTACTACAACAGAAATGTTACCAAATACTAAATACATTGTTGTACCATTTGCTAAAGTTTTATGCGTTTATTGACACAAAGATTATATAAGTTTAAGCATTTTTGTAACTCCCGCTACCACGTTTTATAAAAATGTATATTGAAATTACCAGTGAATTATATAAAAAATTACACATCGGTAGTTAAGTTTTTCTACTCGGTTACTGTAAATATTCGCACACAGGGCAGTTAATTATGTTAACTTGCTAAGAATACTAATTTGATTTTTAAATTTTATAAGATTATGTGTTTAATTTTTTTCATTCTAAAGAGGGATTATTACTTTATCAAAAGTAGTCAGTATTTATCTATAAGTACATATATTTATTGACAGTACTAATATTAAATTCCCGCCCACTACATCACATCTTCCGTGATACGAGTGTATATAGTCAAGGGTGATACTAAACTCTCCGTCATATCAGAATCTAGGATTTTTGTGTATAGACTGGATATTTAGGTACTCCGGAATTACTCAACATATTGTCTAACGCTGTATTATTAACGGGTATTATTTCTGTTAGAAATATTCAACCAGTTGATTATTTATAGTTACTGCTTCAGTAGTATTTATTTCAGTGTAGATATCCAAGGTGTAGGCATTTTTCTGAAGTTATCAATAAACAATTGAACTACCGTTAAAAATCATTACGTTACCCAAACTTTATTAAAATGGAACACTTTGCATATAAGTATTTCAATATTTGAGATGTATAACAGTGGTATTCATAGTCCGTCTCCGGTCGCCAGAGAGCGGTCTCCGTACTGAAATCATGCGAATTTTATAATGAGCTCTTTCATTGCCTGTCACATCGCTGTGACCTGGATCTCAGATCAGCCTAACATGATTTTTCCCTTCCCAAAAGATAAATAGTCCTGACACATTCCAGGGCCACATGAAAGGGGATCCTGAAGGACAGAAGGGTGCTGGTTCTCTTAAACGCACGCAGAGATAGCGAAAACTTCATCCTGAAAGACCATGGTGTATTTCCCCAACGCGTGAAATAAATCCAATCTTAGTTGCACTCCATAGCATAGCTCTGGTCTGTCTTGAAACCATCCGTGAACCACACAAGCCTTTTTGAGACATGGAGCATCAAGATTAGCGAGTTAGGCTTGCCTAGTCCTAATCTTTACCAAGAATCATATCTCCATCTAATTCCTTATTCATACCAAGAATTAGGGGCTATAATATTTTTAGACGGGGAGTGCGAATTTGATTTCAATATGATCAGTCGATTGTATGGGAATCGTTACTTTCAATAATAACAAAAGGAATAGAGTGAATCCTACCTATGAAGACCGTGGATAAGAAGGACCGTAACGTGTCTCTATGTGTATTATACAGCTTTTCCAGGAAATGCCGAGCCGTAGTAGCCGTTTTCACTGACAAAAAACCTTGCGAGGTGATGTCCTTGACATCGCTAGGTGTGGTGTACTCTACTACACAACAGGTCCGGTTTCAAGATTTTCTGTTCTGCAGCAAAGTACGTATAAACAATAAAATGTTAATATTTTGACGTGAATAACTTTTTTGAACTAAAATCAGTGGGCTGTTCCCTTGAACCCCCTAATCTTCTACGCCAATAGTGAAAGGTGCAAAATTTTTCAGTGGAAATATTAAAATTTTATTCTATTTTCTGAAAAAAGTGCTTTTGAGGAAATCACTAAGAAGCTTTGTTTATTAAATATTTTTGACTTTTATAATCAGGGTTATCATGGGATTACAAAAGATCTTACAAAAAATATAGGATTAAGTAGGCATTGCTTGTTTCTAAGTTTGTAACAATAATGACAGATGTCATGTCAAATCAGTTTGTTTGGTGTGTGGTTAGAGCATATTGAAATTTAAAAATTGGTTAAACACGAACTAAGGGGAAAGATAGACTGAAGTGGTCCAGTTGCTTGGCCAGCTTGATCGCCGGAACTCAATCCATTAGATTTTTTTCTTTCGGGCTTTTTAAAGGGAAAAACTGTATGTAGTTTTGGTGTATAATAAAGAAAATGTATTACCTGCATCGTATTTAAAGAGCTTGAGATTAAATTAATAATGACATGGTAATTCAGACAAAACATTCCTAAGAAATCGATGTTGCATTGATGAAAATGGATATCACTTAGAGCACCATTTAAATTAAACTGTTTGTTTTTATTTGTTTAATAAATAATTAGAAAAAGTCCAAATATTCGAAAATTCACTAAGCAGCTTTAGTGAATTTTCTCAAGAACACGTTTGTTAGAAAATAGATAATAATATATTTATACTGAAAAAATACTTTTCACCATTGGCGTAGAAGTTTAAGGGGTTCAAGAGCGAGCAAGATCCTACGCCACTGGCTTTAGTTGAAAAAAGTTATTCATGTTAAAATATTTATTTGTTTACTAGATAAAGTACAAACAAAATAAACAATATATTTTTTAATGTAGATCGCCCAGTATCAGGAAAACAGAGTATCATAGAGAAAAATGTTATATGAAAAATCTGCATTATTTTTTCATGCCCTATCATTTCGCAAAGTTTAAAGAGAAATCGGAGACACTCTGCATATGTAATAATTTGTACAAATAAAAATGTAGTGTTACATTTTTCAGCATTCAAAATAAGTTCATGCAAATTGCAAAAATTTAGACAGCAAACAATATAACTAACCTTATTCTTCAAAAATATTTTTAGATACATGACTATCACTAAGAGAGGGTATTTTTAATTGAGGTGCATTAACAATGGCAATGGCATATAGGTACTCTAGTGTGCCTATTCGCTAAAACATTTATATTAAAATTAATTATTTATATTATCTGTTACATAAATTTGAATAACTTTTGAAAAATCGTATAAATTTTTATTTGAAATTGATTGCTCTTATGATTTGCAAAATTTTGTTTGCATGTCAGTTACTCTCAATAATAGACCTGAACATAATAAAAATGCCGCAAATTACGTACATGACTATAACTTTATAGGGTGTTTATAAATGAATAAAACTTGTGATCCCCAGGTTGTGATAAGGTATCATCGCTATTATTGGGACATTATAACAATTTTATTGTTAATATTTCTGGAATTTCTAGTTTAGTTTATTTTGTGTTTACTGACATTTATGGTAAACATTTCTTTCTAATTTGAAAAATATATTCCATCCCTCTTGTACAAAAGCGACCATAAACTTAAACTAGTTGATCATCTTCTGGGTTGAATACAACGTCTTCGATCAAGGGCGCCTATAGAGTATTTTCCAGGAGGGGACACACTCCCTTAAAAAATCAAGGTCACGCATTTTTCTGGCACTTAATGAAAAATAATTTATACACAAATACAGACTTCTGCATAGTTGGAATCAAAATGTAACCACCACATGGGACAAATAAACTTTAAATTTAATAATTGGGACTGATAATTAGAATACTGCCAGTTACCATATCATTAATATCCATATCAAGCAATACAATCAAATCACCCCGGTTTTGTTAAAAAAATTGTTGTAACATTTTAAAGTAAATAAGAAAATTCAGAGGGGCAAGTGACCCTCTTGCCCATCCCCCCTATGGAGCCCTTGCTTTCAATTCAGACTTCTTGACGATTCAGAAAGTACCATAGTAATCATAAAATATATAGAACGCCAGAAGCCTTTACATTAAACACTGAAAAATAGTTTATAAAGCAACCATTTAGGGAAAGCTGAATGTACGGTGTTGGTCATACTCATTTTAATCCCAACGTATAATTGAAACCAAAACGGAATGTTTGTAATTGGAGCACAGAATTCCTATGTTTGCACGAAATGGACGTAATATTTTCGTATTTTAAAATTCCCGCCCGCCAATTAGTGTGAAGCTACCCCGTTAGTTAGTGCAACCAACTTATAATCACTATAATCAGTTCATTTGCTACAGAAGCCTACGATGTACTTTTCCGTTGAAATAACCTCAAATATTGTTTTAATTGTAAAACAAACAGATATATTCAAATGAATATGAAATCCTCTGTTCTAATTTGCTTTCAAATGTTTGTGCCTCGTCGAATTTGAGCTATTATCAAATTAAAATCGAATGTCAGAATAAAAAATTGCTATCAATCATAAAGTCGGCTGTCTTTAATCTATACATTTATTTTTAATTGATATTGTTTAATTCCTATGTAAATATTTACGCAATGTAAATATATATCTATATCCTAGGCTCATTGAATAAAAATTACTAAGTTTATCCAATTAATTTGGATTGATAAAACGGTTAACAGAGTATCCGACGTCAAAAGTCTTGGACCCCCCTCATTCATGTTAAAGAAATTTTCTTGTCAGAAAAACCAAATACCAATAAAAGTATATTGATTTCTGAATATTTTTTTTGTGAAAAGAATATGTTCGATAAACTGAGTACTTAGAAAATTAAAAACCAGCAATCTGTGTGACATTTTTGATAAAATTTATTAAATCAAAAAGAAGTAACAAAACAAGTTCTCTATTCGACTAATAATCGGTATGACCTCCACCACGTTCCAATAGCATATTGACAGGTCTGTGCATTGAGAAAATCAAGCGGTAAACGATAACTTGCGGAATATTGTTCCATTCCTCTTCTGCCACCACGACTAACTCATCTGCAGTCTGAGGTGGAGGAATATTATTATCAATGACTCTAGCAACAAAATCCCACATATTTTCAATAGGATTCATGTCAGGAGAGTTGGCTGACGAATCTGATATGTCCTGCTTCGAGTGTCTCTTGAACCCTTCTTGTGCGATGTGGTCGAGCGTTGTCGTCCATAAACACAAAATTTTCACCTAATTCATTACGTAGGGGGTAGATAATGGGCGTAATAACTTGTTTGATGTAAATTTGACTGGTAATATTCTTAAAACATTACGGTAACCCCTTCATCACGGAGAAAATGAAGTCGCTGTTGACGATCTGGTTCTCTCCAGACTCTGTCGATTGCCAACAGTAACCAGCTCAATTCTGGTTTCGTCTGTAAATAAGACCCGCCGCCACTGTCGTACAATCCAACCTCTATGCGTTGTGGAGTCGTCTTTGAATAGTAGGTGTCTATATAGCACGAAGAAACCTACCTTGAAAGTGGGCTCTGAGAGCTGAAGCTGAAGATGTGCGGTGTCTACGGGCATATTGCACCAAATCCCAATCCTCCCTTTCATTAGATACTCGAGGACGTCCACTACGTGGTCTGTTTTAAACTGTATCAAATTCTTCGTATATGTGTACTATTCGCACAACAGATGATCTAGTAATGCCCAACATGTTCGATATCTGACGATTAAAATGTCCTGCATCATGTAAAGCAGTCATTCTTGCTCGAGTAAACCCAGAAATTTCACGTCCTGGCATTATAATATATGTGACCAGGATTGTAAAAACATTGGTAATAAAGTAAAGGTTCATGGTCTGTAATTTGTTACTGTCTTTTTTGTTCCCTAAATACATGTAGGTACTGTTTTACTACATTAAGAAAAACCACTAGGTTTAATCGAATCATTTTATATATAGGGGTAGGGGGTCCAAGACTTTTGACGTTGTGGGTATTTAGCACATGGATCTTGATGAAGAGAAATGCAGTGATTATTAAGATAATATTGAATAGGTACGTAATATCGAGTCTAGAAAACTAATAAAGAATAAAAGAAGTCACTACACACTGGTACTAGTGTTAAAAGCAATTAACGTGATTTACTTTTAATATTGGTGCGAAAATAGAAAACAATTAAGAAATTTAAACCAAAGAAATATTTATTTATTTAATTAAATGTACAGTTAGATAAACTACAATTAATCGCATTAGTAGCTGTAGTAGTAATTATTTATGTGAAACTTGTTCCAGGCTAGAGAGCAATGTTATTCGATGCAGTTAAGATAAAATTTGGCCCGCGATCGTCTTTTTGTTTTGTAACGAGTCTCCTATAACCCTCCGCTATTGTACTGGAATTACATAGATTAGCACCAGCGTCTGCTGACTAACTAGCCGAAGTTCGTCGGAAGCAATGTCCAGTATAAAGGTGAGAATCAGGCAAATTTAGCAATTCTACAATATTGGCAGGCATCCTACTAAATGTGCTGATTCCTGCTGCTGAGTCATGCCACATTTATTTTGTTTTTGAAAATTCTTAAATGATTAATGTTTCCTGAATGAAGGGCCAGTAATTTGTGTCTGGTATATGCAAAATTAGTAAAGGTGAATGAAGAACGGATTTTTGCACGAATTTTGCAACTTCTGTTTTAATTATTTATGGCGAAAAAATCTCAACTTTTGACAATTGCAATTTGCGAAACTGTCAAACACTACAAATATTTTTGCCCCTTTCATTATTATGTGGTGTTAATAAACATGTTTTGACCTTCTGATAATATACCATGGCAATTTCATGATGAAAATAATAGAAAATGTTATAGGTAGTTGACAATATTTGTTACAAATAGAGATTTTTCCACCATTAAATAAATCCCGCAAATATTTGCGAACTCCGCATTCAAAAGGACAAAATGCTTTAGAATATATAATACACACTATTTACTATTGGTTATTAGTACTGTCACTATAACTATAACAATAATTAACACTTATTATATCATATCGTACCGCTTTCCGTATGACCTTCATACGTCCATGTTTCGTCAAAATTTAACATATTCTTCGATCCAGATTCTTATTTTTTAATATTTATTTTAAATAGTTTTTTCGCCATTTTGTCCTTTCTAACAGTATAATCTTTTCGATTTCATTTATACGGACTAATCATTTTAAAAATACAATCTTTCTTCCGCGAGTTTCCATCACTTCCCGTTTCACAGTTGTACTTTTTACCACTTTTTTATTTGCACACATATGCTATTCACGCACAATTTTGT
This sequence comes from Monochamus saltuarius, assembly GCA_025584915.1. NCBI lineage: Eukaryota > Metazoa > Arthropoda > Insecta > Coleoptera > Cerambycidae > Monochamus > Monochamus saltuarius. Next base: position 13,920,498 of record CM046722.1, read on the forward strand.
TAATGAAATACATATTTCAACATCACTTACACTCATATTTTGATCTCGCGCTCTAAACTCTTCATACATGTCATCATCCAATATTCCTCACTTCGATCAAATCACTAATAAAATTAATTACATTCATAATTAAATTAACGAAAAGATATACCCGTAATTTTCCCCGCCCGAACGATATACCCGCCCATGATAGCGCTGGAAATGAAACAGTTCGATCCGACAATTGATAATTCGTCGCAGCCTATCAAAAGCCAGCAGCGCATGGGTACTAACGTGTACTAATTGCAGAGCATGCGTAGCAGAAGCTGTGTAATCGGGTATGCTCTCAGAGACATGCGGCACACGTTTTTGTAGAAAAAATATAAGGGCTGCATGTATATTTCTTTGTGTTGACTGCTATAAATTGTAAGCAGGTTTGTAACATTAGTTACTCTCAACAATTTTGGAAGTCGACTATATATTGTTCCCTGCGATCAACTTTTTTGATCGATATCAGTCGGCCTTTCGCTTCAAAAAACCAACAAGCCTGTAATATTTGCTTATGTCCTATACTCCTTTACGTTCGTCATCGCCTTCAACATGAAGTAATATGACCAAAGCGTTGACGATTTCCTATTTTGGACTATTCTTCAAAGTATATCAAAAGTACTTTTTTACTGAACTTGCTACTAACATTTTTCAAACCCCACCATGTCCAGAAATGATTGTATGAAAACTCGTACTGTTGCCTTGACTTACTAGACTTAATGGTGTTTGTAGAAAAAATAGTGTATAATATATGTGCCAAATGTGATTTTAGTTTGTTAGAAAGAATGGGAGAACTTTTATTCTTACAAAATAAAATATCACTTTTAGTATTTATATCATAAATAATTTATTAAAGATATCGAGAAAGAATGAAGAAAACATTTGAAAATCATATGACTAGGTATAATAATCTTTGGTGTACATTTACGGCGCATCAAATATTACATTGCATTTTTCACTATTTATAGAAATATGCAAAATAGATACTAATGATAATAAGAGATAATATCATAGCTGCAAAACGCATTAAATAGTATATTATTTCTGAGTAAGTAATTAAGTAATTATATAGTTTAAATTTATAGTGTTTTAAGAACAGTTATCACACACACACACACATGTAGTATTTTTTTGTACTTCAACCCATTACGACAGCCTCCACAAACTACAAAGCCCACTTGAATCAATTTGAGAACAATTCAAACTATGTACGTAATTACGAAATTATATTCAATTTAATGGGATATATTTAGACGCTTCCTTTTGTAGTTGACACCACCGATTGAGGACTTTAGGTGACTCCTTTCGAGCCAGGATGTGTCTTGGAATGTACTAAGTTGTTCTAGAAAGGGAAATAATGTTCTGGCTAAACCGATTCATTGTACTCGGTAGCATAAATTTACACAATTACTTGTAGCGACATAGCTTTGTTGTTACATTAATATATTGAAGGAAATTAACATATGAAATTCATTAAATGTTGTGAACTGCTTCTTTGAATGGCCTACAGAAAATAATTTTAGTTCAGTCAGTGCAGTACTACAGTTTAATTTCAAATTAACTAAAGGAAATTTATACCAAACTACATGGACATAATATATTTTTTAATCAGGTTCTGCGGTGGTCGAGGTGTGTGCTGATTTTGAAGATAATGGTATCCCAAAGTACATTAAAAACTAATACCTAAAATAACTATGAGTTCGGCAAATGTTATGGCTTTTCTATTTGGGACTATGCAATAAAAGTAATTTCTAATTTAATTTCATCTATCGATAAGGAACTTCAGGTACATATTAATGAATATATCAATGATATGTTAGACAATTGTTTCATTATTATTATAAATTATTTTAGTAAATTGAGTTCGTCATACACTACATCTTATAGATATCATTAATAACACAAAGATACAATCAGTTTATGGGAATATCGAAGTTTTCTACAGTTTTTTCAAGACTTTCTATCGGTTGGAACACTTTCACTTAACAAGTGCAGGCTTTCATTTCGAAAGACAATTCGAAAATGATTTTAAAATACACTTCTGTACGGCACTGAAACTGATCCACTGTAAAATCTGACCTTGCGCAAGGCAAAGCAGTTGGAGACCGGTATGGCGGCAAAGTGTCACAAGAATGAACGGACAAAAATTGAAAAATTTCCCAAGGAAGAAGCCAGTGCTATCATTTGATACATAGTGATTTTCCGGGTTGTTGTGCCGTGATCTCGGTAACTGGTAGCTGCCAGAAACAGAGTTAAAATGCACATCCCTAGCATTAGCCGATATTCTTTTATCTGCCCTGGTTGTTCTCGGGCTAGGCTCTGTTTGGACAGACCCGCTATCGGTGTCTCTGGACCCGTTCATATATTTTTTTTTATGACGTATCTAATTGTTTTGGATAAGTTGTGATCACTCTATATATAATATAGCAAATTTTGAAAAATATGTTTTATCCAGAGCTCCAAGAATACAGTGTATCTTTCTTGTTTCAGAGTTTCCATTGCAAAGCCAAAGTAACTACATAAAGAAACCCAGGACCTTAAAAGGTCCTCTTCGGGTACTTCGACTATGCATTCTTGGGATATTTACCCCAGCACTACTTCTGGGTATTCCCCTGTACATGCGTTACCGTGTTTATGGTCATCAATTGTATCCCCTTGCCATGTCTGATATGAGGATGTTAGACAGCAAAGTTTCCACTACTTGGTGTCAGGTAAAAATTTTAAATATGCTAGTAAATAGACCATTCACTAAGTCATTTACCGACGTTCATATTGATGTTAAGCTATGACAAACAATAGGGCAATGGCTATAATTGTTATTACATATAATAAGGAAAAATGCCTTAGTCATTTTAATGGTGTATTCAAGCTGATATGGATTATTGCACCCTAATTAAACTTTCAGAAAAACAATCATGAATCGAGCTTTTTGAATTTCTCCAATTCATCCAATTATTTTGCTCTTTTTATTCGAGAACAGGATTTTTTGTAAATATCCTATAGGCAGCAATTGGATTTGAGAAACATCAATGAAATGCATATTTCATATAAACTGAATACTAAATTGTTTGTTTGATCATATGCACGTGGTTTATTTTTACTGTTGACTTTATGTTTGTTATCATTATTGTTGTGAAAATTACAACATTAATCCGAAAGTCCACTAAAATGAGGATTTTATGCATTTAATTGACTTTAACTGAGTTTTATATGTGACGCATGATGACATTTATCAAATTACTGATAAACAACAAACGACGTTAACATTTGTTGAAAATATGTGATGTTTCTGATTTCAAAATACAAAAAATGAAAGCTCTAACTGAACTGAATAATAAACAGGTAGTATATTAAAGTATAAGTGGATATTAAGGTCTATTAAAACGCGCGATTTTTGCAAATTTTTTAAAGACCATTTATCCACGAATGCTTTACGCTATTTTTTTATTGGTACACTTTGAAATCATAAATACTGGTATTAATACTACAAAAAATGGAAATAAGAACTAATAATGTAAAATGGTTGAATTCGTGATGTGACATCAGTATACCTTTTGTTGTTATGATAATGAGAAAAACAAAAATTAATTTGTAATCTGTCACATTGATTACTTAAATAGTAAAGCAGAATCGCGATTAATACCGCAAAAGTCAAAACGCTTATAAAAAAGAATACGATGAATTTATCAAATGGATGGAAGGTAACAGACACAGATAAACGAGTTGTGCTTGCTAACCTTCAGAAAATGTCGGAGCAGTACAAGGCGCCGACTATGTGGGTTCCATCCATTCGAAATTACAAAGTATGTTGAGGATAAACAAAGGAGTTGATTTAAAATCATTTGTGAAAGCGCATGCATTCATGCAGGCAATCTGCAAGAATAATGTAGCCAAGAAGGCATATGTATTCAAGGAAGATGATTTAAGGAAGTTTTTCATAGATTCAGCGGACATACGTATTTATTATTGAAGGTGGTAGCTATTGTGGCATCTTTGGCTCTTGTAGAAGATCTGAATTGTGTGACTTACTCTTACATGACATCCAGGAAAAAGGAAGAGTATTGCAAATTACTATCCGACCATCTAAAACAATGAAGGCTTGACGTTTTACTATTAACGACAGTGATGGAATTAGTTATGTGCGTTTGGTGAAACAGTACGTATCATTACGTTTCCAAAATGTAAGTTGGACGAACCTGAAAAATACACTGGACATGCGCTTCGACGTACATCCGTTACCATTACAGCGAATAGTGGCATGACAATAGATTAAATCCAATGACAAGTAGGATGGAAATCGGCAGCTGTGGCGACTGGTTACATTGAAAAAAGTATTGGTGGAAGTGCAACCTCAGAGACTTCCGAGAATGTTAGCAGTGTTAATTTGAACAACATTTCCTCCAATTTAAAAAACCGAAGTAATATTCAAACAATACCAACTGTACTTTTCAGTCATTTAAAAAATTAAGATTGTTTAATATTTGAATAAAACTTGTGAAACATTAATAATGATAATAATAACTTTATTTGAAAATAGGAACATCCTAATAATACAAATATAAACTACATTTGCAATGTTTAGAATAACAATAAACATTTGGAATAACAACAACCACAATATGAACAGCAGACTAAATAAAATTATTGAAAATATACTGGAACAGATTTTTCTTAAATACACATAAGGGACCCAACGACTTAATATTATTATACAATTTATTATAGGCAACAATACCCTTATACAGTAAAAGATTTTGCGTACGAGAAAAGTTGACTCTTGTAATATGCATGCAATTTGCATTTCTAGTAAAATGTTGATGAATGTCGTAATTGAATGCAATAGTTAGATAGTATGGCAAAATTAACTACCCGAGAAATGTGAAGTCTAAAGTCTGCTTCAGAGAAGAATGTGGCGTTGCTGGCAACATTTCCACCACCAGTTTAATTTCAGTGAAATAAAGATTTTATAAAGTTAGTTTTGTTTTTGTTGGTTGTGTTATGTACAAATGTTGCTCCCCTAGATAGTTGAATTTGGAAATTTTGAACTTCACTCGACTTTAACAACGAATACAATTAATTTCATTGGCTGAAAGTCACGTGACATAGTGTTGCTGACAACACTACATCGTTCTCTGAAGCTGACTTAGACTGCACATTTCTCGGGTAGTTAATTTTGCCACCGTAACTTTAAAACACACGTGAGTTATGTGAACACCCTATATATATTTTTTATTATCTCTTGCTTTTCATTCCATAATAATTAGCGTTACATAATAGCTACTGAATAATATAAACTGCAATTTTGTTGTTTACACGAGTCGCTTAGAATAAAGATGTTATTCATTAAAAAGTTATAATTTCATTTTAGACGCTTATAACATCTAATATTGTACTTGACACTGAAATGTAACTCATTAAAGCCTTTTGTGAACAAACCAAGTGCTTTCTTGGAGTCGAATTCAAAACTAACGTTTTTAAAATTTGGATTTAAAAACGCTGAGGCGTGCTTTAAATAAATAAAATAGGGTACTAATAAAAAGGCAAATATAAAGCTGCGTCGAGACCAAATGGGCCAGCAAAAACCACCGAGAGCAGGAACATATTTTCCACGAACGATCACACAGTGTGGACGTATTTCGAGCGCTCGAATACTACCCACTCGTGCTTTATTATGCTTCACGTTCACGAGGTGTCACATCAAACAATGTTTGTGTTCTTGCATGTTCAATTTGGACAAGATATTTATTTGATACATGGTGATTTTCCGGGTTGTTATGCCGTGACCTCGGTAACTGGTATCTGCCAGAAACAGAGTTAAAATGCACATCCCTAGCATTAGCCGGGATTCTTTTACCTGCCCTGGTTGTTCTCGGGCTAGGCTCTGTGGGGACAGACCCGCTATCAGTGTCTCTGGGCCTGTCCATATATTGATTTCGGTTCCTATTGTTGGTATTACGACTGCTACGGTCAGAACCATTCCTCGGATAATGGTGGTCCTCCGAGGCGTTCCGTAGCCGCCGCTGTAACTGGTCGCATCCCATGCTTCCAAAAGTTTCGCCGCTCTTCACTGTCGGCATCTTCAGTCTTCTGCAAAAGCTTTGTCGCGACTGGGAAGCTTTAGTCTTTCATACCACACTAAATCGCAAAAATTGTGTGATAATATAGATGATGTACACGTTCAATTATGTACGGAGGCCAAACTAGAACTGCAAATTGTAAAATTGGACTGGCACAAGTAAAAAACAGTTTATTCATTATGGAATTGAAATGACCTGCTAATTAAATATAATATTTTATTGTTTTTTTAACCACAAAAGAAATATGAGGCTTCTTCCACTTTAAATCTTCAGATATAATAACACCCATATTGTTGAATTTCGTTTTGTAAAGCAAACGGATTTCCATATAATTTTTTCTTGTTTATTTAGTCTGAACCAGCTTAAGAGTAGTTCCTTTCATACAGTGAATGATGGTAATACGATTAGAGTTTTTCCACGACATGAATTTTTATTCCAGAGACAACTGGTGAAGGTGAATACCACTTTCAATGCCTTCCTGCTTCCCAACACACCACAACTGTCACCAGAAAAGAAACCTCTGTCTATGGTGAGGCATTTGGTGCTGGAGGATGACACCAAGGAATACTGGGGATTCTATCTTCTTAGGGGAACTTCTGTTACCGTGTCGACTTGTGTGAGGTAAGTGTATTTTTTAAACTTCATCATTTAAGTGAAGTGATTTTAAGTTTTTATCCATATGCAAGATTCCGGAATGAGGCGAGGCCGAAGGTGCATTCTCAAGCTAAATCAGGATTTGTGGTCGAAAAGTTTATGGCCAACTGAAATTCCCCGTTTAGGACCGGGAAATGACCCCTTAGGGGCCGGAAAAACGTGTCTCGGGCGTCGCAATCGCAACAGTGGTATTTTTATGTACTTTTAAATTCTGGAACTCAGACTGTGCTCGAAAAGTTTATGGCCAACTGGAATCTCCCGTTTGGGACCGGGAAAATGACTAAAGACAAACCGAGTTTCGGACGCCGGAATCGTAACCATGGGATACCCCTATTTCCATTGTTTCATCCGGAGATCATGATCAAGAAAAAGCGAAATCAAATATGTACTACAATCAGTGGCGGCTGGTGCTAAGGGGCACAAGGGAACGTGCCCACCCTTCACTGTACATGTCACGAAGAAATATATGATGCTATTATAGATTTATATATTTTTTTGTAATTCTATTATCGGTTGCGAAAAACTACTCAAAACTTATTTCCCGTCAACCATCCACGCGCCCGAACTATATCAAACTTTATTTCCTGGGAACCCAAGAATTTGTCTCTAAACGTGGCTCATTTTCCGACGTTCGGGACTCATCGGAGTAAATGAAATTCGCCGATTTAAAGCCGACGAAGGGCACTGAAATACGTGTCTCTTCTCCACTAATCTCCAGTCTCCACTGTCTCCAATCTCCATCACTCCATCTCCCTCCGGCATTCAGTTATTTCAGTTTTCAGTAGTCGCTTGCTTTGTTTAGTACGTACTTGTATATAAAAATATATTTCGCTTGCAGAATAGTTGTATAAACAAATTTGTGTTTTAACTTTGCTGGTGTTAAAGGCGATTTCTCATTACAGATATAATTTTAAAGTGATTCTGTGTATTTGTACATACTTATTAAAAGAAATGGATCCGGAACCAGAAATAAATTCTGTTCAGTATCTGTTAAAAAACAATCCAGTGTCATTTGATCAAAAATATTTAATTAAAAAGAAAGGTAGACCTACTGATTTATATATTAATTACGAATCTACAAGTAAAACTAGAACATATAAGAGAGTTTTTAATAGAAACATATACGAGAAATATCAATGGATGTGTGGTTGTTCCGTGACAAATAAATTGTTATGTTTTGTTTGTTTCATATTTAATACAGAAGTTACAGCGTGGACCAAATACGGACTTAACGATTTAAAGCACAGCGGATAGGACCAAAAAACATGAAAATTCTGTGGCTCGTTTAAAAGCATATATGGAATTTAGTGTTTTAGGAAAAACTGACATACATGAATAATTAGATTAGTGCGTATTTGCGCTATAAGTTAGAACCTCGGTTAGAACATAATAAACAGGTGGAAAAAAATCGTCACATTTTGCGTCGTTTAATAATGTGTATAAAGTTTTTTGTGGAGCGTTCGAATTAGCCTTGCGAGGTCATGATGAGAAGACTTCGTCCAAAAATCCAGGCATTTATATAGGTTTAATTAACTTTGCTGCAGAATTACATTCTGTTCTTGCAATACATTTAAATAAATCTAAATTTATTTTTTGTGCCCACCCTTTGCAAAACCCACGGGCCGCCACTGACTACAATAGAACAAAGAAAATACACTAAATTAGCAATTTATATTTCATATTATCAAATGGTAAATATGTACAAGATATGAAATGTGAAAATCAAACAAATCCATAATTAACATTCAATAATATGAATGGCGCCAAATGACTGATAGCCTCCATTACATTTTAATGTTATAAAAATGAATATGAAAGAAATATATCTTCGCAAACGCAAGCTTACAGAGAATATTCCTAATTTTCTCACAAAGATTTTATACTTTTATCCGAATTATCCTGGTTAAAGTGGGTATAATAAAATTAACAATTAGCTTAATCTCTTTAAGGAACAATAACATAATGGAATATTTTCGCGTTATTAAAACTATCTCGTATCTAGATTAGAATTTGTATATGGATTTTTCAAATTACATATAAAGATTTTATATTCTGATATAATCGGTAAACGTAAGTACTTTCTTTATAAAAGGATTTCTAGGTGTTTGTATTTGGATACGTGTATGTTTAACCACTATTTATAATTTAAACAAACGGACGCATTTGTTAAAAAACTCATTTCTCGTAAAATAGTTGGAAATATATAAAGAAAAAATAGCTGCCGAAACGAGCTCTTAAATATTTATTGAATGTTTTTCATTTCTGTGAAGATACCTCACAGTATTGTAAATAATTTTACTTGAAATCAGATACGTCGAATGTGGGTCAAATTTGATAGCTTTATCTTTTTAATTTCTGGTCTGTCGATAACTTTATATAATAATAACCTTATTATCCAACAAATTGTACTTGAATATACACCGGAATATCTTGTATTCATTGAGCAATACTGACTGTTTTGATTTTCTTGCATCTAGAATTGTTCCATTAGATACTTGAACTAATAACTAACTATTTGCCCTGAGGGCAATACAGACCGATACGTTGGCAATTTGTGGAGAATTGTTTTCCTCTATAAAGGTCTCAAATACATATATTGGTGGGCATACACGATACGGTTTATTGAGTAAAATTCCATCGGTCGTGCTAGCAACTGGCGCCCTCTACTTTGTACATAAAAACTGATAACATCAGCCTATTCAGCACCACCAAAAATACACCTGTGTCAAATTTTGATCAGATCTGTTATTCTTCAAAAAGATTACGTCTAAAATTTGACGACATTCTAAAATTATCTTACACTTATTTCGAAAATGAGTGGCTCTAGGACATAACTTTCCTATCAATATTGCCATGTATTTTTGAAACAACTGTATATACATATACTACGTGGCAATGAAAGGTAGGCACTTAAATATATGTTCATTAGATTTTCATAATTTCTGGCATGTAGATTCAGGGCCACTTACTTATTGAATGGTTACATTTTCAGCAAGATTAGAGAACCTACTGCAAACATTGGTTCAATAATGTGTTGAAAGTCCACGATTCCTAATACACTCACTGATACGCCTGGGCTCGGATCTAATAAGGTTCTCGATAAGTTCTTAAGAGTATCTCATTTCAAGCTATTTGAGCTTCTATAGTCTGCAGTCAATGATGTCCCAGCCGTGTTCAATAGCCGTGTGACAGATCCTGCGATCTTAGTGGCCAGGGAAAACAGTTCATCTGATGTTGATCCATAAAAGCTATTGTTTGTTTGACAACATGCTTTAATCTAGCATTGTTTTGCTGGGAAACGGCGTTTTGGATGGTGTAAAGATATGGAATGACACATGGCTCTACTTCCTGGATGTAGCATTGGACTGTCATGTTGCCTCTAATGAAAACTAGTGGTGATCTGCTACCATACGCGATAGCACCTCATACCATAACGTCTGCTGTGCGATGGACACAGGATTCGACACTAAAGATCACCTAATTCCATTCATAGTCCCATAAACCCTCTTTCTCCCTACACCATTGTAAGCGATTAGTTGGATGTTGACAAGTGAGAGGCAGCACCCAATGTGGGTCATAAGACAAGAGACCAAAACTTCGTATACTGTACGCTTATCCCATGTTATTCAAATTGCTGATTTGCAATGGCATGACAATGGTATGAATATTAAATTAGTCTCTGAGATCTAAAAGTCGCAATAGACAAACTTCACGCTCTATGAAGGCCGGTGTCTCTCGCTCTGTGTCTACAGCCTTTCTGAGTTCACGCCTAGTAATACCGTACTATGGTATGGAAGGATCTGTTAGTCACCACCAAACCTGCTTCGCGCAATCCAACAGTCCACTTTCTTTCAAAGTCACTAAGCTGGGAAATTTGCCCAAATCTACATACTCTAGGCATAATCAGCTGTAAAAAATGTCGTTGGTAACAAGTTTCACGACACTTTCAACACAACGGGTGTTTACCTTTCTTTGTTATGTAGTATACAACAGAAAGATGTTCCTAAAGAATGCGTTTTATTTTCTCAGCTATTTTACAGGTGGCCAGGTGCATCATTGATAGTAATCCGTGGTCATAAACATTTACACGAATGTGCTTATATTGGGGACAATTCTTCTGAAGAACTGGAAGAACTAATGGAAGCTATACGAGAGGGCTCCTACGTGGACCCAGACAGTGTAAAGAACGTCACCTTCACCGAAGACGAAGCACCAGCCAACGAACCAGAACTGATGAAAAGACATAGGCCTGATGTAGAATTCCACAGTCCACTCCACAAGAACAACAGTAAGAATCATACGATGGACAGTAATGTCGACACATCAGAAATAACAGACCCCAAAGTTATGAAAATATTACTTGAAGCTTTGCAGGCGAAAACTAAACAGAACAAAGGAAAACATTTAGGGCGAGATCCCAGATCACATGGGCATAGGAATTCGACGATTGCAAAAGAAGAAACGAAGAATTTTAAGATTAACCCACCTAAACCTCGGACCACGTCTGAAGAAGTATTCAGCGAGATCTTAAGCAAACTGCGGAGGTTAGGGGACAAAGGTAATGCCATTCTCGAAAAAGTAAATCAAGAATTCAACCAGACTAAAAATAGCCAAACCAATCAAACGATTATTGATACGAAAGGAAGGCACTATTCAAAACCGCCTGTGAATTATAATGACAATGTGGATCACGAGAGGCGAAAGCGACATCTGTATGTGTCTCCTGCACAGGAAATGGCTGAAGATGATGAACAAAATGACATGGCCATTGAAGAGGTAGGAATTATTGTTTTCCATAAATTCACAAAATCAATTCAAAATTGTTTGTATACCACAGTCCAAAGACATTCTGTTAAGTCGACTCACTTCTTTGATGTGGTCAATATGCCAGTGTTTTTTATAGTGAGTCGTAAATCATATCGACAGGCGAGTTACGAGGGTTATCAATCACCACCAATGTACACAAAATTGCAGATATTAATAACTGTAATTCATAAATTTGAATTCCTATTGATCCATCTATTATAAATGTATTAACCTTTCACAATCCTTAGGGAGTTAAAAATCGAAATATTATCTCGCGCATTAGCTTTACAATCATCGACTGAATAGTGTGATCATGACAAGCAATTATTACTGATCAATAAAATTAACTCACTCGAAATTTATCGCATCCAATATAACCGCGTCACAGGACACTGAGTATCAAACAGACCCAATAAACAGCCAATGATCCACCGTCGATGTTCAATTGGTGGAGTAAGGGAAGTGAGTTGGCAGAGGGGAGAACGAGTGGTGGAGAGCGTTTCAACTATGCTAAAGCTATTAAATAATATGCAAAACTTTTCGGAGGGACTGCTAAACCACCAAATGGTCCATTATTGTCTTTGTAAGCTTTTGGTTCACTGTAAGTTGCTTTGAATTAAGTTCTAAAGAAGTCTCGGATCAATGCATTTATAAAAACATTTACGCAAACAATATTCACCTCCTTATGCCAAGGCATTTTCTTCTTCTGTTAATAAACTTTGGGAATAATTTTGTAGAAATAGCCTATTTTAATAAAGGTTTACGTAATAAAAATGAGCAGTACATCCTATTCTTATACGACTATAGGCTTCTTCTAAATTTAGTTTTGCCAATTTATGTTTTTCGACAAAGGATAAAACACATCACTTTACCAGGTGAGATATAAGTGGTCCGCTTACTTCCTGCTCGGCCTAAGCGGCTTACAGGAAGCGACCTACATTGCAGCAGGTACTTAACGCAGACCTCCTCCTCCTCCCAGACCTGGGCGACGAGCCATTAAATCTGTAAATAATACTGCAGGAAACAACTACTCCGCGGACTAATGCCCCGACCGGCATTGAATTACTCCTGCAGTATCTGTGTGAACAGCCAAGAACCCTTGTCGGACACACCACCAGAGATAGACCGGGGTCTTGCCTGTTCACACAGATACTGCAGGAGTAATTCAATGCCGGTCGGGGCATTAGTCCGCGGAGTAGTTGTTTCCTGCAGTATCATTTACACATCACTTTTCCATTTCTGGCACCTTAAAATTACCCTAAATGTTTTTTATTAAATAAAAATTCGCTTAATTTGTCAAATGTAATTCATAGATTTGAATTCCCGTTAGTACCTATATCTATTAAAAATATACTATCTTAAAATCTTTACGGGATTCTCGGGGCATCGAAAACAAGAAATATTATCCAGCACCTAGTAGGTACAACACTTACGTGGGACACTGCGTATAAAACTGTTGCATTAAATTTCCAGCTAATCCGACGATCCATATTAGGCAGTAGGTAGAAGAAATGCGTCGACAGGAGGGAAATTTTAGAAGAAAGCCGACATAGAATATCTTTGGACAGACTTTATTATTCATTTCATTATATTCATTTAAATTTTGTCATCATTGATTTTATGAGTATATGATGCATTTTACTTTTAATAAAACTTCACCGATCTTAATCATCTTTTGTTATATCAATTTTATATTTTTAAGGGCTTTACTCCTGATGGAATAGCCAATCATAGGGGATTAATCAATGAGACGAATTTGAATGACATGAGTAACAGCGAGTTCTGGTCCTCTTTTTCAAGTTCGGAGGAAGCCCTATTGAACTGTGATGGTTTAATATTGAATTTACCGTTGACTCCTCATCACAAGTGTCAGGTGGATTTAAATGAGGAAGATGTTAAGGAAAGTTATCGGGACAACACAGTCACCTATAAGTAAGTTTCAAACTTAATTTCTGAATAAGTATAAACAATGAAATGAGACATAATTTGATCTAAATAGACACATATCTAATTCAAAATGACATGCTGGATATTTTAAGTGGTTTTCTTAAAATGTTAGTCAATTTCTACCACGGTCAACTGGTGAACCATTGCCTGTAAACTTCTTCTAAAAACTGTTTGGAAGCTATAGATCCCGTGAGATTTTGTTCGTTTTTGAAGTGTATTCTTTTTTCAAGCCAGTAATATGAGGGAGAATCAAATATAAATTAATTTTTTTATTTTAACGTTCGTTAGGTAAAGCGAGTGGCGCAGCATCTTGATATACAGGGTGATCTCGAATAATGTGCAAAAAAAAAACAGAATAGATGCGACCGATTTTAATAGAGGTCCTTCATATAATTTTTTTTTAATATGAGCTCCCCATAAAGAGTTAATATCCCTTAACAGGGGGTGATAAACTTAGTTTTATTTAATTTCTTCCAATCGCATTGAAATTAAGAAGTGAAATTTGGCAAAGTATTTAGACTGTTGAAACTTCTTCTGGCTGAGTATTTCTAATTCTCCTCGTGCTGTTATAAGGCGTTGAAATAAAAGTACCCCCTGTATATTATACATTACATTCCTTGCTTTTACTTGTTTAATTGAAAAAAAGAACCATTTTAATGCATGCCTGTTGAATTTAGAATGTTTTGTGTCTCTTGCATTTCTTTATAAGTACAGTTTTTGGGAAAAAAATTAAAGTTCATGACCCTACACACACGTAGTTTTCTTTCCAATATTTAATTTACAGTTCGATATCTAGCAGGTTTCCATTGTTTTACATTTGATGACAGTTCATGGATCTTTTGTATTAAATATTGCTGTGCATTAAACATTTGGAACTAAATAACACTTAGCAATCCGCCGAAATTTTGCAGCGACATCATAGTGTATAGATAATTTTCCGACAAAACCCTTTTAAAGTCCCAACAACAGAGGTTGGTGGTTGCCAGCCTTGTAAACATTTGGTAAAAATAAAAATCGTATTCAACAATGTCACTTAATTAACTAAATGTATTCACCGATTTTCAGATTTATAAGTTAAACCGTTTTTAAGAAAAAAAATGAAAACCGAAATTTTTTCAATTTTTTAGAAGCCCTTCTCATAAGGGAGGGCTCAAATCGAAACATTTTATAGAAATTACCCCCCTAAAATGACCCAACAAACACTTGGAGGGTGTGTGGAGCGCACATCACTATGGGACACCCTACATATTTAAGGTTTTCTTCTCCATCGTTTGAAACAATAAATGTGCATTGGATGTTTGTCTTGCTGTTCGCGATATTTTCTATCAGGATTGAACTATTATCTTCTACGTCGTCGATTAATATTTTAGTGTAGTTCATCTCGACTACAATCCCCAGTTATAACAAATATTAAATCAATCTAATAATAGTTGTACGAAATTTACCCAATACCTAATTCTTCATAATTTTATGTGTGCACTTTTAACATTAGATAATGTTTATCTGACGCATTGAGCAGAAACAATGCATTCTTTGCCATGAATCTAAAACATCGCAGTGGAACACTCCCATAGTTTAAAAAATGAGACTGCGTTTGTTTTAGGTTCTTTTGTTTGACATTTAAGGATTTTGAACACTAGGTTCCAATGTTTCTAGGGTCTTAGAACGCCATCTATGACCCAGTGTTGGTAGTAACAGCTGTAAAGCAAAATTGAAACTGTGGTAGGTTTATTAAACCATTTTTAGAAAACTAAAATAGTTATTTTGACGATAAATAATAAAGTTACTAGTTATTTTTCTTCTGCATCGTTTATTTGTAATTTTTAGAGTACCCACAAATGGCTACTACTTCTTCGTCTTCAACAGTGAAAACGAAATTCAGCCCAACTACATACGAGTCCAATTCGATTTGGAAAAGGCCGTATACAACGTTTCGAACCCAGTAGCATTCTGCGCGAACAGTTCAGAATCGTGCGCTCTAGATCTGAACTTCTTTTCTTCGCAGAAGCTGGTGATGGAACTACCCGTCAACGAAAACCAAACCCTTTGGAACGAGGAGTTTATCGTGGTGTCCGAATGTGAACCACGAACTGCCCTTTATGCCATATGTGTGATAGCTGTGCCTATATTGGTTATACTTTTTGCATTTACGTGATATTGTTGACGCAGGATTAAGAATAAATCAAATTGATTTTATTAATTGTTAATTTGTTAATTTTGATGTTTAAGTTGCATGTTGTTAGTCTTTTCTGTGATATTGAATGTCTCAATTGAATTAATTCTACTTTGAACTGAAACTGTTTAAATTAGGTAATCTGAATTGTGAAAGCTAGTGATATTTTTACTCAGGATGTCTGTCTGTATATAATTTAGATTAGATTAATTAGTCTTAATGTATATTTAATGGGCTGAATAAATATTTTACATATTTATTTGTATAATTTTTTATCATCTGGTCCAACATACAATATTTTCTTTTAAATTATTATTATTCTATTTCTACCAAATTTATGAAAGCTTCTAATTTGTGTTTCTTATTAATAGCGTTAAAATTAATATTCATTGACATGAGATTGAATGAAAATAGTAAATACATTTATATATAGTAAAGAGAAATGCTGAATTACTTTTTAAACAAAAATGTACTTAACTAGAATAATTCTGTAACATTTTATTCGGTTTCTGACGGTTAAGTACAAACATTACGCAAAATGTTTGCAATCCAATAAAATACATCTACGACTACTTCTTTCGTTGTAGATGTTTGACAAATGAGAAATATTTATGCAACCACTAATACTTGCGACCTAAACTACTTTAGATACATTGGCATTAAATTATTATATTCAAGGCCAATTTCTTTTTAATATTAAAATCTATTTTCGAATCTTTTATAGCTGCAAACTTATCAATGATGTCATAATATAGTTCTGCACTTGTAAGTTAATTTAATAGTTCTTTCTTATTTGAAATTTTTGCCATATCTGTACCGAAGTCTGGTTTACGCAGCCATCTTTATAGAAGTATAAACCTAAAAAGAGTTTTAGGCAAGAAAAACACGAATTGCAATGGTTTTTACGACAAAACACAAACGGAAACATTTCAACGAATTCGAGTATTCATAACATGTGGAGAACCAAATACTGACACGGAAATGACAACACTGCTGGTTCCATAAAAACTTATTTTAATTGTAGGTATAGACAGGTGAAGCAACTCTCGGTCTTTGCGACACTTGCTAATTTTGATCACCTATGCGAGTCCCCGCTGTCATAGCAACCGCTATAAATAAAAATGATAAACTCAGCGGTGTAAACATAAACCATGTATTTTTATCTAAAAAACAAACAGAAGACATTTTTAGTATAGAAATATAAATTAACATTACTTGTCCCAGTTATCTTTAAAATGTGCAGCCTATACATTATGGAGTAATTATTTCATGCTGCGAACTACAATCTATTTGAATAAAAATATGGATATTAGTAAATATGTATACCAATGTTATTGTTTGCCTCAAAAGGAAATCCAGTGGTTATAGACCCAGAAAATCCAGAATATTTTTCATGGAACAGCTGGTAAGGTATCAAAGAGGCAAATGATGAAAAGTACTATTCCAAAGAGTTGTCTTGAGTGTTGGTATACATATATGAAGCCTCTACGAGATAATAATTATAGTATATTATTTAACGAGCGGTAATGCAGGTCATAACTCACCCAGATGAAGAATTGCAGCGTCATGACCATTACCACAAGTTGAATGCTTTATCTACGACTATAACATCTTTTAGACTATTATTAGAAATTGATTTGAAAACGTCAAAATTATTTTGTTAAAATATCAAATGACATTAGTTCCCTCAATGATAATAATTGACAGTTCCGCCTACTGACAGGCGTTGGCAATTTAATAATTTTAAAATCTTTTAATTATTCATTCCTTTCCACTTGTTAAAAATTCTTTCCATTTTACACCAATGGAACGTATTTATCGGCTTAAATATTTCCAAGAATTTACTGCGTACACTATTTACATACCGAATTATCATTGTAGAAGCCCAGCGTGAGTTATAATAACTCACTATAAAAACTCACGCTATTTGTTTATTGATACTATTAATTGCTCAAAAGCAGTTGAATAATTAATATATAAATTAATAGGAGTATATAAAAATATTTACGTACAGAGAACATTGAAAAAGCAAAGTAGTTCATTAAAGTGACTATACGCAATACCAAAACTAATGTTCCTAGATTATTTACAATACCAGAGGGAGATATAGGAGTCAATTTATTGTAAAATTTCCGCAAATATGCAAGTCCATCGTCCATTGATCACAATCGAATTTTTATCACGTACAGAAATTCAAAATGTACTACACAAGCGGTGGGTATAAATAACATAGGTTCAGTTCTTAAAGAAATTGCCGAATTTCTTTGATTTTTTACTGAAATGACAAATGTCATTATTATGCAACGATTTTACGAAAAATTATTTGAGAATGCCTTCCCAATGATGGTGTACACCTGCCATCAAATTGAGTTTCGGCGCATCAGAAATACAATAAAATATTATAGTAGGTAACTTTTAACAATGACTTTTAAAATTTTCTGGATCGATGTAAAATAGCCACCAGTATAGGTATATTTTGTACCCGATTCTGTATAACTCATGTTGCAAGTTACTTTTATCAGCAAATTGTTGCAGAAGAAACAAAAAAAGCTAATTTAATAATCATTTTGTTATCGTGGGAAAAGGATGCCACGCTGCTTAAATCCAAAGTATAATTTGTCGGACACGCGCCTTTTAATCCCCTCATCCAAATTAATTAGGGCTTAGGGGCGGCAAAAGATGGGATTATAGATTAAAAAATCAGGAAGGGTAATAATAACATATATTAGTAAGCATTCCATTTTAAACCAATCGGTGCTTCTTTTGTTATCTATTTTTTTCTTGTAAGTAGCTACATAAAAAAAAATTGTATTTCATTTATTTTGTTTATTCAATAAGGTATGAAATCCCTTTTATCTGAATTTTAAACATCGTTAAACCAACTGCAGAAGTAGATAAATTTTTTTTAAAAGTTTTCATTAACTTTAAATCTATCATAGAGGATCAAATGCTGAACGATGCAAAAATTGCCACAATGGCAGTATTTTAATTTTTCTTAGTATCTCTCTGTTTGAAACACGATTTGGTCTAGTTTTTACTGTATTATAAAGGTTTTTTAAGGTAATATAAATCAAATATCCTACAATTCCCATCAATGAAGTCATATGTATGCTCTCAGATACCAAACATCTAGGTATGCTAATGAACAATTCCATACACAAAGCTCTACTCAATAATTATATAAAATAAAAATTATCTAACTAAATTTACTCATCTGGTTTAATGAAAATATTCTATTAATACCTATGTTCACTTTTGAAACTGTGGGAACTCGAAAATTCAACCACAATAGATGAGATCTGACCTATGTATGCATTTTTAGGATTGCTTCTTCATAAAAATTATTATACCAATAAATTATTTGAAATTTAATATCGACAATGTCAAAAGTGACGTCAACCTGCCAGTCAATTTTAAATTAGACATAATATTTACCTACTTAGTTATTCAAATAATTTTACCCTTTATGTAATAGAGTTGAGTGAGAAATTATTGATAGAGGCGCAACCTTAATGGCGAAATGCGTATACGATCTACAAGTTTAACACCCTGTATCTTGAAAACAAAGGCCCTTGATGTTCCGTTATGTTACATCTTGTTTTACTATATGGTTTTTTTGGGGCCGAGATTTGTCCGTCTGTCGAGAACTGTTGTTAACGACAGTCAATTTTGAGTGTTCTGTGTGATTCAATGGTTTAACAAACAAAAAAAAAACCTCCATGAACAATAAGTTGACGAACCAAAGAGCTGATATTACCTAATACTATCTCGGGCCCAAAAGTGTATACGCATTTAGCAATAAGGTTGCGCCTCTATCTATAATTTCTCACTCAACGGTAATAGTTTCCCACAATATTGTTACCAATACCTTAAAATATATAAAAAACCGATTTGGTCTACACAAGCACATCTTTTTTAGATTATTATTAAAACTCCCATGCACTTAGTACACGTGCGATGTGATTTCTAATAAATTCATGAGAACCAGAAGCCATTGTACAAGATTAGCGTGCTTTATCAGCCTCAGACAGATCACAGTGTGTGCCCGATACCAGCAAGGGCTGACAGGACAGAGGGTGGATCATCCCTTATTGACTTGTGCCCCTCCTTGATTTAGATTACCATATTGACGCGTCAAAACACTCTTTGTTGCCACATTAGGCTCGAGTGATCATGAAAATTAAAATAAACAACTGATCTTTATCGATACTCGGTTATCATGGGAATGGGAGTTAAATGTGTTATGATAGGCAAATGTTCAGATGTTAATATAGTTTGGATTTATTTGCCGTATCTTGGAAAATATGCCAACAGTAGGTGATTACTGATAGTGCTTCAAAATGCTCAATCTTTTTTGGGTCTTTGTTTTCATAATTTCATGGCAAATATGACACTTCTAAAGATTTTTCTATAAAAATGATGGCACTCACGTAATGTTAGCAACGTATCTGTACTTATATTCAGCGCTTCGCAACAATGTTTATGACTTGTAACGAAAGACATGATAACAGCAAAAAAACACACGAGCTACTATAGTTATTTGTGCAATAGGTTAGGAAAAGAGAATTTTTCTACGAGTTGCACACATGATGTTTTTAATAGTGTTTTGAAGATAACTATAGTTATCATAATTTTTTATTGAAAATTGTAAATTTCGGAAATGTGAATCAATAATTTTGAAGGCATGTTGATATAGAGACGAGTTTGTTTATTAGGTTTTCGTTAATATTATTGTGCTAGTGACTTATGAAAAATGTCAGAATTTTCTACTTACAACGACAATATCCAGAGATAAATATGAAAAAGCGTATCGCTTATTTGTAGATTGGAGTCATTAAGGCTGGCGTTTCAAGGACAAATAATCATATCTAAATATGCACACAAAAAATACACACAGTAGGTGGAGGTCGTTATTAATGTAGTACTAAAATATAATGCTGTAATTGAATCATTTTCTTTAACTTTTGAAGAAAAAGTGTGCTAGAGAACATAAAAAACCGTGAATTTGTACCTTATCGCTGTGTTCTATACACCGTGAAAAATAATTAATAATTTACATAAATTCAAGTGTTACTAGTTTTTTAAAAGAATTCTGTGGGATGTGATAATGTTTATAATGTTGTATACAATCTTCTCAATGTGCAGTTGACTTGTAAAATTCGGTAGATTTTATGATAAAACGTAATGGGTGAAAATGATGCTCTTTTTTTCTTATTCTAAATGACTTGTCAGCCTGAAAATTGTTTTATATCCCGGAGAAAACTTGTATAATTGACATAGTGAAGAGATATTCTTTCTAACTTACTCAGATTCTTTTTAGACTGTCTCAACAAACAGCTATGAAATTCGTTGAAAATTTGCCTATAAAACGGCGCCCTTAAAAGAGAGTAACTGTTATCACTCAGGCAGTTCTATTAGCTTTTGAACAAAAATCCAAAGTATACCAGAGTTATGTAGTGTATATAGACAAGAATTCTACGCTGTGGAGTTTTTACTCAATGATAAGAACAACATTGTCAGTGAAAAAGAATATTGACATAAAGAGACTTCCAAGTTTAATTGCTTTTCTTAAATGTCGCACAGTGACGCAAAGCACCCAAATTACTGTACACCCCTTAGGGTTGGGCCGTTTGAGTTGATTTTTTTTAAATGTTCGTCATAAAATTGCCTATCGATCCCTCTTTCTCAATTTTCGCTTTGGGTCTTCATTTTCGCGGAATTTTACTCCAAAATGGGTTTGCATGGAAAAAAACTAGATTTTTCGCACAAAAATTACACTACGGAACACGAGATAAAGATTTTGCCGGAATGCTGGGAATTGGCCACTGTTCCTGAAGAACGTCTGCTACGATACTGGCTGATGCAGGAACAGACATCACGACTCTTAAAAAGCATGGGAGATGAAAATCAACGAACGTGGTAGAAGGATATATAGAGGATTCCTTTCAACAAAAACTTCAAGTAGCCTCAAAAATATTGGGTTAAAAAGAGATCAATATAAATACAAACTCTATTCTACTTCTACATCAAATATATGCGCAAGGCTTTCCATACAAATTGTAAAAAGGTTACCGTTAAAATTTATAATAATAAAAAATGTTTTAAGTTGACAATAAATGAATAGTTAGTTCAAGAATTATGATGTATTTTCTCTCGAACTAGTTAGGAAAAATCGAACTTTTGCTAACTCAAATTAGTTACTAAATGTGTATGTACAACTTTTCAAAACATTATTTAAAAAAATACTAATCAATGATTATATGTACGGAAATATCAAAATTTTCTTTTCTTTTATGAAAGGCCAGTTATATTCAAGTCCGATAGATTTTTAATTAATAATGAGTCGCATGCGCCAATATATTAAAGTCTCGAAAACTGTAGATATCGATTTCAACAATAGAAGATACCTTTTTAAGTAAACATCTTTAAAGTTTCTATTTGTGCTATTAAATTATGGAAAAAATATACTTACACAAACAAATTTGTATATTTTTTAAACATCAATCTCGCCTTGGACAAACTGTGTTCATTACTTTTTAGATTTTCTAAAAGAATATTAAAGTTAAAATTGTACTACGGTAAGTTAATTTAAACATATTATATTTGCTCAAGAAAACTAACGTTAACGAAGTATGGGCCACTCTTTGCTGACAACTCTGTACAATATTTTCGCACTTTAGGTACAATTAATATGGATTTTGCCGTAATCTAGTACTGTGACTAAACTACAAGTAGTCTCTTATAATTATAATAAAGTGACATTAGCGATAAACAGCGATATCCTTTATTAAAAAAAAAGTTAAACGTTTTTCAGGTAATTATCTAAAAAATCCATTAAAGGTATTTGGTACAGTTACTTTTCCCAAGGATTTGTATTATGCATTATGTAATGAGAACAATGATTCAGTATGCCGCCAGACTTAAAAAAAAACACAAAGTATCCAATTTTAAATTATAGAGTAAATGAGGTTTGGCATAAGGACAATATTCATTCAAATGTAACTGGAATTGGCATCTCATCTCAGGGAGAAGGTCAAATTTGTTTATTGTAGAAAAATATTTCGAAAGTGAAGTAAATTTACTATATAGTATCAACCTACTTAATTTTTTTTCAAAAATCAAATTATATTAAAGGAGTACCAATAAGATTTTTGCAATATCTTGTTGTTTTTGGAAAACATATCTGTAGATAACTGATAAATGTGTTTTAGTGAATGTACGCAGTACTATTTAAAATTAATTATTATTATTAAAGTAAAACATTGCCTAGAAAAATCTACTCAAGTAAACATACTGAGAATGAATGTTACTTATATTCTTAACATCAAAAGAATTTATAGGTTTGAAGGAAATAAAAATATTGTCACAAAAAAACAGAAACAATTTACAATCATAAATACAGCAATCAATAACTAAAGTCTCCAAAAAACCATAGGTACCACTTTTGGACTTATATAGGAACCGTTATCTTAAACATTGAAAACAAAAAATTTATCAGTCTGATTATTTTCGAGTAAGCAATTCTATACAAACGCTTAGGAAATTTTCCTCAAATAAAATAATTTGTAAAAAGGATTTACAAGACATATCCTTGTTGCTATATTAACCCCACAATGCATACTTATAAATAAATGTGAACAATTATACATTTAGTACTAAGTAAGTTTATTTTATAAGAATATTTATATTTACAAAAATTAAAAAAATATAAATGTTTATAGATTTCGGTATCTAAAAGCCTAGTCCAGACTGTAAACAAATGTTTCGGAACAGTATTCAGGAACAATGTTCTCGATGTTCCTAAACAGATCAAATTTGTTTATGACATGTTCCGGAACTGTTCAGAAATGTTGCAAAACAAAATCAGCCCTGTTCCTTGTTTCCCATTGGAGTTGGAAAACACGGGAACATTGAACAAGTTGCGATAAGTCTGGACGTGTTCCTCTGAGCACAGTTAATTTGTTTAATTACTTCATTTGTTTACAACTCTCTAGTGTTGTGATAATAATAATTGTTGTGATTCGTTCGTGGTTTATTATTATTTGATTTTACAATGTGGAATCAAGAAAAAACCCTCGAATTTATTGAAATGTTGCATAGCAGCCCGTGTTTGTGGGAAGTCACATGTAGTGATTATAAGAATAGAAATAAAAAGAGGGATGCGTTTGAAAAAATTGCACAGCAATTGGATATAACTCTTGCTGAAGTAGAAACGAAAATTCACATGCTTGAATCCCAATTTCGACGGGAGCACAAAACATTAGGAGAGAGTAAGAAAAGTGGCTGTTCCCCGAAGAAGTGCAGTGTTATGTTAAGTAAAATAAATAAATTGGAAGCACAAATTCCTGCAATAGCCTCACTCGACATGTTCAAAACTGGAGAAACACTGACTGGAAAATCTGTACGCGGAACATTGTTTCAGAACTGTCCCGGAACAAAGTTTCGGAACTGTTTATAAACTATTTGGGAACATGTTCAACATTTGTTTACAGTCTGGACTAGGCTTTCAAACTTCGTTTGTTATATCGTTTTTTGTAGCAGTTTGTTCGTACATCTTCGGTATCCTTGAAAATACCTAGGTGCCATTAAATTTCAATTCAGTATTTGTTAAGCTTTATACAGGGTGTCCGGAAACTAAATCGACAAATGATCAAATTCTAGGAATGAATTCATATCGATTTGACATAAATCGTCGTATCTAAAAATGCTTTATAAGGACTTATTTTTTTAGAGAAGATCATATTAAAACATAAGAGAAACGAATCAGTTTATACATTGAAATGTAGTAGCCGCCATGTAGAGCATCTTTCATTAAAAACAAATTTGTTTGTTTTTGTTAATCGTGGTCTTGTTATTTGCGCCAGTTTGTCATATTATTTAATACAAAATTACAACTTTCTTTTATAGAATTGACTTGAGAATGCACTAGTGGAATAAAATAGCTTTATTTCATTAGTAGATAATGAAACATAACAAACTTGTAATAAATCAAATTTAATTTATTTACTTATTAATATTTACATTTATAGTCTTGTTCTATCGTTGTTTTATCACATTTAACTTCCTTTACGTTAATAACAATCCTTATAGCATTGTTGCCATCACTTTCGGAACGCAAAACATCTGCCGAAGTTTCTGAAGAATTTGCACAAGTTACGGATGTCTCTTCTTGTAAAAGTCAGCTATATTTTCCTTGGATTTTCTTTGCAATATCAAGTTTGTGTTTTATTGAGTACTAAGAAATATCAAGTCGTGCGAATATTTTTTTAAATTAAATTCCAATAATTCTGATTCCACAAATATGATTGCGATGCTATTATGCATAAAATGTTACTTAAAACACTTATACAACCTTTCTTAAACAGTAAAAAATGTTACAAAAGCTAATAATAAGGAATATATGGGTAGATATTGTGGGTGTAATTCAACGCAGGTTGGGGCTTTTGTCCACTGAGTAGTTAGTTTCACACAATATTGTTAATACCTGAAAATATATGAGAAAAAAAAACACTTATACAATAACTATAACTATTAATGCGAATATATTTTTAATCAAATTATCTGGTATTCTACAGTTCACGTCCTCGAAGCAAAATTTCTAGGGAACCATAGTCGCTATAGGTACTAATCAGACTAATCACATTAGTTACAGTTGGTCTATTTAACGCTTTGCCGAGCAATAGATTGGGTAAGAACCTGCGACGATATTAGCACTTTGGTGATTTTAGATTCGGGAACGGGAAGTAGAAATACTATACCTGCGAGGGTGAGATAACGTAGATCCCGCCCCTCGGTCTCTATTTTCCTCCAGGGCGGACGCCCCTTCGCAGAGTTCTAGGTAATACATCACATACATTTTTTTATTCAGGTTTTATTTTTAAACGATAATGTAAAGTTTGTTATCAGTGATTGGAATATTTTGCAAATGAAAGAGCATTCGGCATACAAGGCTTGAGAATAAAATTTCTGGAATAACAATGTGAAGTTATCGGCTGCTGATAAAATACACTTAAATATATCATATGTAACTAAGTAAATGTTCATTGTTAAAGACACTGGAGCCGTAACTTATTTTCGTCAAGAATTTGGAGCGACGACGGATGTCATACCATTGGTCAAGCAAGCGAAAGCAATACTCCAAAAAATGTTCGCAAGTTTGCTGCCACTTGTAAGATCATCTCCTTTTACATCTAGAGTTTATTTTAATGTTCACTGTTGATCGAGGTGCTCTGTGATTGTAAACATGTCGGACAATATTGTCACTTGTTTTATTATATATTTACAAATGGTAAAAAATTAAAGGACATACAGGTCAAAACAATGTCAGTACTTCATATACTTCCTATCTGGCTTTCAGTCATTATATTTAAAACGTTACCTTATTGGCAACCTCGAAATTTGACTGATAGTAACTTATGGTAATACAGCATTCGATACATATTTAAATAAAAATTTGACATTGTTCATTATGCAGGTACAGTAAAAAAGAAAGTGTTTGCAAAATTGACATTTCGCATTCGCAGTTCGATTCCTCTATTAATTTGCTATAAAAAAGCTATACATTGTTCTATTCGACATTTTTTACTATTTTAAATTTAATAATAATAAAACTAGTATTTTTAGGCAAAAAAATAATGTAATGAATAAAGATTAAAGAACGTTTTCAATATGATCACCTCTAGTTTCTATACATTTTTTAAAATGTTGAAGGAATTTCTGATGAAATCATAATTCGATATAAAAATTTTTCTCTGGTGTCAATAGGGGTGGAATAGATCAATCCTTTTAGGTGTCTCCAAAGGAAGCAACCTAAAGGATTAAGATCATAAGATCGGAGTGGCCAGGGGAAAGGACGACCTCCTTCTAGAAATGCATTATTTAGGTAATCTCTGCTCTGCTGATGTGTCGATCAGAATCATCATACATTATCTACATGCCGTTTTTAATATTTAAAGATACCTACCTACAATTTTCCAATAAAAGATTTAGTTGTGACTCTTAAAAAAATACCTAAAAATCTATGCTGGTGTTTTGTTTTAATGATGACATGTGGATTTTCATTGCTCCAGACACGTGAATTATATGAGTTAATTATTCCATCACGAGTAAATCCAGTTTTATCAGTAAAAAGCACCTTGCTTATAAAGCCTTGCTTATTTTTTCAAAAACGAAACACAAAATTATAAACGTGGAGTATAGTCAGCCTCAGTAATGGCATGTATTTTTTGTAAATGATGCGGATGTAGCAGTTGTTCTTGGAGTATGTTATGTACTATAGATTTAGGAATATCTGACGTTAATGACAATTATCTAGTACTTATTGTAGGATCTTCATCCAGCAAATCCAAAACCTACTCTTCAACATCAACAGTTCGAGCATATCGCATCACCATATTTTGATTTGAAGGATGTAAGGAAGCAATTTTAAGAAACAACAGATCGGTTAAATTTAACAAAAGTACCTACCAGTTCCAAGTAACATCCTATTAACCCGCATAGATGTTGCATGATCTTGGCGACCATCAGCATAAAGAAAAGGACGGTTTAGATATTATGACTAAAATTCGATATTTAGCTTCTTACTTGGAAGCCCTGTAAGGCCGTAAGGAAGTAAAAAAAATACCACTAGTTCCCGGACACACAGGAATTTATAAGTTATTAAAATGTAATAAGAACAAAAAACTGCAACAAAGAAGGTGGTGGAACATAACACCTTTTAAAAATCGAAAGTTGCGTGGTGCTAATTATTAGTTGTGCTATCTATTTTGTTAATAATCAACATATATGTACAAGATCTTAACGTGTGGTTTTGATGTAACCAATACCTGGTGGGTCATAGAGCGTCAACGAGCAGCGTTCACTCGCCTGAAGATACGTCCAAACCACGTGAGCATTTGTGGAAATTCTCTTGTACGCCCATCTCGTCTCGACGGCATAAGATTATCTATTTCGAATACGTTGCCAAGTTATTTTTTGTAAACCATGGAGCCCATACAGTGGATGGAAAGTTTAGAGAACATGGTGACCAATTTACAGGACTGTTATAACCTCTACATATTTATTTATTTGTACAACCACATAGTCGATCGTTCTGCTCTAATATTTAATATTATATGTTCCAATATCTACAAAAACACCTATCAATAACTAAATCTATTTCTGAATTTTATTGGGTTTTTTTAAACCCCCATCCTAATCACCCCTTGAAAGTCCTAATACAGTTTTTATGAGCGTTATTAGTTCAATGGCAAGCGGCACGTGCTGCGCACACTCTTCCCTGAAAACGTGCTGGGAAACACCTGGGGTGACTTTTTATTCATTGCTCTTTTTTTATCAAAATTGAAAAGAGTGACATGTATTGGTCATATACAGGCGGTTTTGCAATAAAAAAACACATTATGTCAAAGAGAAGCTTAAAATGGTTTAAATTTTGTGTGAATTAATTTATACGTTTACTAAAATTTATAAAAAATTATATTTATAATAGCAGTTGTCGAAATGTATCTATTTACTATTCAAAAATATACCTAATGTCAATGTTGTTCAGTTAAAAAGTAGTGTCTATCCAACTTTGGATGGCTATTGTTAGTTTAAAGATATTCTAATCTTTGGACGATAGTTCCAATAGTGATCAAAATAAGAAAGAAATTCTCATAAACATACCCCCTAAAATGCTTCTTAATGTAGTAGCAGCCCATTAAGGGATGTATTTCTTATTTATGTAAAGAAGACATTTCTAACATTAGCTGCATGAACTTTCTACGTAAATTAGATACCAGAGTGCAATAGTGGACGCTATTCCATTCTCCAAGTTTGTGTAATACTCATAATTTAATAAAAAGCAGCTTGTAAACAATTTTCAAATATACTTACTGGTTAATTTTGCTATACATGCTTTATTTTGCTCAATGCTGGATAGGACGTGGTGGATTACGTGTTTGGTCTTTAAGGTTTCGATGTCTAAATCCACTAGATATCTACTTACAGGATCATCTTAAATCAGTGGTGTATTTGATACTGATTGTTAACAATTGGAACTACGTCAACGTGTTGTAAAATAGTTGAATCAAATCAGAAATACTAATAGAATTTTCCAATGTGTTCGACATTAAAGAGATGAAATACTTACTATACTTAAATTTGCTGAAAATAACATTAATGAATTGATTACATATATCTTATTCTTTATTTCCTGGTTAAGTACCTTCAAATACTTCGTAAAATTTGATAATTTACTTTTTTTAAACGAAACTTTCTGTATCACCAACAAGTCTTAAATGCAGATATCCACAATGGCGTTCACTTTAGCATGTTAAATAAAGATTTACGTCAAAGAGTAAAATTTGTTCCTATACGATTTAAAAATACTGTCTCCAGGTATTTAAATAAAAAAGTTTAGGAAGAATTAAATCTACGCTCTTGCAAAAATTGCTCCTTCTGAACGAAATTTCGTGAAATTTGCTTCAAGTGATCGAAAGATAAGAAAGCAAATGTAATTTATTTCTTCAATTTTGACACCCTATATCTTTGTTATTATTGATTTTGGTGGATATTTGATTTTTTTTTAGGATAAGCTAAAGTAAATCGACTTATTTTGATCACAGTATTATGCTGTTACAGTATGGCCCATTACTTACGCAACAATTTGACTTTACTTTTAGATAAATTGCATGCATCATGGGATTTAGATGCGTTTTTCTCAGAAACCATTGATTCTAACGACATCAACAAAGTGTAGGGGAAAGTCCTCCAGTACTGGCCGGCATCCAGTACCGGCTAGTTGTTAGTTCTAGTATTCTATAACGAGTAGCGCTGATACTCGTACCGCTATTAGTGTCATACACTCTACTAATAGTCTAAGAGCCAATGGCCGGCAACCTATAAGTAAATGATTATACCTGAAATTTTGCACAGTGAGTCTCTTATACCTATCACTCATGATGTGGGGATTCGCTAAGCCCGGCGAGGCCGACTCAAGAGTTACTCAGGTGCGAGAAGTATGAAAATGTAACCAACTTCGTTATTAAATTAACAAAGCTGCTGTTTGAATATTTT
Source organism: Monochamus saltuarius (assembly GCA_025584915.1). Lineage (NCBI taxonomy): Eukaryota > Metazoa > Arthropoda > Insecta > Coleoptera > Cerambycidae > Monochamus > Monochamus saltuarius. Next base: position 13,950,237 of record CM046722.1, read on the forward strand.
AAAATATACAATTATTATTATATAAAAATAACAAAGTCAGACGATTACCGTGCTTCTAAGGTCATGGCAGACACTTGTGAAATTGGCAAAAATTATAAATTTCAAAAGTATTTGATTAAATCTGATTTTTGACGTTAAAAAACTGTCAGAAATGTCAAGCATTGTAATCGACATCACCAAATCTCAGAACCTGTGCCAGAAATAGAGGTTATTTGTTACTTATATTATTTTAATATAAAAAGGTGCTAAATATAATAAATAATAAAAATAAATGCCTAATTTGTTAGAATTAAAATTTTAAATTGTTAATTTAATAACGAAGTTGGTTAAATTTTCATACCTCTCGCACCTGAGTAACAGTTGGGTCGGTCATCACCTCATGTTTGATAGGTATAAGAGACTCACTGTGCAAAATTTCAGCTATAATCATTTACTTATAGGTTGTCGGCCACTGGCTCTTACGCGGCGGCGACTTGTCGCGACCTGTTTATTGTCAGTGCAAAGATTTGTGAAAAGCGTGGTAGACGTACGCTACGCAACCAAAGTTCTGTGGGTGATTTTTCGGGTTTAACGAACTAGTTTGAAACAAGTCAAACCTGGTATGTATTCTCTATTTATGTGGCTATTATAAAATATATTTAAAATCAATCTTTGTTCATAAGTTCGTAGCTGTAGTCGAACATAATATGTTATTCTGTTTCCTACAGTATCTACCGGCCACAACATTGTCCTCCAGTATCGGCCATTGATTAAGTTCATTTTTGAATAGTTTACTTTGCTTTCAGGTACACAAAGATGTCAGATGTTGAAAATGATGGTAGCAAAAGAAAGAAGAAAGGTACCTCGGATCCTGCCAAGAAAACCAAGAAAGATATAAACGAAAACCTGACTCCTCTCTGCAGACCGATTGAGGAAGAGACAATGTGTCCTTTATGTCTTGATTCTCATGAAGAAGATTTGATACAATGTGGAAACTGTAGGGCTTGGGTCCACGAAGCTTGTGCGAATATATCAGAGTTATCAAATCAGTATATTTGCGATTATTGCATGGTATAAATGGTCATATATTTGCTGCCGGTACTGGAGGTCATTTTTTTAGAGACTGATTTCTCTTAAGTCTTCAAATTGCAATAATAAAGTTGATTATTTATAAACATGGCGATAGTTTATTATTTCAATTCATAGCACAAGAGTTGCTTCACACAAATCTTAAGGTGACGGTACTGGAGGACTCTCCCCTAACTTTTTTAACTAGAAAAGATAGGGAAGAAAATTTTTCCAGTCCAAAATGAGATACAGTGTAGCACAAAAAAGTCGTAGCGTTTTAAAGGGGTCCAAACCATCGTTGGTGGCACCCTCTAGCAGATACACCAAAATCGTCGACATATTCGAATTTCTAGTCCCAAGCAACCCCCCTATATCAAATTTTATAAAATACGGTCGATGTGATCGAAAAATAATAAAGAAAATGTGATTTATTTTTTCAACTTTGACACCCTGCAGATCGAAAATGAGCAACATTCGGATAAGGCATATTTGACTTAATCGCTCTATTTTGAAGTCAGCAACATGCCCTTAAGCTCTGTCCCATTATTAATGAATCACCCTGTATACCTACAATAGAAATGCAATATGTATTATTTCAGATAATGTTTACTTAAATATTATCCCTTCTTATATTTGCCTTATATTCTGCCGTAGCAATATTTCTTGCCTTGTCTCGCAAGGCTTTTTAAAAATATTATCTTATTTTGTAATTCGAAGTATCAAGTCTTGTCGCAAGATCAAGAAAAAGCAGGATAAGACTGCCAACACCATCGATGAAATACGAAAAGGATGATTTGTAGAATTCAATAAATTGCATCTTACTACTAGCTCGTCATAATTACTGTCCTGATGTATTTGAAGAGATACCAGGCAAATGCTTTCCACTGAGTAATCTTTCATAAGTATGAAAAAAATCCTATGATCGCACGTTAGGCTCTCACCCCGTATAAAAATAAGCATAAAATTTTAATTCCGATTCAAGTGATCAACCAAAATTAATAATTTGGGGAGCTGTCACCCCAATATCCCTTCGGTTTTCAGGGGTGAGGGCGGGGTCTCTCTCTGAAAGATACCACCCACCTACGTGTCATTGGTCCAGGCGGGGGTGTCTGGCTGTTGCTGATAAGGCTCTAACGGGATGTGTGATGCTGATACTGTTATATTGTTATTCCGGTCACTTCTACATCCGAATTCTCAATGTGCGTGGTGGCAGAATGTGTAGGGTTTGAATGCATCTGAAAGTGATTGACAGTGACCGGACCTAGTTTTCTGTTTTTAATTCTGTGGAAAAAGATAAAGTTGCACAAATGGTAAGGTAACACAGACAATTTTCTAATTGACGTTATTGTTTATTTTTTTCATTAAGACCTTATTGTTTATACGATCAGTTTATTTCAAACATTCAAAATTTGATTTATATTCATGCCCCCTTTATCTGTCAGATTTATAAAACGAGAAAAAATACCGACATCAGTGGTTTTTTCTAATAATGGCACTTCTCAGAAACTCTTGTGGTAAAATTAAATATTTTTAAAATATCTCTAACAAGTAATAGGCCTTTCCTTCAAATATAAATATACTTGACCTTGCACGATGCAAAAAAAATCGCCACTTTTTTTATGGAAATAGAAGACAATTAGAGATAGATATTAGAAAGGTTGATAAAAGTCCTCTAAAATTTCGCGTAGAATCCAAATTGCGTATGCAATAAGCAAGTAGATAGCAACTCCTGGTATAACCGGAATCGCTACAAGAATTGCATTATTTTATTTAAAGAGAGCGCCCTCGAGAACCCCAGAGCCCAAATTTTAATTTTCAAAATATAGCAGTTGTCTCTGAAATGTTTTAATGATACGACACCATGTAAGACAGACATATAGAAGACCCAACTTTTATCAAATTTGACTTCAAGTAAATTACCTCAATTATTTGAAACATATTCTTCTATAGCAATCCCAAAAGGATAACTAAATATGAAGTTTCATTTGTTACGTTAAAAAAAGAGAAAAAAAATAACGATTTCAACCGGCCCATGGCCACCTATGGTTTTTATTTAAAAAAACACAACTTTAGGTTATAACTCAAGCATTAATAAAGTTACAAAAAAATTATGCACGCCACCGGACTATACTCAAAAAAGTGTCTCAGGAAAGTATTAATATATTTTTTGCAAACAACCAAGTTACAGACATGTTTCGAATAGTAGAAATTTTGAAATTTTGTTTATTACTCGAAAACAAAAGATGATATACTCGCGACAAGAATTTAGACGACTTACGTCATAGGAACAAATGAATAATTCATTATATTTTCATCAAAATATTTAAGAAACTGCAACTGATAGTAATAAAACTATATACTACACTAAAAGTTTGCATTATATATTGCACTAAATTGCAAAAAAAAGATTGTTTTTAACGCGACCAAATATCGAAAATTACGTTGACAATAAAAACAAATGTGTAACGTCAGCCGTGACGTAAGACGTCTGAATTCTTGACGCGAGTGTAGGTCATTTAGATTTTGACCAATATTTTTTTCTTAAAAAAGGAGATCAAGAGTGGGGGTAGGTTGGAGGAGTCCATTTTTTGCTATCTCCTATAGTTAACGAGAGAACCTATAAAGACATGGAAATTTTCCCACCCTGTACAGGTGATTTCATAAATGCAATATCATCTTATTAATATTTAATTCTAATAATAATTATTATTATCTTTTTTGTATATTAAGTATTATTTAATTTATATAAGTATATTCATTTAAACACGTATTTATATTTACTTTTTTGTTAAACTTGAAAACAAAGATAGTTTAAATTATTTTAAAACAAAATAACTCATTGTAACACAGTTTGCTTCATTAAACATAACCTTCACCAGTGTTTTTTATCTGCTTATTCAAATCGTTGTTTGTACCTAATTAGCAATTGACTGTTTAGCAAAACAAATATCTGAGACATATTGAAACGATAATAGAAAAATTAAAAATGTGTAGGTATACACAAAATAGACTAGGTAAATCGAATAGATATATAGGGTAGGAATGCGTAAGAGTACGTAGTTAATTTTTAATTACATATAACATCCACATTTATTTATTTTTACATCTGCGCTTAACATGACAATACCATTAGGCAGTTCTTTAGCAACTAAAACCTCAATAACTTTTATGGTTTCATCAGAAAACAAATGGTTGATTTTATAAACTTTAAATATTCGTACTCTACTCTTAGAAATACACATCCTCAAAGAGTACGCATACCTATACTTATGTGACTTTAAGACTACACAACAATTAGCACAATAAATTTTCAATAAATTTGACTCGTCTTTCACTTTTTCTTTTTTATTGAATATTATATTACTTTCTCATTGTATTTAAAAATAATTTGATTACATTTTGTTACTTTGCATTCTAATGATTAATTTCTAATATGTAATTAACAATTTCCGCCAAGTAAGGACAGTCCTAGTAAAAGTAAGAACGAAAGGAGACAGAGGCTGTACTAAGGACTGCCCTTCCAAAATATGGAAGAGTACAAACCGTAGTAGTTGCCAAAGAGTATTTAAGGCGCCAAAGAGTACGCATGTGCGTTGTTGCAAGAAATTTGCAACCGAGTTGTGAAAGAGATGGAGATCCAGAGAGTCCACGACTTATAGCAGCAGCTGAGGAATACATTTTAGAAATTGTTGAAGAGAATTCCCGAATAATTACCAAATAAATTGCTCAACAAGTACAAGGAATACCCCAATCAACAGTGTTGAGTATCGCACCGTACTATCCTCAGCGTGTCCCAGCATTAATACCAAGGGATTATCCCTTTACGAATTAGATCTTCTGAATGGTTGCTGCAACAAAATAGTCAAAATCCCATATTTACAGCTGACGTGTTAGTTTTAGATGCAGCTATTTAACATTCATAATACTCAAGTTTGGTATTATGAAAATCCGCACACGATTCAATGAGATAATTTCCAAGCTTTTCCTTAAATGTTTCATGTTACCAAATGAAATTGATGGAGTTTAGTAGCTCAAGTTCCTTCAAAAGGATGTGTCTAGACTTCTGGACGATGTTGGGGAGTACCTCAATGAAGTTCAAGGGGTACGATGGATTGGACAAGGATGGCCGGTACTATGATCTCCTGACTTAAATCCTTTGGGCTTCTTTTTTGTGGGGATATTTAAAAAATAAAGTGTATCGCACCGAGGTGGACATTATTGATGATTTTCCTCGAACGTATCATAGCTGTTGTCAATAATTTACGTGTTCAAAACGGATACAAAATTGTATTAGTTCGTAGAAACTAGGTAAGACGGGTTCAAATGTGTTTACACATCGGTGTTCCGTAATTGTAACAACTTACCAATTTTAACCAGAAACTCCCGTAATCATAACAATCAAAAAACCACATCAACACCTTTTTAAGTTTTGGTAACTACTGAAAAAATCAAATGCATACTCTTAAAGGATGGATACCTATCTTTTAGGTATTTCTACCACTACCCTATACTTATATACACATAAATATATATTGTTCATAAACCGATTAATAAAATATTTTATCTATACCTGTCAATGAAGCTTGTGCTTCGAAAATATGTATCAAATTAAGCCTGCACGAATGTGCAGATCTTTTAAAATGTTTTATTCATTTTTTTCCTGATTGTTTGTTGTCTGTGATTTATCTATTTCAGCCTATGCTCACCTGCAGCAGCTCCAGTCCAGTAGACATGGAGTGGTCTGGGGATGGAGAGAATACAGATTACAGCACTTCATCGTCACCAAATGCTGTACGATCGGTTCAAAACCAGGATCCGGATTCGCTTTCCGACGACGACGATTTCTCTGACGAATTTTCAGTCATAGATAGCGACGACGAAAAAAGGACTGATGTGCGATATTCTTCTCACCACTTGGTGCAGGTATCTAGAATACGTATATTTTTAAACAATTTCTTGCAGATAAAGCGTTAAATAAGAAATATGTTCAATCAGGTCGATCTTTCTTTGTTTTAGAAAATAATATGTAGATCTGTTTAATAATTATTTCAAAATTGGCTTTTTATTGCTTTTTGAGTTTCTTAAAATACCACCATATCAAAATATCATTTAAATTTAATACCTGTAACGTTATAAAATGACAAAAATATATGTATAAGTAAGTTCAAAAAAGTTATTCACTGCATACTAAGTAAAGAGTAGTTACTTATGCAACAAGTGCAAAAGTAAGCGTTTATTGCACGCGACGTGAAGTTGTCCTACGAGGCCCTAGGTCGAGTTGAAGCACTTTTTGTACGAGTTGCATACAAAATTTTTTCTACGTTCGTGCAGAAACCAAAAAATGTTATTTAGATGACACTAAGTTTAGAAAAATGTGACGTCGATTTGAAGGTTTATGTTTGTCATGATGACAAAACGCTGTCGTAGAATGACAGATGAGTGCAATAAAGAACCACTTTTTCCACTAAATATAGTTCAATAAAGTATTGTTTTTTGCATGAACGTAGAAAAAAATATTTATTTGTTTAGTAGGAAAGATAACTACTATTTCTTCATGTGGCACCCTGTATATTTTTCGAAGTTTCTGAGAAAAATCTCTTCATAATTTCTAAAGAGTAGACAACTTATCATGTACACATAAAAGGAAGAGAAACAAGCATCAAAATTCTATCAAATTCTGATAAAATTTGTGGTTAGTATTCAAGAAGAAATGATCGTGATGTGATGATAATTATTGAAAAACAATTATTTGCATTAAAATTTATTATATATCTAAATACATTTTTTTTATAAGAAATTCACCTTATTTGATCATGAAACAATAATAAACTTTCCCTGTTTTCATAAACGTTACACTTTATTTCCATAACCATTCTACATTTGCATGTCTTTAATTTGTAAATTGATGTTATTTAACAAATTTCATAAATAATTTTGCATTTTATTGCTTAATTTATAGCTTTACTAAATGTTCGTAAATATTTTACTTTCTAATCATATGTATACGAGTATAATGTATCATTTCGATATATTTATTTATAATTAATATTTAGAAATAACCATAATAATAATAATATAATAATTACCCTACCCTACTACCCCTCATTCTAATCACGAGGATTAGCCCAGAAGTCAAAGATATGTGCGGGAAAGGGGGCGGCATATGATTATTTTATTATTAAGCAGGCGGCATTTGCGCCCAGGAACGACTTACGTTGGTAGGCCCTAACCACCATTCAGTGCAGGAATGAAGAAAACCTGAAAAACCTCATTAATTAGGGGGTAGTCAAACCGGTATCAATCTCTCACATTGACCCAAGCCAACATTCTTCCATCCTACCATACCCGCAGAGAAGGTGCCAATCCTCCCCACGAATATAGCTTATATAAGGCCCACCGACTGCGGGGGTCAAACCCACAGCGATCTAGTCACCTCGATTAAAGTACTAACGCCTTATACAGCGCGACCACTAACCGATTCATAAGAGCTCTACAAAAAAATAGCTTAATTACTTTTTTAAGTACCAATCATAATGAAAACAATATAATTTATGATATTAACTATTTAGACTCCTGTGGAAGCGCCTACTAGAGGTGTGGTAAAGAAAATATTTACCAACAGCAGAGAAAGATGGAGGCAGCAGAACGTCAGCGGAGCATTCGCTGAGCTTAGGAAACTAGTACCTACACATCCTCCAGATAAGAAGTTGTCTAAAAATGAAATTTTAAGGATGGCAATAAGGTGAGATAATGATAATTATGATAATAATTAAAAGCACATCTGTAATCAGGCAACTCTTTCAAGGCTTCTCTAGAAATAGCCCCATGGAATTTGACCCAAAATGTTTTTTGCAAATCCTTTTGAACTCTTGTTGTATGTAGTTGTAAATGGTCTATTTGGCCGCGATTAATATGGTAGTTGTATCAAATGACACAGAGGGCATTAGTTATACAGTGCGGCGATAAAGTAAAAGTAAAAAATAAAAACCGACATGTTTTTCCCAAAGATATCCTACCGGTACACATTCGATTATTTAAAACAATTATCAATTGCGGAATTTAGAGTATTTGACTGTAAATCTGAACTTGTGGGGTGCAGTATTGAATATATCTGTATCCTATAAAAAAGCAATAGTAGATATTACCCAAATTCTATTGTTATAATTGTGTTTTTCTTAATATCTGAAGCTTTCAATGGCTGTGTTTATATGGAGTAAAGATGTAAACAAATCTGGTATATAATTATCACATGAATTAAACTTTAACACATAGTTTATTACTTTTATTAGTATACATTTTTCGAATCAAACTGTCATTATGTGGTCACGATAATAAAAAGTCCAGCCTTGCGTTTACCGAATTATAATTATTTGCTAGCCATAAATCAAATTGATAGGCGTTCCAAGGAAAATATAAGTTATGTATTAATATATTCGAAGGAGGTTTTTCCAACAATGGCTCTCGAAAATACATGACCATGATTAATAATATCTAATTGTTACTGTCATTACAAATTGGTTCTTAAGTGCTTAAAATTCTATTGTTGGCGTTAATCTTCTATTATTAATCACTGGAAAGAAGTACAATACGGAATGTTCGTAAAATAAGTGCGTTCCTTCAAAGAAATATGCATGGGAGAAGAAGGATGCTTCTAAACTGCGGCGAAAAACATTGTTTTGCAGTGAAAAATACACTGTTGAAGCATATAGGTACACGTTGAATACACCTCTCAACCTATATCTGTTAATTCTTGCTTTGAATAAGACTTTTTTTAAACAAAATAATACAAAATCAATCCACACCGTGCTTGAGGGTAGGAAAGGCATACTCTTATACACCTCTACCCTACTAAATTGGACTTATGATCCAGTTAGTCTATTGTAAGCAATTGAACAGGGTCAGCCTAAGTTTTGCTAATTTATTGATTTTTTTTGAAATAAGCATATGACAGTTTGTTTAATGAAAATTGTTTAGTATGACGTCCTATTTAACTACATTGAGGGAACACATTTATTTCAGAAAATATTCTTTATATTACTTAAAACAATAACAAAACAATTAAATAACGATGGAAATACTTTACTATGATTTATTATAATAAATGTTGGAAATGACCACCTTCAACCAAGATATATGCTTCAGATCTTCTTGAGGTTGCAACTCGAACACGTACAAAAATTTCAGGAGTAGCTCCTATCACAACCAGCTACAATTTGTTGACGTAAGTACACTTCAAATACAATGTGAACCTTGTAAACTTCTTTAGATGTCCCCAAACAAAAAAAATCAATAGAGTTCATATCGGGTGGTCTGGGTGGTGAAGGTAGACCTGGTTCTTGAGTGTCTTGTCCAATCGAATATTTCATTTAAAAAATATGGGTATAATTATTGATGCTTCAAAATGAACCATACTAATTTATGATTCACATTAAGATTTGTAACGATTTTCCTAGTACTAGTATTTGAGTCTTTTTCAATATCGTGTAGAATAGCTACTTCCAACCCAACTTAGGCGTTCGAGCAGTCAAAAGTCTTCCAGGAATTGAACTTTTCTGAAATAATCCTGACTCCGAAACACATTGAAAAATATTTCTGAACATTTTTGGATTTAGAGTTGGATCATTTGCAAGCCTTTGTATATAAATTCGCCTCGCCACAGTACCATTCCATCCAATGGAAACCATATTGGCCATTTCAGCATTTGAATAAGTAAAAGCCATTATTACAACCAAATCTTTTTAAAAACATAAGCTTAATTTTACAATACACAATATTAAATAACTGTGTAAAATGCACTTGATCACGTAAATCAATTTTGTTGAACAAAAAATTTAAAGAAACAAAAAGTGAAGTTAATACAATAGTGCATATGATGACCTATATTACTTGTAATATTATACAGGGCGATATATATTTTTTGGCAAATAATGACCGGTGATACCCACACCTCTGCCTCTGGTTTTCTAAAGCTGGTAATTATTTGTTTCATATCTACTATTATACCGAATATGCACACTGAATTTGGTTAAATTATCTTAATCGGATTAGAAATTGCACTGATTTTTTTTTAATTGGACATGGCTGTCCTAAAAGTCCTCATCTATATTACAAAAATCTTTTATTCTTGGCCACAAAATACACGCCTGAATTTTTTACTTCTACTTAAGAAACAGCCTGTATACTGTCATAATCACATAATTCAAACAGATGTTTCAGAAAATATTCGATACACAACATCCGCTTGATAATCAAATTTACAAAACTTGACTTACAATATGATAATATTATTATGCTTCTCCCTGGCCATTATAATTGTTTGGATTGTACTTAAAATTGAAGATAAAATAGTGACGCAGTATTAGCTAGTAGGTTTGACAAATAAAAGCTGGGAAAGTAAAATGTTGAACTACAATTTAATCCTTACCTTTCATTTAAAATTATATATATTTTTCTATTGGTTTAAACACTTCAAGCTAGATAATTCTTAATGTTTCCCGGTGATTAGTTTACCTGAAAGGTCATTTTTTGTTTGAAAAGTAATCTTTCACTATTACATTGCACATTTCCTGGTTAAATGACAGCATTTAATTTTCTGTATCATTAATAATTTGATTTTTACATTTTCAGGTTTAGTTTTTTATTCTTCTGTGAAAGTTTGTGTTATTTCACTTAATTTACGAAGCAAAACAATTTTTTATGCTTACAATTTTAACCATGAACCCAGTAGGTATGATTGGATTATTCATGAATTTATTTTCTTAGATATAATAATTCTTCGGTACCTATATCAGTAATTATTCAAGGTGGCTAAGTTTGATGAGGCGTTTGCCACATTTTCCAATATTGCTATAAAATGAAATAAAGTGAAAAAAACTACTGACATTTTTTTATATTTGCATGAAATCATTATTTAACAATTTTCACGGAGAGCTGCGACTTACAGCTGTAGACAATAAATCCAACCCAAGCTGCTTTGATTCTTTAGGGTACTCTGGTTAGATTTCTTTATTTATTTGTTATACTAGACTATGTTCTAATTGCACCGTCTATTACTAGGATCTCATAGTACTGTTGTTCTCTCGTACTTATACAGACAGAGTGACATACATCATACACTGTATGTACATGGTGGGCAAATATCGATTTTTTTATAGGTTATCTCGTTAACTATAGAAGATATGAATAGATGACCCCCTCACTCTCGATCTCTTTTTTTTAAGAGAATATTAATGATCAAAACCAAAAGGATCTATCGGGATTTGTTTTTGAGTAATAAACAAAAATTTCTCACTTTTCCATACATGTCTATAACTTGGTTGTTTGTAAAGTTAGAAAAAAAAAACGTTATTCAAAAATTTTTTTGAGTTAAGTCCAGTGGCGTGCTTTATTTTGGTATAACTTAATACCTTTTAATTTTTGAGTTATAACCTAAGGTTGTGTTTTTTTTCATACAAACCATAGGTGGCCATGAGCCAATTGAAATCGTTATTTTTTTCTCTTTCCTTTAATATATAATATGTGGGGTTAACTATGATTATTTTCCATTTTATTTAGACAATAATTTATTATAGCATAGTTTGTTTCTTTCATTTTCATGTAAGAAAAATGCGTCATTTGAAATAATTGCCTGTTACCAATCATTGACATTTTCGTTTCGATTGTTACATATCAGCAATGTTATTTAGCTTTTTCCGTATTTCAATTTAATTACGTCTTGGATACATTCTCAGGATGATTGTTATTGCGAATATATTATTTTAATAGTACTATTATTTATTTAGTAACTCATTTCGTTATGATTTCTTCTAAATGTCTTTTCAAAAATATTAAAAGAGAAAATAACTGGATACTCTGGCATAAATCGTTTTCTCAGTAAAATGGTGAATGCTCATATTTAACCTCCCATATTATATATTAATGGAAAGAGAAAAAAATAACAATTTCAACTGACCTATGGCCACCTACAGTTTGTATTTAAAAAACACAACTTTAGGTATAACTCAAAAATGAATAAAATAACCAAAAAATTAGGTACGCCACTGGACTCCACCCAAAAAAGTGTCTGAAGAACGTATTAATTATTTTTTTCTTACTTCACAAACAACCACGTTACAGGCATGTATCGAAAAGTGGAAAATTTGAAATTTTGTTTATTACTCGAAAACAAAAACATTTTGGTTTTGACCATTAATTTTCTTTTTAAAAAAGAGATCGAGAGTGCAGGGTAATTTTTTTCTCCTATAGTTAACTAGATCCTATAAAAAGCCTATAAAAACATCGAAATTTTCCCACTACAGGGTGATTTTTTATCATGGGATCTGCTTTTTCTTGTAAACGGCTGAAGCAAAGTGAGCGTTGCCAATCAAATTTTGTTTGCTGACTAAGACTTGAAATTAAGGTAGATAACGAAACCATAACCAAACAAGGATGGGCGTCGTGATAATCCAAATTTTTTTATTGAGACGCATACCACTTTTTTCACGGATATTGAAAGAACTTTTCATTTGAAGCTTTTTTTCCAAATAACTTTTACTTGTGTATATAACAGTTCAAAAAATCCGGACCACTTATTGTGTAATAGTAGAATTTTTCATTTACCACATCAGTGTCAATATAGATCAGATGGGTCTTACAAAAACAGTAGATACTGTTTTAATTTTGTGCTTCTGCTTCTGTTCGTTTTTTGATAACTTTCTTCGATTTCATTGTTATTTTATTTAATTTTAATTTGTTTATCATTGTCTTAAATACATTTTTAATTTTTGGGAAATAAAATAATGTTATCTTAAAATTTTAATATCAACCTACTTATTGTATAGTTGTATAGCAGCAAACCAAAACATTGATTCCAAAAAAGTAGAAAAACAAACAGTGGCTGCATTTAAGAAAATCAAAGTGATTATTAGTTAATGAAATTAAAGGGCAGGTAAAAGAATCCCGGCTAATGCTAGCGATGTGCATCTGTTTCTAGCAGCGACTAGTTACCGAGGTCACGGCATAACAACCCGGAAAATCACTATGTATCAAATGATAGCACCGACCGAGAAAGCCTAAAAACCACTATTATACATCCGAATGAAAATAGCTTGATCAGTAACTGATACGTCAGCTGTAAATCTGTGATTTGTAGCATTATGTTGCAGCAACCATTCACAATATCTAATTCGTAAGGGATAGTTTTCAACAATCGCTAAAAAGTGTTCCTTAGCTGCTGCAATACGCTGTGGGCGCCCTGGACCTCCATCTCTTCCACGATTCAGTTGCAAATTTCCCATAACGCCCACATTGCACTACTGCGGTAAGAGTAGCTACATTTGGCACATGTCTACAAGGAAATCCTTCTGCATAAAGGAAAGCTGTTAAAGTATTTTGTTTTACTTCACCATCAATTCCGAGTAACTATACATGTAAGCCATTTTTGACAATTGAAAAACTAGTCTAAACACTATCGCAAAAACGTTAATACTACAACGGCATTCCAATATCCGGAATCGTCTGCATTTCGATGATGCTAGAGACTACAGCAGCCCAGTGATGTAGAGGTTGAAAATACTACTTCAATAATTTATTTATCAGAAACTATAAAGATTTTACGAAATTTTTCTTTTGCGATATTTACTTCATTTTTTATGACGCATCCATTCCCAATTTTTTTTGGATAAGTTGTTAATAATCCATTATACAGTGCCTTCATAAATGATTACAAGCCACGTGATCAGCGTCGAGATTCTCAAATCAATCGCAGAGCAATTCATATGCGAATATCCTTTTCCTCACTACGGCAATTGAGAGAGACAAGAAATCTATTTGCATACGAGTTGTTCTACGAGAATCACAGTCCTGGTCACGTGGCTTGTAATCATTTATGAAGGCACTGTAGGTATAAACAAGTTACAGTCATATTGCATTACTGATTTGTAACCTCATCTTTATGATGTGTTAATTTTGCCACTCTCTATGCTTAGATACATAAGACTGTTGACGAACGTCCTGGAATGGCAGCAGACGCACGCAGGTCCTATCCAAGTCAGCGTCAAATGCGAGGATGTGGTATCAATCACCAGACACCACAGCATCATTTCCGGCACCCATACACTCAGAACCAGGGCAAGACTGCGTCGAAGTATGATGAGTCAACCGCTACCACTTTGCGACCGCAATGGAAATAATTTGTTGATGATAGCTCCCAATAATCATTTGCCCTTTAGAAGAGCATCCTTATACATTGAGTTACCCACACGTCATACCCACAACAAGATAAAACTGGAATCGGATGACGCTGCCAAAGATAAAGACGAGGACAGGGAAAACGAGGGGAAGTCGAGAAACTTGAAAGATAAATAAGTCCTTTCCGTTTTATGTGATGTTAAAAGATTTTGTTATTTTTGTTGTTAAGTGTATTATGTATGTATATTTGAAATACATTAGGCGATTTATTATTTATTTGACACATATGTATAGAGGTTTTTTATTGTATCCATCCCAACATTTTGTTCTTACAGGAAGCGACCTAAACTATTGAACAAAAGAGGAAGGGGTGTAAAGACATATAATTTTCTTTCAAATTTTGTTTCTGGTACACAAATTTTTCCAATATTAGTAAATAGCAAGTGACATATTCCATTTTAATCCAGGTGTCAGAGGTTCAAAATCATCGAATTTTTCGAATAATTGAGAGATGATGAAAAGTACTTATTCCAAAAAGTTGTCTTGATTGTTGGTATAATCGGAGCCTGTAGGAGAAGAACTAACTTTACGTACAAAGAACATTGAAGATTCATCATTCATTAAAGTGACTATTCCCAATATCAGAGCTAATGTTCCTGGATTATTTACAATACCAGATGGAAATATAGAGTTAATATTTTGAACATTTTCCGCAAATATGCAAGTCTACGTCCATCCACCATTGATCACAACCAATTTTTTGTCACGTACAGGAATTCAAAATGTACTACACAAGCAGTGGGTATGAATAACATAAGTTCAATTCCTAAAAAGATTGCCGAATTTCTTATATTACCCAATGTTACTGAGTACACTGGGCACTGCATTAGATGGTGTTCTGCAACCTTCCTTGCAGATGCAGGAGCCAACATATCAATGCTCAAGAGACAGGGAGGTTGGCGTTCGACTTCTGTGGCAGAGGCGGCATAGAAACTTCCATACAAAATAAGCAGGCGATAGCAAGAAAATTTCGCGGGGAGAAAGGAAATACCACTTTCAATCCAAAAACTCAGTGCACCAGTAGCACGGGATGCACATGTTATCTTCGTCCAATATTGAAGTTACACAACGCACATGTGCGTAAAAAAAGATTGTTTTAAGCACATGTGCCTAAATTACTGTCATATATAGTGAAATGACAATCGAAATGTCATTATTATACAACGATTATACGAAAAAATTTATTACAGTTTGAATTCTGCACGGAAAAGATACAATAGTTTTTAAGATATAGTGTAAGGGCACATACTTCGTTACCACTAGGACTGGTTAATGCATAATGTAATTTTTGTATTTCAAAAAGGCAGTGGCCAAAATTTGTTTAACCTTCGTTCACTGTCATCTACTCGAGTAGTCGCATGCCAGTCTGCGTACAGAACTAATCACCAAATACAGAGTTGGAATTTATTTGGAACCAATAGAATGGGGTTGGAAATGATCTATCAACAGTTTACTGTTGTCAGTAACCACTGAAAAAGACGCAACACCGCCAGCAGTACTCAAGATAATCTCCTATAATTGTCGAATTGGGTGCAAGAGCAATCACAGCTGAGATAAGCTTGGGCTGATTATTTGTACCACTTGCAAAAGTCGAACTTGAAATATCACGAACTCATGGATATAGATTTAAAGGACTTCTTGACTGTTGAACTATCAGATGAGGAGAATGAAGAGGCAGAAGAAACTGGAAACACCGAGAAAGCTGAAGAAAATAAAGAAACTAGAGATTGCGAACTACCAACCCCACGTCAACATGATGAGCATTTCAAACGTAAAAAATGGAGATTAATTGCATAAAGAAATCTTCCTGTCAGTGATTTACAGTCTGTCGCAATTCTGATGCTCATTTTTAATTTTCTTCTTTATAAGGATGAAAAAATAGCGATAAAAAAGAAAAGTTCATAATTAAAGCAGGTTTATTACTAATAAATCTATGATTTATTCATATTTTGTGATTGCTGACTTATATTAAGTATTTGATTCGGTTCCACTAATTCAACTTGATTTGTTTTGATCTATAACTGCTTGATAATAAAAAAAAAATATGTATCATTGAAGAATAACTTATTTTCCAATGTTGTTTCCAATAAAAGTTAAGTTAAAAACTTTTCAATTTTGTCTCCTAGATTTTGAAACAGCAAGTTTTGAAGAATAAATAATATTTTAAATGACGTCAGAAGAATTTTTGCAAAATTAAATATTCTGTCTAAAACATACAGTATATTTCAAAAGTCATGAGCATTTCAAAAAAAAATCTCTCAAAGGTTTTTTTTTGAGCATGAAGTTTGGTGGAGTTCAATTTTCAAAAATGTAACCAGTGGCACCGTATGAAGGTTTAGATCTTTCTGATTAAAACATTAAGCTGCCAGTTTCGAAAATATGCTTGATTTTTGAGACACACTGTATAAAGGTTTCTTATTGTATCCATTCAAACATTTTGCTCTTATGAGAAGCGATTCATTCTCTTGAACAATTTTCACAAGAAAAGGGGTGTAAAGAAATATAGTTTCTTTTAAAATTTTGTTTCTGGTACACAACCTTTTCTATTATTATTAAATATCAAGTGACCTTATATCATGGTCTTCAGTAAGTTCACAATTAAAGTTGGTTTATTCATATTTTGTGATTCAGTTCCAGTAATTCAAGTTGATTTGATTTGGTCTAAATTAAACTACTTGAGAATTTAAAAAAGTATTTAAAATAGATCTTAAATATCAATTAGGAACAACATATTTTCAAATATTGTTTCCAACAAGTTTAAAACAATTTTTTTCTTCTAGAACTTTAGAAAACAATTTTTGAAGAACAAATTAATCGATATATGCAGAAACATCACATGTCCACAAAAACACATTATGAGGACATGAAAAATACATTTTATTATTATTTAGAATACATTTTGCTTCATTTCAACCATTAAAAATAATAGTATGATTCATTTGTAATATAATGAAACAGTGATTTTATTTTAATAAAGAAAATTATATTTTCTACGATATTTTTAAATAATGGACATGAGATTTTTCTGAATAGTCTAAAGTACAGTTTTTATTTAATTAGTAGCAGTTGGTCAAAGAAATATTGAATTGTAATATTTCTCGCTTCTTCTACAAATGCGCATTTTCTTATGCTTATCTATTTCCTTAGGAAATATTTGTGTCCATTTTCCATGTCCAATATTAAATGAAATACATTACAACAAGTTCACCACAATAGCAAGTGTCCCACGTGAATGCACAGCATGAGGCCTGTTTTTAAATTCAGCAGTCTAATGTGGATTCCATCTAACCAACCAAAAATCAGAATTCTTTAAACAAATCGATAAGCCATCCTTTTCTCTCAACAAGAATGAAACACCCCATCTCGGTATGTAATATACTATTAAATGACGGCAGAAGGTTTTTAAATAAAATATTCACTGTATAATATGTTGAATAGTTTGGAAAGGTGGGTAATTTGACGATTCTTCTGCATAGTGCAACATCCTGTCACCACAGACTGCTGGGTTTTAGACCGTTTGCATTGGATATGCCGGAATACGTAAACATATAAAATTCCTTTAATCCAGACTTATTACAAAAGGACGGAAATACACTGCAAAATTCGGAAGGCGACTTCCTTTGCATACCTTGGTAGAACCGCGACGTCACGCTAGTCGACCTTGCTAACCAATGGGAGTGGACCCAGCAGTGAATGAACACAAGACAGAACAGCGTACGAAATCGCTTGAGTGACTTGGCTGTAGAAGAAGGCGAATAAGTAATCAGACGGTGCCGTGTCCACCTTTCTAATAGTAAATATTCGTGGCTTAGTTAGATTTCGAGCGAGATGTGTTCAAGTTTTGTGTTTTTCGTTTCGAATTGAACCGATAAACTAACTACACTTTCGAATTTGTAGTGGATTTTAAATGTGAACGTGTGAAGTTTCTACTTTCCATATTATTACTGGAGATACTGTTGTTGTAAAGGTATGTTTATATTTACATACGCTACATTGGCTTATGTAAGTACCAAATGATGGGATGATGTATTCCATACTTTTATGATGATGCCATGTGATGACAGAGATAGTAGGTACATAGATCTGATCGGGGAATTTACTTTTTAATTAAATATAACAGGTTTTTTATAATGTAAATTAACCTGAAATCACTTGGAATTAGATGGAAAAAGGTAGGCAGACGTAAAATGTAATTGGCGGTAAAATACCGCATAAGATCCAACACAGAGCAGGTGTATATAGAAGAGTCCCAAAATATTGCAATTTAACCAAACATACCTATACAAAGTTACACACAGGCGGAGCTACAGGCCTTGTGGGGCCAAAGATTTTGAAAAAAATTTATATCTCTGAATTATGTACTTTAACTTGGAATAACCAAATTTGGTCATTGATTTAGATTATGCCATTCGGTCTTAATTGACTATGAGTTCAACTAAGGGTAAGTTACCCTTAAAATTTTAACATACCTTTTTTCATTGATCGAAGTTAAAAAGAGTGATAATGTTCTAGTTTAAAACTAAAACACTGTTAAATTTTAAAAGACAAAGCCTACTAGTCCTACTACTGCCTTTTTGATTTGTTCTAATACATTTTTAATTCTTAAATTCGATCAATGGAAAATAAAGTTTGTATAATTTTAAGAATGATTCACCCTCAATAAACACTTAGTAGTGTTTCAATTTACTTGAACTTATAGTCAAAGACGGCCAATAATAAACCTAAATTATGTACCAAATTTGATTATTCCAAGTTATAGTTCAAAGATTTTTTTAGAAATTTTGGCCTCACTTTGAAGGCCTGTAACTCCACCTGTGTACAACTTTGTATACAGGGTGTTCCGTTAAGAATGCGCCAACAAGCAAGGTTAGTTTCTAGGCGTCAAAATATTAGGAATCCACCAAACATGCTTTAATAAAACGTCTCTCCTCTTCGATTTACAGTGTCAAATTTTCACGCGTAATTAGCGCCCTCTAGCAGCTGTCGCAATAACGACATCAAATTCGATATTCTCGTCACCCAAAACCTCCAGTACCAAAATTTCATATATTTTCGATGATAATTACAGTAATTATTAAATAAACTTTAAAAATAAAACAAAATACTGACACCCTGTCTATCGAAAAGGAGCGACATTTTATTGAAGCATGTTTGGTGGAATCCTAATATTTTGACGTTTGGGGAATCCAACCTTGCTTCTTGGCGCATTCCTGTATAGGTATATTTGGTTAAATTGCCCCTCTAATGCGCCTGCCCTGTGTCGGTTTTCATACAGAACACCCTGTATAATGCATGGGTTGATAAACATATTTGCATGTGTTTACTACGTTACATAGAACTTGACGATTCCTATAAAAATACCACAGTTACGTTGCATTCACAAAACAGTCTTTTTCCAAGAAATTCAATTTCTGAATATTTGCTTTTGATTGTGTCATGTGTTGTAATATAATGTGTTTAATTAACAGTACAAAGAAAGTTTAAAGCCAAATTGAAAGGAAATGTCTTTATAAATAAAATATTTCAAAAATTGAAAACAATAACGTACATATACATTTCAGTGCATATATGTGTTAGTTAAATTAGCTTTGTTCGCACAGTACACAAATTAGTTTCCAATCGTTCGGAGTGTGCACATTCCAACTAAAACAATGGATTTTCAACCGTATGGAGGCATTATAAATAAACTGCGCGTGCGTCGGACGATTTGAAACGGTTTCCAGCTGCTGTGCGAACAGGACTATAAGTGGGTATAAAAAAATAATCTCTCTATAAATAATTCTAGAAATATTTGATTCTGCTCCCTAATTGGATGAAAACCAAGAGAATTAGAATAATTTGAAAGTAAGTCTGACTTCTTATGCAAAACATATTTTAGAGGTATGTAGTTAATTGTTGACCAATATGTCTTTCCTGAGCAAACACAATTAATTTTTATAATTCTCTGTTTCTATAAATATATTGTAAATAGTGTTTAATAGTAGAAGCGTGACTTTGTGTACATGAAAACGTATAATATCATTATTTAACACAATCACGTTTGGTTACAAAACATTCTTTCGTTTGGTACGACATAAAAGTTAATATATGTCAAATTTTCTGTAAAATAGAAAAACAAGGAGAGGTATTATGTAAAACTAATAACAGTTTGATTTTTGAAGAATTGCATATATTTTACACTACTTCGTAATAGGAAACAGAATATTTTTGGATGAATTGAACAAGTAAAAATAGAGAATAAGGTCTTCAAGGACAAATGCTTATATGTATATGAAAATACTTCTAAATATTTATGTATATTACTATTACTTCAATAAAATTATTGCTATATAATTGACATTTTCTTTTTTTGATAAATGTATTAAGTAGTACCTACATATGAGATATAAGCGGTCTGCTTACTTCCTGCTGGGCCTAAGCGGCTCGACTTACTTATTATATAGTAATTACACAGCTTAAATAAGAAACAAGCTGTGGTAATTATATAGTACCTACATATGTAAATTTCATCTTCTGTATACGTACTATTGGATTTTTCTCATGCAATTATATTTGTAACTAAAAATCCCTAGAAATACGAGAAAGTTCCAAACTACAATGCAAGTGTTCTGTGAAATATTTGTTGATACTAAATATTTAATTATATCAATTTATTAAACCTCTCCAATTCTTATAAGGTAATTTATAGAAAAATTTAGATTTCATCACTTTTGTAAGCTTTCTTTGTTTAACAAGTTTGCAGGACAGCCAGGATTTGTAAGGATTTCAAGACGAGATGTATTTACTTGCAAATTCAAGTTTAAAACTGTATCTAATTTATTGAAAACATATCAAATTTTGAATATTTAAGATTGTTTGCCAAAAAATTCAAGTATTATTGATTAAGTCGTTCGCTCAGAATCATAAAATATAGATTATTTAAATAACAAACCATTATAATAACAAAACTTAACTAAACGTTACGTTTGTTTTATTTTTACTACTATTAGAAATATTTTATTTATATCGAGAAGTAATTTCTTCACAATACAGTTCTATTTTCAAACCGGATTCTTACGTCTGTGATATATATGGCACTAGGAATTTAGTAGTTTACAAAACCTCATTGAAAGGGTACATTAATGTGATCTTTGTAAATGTTGGAAATTTAGTAAGTAAATATACCCAACTATCACGTAATTGTTCAGGCATCAAATGTACTTGCATCCAGAATTTTTTTTTAGTACAGTAAATATTTTAGCCCTGAAAAATATTTAAAACTAAAATAGAAGCACAGTAAAAAGGTGCAAGTAATCAATATAAATTTTAATTTTACTGCTACTAGTTTCGGCTATTTTAAAGTGCCACCTTCAATTTTATCATTTCATCAATTTCAAATATATGTCTAAAATACATTAAATACAAATTTATGATTGACCAGCAGTGGACTTGAGTCTCCTGGTCGCTAAGTATTCTCATGGATTTTTTTCATAAAAAAAAGAAAATCGAAACGTTGGTATAACCGAAAATATAGAACTGGTTTAATTATTATTAATTTTTTGCCTTTATATTCGATACACCCACCTCTGTCATAGGCAAAAAGGTGCGAGGGAAATCTTTTTCCTGTTTTCAGAGAATAATGTTTATATTTTACAATTTAATATGGTTGATGTTCTTCGAAATGATTTTGAATATATATTATCGTTAATTTCAGTAGCTGCCTGAAACAGTCACATAGTTCACAATTTTCATAGGTTTATGTCACACATATTTTACTTAGAATTTTTTGTCTCTGAACTGCAATATCGTTCTTATGAAACACAACATATGACAACATAAAAACCAACGTTTAAAAAATAATAAAAAAATCACTTAAACCTTAACGTAATAGTACAACTAATCTCTATTTTAAATTTATTTTTGAAATAAAGTTTCCTAGACAGCTACTTACTAGACTTTACTAACTGTTTGAATTTTTATATTGATTTCCAAGCTTAATAAATACGTTAAACAAAGTTTTCTCTAAAATGGTGAATGTTTCAAAATAACTAATCATTTTCCAAACATTTCTATACTTAAAAATCTAAAAGGAATAATATAGTGGCACAAGCACTCAAAACGCCCTGTAGATTTAATTAAAAATCAGTTAGATATTCATGTATATCTCACAAAAACCCTTTGTTTGCAAATTTTGACTAAAATTGCCCTACAACTAATAAAATTATCATAAAAACGAAATAGTAAAGTACTTTCTTAGGCCTATAATTTTTTTCTACGTTTATGCAAAAACAAAACCTTATTGAATTATATTTAGTAAAAAACAGGTTCTTTATTGCACTAGTGCACTCATCTGTTATTCTACTACAACGTTTCGTCACAGCTTAAATAACAATCAGCTCACAGACTCTACGGCGGCACCTTTGAAGTATTAAAACCTGAAAATTTGCCCTTGAAGCTTGTTGTCTCTCTCTCGTTTGGGATACAAGTCAGGACCGGATTAAAAATAGTTGTCCCAATTTAGAAAGTGTCATACTAAATATAAATTTGTTTTACTTGAAATTGTTTAAAAATAAAATAACATAACAGTATAAAATACAAGAAAATCAACAAACCACAAAATACAGCATTCGTGCGCCAATAACGCAGTCGTTGACGGTATGGCTATAAGGGCATTCCCAAAATGGCGGCATGCGCGAAGATCTGCGCGAGACGTTCCCGCTCATACGAGTCTGTGAGCTGATTGTTATTTAAGCTGTGGTTTCGTGATCATGACTAACATAAACGTTCACATCGACATCATATTTGGTCCATTTTATGTGACACTGTATTATATTTTAAGCAATTGCATATTTTATATTATTTTCAATCATATTTATTATATATTGGATTACAAAATTACTAGAAAATGCAAATTATTAAAAATAAATCAACTGAATTACAAATAAAGTTTGAGTTAAATTGTTCCTAACATATTAATTCCAAACTCTCTTAATGAAAACCGATAGTGCTAATTAATTATTAAATATTTTGCTATTAAATTACGCTTTTTATTTTCCTACACTTAGAGCCACCTAAATAAACATTTTTGGGATTTTGGTTGAAAGGAGAAAAGTATTGTATGCAACTCATACAAAAGCGTTTATTGCAATCGACGTGTTGTTAATGTCAATTGTGACAATTTCACGTCGTGTGCAATAAACAATTACCTTTGCATATTGCATAAATAACTATTAAAAATCACATGTTTGAAGGAAGCTAGCCTTAAAGTATGGTCTGTTCTTTACTGAACACCTTGTAGATATAATGCTGTATACAATTTTTCAATATGCAGTTGGCCAGTAAAATTCACGAAATTTTATGATGGAACATAACAGACAAAAATATGCTTCTTTCCTTGAATTTAAATGACTTGTCAGCTTGTAAAGTAAATTTGCTTAGATTTTTTTAGACTGCCTCTAAAGACATCTATGAATTCGTTGAGAATTACTTATAAAAATGGCGCCCTTAATTGGCCTTGCGCTTAAATGTGCTTCTAATAATTTAATCATGATTTACCAATACTATGCCTTGAATTATGGACAGCTACTCTGTACGTCCTCTAACGGTTTCTATAATTAAGTCTGAGATATTAATAAGCATAGGTAATAAATAATTTGTTGATTCAAATGGTTCATTTAACCTTAATACCATATTTATTTGTCCTCTATAAAAAATTTGCTGCATGCCAACCTTGCTTTGATGCCTACCTGTACTGGGAATATAACTATTTGTTATGTGACACAAGTTCGCAAAAACTTTTATTTGTTTCTATTTTTGTAGTATAATATTTTATTCAAATGTGGCAAAATCGTATTATTATACAGTGCGTCCCTGTCACGCACAAATTCATTATTAGGTAAGTATAAACGACAATAGTACAAATTAGCGAAACAGGTCGATTTTTGATTTTAATTTACTTTTTTTCAAATAATAATTTAATATACAGCATGACCTGCCTTCAAGTAATGACGTCATCACATTTTTTTAAATGGAACACCACATTTTTTTCCAATTTCGGGATTACCCTAGCTGAGCGGTTTCCAAAAATGTATCACAAGTTGCTCCTAATTGTCACAGAGTTGGCAACAATACCCAAATTATTTACAAATACCAAAGGTAGGTATTTACAAATTAATAAACGTACTAAAAAATTAATTGAAATTACTACATGTCATTTTAAAGTGTCTACTGGAATGTACTCAATTTATAAAAACATGGGTGTTATATAGAAAAACGTAGAGAAACGTGATCCATTCTAGGAAATTTTATTGTTCGCCAATAAAACCTTTGGACACAAAAACCTAAATTAAACGGGATGGCACGAACTTCTTGTCGAATTCGTTTCTTGAGATCGTCAAGATTATTTGGCTTAGTGACGTATACTTTGCTTTTTACATATCCCCAAAGGAAAACATCTAGCGGTGTTAAATCTGGCAATATGGCGAGCCATTCCTTAGATCCTCTTCTGCCAATTCACCGATGAGGAAACACGTCATCTAGTAGCGGCGAAATCTGGTTCTTCTTCATTGGAGAAGGGTACAACCACGGAATGAACTAAATCAAATTGAAGAAAATCTAAATCTCCTTCAAAGATATACAGCCCCAAAATTCGATTATCAACAATTTCGGCCCAAACATTAACCTTCTGGGGACGCTGAGTGTGTGTTTCCATCGTCCAGTGTGGATTGTGATCTGACCAATACCGACAATTCTGTTTATTAACCGTGCCACTCAAATAAAAACACACCTCGTCCGAGAAAGTTATGCGTTTGACAAAATCCAGATCTGCCTGATATTCCTCCATCATTTTGCAAAACTCTGGCCGTCTGTCGAAATCGTCGTCGGATAATTCTTGCACTAAGTGAACTTTATAGGGATGTTACTTGCTTTTGTGAAGCAATCTACCCAATGTAACCCACACCTAAATAACCTGCTAATACTCTCATAGTGGAATGCCGGTTTCCATGAAGAATCAAAAGGGCTTATAACTGCACATCTTCATTTAGTATACCTACTTGGTCTACCAGATCTGGACAGATCTTTAACGTGACCATGGTTTCGAAAGTTTGTTTCAGTTCGGCTTACAGTGGATCGATTTATTGGTGGACGATTCACATGTGCTTTATTAAACAAAGCACAAACTTCCTCATGAGAATTTTAATCCATTCCGTTTCATTTAAATTCATGTTAAATCTCATTAAAAATTTATGGATCTTGAAATACAGAGTGTTTTTAAATAAAGTAGCAAAAATGAGACCACATATTTCTTCGGTGAAAATAAATCGATTTAACCTAACATACCTATATCCCAAGTCGCATAATAAAAAAGATACAGGGTGTCAAAGTTAAAAATTTATTTTCAATATTTGTAGATATAATAAATCCAAATATTTACATACAATTAATAAATCAGGGGTTTTTGCGGGCGAGATATTTAAATTTGTTTCTAATTTTGAGGTCACTAGTAGAGGGCTCTTTTAAATGACAGAAATTTTTTGCTGCTTAGTGTATCCATCTGACTATTGAAACAATCGATTCTCCTATCCGTTATATCTGAAAAAGATATACTTTGATGAAGTCGTTAGGAGTAACAGTTTTTGAAATAATCCTATTTGAAATATTCAGTGCACCGATTGAAAACTGTTATCGTTTCAGGTAAAGTGCCTGTTCTACAGAAAATGCAGCAAAATGTTACTTGAAAAAGTTGTTCAGAAACTAAAAATATTTTACTACCAACATTTTCTTTCACTAGTCGTCATTAGTTGTCCTCAGCTATAATTTTCCAAGATTATGCGTATAGGTTAAGAATCACCTTGTTATACATACCTATATTTGTTGATAAAGTATGTATATATAATGTGAATATGTTGACATCCATAGATAATACCTAAAACGTTAAAAATAACTATGATTTAATTGTTTTTCTAACGTCGTATCTGATTATTTTAATGTGCGTGTTATATTTTTAAACTGAGTAAACAATTTTATTGGATGGATGTTTACATGCTATATATAGTCACAACAAGTGTAAACTTCCTTAAAAATTTAAGTTTTCCTTTCTAACAAAATATGTCTTTCTGTGACCTCCAAAGTTAGAGTGACTTGTTTAAAATAAATCCTTATTTTCAATTTTCGATTTATCTCTATTTACATTAGTAACAAATTAATGAAAAGCTAATTTTCAAATTATGTGTTAAGTTTTTTTTTTTGAATTTGCATAGATCGCACTTTGATAATGTAGTTTTCTCTTTTAAACATTTATGTTCACATTTGTGTTGAAAGTCTTTTGAAGCTTGTTGCAAACGACATTTTTTTACTGCTGTTTATGCCTAGAGTACGTAGATTTGGGCAGATTTCTCATCTTAGAGACTTTGTGAGGAGACGAATTGTTAGGTTGCTCGAAGCAGCAGGATTGTTGGTGAGAGAAATTTCTAGAAGGACTAACAGATCCTTACGTACCATAGTACGGTGTTACCAGGTATGGACTCAGGTAGCTGTGGACACAGAGCAAGAAGTACCAGTCGTCGTAGCGGAACCACAGAGCGTGAAGATCGTCGATTGCAATTTTTAGATTTCTAGACACCGATTTAGCAGTAGCCGGACTATTGCAAATTGGTGGTTTGAAGAACATGCGTATATTATATCGTCGAATACGAAGTTTTGACCTTTTGTCTTATCGTATACATTGGGTGCTGCCTCTCACTCTTCAACATCGAACTAACCGCTTACAGTGGTGTAGAGAGAGGATTCAGTGGGACTAAGATTGGAATTAGGTGATCTTTAGTGTCGAATCCTGTTTCTGCTTGTTGATGCACGATGGTCGTGCAAGGGTGAGAAGACGACATGGTGAAAGATGCGATCGAAAGTTCGACTCAGAGCGTAATGTCCATCACGACTTAGATGTTATAACACACGTGGAGTGTTATCGTGTATGTAGCAGATACCACTAGTTTTCTTTAAAGGCAACATGACAGCCCAATGCTACATCCAGGAAGTGGTGGAGCCATATGTCATTGCATATCTTCTTCATGCTCTGTGATTCCTCTACGATGGCCGCTGCTTCTCGCTGTGTCCACGGCCTTCCTCAATCCACACCTGGTAACACCGTACTATGGTATGTAAGCATCTGTTAGTCATTCTAGAAATTTCTCTCACCAACAAACTTGCTTCGCACAACCCAACAATTCGCCCCCTTTCGAAGTTATATGTATGTTCTTTGATATTAAATATCAAATTATCCTTAAACAATTAATTCAATAGACAAGGCTGTATTCAACAAATATCTAAAATAAAAAATAATCTAGTTAATTTTACTAAGAAAAAACATGCCTGACATGATGAAATCTAAGGATTTTCAAAATTCGTGTTATATTAATACGCAATCAGCTACAACAGATGAGATTCGAGGGTTTGCTTCTTCGGGTCACCTGTGATGGTGTTGCTTGTTTAGCTGTTTTTACTTATTATTAATACTAATCGATAAAAGTTAACAGAATGCTTAAAGTCTCAGTTTGATATATGTTACAATATATTGATTTTATTGAAAGTACGTTAATAGTTTTAGAGATAAATTTCCTATGTATTTAAATCGTACAGGCATCGTTTTCGTTGTATAAAATTTATAAACTGTAAATAATAATTCAGGATATGCTACAGTGCTAAAAATTGTGCGCATTTGCCAAATTGTTGTGGTGGATAAAGCTTTATCATATAAAATATATTCTCATAAACAAAGTTTTTGCACTTATTATTATTAGCACTATGCATCTGAAGCCTGAATGCAATGATGACGACTGAAAATGTTTTTGAGAAAGTTCAATTTTACTTATATTCCCATTTGTTTTTACGTTTAATCAAACTTACTTTTGCGGATTTGTACTAACCCTAATATAGTCACAACTTTTCCTTTGTTATAAACTTGATAGTTCTCTAGTAATATTACTAATTGCAGGATAAATAAATAAATATACTTTTACAGTACAACGACTATTTTCCTCAGGTCAACGAACAAATAATGACCATTCAACGAATCGGAGTGCTGAATTATCGACCCATTTCTTCCAATATTCACGCTATTAGTACAAGCAATATCCAACATATTTGTTAAGCGATTCCTGAATCACATACTTGTTTTCTATTTAAATTCATGAGTATAACCATGCAAAATATGCAACAGACAAGATGCGTAGGTTTAAAATTTATTGGGTGTGGCATTTCATTTCGCATTATATCCGATGAACAAGGGAAATAGGTATATGAATGAATCAATTTCGTAGCATATACGCTGTGTTACAATTTTTTTATAAATAACATACCAGACAGCTAACAAGAACAATTAAAAATTAAATAAAATTCATCATATTATGTAGAACAAGAATCTTATTTTATTAACTGAATATACAAGCACAAAACGGTTCTTTGCTGATTGTTATTATTAGGAACAATATATTTTGCTCTATAAATAAAAATATCACTTCAAAATGGCTATTGTGTCCAACCTCTAAAAGACTGTTACCTCATGATGCAGTGGCAACTACTGCATCACAGTCTTATATAATCCAATGTGAGGTATGTGAAGGTTACAATCTTAACGCAATACTATCCGATTACATGATTACCACATTTTGTAAAAACGCCTCTTACATTCATATTTAATAATTGGCGGATTTGGAAGGTATAAGCGTGCGTCTCTTCTTCTAACACACTAAAGGAACTTGAAGAAAAAGCTAATAACATGCCAACACTTTTTTGGCAAAGGTCACTAACAAATTGTTTATAAACACGGATAAAACCAAGTACATTACTTTTAAGAAAAGTCGTGAAATAAAGGATATTAGGATTGAACCTAATAAAAATCTTGAAAACCTTTCTTGCTCATATAGATGAAAATTTTAAATGGGGAAATCACATATACCATGTAATATCTAAACTTAAAACCGCATATTTTGCTTTAAGAAATATTAGTCACATAATGAATCGCGAATACTTATTAAATGTTGATTATGCATTAGCTTACTCGCATTTGAAGTATTTAGTAATGTTCTGGGGTCAAGCTGGGATTTCCGTCAGATTTTCTTTTGCAGAAGAGAATAATTAGACTTATATTTTTATTAGGTTCACTAGAATTATGTAGGCTAATGTTTAAACAAAATAATTAACTAAATAACTAAGGGAGCGTTTGTGTATTTATGAGGCAGCTTTATACATTAAAAGAAATTTTAGTAAATTTTCAAGAAACTGTGATATTTACGAATAAATATAGCTGGTTCAGAGAAATGCGCTTTTACTTTTGTAGTACAGTATACAATTGCCAGGCCGGGAAATTAGAAAGATTAGTACCTACATGAAATATAGAAAATCACTGCATTCGTTTTTGTTTTCTAATTGTTATTATACCCTAAATGAGTTCTTTTTAAATAACTAGTTAATAAACTCCACTTGTTATTTTATAATACCTAATTTAACTACAATTTTAATAAATATTATGTCATGTCTTATTTGTTTTATATTTTAAGTCATATTTTACGTTTTAATCACCTGTTAAGTATTAAGTTTTAGCATTAGTATCTGTGAACACATGTTTCTTTGACGCTTCACAACCAAGGCCTATGTGAATAACGATTTATTATTATTGTTTATTATTATTATTCATAAAAAGTTGTTGTCATTTACCATAAGGTCTCTCAAAAAAATAAACATATGTGTGGGTCTTTATAAAATATACCAATAATAAAAAGTAGGACAGTTTCTCTTGTATTATTGCTTGTTAATATTGAATGATGTCATCTGATTCCATCATATCAGGATTATTTTAGCCAACAATCTATGTAATTAACATCAATTTAGAAGCATTTGTTTATTAATGTAAAAGGAACAGAAATAAATTATTTTTTTATTAGTAAAGTAATTGTAACAGCAAAGAGAGAGCTTGAGAAGATTTAAAACAATTTTCTTTTGGAAATCGCTATTTTGACATCACAAGTCAGTGTTTTAGTTTTTGAATAGTTCACCGGCCTGAGTTTTCTATCCTCTAGTGGGCTGTAATTTTATTCTGTGAGTAATTTAGCAGGCGATTTTAATTTATCAATCACCATAGCACACTTATTAAGCATTTTGGGAATGTTACTTTGCCATTTGACGGATATGACATGTTACATTATTTTATTAATTTTGTAAAATTATTGTCCTTCATGTATTACATAAAAAATTCCTCCATTAATTAGACATTACTTACATAAGAAGGTCATATAAATAAAGTAAAAGCTGTGTAGGACGATGCAAAATATGTAACAAATACATAATTTTTAGTGTAGAAAGTCATGTATGTGCATAGACACTTACTTATAACTAGATGATTTTACGTAAGAGGAAAACAACTAATAGTTTTTATACCTTCCAAGTGAAACTGTATGTATGTGTATAGCCCGCTTTACATTAACAATTTCTTTGTCAACTAATTGATCAAGTGTGGCTTCGTCAAGTTAATTAATAAATGTAATACTAAAACTTGGACGTCAAATAAATTGATGAAGAACTTTGTCAAGTTATTGACGACTTAAATCTTGTTTTAATTTTTCGTCAATTTTTACTTCAATTCAGGAATACCAACCTAAAATAAATGTAAATATTTAAGCAATAACCTAGCAGCAGCAATAATAAATGCAATGGAAGCTTTTTTAACTATTTCTCACTTTTTTTGCCTGAAAATATAATTATTAAAGTTACTTATTATTTTAACAGTTTTTGTTTGATATACAAATGGAAATGATATAACGTCAAAAGTTAAAATTACTTTTAGGTTGGTACTGGTGACATCTGATAGCAAAATTGATAAGAAACTTGACAAAGCCCTGAACACATGTAAAACAAAAGTGCGATATTGAAGAAATTGAAGAATTAATTCATTAGTTTCTTCGACAATAAATTGTTAGTGTAATGCCCGCTTAGAGTTGAATTTGCGACGTTGCTATTTTGCAAGTTAATGGTAGTGACGCCACACAGAAACTATTTATTTGTTAGCTTTAACGAATTAATAAAATTTCAGTCCGTCTATCTAAATCAACTTTTTCAGAAATTTCTTATGTGGACAGTATCTCTTAGTATTGCTGCTACTGGTTGACGTAATCATATACAAATTCAGTAAAATTTGACTAAATTAAGTCACTACCTGAAGTTTTATTAGTTTACATCCAACATTTTCAGAGAAGCTGTCACATTTTTGGAAAATTGTATTAGTATCTCAAAAACTAAGCTGTTTAAGAAAACAATTCATAATGTTTTAAACAATTTTGTTATTGCAACGCCCTGTATATTCTTCAGAACATTTCCCGTGATCTAAATAATAAGAAAATTATATTTTTTTATTTTAAAATACCTCGGCAGAAATAACAATGCTATGTGATATATATTATTTTACATGCATTTATTTTAAATTTTACAAATAATTAACATTTCTTTATTACAATAAAAACACAGATTTACAATAGATGTGAGAAGTGAGACTTTCTTCTGTCTGCCTTCACGTATTAAATAAGTATTGAATATTGCTTTTCCTCTCTCAATCATTCATGGAGGTATTTCAAACATGCGTTAAGTTACCTCATACTAAGTGTGGAGAAAGCTGTGTTGTCGAGATACCGGCTAAACATTTTCATTTTGCTACAGACATTTCCACTGATAGGCTATTATTTTATGTTTGTTCCTGCACACATTCCATGACAAATTATTGACAGTCACAGATTTTTAAAGGAGGGACAGAACGCACATATCTGACAATTTGTACCAGTTGCGAATTTCTTGCTGGAACAGTGGATTGTGGATTGAATGAATGACGGAGCACGGAACAAATGTAACAAATAACCGATCACGGTGTCAGTAACATTCTGAAGTTCTAAACTATGAAAATACAGATACGCAGATTTCAAATTAATATTAAAGTTAGTTTATAACAGAGAAAGAGACAACTATCCATAAAATTATAGGTTAATGTTAGATTATCTGTTTACGAAGAATCCGGGAACTTTCTAAATTGTCATCAAATTGGTCTTGATCGTGTTGGAACAGCGGATAAGAAGTTATGGATTGCAGTTGGATTCTTGCTGGAATGCTTACATCCATACATGCCTGTGATAGATATGGACAGTTGCAGACTGCTGCATGAACAAACCTTTTAATTCACCATTTTTAAGATGTCAACTGAGTGTAGAACTTTCGCACATCTTTCAAAAATATTTCAATGCACCTATTCAATTTAATTTACAGAGTCAAGTAAAGTTAAACTTGGCGAAAAAATGTATTTTAGTGGAAAACTTTATTTGGATCTTAGTAACTCTGGAAAATTATCCTGTGGGTTTTCTATTTTTAGGGGGCATAAAGGGTTGAATTCTAGTTTTATTGATTACCTCGATAACTATTAGGTTTTGGAGGAAAATAGTGATGATAAAAGTTACCTATAGTTACATACAAATACATTTCTTGATCAAGAAATCTTGCTCTTGAAAAACTGATATATAAAATATCAATTCATACGTTAGGACAATTGTAGTTACAGACAAATCACATATTATTTGATCCATACTGTTACAACCGATTATTGAAGACCTAAAAATGTTTGCTTCCGGTTTGAACCAAAACTGTGAAGCTCCGAGTCAAGAACCAATAGCGCTGTAGTAGCAGATCACAGTGGACTGTAATTTTATTAATAGAGTACTAATCCAATCTGGATGTGTAACGATTAAATTATTATTACAATAAGACAAGACAAGGTTTTGCCCTTCTCAGAAGTTGTTTTTTATATCTTAGTTACATACAAAGGAGAAACTGACTGAAAGCAGAGAAATTGTGCTGAAGTTTTCATAGTTCGGCAAAGTTCATGAAAACTATTTATTTGCTGAAAATCGATATTATTCAATTGTAAACGCAACCAGTAAAAATTTCTGAAGATTGGACGATAATAACTATAGATTTGAACGTATTCGAAAGCTGGTTGCGGGCAATAATGTTTAAACGTCAAAAATAATAATAAATTATCCCGTTCATTTCATAAAAATAAAAAAAAAAACAACTACTCAAATTAGAACCACTTTCGAGAGGCATGCAACAACTTTTACAAAAATTCCTAGCTTGGTCGGAATGCTTTCAAAGTTTTCCTTTTTTTATGCCCAATTTGACTGAATAGAAGACACACTGAATAATATATGAATTGATTAGATATCTTTGACGTTGGCTTTACCTTATCCAAAACGAGGCCATCATAAAAATAGAATTACGTGGGAATTGCCTAGATAAGGCTTCATTACGCCTAAATTACATAAACAATTAGTGGGTAATAATGCATGAAGGTTCTGACACAATTTTGTCAAGTAGTTTTTATCTATTGCTTGTCATAATTTCTTCGCTAATAAAAACTAAATATAAATCTGTACTGATGTCATAATAATAGATCTTATTACAGATATTATTATTATTTAGTTGTGGCTGTAAACATATAGCCTTGTTGTGTGGCATATTTTTTTACTAATAGGTATAAGTATACAGGGTGATTCAGAATTTATCAGAAAACAAATTTGGGACTGTTAAACATACCTACATGTACAAATATGGTAATGCAATAAAACAATATACGCATTCTGAAAATTATATAAAAATATTTTATTACACGCTGCTGGAATCTGGTCTACTGTAATGGAGTGACAATGCAAACTGGCGATGTCACATATCGCACGAAAAAACCTCCGAAGTTCTGCGATTAAACCGACACCTGCATAAAAAAGATTTGCAGCGTTTTAACTTTAAAATAAACTTAAAGATAGATAGATATGACCAAAGTGACGTGTCTTAATGATACAAATTTTGAAGAAGAATTATTGCGGTAGATACTTGATCACTATTAGGAATTTGAATTTTATAAAAAATTAGCACATACCTTATTACACAAACTGTTCGAAATTTTGTCCCTCGACTTGTACACACATTTGGGCACACCTTATCCATTTTTTCTGTACTAAAGCGAATGTTCCTGCTGGTTGTTGTACTTGTAAACGCACATTATTTGCGGCAGCTGTGATACGTCCCACAAAAGGAAATGAAGAGGGTTTAGATTGGGAGACCGCGGAGGTCATGCTCCGGTTCACCCTGTCCAATCCGCCGTACTTTGTGAACTTGATGGAGCTATTCTCGAACATCTAGCCGAAAGTGAGTAGAGTAAAAACCGTGCGTTGTTGGACAGCTAGGGGTACATTTTCAAGAAGGGCAGGCAGGTCATTGCGAAGTAATTCGAGATATTGTAAACTGTTCATACAATTGGACAATTCCTGCCCAAGCATTCATTGAAAAACGCCGTTGGAAGTTCAATTATGTGAGGATTTTTGAGTTCCCAAACATGTGTATTGTGAATGCTTTGTATTCCTTGCGAGTAAATAAAGCTTGATCTTTAACGAATTTATTATCAGTAAATTGAGGATTTTCAGCATTTTGCACTGATAACAAAGCTTGAACACGCTGGATATGATACGTGTATAACTAATCTTCGTGTAGTATGCGCCACACCGTTGATTGGGATACTCCAGGCACCTGCCTAACAATTTGCCCTTCATTTATTGGCAGATTTTCACGGAATACATTCAACACTTGTTCTTCAGCTTTCACGTTGCACCAAGCAAAAGTTTCACGATTTAGCGTGTGTTAATCCGATCCATATCCAAGCGTGAAGCTGCCAATGCATTATGTCTAACTTCACCATAAATAAGAATCATGTCCATTAATCCAGCATTGCTGTACACATGAGCCATTTTGGAAATTTTAAAGATTGACACTCCCACGATAAATAAAACAACATTGCTGACCTCATTCGTTTCCCACCTAGAGAACATATCCCCACTCTAACCTTATTCGCCAAGCGTGTTGACATGCGCTCCAGGCACATAGACTTTTTTTGTATATCAAATGCCGTTAAAGTACAGTTGTTACCCAGCTACATACTCCTTTATAATATTAGAACATTTCTTACGCAAAATCTATTAGACTTTAATATAATTTTTTTGGTGATATCCGCTTATATTTAAGGGTGCACCCAAAGTTTTTCGGATAAGTTATATTCATATGGGATGATGGGATTCTATTCTGTGATATAATTTAACTGTTCAGGTCCTTAATAATTAGTTATCTAAATTATTAAAGAATAGATCAATACGTTTAAATTTGTAAATGACCACTTTAGTTTGGGGTTGGGGTATTTGACATTTCACATCTTGGGCTGCTTTGGAGTCATTGATTTTTCTACACCATACTATTTATAGGATTTTAGACCGTTTCTGTTTGTATTCATTAATGTAAGTGGCACAATGAATCTATTAGCAATTGCGTGTTAAATAGGTAAATTGTACAGAACGAGAGTGTATACCAATTTTCCATGGTGGATTGACATATGTCATGTAAATATCAAAGCAAATTGAAAATGAAAGATAATACTGCTACGGAAGTCAGTTAATTTCGAATACACCTATCATTACTTTCACTATTAATTTTCACTAACATAGTATCCTGTTGAATGAAAGCAAAACTGTCAGTATTTGATGCTATGAATATTTATGAATCATCTCTACTTCAAACTGACTATAACAAGCTTTCTCATTAGTTCATTTATAATAGATAAGAAAATAGAAGAAGTGCTCTTTCAGTAATTTCAATGATAATTATTCTCATTTCCTGTTATCTATTCACAAGAAAATGTTTCCTTTAATTAGATATCTTGAAAATATTTGTCGATTTAGTCATTAACCTTGCAAGTTATTGCATTTGGAAAGTGAAACATTTATATCCTTATGTTGCAACAAATGGGTAATATTTCTACCTTACTTGCCAAATCTGAAGGTGAAGGTAAATCTAAAATGATAGTTATTTTTAACCTCGGTTTCAAGTATACAAAATCGTATAGAATTAATTTTATGGAAGTAATGTTTATATCTCAATATGTTATGGTTGTGCTGATGAATATACATAACTGTAAAATAACAATGTATATTCTATATGAATGAAATCTGGTAATGTTTTACAATGTGATTTAATATTTACTCAGATTTCTGTTTTTTAAAATAGTTGACGTAGATCTTATAATATACTCTGATTAAAATTGATAGTTTTAGAAATTCGGCTTCTAAGTTTTCTATTTAAAGTTAAAATATATATTGATATCTGAAAACCATCAATTTTAGTTAAAAAATAAATATAAACAGCATGAAACAATACCTATTTTTCCCTCTATGAGCAATGCAAAATTGTAAGGTGTTATTAATTCGCTGTCTCGATTTTTTTTACATTTATTGTGTTTAAGATTTCGTGAACCATCCATCTTATGTGACTTTTCGCATTGTTACTGTCAAAACTTTATTAAACAACCTCATGAATAATAAAAAGCGCTTTTCAAATTGAGTGATTCTGATGGAAGTTTACCCTCTAACATAGAAGCAGCGACAAACGGAGCGATATCAAGTCTAGTTCCGTCAAAATCCAAAGTGCGGTATGAGTTCGAGTACCAAAAATTTTAAGATTGATGCAAAACTGACAAGGTAAAGGAGGTGTATGAAACTGGCTGAGTCTCATTTGTTATAACAGAAGGAAATTTGATATCAACTGTATTTTCCGAAAATATGCTTAACCTCGTCCTCCTAATGCAACTCACATGCGATTTTTTGTATTCTACAAATAAGGAAAATGTTTCCAGCCTGTGAGAGTTAATACTTTTGGAAGCATTCCAAAAATGATTGCAACAAAGCTTCGATTGAAGAATCCCGAAGAATACATTGGACATTGATTTAGAAGCTCCTCAGCCACCATTTTTAAGAAAATTTATGAAAAATATCTTTATAATTAATTAAGTAAATGGATTTTGATAAAATATCAGGAAATACCATTCTTGCAATTAATATAAACAGGGAAAGTACTTTAGTGTTATTAGACAATGTTAAAGATTAACAAACAATTTTACAATTTAATTATTTAATAGCGATTGTGCAACATAATTAGTAGTGTTTGAATACGCACAAAGGAAATAAAATCAAATGAAGACCTTCATGTATTAATTATTACAACTAATATTTAAATGACCAAGTTGTGTCACTCAATGCTTAACCCTACATTAAGGTGCCCGTATCTCTCGCCGTAAAATGATCAAATTTGTGGTGTTTTTTAGGTACTGAAATCTCGAAAAATAAAACTCGTAGAGCAAAATTAATATCAAAAATAGAATTATTGATGTTTTGTTTATCCACTTTTACTATTTAAACTTTCCTCAAATAATGTAATAACTTTTAAAATGCATTTATATGACACACATAATTTCGCTATTCTAACCTCACATTTTAACAATTATTTTCACATACTTATAAACAAAAGTGAACAATCTTATATGCAGAACTATGTAAGTTTATGTTATAACAATGTTTACATCTATAGATGAATTTAAAAAAATACGTATTTTGAAAGATTTCAGTACCTAAAAATTCATTGGATAGATCGCTTTCTGATGTTAAATATTGATTTTACTTCGGTACCTTTGAATATTTGCAGGTGGCATGAAATAACATCCTTGTTATTTGCTAAAGTCTATATTATTCAGTTCTTAAATGTCTAAAATTATTTATATTTGTAGGAAACACTTTTTCAGGAATACGGCGCCCTTAAGACATTTGTCCACTAAGTAAAAATAAGCAATACATCATTTCTTTCTTTTATTAGAGTTTATGAGGGCAATTTTCTAATAAATTTAATCCCTAGAAAGGTTTTCGTGTATTATTTGGGTGAAATTTCCACGATACTAAGCAGAAAATGGAACT
Source organism: Monochamus saltuarius (assembly GCA_025584915.1). Lineage (NCBI taxonomy): Eukaryota > Metazoa > Arthropoda > Insecta > Coleoptera > Cerambycidae > Monochamus > Monochamus saltuarius. The sequence goes on from CM046722.1 coordinate 13,988,360, forward strand.
TATAATACGTGAAACTGTAATAATGTAATCGGTTAGATCTGAAAGTATGACCCAAATATTATGTATGGGCGATTGCGCGGACATTGGAGCCTTTACAGTCCACGACCGAGTAAATAAGTTTGTGTTGGTGAGGCGACCACCTTACATCTGCCAGGTACACCATAGTGAGTTTCTTGGACTACACTTTAAAGTCTAATCACGTCTTGTATAAAATTGCACCGTTGCATGCGCTTCATAACGAGAGAATATATAATTTCTCCTACAGTTGGTTGCTTAATAGGAATTAACCGTGGAATATTAATGGGATTCTTTCTTAAAATAATGTTAACATGTACAGCATTTAATTTACTGAAATAATGTAACGGAAATTATTGTTAGATGTAGACCATCGTATAATTCTTATATCTGGATATATTTCACCTACAAGAAACTGTAGGGATTTATTAAGCTTGCATACATCTCGTTTAAAATTATCCAGTCTGAGTGTTGTTTATTGTCATATTTACTGTTTAACTGGATAATAACTTGTGCACAGATTACGTTTTTGAAAAGAAAATAAAGGTCAAAAAAATTTTATGAGTTGAGACATCGAGACTGTAATGACCCATTCAAATATTTGGAAAACATCGATTTAAATATTGGGACACCATAGTAGAATTATGAGGCGCAGGGTCGCTATATTGCTAAAACATTTCTAAATGGGTAATACTATAATGGAATATTATCAGTGCGTTCTCCATTTCCATCCTTACAATACTTAAATACTTCTAAGAAGTAAGGCATCCAACAATAATTACAGAGCTAGCAAATGTCAAATCCATCAAAATGTTATGTTTATGCCAAAAACAGCTGGATTTCTTATTTAATTCATACAATTTCTTGAATTTTATGGATTATTTTTGAAATGAAACAGTAGTGTTACATATTGACGTGTTTATAATTTTACTCGCCATGTATTTTTGTCAGGATCCAATATGGGGCCAATAAGAAAAAAAAAAACGATTGAATGTTGCATAATACTGTAACTAGTGGCTGTAGAAATTTATATAATTTCGGCACATGATGTAGAAAGGAACCTAGTGCAATACATTAGTTTTAGTAGCTGTTAAATAAAACATTTCAGAAGAGCGTGTTGTAGCTTTACGTATATTAAAATTTACATTAACTCAAGAGAGTCATAGATAGCACTAACCAAAAGAAAAATAACGTCTATGCTATTATTACTTTTCTAAATTTTAATGAAAAATAAAAAAAATCATAAAAAATCACAAAAAGCTATTCCTACATTGTAACAAACAAAAATAATAGTAAAAATTTAAAATTCTTACTTCTTAACCGTTATTTTTAATTCCAGAGGAGGGCAACTGCCCCCCTTAACCCTCCTTGCCCCTACCTGCCGGCGCCCTTGTTCTTCACTTTAAAAATCTTCGTTGCGTTCTCTCCAGCAGGGTAGATCTGACAAAACAGTTGTATAAAATTTTTATAGTGTCAAGTTATAAAATTAAATCCAAACTTTTATTAGCTTATTTATGAAACATAAACGAATACATTTTAAATTCTGATGAATATTTCTGAAGAATCACCTCGAGAGGTTTTTGAAATATTTTAACAATAAAAAAAGTACCTTTTGCACTGCTAAATGGTTATAAAGTATCTATGATCCGAATATAATTTTGAACAAGTTATAACAACTTTTGTTTTTATTAAAGAATACTTTAAAATATCTCGTAAATCACTGACTTCTCCATAATTAATGTTTATATTATAAATTTGGTATTTTTTTGTTCTGAATTTAACTGTTTTTTCCACAATGTCTGTCATTTCTTTGGTTGCTAGGACATCTATAACATTATGCAGATACATTTTGTCAACGTTTTTTATCTACTCAATATTTTGCATAGAATTTTTATAGAATATGTCCTTTGGTTGTTGCGGTATTGGTTTAGGAAGTTGTAAAAAAACATTCTGAAGTTTTGTTTTGTTTAATTATAAGGTTTCATCTTCAAAAGGCAATTTGAAGGACAAGGGAGCAATATTCTTTCTTCACAGTGCTTCACAAATTTGTGTCCATCAGATCATAATTTAACACCTTGGTGATTATTTTTTTCTTGTAATATTTCTTTATTATCTCTCTTTCAAGAAATTTTGAATGTTATTGTTTTTTCTAAAATTTTTGCTGTAAATAATTTATCAGGAAGAGAGAGAGTATTATTTAATATATTATTTCAACTATGATATCTAATAATACGGATTCATGTAACAAATAAATGTAAGGACCATTACTCACCCAATGAAAAGGCTTGTGAAGACAATCTTATTCTAACACCTGTTATAAATTATTAAGTCATGGTGGCAAACAGTTTTTCTATAGAAAACTAATTTCTATAGTAACCTACGATAGATTAATCTTCGTATGTGTCATTTTCTTTTTATTCACTTTTGTTCTCTTTCACGCCTTCGCAGTATATTAGTGAAATACAGATAAAGTTATTTATCTATATCACATATCAGTTTTATGATAACTGCAACCAAAAGATAGTTACTATTACTGCTAAAATGTGCGACAGTCTTTTCAACTCATGGCCAGTTTAAATTGTTACAAGTCATGGTCAATACTTTTCAAGCTCTGAACCGGAATTCCCTTGAGTCGTCATTCAATGACTCAGTACAAGCGGCGAAGGATTTTGTTTACGTTTCTCAGTGATCTAGAGTGGTTAGCTTTAGTTAGTTGTTAGTAACGTTGAAGTAAACAAAGTTTGGTTGGGGTTTAGTGCTGTGGATTGTCGTTTTACTAGCGATTTCTATCTAACAGGGATTTCTTAGTTTGATGCAACACGTGCAACATTGTCGTCAAATTAACATTTGCTGGATATTATTATGTAAGTAAAAAAAAATCCTTGTTTAAACTGATGTCAAACCTACTAGTATTTCAGGAGTAAAAAAAGATAAGTGAGTGAATCTATAATTCTTTATTTCAAAGAAATTTTGGTTTATACAGGAAACTATCCCTTTTATAACCGATTTTGAAGAAACTTATGACAGTTAAAGACCCTTATGGTATGATTATTACCTACAATTCTCATTTCATTATATTAATCAGAGAGAAAGTTGTTTTAAAACAATATCCAAACGGTAACACCCTTTGGAAGGCCATATTTCAGTAACGTTGCTCCGGAGGACCAATCTTTTCCAAACGCCCTGTATTTCTGATGCTATTATAACTCTTTATACAAGGCGCTTTAGAAAATTAGGTTTTTTTTTGTTTTAAACTATATGACCTATCTCCTTTTATTTGGTGTTTTATACAGTGACAAAATTAAACGTTTAAAATAGAGGTTATACGAAAATTTCAAAACGGTTCAAAATATTTTCATGGAATTTGGTATTCCGGGGTTTTTAAGGACACCAAATACACTGATATAATTATATTTTGGATATGTCATAGAGAACGCTAGTTGTGCTACTATTACATTTTAAGTTAAAAATGTTTAAGGTTAGATTTTTACCATTAGGTTCCATTTTCTAACGTATAATTTTATTTTCTAAAAATAATGTAGTTTTATTAGAATTTCCTAATGTGGACGGTTTTCGACAAAAAAAATGCTTTTAATTAAACACAATATTACTATAAAATAAGTGACTTTTCATGAAGTAGGCTTATGTCAAAACTTGTTCAAGGATGTCTCATAAACAACCCATACATTTTTAGTCCGATCTTCAGAGATAAAACAAAAATAATAATAAGATCTCAAAAACAGAAAAATAATAAAAAAGTAAAAATGCAAAGTAAATAAAAGACAAGAGATGAAATTAATAAAAAAACAAATGCCGCAATTTTCAATGCATTAATATTCGAAAGACGGTTAAGAGTAAAGGAATAATTTTAAAGTATTTGTTTAGATGTACCTATTTGATTTATTTTGGGTACATAAAAGTTCAATTTTGATACATTATATAAACAATCAATAAGGTAATCAATTTATTACTGCGTAGAGTAATTAACATAAATCCTCTGGGGTTTTTAATAACGAAAAGCTTATCAAAGGATTGATATTGGGAAACCTTGCCCAGAATCAAAACCGTCACTTTTCAAATTCAAATTTGTTTTTATACGAGGTGTTTCCTAATTGCGTGAAAAAAATTCATTAGTGTATGTGCGATTCGCGATATGTGAAGAATTTGCGAATAGTGTATAGGGTCTTGTTCATTAAAAACCCTACACACTATGCACGAATTCCATACGAATCACGCATTGCGCATTGCGAATCGCGAATTCACGCATACTCTGTACATACATAAAGTTTTATTTACATCGTATAATAAAATCAAAAAGTTACACAAAGAAAAGAATGATAATTTTGTGTCAAATGGAACACCAATATTTCCACTTGGAGCTGGTACGAAATGTAGATCAACTGCGTGATAAATATATTCAGATCACTTTGTTTGATCGTCTACTAACTCCTTTTTACGGATTAATTACGGATATGTGTAAACTAGCATCAGTGATCTACCACAAATAGCACTGATCCTGAATTAAGACTGAACTGATACGTCACTGATGTGGGTAAATGGACCTTTAACCTTCATCATCATCTGCATATATTATTAACAAAAAATTGAATAAGAAAGGTTTTAATATACCTTGCGGTATTTCTGATACCATAAAATATTAAAAGAAGATTTAAATTAATGAATTTCGACATATTGAGGATTAAATAAGCCGAAATAAGGCGGAAATCTGAGTGTCAAATATTGCACTGAAATTTTTGTTTGAGGACCATAATCTATTGATTCAGAGAGGTGATCTTCCAATCAGATTTGTTGTCGTCGATCTACCTTTATAAATACCAAGCTGTTTTTATATTTTACAAAAAATACATGTAATTAGCACTATTTCATTTCATATGCATGCTCTCTGATACCAAACATCTAGGTATGCTAATGAACACCCACAGACAAAACTCTATTCAATAATTATCTAAAAAATGTATTCTATTTACTAACCTGATATACTCTATAATTATATGGAGTGGGAACTCGAAATTCAACCACAATAGATGATATCTGATCTATTCCTGCATTTTTTGGATTGCTTCATCAGGTGGCCTCCTTAGAATACATTTTTTAGATAATTATTGAATAGAGTTTTGTCTGTGGGTGTTCATTAGCATACCTAGATGTTTGGTATCAGAGAGCATGCATATGACTTCATTGGTAGGAATTGTAGGAGATTTGATACATATTAGCTTAAAATACCTTTCTTAAACAGTAAAAAAATGTTACAAAAGCTTATAATAAGGAATATATGGGTAGATATTGTGGGTGTAATTCAACGCAGGTTGGGGCTTTTGTCCACTGAGTAGTTAGTTTCACACAATATTGTTAATACCTGAAAATATATGAAAAAAATAATTAGCACTAGTTTAAATAATTTACATCAAGTTTGTCTCCTTCTTGATACAAATATGGTACATCATAGCAATTTTTTCAAATAACTCTTCTTGATATATCTAACGCGAAATTAAATATGTTGATTTTGCCTTCTGCAAAGGATCGAGAGTATGCGACGTCTAAATACTTCACTTAAATAACTCCGAAAGATGCAATTTATGACATGCCATGTATGTACCAAAAATTATCTATTTGCCTTTAAAAATAACAAATATACAAGGTTATATTCGTATTAACTGCGACACACGGTAGACATTGGCTGACATTTTCCAAAACTTTTCTCGTGATAGGTTGCCGCGGAAAAATGTTTTGGAATTTGCGATTCACTGTATACCCTGCATGCCCCGTTCCATTAAAGCATCTAATTTGTCCTAACAAACGCCTTTTGTTACAGAATCCACAATGATAGTACTACTCATCTTCGTCTTCTTTTCTTCAACACAAGCACTGCCAGATGGAGCTCCTACCTCAGTATGCCGAACTATGCTTCCAAACCACGGGGGAGGCATACCTCCACAAGAAGGCCCGTCGCCGTACACAATAGTGCCAAAACGACAGGGCGGCAATGTTTCAGTGACTGTTGGCTCGTCCGTTGGGGGCCGTATTCAAGGGTTCTTGCTCCAAGGAAGGACTCCTAATGGTGATATACTGGGGGAGTTCCAGTTAGGACCTTCCTCTGGGGGTCACACCATCGACTGCGCTGAACCTGGGGATTCCGTTACGCACGACAATACAAATAACAAGGAGTATGTAGAGGTTACTTGGATGCCTCCTTCTGGATATGAAGGATCGATCGTGTTCAAGTTAGTAACTGAAATTTTAAATTAGTATAATTTGCATTCGTATTATTTCTGCACTATTTCAAGCTTAACTTTCGGGAAAAGTTGCTAAGGTTGCATGTAGTACTTTCATTGGTAAGTACTTGAAAAATCTGTAAATAAAATGCAATGCACAAAACATATTTTTCATGATAAATGAATAGATGACATCTTCATTTCCAAATTGTGTTACAAAAAATTTCAAGTTTAATGTACTATCCTAAGCAAATAAGTGAGATCTATTTGAAATTCTTAAAAAGGAATATACCTATAGCAGAACAGACATGCTATATGTTAGCACATCTGCTCTTTAATCTGCTTTAATTACTTTCGCAAATGGAACAGGATTTTTTATTTTGTGAATTTCAGCAACGTTTAAAAAGGAGTGTGGTTCGAATGTGCTGAAAAAAAAAATTGAAAAAAAATGGAAAATTAAATTAAATAGCATTACGTCTATTGTGTCACTTGATAAAACTGCTATATTACTCATATTTAGATAGATTACAATCACAGACTAAATTCTATTAAAAATAATCAATGGTCAATAATAAAAATCAAAGGTTCACGAGATACTTACAAAAAACTAAATTTTGTATTAATTTTCAGAGCCCCCAGTAATCAGTATTTGAGAAACCAAAGAAATATGCCAAACAATTCTTAAGTTGGTTATGCTCCCAATTTTGGTACTATATTCCTGAATTTATCTGTTTATATGATATAGGCATTTATATATTTAATTGGCAAATACGAAATGTTAAGAAATGGAGACATTATTGGACCTACATCTACTATAAAATTTGACTTAACGTTTGATTCCATTTCATTCTATTATATGACGAATTTTTTGTTTTTTTTATACGAGGTGTTTTCTAATTGCGTGCAGAAAGTTCATTAGTGTAAGTACCAGTGGCGGGGTTATGGGTGCTATCATGATTTTTTTCACAAGAAAATGTACATCAGCCTGTATAATCTTGTAAACAAAATAGGTTTCCATATGATCCACTGCGTTCCCATCAGTTTTCCTCTATGCACATTTTTTTGTATCTCTAGTCGTTTAGAGACAAATTTGGGTTTCTTAGCAGGGATACGCCACTGATACATCACTTAAGCTGCCAATTTTACATCTACCAACATACTAAAATATTATACCAAATTTTCCAAAAATATCTTAAGACGTTTAAAGAATTTTAAATTGTTTGATTAAGTTTGGAATCCCATATTTCGGAAACGACACCGGGACTCTGTGGTTATTTAACAAAATTATCTTAATCTTACGAATACGATTTTAGATTTTCTGCATCCATTTAGGAATCACCCTGTATATTTGTATCTTCCAAAACGTCATATATTTTTATTAATATTTTTCATTATATTTGTATTCTGACTGTTATTGACTGACTCTTTTTAATTTTCTACCTTAATTTCTTTTTTTTTAAATAAATCAGTAGTCACTTTATGTAAGAAACTTTTTCCTTGATATGACATTTCTTATTTCAATTTGGCTTCTTCGTACATAAAAACGATTTATAAGAAATATGTAACTACGGCAGTATAAATTTATCCTCATTTGCAATTAATACATGTCTCGAACGCTCAAGCAATAGCGTCTGAACTGATACAAATCAACCTGAAGATCTAAATAACCGATGTAAGGTTGTCGTAGGTGCTGAAGTATTGATGGAATTAATACAAATTTCTTTGAAAGCCTATTCGGTGAATAAGTATATATTTATATATCTTTAAAGCGGCATGAGTAATATATGCCGTGTGTACGTATATGTACAATGGATTTCCGAGGTTATTTTCATTCATTATGCGGGATTTATCGAAATTATAACTTTCGTTTACATATTTTCTAAAGAGGTGTTTGAAATACTGAGAAATACTTGACGCTTTAACAAGCCAACGTTTTACCAATGATGATATGCAGAATTGTAGTGGGATTTTGTTCTCGTCCATTTTCGATAATAGTCGAAAGCAAATGTCACTGTATAAAATAGAGTTTGGTATTTTGTATCTTCATAAACTATTGTAAATACTGTTCGGTCAGCACTGACTTCTACCATTCGATAGGTAGGTAGAAATAATGAAGAAAAATAAAAACAAAAATAAAAAATTACAATAGCGAAGTTAGCTTTAGAAAGCGGGAACAAAATCCCAGCACTGGTTATCTCAGCACCTTTATTATAAAGATAAAGTATTATACCATCAAATACTGATTTCAGTAGATCAGGAGATACTTTCCGCCCTGGATTACCAGATTGGGGTAAATGAAGCTGTTACAGCCAGTCGTTTACAAGGGAAGCAGAACCCCAGCGATGGGTTACTATAATCGAAATAGGCTTACGATTTTTGTTTTGCTGCGTTGCGTATTAGATAGATGTATTGCATTAAATAGATATTTGATCAGGAATATTTTATTGAGTAAAATAAATAAATAAATAGTTTATGTATTTAGCAATGGAATTTTATTCAATACATCAATAAACTACCTAATAAATACAACCTTTGCCCCCCCTCCCCAGCAATTTTCATTTCGTCAACAGCCAAAATTTAACCAAAGTAATGTGAAAAATCTATTTGATCAGTGTTCTCTTGAAACCCATGGGATACGAATATTTGTCTCCAAAATTATTTTATTTCGTTTATAAAAACAGTTTCCTGATAATATTTTGCAGCTTATACAAAATAGTGTTTCAGATTTGAAGAGCTGATCAGAATATCAGCAGTAATTTAAATGTCGTTTCTACTGAAATAAAAAAGTTTTGCGGAAATTAATTTTTAAAAAACACTGCTTTCATTATTGTACTATCAGCTTTGCCATAGAAATTTATGCTATAATATCAAATTCTAAGAAACTGGTCTACCACTGTTCTAAGAAATAATTAAAAAATATCACTGCAGTTCTTAAGGGCGCCGTATTTTGGAAATAGTGTTTTCTACAAAAAATACAAGTAATTTTAGACATTTAAGAACTGAATAATATACAGTTTAGCAAATAACAAAAATGTCATGTCACCTGCGAATATTTAAAGGTACCGAAGTAAAATCAATATATAACGTCAGAGAGCGATCTATCCAACAAACTCTTAGGTATTGAAAAATTTCAAAATACTTGTTTTTATAAATTCAACTATAGATGTAAACATTGTTATAACATAAGCTTACATAGTAAGGAGAAAGTTTAAATAGTAAAAGTGTATAATGGTCATTTTACGGCGCGAAATACGACGACCTTTAGCATCTAGGGTATACTCGTAAGTACGAACTGTATTGAGCCACTTCTAGCGGCAATTAGTTACTCCATACCCGACTGAAAAGCCATAGACACGAAGCATTCAACATCGCAGTAGAAACATGGTAGAAACCAATGAAAGCTATCGACTTCTATCGCGTTAGGCGATAACATTATTTAAGCGATAATAAGCTCGTAGCCGGTATATGTCTGGTGGGCTGCTGACGAGCGACTTTAGCTGTTTACTATAGCTTTTTCAAGTATAATTCGATGCTGGTCGGGGAATTAGCCAGCAGAGTAGCTGTTTCCTGGAATTCCGAATAATTGTTTTACATTCTATGTAAGTTCAGTTTTGAGAAATTACATCTATACATTCTTGAAACTAGAGTACAAATATTTTAACAGTCAGAAAAATTTTTGCTCCACGATGGTAATAAAACTGAACAAATTAACATATTTTTGTTGGGTATGCATAACACTGTCGTTAACCGTATTCTGGCGACCAAAATGTACAATTCTGAATTTCTATTCTATTCTATTTTGAAAAATACTTACTTATTAAATATATACTTAATTGTACGCAAGTTATTTAAGTAAATAGTATTTAAGAGTTGTAGATTTGAACTCGTGCCCCTTTAATAAATTATCAATAAAAGATTAGTAAAATAGTAGAACTGTTTATATAAATTAAATTTCTTCAGAATCACAGTTTGGTCGCTAGTCAATAATCTGATTATAGAGGTCAGTATTCTCTTCTGAGATATTTCAAATTATCAGTTTTCTTTTTGTTAATGAGGTATTTTATATTATATCCTTTATGTATTATTATATATTATTATATACGAGTATAGTAGCAGATTTCTTAGAATCAAAACATGTATGTAAATCCAAAATAAAGTCTCTGGTAACTGCTACCCCTGTTTTTTTTGAGATCATGATAATATTCTGAATATTGAATGTTGCCACCATATCTTTTGGAGCTCTTCTACCCATCGAACTTGTTGGGAGAACAGTTTTGAAAACTCATCATTTGGTCACCAATCTTGATAATCTATACTAAAATATAATCTATTATCTGTACTAAAAAGTTATCGCTGGATGTGACACTGTTTCACTAGTATAAACACGGTATTATGAGAATGACATAAATCTCTGACTTCTATGATGTTCTTTTCAATCGAAACAGACTACTTATTCAGCTGATAATAACATCCTTGATGCCTTTGCCATTTAAATTACGTATCGAAGTGAAGAGAATATGTTGACGGTATAAAAGCTATTTATAAAATTAGGTGACTTAGGACCTTTTCGAAATAACTGATTCAATTACAAGTTTGTATTCTACAGTTTCTTTTCGTTGCAGTGCCACCATAGCCCAAACCTACGACACCTTTTGGGTGGGAGTAACCTCTCAACCAGTCGAGATAGACAAACGATCCGTCAGAGACCCCATCCCTGGCAATCCCTTCAAATCAAACCGTCCAACGTCAACCACACCTCCAAACTTCAACCCGGAGGCTCCGAGGCAAGCATCCACCGATTTCGATCCTTTCTACGACGGTTGTGGGGTGACCAAACTGTGCTTTGGTGCTCAATCCGCGGGCTGCCTTGTTTCGAAAAACTGCAAAGCTATAGTGGCCGTGACAGTGACTGGTGATAAATACGATTTTGAGATGAAGGCCGACAGTAACGCCGCGTGGGTGGGAGTTGGACTGTCTGATGATAACAAGATGGGTGACGATTCTGTCATTGAGTGTGTGAAGAGGGGAACTGGAGTAGCAGCATACATGTCATGGACTTCCAGGACGCCTTTCTCTGCAACTAGGTTAAGTAATGTAAGTAAAAGTACTAAAGTTTAACAACATCGTTAAAGGGAATACCATTTAATGAAAAGAAGAAAATGATTATCACCAAACCTTGTTAAAATATCTGCTAAAGGAACCTACTCGTAATTAAAGTTTTGTTTAGTTTTATATTTTATTCTAAGGTAACTAGATGTACAGCAAATATACACTAATATTTATTTATGTTTACTGAAATAAGTGATTCAATTATTTTGTTGCCATTACTATGTGGTTTATTATTAACTTTATCTTTAAACTTTTATTACATATGTAAAATGATACAAGTAAAAAATAAATATATCCATAATTTGGAAGGAATTAGTGAGTTAGAAGAGGTAGGACAATGAGAAAAACTTAACTTAAAAGTTAATCTAAATTTTACTTTATGACTGATTACTAATCAGTTAGAACAATAGCATTAGATTCTCTTTTATTATAAACAATAAATAAGAACCTCTTACATGCAGGAAAAAAAACAGTAGTAAAATTAGTATCTCATAAAAATATATTTAAAAATAAACTTAATTATTTAATAACAAAATCCAGTCTTCTTTCTTTGTTGTATAACAGCGGTTCTCAAACTTTTTTTTTCACATACTATTACTCAGTCATGTACCTATAGTAACACTCACAAAACTTTAGGGTTTAATAACATAGCCCTAGAAAAGTAAACATACAAAACATTATCACAATAAAATGATATCATGGGTATTTACCTTTCTTTGTTAGTATATAAACAAGATCTTGTTGTATGCGTATATTATGTAAAATTAAAAAAGGTAATATAAAAAATTAGAACATTGCACCAGCTACTGTAAAACAAGTTTAGGATTGCAACAATGTAAATGAATAAGAAAAACAAGACTCATACAAATTATTAAATTATGCTTGTGGTTTCAAGAATACGTGTGTGATGATGTAAAGTAAAGAATTAGTTTATGAATATGTGATGTTAAGTCTCTTTTCTTCCTTCATTATCAAGGACTGCTTGGGATTCACCTGTCTATGTGTGAATATTATCGATTTAAAATTACAATATTAAATTCATTATTAATATTTGTTTTTGATAGGAAACTAAAATAGAAAGAAACTGAGAGTCATAGTGTTCATGTGGCAGTTAATTTATGCAGGTTTCCACAGACGTCCTTGGATTCTTTGAAGCAAAAATAGTAAACTGAAAGTTAAGGTATCTTACTGGTTCCTTTTGTTTGGAATATACTTCTATGATGATTTTCCTTTTCTTCTTCAAATTTCTTTCTTCTTTAGAACCATTTTTATCATCTAAATTAAAGGATATGATGTTAAAATTTATTATACACAAGTGCAGACTAGTTTCATTAATAGTTAAGAAATCTTGTTTTAGCCTCAGTTGGGGATTCAGCTCTTGAATAGCAGTATTATTGATGGAGTTCTTTATTGTAAAGTTCGCAGAGACATCATCACCCTTGTAAACAATAGAACTTTTGATCTGATTAACGACAAATATAATTTACTTGTAGCTTCTGGAGCTTCTGTCACAGGTAAGTCTTGTTTGTATTATTACTTTAATTATTTATTCAATGATTTTGAAATCGCTTATAGAAAAGTCTGTAGCAGTTGCCCTCTTGTCTTTTTTCAATCAGGAATGTCTTTGATATGCAAACCACTTCATTTGTTTAGAATCTTCCGTGTCTTACCATGGAATCGCCTTCCTAGCAAGTGGAGAGAAACAAGCTATTTCAGACGTATCTGCATTGGCTGGGGCATCTAGAATCCTCGTTCGTCTTCATGGGTCCTTCATGCTAGCCGCATGGATTGGAACCGCATCTGTTGGCATCCTTTTAGCCAGATACTACAGGCAAACGTGGGTGGGCACCAGTTTGATGGGCAAAGATTTATGGTTCGCGGTAAGTACTACAAAATATTCTTGATTTGTAGATTCTCACTATTCAAGTTATATGTAGTTACATACATCTTTTTCAGTGGCATAGGATATTCATGGTGCTAACCTGGAGTTTAACGATGGCAGCTTTCGTCCTAATTTTCGTCGAACTTAAGGAATGGTCCAACGAAAATAACCCCCATGCTATTTTGGGTACCATAACTACCATTCTATGCTTCTTCCAACCGATTGGGGCTTATTTTAGGCCACATCCTGGAACTCCCAAGAGGCCAATCTTCAACTGGGTACATTGGCTTGTAGGAAATGTGGCGCACATAATTGGAAGTGAGTTTGGAACCAGTTTTATTGCTCGTATCTGCATAGAATATATCGTAAAGGTTATTTTTATTTTTCAGTCGTCACTATTTTCTTTTCCGTGAAGCTGAATAAGGCTCAGTTGCCAGATTTTGTGGATTGGATACTAGTAGCTTATGTTGCCGTCCATGTCATCACTCATATCGTATTGTCGGTAAGTATACTAAGGTTGCGAAAATGTTGCTACAAGTGATTAGTAATGTGTAATAATTAAAATCCGTGGATAATTCGTACATGATCTAAACGCCAGGGACGGATTCAGGACACCATGAATATATAATGAAATCATAAATCATAAAGGGAAAAGTAATTGAAAAAGTACAAAGTTCACATTTTTGTTTGTAGCCTATCAATTTGACTCTTTATGTTTATTAGCGTTGTCAGATTGCTATGCCTTGCGCGAAAGTTTTTTAAACCGAGATATTGAAAGGTCATAGCTCCTATCTTCTATGATGTATCGATACAGAAATCGAGATTTAAACGTTGATTGATAATATTACTATTTGATTAACAAGCAACTGAAGTTGTTAAGACTAATAATAGCATATTTAATGGAACCACTTAAAAAAAAACACTTATTCAGGCTTGTATATTATGCCATTGACTTTAAATATAAACAGAAAATTAACGTTTTTCAATAATAGCAAATATAAGAGTGCTAATAATTCACATTTGATGCATAAATTTAATGCTTTTTTAAGAAGTATGGTATATTAAGAACTGAGCTTTGAAAATAAAGCAAACAGTCTTTCACAAATCTGTTTTATTTTTATTAGTAATCACCTCACTGTTTCAAAGAGTCGTGAAATTAAAGTAGTGGCTTAGGATTCAGGACTATCAAATTAAAATAGAAACTAAATGAATATTTAGAATTACATCAAATACTAAATTGAACTGTTTCTTTTGGTACATGTGTAGTAATTATGTTAAGTAAACACTATTTTAAAAAATCTTGTACGAAAACAAAGTAAAACGCTGGTCCACAAACTTTAGTAACAATACACTAAACATATTATTTATTCGAAAATATTACTTGATATAAATTTGATATATAGTTTGTATTTAAAATGTATGTTACCGTATTTGTCGCTAAAAATAATTAGAAATATAATAAATATATATTTCCTTTCTAGCTAATGGGTTGTATATCCGAAAAATCTTCAGAAAGCAGAGTAACTTCTTTCCCAATGAAAGATTTAGGAGGATCTGGAAGAAGTTCTGCATATGCTGATAGAAATGCTGATACTCCGGTAAGTATACTAACACTAAACTACTCTCTGTACTCACAATTTGTGAATATACTACCTATATACAGAATGCAGCGTCTTTAATGCAGCAAGAATAAAAAACAGATTCCTAAAAATATTCTGAATAAAAAAAGTCATATCAGAATGTCTTATATTCACCAAAAATAAATCCTAGTACGGCCCTGGCCAAAATGTTACCGCTTGACAGTTAACATATTAGAAAACATATTCACATCTGGCAATACTGATCTTGTACTTTGTCACTTTTATAATTTATTTTTAATATTCGGATCTCAGAATCGACTTATAATGACCTATAGGTATTATTTTACTTAACTTGCTGTCAGGAATCTAGATTTTCAATATACTGCTTTAAATACGCCCCACTCTGTATAACTACTAATCTCATAAAGAATTGGCATTACAAGGAATATCTTGGTTTCAGTTTTCCCCATTCAGGAAGTTCCTTCTGGCGATATATATGGCGTTGGTTCTCCTTTTGGTGGTAGCACTTATTGTAATAACGGCCCTGGCTCCAATTGGTGATACGATACCAATTTTAAGTTCAAACTGATCCCAATATAGCTAGGGTTTTGATATTGAGAGAATAACTTTATGTACCAAATATAAATATTTCACACTTTTAACACGACTGATATCCATTTGGAAACATGTATAAAATCTGCAAAATTAATGCATCAATGTTGTTAACTGTAAGTCATGTTCTGAATTCAAAATATACCTGTACTTGATGTATATAAAGTAGAAAGTACCTACTGTCTTTTTTCACTTAATGAAGAAACTTGTTATATACATATTGTATATTTCTGTTACATTGTTTTAAAAGTATAATTTTATATAACGTTTTTATTTTTTGATAGTAACGGTATCATAGGAATTTTATTTGCATTTGTAACTCGAAATCCACAGCATTTTCGTAAAGTACATCCATTTTTTTTAATTTATTACCTGTACTTAATATGTAATGTAATTTTTGTGATTAGTTATACTTTTAACGTACTTTTATATATGTATACACATATTTATATATATGTTATTGTGTTTGTAAATAAAATAATTTTTATAAAGAATTTTAGTTGCTTTAGTGTCAAATTTCCATGTAAATAAATATTAGCGTATTTTGCGTGCGTGTGATTTATTATTCGTGTTTAGCATCTCCAGCTTAGTGGTGACCCATTCTTTCTGACTCACCCTGTATATGTTTATATCACTTACGGTTCAATAAGAGCAGAGCCGCAATTATAACCAAATATTAGGAAAGGCAACAACTATCAGAGGAAGTAGATTTCTTCGTTCTATGTGTTAGATAGAAAATTCTTTTTAGTATACTTCTGATGCCACCCCAAACAAAATATCAGAATCCTGCTATATACCCCGCCATCTGGCTTGCCACAGAAAGCACCTCCGCCAATTCCTGCAGCGTCCCTCTGTTCCTGCCACCACCCTAGATGGCGCGGTAACTTCCCTCAAGACAACTCACCCCCGCTAACTCGCTAGCAGCCCGCGAGAGGCGCTGGCTCCGATTCGATCGGCCGCTCACGGCCAGTATTGAGCGTAGGGCTTAGGATATAGTATTTCACCCTCCATACGCAACCGAGGGGTCGTGCGAGTTTGAAACGCGAGGCATGGTGTGTTGACAAACCGACTGGCAAGCGTGCTATGACCACAGTGTATAGAGGTGTCCCCTGTCTGTACAGCATTTAAGGCAGCCAGGGTATTGCATGCAACAGTTGATGTGCCCATGAATAATAACGTTGGTAATTAGTGCGGCGCGGCGGTAATGTTGTTGTAAGTGTTTTAAGGCTCTCCTGGGTGGTATGTGCGGGCCGGACAGAACCGGAGCCGTCGGAGTGGCCCACTGACGCGATTGGCCAGCCATGGACGTGAACTGGAGGCCCCTCGTGGGCCTGGCGTGCCTCCTGGTGACGATCTGCCGAGGACACGACGTCGAGGCCGATAAGCTGCAGTTCGAGGCGGCTTTCCAAGGTAAGAAGCGGTGCTTTAACTATTTTCCGAAGGAAGGATCCATTGGGAATGTTGACTTTTTGGAAAAATATTATTTTACTTTAATATTACGAAATTCGCGGACGCGTGGAATCTAATTTAACATAATCCTTCAGTCGATGACCTTGTTTCAAATATATCAAAATAATACTCTATAACAAACTTTGGTAGACGGTAGCCGAGTTAATGTCAAATTTTTTTTCTTATATGAACATAGGCCTGATTCATTTTTGTTTAGAAGTTACAAGCATTTTAGAAAACATAATTCAAATTTCAATCAAAGTTCCCTGATCACTAAAAATGATAGTTGCTGTAACAATAAGTATTATTTGTGTCACTTTGTTTATTCATTTGACACTTAGCGTGCATTTATTTACAACTGAAGAGTATGCCGATATTGTCTTTGTATATGGGTATTCCAGTGGGAACGCCAGACAAGCAGCGCGAGAATACTGACGAAGATGCTCAAATAGACATCAATCTGTCCACACAGTCTTTAGTGAATCATCTAGCCCTGTTCTAAAAAGGCCATTTGTCCTACTAAAGTGAATGTACAAAATGAAGAATAAAAACAAACTCTACAATTAGTGTTCGACGTATAAGTAATCATCATTTATCACCGAATTTTGTATGGCATGTAGTGAACAGAGCAATGATATATCGCCAAAATGTACAAGCGTAGCATGCTGGAGATGCTCCTCAGATATTAGAATTTTTTCGTTGTGGTCTGATGAAGCGTATAAATAATAATCATATTTGGGCGTTACAAAATCCACTTGCAATTAGATCAAGATAATTTCAGCAATGTTTCAGTGTCAACGTTTGCGATAGCATTTTGAACAATAATTTACTGCCTGAACTTGTTTTAAATGATCGTTTAAACACAGATCTGTATAGAACTTTCTTGGAAAACGACCTTTTTGATTTCATTGACAACGTGAGGCTGAATATTGTTGTATCAGCACGGTGGTGCACCATCATATATATAGAGAGAGAAGTAACTGCTTGGTTAAATGATCATTTTCTGAATAAATAGATAGGTCAACACGGTCCAATAGCATGGCCACCGCGTTCCCCAGATCTAAATCCTTTTGACTTTTATTTATGGGAACATATGAAGCATCTTGTTTGCTATGTTGAAATCATTACCCGTCAGCAGTTATTTGAAAGAATTCAGGATGCAGTTAACCAGATAAGAAATGATCTAAATCTCCTCCGCCGAATGACAGAATCTTTAATTTAGCGATGTGAGGCTTGTATTCGACCCGGGGGTGGACATTTTGAATATTTTTTATAGTCTTAAGGTCTGTTAATTTGGTTAATAAAGGTTAAATAATGTTTAAACCCAAAAAATAATTATTGTTATAGCAACCATCATTATTATTTATTAGGCTACTTCGATTGAAATATGAAATTATATTTTTTAAAATGCTTGTAACTTCTAAAGAAAAATGAATCGGACCTATGTTCATATAATCCATACCATATGCTAAAATTTGTTATAGAGATTGTAGAACACTGTATACAGATTCGGAAATTGCGGATCTTTACAGAGAAAGTAGAAATTGCCGCTTCATCCCAGGGAAGGTACGAACTTTAAGAGGCGCGGCGACGTGCATTGGTCTAGCATTCCCCACTACTACGGTAATCGGTTCCGTATCGCCAACGCCAATTCGCCATTGCAAATCTAACTGTCCGGTCAACTGATGCCAGTGTTGTCAGGTCTCATGCTTTTGCATGAGATCTCATTACAAAATCTCATGCTTTTTAATAGACACAAAAGAAATAATAAAATTATTAAAATTACTCTTTGAAATCTACCAAAACAAAGACCTAACGAGACATAAAGGCAAAATCGAGGGCAAAATTGAATAGATAGAGGTAGGTATCTACAATATTTGGGTACTTGAAATGTCCTTTATTGTAGACTGCTCTCTTAATAATTAGCAATGAATACATAAACGGGTATGACAGTCTACGGATGTGCGGTGTGTGTGCTGTATTCACGCTGTATTGCAGTGATTCTTAACTCTATTCCGTAAGGGTACCTACATGTTCTGGAAACAACAGATTTTACGACCCGTGAGTCACCCTGCGTCACGTCAACTGCGCCTCAACGTTCGCCCGGCCTAACAATAAAATAAATTAGAAAGGTTACGTGGTTAATAACTTTTAAGTAAGTACCTGTAACTACCTACTTACAATGTAATATTATGATAAAATAGCAGAACATAATGCTTTATAATGAAATAAAAATGGCATTACAAAAGTAATTAAAAATTAACCTGTGTCAAGAGGTGTTTTTTGATAAATTAAGCCATCTCATGCTTTTTTCTCCAAACCTCATGCTTCTTTGAAATTATTCCCAAGCACTGAATTTTTCCCACCTGGCAACACTGCTTGATGCGAACACGCTGTGGTCGAAGTATGCGTGTAGCATGACACAAATACACCCAGGCGGCAAAATACAATTCATCATCAAGATTCTCACTTTCCAAATCTGTATATTTACATATTTCTATTTTGAATGAGTAACAAAAATTGTTCAAAATTTACACCGTCTGTTGTGCAGTAGCACTGAAGTAAATAATAAAAAATCCGCAGACGATCATTTTCGATGGGAAATCCTGTGCATAAATATTTAAGGAATTCTTGAGGATAATTTAGAACTAGACAACTGTACAAATGGTGATCAAAGGATAACCTTTGATCACTTTTGGTAATTTTGAACTGTGGAAATACCAATCAAAAGAAATAATCATTATTTGCAATCTTTATCCCACTAAATAGCATCTAGAGTGTCTCTTTGAGCTTTTAATATGACCCATTTAAAGAATAACCTGAAACTAATTGTGTCTTTAACAGTTTTTGAGTTATTTTATGTTCCTCTTGTAAAAAATGGCTCAAAGTTTAAAATACTTACATGTCACTAAAGTTCTATATTAAAAACAGTGTCAAATTCCGTAGGTAAATTTTTGTATATTTATATTTAATTAGGTATGTCAATTTTTATAGTTTTTTTCTTAGCTACTTAGAAACATTGATTAAAATGCCTTGGCCTATTAGCTTAATATTAACTGGTTTGCATAACCTAAAATAATAGGTAAATAATTCAAACAGTACTAAAATAATGATATAAAAGTAGAGCACACAAAAATTGCAATGTTTAATTTTTAGATGTACTTACTTGTAATAAGCACAATAATTACCTTGCTACGTACATAAATAGAATAATTTTCTCATTAATTAATTCATATCATAAATGACGTATCTTAGATGAGATCTTTCGATAGTAACATAAAAAATGATGTTGCTCTAAAAATATAATTACTAATGTTTTCAGTAGTAATTTTTGCGGCCAAAACATTCATCATTTTCATTCATTTTATAATAATCAACAAAGAAAAATTATTAATTTGAATAATATTATTAAAATTGAAATTGTCTATTTAACCCTTTATCTTAGTAAACTTTAAGATGCCATTAAAGCGAAGTATAGTTACTGCATCTTTAAAACTGAAACCATTATAATGTGACTTGGTATAAATAGAGCTTGCTCTACTAAACAAATGAGAACATTTAAGAAAAATACAATGTAGAAGCTAAGAAATGTGTCAATGTCAGAACAGGGTTTAAAGTGACACATTTTATGAAAAATTCCGTTATGTTGACCACTTTTCATATTATCTTAAGAGCTGGAAAGTAAATTGGCACATTATTCATAGCTTATGTAGCGGAAATGTATGCGGTTATGTATCTGAGTAATCTCGTAAATGCTTCTTGCAGTAAAAATAAATTTAACGTTATTACTGCGTTTTAAAATATGTTTTCGTGCTATAATAGTTATTTATGTAATAAGGATCATAAAGAAGATCATTATGGTACAAGTCGTGAATGAGTCCGATAGCACGACGTGTGCCATAAGGATTGTTTATGATTCGTATTACATACCTACAAGATGTCACAAAGTTTTTAACGGAAACATCAGATGATACATGTTTATTTAAAAAAGTTGCTATGATAATTGGACTAAGTGGAGCATGCAGAAGAGAGGAATTTGCAAATATGCTTGTTGAAAATGTGATAGATGAAGGATCCGTTTTTAGAGTTACTTTACCGAATACAAAAACAAAGGCAATGCGATAATTTTTTGTAACATCGGGGAATATCCCAGTATTGAATATGGTAGAACTTGTCAGACAATATGTGAAAATACGACTTTGCAACACAAACCATCGACGTTTATTTGTCACTCATAAAAATAAGAAATGCACAAAACAACCCGTTGGTTTACCTTTGGTAAAATGCCAAAAGTTATTGCCACTTTTTTAAATTTACCTGACCCTGAAGAATATACCGGACATTGTTTTCGGCGATCGTCTGCTTCATTTTTGACCGATTCTGGAACTGATCTGTGTACCGTGAAACGCCATGGCGGATGGAAAAGCAATACTGTTGCTGAAGGTTACTTCAAAAATTCGAAAGAGCAAAAGAAAAAAATATCAGAAACAATTTTTGGTGCCAACAACCAATCAGGATTACAAGTTTACCAAAAAGCATCCACTACTAATGTAAAAACTCTAGAACTCATTGGAATTAATATTGCAAATTGTAGTAATTGCTCTTTTACCATTCATAATAAATAGTTTTGTACACAGTTATGCATTTTGAATAAACTTTTTTGATCTATCTATCACATGTTTTTCATATTGAATTATGGTACTAAGTATCTGATGGCATGTCATAATGACAACGTTATCCCATAATGAATTCATTATGGGACTAAGTGCCATAATGAGCTTCCTTATGTTATCAAAATCGAGTGACATAACGTTGTCATTATGACATGCCATCAGATAAACATATAAATATTAAAAAGGGCTTGCTTTTTGAACTGATAGAAAAAATTAACTTTATGAGACTTGATATGTAGTATACCTTAAACTGACTGAATTTTATTATACGAGTTTTCATAACACGAGGCGAAAAATTAAAGAATACCTTTCGGGGTGATATTTTGTTTAAAATATGTAAAATAAAATTATTGCTGCAAGGGCTTTGTTCCCAAGTTATTAAGACTTCAAAGTTTCTGCATGTGATCAAATTTAACTTTAATAAAGAATAGAAAGTTATAAAATAAAAGATAAAAAAGTGTGTTATGAGTAAGGTAACAAAACAATATTGTTTTTAAGTTAACTAGAGATGTCAAAGCTGCTTTGTTGGTTTGTTTGTTACGTAAAACAATAGCTTTTTAAGGAGGAATATTCTTATATTATTTTTATGTATAGATTTTGTGACGGCTACACATTATAAGCATATAGCACACACAATAGGATATTCTTTACTAAGGGGGAATCCATTGCGTTATGTGTTTTCAATTTCAGACGTTTTTCAAAAGCTACGAAAGTTCAGAATTAGTCATTCATATTGATGGTGATAGTGATGCCCGAAATCATGAATTGAGAGAGTGATAGATCGTGTTTGGAAATCCAAAAACTAGTGCTAGGCAGACTGATGCCCATGCATCATATAGTGTTGATTGAAGGACCTTAGACAGAAGTTTTATATCCATCTCCCAATCCAACAACTCGCATTTTCTCAATAACTTTTTGAACAGCATGAACAAAATGAACCCACTTTTAGTACCCCTTAATCAATATATTGATGGATCTATATATTGATATTCGTTCCTAATGTTGGTGTTGGTTTCTGTTACTCTATGATAGGAACCGCTCCTCGAATAACGGTGATCTTCCAAGACGTATCGCAGTAGTCCCTGCAACTGATAACATCCCATCCAAATCTAATCCAAAATAGCCGGATCCAAGAATATTGATAGTGAGATCGCTCTCACAGAGCCTAGCTGGAAAACAATAGGGGCAGGTCAAGGCTAATACTAGGGGTGCACATTAACTTTCTTACTGACAAAGAATAGTATATCAAAAATTTTGTAACTGGCTGCAAAATTTAGACGTTTATCCTCCTCGGCCCAAGTTATGAGATCTCTCTCTTCTTCAGAATGAATTTGAAATAATTTCAGAGTGTCTTCTAAACAAGAAAGGACATAGCGAATTCAATCATTTTCAGGGTATATGAAACTACGTTTAACGTAATTTTTAAGACGGATACCAATTTGACAACATTTTAAAGACTATCAGACATATCTTATATGAAAATGATATTTATGTTGAAGTGTATAAAATTTGTGTATGCAATATGTTTCAGATGAATTACTGATCGTATACTACGTGACAAAGAAAGATAAACAGCCATTAAATATGATTTTAGTTTGAAAATGTTTTGCATGTTTATTTCTTTCGGTGAAAGTAAAAAATAATTACGAATTTTTAAATTCATTTGTTAAGTTTTTGGAGTACTGGCAAACGGCGTGTCAAACGAGAAAAGTAAGGAGCCTGCTTCTGTTGTACATTGAACAAGGATTCTAGAAATAGTTTTGTTTCCAAAAACATTGGCGTACCATTTTTCATTAAAATTTCCGAAGATCTGTCCGTACGCACGCCACTGGTGGAAGAAAAATTATATTTTTACGTAAAAATATGTATCTAGATTACCTATTGAAAGTTTCCAAATTTCGTCTAAAGTAGTTTTAAAAATATTAATAACTTTGGAACTTTTGATAAAAATTTTGACACCCTGTATCTTCGTAACGAAGCATTTTTCGAATATAGTTTATGATACAAACTGATATTATTTTGTGGTTCTCTGTCTGCCTCTAAAGTTTCCGCTTTCGAAAGTGGACCACCCTGTATAATATCCGTAACATAATATTCATAGCGGACTATGTTTTCAAGTATGTAGTGAATAAATGTATAAAATAAATGTGGTTCTAAATTTACAGTTCAATTTATACATGTCTCCCCTATACATAATAACGAGAAAGTTCAATACAACTTTACTTCTTCCCATTTCCTCGCGTAGAAAGAGAAATACCGTCAAAGTGTAGCAGATCCTTCAAATACAGATATTCCATCTAGGTGCAGGCCCGTGTAGGCAAATTTAATAACATACACTTGAGAACTTCGAGATATAAAAGCGTGCTCTTAGAGAGTCGAGTCTGGTATAAAAAAATTAAATGTTTATATGGAAAGGACAAGCATATTTTTAATACTTATGTATTTAAACCGCGTTGTTCAGTCTTCCTTTAATTTATGTAACAATCAGATTAATTTAGAATTGCAATGCAATCAGAAGTTTTCCTGTTTTCATATGCAAAGGATAAAAATAATAAAAAGCTAATACACACAACGTCAAAAATCTTGGACCTGGTGTATAAAATGATTCGATTAAACCTTGTGGTTTTTCTTAATGTGGTAAAAAAGTACATGTACTTAGGGAACAAAAAAGACAATAAAAAATTGCGGACCATGAAACTTGACTTTATTACCAATGTTTTTACAAATCTTACCCGAGCAAGAATGACTGCCTTGCAGATGCAGGACATTCTAATCATCAGATATCGAACATATTGGGCAATCCTAGATCATCTGTTGTACGAATAGTACACAGATATGAAGAATTTGATACAGTGGAAGACGGACCACGTAGTGGACGTCCTAGAGTATCTAATGAAAGGGAGGATCGGTATTTGGTGCAATATGCCCGTAGACACCGCACATTTTCAGCTTCAGTTCTCCGGGCTCACTTTCCAGGTATGTTTCGCCGTGTTATATCGACATCTACTATTCGAAGACGACTCCGCAATGCAAATTTATGTGCTAGAAGATCATTACGGGTCCTTACTCTACTTCCAAGGCATCGTGCTGACCGTTTCCAGTGGGCGCGAGAGCATAGGGGTTGGCTTTTACGCCAGTGGCGGTGGGTCTTATTTACAGATGAAACCAGAATTGCGCTGGTTACTGATGACAATCGACAAAGGGTCTGGAGAGAACCAGATCGTCAACAGAGACTTCATTTTCCCAGTTGCTACGTATGAAGGGGGCACCGTAATGTTTTGGGGTGGAATAATGTACAACCATCGCACCCCATTAATTCGCATACCACAGAACATGACCAGTCAAAATTACATCAAATAAGTTATTACGCCCATTATCTACCCCTACGTAATGAATTAGGTGAAACTATGGACGACAACGCTCAACCACATTGCGCAAGAAGGGTTCAAGAGACACTCGAAGTAGGACATATCAATAGATTGGATTGGCCAGCCAATTGTACAATCAATTCATAATCATATTTCTCCATCTCAGACTGCAGATGAGTTAGTCGTGGAGGCAGAAGAGGAATGGAACAATATTCAAAAGATCGTTAACCGTTTGATTATCTCAATGCACATACATGTCAATACGCTATTGGGACGTAGTGGAGGTCATACCGACTATTAGTCAAGTGGAGAACTTGTTACTTCTTTTTGATTTAATAAATTTTGTCAAAAATGTCACACACTTGCTGGTTTTTAATTTCCTCAGTTTATCGAACATATTCTTTTCACAAAAAAAAAAGATTCAGAAAACAATATACTTTTATAGTTTGCACTATAATTATATTACTCTATATTCCCAAAAATTATTGTTGTTAACATGACCAAATATTACAAATTATTTAATAAACAATAAAAGCAATTGCATAACGTCAGCCGTGACGTAATTCGTCTGAATTCTTGCCGCAAGAGTATCAATGTAAATGGGGATAATTGAAATAAAGAAATTACTGGTTCTTTGAAAGAAATGTACTGTGAAGGTATGTTAAATTGGTCAATAAATCATACATTTAGCCTAGTTGCTTTTTGTAAACAATTACTATATATGGTTTATAATTTGTTGAATATTCCTCATAGACCTCAATGTACGTTTTTCGTGTTTATAAACCATACATTAGTATTGTACAGTACTACTGTCCTCAAAGACATCACATACACCAAATCTTTGCATTCCGAGTACACTTACCATAATTAATTCTGGAATAATCTATGGAGATTGTTAACATTGTGTTTCAACTTAAGTTTATACGTTTGCATGTGAGCAAAACTAGAATTCCTTCCTTGCGAAATTACCGTAGGCGCCTACACACCGTGCAAACTTACTCTACATGTATATGTATGCTCGTTCCGTTCCCAGCTGAAAAATCAGGTCCCAGAGGCTGCCTCAAGACGGTGCTTCTGTCTACACCAACTGTTACCTCGCAGCTTAACTAGCTTCCTCCTGTCTCGTATCCGCCACGTAAAATATGCTTTCGAGATAAATATTGCAGCGCTAGCGTGCGGTTTTTCTGATTCGGTGGATATTTTGCTTTTATATGCGGTGAATGTATGTTTATTTACTTTCAAATTATTCTGTTTCCGGTTTTTGGGAAATAGATTGAATGTCGATTTCTGGTGCCGCGATCAAGCTAAAAAAATAACCGGCGTATCCGATACCGGAATATTTTTCCACATGCTTTCGAATTCATAAAGTTTATTGTATTATTAAAATGTGTAATAACACTGGAAGTTACGATCTATAAATAAATATGTTTCATATTAAGATAAAGTGTAACTAAAGTTAATATTGTGCAGATTTTAAATATTATAACAAACAAGGAAGTTAAAATCCATAGCAACAGTCAGATGTTTCATACCTTAGCAACCAAACCTGATTTAATTGAATTTAAGGTATAGCTTTAAAATATACTGAAACTTGAAGTTAGTTACCTTGAATACAGAAGCAAATAGTAACGAGGAAGAAGAGGGGCAACAGGAGAACGGAAAGAAGAGGGAGAAGGATAAAAAGAACAAAAAGGTGATTCAGTAGATAAAACATTAAATGCACACTAAGTTCAATTTCAAAAGCGGAATTTCAGGAAATAACTATTCTGCGGGCTAATGCTTCGACCAGCATTGAATTAAACCTAAAATACCTATAGTAAACAGCTAAAGCCACTGGTCAATGGTACCACCAGACATATACCAGTTTTCAGTTTGCTAATTCTTATCAATATGCATCAGGTGCAAGTAACCGACGACTAACACTCGCTGCTTGTATCTGTCAATCCCTACAGAAGGGAACTTAACTACAAGTGATGTAGATAGTTAGAATGGAGGTCAGCAGCTGCTTTCTGATTTTGCAACATCGTTATCTCCGATGGAATGGCAGCCACTAGATGTAGCTACATACTGCATTACGTGTACTAAGTTAAATTTCGTTGGTTGCATCAACAATCCCTATGCAAAAGTAAAAGATCAATATGCTATTTACAGAAAATGATTGTGGCGCTTCAAAATTCCGACTGCCGTCATTTGGAGATTTCATTAAAAGAGTTGAGAGAGAAACCGATGAATAGATGATAGTTTGATACGTGTCAATATAGGAATAAAACTAAAATCTATAAATTTGTGTTTATTATACATTACTGGCTCGGCACTCCACTTTCTTGGATGTCTCAAAGATAGCTATCAATTAGAAAATACAAAAATAAATACAGTCTAGTTCAGAAATCTCAATTTTAAGGTTTAAGTATATGGATCTGTAGTTGAATAAGTTACTGTACTTTAATATTTCTCTCTTTCCTAGTTCGTCACAAATAAAAATGGAAAAAGTCCTTCAAGAGACATATCACTGCATTCCTCAGAAGTAACACTGAAACTTGAGATCATGTTCCCTGATATTTTTGGTCCTTAATATTTACGGATGAATCGTTTCCAAATTGAGGGTGCATCCAAACCCTCGTCGAGATTATTTCGATTTTTCTGGATTTCTTTCGTCTTTCTGTAGAGTCTGGGCCATAATCTTCTTCCTCTTATTAAAATCTTGGTTTTGCCCAAGGTGTAGGTACATTGGGCAAACCGGAAGATACGTTAATTTGTGGTTGAAGAAACGCAAGTGTCATTTAAACAATAAGTCACGTATGGTGGATACAGGGAATAAAATAAATCTGAACGGAATGGAAATTGTTCAACCATTATTTTGTCTATGATAGAGGCAAATTCAAAATAAACAATAAAGGCAATAAAGGAAAAGAGAATGAAAAGAAAGACGAACAAAGAGATACAGAAGAGGAAATAGAAGAAGAAAAAGAACAAGAAAGGCAGGAGAGTAAGGAACAGCTATAAATGTCCATAAGAAGTTATCATAGATTACTACAAATAATTCTGAATTAAAGAAATAAGGAAACAATATTTTATATTTTTTACATATCTAACTTTATAGTCAATATCTATTAAATTATAATTGCAGCTTCTTAAAAACGTAATCTTATTTTAGAAAATAAATGCTATAACTAAATAATGGATTTAGAAAATGCATTAGCTACTGTGTCTATTTCACCTTTACATGTGAATATAATAAAACTTTTCATTCCATTATAATTTTGAGCGAATTCAATTGTTCCGCAAATTAAACGAAGATATGAACAACGTGGTTTATATATCAAAAGGATGTCTGTACTTTCCATATAAACGATATTCATTTTTTATACCAGACTCCTAAAAGCACAGCTTTTATAACTCGGCATTTCCAAGTACAAGTTATTAAATTCGTCTGCACGGGCATGCAGTAGATGGAATATCTGTAGTTGAAGGATCTGCTACACTTAGAGGATATTTCTCTCCATCTGAGGACTACTCCACGAAAGGAAATGGAAAGATATAAAGTTATATTGAATTTTCTGGTTATAGGGTGAGATATGTACAATGGAATTTAGAACAATGTCTACTTTATGCATCTATTCAAAATATTCATAAAATAATTTTTTAAAGAATAATTTGTTACGTAGACATTACAGAACAATATTTTAAAAACTTGGATACTTACAAACAGATAAATAGTCTGTAGTTCACAAGAAATGTAGCAAAGCTACATCTAGTGGCGACTAGCGATTTCATGCTGGATCTGAGAAGCCACAGAAAAGAAGTTAACAACTTCTATTGCGATAAAAATAATTGCAAACGCTGAATTTCAGGAAAGAGCAACTTGGTTATTTGCCAGCGACCAATCAGAAATATACCGGTTTCGTAATAACTAGCTCTCATGAGTGAGGTAACCGACGATTTATGTCGAGTTAGTCGGACTTAAAACAGCTAGATAAAATTTAGAGGTATGCTGGTTACATCATAGATTAGTGAGGAAAATCACGACGATGAAGTATTTGTACACGTTTTATGTGATAGAGATATAATTGGTCTTTAAAAAATTTGCAAATTGTAGTATTACTTTCTTGAAGATCACGTGCAATATTTCTTGTGCTAGTCTGAGAGTAATAACACAGTCTTTTCCAATTCTGGTGTTCTGATAGTAATGGGATGCTTGTATCGATAAATGTTAAATTATGTGTTTATTTGGAACTCTTTCGTTTGAAAATGTTTCTTGATATAAATTTTTACGAGTAGATTTATTTGCATTTCCATTGGCTTGCTTACTGTAAAATGTAATGTGTATTTACATAATGTATTGTAAATCTGCAAACACGGTGCAATAACGAGATGAGGAGTTACATTTACGTATATGTTATTCTCAAGAAAGCATATGTGTGATCGTTTTCTGTGCTGTTGTGATAGATATATTTTACAGAGCAGGTATGTACAAATGACCTAACATATTGTATCCTCTAAATTGGGTTAGCGTACCTACGTAGACAAACAAACTTTATTGTCACTCTTGATTATACAAGAAATATCCTTCAAACAACTGTCAACGCTTTACTTTGACGTATGTCACTCGCGTTTGGCTCGTATTCGGCTGCTCAATATAAACTGACTCCACCGGCGAAAATGATCCGCTTATATAGGTTTTTAGAGTTCTGGAAGTTTCTGCGATCTCGAGAACTCGTTGAGAAACAAATAGAATATAGCCTGGAATATTCCGGAAAACGTCAAAATAAAGGTATTATAAAAATTATAAATTCTAATGCAAACAGGAACATAATTAACAAAATAAAAAGATAAGTGAGCTTCCGTAACAATATACTATTGTATATACTTACTCGGGAATTATTGTACTTTTAGATAATGCTTCGTCTTTATTTTATGTTAAATTTAAAATTTTCAAATGAGATAGCAGTAACGTTGAAAATGCTACAACGTTTTCATTCCAAATCTATCCGGAAATTACTGTATTGATAATATATAGTTGAAAATTATGTTACGTTAGTTTAGGCAAAATAGTAGAACATAATATTTGTTTTCTGTACCTATAAGCTAGCTACATAGTAATACAGTTAGTAAAACCCAGCGTAATAATACAAAGGAAATAGAAAGTTATATATATAAATTTTACATAGAACTGGTACTAGTATACTTTACACTTCCATTTAATTTGTAAATTACATTCAGGTGTGTTATTTAACACTATTGACCTAGGAAATAAATAACCAACAATCCACCCTAGAATAATACAAATAACTATTATCAGTATATTTATAATTGTTTTCAAGTTACAAAGAGAACACAAAAAGTAAATTTACCTTCTGAATTTAGTAATTTACCATCGTCATTTACCAACTTTATATGTGATGTTTAATTATTTAATAAATAATACAAACACTATTATTCAAAACCATGAAATATTAGAAACTTATCTTAAAATTAAATATAAACAATAAAATTATAATTTGATGATTTTCCGGGTTGTTGTGCCGTGACCTCGGTAACTGGTAGCTGCCAGAAACAGAGTTAAAATGCACATCCCTAGCATTATCCGGGATTCTTTTACCTGCCTTGGTTGTTCTTGGGCTAGGCTCTGTGGGGACAGATCCGCTATAAATTTAAAAAAATACGTATTTTCTAAGATTTCTGTACCTAAAAATTTGTTGGTTATACCGGTATTTATTCATTTTACTTCGGTATCTTTACATATTTGCAGGTGGAATGAGATAAAATTTCAGTTATTATTTGTTTAAAATTATTTGTATTTGTAGGAAACACTGTATCAAGAATACGGCTCCTTAAGAAACATTGAATTTATTA
Source organism: Monochamus saltuarius (assembly GCA_025584915.1). NCBI lineage: Eukaryota > Metazoa > Arthropoda > Insecta > Coleoptera > Cerambycidae > Monochamus > Monochamus saltuarius. Next base: position 14,019,134 of record CM046722.1, read on the forward strand.
CCCTGGCATTTGAACCAGGAATCATCCTGTTAGTAATAAATATCACTCTCAAACAAATTATGATGTCTGATAATCATTAAAATGTTCTCAAATTGTCGCCATCCTGTGCTATAAATACTTATATATTTTAATGACAAAAAGCGTCAGCAATATTTTCAGCTTTACGAACCCAATTACACATCCATCTCAAAATTTAAGGATAAACGTGTCTTTCAGATGTCCTTAAAGAGGATCACATTCTATTATACGTCTGCTGTGCCCTTATCAGATTTTAATGGTACACAGCTATTTCTTTTCGAAGCGTCGTTCTCAACAAATGTTTCCTGGAGGAATATAATACTGTCTATTTCTCTTTTGCCAGACACGTCTGAGCCCTTTTATTGAAATTAAATTCGCCATTTCCTTTTCTAATACCTCTACACGACAATGTTGATATATAGGGATAAGTTATGTGACAGATTTCGTATGTAGTTTTACAGTTCTAGATGTATTCTCTTATCACGTTGAAGTCCCTATTATATTATAAATACAAATAACGACATGTTTTCTTGGATTCTAATTTTTTGTACTTGTTTCCCATGATATTAATCTAAAACTATTATTTTTAAATAAATAAATAATCGAGTAATGATTTGTGTTGTAATGACCGCCAATAAAGATGAAATTAACATATTTACAGATGGATCAAAAACGCAAGGAGGATGTGAGATCTGAATCAAATCTCTACATATCCGATACCAGTGGGTAATGGATTGCCGCGATACAAACGGAATTAGTAGATATAACCATAACTGCCAAAGAAATTGCCTGTAGGCATACAGAATCTACACAGGACTGCACGGGTTTCAAGTTTCAATAACTTTGAATCCGGTCTTTCACTGCACTTCCGTTGTCAGAATTTATTGAAATAATAAAGTAAGATACCCATACATAGTTTAAAAGACGATGAGATGAAACGGATAATTGTAAATTAGACAACATGCAGCTAAAAAACATCTGGCTGTCTAAAACAAACCTTCGTCTGGTGAATGGTATTCAAAGGAAACACCTCTATTGCATGAGAAAATGTAAAATACATCTTTGTAAGTTGCAAACAGAAAGGCAAGATAGTATTTTCAATAAACAAGTCTCTACAAAAATTCAAAACATCTCTGCAGTGAACTCTCTGAACCCTCAAATTTATCTAATCCAGATACCATTAATATTCATTTTATAGACAGTTCCCACAAAATAATATAGATACTTATACATATATTAAAATATTACAATTTGGAAATGATGATTGTTCACCCAAGTTTTAATTTTAGCTTAGTTTCAGAAGACTTTACATTCTGAAAACGTTAAATACATCTGCTGGTACTGACTTATTTAGTATCTTTTTTTATCAAATCATACTGTCCTTAGGTTTTAAATTTTATTGCTCATATTAATAGTATTCTGTTAGTTTCCATCTTCGTACAAAATAGCTTTTGTTACTCCAATAATTTAAATAAATGTTCCGGAAACACTGTCATATTTACGACCAATTAGTATTTTGTCAGGGTTGTCAAAACTTACACAAAAAGTAATTGCAACGCAAATGCTACAATATATAGATCATTTTAGTATCCTACCTACTATACAGTTTGGTTGAATATGCATATAATTGCTGATATATTCCAAACTACTGATTTAGGAATGTGTACAGTTTTGATTATTTTTGACTACAGCATTCGCTTAATTTGAATCCATTAAAGTCTACCCAAGTTCTATTTAGATAAAAAAAAATCAGACACTTCTAATTTACGGGATTTAATTATCATATAAGTTAATAGTTGCCGTTTAAAACAATCTAGTAGTGAACAAAATTTTGGATTGATTTATGATAAAACTTTGAGGTTCAGAGAACAAGTGAGCATATGCGATGCGGCATTAAAGCTTTTATATCCCCACGGTAAATATTTAAATGTTACTACCGAAAAAGTGCTTTGTGAAGCTCTAGTTTTGTCTCAGTTTACTTACTGTTCTTCTACATATGGGTCATGCCTAAATGATGATTGTAGTGCCCATATCCAACGTGTTCAAAATTTTTTGTGTTAGTTTTATTTATGGAATACATAAATTTGATCATGTTCCACATAAATTATCTGAAGTATCTTGATTAAATATGTCTCAAAGAAGAAAATGCTATTCACTTTGTTTTCTTCTCAAAATTATTTAAGAAAAACTTCACCTTATTTATACAACAAAATAACATTTTGTAGTGATGTACCTACATGGTTATTCATTATTTTTAGGCCACCCTTTATTATCCTGATTATTAGAGATACAAACTATAGTTTTGAGTAAACGTTGTAGGGCTGTAGTTGAACCCCTTTAATAAATTAATGGAAGCACAGTGGCGTGCAGAATTTTAGGGGTACAAAATTTGCTCGAGCAACCTCCACGTGTTGTGTACATTGGGTAACTCAAATACCGATGGCTCCATTTCGTTTTGCGGGAAAATACAATTGTTATTGTTTATGGGATTATGGGGTTCTTGAGCTGTGGGGTTATGGGATTCTTGGGCTGTGGGGTTATTGGATTATAACTGACACTGACAAATCGCATGATGTAAGATAAATTCAAGTACCTACTGAGTAACGCGGTTATTGGGTTTATTGGTTATGGGATTGTGAGATTATGGGGTGATTGGTTTATGGGTTTGGAAGTTAACAGCTCGAATTTTGTGTTTAAAGTTTAAATTATACGGTTATATGTGTTTAATAATGCTGAAGAGACTAAACTAAAGGGTGCTTAACCTCCACGTACATAAGACTACCTCTTTTTGATTTTTTAAATATTGAATTTATAAGCTGTATAACGACGTTTCACTTGGTGCAAAATATACTTACGACTTTAAAAAACATATTAAAGCAGTTTTGTTAAGGAACAATTAGGATCCAGTATGGAAACCAGAGTCCAGTCCACCAGTTCAGAGAACGCTTTTGATGTTGTTACGTGATATATTTTATGGTGCTTTCATTATTTTATTTTTATTTCTCTTTTGGACTAATTCTGTGAATATTCAAGTGTAAAGTGATCTATGTAGACTAGTCGACTATGCAGTCCTGAAAATAAATCCTCCTTCCTTCAACGACAAGTCCTAAAATGAAAACTGCCTTAAAAACAACATTTCCTGTTCCTGCACAACACAGACATTGCAAATGGGAAACATAATTGCAAAGTCACTACCCTGTATTGCCATATCTATTTCGGAAGCTTTTGTCCCTTCTGTCCTTACACGAGACCTAGTTAGACTGGAGTAATGTAACGGCAAACCTTTTTCTCCCTTCAAAGCGACTGATCCACGCAACTTTTACGGTTCACCGCCCACTTTAATAGTTTCAGCTTCCATAATAACCGGAGCGGACTTGCCAACAGCCAGTCAAGACTGGTATTAGCAGGACCAGATCCTGTAATCCTCGTCTAATCTGTATGCATACGTATACGTGTACGCCAGATTCTCATCTTTGAACTACGTCGACGGCCCGTCCTCACTAGAATTTCTGTGTCCCGGATATCCGCCTTCGGGACAGGATTTTAATACGTGGCTGCAAGGTCAAATAACTCGCAGACAGGGGTGATATATAGTGTCTCTCAGGCTTTTTACGTTTTAATAAAGGACCCGTTCTAAAATCGATGAGGCACTTTAGGGTAGATGGGCTATACGGTCTGTTGTCTGAAACTGAACAACTGTCTGAAGCATTCTTTTTTGAACTAGAATGTTTGTATTTGCTTTTTGTTTCTATATACAGGGTGGCCCGATGAAAACAAGTTTTCAGGAACTGCGTCAAGATTGTAGAAAAACGCTAAGACCCGTCGATTTTAGATTAAAGGGGGACATTCTTTGCTGGTATTTTTGACTGCGCCACTTTCACCCCCAAGCAAGGGTAAGCATCACCCCAAAATATTTAAATGGCATTGGGGGTTGAGTAATATTTATTTTGAAAGCTCTTACAATTCTCTTTACCTATATCTTATATCTAACTTATTTTTAATTTTAATTACTAATTAAATTAATGATACTAGATTTGCAATATTATATCCAAAATAAACTTGTTTGCTAACACTTTAGATACCCTTAGATGTAGTAGCTTGCACGTATCTACATCTAGTGGTCACTAGCTGCTCTGCTCTGTTGCCTTACCTGTGGCACACTGAGAACTAATGGTTCCGGTATCTGTCTAGTGGCGCCGCTGACGAATAACTTTGACTGTTTGCTTTAGGTTTTTCAGGTGTAGTTTAATACTGGTTGTGGCATTAGTTCATAGAGTACTTGTTTACTGAAATTTTGCTTTTTACACTTGATTTGTTAAAAACTTATTGGCAATGACATTGCAAATAATTGTGAAATGTATCTGGACTGCTACTTCCTGCTCGGCCTAAGCAGCTCGACTTGCAGAAAGCGACGTACATAGTCGTAGGTACATAACCGCAGACCTCTCGCCCTGGGCGATGCGCCATTAAATCTATAAATGATACTGCAGGAAACAACTACTCCGCGGGCCAATGCCCCGACCGGCATTGAATTACATCTGCAATATCTGTGTGAACAGCCAAGAACCCTTGTCGGCCACTCCACCAGACATAGACCGGTTTCGGGCTTGTTAGCCCTCATCAGTATGCCATAGGTGAGACGACCGACAATTGAACTGGCTGTTCCTTTATATGTGACCTGCACTCGATTTATATGTGAACCTAGGTTCCTAGGAACCTAGGGACAAAGGTTCTTGGCTGTTCACACAGATACTGCAGGTGTAATTCAATGCCCGTCGGGGCATTAGCCCGCGGAGTAGTTGTTTCCTGCAGTATCATTTATAGATTGCAAATAATTGACAGGGATGCTGCTGTCGCGATGAAATAGCGTGAATGACGTAGGTACTTGTAATATCTAAAGTATATGTAAAAAATGTCTAAATTTTTTATGTAAAATGGGCGAAGAAAAATTAAATAGTGTCTTGTACAGGGCAAATTTCGATGTTTTTATAGGCTCTCGTTAATTATAGGAGATAGAAAAATGACCCTCCCACTCTCGATCTCTCTTTTAAGAGAAAATTAATGATCAAAACAATTTTTCAGTGCGGTATTTCTATCTCCATACTACATATTGAAATTCCTTTAACAATGTAATATAAATTCTGCGTTACACACTCCCTTCGAATCTGTAGCTATATATACCATATACACTAGCTCGTTCAATGATAAGAATATCTAAACCCCATATTTCCCAGATTTAGATATTAAACAAGGGTTTTAATGCGCTAACCTTTATGAAAACGTGCCCAGATTCCTAAACCCTGGAAATTTTAACTATTACAGCCACGTTTTCAAGTCACCTGTGCTCTATCTCACTTATTTTCCTACCTCCGAATACACGCTAATGGGCTATATTTTTAACGACACTTTAAAACTGTTACGACAACCTTTGTGTACAGAAACAGGTCGATTTGTAAATAAGTAAATTACGGAAAATACCAACACAATCACAGAATTAAATTGACAGATATTTGATTACTAGAAAGATTTTCTTAGCAACGCAGGTCCAACGTCGCTATAAGTACAAAAGCCTTACCTTCAGCAATAACAAAAGTCATCAACAGTGTGGTGGAATTATTCAATGTTTAAAAGTTACAATCCAATAGTAATGTAGACATTTCCAAATATTGCAAACTAATCATATTTTTGAAGCAAAATGGGAAAGGTTCCATGCCCAAGAAATCTGTGGTTTTTACGATTACTGATAGTAATTTTTTAAATAATTCTCTTGATGAGGTTTATTTAATCGCCAAGGTTGTTGTATTTGGGATTGCATAAGTTTGTTGAATTTGTAAAATCAGCCAGGTAACATTAGATGATATTGAAGATTCGGGATTGTTATGAATTGTGAAACTTAACGAAACAAAGAATGATGTAAACAGGATATTTGTAGTTACTGAAAAATACATATATTTAATTTTATAGAATGTACGTAAACCTTCGTCCAGCAGCAGCAAAAGATCGCCGCCTGTTTTATGCATATCGCATTGGGAAATGTATCAATTAGGTTGTTGGTAAAAATCAATTTTATAAGATACCTGACACAGTAGCCAATTTACTTCTACTTGAAAAAGCTAAGGCATATACAGGTCATGCATCGTCTGCTACAATTTTAGTTGAACCTGGAGAAGACTTGATTGACTAAAAGAACATGGTAGTTGAAAGTCATCAACGGTCGCTGAAGGGTGCGTTGTGGAAGTGCATTAGCTGAAATAAGACTCAATTTGCAATCAGAACCACCAACGGCAGTTGTGTCCATGGTAGAAAATATGATTTCAACTCAAGAAAATTTTACTATAGCAGACATTCCCAATCGCTACAGAAACATGTCCTTCATGCAATACACATTTAACAACTATACTTTTGACATTAACAAAATATAAGTTTTATATAATAAAATATTCTAAAATGAAATATCTCCGTGATCTTATGCGTACATATCTTGGAAAAAGTATTTAATTTTTTCCCAGGGAAAAAGTAATTTCATAAATAGTGACATTTTGTTACCTGTCAAGAGAGTTAAAATCTCAAACTTTTTTCCTGTTACAGAAGAAATAAATAAATTACGTTTAAAGTAGGGAAGAGTGAAACGTGTAGATCACGTATATTACTATAATCTGTAGTTGTTCAATACCGCCTGTTAGTAGGCTGATAATCCGATTTAACTATAAAACTAAACATGATAAAGGGTTGACAACGTCACATGCATTTTGCTTGGGGCGTCGTGAAGGGTTAATACGGATTTAGGCACGCACAATCTTCCCAGGAAATGTGTCCTAGACAGACAATAGTCGGTAGGAAATGTTCAGCACTTAAAAGCCTGCAGCATTGAAGATGAAAAGTATAGAGAACCAAAAATATACAATTCTTATCCAAAATAAATCTATTCGAAATGCTATGCCACATATTTATAACGACATATTGTAACTTCTACGTTGACTTAGCCTTGAAATATTTCACGTGGAAATAAAAACTTTATTGACACTACTTGATTACACAACAACAAATATACTTCAAACATATTCACAACTGTCAAATGTTTATTTTGACGTTTCAGTCATTCGCTTTCTACTTCTGAACATACTCTGAAGTGTGGATATATATTTTTAGGGTTCTAGAAGTTTCCGTGGTCTTGAATCAAGAATCAAATTGAATATGGCAACGTCAAAATAAAGGTATCATAAAAATGATAAAAACAAGAACATAGAAAACTAAAATGGTAAATGAACTTCAGTAACAATATTTATAGAATAAAATAGATATATGAATATCATAGACATATGTTATATAGTTTTTAATTTGTGAATTTCATAATATCCTTGATCATGATGTTGTTCTAAAACTTCATAAATCTGGATTTACTAAAATGTTGTTGCTATTGTTCTTCGTGTTATCTGAGACAAGAAATCTTGTATTGCAAACATGACAAGAGTTTCTTTAAAGTCTTTTTCTTGCTCGATCTTGCAAGATAATGTCTTGTATTGTCTTGCGAGAGTCTCGCAAATTACGTTTCTCGCAATTTTGCAAGACTCTTGCTTACAAATCTGACACTTTACATTACAAATTTGGTAACAGTGGTGATTACTCTCGGTCCGCTACGGTCCCGCTCAGAGTTCTCACGTAACTATGGATATGGTCGATCGTTGGCAGTGGTCCGTTAGTAGACGTTATAAAGTACAGAAACGACCAGTTTTATGTAAATAAATAGTAAATAATAAACGAAATAGGCAGAACAGTATCGGAGCAAAGCTGTTTTAGTCAAGTGGCTGTGAATTTATAATTAGTTCTAGTTCAGTGAAACTAGACCTAGTAATTTTAAATGTTGGATGACCTTTAAATAAAATATATACTTACAATATTTATTTTTTTTGCTAATGTTTACTTAAATATTACCCCTTCTTATATTTACAAGATTTCTTGCCGTAGCAATATTTCTTGCCTTTTTTAAAATCCTGTCTTGCAATTCTGTCAAGTCTTGTCTAATTTTGTGAAACTAAAAACAACACCAAGAAAAAGCAAGGTAAGATTGCACTAAATAATATCTAGGATTAGTATGAAATAATGGATAAAGATAAGATATTTTAAAATACTTATATATCTTAAAAATATGGTGGAATTTTCTTACGTTTAATGTATTTTGAAAATATCGTACTATTCTGTATAAAATGATATAAATTGCTTCAAATTACATATCAAAATAATAAATAACAAACGATTTAAAAATTTAGGTTAAGTCACTGAAATGTAATTTTATATTATGATGACTGGAATGCGCTAAAAGCTGCGCGAATGGATTATTCATGATCAGCGCCATATTTTATTTTGTGCCTCTAGCAATGACGGAGCAGTAGGTTATTAGCTGATTGTGAATTGAAATGAAATTGAATTCTGGATATGAAGAATTATTTCGTGCTATGTGCTGGTTAATTTTACGATCTCTTATAAAACATGACATGTTCCAACAATAACACCCACAAAAATGCACAAAGAATAACACTATCGAAATACAAGCTAAAAGAAGAAACCACACTGCACGCCAATGACGTGTTTACAAACAAAATAATGGAAAATTAAGAACACAATTCATATCGTACGTGCAGATGGTTGTCTCTCTCGCACCCACATACATAACCAATGAAGTATGTCTTTGCTGAGTTTCATGTGCCTTCTTTTGTCTGCTCCTAAGTTTGGTACCTTTATTTGGATGCGTAATGGACTAAACGCATTCCATGTCGTACATTTCAGTGGGTTAAGTATATACATTTTTAAGAATATATTAATCCCATTAACCTCTGTTCTTTGTATCTACTATTTTATTAATTTTTCACCAAGTTCAGAAAAGTTAGACATTTGCTATTTTAAAATTCATACGTAGAGAAAATTACCTGACATTGACGATATTTCTCCCAAGCTTTTATTGCTACATTCCTACCAAGATTAAATTTGATCCCACATCGGGGAAAAATTATAAAAAATTCCCTTTATCCATCATCTCCGGTCTGGAACAATTCTGTTTTAAATTTGTGTAAATTTGGGGTGGAGTGGAAGTGGAAACCCATTGACTTGGGGGTTATACCCTAGTAGCCTTGAACCGCTGTTTAATCTAGTCTGTAATTTACATATTTCGAACAAAATTGCGTGAAACTTGGAATAAGAAAATGGAGAGGAAATTAGTTAGGTCAGAGTGCGGCATGAAATTTCTCTCTCGACATAAAATTGAGGCCGGGTGGAGGAATTGCTACTGACGGAACGAGAGGTGAAAATAACTAGGAAATAAGGAAAATTTTCTGCTGTAGCAGTTGTTACACGCATATTTTATCAGAAATTATACATATTTTATTGACAGGTAATACGTAAGGTGTTTATCAGATTCTGTGGCATGTCACTTCAGTGAAGCAACCTATTATTTTTTAACAAGGATAATATTATTTACAGACAAGTTTATTCAACCTGGCAAGTACGATATCAAATCCAATTAGTACTTAATATAAGAAAACAACTAGATAGAGAAATAGGATATTGTTAAGGATTAAGTCTCTTTTCTGGCGAGCAAATTTTGTATTTGCGAGACGAATTGTAGCGTAGTTCAGCGGATGCGAAATTGCGGGGCAAAAAGACACTTTTAATCCGAATAGAACATGCTATTTTTTTCTCCAACCAAAATCCCCCATTTAATTATTAATTTGTGCTTTAAAATTATTCAAACTAAATTTGGATAATAAAGCAAAGTAGGTAAATAGGATATATCGATGTAGTCATGGATACTTTGTCAAACATTAGGCGTCATATTGCTAATTGAGTTCATTTGCGATTATTTATGGTTTAATTTGCTGAAAATTCTGTAAAAATGGAATCTAATGAAGCTTTAGGTGTACCTGAGGACATACTGAAATGTGCGAAAGAAGTTTCTTTGAATCTTCTCCCAAAGAAATCTCGAGAAATTTGTGAGTGTGTCTACCAACGTTTTATGGATTGGTGCAAGGAAAAAAAACAATAAGCTGTATTGAGAAGATGTATTAATGGTGTATTTCTCAAACTTGGCAAGTAAAATGAAGCCGTCAATATTTTGGTCACAATATTCAATGTTGCAGTCAACGTTCGATATAAAGAATGGGATTGATATACAAGGTGTAACAGTAGTAAGTATTCAAAACTTGTGAGCTTGTAAAACAAGTTGAAAAATTGCGAAAACCTTAGTAAAACTTTTGTCAGTGGCGGCTCCTAAGGGAGATACACTCTTTTAAAGGTGTAAAAATAGTTAAAAATTATTTAAAAATGCAACAGTATACATATTCTGAGTATGTAGATATGCTTTTGACGTTAGGCGAGTGTCATGGGAGCGCAAGAGCAGCCGCCGAAATTTAACAGGAGCAATGTACCATCAATTTTTGTCCACCAGATTGTATGACTTTTTAGAGGATATTTCTTTGGCGAGAAGGGGTTCATTATGGTACATGCATGACGGTGCCCCTCCTCATTTCAACCGTCAATATCGACAGTGGTTAAACAAGCGCTTCCCAAATCGCTGGATTGGCCGAGGAAATGATGCTGCCTTAAACTGGCCTCCACGATCACCAGACCTCAATCCAATGGATTTTAACGTGTGGGGTCAAATGAAACAAAAGGTGTATTTCCAAGCTGTTGACAGTGAAGAACAATTGCGTGAACGTATAGAAAATGCATTTAAAGAACTCAATGAGGAGCACAAACTATACCGGAACCTATTTTCTTTCGAAAACAGATTATGTGCCTGCATTAGGGCAAATGGCGGTTATTTTGAAAGATGAATCTAGTCTGTCTTCTTGACTGAGGCACATTTTCTGCTGAAGAAATTAGAATATTTAGTTTGTTAAATTACTTACTGTAAATGTTACGATAAAGTTTTAACCGTTTACAATAGTTTAATAAATAGGTAATCTCATATGTTATTTATATTACCGTATTTTTATTTGCACTATTGTTTTTATTTGTTACTGTTAAGAGTATTAAAAATACATTTCTATTAACTGTCAGACTAGTTGTTTTCTCCATGGCACACTGCAATTAATTTATTTGCCTATGTAATGGATGTTGAATGTGGGCACGTTAGGAATGATTGAAATCGATTTTATTGAAAAACGGTACATTATATTGAAATTTAACAAGAGTACCATTTTTATGTTAAATACCTCAAATTTCAATATTTTCGCAGTCAGAAATAAGAAAAATTAACTACAAAAAGATATGAATAAATTTGTCCCAGAGCCTTGCATTTTCTCAGGCCCCTGTAGAAAATTTTGAAATGTACTTTATGAGACTTATTAGGCACGTCAATGTTAATATCTCAGCAAAATTTCGTGACTTAATGTTGAACCGTTTTGATGTTACGCATTAAAAACTGTTTCCGAGGTTCCATTTAAAAGAGTGTATCTCCCTTAGGAGCCGCCACTGACAAAAGTTTTACTAAGGTTTTCGCAATTTTTCGACTTGTTTTACAAGCTCACAAGGTTTGAATACTTACTACTGTTACACCTTGTATAAGCAAATATTCAAAGTTACGTGATTTTCTCAAGAAACAAAATGAGGGATATGTCCGAAAAAATCGCAAGTATTTACAAAGGTTGACTGCCTTTTGAATAGTGTACCTGATAATTTATATTTGATGGTGAAGGTAAACGCTTTAAAAATCAAAGAACAAAATTTTTAAAAGCTTCTTGGTCGTCCTAATATTGTGAGTTGCAGGCGCATGCCGTTCTGATGTATTAGTCAATTTAACAATAATTGATAATGTTGAGGATGTGAAATACTCCATAATTATACAAATTTCCAATACCAAAACCAAGAGACCACGTTTTTTTACTGTGCTGGGGGACAATTATTTAAGTTTTTATCGAAAATATGTTGCTTTACGTTCACCCGGATTGGTAGAACGTCGATTATTTCTCAGATATATTAGTGTCATCGAATGGTGGTCGGTATTCATAAAATCAGTGCCGTCTCACAAGAAGTGGCAACATTTTTGAAGCTGGACAACTGGAAAGAGTACAGTGGACACGCATTACGACGAACGTCTGCTACCCTTTTAGTTAACGGCGGTGGTGACCTCACTTATCTTGAAAGACACGGAGTTTGGAGATCCAGCACTGTGAGGGAAGGCTATATTGAAGACTCACTGTTGAATAAAGAAAATATTGCAAAAAGAATACCGAAAGTTTATAGTGGCAATGATAAATCAAGCACCGTTGTCATTTCTGATTTCGCAACATCTGAAAATAATATAATTATTAATGAACGTGTTGGACTGTTTTGGGAATTGCTCCAAGAATGAGCGTAGTGGCAGTTTCAGTGGTTCAAATATTTTTTAGAGGTATTAAATAGTCTGTAAAAAATTAAACCACTAAATGGCCCTTTACTGACCCTCGTAAGCTTTTAGTTTAGCAAATAATGTAGCTATTCGATTTAGGTGCATTACGTACTATAAACAAGCATCACATACATGAATGTTTTATAAGACATTTACTCAAAGAATATTCACTCGCATGTACTACCGCATTCCCTTCTTCTGTTAACAAATTTTGGCACAGTATGGTATGATAATTTCTTAAAATTACTAACTACCCATAAAATTAAAATTACATTATTAGTGTAATAATATGCGCAGCACATATATGCCTATGGGCCTCTGCAGGTGTTAGTTTAGCAAATGTATGCTCTCCGACAAAGCGTAAACTATGTTTCCATTGCTGATACCTTGAAAATGTATATGTATTATTGAACGTATAAGACATTACAAGCATTTTAATTAACTTTATGATAAAATAACAAAATACAGATATCGGTAACTGTAATTCATAAATTTGAATTCCTGTTAATACATCTTTTATAAATATATTACCTTTGAGGATCCTTGGGAAATCGAAAATATTATCCCGCGAATTAGCTTTACTATCACCGACTGAACAGTAAAATCCATGTCAAACTTAAATTACTGATCAAAAAAATTAACTCACTCAAAATTTACCGGGCGCACCCAGTATAACCGTTTCAAAGGACATTGGGTATCAAACAGACCCAATAAATAGCCGATGATGTTCAACGAGTGGAACAGGAAGTGGGTTGGTAGAAGAGAGAACGAGTGGAGGATGGAGTGAGATCCAACTTACTATATCATATTACTCAGCGAACGCTATTAACAATATATTATTTTTTAACTTACTGTACTGGCCGCAAACAAATCTGTTCAAATTAAATGGGAACTTTAGCCCCCTTCCCTGTGTTTTTCGTTAGATGCATGAATTACTCCGTTATTAATTGTTTTGTCGTGTAAAAAGAATGAGGAACTGATCCATCACTGTCACCATAAAGTATGCCGTAGAGTTCCACTTCTATCACTTCTCTGTAGTTAATTAACTGTTGCAAAAACCACGAAAACTTTTAACAAGACCACCTCTCAAAAGTTGAGAATTTATTGATAATTGATGATTCTAAACAACCCTGCCCCTTTTTACACATTAATTATTCGGAAGCTGTACGGCATGACCACAGCTCAGGACCTGAACTGAGGCTCAGTTTGTTAAATAGATATTACAAATTGCATTCACAAGATGTGAACGGTTGAGAAAATCTTTTCTACAGTCCAGTGAATTGACAACTGACAGATACAATAAATATTTTATAAACAGCAATAGTAATATGCAAATTTAATTAACAACTTTATAAAGGATGTTACTAATAGTTACTTTTTATACTAGACGATAAAATGTTATTTTATCGTCGACCGAAAAAGATTTACGAGCGATGAAATCGTGAGGGAATTAATTTCGGGAGACGATAAAGGAATTTTATAGTCCAAATATGGGCACGTTTAGTCTGAAGAAAATTTTTGAAATTATTTGAAGCGATTTTAAATTAGGTATAATTTTGCATAGTTAGCATTGGTTTCTATGGAATTTGATTATTAAACAAACCCATCGCTTCTTTAGTGTGGTTAAGGCAGAATTGTCCTAAAACAAGATAAAAGAGGAATTATTACCATCCAATATTCGGTCTGAAGCTTCATGTTATTATCATCAAAATCTTGGCTGACGTATGAAGAGGAATATAAAAAATTTCAACATGGAAGAACGCAAAGAACATCAAGAAAATGCGGCCTTCAAGTTTATGGTTGTATGCTTAAAAATACCATACTGATGAATGCAAATATCGGTATTTCAAGGTAAAGATGAACTGACGAACTAAAATCACATAGTATCAATTGAACTTTTGTTTATAGATACAGGAAAGTCATAACCTTCCTCAAATAATCAACTAGCGGTTGCAAGTCAAAAATTTTTAACCCGGAAGATGTGATAAAATTTCTACAAACTGCTGCAGATGATAAATATCTCCTTATATAGGTAAAAGTCAGAATAACCTCTAATATAAATATGTAGGATTACTAGTTTAACTTACAGTATGAGTTGCACAGAAGCTGGAAACATTGACGCTCGATAATCTACAATACTTGTTTCTCTTCGACACCAAAACCAAAACAGACCGGTCGTTCTGTATTAAGAATAAGAAATCTGGACACAGCGCCTTGAAGATTACATGAAAAAACAAAGCCCTACTCCTTCATAATGCGCCTCATAACAAATTCTTCATCAACTATCAACATAAAAAATGTGGGAATAAACACCATTTATAAAATTCCTCAGAAGATAGCTGAGTTTTTAAATCTGCCGCCAACAACAAGATTGCTGTATCACAATGCATACTTAACAACGTGGAAAATCAGACCATTAGCGCCAATACATCGGTATCCTGGTCGAAGCAAAAAAAATATATTTCCCTTCCCATGCATATTTCTGGAAATGTTTATTGTATTATTAATATTTTACAAATTGTAGATAATCATAAGTACTTATTTAAAAAATGGGAGTATATATTATGAAATTAATTAATAATGAAACATGGTATGAGTGAATTTCTTCCTTTTTTTTATTAGAATTTAACAAAATAAAAATTTTAGATAGTTGCTGTTTTTGGTATATTTCGTGCTTGTCGACGTATGAAATTCTGTAATTTATCTGTTGAAGATGTTAAGGAGGAAGACACTGTTTTTGTGGTTTATGATAGTAAAACATAATATAGACACAGAATATTCACAATTTTAAATACTGACGATAGTGCAGGGAATTATATTGACATCATTAAGTATTTGAATATAAGACCGAAACACGTGATTCTGAAACTGGTAGTTAACCTTCTGATTTGGAAGAAATGACGCGAAATATCGTGGACTCCCTTTTGCCGGAAAAATCACGGAGTGTATATGAAATAGCGTTTAATCGGTAGGTACGAAGAATGGTGTTCTACTAAGAACATCAAGAATATTACTCATGAAAAAGTATTGTTGGCTTACTTTGAATGCTTATCTAAGGAAAGAAAACCATCTTCTCTCTGGTCGTATTATTCGATGATAAGAACTATTTTATTAGCAAGAAAAAACGTCGATATTAGTAAGTACCTACAGCTGGTTGCATTACTAAAACGTAAATCAGAAGGTTACAGACCTAAAAAATCCAAAATTTTTACTAAACAAGATGTCACAAAGTTTTTAGCGGAAGCATCAGATGATACAAGTTTATTTAAGAAAGTTGCTACGATAATTGGACTAAGTGAAGCATGCAGAAGAGAAGAACTGACATATGCTTGTTGAAAATGTGGTAGATGAAGGATCCGTTTTTAGAGTTACCGAATACAAAAACAAAGGTAATGCGAGAATTTTTTGTAACATCGGGGAATATTCCAGGATTGAATATGAACTTGTCAGACAATATGTAAAATACGACCTAGCAACACAAACCTTCGACGTTTTTTTTCACAGTAGTGTAGTAGTACATAGTTATGCATTTTGAATAAACTTTTTTGATCTCTCCATCACATGTTTTTCATTATGGGACCAAGTACCATAATGAGCTTCCTTATGTCATCAAAATTGAGTGACATAACGTTGTCATTATGATATGCCATCAGATAAAGATCTTTATCTATCCCTGGTGTTAAAGTATCATTTTTACCTACTCTTGCGGTTAAAGCACTACTTTATATAAGCTGTTTAGTAGACGAAAGGCAACTGTAAAATAAACTATAGAAAAAAAGTAATTTTTGTTATATTTGACATTTCTAGTTGTAAAAATAAATAAGGACGATTCTTAGTTTCTCAAAAACAGTCCTGAGCCTTTAACAGGTTGAACACATCTCAACGTAGACTAGATTTATGTTATGCATCTAACTCAGTTTTATGAGACTTTATGATAATGTTTGAAAACCAAGATTAGTCAGTTAGTGATTCGACAAAATACGAGCTTAATTAAATTATGTTTGAGATAATAAAGTAATGACATCTGCGCATGGCAATAATAAACTTGCCGATATGTTGTTAATACGGTAAATGTCAACAAAGTGCTCCAAAGACATAACCATAGAAATTACGTCAACAATATGTGTTACTTACCAGAACAAAAACGTTAATTGCTAAAAGATCTAACAAAATATTGCCTCATAAGTTTATCTTACTAATTGGTTTTGTAGATAGTAGATATACATTAAAACTAAGCCGTGAACAGCTTTAACTTCGTTAAATAAAATGAAATAATTCATTTGCTACAAACTAAGCACTGCTTTCCCATATGCATTGTGTAGCGTTGTAGCTGAATTAATCTCCATAATTTAAAACATAGATTAAAATTCAACTTAGTTTTAAACTTATGTTCTCTGTGTATATTGCAGATTGAACTAATGCTATTTAGTTCTACTTTAGCATATTTCGTTGAAAGTATTTTATGAAATAAATGCAAACCTAGTATAAAGCTGAAGTCATATATAGTTGCGGCAAGAATTCAGACAACTTACGTCACAACTGTCGTCACGTGATTGTTATTTTGTCAACATAATTGTCGATAGTTTATCGCCCTAAAAACAATCGTTTTTTTATAATTTAGTGTAATATATATTGCAAATATTTAGTGTAGTATATAATTAATTAATTAATTTGTTCGTATGACGAAAGTTATCTTAATTCTTGCCTCAACTATATCATTTTTTTCATTTTGTAACTGGTCATTTTCCAATTAGTTCAAATTGTAACTTTTATTTAGTTGCTTATTGGTAACAGTACTAACAGTGAGTATAAAAAATGTAAAAATCTTAAACTTTTTCAGATATTGATCAATGTTTGTTTTGTACTGTAAATACATTTGCATTGTAATAAGCTAATAACAAAAATAAACTTAAACAGATAATTGACAATGACAATTGTTACTATGTATTCATTACAATTTTATTATAATTTCAGTAGTTTTGGAAAATCATGTCTTAAATAATAAACAGGGCGTTGCATAACTGTTTACAATAATTCCTTGGTAAAATTCATATAATTTTTTTTTTAGCTGGAGCATCCACTAAAAAGTTACAGCCTACTAGAGGGAGATAAAATATGTTTTTTTTTTCAAATATACTTGATTATAAATAAACGAATTTTGACAGGCATGTAATACTTACAAAATGATATATTCCTGCTTTTGCAATGATTTGTTATATTGTCTGAAGTTATCCATTAATGACTGTATAAACTTCTCCAAGCAAAACGCTTCTTAAGTCTTCTCGTATTCATTTACGCTATTTTCTACTTAATATAATCGTCCTCATCGCATTTATAAGTTTTTATCCACTAAGCCAGTAGTTGAAAATTTGCATAGGAAACAAATTAAATTCACTAAAAAGCACACTTTTTAACGCTGCTCTCAAATTGCGCTTCCTGTTTAAAAGCTCATCAAAAGAACACATACAAGAAGGAAAACCT
This sequence comes from Monochamus saltuarius, assembly GCA_025584915.1. Lineage (NCBI taxonomy): Eukaryota > Metazoa > Arthropoda > Insecta > Coleoptera > Cerambycidae > Monochamus > Monochamus saltuarius. The sequence continues at coordinate 14,037,015 of CM046722.1, forward strand.
TTGCCCTAATATGGTTGAGTCTTGATGTATTACAATTACAATACAGTAAATAATCTAATATTAGTTAAGTCTAACTAATTATTAGTTTTAAATCGTCATTGCCTGCCCCACTAGAAATACAGATTTCCATCTGGATCGTGTCACCTCATTCGCATGTGTTGACACTCAGGAAAAATAATTTGGAGTTAGTTGGGTCTAGTCACCAACCAGTTGTGAACCACAGGAAAATAACTAAATTTGAGAAAAAATTGTTAAATTGATGTCCCTGACAGACATGTAAAAGTTAAGAGTTTTAAAGCTTTTAATATTCATATTTCAAGCCAGGAATGGAGCATATTGGAAAACAATCCCTCTAAATCGCCCTAAATTGACATACCTATTCGATTCGGTTAATATATGGTAATTGGTTGGACTTATCTAAGTATTATACTATTATTCACCATATCAAAATAGTGTGGCTGTCCACAGCAACAAAGTGTCTCTATAACTAAAATCAAGTAATTTTTGTTGAAGTCGAATTGACAGTTGTGACAGATGCTTAGCAATAATATCAACAAACGCGGTTACATGTTTGTCATATTTAGTACGCAAAAAACCTCTAGCAAAGTGACAGATTTTTTCGTATATAATTAGTAAAATATGGATTTCAATTGCGATAGTAGCACAGAAGACTTTCCGGGTTCACCTCTTGAATTTTTTAAAGCGGCCGAGGAAGCAAATGAAAGTCTGTTGCAGGAAAAACCAAAAAAGCTTTACAACAAAACATATGATGATTATGTTAAATGAATACAAAGAATATTCCGGGAATAATTTACGGCGTTCTTCTTCTACTTTATTAGTTGGCGCTGGGTATAACTAATATTAAGCGTCACGGTAGTTGGAAATCAACCACTGCTGCAGAAGGCAGTGTCCAACAAAGTTGAAGTGGAAAAAATATATTGGAACTAATATGCCTTCAACTAGTAGGTGCTCTGGATCTTCCGGAGAAATTTGCAAAAGAACTAGTGTTACTGCAGTTACAAAAATTAGTCCTGCAGAGCAAGTAGAAAATGGATAAGACAAATTCGGTCCTAATACGTTGCAAAGTGGTTGAAAGCTGCTTTTACGCAATATGTTCGATGACGAAATACAGAAATTTCGTCTTAAAACATTCTAATTAAATTCTCCATCCTTGACAGCATTAAGAGATTTAGTGACACACATTCAAGTTTACAATTGGGTAAAAACAGAGCTTGAAGTTACACGTAAAAGATATTTTCATTTATTTGCTTGACAAAGATATTTTTCGAGAAAAACTATCAATCCAGGAAGCTTTGGGATATTCTGTATACGACATACGTTAGCTAGTAGGTTGAGACCTGCAAATAATATACCAAATCCACTTACTTCTCCTTTCTCTTCCCCATATGGCACTGTCAGTGGGTTCTAAACCAGCTTATCATGAGGTTTCAAACTAGACTAATACGTTCGGGGTCTGGAAGGGACAACAGATATATGAAAACAGATGATCCTGTTTTCTATCTTAATACTTTCCTTCATCCCCAGACGCAATTCGCTTACGTAACATTCGCAGCATCAATTCTGACACCAGGAATAAATGACTTGAAAAATTTTAACTGAAATATAAGCCACGAGCTAATCGACACCGGATGCATAGGGAAGGGCAAATTTTCTTTCTCGACCTGAAATTTGAAGCGCGAGGAATGAAACGTCTTAGAGGAGGCGGATCGTGTTTATGTGAAAATAAATGTGGAGAACAATATGAAACCTTCCTGGGGAAGATGGATGGATTATAAAATGAATTTCTTCTGAAAAATGGGAGATATTTTCGTTCAGCATAGGCTGTACACTGGTTGTTGCAATACATAACAAAACTGTACAAGGTGGCTGCATAAGAACTGATCAGATCATTGCAGACTTCCTATTTTAGACAATCTGGGTCTTTTGTATTTTTATATGTCTAAGCCTACGAAAACTATTCTTGCCAAATTTTATCGGATGTAATTTTTGTCACTAAATCTATCCTTCTTCAATCTAGTAAGCAAGCGATGTAGATAGCTTACTTTTTTTATCACTGAAAATATTTTACTGCTGATTTTTGAATGAATTTAACAATATCAACACAATTTTTGGTTAGAAACCTGAATATATTGTGAAAAAAAATGATTTGTAATAAAACATGTTTAATAAGCTAACTTAAAAGTTATTCAATGTAACTCATACAAATTTTCTTTACCTGGCAAATAACTAAGGCAACATTAATATCAAAAAATTGTGATATGTATTGTGGTATTTTTAATGTACAAAAATTAAAATACAGATTCCTGGGAATATTCGGAATAAAACAACAAGACAAGAGAACATTCTCTTCTCTCTTGTCCTCTTGTCTTCACAGAACAGAAAAAGGGATAGATCCATAGATATATTAGTGTCTATGGATAGATCATAGATCCCTAACTACGATCACTGATTCAAATGACGTCGTGGACCATAGATGATATGTAAAGAAAGACGTAACTTCAACTACAGAAGTATTCTGTGCTTCAACTCTTCGAAACATACGGGGTCCACGGACCACGGAGTTAGTAGGACAGCAGTAAGAAAGCCGGTTTCATACTCCCAAACTAAAAAGGTTTTTTGCTTTGCCAAGAATACTGGCTTTGTACCAAATTTTGTTATAGTTGTACAGATGGTACTTCTCACATTGAAATGTACCAAATCTGGTACAATGGTACCAGCACTGGCAACACTGAATAACATAGGTGAGGCAACAGACGACTTATCCAACAGAAGAGAACCTGAGTAGACGTGATGCAACATGCAGTTACATCTTGCGGCCACATGCTGAACTTGACGATCCCACAAATACTACTATAACTTAAGGAAGAATAACCGATTCTATATTTTTTAACTTTTTAATAAAATAAAATTTTTAAAGTAAATCTTTGATAATGAAAAGTGTTGAATTAAGTATAACACTTCTAGGATGTCAAGAATATGTCAACATTTTTAATGACAATCACTAATTAAAGTAGGGTTTTTTGCTTGACTGTGACAACAAAAAGTTGACGTTTATTGAGGAATGTCACATGAGTATCACTTTATTGCTTATCAAGCGATAAAATCTAGCAAACAATCGTCATCAATAGCAACCAAGTAAAGAGCGTTCTTTTTAAGTAGTAAATCTAACAATTGTTAAATTTTGTAAAATTTGCGCAGTTTAGTTGAGATAATTTTAGTAAAAAAAAACTGTAACTTTTGGTTTGTTGCCAGAAAAATCAAAGAAGTGGAAGAAAATTTATAAATATTCAAAAAACGTACTCATCATCTATTTTTGTGAGAAAGCAGACACTAAAATCGTCATCATTATGGTCGATTTACTCGATGCTAAAATTCACATTGTCTACCAAGAATGCCACTGACTTAAGAAAGTTCAAAAAGTTGACGGCATCCTTATAAGAAGCGAGGAGTTGAATATAAGCCTAAGAAATCAGAAACTTTTTTGCAAACGGAAATATACAGATTTTTGCGAAATTCTGGAGAATTATGATCAGCTGGATAAACAATCTTGTGACGTTCCAACAAGACGGAGCTTCACCCCACTTTGAGCGTCAAGTTGGGGCTTTTTTGGATCAGAATTTTCCAGGACGATGGATAGGTAGGCGTGGGGCTATAGAATGGCCAGCTCGGTTTCCCGATTTGAGTCCAAACGACTTTTTTCACTGAGGACATCTTAAATCAGTGGTTTTTGCAAGTCAACGAATGTCTGAACTTAACTCCAAAGGTTTTTGCAAATGTAAGGAGATATTTCGTAGACAGGCTCCATATTTACCAAGAACAACTGGATGCACAATTTGAGCATCTATTATAAACTTTGTGCGATGCGATCCTTGGGTGCTTACAAAGAAGAAAAAAAGTAAACTGCAAGCTACGGAAATGAAATATCTGAGAAGAGTTAAGGGCGTTACAAGAAGGGATAGAATCAGGAACAAACATATAAGAAATGAACTGGGAAGATAAACAATTCTGGAGTTTATAGAACCTACCCACTAAGCATGAAACATTACAGCATATCTGTGCAACGTTGCATACAGCTGAATTTGAGTTGAATTACGATACATAACTAATGAAAGTTGTGGAATGCTTTGAACAATGTTTCATAATATAATATTATTTAAAAATGTTGAGGGTAAATTAATTCTACAACATTTCTGCAACGGATTTGCATATCTTTTTCATATGGTATTATTTAGTTTTTAATCTATAGTTACTCTCAGAAATATTATGCTTCAGCTAAACGAGCGGGCCAGTTTATAAATATTCTTTAAAATTGTGGAATATGCGTTTTATCAAAATCACGAAACGATTCAGTTAATTATATGTATATTAATAGCCGACAGATGGCGCCACTTATATCTCTGATACTGTGTAATCGAATTTTGGTAGGATATCTACAAGATTTGAGCTTTGGCGATTGGCACGGTTGGCACCACGGGCAAGAGAATAATAGTTCCCTAATTTATGCTTGGTCATAAAATCCCGAAGAAAATATACACCCTGTAGTGTATACTGTATATTTAACTTTAAAAATAATCAATAGGTACTCCATTCTTACCAACATTCCAAATGCAGTGTCTGGAATGTTATAAAAGAACATTGCACTGCGACTTGTGTGCAATATTAATAGAAATTAAAATGCAATTTGCTAGTAATGTGTTCCCTTAGGAACCTTACACTGCAATGTTTCTAGCCTGCAGAATAAAGGTCCTGGGACATTGCATACAGTTAATTATAAGTCTGAGAGCAACATTACAGCTAGTACAAGAAATGTTTCTATAACATTGAAGAAATTTAATTATGTTTAGTGGGTAACCAGCTTGGATGGTGGAGACATTTACACAGAATGAACAGCAACAGACCAGTGAAACAAATATGGGAAGCAAAAGCTACCAAAAAGAGGAAAAGAGGGAGACCGAAACAAACATGTATATCATATGGATGTAATCAGAATTGTATGCTTTTTCAGAAATTTAAAAAATTCATAGGGTGTTGCATTTAAAAAAATTTAACTTTGGTAAATAATTATTTTATGTCGATGTTCTATCGTCTTTTTTCTAAGACACGTCGAATCATCTATTAAAATGACACAATTTTTGTATTTGACATTTTTTTGTAACTATGACATTAAAACCACAAATCGAATGAGAGCGTTACGCTGGACACCCGGTACATGTATTCATTCATATTCAATTTACACAAAATCGAGAACTTATTTCGGTAATTAATAACCAGATAGGCAAGCTTCTATTACAATATAAAAAATCGAATAATTGTTACACGTTTATTTATGCCATTCTATTCGATTCCATCAGAAGTCTGAATAAATTGTGCACGCGATTATTCTAGAAATGCAAAACATGCTGAAAATCGTCGAAACGAGGGTTTAAACGAATTAATGGTCCAACGGATTAATACAGTTTATGGCGGTTGTTTGGGCACAATATATAGCAAATGTGGTTGTTTTGTCATGAACTAATGAGTAGTTTGATGGAGAGGTTGGCGTAATCACCGCTAAATTGACGCAGAGAGCCCCAGTCCGGACGTTTGCGAAATTGGTTGTTATAATGCAATTGTTGTAAAATCTACGACTCGTTCGCCGTAATGGAATTTTAATTGTGGAAGCTTCTGGCGATGCATACTTCTCCTTTGGAGGGGTGGTGGTTGTTTTTCTGCACGTCGAAAGGAGGGAAACTGGGAAAACATCGTGTTGTATAGAACTACTACCATAAATTATTGAAATATGAAACTCTAATGACGTTTTTATTTACATAAAACATAGGGAGCTGGAAAAGTTAAAAATCAATATCATTTTTGTTGCTAACTGATAGATGGGCAGAGAGGTAATAACGGAAAATCGATTCTATAGTACATGAGACTTGACATTGAAACACATAATTACATATGCTAATAATAAATATAAAATAATCGAACAGTACCTTTATGTCAAATTATTTCAAAATCTACAAGGAGTACTGTTTTTATATGCATTAGCAATTTTTTTAATACAGGGTTAACTTTGACAATATATTAGTCAACGCACGTTTGACGTTTAGATAGTTAGGCAATCAGCTATAATTTGTTGTCATAATTGAAACCGCGTTGAAACCCTTTGTGTTTACGTTTTGTGATTTCTGTTTTGTTTTTTTTTAGTCTTTAGTCCTATTTTTTCAATTTTAAACATTTTGTAGTAATTAAATAAAGAAGTTTGTGTCAAGTACTGATATTTTCCTATAATGAAGTACGTCGGGGTGTTTGTCTAGGTTATCGGACAAGATTTTATAATTAATCACTGGGATCAATCAAAGTTTTCTATTATCTACTAATATTCCTTTCCTTAGAATAATGGTGAATTTTATTTAACAGTTTAGAATATACACAAATGTTGAAAGTTTTAATTTTATTTTGAAATTTCTCAATAATATTGAAAGTTGTTGTAAAATCAACATAAAAATTTGCAGTTGTATGTTTCTTAAGGGCGTCGTATTCTTGAAATAGTGTTTTCTACAAATATAAATAAATTTAAATATTTAAGAACTGCGTGAAACAAATTACTTTCAAATTGTATTTGACACAATTTGTATGAACTGTAGCTTTGTAGCTTTTCTAATAAATCTTCTCAATTAGAAGCCATTGTCGAAATCCTTGCTCTAAAATAAAAAAAAACCTATATGTTAAAAATAGAAATATGTATGTTTTACACTTTACTTTCATGAACATTATTTATTTTTATAATGTTACATTTATACCAACAACAGTAAAATATCATTTATGATTTTACAGTTTTAGGTTACATGCCTATTTATGTCTTTAAAAAATTTAAAGAAACTTAAATTGCTATTACAAATATCTATTTAAACAATTAAATAGCAGACTCATTATTTTGCTTTAATCTATCTCTGCATAATCGATGTTTGCACGCCAACATTTGAGACAAACTGATAGGTAGCGGAGATGCCTTCAGACTGAAACGGATGCGCGAGCTGCTATGCTATGCTATACTATATCTATATCGGTTCAAGTGATACTGCTGATCTGTCTATCCTGTGATTCTACTCTCCTTTTTTATTATTTGCATCAATATTATATTATATTTTAACCTTCCATGAAGTGCCAAATTGGCACATATTTACATAAATAGCAAATTACTGGTAAAATTAAAGCTCAAATATAACTTATATATGCTAGGGGGAAAATATTTCAATTTAGATCGTAAAAAATGCTACAGGAAATCTAGCGATCGATATTACCCTTGCGAGATCTTCTACTTGATTTGAATTTTTTCGCGTCGAATGGCTTAAAGCAGATCTAGGTAGGTACGTGTAAAATTTCAATATAAACTTATTCATCTCTACCGGAAACGATATTACCGTTTTATCGACCATGTAAAGGAAAACATATTACGACTAGAATTCAAGAGCCAAGCCAAGATCCCTAAACGGAGAGATCTTGTCTTGCAACAAGGCTTTACACTCACCAATTGTCATTTCAGCACTATTGTTCATAGGTGTCACTGCTGAACGATATGTTTAAAACTTGGTATTTGCCGTTTATTACCGTACATCACCACGGATATCTTGCATTCTAAGACTCAGGTGACATTCAAATTTACGTAGAAACTAATTGTGACTCTGTAAATCATGCTATTGAACAGATGAATGGTGCTCTTCAAGTTTTATTTAATTTTTCAAATAATCACGACCAAATCCTGACAAAACCTAAGCAATTTATCTTGGTTCGGAGCAATACACTAATTTTATTACATCTAACTTTACTCTTAAATGAAATAAAACAGCAGTACAATGAGTAACTTGTGAAAAAAGTTTGGGACTGTACATATGTAGATTCGTAATTAAAATTTGAGAAACATATACTATGTGTAGTTCGCACTTGTTTTTTTTAAGTGAAAGTTTTGTATAACTTAAACGGGAGAGATCTTGTCTTGCAACAAGGCTTTACACTCACCAATTGTCATTTCAGCACTATTGTTCATAGGTGTCACTGCTGAACGATATGTTTAAAACTTGGTATTTGCCGTTTATTACCGTACATCACCACGGATATCTTGCATTCTAAGACTCAGGTGACATTCAAATTTACGTATACTAATTGTGACTCTGTAAATCATGCTATTGAACAGATGAATGGTGCTCTTCAAGTTTTATATAATTTTTCAAATAATTACGGCCACGTCGTGTAAATCTAACAAAACCTAAGCAATTTATCTTGGTTCGGAGCAATACACTAATTTTATTACATCTAACTTTACTCTTAAATAACACAGCAGTGCAATGAGTAACTTGTGAAAAAAGTTATGTAGATTCGTAATTAAAATTTGAGAAACATATACTATGTGTAGTTCGCACTTGTTTTTTTAAAATGAAAGTTTTGTATAACTTTAAATCTACCTTTGGACAACAAACTAAACTAAAATTAATAAAAACTTTCGTCTATCCCCATATTGAATATTGCTGTGCTGTATACTATAATTTCTTAACGCAAAATTGTCAACAAAAATTACAACGAATTCAAAATGCCTGTATGAGATTTGTGTGATATTCCTGTAAGAACTCCTTATCTTATTACGATAAACGAATTACATGTTAAAGTTAGAGTTCAGTATCTTTTTAGTAGGTATATTATAGTATAAATTGTTACATACTAAGGAACCGCTGTATCTTTATGATATTATATCTCGAAGGTCTGACGTTCAGGGTGTCAATATAAGAAACAATAGGTTTCATATTCCACAGCATGCCACAACACATTTTCAGGGATGCTTCTCCTATTTAGTGCCATTTTACCTTAATCAGATTAACGCAGACTTGTCTGTCACTTTATCATCTTACAAAAAAAGTTAAAATTGAAACTACTAGAGAGACTATAAGTTGTGGAATATTTAGAGATGTTCATATAGGGTATGCTACTACCATTGTTATTATTTTATCAGTTATTATTTTGTTTCTGCTATTCTCTTCTCAATGTTTATATGCAAAGCACATAACCTATTAGTATTTAGAATAATATGGCAGGTGTAAGACAGCTTTGGCTAACCTCCTTTTGTGTACCTCGTGTAGCTTGTACTTTTGTATTTCTTGAGTAGTTTTTGCATGCGTAAAATTTAATAAAGGCAGTAATTATATATTTGGTTTTTTGAACAGTACTGAGACTTGTCAATTATTTTCACTTGCACAGTTTTCAGTTTGATGTATTCCATAATTTTCTCAAAACAATATAATAATAAAAAAATATTTTTATTTTACTAATTTTTTTCCGAACTTACATTTTACTGCATATTAGTAACATTTATCTCCAATTTAACATATCTCAAAGTTAAATAATATTATATATAAAATCTTTCTGTTTCAAAGTACTTTTCTACCATTTCTGAATACTAGATGAAACTAAGCATTCATTCAAAACAACTATAGATTTAATATCAGTACCAGCAAATATTGAAAAATTCGTGACACAACAGGCAACAATGGTATACGACGACATATCTATCCATGACTGTATAATTTATTGTTACATAATGTGGATAGATATAACGTAAAGTTTCATATGGAATGCATTAATTTCTACGTTTTTACGCGCTTATTCCGGTCGTGATCGCCGATTCTGTAAATCCTGTCGGATGCGGAGCATACACATTTCAAGGTAACCCCAGTCGACTGAAATCACTTCAAAGTGCCGACAGCAAAGTGAAATTGCTGGTCTCTTATGCTGTGCTAATATCACTAAATATAGGTAGGTACTTATATCTCAACCAGCGCATTCGCCAAATTTAAAAATATATATGGATTGTTTCACATTAAAATGTCATCCTAATACTTTCACCAAGTCACTTTATAAAATACAAATTTAATGTCATCGACAAATAATACGACCTACTAAGAAAATCTAAATAAAAAATGTTTGGTTTTTAAGTTAGAGGCCTTCGGAATTATTATAAATAAACCTTATAATGGCGTATTATTTCTTAAAACTTTAGTGAAATCGATTAGGACGCGATCAATAATATGCAGAATATTTTTGATGAAAATATTCAATTACATTTTATGATTCTGGGAACCATTCTAAAGTAGATATTGAAAAAGAATTTAATTCATTCCATTTACAAATCATAAAATTCTAAATTAAAGGGATCTCATTATTATTTGTATAAGCAACAATAGATTTCGAATAAAAACCTGGATGGAATTGTTCCATTTCATTCGATCCGAGTTCATGAAAGAGCGGGTAATACGAGTACATTCCAATATCGACAATTTCTCGGCTCTTCTGAGATTGTACGAGGTATGCTGAAGGCATTTCTACAGTTCCCATAGATACGTGACCAATAAAAGCGACTGTCTTCGTAACTTAAAATAAATATATTCTTTAAAGTTCCTGAAAAAATAGTGCATAATCTTCTTCTTAACAAAATCAAGCCTAATGTGATTGTGTACCGACATGCATTTTTATTTAATAGGTCGGTAATATACTTGTTCCTTTATCTAGGTACACTGAATATAATTATTTGTAATTTTACTTGTAAAATAAGGTGTATACTATTATCCATTATTTTGTAGTTTTAAAATAAGTACTTTTGTAAAAATACAATGCAACGTTTCTGCATTTTCATAATATCTACTTACATCTTTTGGCAATATAAATTAAACAAACATTTTTTAACATTTGTATATTTCCATCTTAAATACAAATAAATAATATTGTATGGACTTATTTCGGAATTATTTCAAATAAAATATTAGATAATATTTGAAAATATCTGTAAAATATAATATAATATAAAACGTAAAAACTAATTTTCTGTAAACTGGCAAATAATAAAATATTTTAAAAATATAGGCAGAAAGTGCGTAAAAATTAAGATAAAAATTCTAATAAACATGAGGTTGGAGATGATTGCTTAACGAAATAGGGCGTTAAAGTTTACAAAAGAGCGGGATTATACATTATCTTCGATAATTCCCAAACGCCTTAACATTTCTATTTAAAATTTGCCTCGTGCAATTAGCACATAAAGAACAATTATTTGATGTACTATTCAATATTTTACGGACAACAATTATACAGGATGTCAATTATTTTTTCGTTTTTTTGTAATAACTCAAGTATCGCTTAACCCATTGTCACCAAATTTGGCAAGGAAACATTTTTAAAGAAAAGTAATCATAGTTTATGAATTAAGTCGGGTTCGGCAGCAGAGGGCATTGCATGAGCAATGCCTGATGATGAATTTCTCTCTTATTTATTGTTTACGAAACGTTCTGATTCGGTTGACTACAAAATCTCGTTGAGAGCCATTTTTATGTAAAAAGGTACATTCAGTAGAATTTGATAATTCCTACCATTTTCGTATTGACGTTTATTTGAAATTTGTTTTCTATAAATCTTGTTTTTAACATCCCGAACAAAAATCGATATAACGGGTTTGTAAATGACAGATCAAAAGGTAACAATAATAACTACATCTATGTATAAATGATACTGCAGGAAACAACTACTCCGCGGGCTAATGCCCCGACCGGCATTGAATTATACCTGCAGTATCTGTGTGAAACAGCCAAGAACCCTTGTCGGCCACTCCACCAGACATAGACCGGTTTCGGGCTTCTTAGCCCTCATCAGTATGCCATAGGTGAGATGACCGACAATTGAACTGGCTGTTCCTTCATATGTAGTTTCACATATAAATCGAGAATATTTATAAAATAAGATAATCGATTCATTTGTAATAATAATTATTATTACATATTATTATATATTAGAAAAATTATTATAAACAATTATGCCATAAAAGTTACAGTCTATTAAAAGAAAACCTTTAGTTACCCAGTTAGTAAACCATAACAACCATAACAATAATAATCATTGTTATTATTATATTATAATATTTATTTCTACCACCCACTATTTGAAACAAAAGTTTGCTATAAGTTAATTAAGATAAAGATTGATATTATATTTGTAAATAATAACATGACGCAGTATGTACAGATGTTTTATTATATTATATTATTAAACAATACATTCTTTTTAAATTTAACAAAATATGTACTTTGGTGTAGCAGTTGAAGATCAAATGAAATGGCAATCATGGAAAGACACACCCAAGATAGGTTTTCTGAAGTAAGAAGCAAATCAACAATTTGTTTGTATCGGATGAAAACGACCATTGTTACTTACCTATTTCTACCACATCTTCATAACACAAATTTTCAGTTTCCAGTTTACACCATACTTTTATCATGCAAATTTAAATTTGAAAATGTATTTACAATTGCGGTCTATAGTCCATGATCCGGTTAGAACAAAACTGATACATCATAAACTACAACTGCGCGCCGGTACCTGCTCGTACTCAATATCTGCAACGATTGGTGTTATTTTTACACAATATATTCTCATTCACACATATATTGATTTCTCTAACCAAATATTTTGTAGATAAGTTCGTTTCTTTGTTAAAATGTTAAATTTACTCAAAATTCAACACCAAATTTTTTCACTTATACATGAGTTTGAACTTACTCAATGTTATTTTTTACTGTGTGTATTTGTAACATATTTTTCTTCATTCTTCACTTGTTAACGTTACTTCGTCCATTGGGTATATTTTTATTCGAAATTGGAATGATTAAGTTGAAATGTGCAACCAGCGTCGAAATGGATAACTGACGTCACTGTTTACGAAATAAAGCTTCGGGGTTGGAGTTCAATAAGTTCGTTTTTTAACCGATTTGTTTGTGGATTAAGCACAATTTGAAGTGTATTTAGGCATTAAATATAGTTTATGCTTCGGAAATTTTTCAGAATCGATCACAAAGCTAATTCAATTACCAATAAAAGTCAAAGGGTCAGTGAAACTGTGAATGAATGGCAAAGGATGTTTTAATAAGGGTGTCCTACCTTTCAACTAAAATAAAACAAAGTACCTATGCAAAATATATTATATTTCTTTTTTTATTTGTAAGTACAATCGATGCCTCATGTATAGAAAAGGATGTTAGGCAAATTGTTATCACAGCTTCAATTAATAGTGCGAAGTCGGTAAAATTTCATCGATAACTCTTCTAAGATTGCTCATTAAATCTACAGTTATTTGAGGTGTATTACCATAGAACCTGGATTTTAAATAATCCCTTAAAAAATAACCAATGACCGTTGAATCGTATGACATTGATGGTCTGCTAAACACCACAACCACACAAAACCTGCAAATCTTTCCCTTAACAAAGTATTGGTTTCATGCGTAGTAAAGTACGTCATCAGTCTGGATTACAAATAATATGTTATCTTTGTCCGATGTCTTTCGCCATTAACAATTAGAGCATTTTCATAATACACTTTAACAATTTGTACGCACCGTGGCATGCGCCATGCCATTATCCATGATAATTTGGCCTGACTAACTGTAAACACCACAGGTAGCACACATTTAATATACCAATATTGGCAAAACATTTAAATAGTGGCGCAATATTTGAAAGAATTTGCTATTATTTTTCTTTGCGCTACCATATTGTATATATATGCTGAACGGATAAGTTCTGTATCGCCGCAATAAATATTTGTTTCGACATTTCTTCACACAAATGTCTGTCTATTTTTTCTCTAGTTTTTAAGACTAACAGTTTAATTTACATTAATTATTTATTATATATACTTATATGAAAATGTCCTAATTCAGCCTTTCTTATCACTAATTGCAAGTGTATTAAATTTTTTATTTAAACACGACCTCTAACTGTACATTAATTTCCATTATACTTATTAACTCGAGATCGAAAATCGTCGAGCGATTTAGTTAATATTTAATACTCACTTATTACGAAACAATCTAGATTATGCCGCATTTATTTGCCGCAAAATGCACCAACCAATCGCTAGGTTCATGCCACGCAGAACTCAAAAGTTATAACGAGATTGCATCGCGTGTCGCCACCTTGGCAATAATAGCTCAATCCGAAACTTTCGTACTGCTTTAAATTACTTCACCGTCCGAAAAAAACTGCATCTAGAACTAATTTTGCATTATTCACTGGGTAAATTGTTGCCGGCGGCAGTTATCGTCCCCGTCATAATTGATTGAAGAGAACTAACTTTAGAACCAACATCGTTTCCGTAATCTCATTAAGGCATTAACAAGATTAAGCTGAAGGAGGTCAACAACGGGATCGTTCACTCTGGGGACACTGGAAATGTATTGTTATTCGGGCTTGACAGATTTGTGTAACGATTAAGACTAGAAGTTGAGTTTACTATTTCGGAACTATCAGTTTGTCTTGAAAAAATAAGAAAATACAAGGGAAATAGAATCATCACTTTTATTTTGTAAACGTGGTTCGAATTCATGGTAGCATTTGTTCTTCAGAAAATCTTTCAGCTCCTACCAATTTCTACAATTTTCGCTTTGTCAAACAACTGCTCGCAATAGAAAATCTGCTTTATTTTTAGAAAGATAAACACATCGTTAAAACTTAACCTACAGAGTGTGGAGGTAAAAACATAATATTTGTATAACGATTACGAGTATTTTAACATTTCTCTACAGGGTGTCCGGAAAGTAATGAGACCGAGCTTAAACATAGTTTTCTGTGATCAAATAGAACCGATTTAGATAAACTTAGCTTAGTCCAAAAGTGCCGCGTTAAGAAGTTACAGTTCCAAAAATTGTTTTCTTGTTATGGAACGTAATTACGAAAAGAAACGTCCAGTTATATTGAAATTTGGTACAGTTATATTTTAGATATCTGTTATTTCTGAGTTAGAAAACTGATTATGTCGAGGCATATTTTCAAAGTTTGACAAATTACTAATACTTTAAAATTAATTATACTTTATACAACTACACAACAATAATTACTAACTCAGTACAACAATTAATATTAATCTAACAGGCTTTTGATAAAATTTTATTTAATTTAAGCATTAGTTTGCTATTCTAACCCCACATTTTAACAATTATTTTCACATAGGTTGGTTAGACCGCGTTCTGTCGTTATATACTCGCTTTACTTCGGTACATTTTAATATTCGCAGGTGATATAAGATAATATTCCTGTTATCTGCTAAGCTCTATATTATTCCGTTCTTAAATATCTAAAATTATTTGTATTTGTAGAAAATACTATTTCAAAAATACGGTGCCCTTAAAGGTAGGTACAAAAGTTACGAAGCAGTTTAAGATTGTCAGCATAAAGTAAATAGTGAATGATAATGGTATAATATAATTGATAAAAAGTATAAAAAGAAAAGTGCCCGGTACCAAACCTCGAGAAACATCTTAAGTATGACAGAACAAGTCATATTTAAAGCCACGATATTGAATAAACTGCAACCGACTTCTGCGTTAAAACTGAAACAAATTTAACAAACCATAAATATATTAATAATCTGTGATCAAGTCTATCAAATGCATTGGAGAAGTCACTATAGACAGTCTACCTACTAGATAAAATGCAGTGTTCAGAATGAGTCAGGCTATATGAAATGAAGAAGAAAAAAAAGTTACATATGAAAAAAGTTTTAGAGGCAGCATTTCTACCCCTTACAAGGGGAAAATCAACAAATTGTTTATTGGGTGCTTTTTTAATAGTAAAAAATACCTACTTAATATCATTTCTGTCGCTTTTTCTGGTATTTCATTAAAAAAATATAAACTACTTTTTTTGGCACCCTCTCCACCTTATTTTTCCAAAAGGAATCACCCCCTGGATTCTTTCGAATTTATTTATTTATACCCTGTATAATATAGCACGCCTAAGTAAAATGTACTACATAAACTTTTCCAAACCTTTAAGGAGTCGACCAACGTACCTAAATCTTTGTAATATCGACAGTAGTGGCAGATTACGTTGTGGTTTATTTATTTGAAAAATGGAGGAAACTAACTACCCACATTCTCCGCCGTTATTAAAATTCTGTACGGGAACGCGAACAGGAGCCGAACTAAAATTATGAGGCCAATATACTACCTAAATGCAATATATCTGAAATCAGTATTCAAAGCCCCAACTTTAGAACCTTCGATAAATAACTAGAGAGCCGGTTCTTGTTTCGAAAGTGAAACAAAGGGTGATTTTTGAGGTAATTACGAGAACAAAGCTTTACTTGAACAATGATCTCCATATTGGAGTCTATAAACTTTCTTATACAGAGTGATTCATAATAAATGGTAAATACAACACCTGCATCGACCTCGGCAAAACAGCCCAGAAAGGGTACATCATTCAATACAATTTTTATTTTGACACTCTAATTCGGTCACTATTAACTTTTGAATTAAGGTAGGTCAGGCTACAGAGGGAACCTTAAATAAGTACAAATATTTTAACTGCAGATGTAGTTCGCCATATATACAGTGTGGAAGAAAAGTATGGAATAAATTCATTATTTCTAAAACAACGAATACGATAAAGTGTTGAAATTGTACATTTTTGAATTCAGCAAGCTAAGCTCTACAAGAATACGATGAAAAAATATAGGGGTTCTATTTAAAAAAATAACCGATGACGTCATCACGCGAAAACAAATGAACGTCGGAAATGCGTTGGTATGGGGAAAAGAGTCTTTTTAAAAAGCAAAATCGACGTGTCCGAGGAAATTTCATGAAACTTTGTTGTTTTAGAAATAATGAATTTATTCCATACTTTTCTTCCACACTGTCTGTATAGTAAAAGTCATTTTTAAAAATTTCTAATATTTGCGGATATATATTTTTAAATACCCACATTTTGAGGACCGCTGACCAGATAGGCCACTGAGTTAACCTAATAAAATAAATTATATGATTTACTGAAGGCGAGGTCGCCATGACTTCTGTAAGATAAATAATTTTTTAAAGTAAATTCAATTTGTACCATTGTTTCTAGTTTAAAAACACTCGGTTTTAGCATCATAAACGCGAACACTCTGTACATTAGAATTTCGTAGCTGGCGCCAGTTACTGTCTGATTTAATCGTCATCAATATCGGCTGTTTACCGGGTTGACTTACCTTTCTTATTTGTTGTCATAAATTAAAATTCACGTTTGGATTTGATGTATAGGTTTGTCAAAAGCATTAATAATCCTAATTAATGAGCTTTGCTCTCGCTGATTTGCACCTCGCAAAGCAGTTAATTAGAGGTATTGATCACACAGCTGGAGCTTCATCTACAGTAGTCAGAATTGAAATAATGGCTCTAATACATCTTACATAATATACTTGAACGCAAGCTTCATCTTGAGATATCAGAGATAAGTCGTAATTAAATGCACTGAAAAAAGAATATTGAATCAAGAACAAACGTTTTTCGTCAAAATTAACAAATGCAAATGAATTTAATGACAAAAATGAAGAAGCGGTTTCCTAGCTCAATTTGAGAATATGTATTTAATTTTATAAAAAATTGTTCTTAAAGTTCTCATGCTTAAGATATAGGATAGAGAAATCAGCAGATTTACTTCAGTATTGAAATTTTCAAGAGAATAAGCAGTTATGTGAGATGAGTAAAATTTACAATAAGATACAGGAACTATGACCTGTCGTCGCGATACAACGAGGTAAAATGAGTCTGCACCTTAGAATTGTCTAGAAAATGTGAGACGTTCTCAAAGTTTAGATAGTGACTATTTAAACAGTATTAGATATTAAAGAGTTTTGCTATACTCGTTTATACATTACATAATATTACATTATTTTTACATTATATATTAAATAAAAATTAAGTATATGTGTTTTTAAGTAATAAAAAAATGTGGTAATACAATGTATTATTTTTGAATATTTTTACACAATTTATACTGAAGTTTTACATAATTTTTCATGTCGTTTATTTGTCCCCAACTGTTGCACATCAGATGTAAGTACCTCAATCTAACCTCTAACCTAATGCCTTTTAGTTGTGTTAAGGTGTGATAGGCAAACATGTTTGGTTTATTAATGGCATAATCGAAAAAAAGTAAGTATAATTATTTCTACTATTATATTTTGTAACGTGTGCAGTTGGAGTTTGTGCCAATTTAAAAGATATACAATTAATAAATGCAAAAGAAACTGAAACGGTCCATCTCTTAGATGCTTGCATTAAAACTGCCCTATTACCTTTGTCTTTAAACCATCCAAAATGCCTGCCTAACTAAAAATATTAAATTTAACATACATGTATATGTATATCTACAAATATTTGCAAAAACCAAGGAGGAATGGATGCATAATAAATATTTTAGAGGATGGACGGACAAATTTCACAAAAAAATCTTTTGACAGAAGTTATTTCTGCCCCTGACAAAAATTTCTTAACTATTTATAAATAAAAATGCTGTTTATGTATTCCTTAACTCGCATAGTGTATTATTGGATTCTAATAATAAAATCTGTGTATTTCTAAAAAGTTAGTAAAACACATCCTGCATATTATGTTGACTCACTTAAACATGTATTTGTTTCTGACCCTGTATATATTGTTTTTTTTCTAGCCGTTTGTCATTTATTGGGGTAAATGTAACTAGCATATATCGTTTCTACGTCGGTGACCTGAATCGAGACTTAATTTCATTCAATTTCATTGAAAATTTCATTTAATGCTTTTGTTTATTCAGAACGTATTAAGAAATAACTTGAAAAATTTAATGTCCTGTATCTCAAAGGTGAGGTTTCGAGAACAAATTTATATAGACTGTTGATATTTTTACTTTCACTATGAATTCTTCAGAAATTTTGTGATCAAAATTTAGGAGAATCTGTATGTAAGTAATATTATTATTTATGAAAGATATTTTTTCAGCGTAGTTAAAACTAACTACGCTTTGAAGTATTTTTAATTATTTTGCATTTAAAAATTATAAATAACGCGAAAATTAAAGAAATTATGAACTTGGCGTTTGGCATGATTTGTTAAATTCATATTGAGAATTTCTGAATCGTATTCTATGCTCAAATATAATTCTCTTCCCAATTCGATTCTACGTGTTCCCATGACAATAGCCATAATAATATAGAGTTATAGCTTTTCTTGCCGAAACATCCATTTATTTGTCAATTCCAGCAGACTTTTACAATTTTCCACAGTTTTTCAGGAAACCAATATCGGGCTTCTTCAAACGTTGTCCATAACAAACAAAATATATGTCCTGGCCCAGAAAAGAAAAACCCTGATCGCCACAATTATTTTCATTTGAGTGTAGCAATATACTGAACAAAAATATATTTACTTTTATATATAATATAGATATTGCAATTTTAAATTACTTAAGGGCGCCGTATTCTTCAAATAGTGTTTTCTACAAATAAAAGTAGTTTGAGACATTTAAGAACTGAATAATATAGAGTTTAGCAAATAACAGGAATGTTATCTCATGCCACCTGTGAATATTCAAAGGTACCGAAGTAAAATCAATATATAACGTCAGAAAGCGATCTATCCAGCTAATTTTTAGGTACTGAAATCTTTCAAAATACGTATTTTTTTCAATTCAACTATAGATTTAAACATTGTTATAATATAAACTTACATAGTTCTGCATATAAGATTGTTCACTTTTGTTTATAAGTATGTGAAAATAATTGTTAAAATGTGGGGTTAGAATAGCGCATTAATGTGTGTCATACAAATGCATTTCATCTAGTTATCATATTATTTGAGGAGAGTTTAAATATTAAAAGTGGATAAACAAAACATCAGTAATTTTAATTTTGATATTACTTTTGCTCTACGTGTTTTATTTTTCGAGATTTCAGTACCTAAAAAACACCACAAATTTGATCATTTTACGGCGAGAAATACAAATTTTTTCTCATAAATAAACATATGTTTGGATATATGAATTTGCATTAATATGAAATGAATCATAATTAATAAGTGTAAAAACTGAATGGTTGGTCCTTAAGTCAAACTAAGAATAAGAACATGAACATACTCATAATGTTTACAAACACATTTTTCAGATATAGGTGTTAAAATTTTTGCAAATCATATTGAAATGACAAAACATTGAAATGGATCAAAACAAAGAAAATATAGTATTCATAAACTCCTCTCATTGTTTTTTTTTTTTTAATAATAATTTGATTTTTAATAATTATTACTGGTAGTAGATTTTACGAAAAAGATGCATGTTTGTTAAAATGGCCAATAATATTATTGTAAAGATATAAATCCATTTTCCTACCATTCATATTAATGAAGTCATATATACAGGGTGTTAGAGGTTTGACTGCCATAATTTTAACAAGCGATAGTATGGGTGTCTGGGTGTTTAAAAGAGACTCTACAAGAGACATTCTAAATGTTTTTATTTGTCAAGTTTACTAACATAAGCTATTTAAACACAATAACTAAACGAATAACACGATAACTAATAATTCGTATTAAAATAATAAAATTTGTCATTATTACATCTCATAACGTTAACATGCATCTAACTTATGGACAAGCGTCCATAAGTTAGATGCATGACGGCAATTGTGTGAAGCAATAACTTATTCTGATACTTTTCAAATCACTTAAAGGCAAAGATGTTAAAAATTCGAAAGTTTCGCCTCTTCTTGTTTACCTGAACAGATTTTCGAAATCGGCGCCCTGTACCTCTATACATTTTCTAATTCCAGTCGTTCTGAGAAAATATATAGGTATATATTTGGTTCAGTTAATTTAGGAATCTCTCTATAATTTTGTGCATAGAAAATTATAAAATTTAATACTCCTCTGCTACTACCTCTGTTATCTACTTTTTCTAATAGAATATTTTTTCTCAGCTAAATATAGAGAGTAATCAAACTTACAGGGTGAGTCAGAAAAAATGGGTCAACGTCAAGCTGGAGATACTAGACACCAAAATATTACGAAGTGAAGCTTATTTTGATGATGCTCCTAGAGCATCGCTAGTATTATTTAGGTAAATCAAAACACATTTTTTTTATATATTGACCTAAGCTTAAAAAAGTCTAAAAAGAACGTTCAATTCTACATAAAAGATGTTTAGATCGTCTAACTTTATCGGTTTGTGAGTTATTTGCATTTAAAAGTTTCAATGCATTTGTGGTCATTTTCTTTCAGACGATGATATTGCTATTTCTTTTCTTAGTAGGCTTGTGTCAAATTTTCATGCCAATAAATATTAGTGTATTTTGCGTGTTTATGATTTATTATTCGTGCAATTGTTGGGAAATTTGAGAATAAAATTTAAACCTTGAGCACCCTTGTATTTTTTGAACTAGCGACATTCTTATAAGGCATGATGGACTCGAACATAATATCTACTACTATTTCGAACCTAGTGTTGACCCATTCTTTTTGACCCTGTATATATGTTTCTGTTAACAAAAGATACCTTATCTTTATTCAATACTACACACTTTTCATCCTTTGACGTAGAAATTTGAAATATTTATTCACAAAAATGCCCTGTTCATATGGATTGATATTTATCAATTTTGGTGTAGGACTTTTAATTGCATAATGAACAAGCCAAAATCTGTTATAAGGACATATTTTAATGTTCAAAGCTTCTGAACTTTATCTAACTAAATCAAGCCTTGGAACTAACACGTATGGAAATCCGAAAGGGGCCTAGGCATACAACTCCTATTAGTATTTTTCGTTTTCCTCGAAATGCCACATCGGAAAGCACAAATCATTTTGACGTTAAGTTGTTGGATTGCCTCAAACATTTTTTAACTTTTATATTAGACCAAATGTAATATGAAAGATTCTATCTTATGAATTGGAAATGAGAACCACTCAGTGTCTGTCGCGCGAGAATTGGCTGAAAGAATAATATTCGACGTGCATGAACGAACATAAGAAATTTACATCTTTAATGTATCTGGGTGGTAATTTAAGGCCTGTCGGAGAGATACTCGTCGAATTTGGGCGAAATAAATGTAAAATAAACCTTCTGAAGCGTAAGTATTTGCCTTGAAGGCAACTTTCTAATAAATAATTCCCTTTTTGACCGTTATCATTTAGCTGAATGCGAGGTTGGTTACTTTGATGCGATGAAGATTATTTGGAAATGTAGAAGTTGTCCTTTCGCTGCATTTTGAAACATCTAAATTAAAGAAATCTAATATTTACTACATTTTTAGTAAGTATAAAGATCTGAAATATTTAATTTCTTAGATATATACTTCAAAATTAATAAAAATATTTGAGATTTAATTACGCACTGAGTTATTACGGCAAAATGCGTATATAGGGTACTCCGGTTTTGAAGGCTCACCATTGGCATCATACAAGGTGTTTTTACTGCTAATACAGATAGACTACTCGTTGAAGAGTCATTGCCATTTTTCATCGTATTGAGTGGTCTTTCCGTATAAGTACTAACAGCCCAAGTGGCACTATAAATTAAAAAAAGGTGCGCCTTTTCAATATATCCATGATATCTGCTACCGTTGATGAAATATTGTAAAAAAATGAAAATAGCGATTAGAATTAGAAAATGCCATCTAGTGTCGTTATTTATCGACAGAGAGTTAAATTTTGATGCAGAGGGATAAGAATATACGAGAAGTCGATTTTTGTCCTAATAAAATTTACGACCACTAGCTTCGGTTATGCAACATTCAATTGTTATTTTCCTTATAAGCGCCATATGGGATTTTGACAGTGACAGATGCAGATTAAAATTACAAACGCGTCAATATATAACACTACTATTTTAGTTGAAGAATAACCTATACATTTTAATAAATACAATAATCTAAATAAAAATTCTAATTGTTCTTGAAGTGAAACAGAAATCAAGAAACACTTTGACAGAATAGCAATTTGCTAACTTTATATTTATTGTTAGAAGTCTTAGTTCTCAGAAGTATTTAAACATTTTAAGCATGGACATGGAGAATGCACTGATAATCTTTCATTAAATTATGAGTAAATACTAGAAATTTAGAAATGGTTCAACAAAATGGTGCAATGGTATAAGTCTGCATGGGCTTCCAATATTTAAAACGACACTTTTCAAATATGTAATTGGATTGTAACTCATAGATCTGTTGCTTAGCCTCCACGGTGTCTATGTCTCAATCCATTAAATGTTTTCCTTTGTGATAGTTCAAAAGATAAAATTTATTACAATCCCTGTGGAAATATAGAAGACCTACGCGTCAGTATCAAAAACAAAGAAAGATGCAGGATGTGGGACCTATTCTAGATCGCTACATATCCGATATCAGTGGACAATGGATAGGCATTCCACCTTGGTATAAACGGAATTAGCAGGTACAACCATAGCCGCCTAATAAATTGCTCGTAATCATATAATGGGCAAGACTATCAAAATCTACATAGACATGTATTAACCAAATTAACAAATCCTCTTAAATGTAAGCCACACATCGGCGAATTAAAGATGATTTCGTCACTCGATGGATGATTTGGATGATTTCTTATCTGGTCAGCTGCATCTTGAATTCTTTCAAGTAACTGCTGACGGGTCGTGATTTCCAACATGGTAGTCTAGATGCTTCATATATTTCCATAATAAGTTCAGAGGATTTAGATCTGGGGAACGCGGTGGCCATGCTATTGGACCTTGTTGACCTATCCATTTATTCGGGAAATGATCATTTAACCAATCAGTTATTTGTCAGCCTCTATGTAGTGGTGCACCGTCGCGTTGATACCACATATTTTGAATAATATTAAGCCCTACGCCATCAATTAAATCAAAAAGGTTGTTTTCCAAGACATGTACACGCAATACATTATTGCTGAAAATGCTACTCCGAACGTTGGCACTGAAACGGTGTTGAAATCGTCTTGATATAATTGCATGCCAATTTTGTAACACCCAGATATGTTCATCATGATTATTATCACAGAATATATTCTGTGTTATTATCTTTGCCGTCCCTAGTAAAACACGTTTTATCAGATCACATGACAAGCGAAATTAATATATCATTTTGTGCATGTTGTTGAAGTAACTAGCGACAAAACTCTAATCCTTGAGGAGCATGTCCAACATGTAACGCTATTACATTTTGGAGATAAAACGGATGTAACAATTCTCTCTTCTATTCGGTGATATATAAAGATTAAATCCGGCTTCAGAGAACGACGTAGTGTTGCCAGCAACACTAAGTCGCGTGACTTTTAGCCAATGAAATTAATTATATTCGTTGTTGAAGTCGAGTGAAGTTCAAAATTCCAATTTCAACTATCCGGAGGAGCAACATTTGCACATAACATGATCAACAAAAATAAAACCAACTTCATAAAATCTTTATTTCACTGAAATTAAACTGGTGGTGGAGATGTTGTCAGCAACATTGCGTTGTTCTCTGAAGCAGAGTTAAGTAGTCGCTATACACCGAACACTAATTATTATCGAAGAGTTCTCAACGACAGCATATCTTCTTTATTTTGTACATTCAATGGGACGAATGACCTTTTCTGAAGCGGAATTATCATCTTCTCGAAGTTTACGAAATGATACACCAAAGACTGTGTCGGCGGTTTGTCTATTTGGGAATCTGTCGGTATTCTCAGACTGCTTGTATGGCGTTCCCATAGGAATACAAAGACATACATTTTTTATTTAGCACTTTAACACTAAGTGTCAAATGAATAAATAAAATGACACAAATAATAATGACTGTTACAGCAGCCCTCATTTTTATTTATGAGACCACTTTATATGAAATTATGTTTTTTAAAAATGCGTGTATACTCGCGTCAAGAATTCAGACGTCTTACGTCACAGCTGACGTTACACAATTGTTTTTATTGTCAACG
Source organism: Monochamus saltuarius (assembly GCA_025584915.1). Taxonomy (NCBI): domain Eukaryota; kingdom Metazoa; phylum Arthropoda; class Insecta; order Coleoptera; family Cerambycidae; genus Monochamus; species Monochamus saltuarius. Next base: position 14,061,808 of record CM046722.1, read on the forward strand.
TAATTTTCGATATTTGGTCGCGTTAAAAACAATAATTTTTTGGAATTTAGTGCAATATATAATGCAAACTTTTAGTGTAGTATATAGCTTTATCACTATCAGTTGCAGTTTCTTAAATATTTTGTTGAAAATATAGTAAATTATTCATTTGTTCGTATGACGTAAGTCGTCTGAATTCTTGTCGCGAGTATAACAACAACATATAAACAAAAACATATTGGACTTATGTTCATGTAAAAAAAGATCCTTGACATTAATCGAGCTACCATCTGCCATGAAATGTAACGCCAATTCAAGTATATGTTACCTAGATTCGTAATGGATTTGCGCTAGCAATACATTTCATATTTTAATAGATTATGTAATTTCAATACACCGCGACGTCTATAGAATTCAAGTTAGACAATTAAATGTGCCTCAATACCTGACACTAGATTGAACTGAACATGAATTCAGTGAAATTAATTATTTTGAATAATTGTATGACATAATGGGCAATTACAAGGTTTAATAGGCTGTCTGTCTCAAAGCCCCCAATGATATACCATTAGAGGAGTTTAAGGTATAGATAATCCATTAAATATTGAGGTTTGAGGTTAATATTTTTTACGTCTCTGTGTCATTGTTATTATATAAATCGATACTCAGAAATAATTTTAAGTTTTCTATACTCTGCTATAATACATGTAAGTACTTTTGGTGTACCCTTAAGCTTCCTTTTGGGACCAGTGTTTTTTATATCTACCTTAATGACACCACAGTTATTTTTTATTTTGTTGTAAAAGCCAATTGAAATCAATTTTCCTACAATTCCAATTAGTATTATTGATACCTATTAAAAAATATAAATACACTTTTGATTATATAGAATACTTATATTAAAGTTTTTAACATGCCGACGATATATAGCCCAGCCAAACGTTTCGCCACACTTTACTGTCGGAATCTTCAGAGGTGACTCCATAAAAGCATTGCCGTGAAGCATGGGATGCGACCAGTTACAGAGGCGGCTACGGGACGTCTCGAAAGACAACCATTATCCGAAAACCGTTCCGATCGTAGCAGTCGTAATACCAACAACATGAGCCGATATCAATATATTGGCGAGTTCAGAGATACCCATAGTGGATCTGCTCCCCATAGAGCCTAGTCCGAGAACAACAAGGACAGGTCAAAAAATCCCAGCTGAAGCTAGGGATGTGCACTTTAATTCACCAATCCAGAAAATCACTATACTGTATATCAAATAATAGTACTGGCCGTGAAAGTCTAAAAACCAATACAACTAATTTGTGTTTATTTTTCATTGAACATTTGTTGCAAATCTTGAAAATGCCAAAGCATAATACAGTGTGTGCACTTGAAGGCGTTATGTTGGAATTTAAAAAAGTTTTAGAAAATGCAATAAAAAGTTGTTAAGAAACTTATCAGCTTCACTCATTTGTGCAAAAAATTTTAAATTTAACAATATGTACTTGTAACGTTGTTTATTTGGTCTGCAGCTTATGTTTTATGTTAATCTAAATTTGGTTTTGACGGATATTAGATTGATAAATCAATTAGCTAATGCATTGTATTATGGATGTTAATTTGCATTAACATGCATAATAGTTTAAACTTGTTCTCATAGAAAAATAGAAAATTAAAAAGTATTCTTGGGTCGGTCAGTGGTCGTCAGTAGTTGAATCGAGGTGACTAGATCGGTGTTGGTTCGCGCCCAGCTGTCGGTAGACCGTATGTAAGCTGTATTCGTGGAGAGGATTGACACCCTCTCTGCGGGTATGGTAGGGTGGAAGAATGTTGGCTTGGGTCAATGTGAGAGATTGATACCGGTTGATATTTGACTACCCCCCTAATTAATGAGGTTTTCCAGGTTTCCCTCATTCCTGCACTGAATAGTGGTTAGGGCCTACCAACGTAAGTCGTTCCTGGGCGCAAATGCGGCCCGCTTAATAATAATATGCCGCCCCCTCTTCCGCACAAGTCTCCGACTTCTGGGCTAATTCCTGTGATTAGAATGAAGGGCAGAGATATTAGTATCATTATTATTTTATTGTTTTTTAATAATAAAAGTTCTAAATTGTAATGGTTTCTTAAACATTAATACTACTTTCTACAGGGTGTCCGGAAATTATGAGAAAATATTTCAAGGGGTAATTGCACGTGAAAAAATAAGTAGTACACATAGATTGGTATGCAACGAAAAAAAAATCTTAATGAACATATTTTATTGTTCCCAGGTATACCTTAAAGTTTCATTAAAAGAGGATGCAGGTCACTATCTTTGACGCATTAGGATTGTTCGCAGAGCAGTTGGAACTAACAAAGCAGTAATAATAATTTAATAAAACAAAATAAAACCATCATACGCTTACAAAATACATATACGAAGCGTTCTACATGCAGTAAACACCATTGAAAGCTGTCGACCTCTATCGCGGTCGGCAAGTAACGATATTTTGCAAACATGGAATTCCAGAACACTCTGTATAGTAAAAAATTAATTTAACAACTTAAAAATTAACAATTAAGTTTTCTAAAAATGTACAAATTAATATAATAAAAAATATAAAATTTAATTATTTAATAAAAAATTTCTAAAATGAAAAAATTTTGAAATTTCTTTTAAAATTAAAACTGTTTATATTACATTGTAACCTCTTGTTTGACATGAAGATGCCCTCGAAACCGGTCGTCACTATTGAATAAAGGATTCACCTTTATCAATATTGAATTTAATTATTTTGACATTTGTTTTATGTTCTAGAATGAAAAAGACTGACGTTCTATAACATAAAAGTATTCCATAGTTAGGTGGCAAAAAAGAGTCAGTCAAGTGAAAATTTAACGAAAATGTCCACTTTTGATGACAATTTTGGAAAAATGATATTTATGGCTCTTATAGATTATGTCGTTATAATAGTCAGCAAATCTTTTCAATCACGCGACAGTGATCTAATAATTTTCACCACAATGCATAACATCAATTATTTTCTCCGGTTTCGTATCTTTTAAACTGAAATATTTACTGTCGCGAAAATTACGCAGTAAAGAGGCAGTAAACGATAAAAATGGGAGCGCATTTGTTTATGTTATAAAAAGGGCAGTGAGACCCCTTGGCCAGCCACCCCGTGTCCACCGTAAATAGAGATAAAGCAAATAGTAATGGAATTGAATTTATACCCTCACCCTCTTTCATTTCCCGGCGCTCCCTAGAGGCCCTCAAGAATAAAATATTTATACACACCTTCCTTATCGATCTACCGGGACATATATAAAAGATACGGTTCGGTTTCTTTCCCATTTCGGAAGAATTATGGTCTATTAAAACAAGAGGGCTTTAAATCCGACGGCTCGAAAGCTTTTTACAGTTAAACTCGCTCTATTATTTATTTATAGTTTCTTAAAAGCCACATGCGGGTTTATTTACTTAGTGGAAACAAAGCGAAGCAGGAATTATTTTAAGGAATGGGAAGTTGTAGGCAAGTTTAAATATAGCCAGGATCTTAGACTGGCGTTTCAAGGACAAATAATAGTATCTAAAGATGGAAATTGTTATACAACCTGAAGAAAACTTGTATAATAGACACAGTGAAGAAATATTCTTTATAACTTATTAATTTTTTTTTAAACTGTCTCAACAAACAACTATGAAATTAGTTGCAAATTTGCGAATAAAAACGGCATCCTTAAGACTGGTTTAGACAGGGCTTTCAACAATATCCGAGTCCACTTGATCAGGTAAATTTAATTTTTCATCATAGATCAACATTTTTTGCCTAGTTCCAAAACTTGCTAAACCCTTAAAATTTCATCGAGGAAACAGAAAAGTTTAGTTTGCAGCTAGTTAAAAAATAGGATTAGTAAAGAACGTGTACATTTTTGGGGAGTGATATTAACTAAATGAGAAATTTTATGATAATAGTCTTTGGTAAACTATTTTTTTTTCGGATTTAACTGACTATAAAAATACCTTTGCTTTTAGAGAGTGATGATTTGATACTGTAGAGGTTTTCTGTAATTTACTAGTGATCGTCGTTGTAAATTTTAGTGAAAGAAAACATACGATAACTGAATTTTATTATTTGATTTTTTTCGTCCCCCTCCTCATCACCACGACCTTCAATTCCAGATGCTTATTTATCACTAAATTTTGTTACAATATCTTTATAAGATTATCTCGTTGGACTTTCTGTTGCTAATCATTCGAAATGCTTACAGAGCAGTTCATCCCCATTTTTTTTACTTTTTTAACATCCATATTAAATAATGTATAATTAACAAGAATTTAAAATAGGTTAGGTAGATTGGTAAAAAAGCGCCAAATGCATTCAATTGGATTTAGTAGTTTTGTTCATGGTGTTCTGTTATACATGGGTTATTTAATATGGATTTAGTGGATTTTGCTATTCAGCAAATTTAACAGTGTTTGAATATCATTTATGTATGGATTTAGGAGGTCTACGAGTAGAACTCAATACTACAGTTATACAGTGATTCAAAGTGGGATTAAGCTAGTTTAGAAACATTTTTATCATCTTAAAATGATCCTTACACACTACCAACACAATTTAGATTAAAACTGTATTTAGTGGGTTTTTGGAAATAGCCAATTCAAATATAGGGATCATCGTAATTTTGTCATCATTTAATGCGTTATTTGTTTAATATACAGACTGATTTACGATTACGAACCGTTAGAAGTTTTCATGATTGCGGTGATTAATTATTTCTAAAAATTGAAACATGTTAATACATATACAGAATTTCTACTATTGTTTCTTTACATATTATAAGTTTCAGTCAGTTGAATAAATAAATTTACTATGTTTATGTTAGCATTGTAAAATAAATTTTAATTCAACTATTACTGCAAACAATAATCCAATGTATCTATAAGGAATCAATATTTCCGACAGTGTTCAGATCATCCTTGTTTCAGGACGATAACGAAGATTTAATTAAATATGGGCTTGTTAAATTCAACTCGAATTCATCAGTCAGCTCTTCTAACGAAGTTATAAGCAAATAAAATGAGATTATGCATTCCTCATTATAGATAATCGTATATTTTTAGAGAAGTCAAATGCTCGCTTAAAATGAATACATTCATACGTTTCTATAATGATTTTCCCTATTATTGATTTTTACAATGTAGTAGATGTATTTTTAAATAACATAAATAATAATACATTTACTCTCTACTTTCCTACAGTATACAAGACTACACCCTTACAAAATTATACATAAAAATATTTTATACACAATCTCTCAGAGAGACTGTTAAACCACCGAAGTCCAGTCACTGCTTTCTAAAGCTTTTATATATCAAAATACTGTAGATTGATTTAAATTTGTTGAATTACGGTTTCTAAATAAACGTTGCATAAAAATTTCTTTGAATCTTACCCTTCTAATAGCTACAATATTGTAGTTTTACTTCATTTGAACTCATTGCAATATCTGGGATACCTTAGGGTTCAGTTCTTGGGCATCTACTGTTTAATAATATGTTCATTAATGATATCTGTGACAGTCTTCAAGCCAATGTTCTTTTATATGCGGATGATTGTAAACTATATTCATCTATCTTTGTTGCTCATATTAATAATATTATATGTCTTGCGAATACAAATCTTGGTTTCATTATATGAAATGCTAAACACCAGAGAGGTTTCTACAAAGCACAATGCGTTTGTCAGGTCAAAGCTTGAGTAGGTATGTAACTATTATTCGGTATCCTATGTTACTCATTCTCAACATATGGAAACAGTGCAGAGGAAATTTCATAAATAGGTATCTTTCAGGCTAGACAATGTTTATCCTGCCAGAGATTTTCCTCAATCTGACCTATTGAGTAGATTCAACTTAAATGATCTAACATCTCAATGCACTTACTTTTCACTGTTATTTTTGTTTAAGCTGGTTAATAAATTACATTGATTGTTCTGATCTTGTTCAATTTATAAAAGTATAATGTTTTCTGAATTTTTTTTTGCGAAAAGAATATGTTCGATAAACTGAGTAGGTACTTAGAAAATAAAAAACCAGCAAATGTGTGACATTTTTGACAAAATTTATTAAATCAAAAATAAGTAACAAAGCAAGTTCTCTACTTGACTAATAGTCGGTATGACATCCACCACGTTCCAATAGCATATTGACACGTCTGTGCATTGAGATAAGCGGTTAACGATCTCTTGCGGAATATTCTTCCATTCTACAGTTTGAGGTGGAGGAATATGATTATGAATGGCTCTAGCAACGAAATCCAACATGTTTTCAATAGGATTCATGTCAGGAGAGTTGGCTGGCCAATCTAATCTATAGATATGTCCTTCTTCGAGTGTCTCTTGCACCCTTATTGCGCTTTGACTATCTGGTTCTCTCCAAACTTTTTGTTAATTGTCATCAGTAACCAGCCCAATTCTGGTTTCGTCTGTAAATAAGACCCACCACCACTGACGTAAAAGCCAACCCCTACGCTCTCGCACCCACTGGATACGGGCAGCATTGTGCTGCCTTGGAAGTGGATGTGGGACCAGTAATGGTCTTCTATCACGTAAATTTGTGTTGTGGAGTCGTCTTCGAATAGTAGGTGTCGATACAGCAAAACGTACTTTGCGACCCTGAGAGCTGAAGCTGTGCGGTGTCTATGGGCATATTGCACCAAATACCTATCCTCCCTTTCATTAGATACTCGATGACGTCCACTATGTGGTCTGTCATTCAGCCATTCGCATTCGTAAACGCAGAAATTTCAGGCCCTGGCGTTATAATGTACAAACATTCAAAGGAACACTTAAATAAACTGCCAAACTGACCAGATTTGTAAAAACATTGGTAATAAAGTAAAGGTTCATAATCTGCAATTTTTTATTGTATTTTTTGTTCCCTAGGTACATGTACTTTTTTACCACATTAAGAAAAACCACTAGGTTTAATTGAATCATTTTATATAAAATAAATGACACTTTCGTAAAAATATCCATCCATGCCAGTGCATTTCCTTCTTCTGTTGGGTATTGTAGTAGGTAAAAGATTATGTTCAAAAACTAATATTTGTAGGAATAACAATAAACTGTCTCAAGAATAGAGTTAATTGTTTGTAACTAAACCGGTGCTTCAAATTTCAAAGTACGAAAAGAGCTGCGTTTGTTTATATTCAGTTCAGGCGGATGCCTAAAGGTAATCTTTGCGTAAAAATGCTCCGCACAATGAAAACAAAGTGCTTGCGGGGTGTGGTTTTAGTGGAATGAACGGGATACAACGTAACGTTGTTATTTTCATTTATCAACGACATTCCGTTCCGCTCACGGTTAGGCATTTGCTGTGGTCAGAAAGCCATTATTGTAATTCCTGAAGAACCAGAGCGTGTAGCAGAATGTGTTTGAGGAGAGGAATATATTTTATGTAGGATTTATTGCTCCAGTTCGGATTTTGGCAGCTCATTGACTGCTGTGGAATTGCAAATGCGCAATTAACCCCCACATTAAAATCTCAGGAGCCGGAGAGTGGATGAGTATGAGTTTGTTGGCCTTAAGGCTTCCAATAAATCATAATTGCGAAGCTCTCTGATACAGATTAATGGCTTCGTTAAAAGTAAAATGGAAAAGCCTGTTAAAAAAGTTAAAGAATATTTCAAGGTTTTATATGTAATTTGGCGTTCCCTTCCTCCACCCTTCAGAGGTATATCTTTTATCTCTTAAGGATGCCGTTTTTATACGCAATCGTATCTAACAAAATTTAAGCATCTAAGCAAGTTGAAATAATATCTCTTTAGTGTGTCAATTATACGAAATATTCACTAGGTTATATAATAGTTTCTAAGCTAAAGAGCATAAATTATAACATCGAAAATACTGCATACAACGACTGATAAATACAGAAATAAACAGATAAATCTAATTACATAGTAATTTTATTAAAAGTTTTAACAACATACAAATTAAAAACAACGTAAAATTAATACAACTAATAATAATAAATAGACAATGAAAATAAATGATTAAATATTATGGAAGACACTCGATTTTAAAACTGATTAAAATCATAAAATGCGTTTTTCAATAAATAATTTTTAATTCGATACATGGTGATTTTTCGGGTTGTTATGCCGTGACCTCGGTAACTGGTAACTGCCAGAAACAGAGTTAAAATGCACATCCCTAGCATTAGCCGGGATTCCTTTACCTGCCCTGGTTGTTCTCGGTCTAGGCTCTGTGGGGACAGACTCGCCAGAAGCTTGAGACACAGTTGTAATCGATTGCTTATTATCCATCTGTACATGACCCAAAACTACCACTTCAACTGCTTCATTTCGAACTGGCGTTTCACGTTTCTTGTTTAAAAGCGAACCTGTTGCAACAAATTTGTCAATCAGGTGTTTAACGTACTGGTGGTTTACATTTTTTTCAGGATGATTGGCATTAAAAATTCGTGCTGTAGCTTCAGCGCAATCCTGATTTCGATAATAAATTGCAACAATTTCTACTCTTTCCGCGATAGAATAAACCATTTCGAACACACGTTAATACTTTCAATAACGGCTGAAACTAACGATTTCTTGGTCACAAGCAAAAAACACCGACTTTTTTTGTAGTACTGATTTTTTTTTATTTTGAAAAGGTCTGAATTCCTATAAACTTAAGTATCTTCTACTAATAACTATTTTAGTATCTAGTTTTATTTGCTTCAGCTTTTTTATTTCATTTCTGAAATTTTTGTAAACTGATAGACATATCAATAACAATTAGGTAATGCGGTCACGTGTAGTAGATGAAAAACTTATTAGTGGTGGGCATTTGTGTAGAAATTACTACGCGTAAGTTGGTTTGTCATCTTTTCGTTTGTAACCAATAATTCTGTCAAATCTCAACCGATTTCTAAAAACGGTACGTCATTGTATTCGCAATGAAAAGAACTTTAAAATGATGTGCCACAAGAGGGGTAGTTGCATTTGAAATTTTTAAGTTGGGGTTGCTAGGCATTAGGGGGATGAACATATTGAGTTGACTTGACTGTCAAAAAAGCTCCCCAAGAACAAAAATCGACGGGTCTCGGCGAATTTTGAAATATTATTCGGTTTTCCAAATTATAGGGGGTCAAATTTTCGTTGGGATACATATACACGTTCTACGAGAATTCTAATTTATTAAATATGTAGGAGTCAAAATAACTGTTTCCATTTTATATTTGACATTTATATATATTTACTGATGAAGCAATATCAAAGGACATAATTAAAATTTTGATATTGTCTTTGACTTCCAAATACGCACAAGCTTTATAAATTTCATTACTGAAACGAAATAAATACAAACATACAAAAAAACAGGATCAATATATGCGAAATGTTATACTTCAGTGTCTGAATGTGACTTCAAAATTAAACATCTCAGTGTTTGGATCTAGAATTATGCTCTACTTCAGTCATATTGTGTTTGTCAGAACCAGATCCTCTCCATCTCAATGTAAATCGTATACTTTACTTCGATATTACTCAAGTTGGAAGTCTGAGTGGAGAAAAACCTTTTCTAGACGTAAGCTCTATTTAAATTTGCATTTTCCTTCTTTCCTTGCATTTGAGACTTCTACACCGGATCGTTTATTTATCATTTCCAAACATGGCATATGGAAAATCAATAATTAAATGATTGTTAAAAGTTTACTTACTTGAATTTTTAATGAAGGCTATTGAAATATAATCCTATATCCTATAATTGTTTAGATAGACATAAAAACTTTGAAATGAATAATGGTATAAATCTTGTCTAAAACTTAAAAAACCTACGAAAGAAACAATTTTTCATTTAAAAGTAATTGTAGTTGACATATTGCTTCAGTTATCCAGCCTCTATCATATAATATGTCAGGTGAGATCAACACATCCTTATCACGAAGACATATAAAAGAATTACATGTTCAAGAAAGATAAATTGTCATCATATGATTTGTTATGGAACTGATGTTTTGAAATTGATTTTTCCTTACTCTAAAGTACTTTAAACTATCCAGTAAAAGTAATCAAATGGTATATTTTCATGCATTGAATAAATATCATATTCTTGGCTTCAAAGACTGTTGTACAGTGTGGTACAATACCTCGTGTCAAAGAATATTCAAGAAATAAAAATCTGTGTTTTAAAATTATTTTTAAATATATATAATTTGAAGGAAAAATATTTAGCTTCGCTAGCGACACGGCTGTTTTGTATGCCGATAATACTTGGGAACCATTATTGAAAAAAGCAGAAAATGACTTTAAAAATGTTGGTTGGATGCTAAAGCTTTAACAATAAATTTGTCAAAGACTAAATACATTACTTTCTCATCGATAAAATATTTGAAACTGGACCGCTAAATATTAAGGAAAATTTTAAAATTGAACCTGTAACTAAAATCAAATATCTGAAAATAATCGTTGATGTCCATTTTAAATAGGATTCACATATTAACGTACTTGTGGCAAAAAGTAGAACATTGCTTCCAAAGTTTAAATATTTTGCAGAAATTTTAAGTTTAAAACAGTTGAACGTTCTGTATTGTGCGTTTGTAGAATCACTATTGAGCTATGGGATTCTGTGATGGGGAGGTATATAAAAAACACATACTTACCCTACTGAATCACCACAAGTGTTACAACAATAGCCGAAAGCATACCAAATGTTAAAGACAATTTTCAAAACACAATAGCATGCAATAAACACGAATTAGACGGATTTAATACAATTTCCTTTAACAAATTATACAAAACTGTCATGAACTTAAGAAATAAAGCATCATCTGATAATGACCTCACTATAAAACTGCTGAAGGATATTTTTGTGGTAGTTGGATATCCGTTACTTTATTTGATAAATACATCATTATCTACAACTTCCATACCAGTGCATCTTAAAACAAGTACTGTAGTGCCTGTGGCAAAAGTTTGTTCACCTGTACAACCAAGTGACTATAGACCCATTAATTTGTTACCGGTTTTAGACAAGATAATAGAGATCATAGTTTGTCAACAGCTAAAAACATATTTTGAACACAACAATCTTATTTATAAAGGACAGTCAGGTTTTCGTGAAAAGCATTCGTGTGAAACAGCATTAAATTTTGTTTGTGCCAAATGGAAAGAAGAAATTGGTGATGGAAAGGTTGTGTTTATTGACCTTCAACGTGTTTTTGAAACCATTGATAGGTCCAGGTTATTGCAAAAGTTGCAGCTATACGGTATAAAACACAATTTAAATATTTGGGAGTGATTCTAGATCCTCAGTTGACATTTGGTTGTCATGTTGATTATCATTGTAAAAAGAAATTGGTAAAAAATTGGTTTTTTTCAATAGGACTTCTAGCACATTAACTACGGAGACTAAACATTTAATTTATAATACACTAATGGATCCTCACTTTATTTATTGCGCATCACTCTTAATATCATGTACAAAGACATATAGAGATAGGCTTCAAAAGTTGTAAAATAAGTGTATGAGAATTATACTAAGTTGTAATCGATATACTTCTATTGATTTAATGTTGAATACATTGCAGTGGATTTCCATATGGAAGCAGAGTGAAAAGTCTAATTTGATTTTAATATATAAAATGAGGAAAAATATATTACCAAATTATTTAGTATCACATCTAATCACACGTGCTGAACTGCATTCATATAATATACGTTCTGGACAAAAGTATAATAAAACATCTCCGAAAACAACTTATATGCAGAAACAAATGCTTGGAGATGGTCTTAGACTGTTCAATTCACTGTCAAATGAAGTTAAAAATTCTGCCAATATAAATATGTTTGTAAAAAATTTGATGAAATTGTATTTGCACCAAATATTTTGCATATTTCTAATTTTTTGTTCATTTTTATACACTGTTATATCCAATAGCACAGGCTAAATAAATGAATTGAATTGAAATTAATTAGGTAAACAATTCAAGATAGTATGTGAGCGACATTGTCACATATTTAAGACCTGTTTGCTGTAAATTGTTAAGTCTGTTTTGTTTAGTGCAACTTAATTAAAATTAAGGCACTCATATTCCGGGCACCCTGTGTATCACGTAGCGAAAACATTGAATATCCGTCAATTATACTGTTGTGTCATTTTAATGCATGAAAAACTGACAAAAAAAAATTAAACATAAATATACATAACGTAAGTAAAATAAGTTTTGGGAAGGTTAAAACCTTCCTTGGCGCCTCTGAAAACACACCACTGTTGGAATACATCTACAAATCTTCTTCTGTCGGCCAAACTTAGTGCCTGCCTTAAGAGGTAAAATATTTATTTATAAACCAGACCTCCTGCCTAAACCTACTCACGAGATAAGAGTTGATAAAGAGGGAGCACAGAGCTATGAAATATTTACGCCTAAAGTGAGTTTTGTTTCATTTAAGTTTGAAAAGAACTGAAACCATAAAAAAAGGGAAACTTCCGTGGAATCCGAGTTTAATATTTCTTTCGGAGCTCACGTTTCAGATATATGCCTAAAGACTTTGAAAGAAATATGGTGCTTACAAAGGCTTTAAGTCATAAAATACGTTAAACTTTCTTTCCAATTCCACAAAAATGCCAAGAACATTTATGCTTGAGTACCGTAAAATTCCATGATATATTTCATTTCAAATATCTATTTATTATTTATTTAATATACACACAACGTCAAAAGTCTTGGACGCCTTGTATATAAAATGATTCCATTATACCTAGTGGTGTTTCTTAATGTGGTAAAACAGTACATGCACTTAGGCAACAAAAAAGATGATAAAAATTGCAGACCATGAACCTTTACTTTATTACCATTGTTTTGTTACAAGTCTGGTCAGTTTGGCAGTGTATTCAGCCAAGTGTTCCTTTGAATTGTTGTGCATTATAATGTCCTAGATAATCTGTTATACGAATAGTATACAGAAATGAAGAATTTCACACAGTGGAAAACAGACCACGTAGTGGACGTCCTCGAGTATCTAATGAAAGGTAGGATCGGTATTTGGTGCAATATGCCCGAAGACACCGCACATCTTCAGCTTTAGCTCTCAGGACTCACTTTCAAGATAAGTTTCGCCGTGTTATATCGACACCTACTATTCGAAGATGACTCCACAACGCAAATTTACGTGCTAGAAGACCATTACGCCACTCTACCTTCAAGGCATCGTGCTGTCCGTCTCCAGTGGGCGTGAGAGCATAGGAGTTGGCTTTTACGTCAGTGGCGGTGGCTCTTATTTACAGACGAAACCAGAATTGGGCTGGTTACTGATGGCAAAGAATCTGGAGAGAACCAGATCGTCAACAGTGACTTCGTTTTCCCCGTGAAGTTGCTCAGTATGAAGGGGGTATCGTAATGTTTTGCGGTGGATTAATTTTCGACCGCCGCACCCCATTAATTCGCATACCATAAACTATAACTTGTCAAATTTACATCGAACAAGTTATTACACCCATTATCTACCCCGTACGCAACGAATTTTAGGTGAAAACTTTATGTTTATGGACGACAACGCTCAACGACATCGCGCAGAAAGGGTTCAAGATACACTCGAAGCAGGTCATATCAATAGATTAGATTGGCTAGCCAACTCACGCGACATGAATCCTATTGCAAACATGTGGGATTTCGTTGCTAAAGCCAATCATTATCATATTTCTCCACCTTTGACTGCAGATGAGTTAGTCGTGGCGGCAGAAGAGGAATGGAACAATATTCTGCAAGAGGTCGTTGGCTTGATTATCTCAATGCACAGACGTGTCAATATGCTATTGGAACGTGGTGGAGGTCATACTGACTATTAGTCAAGTAGATAACTTGCTTTGTTGTTGCTTTTTGATTTAATACATTTTGTCAAAAATGTCACACATTTCTAGTTTCTAATTTTCTAAGTACTCAATTTATCGAACATATTCTTTTTCACACAAAAAAAGATTCAGAAAACAATACACTTTTATAAATGTATTTGGTTTTTCTGACAAAAAGATTTCTTTAACAAGAATGAGGGGGGATCCAAGACTTCTGACGTTGTGTGTCCATACATATTAGACAGACAGACACATTTTGAGCTTTTTTTTATAAATCTAACACACCGGTTAGTTAGGCTATACATAATATTATTATTTTTCCAGTGGTCAAAACTAGAACTGGAATTTATTCAACATATGATGTTCTTCAAGTTTTTGCGTTGAATCCCCAGTTTTTTTTTCTGGATATTGGAATTGTGAGGGGGTAGTCTTAAAAAGCCACAATACTTCGGCCATCGGTCCTCTTGTGCTTACTCCCATTAAGAGATCAATTCACCTAAACCGCTAACTAAACTAATAAAGAATAGCGAAGAAGAAAAGAAAAAGTGACGACGTTACTTAAAGGGATCCCTCTAATGTAGGCCATAGAAAGCCATCGTGCTCCGAACACGGATTCTTTTGTTGATGAGACTGCTGTGCACTCACAGAGTGCATGAAGCATGGTCTCGTCTTCCTGTTCACAACCCCTACAAAGAGTTGTTTCATACTTCCACAAGTAATAGAGATGATTCCTTAGATAATAGTGTCCAGTTTGAATATCTGTCACTAGACGAAGATTCCTGGTCATAGCCAGGTATTTTTTGGCTGTATCTATGCTGGGGTACTCGAGGAACTTCTTAGTAAATTAACAGCTATTTAGCAGCTATTTTTGTTTCATCCCGCCATCTTCTGAATTCTTTGTAGCTGTTTTCCTTCATAATTTCAACGAAAGCTGACAGCGAAAGCAAACCGGAGGGACCAGGCCAAAGATACTAAGACCCGATGCACTCCTAGCCAACTTATCAGCTGTTTTATTGCCATAGCAGTGTCTCTTTACCCAACACGCAGACATGCTGTTGTCGGTTGAAGCCACTTCCAGCACTTGGTAGTTGTTATCTTATGATTACGTAAGATCAGTAGTAATTGTCTACAATCTGTGTAGAATCTGATGGTTTTGCCTACGGACAATATCCTTGACGGCTATGGTTATAGCTGTTAGTTCCATTTGTACCACGGTAATATGCCTATCCATTGCCTACTGACATTAGATGTGCAGGGATCTAGAGTAGATTCCACGTCCTGCACCCTTTTTTTTTTATCCGCCCGTGAAGATGTTGATTACATTCTCCCGGTCTGTCTGGTCATTCCTGATAATTACCATGTTGGTGCTGCCAAAAGCAAACTTGAGAAAACTGACAAATATTGTCAGCATCTGCCTGCTGAAGAGGCATCTTTTGACGACCCCATTCCACAGGCGACTTTTAACTTCTCCACATCATCGATCTAGTATAATACCAGTATACTTGAGGCGAAGCATAGTTCACGTTGACTTCCTGATAAATATCCAAAGGTAGCATTACCTCCATTGCTATGGTGGGTATAACTCCAGTTATGCTCAAGTAGGCAATCCTTTATACCTGACTGAGCTTTTGTTTAACTGTCGTCTGTCGGCCACCAGACTTCACATATAACACACTAACTAACTGGCTAACACTGGTCTCACACTGGCTGTGTATCCACATGACTAAATTTAGTTTCATTCCCAAGATTTTACGACGCCAGTTTTTTTATTGTTAATATTGAGGTTAAAACTAATTTTAATTATCTTCTACATGCACATATTTATATATTTAATCTGTGATGCAGTTGCAGAGTTGATAACGACATTATTTATATATTTTCTTGAAAAAAAAAAACAAAAAATACTTTCAATAGGCGAGCAACACCTTTTGAAATGACAAAATGAGCCTTTAGAAAAGGCATTTCCAATATGACATTGCGTGATGTTAGTCTTTTTTTTTTGTAAGTACGGACCCTAATGGCAAAGTGTCGGTGAGAGTCCCTATCTTTTACCTTCTATTCAGTCAATCCAGCAAGTGAGCAGCAGCAAGCTAAGGCAGTAAATGAGGAGATCGGATATTCGACAGCATTTCCGGGGACCCAGACTGTGAGGAAAATGATAACGTCGTTAGCAAGATATCCTTCCAAGAATGACATTTTTTATATAATGAAAGCGTGTTTGTGCCCTTTTTTATTTCCTCAGTGCTATAAATATTGCTGATTAACATTTCTATATTTTATACAATTTATATATCAAATTCTATATAAATATTGTAAAAGTAGTAGTTTTAAAGATACTGTACAGTTTGTCTCTACAAGGGGCGTACAAAACACTAGCACACATTTCTGAAGTTAAAATTTCCGGATCTAGCCTAATTTACCTTAGTTGAAAAGTTGATGATTTCCGAAATACAGGGTATCAAAGTTATTATTTTTTTAAACTTTTTTGTAAGTATTTATCTTAATAATTGCATGATTCGCACGAAATGTGGTACTTATGAGTTTTTTAGGATGAAATAGAGATCGGATCACAGTTTCGGTGTACATTGAAGAACCAGCAGCACTTCGTCTACATTTAAAGATTCAGAACTTGTTTGTGTTTCGGTATATTAAATTGCCCAAGTTATAAAAAGACTGTGTTTACAGAAGTCTGCTTTAGTTCAGCCATCCCATGAAATATCTACTTTATTAAGTGGAGAACATGCATTAGCAGTGTGATGTGTAATACAGATTTAAAAACATTCTTAAATAATTCACAACTATAACCTTGTTATAGTTGTCTGGTATAAAATCATCTATAGAGAAAAGTATGCTACATACTTTCAAGTATTTTTTTTATTAGTTTCCCGATTTTCAATTTAGAAAGTTTCAGGAAATTTGTGCAGGGAAATATAAAAATACCTACAGTAAGAGGAGCACTGGAGAATAGCACAGATTTTCTGAGATTTTGTGCAAATATTCTTGTGAATGTTTTGCATTTTTGTACACTTTTATAACTAAATATCTCAATAATGTTTGCAAAATTACAAAATAAATACCGAAAATTTCCACTATACAAAATCGATTTTTGTCACATCCAATTTATTATAAATTGTCTTATACAGATTCTGCATTTTTCTTCTTTTGAGATAAAATTATACTATTTTCGAAGTATTCTGGTACTATTTATTCCCACTCCTATTACGCAAGTAATTTGTTTTTCTTTTACTGTTTAAGAAAGGTATTTTAAGCTAATATATATCTAATCTTCTACAATTCCTATCAATGAAGTCATATGTATGTTCTCTGATACCAAACATCTAGGTAAGCTATTGAACAATTCCGCAGACAAAGCTCTATTCAATAATTATCTAAAGAAATTAATCTATCTAAATTTACTAACCTGGTTTAATGAAAACACACACAATATCTAACTATAAAAATTATTATACCAATAAATTAAAATTATTTGAAATTAAATGTCGATAATGTTAAAATGAAATTAAATGTCGGCAATGTCAAACTAATTAACTGTCAATGAATTTAAACATCATAACGACTTACTAAAATAAATAAAAAAATTACCTTTTATGTATAGTTTTTTTATATATTTTCAGGTATTAACAATATGTGAAACTAACTACTCTGTGGGCTAAAGCCCCAACCAGCGTTGAATTACACCCACAATATCTACCCATATATTCTTTATTATTAGCTTTTGTAACATTTTTTACTGTTTAAGAAAGGTATTTTAAGCTAATATATATCTAATCTCCTACAATTCCTATCAATGAAGTCATATGTATGTTCTCTGATACCAAACATCTAGGTATGTTATTGAACAATTCCACAGACAAAGCTCTACTTAATAATTATTTAAAGAAATTAATCTATCTAAATTTACTAACCTGGTTTAATGAAAACACTCTATAGATATCTAACTTCTGACAGTGGGAACTCGATTTTCAACCACAATAGATGAGATCTGAGCTATTTCTGCATTTTTCACTCCTACAGCAGTTCCAAAATCTATCAACAGATGTCAGGCACTGTTACTAAACAAATATTAACCTAGTTTCATTTTCACATCACATACACTTCAAAAGTATAAGAGGACATATTAGATTATCTCGTTTATGAGAAGACATAGAAAATCGTCTAATTAACCAAATTTAGAACAATATTTTTTATGGCCAGAGCGATTCATTTTTAAATGTACTATACTGAATCTCTTGAGGTAAATAGTATATTGTTATTATTAATTTAAAATATAATATCAATTTCGTTTTCTTTTAGCTAATTAGCTAAAGCTTAAAATGAAAAGAATTTTGCAGATGTAATTAGTCTGCCAAGTTATTTTTAGATCTTACTCATTTTGTTTCATATCAATTAACAACTTGAATGTAGAGTTAATATCAACTTATTACAGACTGACATAACTTGGAACCAACTTAGTATCCAATGGCAATTATGGGAATTGAAAATGGTTATGTTTTGATAATGAAGCTCGGAACCCATGTCGTTTTTAGGGAAGTGTTAGTGCTGATTTATGCCATTTTGTTCTAGTTGACTATTTACCATGACAGAAAATTTAACTAGAAAAATCGAGAAATCGGAAAAAATTACAGGAATCTTAAAAATAGTGAATTTAACTTCTACAGAGTCTATAACAGGAAAAATTTGAAGAAAATTTTCTGTTCAATAAAATGTATCCGGAAAAATTGGTGCAGTAATTTTAAGCATTATAAAAATAAAAAAGGTAACAGATTAAGATTTTAAAATGTACTAAAAATTAAATGTGTGACTCTTATACGATAAAAGTTATACTGAGAGAAATTAACCAGTAAAATAAAAGTTTCAGTCGTGATTTCGTCGCTTGTGAATTAATCTTAGGATCCTATGGGGAAAGAAAACAGGAAGGATATGTAAGGAGAAATAATAAGGAAATATACAAAATGTAGGGGACGTCCGGCAACAGTGGCCATACTGGAACAGTGGCCACCTGTCCAAAATATTTTAATGCCTACATTGATTTTAGTGCCATCTGTTAACGTAAACGCTGATTATGTGAGCTTCATTTTCAGGCATTCTCTTTATCGATATCTTTTCATTAGTCTCTAAGATATGATCAAGGTACATGAAAGTAAAAAAACTTACTCTTTGATATATTTTAAGGCAGTTTTTTGTGCAAATAAATAGTGTTTTATATCCCGGATTGGATGATTTATAAAGTGCTCCAACTAAACTTTGGAAAAAACAAGGCAAAGTGGTAAGTATTTAAATAATAAAATTTTTAGGTTAACATATGTCTATGCACGTTCTTTGTAAACAGTGGCTATACTTTTAAAGGCAACAGTGGCCACCCCTTTTGTGATAATATACGCATGCCACTGTTGGATCCAAGCCAACTGACGTATCAGGAATTGATTTAGGACAGTCCAGTATGGATTACACACCAAACAGAAATCCACCAGCTTGCACTCTAGATTGCGAAGTTGATCGAAATCTCAATTCCGTTGCACCGACCATAAGTTCAACCCAACAAACAATCCAAAAAACGCCAGAGAAGACCTTTATAACCCCGCAGCAATTGATTCCCTATCCTCAAGTTACAGAAAAAAAAGGAAGTTTGAAAAGAAAAAAGAAAAAATCGGAAATATTAACAGATACCCCAATATATGAAAGAATAAAAGCAGAAAAACTAAATAAAAAGAGTCTATTTCGGGCCAAAAACGTAACTCAAGTCAAGCGCAAATGTTTTATTGAAAATAACTTAAATCCAAGTAAAGAAACAAAAATATTAAAGGACAAAACTGCTGATTCTTCAAGTTCCGAGACAAGTGATGATTGCGATATGAACTTATCGGACTTAACAGATTCTGACGATATCGATTTTTGTGAACCAAAAGATAATGAAAAAATGAAAGACTTGAACGATATAAATGTTAACTCATTTATTTTAGTAAAATTTGCAACAAAAAAAACCTGCAAGTATTATGTGGGAAAGGTTTTAAAATTAACTGAGGAAGGGGAGTACGAAGTAAGTTTTTTGAGGAGGCAAGACAATAAATTTGTTTTTCCAGTTGTGGAAGATGTTAGTAATGTACTTCTACAAGATATAGAAATGCACTTACCCAACCCTCACGTTGCAGGAGGGACAGCTAGGACAAGCAATAAGTTTGTCTTTCCTATTGATATGTTTTGCTACAATGTTAGTTAGAAGTTTAATGTGTCTTAAATAATACAATGTTTAGTTACTTACCTATGATGTATTTTACTCCTTGAAATAAAAGTTATGTTCATAATTTTTTTATTTTGATTCAATTCACATCTAGCGGAAAGCAGTGGCCACTGTTAACTAACCATATGGCCACTGTACCTGATAGTGCGGGTACAGTGGCCATCATAGACAGTTAAAAAAAAGTATATATTTTTAGAAAACTAAAAAAGATATAATTTCTCCATACGTCGAAAACTGTTTACCAAATAATGAAAAACGTGTAAACATATAAAAAAGTGCATATATTTAAAAGACTTTGCGTAAAATAAAGAAAGACCAAATGGTGGCCACTGTTGCCGGACGTCCCCTACACTAGAAATAGATGAAGTTCTAAAATCCAAAAGAGTGCGGTGACAAGAGCATCTAGAACGAATGGGAGATGAAAGAATAACTGTTCTTTAAACTTAAATAATTATAGGGAGTAAGCCTAACTATAAGAAGAAAATAGGGAGACCGAACAAGCGATGGAAAGGGAGAGAGGTAATATATATGAGAGAGAAAAATATAACGGATTGGAAAAGAAATGCGTGAAACAGAACTGAGCGGAGGAAAATAATGCAGCGCTGGATCTAAATGGCTGTAAACAGCTTTGTATAAAGAGTAAAGAAAGAAATGGACGGTCTGATGTGACAAATATTATTCAGATTTAACATTGACGAAGCTTTGAAAGTAGACACTCTCATATCCCATTAAAAACACTTATTTCGCGTACAAAAATAATTATTTCTTCAGTACCTATAGAGATTCTTATATCTTACATACTCGTCAACTGTCTTTTTTTAAATGTTACATAAGTCTGATTTTTTTACCTATTTAGTTGTAGGTTATGCTATATGTTTTACAGTTAAAATTTCTAGTCGATTTATCCGGGATATCCGGAAGTAGCTTAAAGTTAAAAATATTTAGTTTAAAACACCTGTATCTTAAATATTGCATATCAGTTTTAAAATACACTTCATGGCTAAGATCATCGTGAATGACGTTGTATACCTACGCGCAACCTCTTTTAAAATTCAGTATTTTTCTTAATTATATCACACACTAAAATTCTCTTTGTGACTAGAAATCATATCGCAAAGAATTAGTAAAGTAAAAGTTCCATGCTTTATGCCAAAAAAAATAGCAATTTTAATTTTCTATAACTAACACTAAAGACTTGTTTACACGGGTTTATTAAATAAGCACAGTTACTGAAGTCGCTAGCTGAAAAATGTTACAAGTCAGTAACTTTACTAGTGTAGTGTAGTTCGTATTAGTAAATGTTTTCAAGTAAAATATGATGTGTAAAAATGGATCGAATGCCACTTAGAAATCCATTATATCCATTTCGTCTATAATTTTTAATGAAGCTGCCTGCTGTGCTTGTGTTTTTTACCTTGAACAATTCATGGTTCATAGGCATTCATGTTCTCTGTACAGTGCCAAGAGTACTTAAAATTGTATAAATACACAAATGTATTCCTTTGGCGCAAATAAAATAATTTGCTACTAATGACTCAACTAGAAAACATACGTTTTCAAGAAGATAGCAGCAGAATAGTAGACTAGTTTCGACACATTTCATATGATAATTGCGTGGTGCGGGTAAGCTAGTGAGTAAGAAAATTGAACTGCTCTCTACTTAGTACTTATTTGACTGGCTCCATTTGCTGCCGCTAGTACTCTACTAATCACTGGGAACTATGTTCACATTATTCTAGCACAGCTTAAATAACAATCAGCTCACAGACTCTACGGCGGCACCTTTGAAGTATTAAAACCAGAAAATTTGTCCTTGAAGCTTGTTGTCTCTCTCTCGCTCAGGATACACGTCAGGACTGGATTAAAAATAGTTGTCCCAATTTAGAAAGTGTTTTAACTGCACTGTGTACCTACTTGAATTTCAAAATAGTTTTTGTTTTGTTTTACTAAAACATAGATATAGGAAATGTTTCCTAATTTTGGGAGCTTGATTAATATAAATACCACACCTACGTGGATCCATTATTAAGGCTTACGGTGAGCGCTCTATCAAACGATATATAAGGTATGTTCCAACAACCGTCGGGAACTGGTTTAGAACCGTGAGAAATGTTTGACCAACACCGTCTCACGTCGTGTTCGCCTAGAGTACATTAACAACTGAACTGACTGACTAATTCTGGACGGTTCGGAATTGATTCTTGCTGTGTTGGAACAACCTCATAGTTTTCGCTCAGTAACTCCTTAACGGATAATGATAAAAATATGCGGTTTTTTTAATGGACTATAAATATTATTTTACGTCGAAGCTGTGTTTTGAATTTTTGAAAAAGTGTAAAATTAATTTTTCTAAAATAAATTTTGCATATTTTCAAAATTTCAAAACACAGCGTCAACATAAATTAATATTTGTAGTCTATTAAAAAAACTGCATACTTTTATCATTTTTCGTTGAGGAGTTACTGAGCGGAAACTATATCCCTTTGGATCGAGCGCTCACCGTAAGCCTTAACATAAAATGTACAGTTACTTTTCAAAGTACGTATAGGTAATTTATTAACATTACGTTGCTAATGACTAAAAAAGAAAACAAAACAAAAGTGAAATTTATGAAGCCATTTTTGTTTTCCATCTATTACATTATACAGAAACAAAGTACAGAAAACATATGTATTACAGCGGTATACTTACCTAAATAACAAGAATAAATTGTACATTACTGAATGTCCAAGATAGAGTTGACCAGTATTAATCTTGAGAACTGTGGCAGATATAAAAAAGGTTTTTATATATCAAAGTTGTAGGTACAGATATAAACTACAAAATGCTGAATAAATTTTATGTACATGGTGTTACAAGACTGATAAAAGTTTATTTTTTTTTAAATGGAACACCTCAATTTTTCTAACATACGAAATATAAATTTGTTTTACTTGAAACTGTTTAAAAATAAAATAACATAACAGTATAAAATACAAGAAAATCAACAAACTTCAAAATACAGCACTCGTGCGCCAATAACGCAGTCGTCGAACGGTATGGCTATAACGGCATATTTTACAACCACACGTCCCTGCCGCTATTTCAATGTTGTGTGGTTGTATCTCTCAAATGGCGGCTTGCGCGAAGGATCTACGTGAGACGTTCCCGCCATACGAGTCTGTGAGCTGATTGTATTCAGAAGCTAACACTTGCTCCAACAACTCGCCTATTTTCTACCCCATGTAAAGGAGCTTTGATGATATCAGTGTTTCAGTTTTATAAAAAATCCGATATGTTTATAAAACTGCATGCGCTTAAATTGGAATTATTTCAACGTTAGTACGCTTGAAATTTCTACTTTATATTTATACCTATACATACGTAATCGAATGTGTTTTTAGAACGTCGTGAAAAACGCCGCATTTGCAGCATTTCAACAAGCGAAATGGGTTAATTAATACCCCGGATTTAAATAACAAAACACATTAATTAAAATCTGAATAAAAACTGCACCACCTGGCGAGGCAGTCATTGAGCGGAATTTCATTAATTGCGCTCAGATTTAGTTGGCGGGTCTCGCTGTTCCATTAACACCCCGAAACTATTGAATAATGCATCCCCCGTCCCAGATCCCGGCATATAAATTAAACATTTTGTTGCAACGGCTAATGTTTTTCTGGTTTGGAGGAAAGTTTATTGTAGCGGCGGAAGGCCGTTAATTTATAATTACCCAGGGCTTTCAAAGTTTATCGAAGCTACCGTACGTTTTGTTTAAATATTTTAACAGCACTGAATTTGATGGAGAGCGGAACGTTGGGTGAACCTTACCGGCTTTATTACATTACGTTGCTTTCAGTTCTGTGAAAATCTTAAATAAATAGGAACAGAAACAGTAGTTTTATATACATTTTTGTTAGGTATCCATAATAATATGTAAAAATAACTATTCCTGGAAGATTACACCCTCAATATTTTACCCATTATTTTTATGTTATTATCTCTAGTAGTTTTTTACTTTACTGTAAAGGCATTCAAGCTAATATAAATCAATGTTCCTACACTTCTAATGACCAAGCTTCACAATTTGGGTATCAGAGGTAGTTTGTTACATCTATTACAATCTTTTTTGTCAAACCGGGCCATGAAAGTAGTAGTTAATGATACCGAATCAAGTGTGTATAACCTAGATATAGGAGTTGTACAAGGATCAGTCTTAGGTCCCCTTTTATTTGTTTTATTTGCTAATGATCTTCCCAAAAATATATCGGTTGGTAAAATAATAATGTTTGCAGATGATACTTGTATATATCTATCATCGAATAATATAAATGATCTACATATATCAGTGCAAACAGTCCTCAATGAATTTAATATATGGTCGAAAAAAAATCGTTTAATATTAAACATAGATAAAACGGTAATTGTTAATTTTTATAACAGAAAGCAAATATTATCTGATTTACATTTTACCATTGGGAACCACAGTATACCTCTGTCCTCTAGTGTTAAATACCTAGGCACATTTATAGATGCTCAGCTGAATTGGGCAAGCAATATAGATCAAATTTCTAAAAACTAAGTAGCTGCTACTTTGCATTATTAAATTTAAAAAGATGTTTAGATGTCAAACAATTGATTAATGTTTATTATGCTTTGGGATATAGCCATATAAGTTATAATATTTTACTGTGGGGTTTGGCTGTCAATACGAATAGAGTGTTTATAGCAAAAACGAATCATACGACTGCTGTTTAGTCTTAAGCCAAGAGAATCATGTAAACCTTTTTTTATAAAATATGAATTATTAACAGTGCCCTGTGTATTTATTTTGAAATGTTTACTTTATGTTAAAAATAATTTGAATACATTTTACACTAGTAGTTCTATACATACATATTCTACACGAACTAACAAGTTAATGGTACAAGCCCATAAAACGTCTCTCTTTGAAAAGTCACCTGATTATATTGGAGTGAAATTGTTTAATAAATTGCCGAACGATCTGTGTCAAATTAACCTAAAAATGTTTAAAAATAAAATAAAAAATGTCTTGCTAAAAAAGTGCTACTACAGTGTAAATGAATTTTTAAATGATAATATTGTCATATGACTGTTTTTTTTATAAATGTTATTGTTTGTGTCATTAATGTTGTTAATACCGTTACTTTATTAATTTAGCTTATCTGTTGTATTGTTTTATATATGACTTGTTCTATCCATGTTGTCATGGCCTAAGGAATTAATAAATTATTATTATTATTATTATTACAATTGCAACCAATAGAGCCATCCATGTTCGTTGATAACAAATAACTAGATATATATGCCATGGAAACAATTGTACAGATAAGATTAATTTTAATATAAAAAATTAAAAAATAATGTAGCTAAATTATCTAATGAAACAATTTGCCCAGCGTAATCAAATTATTAAATTTCTTCCAAAATTAAACTCTGGCTATGTACAGGGTGATTCAGAACTTCTCCGAAAAAAAAAAAATTGAGAATTTTGAACATACATACAGGGTGAGTCAGAAAGAATGGGTCAACACTAAGCTGGAGACACTAGACACCAAAGTATTATGTTTGAGTCCATCATGCCTTATACGAATGTCGCTGGTTTAAGAAATACAGGGTGTTCAAGTTTATATTTTATTCTGAAATTTCTCAATAATTGCACGAATGATAAATCACACGCATACCAAATACGCTAATATTTATTGACATGAAAATTTGACACAAGCCAACTAAGAAAAGAAATAGCAATATCAGCGCCTGAAAGAAAATCGCCACAAAATGGCACTGAAACTTTTAAATGTAGATAGCTCAGAAACCGATAAAGTTAGGCGACCTAAGCAAGAGTAAATATTTTAAGTATGTAGAATTGAAGGTTCTTTTAGATTTCTAACTTTATGGTGAAATTAGCGCCCTCTAAGACCAACGTCAAAATAAGCTTCAAATTCGTAATTCTCACACCTGAGAACCCAACACTACCAATTTTCAGTTATGCTATCAAAACTTTCTCAATTATTAAGCAATTGCAAAATAAAATTTAAACCTTGAACACCTGGTATTTATTACATTCGTATAAGGCATGACCCATTGTTTCCGACTCACCCCTCATGTGTGATGTCACATATCGCACGGAAGAAAACCTCCAAAGTGTTGTGATTAAACCGACACCGGCACAAATAGTTGCAGCATTTTTACTTTACAGTAGAGTTATAGATCTGACTAAAGTAACGTGTATTTAAAATTAGTAAAATTTTGTTACATTAATTGTTTGCAATTGATAAGACTTGAAATTGGTCAAATTATAATAACATAATCTTAACAAAATGATATCGAGATATGTTCTCTTTCGTGGACGGTATGCTCCTGTTCGTATTTTCCGTCGATGCACTAGTCATGTCATCTACAGTTTAAAACAGCAACAGAAATCCCTAACACTAATTTTGAATTATTGTCTGATGCTATTTATTTGTGGCATAATTTTAGTTTTTCTTTAGTTTTGTTGGGTTTTTGCCACACTTCTGAAAAAATAATAAAGATTAATTAAATAAGCCCTTGCGCCAAACGGAACAGTCAGGTTATTTTCGAAACTAAGTTTGCCTAACCAAAAAATCTCACACTGAAAAAAGCAGATAAGTAAAAATAACAAAAATCACATCACTATCGCGCACTTCCGTGTTATTGACGTTTCGAAAAACTCTCTGTTTTCGTTCTCAAAATCGTTTGGCGCAAGGGCTTATTTAATAAATCTTTATTATTTTTTCAGAAGTGTGGCAAAAACCCAACAAAACTAAAGAAAAACTAGTTTTGAAGAATAATTGTGGTACTTGATCACTATTAGAAACATGAAATTTATACAAAATTAGCACATACCTTTTATTAGAAACTGTTTGAAATTTTGTCTCTCGACGCACATTATGTACCCATTATCAAATTTTGCCGTACTAAAGTGAATGCTCCTTCCGGTTGCTGTTCTTGTCAACAAAAAGCAGTCAATATGGTTTAAATCGAGACACAGCGGAGGCCATGCTACCGATACACCCGTACAATCTACCGTACTCCGTGCACTTGATATACCCGCGTCAAGAATTCAGACGTCTTACGTCACGGCTAACGTTACACATTTGTTTTTATTGTCAACGTAATTTTCGATATTTGGTCGCGTTAAAAACAATAATTTTTTGTAATTTAGTGCAATATATAATGCAAACTTTTAGTGTAGTATATAGTTTTATGACTATCAGTTGCAGTTTCTTAAATATTTTGATGAAAATATAATAAATTATTCATTTGTTCGTATGACGTAAGTCGTCTGAATTCTTGTCGCGAGTATAGAGATAATCTCGAACATGTAGCCGAAAGTGAGGATATGCCTCATCGTGTAAAAACCACATGCGTTGTCGCACAGAAGGGCAGGCAGGTTATTGCAAAGAAATTTGATATACAGGGTGTCCCATAATGAGTTTACAGTTGAGAAAATTTTTAAATGAAAAAATTTTGAATGAGAAAGTTCATTATTTACATGTGAAGAAAATTAAAATTGAAATTATGAATAGAAAAACCAGTACGGTCTTAGGCAGAATAGTGTACGTTTTTGCCGGAAGAAAAGGATTTTATTCTATCAATTTTATTTATAAAAATAAATTTGATAGAACTAAAAATAACGATAAATTTAAGTTTTCTTTCCTCAAGAACGCGTCAAGAACCAAATTGAATATGACCTGGAATGTTCTAGAAAAAGTCAAATTAAAGATATTACAAAAATTGTGAATTAGCAACTTAAATAAGCAACTGAAATGAATTTTTATATTACTATTTGCACCTTAAAACTAAATTAAATAGTTGTACCAATTTTTACAACCCCAGTCCTTGTTGATGTTTTTGGTGAATAGCTGAACACAAAGAAAAGTTTTGACAATTAAGTATAACCCCGACGAAAGTAACCGAGAATTGCTAGAAATTCGTTTCATTAAAATTTGCTGAATAACTAAGAACGGAACAAATCCCTGCGGCATCTTATGGGGCCTATTACCGCTTTATTTAAGAGGACTTCTGAATACATGATTAATTCGCTATTCTAAGCCCTGCTACCCGCACTTGCTCATGAAATTTCGCCTCAGTCGTGGTTTACACTAGGAGGAGCAAGTAATTAAAACAGTTGAAGCTATTTATGGTTCTCCGCAATTTCTCTGCTTGATATTAATCTAAGTTGAGGAACGGAGACGAGTGATTTGTGCAATTTTTATTGCTGTAATAAAGAGATGTTTACCAAATCGTCTGTGTTATTTTATATTTACCAACTTACAACAAGTATCTTACCCCTACATGAACTAGCTATCGAAAGCGACATGACTCTTTAAACTTTACATGGTTATTTGTAGAATAGTCACAGATTAATATATACACTACATGTTGATGTACATCAACATAAACGTCAGGTTGCGTTGGTATAGTTTGTCTAAATATAAATGTTTGCAGTTGTCAAGAAAATTACACACGTAATGCGTGGTGAACAGCTTTCATAAAATTCTGAAGTAAGCCAGAGAAATCTACAGAACGGTATTTAAAAGAAATGGAAAAATTGCGACAGTGGATGAGATAAAAAAACGTGGTTGTGCAATATTTTTAAAATTATTAAATATAACCGCGTGATTAAGGGTGGAATTCATAGTCAGCACTTCACTTAAGTGTGACTTTTCATTTAAGGTATACTTAAATAAGATGCCCTTCAATATTTTGTTTCATGTCTAAACTTAATGGAAACTTATTAAAGTGTGGTACGAAACTATTAGTAAGATGTTGCCTGCATTTTTTTCTCGTATATTGCAAAGCTAAATACACGCTTATCCGTAAGTCTGATCTATGAATTCCACCTTAATCTGTAGGTTTATGACCTTGTTTGTGGTTTTGAGAAGCCAGTCTATAGGGTACCAATTTAAGAAGGTGAAGACATTTGATCATAAAGACGTTGACAAGTTTATAAATGAAGCTCCCGTTGAGGTTTTCTTATTTATGAAGGTGGTTATTGTAACAGGTGCTTGTCGCTGCGATGAGCTAGTGAATTTAAAAACAACTGACATTGAATATAATGGATCTGTATTGGTTGTCAATATTTTGAAAACAAAAAATTACAAGTCTCGTTTCTTTGTTGTGCCTGGTGCTGAAAATATGCAGCGCTGTAGACATCATATCTCAGTGAAGGAAGATACCCAGATTGGTGGCTGACCATCTGAAATTGAAAGATACTCATTTATATACCGAACATTGCTTTCGGCAAACGTCAACATTTTTGGCTAATGCTTCTGCAGATATTTTCACTCTTAAACGACATGGAGTTTGGCATTCATCGTCTGTAGAGTAGAAAGTTATGCGGAAGAGTTGGCGGCTAATAACATTGAGATAACAAGAAAACGAATTCATGGTGGAGAATGCACAAGTAAAAAAAATCGCGTACACAAGAGAAGGTCTTGCAGGAGTTACTGAGGCAGATCAATTTCCAATTATGGTGGCTTGTTAACAATAAGTCACCCTGTTTCTAATAATTGTAAAGGGTTTTAAGTTTTGTATCTAAATAAGAAACTGCGCGTTTCAGGAGCAGAATTAAACAAAAAAGACTGTTTGAATAAACTTGTCGCACCGAACCTTTTATAGAGTCACCATTGAAGATGCTGGTAGTGGAGACTGATAAAACGTTTGTCGGCACCATTTATAGATGATACTATGGAATGCCTCAACATCTTAGAGGATCAGTGTCATCTAAGAAGTGAATTCGATCGTAGCAAACTAATAATACCGAACTAATATTAATATATGGGTCCAGGTTTTCTGATCAGTGCATCCGTCTCCACAGAATCCAGGAGCAACAAGGGCAAGTCAAAGATTAACAGCAATTGAGTCTTTGTTTTGGAAGGTAGTTTTCTCCTTAATATTTAGATATTTTTTGTGACTATGTGCAATACATTGTTAACCAAATAATGAATAATCATTTATTATAATCGGAAAGTAGCACTAAATTTGTTATTAAAATAAAAAATGCTATATTTCTAATCAATCATAGTGTTCATAATCTATGTTAGCAGTAGGGTTCCATATTAATATCTTTTGTTCTACTTCTCAAACTGAAGAATCAAGGATAAGATTTAAGGAAAAAGAGAGAGTGGAAATGACAAGACAGACGATACAGTAGCTAGTTTATTGAACATATGAATAATAATATAATAATTTCAGAAGAGCGATTATTATTGTCAGTAGACCCATATACTGATCACCGCTTTGTGATGAAATGAGGAAAACCTGAAAAATCTCATTAATTAGAGGGACGGCCAAACGACAACAGGGATCAATTTGTCATATTGACCTAAGTCAACGTTTATCCTACCATACCCTCAAAGAAAGTGCCTATGTCTCGCTACAAGTAACCGATCTACGATCTTTTGATGACAGGGATCTAACCCGCGATTGTGGAAACATTGATTTAAGTACTGATACCTTAAACCGCTCGACAGTAAAAAAATGAGAAAAGAAAACCAAAGGGGAAAGAGAGAGAGAGGCATAAAGTTAAACTGATGTATTTTTGTAGGTGCTCAAATGCGGGTAATATAAAAGAGATACTGTAATGAAATTACATCCTTGTACCTTACGTTCGGAAGATGGCTGGCAAATGAAGTTGTTCTAAATTCCAAGGAAGCTATGAAAGCAGAATTTTACGATTCACCCATGCCATTAAAACGGCGTTAAGGAATTTATGCCCCCCACTGCCGTGTTTTATAAACCGTTCTCATTCTGTGTACATAACTCGATAATGCCAGCCTCCGCTAAGAGTTTGTTGCTTTGTTTATAAGGTTTATGGGGTTTCGGAACGTATTTGGCTCAGTCCTCAGACAAAGGGCTCGCTTTATAATTAATGATGTCTCTAAATTCATATTCCCTCAAACAATAGTAGCCTGCGGCTGATATAAATAGCAATCATTTCGTTCTCCGTTATACCTGCTCTTATATAAAACTTCTCTGGATGAATTTTGAAACAAAAACCAAACAAATTAATTGCGGTGTTACGGTGTTTGTTCTGGGGCCCTTCTGAAAGAGAAAGTTCCGCACGCTCCGCTCTCAACTTTCCGGGCATTCCACTACAACAATTTCAGATATTTCTTGCGCCTAAAAATCTTGAGGCTTGGGTCGGTACGCGCAAATACGCTGGTACAAGTAAATACGTTGTAGTACCGACAGTTTGATGTCTTGAAGTTTCGAATGCAATGCGACACGACAAACATATTAGAAGTAGCATAGCAGTATGCCATTTGCCTTTCTATTTAGAAATATATAGGTTGTTCCACATAAGAACGAACACAGAGCAGGTTCATGTAGGGGGTCCCAAAATATTGCAATTTAACCAAACATACTTACATATTATAAGGGGTCTTCCAACAGGGACTTCCGAACTTTGACAGTTGATAACGGCCATCTTGTTGAAGCTACATCTTTCAAATTAGTTGTTATTTATTCAGTCTGTTTTGCCAAATCACCATGGACGGATATAGCATTCAACAACACGTGCAAATAATAAAATTGTTTGGTTTGTTTAAAAACGGCATGTATGCGAATAAGCCACAAACTACAGCGGTCCTCAAAATCAACGTAACTGGTCAAATTCAGCTTGATTTATGCGCCAGAGTCATGGAAAATTGGACATTTCGGATGCGCTCCACCCAGAGAAGCCGTGGCGGACATTTGAACGATGTTACATTCCACACATAATGGCATCAATAAGTCTTTCAAACGAATAAAAAATTTCGATGATATCTCACACACACTCTGTTTTATTTAAATTTAAAGATAGGAATCGCTTAATGAAAGACCCTTTACAAAGTTTCACACAGCCGGAATTACAGGCCTTATTATTGGTCTTCTTGGACTATGACATGAAGTAAATTAAAACCCTACAATGACATGACAGTGACAGTGAGTCACCCCTAAAATTATACCATACTTTTTCATTGATCGAATTTAAAAAGAATGATAGTATCCCGCGCAGAATTTAGTTCAAAACAATTTCTTTACTCTTGCTAAATTGTTAAAATACTTTAAGGTTTTCAAGAAAAAAATGGTACATTAATTAAAACAAGATTTTAATAGTGTTTATTTGAAGAAATCAAAAATCAAAATTTTACAGTTAGCAATAAAACTTTTTTATTTCAGCTACTGTTGTTGAAAATGACTGGAACAAGTTGACATACTACTTGTGCTAGGTTTCTGTGTAGGAAACTATAGTAGAAGTGTGGAAGAATATAGTAAGAGATTTCCAAATCGAATGATTCCCTATAGATAAACATTTTCTAATGCTGAAAGCCGGGCTCGAGAGACAGGAAAGTTTTCCATTAATATCCGAGGACGTCCTAGTGTAATAAGGGTACAAGATGAACAAAATATTTTGCAAACAGTTGAAGATGAACTGAAAATAAGTACTAAACGCTGATCTCGAGAAACTGCATTATCGAGAAGGTATGTACATCGAATTCTTAAACGTAATCTACTACATCCGTATCACATTCAAAAAGTGCAAGAGCTATTGCCTCAAGGTTTGGATAGACGAGTGACCATTTGCAAGCTTATATCGCAACAGGATATTAGTTTTCACAAGAGAATTATTTTCACTGATGAGGCTTGTTTCACTCGTAGAGGAATTACAAATGTTCACAACATTCATGAATATTCCGATGTAAACCGCTATGCAATAACTCCCATACATTTTCAGCACGAGTTTAAGATAAATGTTTGGGCCAGTATTATTGATCGTTATTCGATTGGACCAGTTATTTTGTCAAATCGATTAAGTGGCAAAAGTAATTAGGAATTTCTACTAAATACTCCCTGATTTATCGTTGCAACATAGACATAGACCACAAAATTGGCCACCACGATCACCAGGGTGCAACAAATGTAATTATTTTATTTGTGGAACATTGAAGAATTTTGTTTATTCCTCACTACTTGAATCCCGAGAAGATTTGTGGAATCGTATTAGGAATAAATGTAACGTTATAAGAAATGATCTATTATACATAGCAAAGTTCAATTGTTGGCAAAGAGTAAATGTATATTTCAGAGAAAATAAGGTCCATTTTGAAGAATTTCTTTAATTTTAGTTTTATTTTATAGTTTTATTATACTAACTGCCAAATTTTAAATACAAAGCCTACTACTGGCATTTTGAATTCTTCTAATAAACACTGTTAAAAAAATTTACTTGAAAACCTTAAAACTACTTAAAAAAGTTTTTTAAAATTTATCAAGAGTAAAAAAGTGTTTTAAATTTAATTCTGAGCGAGATATTATTCTTTTTAAACAACCTTCAATGAATACCTTGTAGTGTTTGAATTTACTTGAGCTAGTCACTAGTCAAAGGAGACCAATAATAAACCTAAATCATGTACCAAATTTGGTAATTCCAAGTTAAAATGACTCAGATATTAATTTTTATCGAAATATTTGGCCCCACGTTGAAGGCCTGTAACTCCACCAGTGTGCAACTTTCTATATACTTTATTTAATTAATTTGCAATGGGACTCCCTGCATTCACCTGCTCCGTGTAGGTTCTTAAGCGGAACACCCTGTATATTGATGACTATTAAAGTTATTTTCTTACTATTTGGAGAAAATATACATATAAAAAACAATGCAATATTGGGTTTTTGGAGATATTAGCAACCATTTCCTACAGCAGATTTTCAGCTTTACTGTCTAGACACTGTACAGACCTATTTATCATCTCTAAAATAATTTATCACGTGACTACGCTAACTTCTTTATCGTAATATTAGGGTATCCAAGTAATTTTAATAATTTATGACCCGACTGCGGTTATAAGGCTAAATTACTTCCTCCGCGCGGCTGGATATCCACCATGAAATCACCTGTCAGCGGAATATAACGCTGATAAAACAAAGAAAAATCATATATGACAAGAGAATTAACTATTCTAAATGGTGCTGGGATGTGTCTAAATATTAAAGTTGTAACCAAATTCATTCAGCCTATGATTTATGGAACAATAGACATATGAACATTTTACTTGTTCACTAAATTATGTTAAATCTATTCGCTGAACTAATCATCCAAATTTGGAGACGTACTCAGCAAACTTCCTAAAAAAATCACGGACATATGACTGAACCAAAACCGTAACGTGGTATTAGAAAGATGAAGGAAATTCCAGTACAATTTAAACGTTTTTATCATCATCATTACACATAAAGCCGGCTTCAGAGAACAATGTAGTGTTGCAGGCAACATCCCCACCATTATGAAATAAATATTTTATAAAATTGGTTTTATTGCTCCGTTGGATAGTTGAAGTTGCAAATTTTGAACTTCACCTGATTTCAACTGCAAAAAGAGGGAAATGCGGTCGTCGTTCTCTGAAGCCGGCTTTACACATCAGCAACTTAGCATTTATAATGCTGCTGTGCCAAACAATATTGATTTCTTTCTTTCCCCAGTTCTCCTTCTTTATCAGTTTTGAAATTGCAACAGTAGCATGCCCGTTCATAGTTTGTAAATGATAACAAAAAACATAACATATCGTATTGCGATATGCTTTGGCCAAATTACATTTCAATATCTTTTATTGCAGGGCCAAGAAAATTTTGTTTAGTTTTTGTTTAAATATCTGAGTTTTAAATAGGTTCATATTAGGCCTAATTCAAATAAAAACGTATCGAAAAATAATAAACCTACAGTGGCAAATATTCTGGACAGTTGGGGACAAAAAATATTATTTACATTGCGTGCGCGAAATCAGCGTTCTATGACGCTTTCACAATGCTCTTCTTGTTCTTGTGCAGATCAGGCCGGACCTGTTTTATGGCCTCCAAGATCTCCTGATCTGAACCCCTCTAGATTTCTTTGTTTGGGGATATTTGAAGACATTAGTGTATGGTACTCCTGTAAATAGCCTGGAAAAGCTGCAGGTACGGATTAATCAAAAGTGTCAAGAAATCAAAACCAAGGAGGGTGTTTTCGAAAGAGTTCGGATATCGTTGAGACAAAGATGTCGTGTCTGCTTGGAAATGGATGGAGGGCACTTTGAACATCTTCTGTAACTTTGTTTTTTGTTTGTTAAAAGCTTGCTTTGTCGGTTTATTCCTAATAAAATAAAATGTTTGGTTCATACTATTACCTCCTGTAATATTTTGCACTCTTTTTTTAACACCCTGTATAAACCCTTTGCTAGTGTACTGGACTTCCATCCAGCGTGTCCCTTAATTGTAGTGAGATTAGCACCAGAGTCTGCTAATAAAGTAGCTGAAGATCGGAACTTCAGCAATATTGGCAGGCATGTTACAAAATATGCTAATTATAAAAGAAAATTGCACATTAGTTTTTGGGTCTGGTATATGCAAAACTAGTGAAGTTCCCAAATCGGCAGCGAAAAATGTATCGATTTATTTTCTGGTCCAATACTTTCGAATTTCGCTCGGTATTCTTCGCCCTTTCTCAACAATAAACTTCATGAATGATATTTATAAATTTAATAATGTAAGAAATGCGTTGATTTATAATTTTAATGGTGCAATGGTGTAAGTGATTTTGTTTTGCTACAAACTTCCCTTCTCCCAAAATAAAATGTTACTTTTAGCACTTATACCATAAATAACAACTATTTGATTATATTCCCGAACTGGACGACAAAACGTCATTCTCTGGACACAACTAACATTTTTTAGAACCAATTGTAGTAGTAGTAGGTCTTCCGTTAACACTCAACAAAGCTAATATTTGCTCGACAGTACACGTAATGTTTGTCGTATATTATTTGAGGCAATATTATATTCGTGACAACAGACAATATAGACGGGGCGCAACTGCGGCAACCTCGGTAATGATTACAGCCGAGAGATCTCTAATAGCCTTAGGGAGGTTGAGTCTAGCACTGTGCTGGAGCTCCATTACGACGAACCACAAAAATAGGAGGAGATGGGATATGTACTTAATGAAAAAGGACGATGATAAAAATTTACTCACAGGATTTATTAACTAAACTGAACCTGAATGAACTGATTCCAAACAAAGTCTGCATCATATGGTAGTAGACCAATAATTTCGCCATAAAATACATCATTGTTCATAATGGAAATTTAGAATTTATTGCTTTTGTCATCTTGAGGAAACCGACATGTACCTACACATATTTTATTTTATACTGTCAGTTATATAACTATTTGCCGAAATAATCTGTGGCCAGTCAATCATTAAATTACAGTACCTGATACCGTAATACGAATATGTTTAGCAACACTATCATGTTATAGCAGTTATTATTTATTAGGTATGTAACAGGGTGAGATTCTGGTGTAACTTTGCTACCCCAGAATTTTAGACAACTGAAACGTGCATGCCTTGATGAACTTTTACCAAAAAAGCAATCACTATGAAATGAAATGAAATACATATACGATGCACGTCCGTAAGTCAGATTACAGTACTCGCTTATACAGGGTTAACTATGACTAAGTACAAAACCACGTGCTCAGGGAGGCCTAAAAGACAATAAAAAAATTATTCCAGAATTTTAGCTCGATATTTAAAAAATGGGGCAAAATCCATTACCATGCGGTCGTCTTTTTGTAGCGTTTCTAAATTTAGAAACGACAATATTTAACATTCTTATTAGTAATAATACCTGATAGATAGGTCGGTAACAGTTAATCCAGTTAACTCCACTAATTTGCATTCGGTTTTCATTATTTCGTTACAAACTGGCAAAACTACATTTTCATTCATTATAACCACTCACTACCGATATTACACACTTCCTGTAGGTACAGCACAGCTAGATAAAATATCTATTTATTATAACAAAATCGAACGAAAGGAATATATATTCACCGCTGAAGTCAAGTCTCATAACCTAAAAAACCAAACCGGCGGACTATATTGTGGGAAAATATCTGTACCCGACACATATTCCTTTACTTAATAACTATGAAACGATTAAAATTAAAATAAGGCACTAAAATCTGAAAGAGACCACAAAATTACAACGTAAACACAGGAATTGAATTATGACATGACAGCGATCCCGACGAAGGTGTTAAGTTTGAATGAAAACCAATTAAAACCAGTAAAAAAATATCAAACAAAGTCAACAGAGTATAGATCCTATGGTAAAATAAAAAAAATACTAAGGTAAAGTCCTAAGATCAGAATTTCGAAACAGATCAAGAATTTTATGAAATACAATCTTTCAAGGCGAGGTAGGCACGTTTCAGCAAATGACAACAAAATAGATGAATTTAACCCGAAGATACTGGAGATGAAAAAAGCAACTAGAAACAAAGGATAAAGAAGTGACAAAGACCAAGTGTGCAGTTGGGAAAGGACGTAAAATAGTGACAGACTACAAGGTAAATTCATATAGTAAAGCAGTTTTAAAAAAAGTATTTCTGTTCTAATTTGTGTAATTTTTGGAACACTTGTATTAATTAGAGTCAGTCGCGAAGATAACACTTCTGATTGAAAATAGAGCTTATCTATCCATTTAACAACACGTGTCCCAAATTTTATTTAAATTTTTTGTGTCCCACAGTAGGCCCATACTATTGAGTTTAAGACATCCTGTACTACGTAATTCATTTATATACAGGGCGATTCTTTAATATTGCGAAAAATTTCAGGGACAGGTTCTTTAGATAAAAATAAGAAAAAAAGTTCCCATTAGCATGTGTCCGGAAACGCTTCGTTTCCGAGATACAGAGCGTCCATTTTTTTGTAATCTACTTTTAATACTTGTTATTTCAAAAGTCTTTTATCTATACGATTAGGGTATCTGTCTTGATAGACGTCTGATTAAATTATCTTATCGTGTTCAAACAAAATAGTCCCAGTTGGCTTGGAAATTGGAATGCCCACCAACTATCAATAATTGTTTTTTGTCAATAGTTGATTACTATTTGTCACATTGTGAGTGTAGAAGTGAGTAAAATAACTACTCGTTTCGTGTTTTAATAAATCGGTTAAATGACTTTTGAAATAACAAGTATTAAAAGTAGATTACAAAAAAAATGATCACCCTGTATCTCGGAAACGAAGCGTTTCCGGACACATGCTAATGGGAACTTTTTTTCTTATTTTTATCTAAAGAACCTGTCCCTAAAATTTTCGCAATATTAAAGAATCACCCTGTAGATGTAACCTTCATATGACCTTATTAATTTTATATTAACAGAAATGGAAACACTGTGGACGTGCAGTATCTAATTATACATTTTTAAAAATAGTTACCCTAAAGCGGTATTACGACTTTTTAATGTCACATTGCGCCACTATGTGCTACCTACATACCATATCGATTGTTAGGGTACACAATATCACGCAACGCATAACTGGAGCAAATCAACAGACCAAGGTTGCTAATTAATTATGTAAATTCTGACATTCCTGCCCCAGAGGACTGATTGACTCGCAACAACCAAAGGAACGATGTGATCAGTCGTCGTCTATCCTTTATCGACCACGTCAAATGTAGTGGAATTTCTGCACGGAACGTGTCGTGACTGCTGATTTGGCCTTTGCGTCTTGGCAACCCCGCCAGACTGAGCGTCTGCTTTCTCATTTGCCTCAGAGACAAAGTGGCCAATCTTGGAATTCCGTAGGAATGAAATAATTAATCCAGGTAGACTGTTCTCTCCATTGTGTGTAGGAGGCTCTTCGTTTTGTTAATTTGCTTCTTAGCATCGCTGTAACTGTTTTCTTCGATGTCTTGTAAAAGTGATGAAAGAAGAAAAATAATAAGATAAACTTTTTTCTAAAACTGTTTGTAAAGGTTCTAGAATTCTTTAAAAGTTGGCCATGAATTGCTTTATGCAACAAGTCCTAAAAGTAGAGTTGCAGTGGACGAGTCGGTGAAAAAAATAAATATTAACAAACATTATTTTTCACATCAAAACAAGTAGTTTAACACTACTGTAAATTTACCACATCACAATTAATAGCTATGATAATGTTGAAAACGGAAAGTAGACATCTGCTTGCTTTGACTTCCCGTATTTCTGCATGAATGAAGTTGAGATTCACACCAATGATGTTCATAAGCATAAAATTAAATGAATCCATTCTTGGAAAACTGTCCGATTGTGCTTATACAATCATAGAAATTGAACAGCATTATCTACAGACTAGCTATGACCCGAAACTGCCACAAAACAGAAGAAACAGATGCCCGTTTACATCACCAACACCGTAAGATTGCACCTGTATCTACGGAAACATAAACTGTGCTGAACAACGTCACCCGCGTTTTCGGCCACGTGGCTTTGCTTACATTCCATGACAATTTATTAATATTAATATTCTAACTGTTAATATCGCCAGTCACATGTTCTGGCGGTTCAATATGTTTGAAAGATTGTAATCAAACCAATATAAAATTCAAGTTCTTCATTATTTGTTTAACAACAATGCGATATCGTAAATATTGTCAATTTGTTGAAATAATTAACGAAAATTGAGTTCTGAACCGCAACTGATGTCAGAAAAATCGATAATTATTGAACAAAACATACAGTCAAATCTCATGAGCGATATTAAGAGAATAAGATCTATTCTAGTATGGTACAGAGATAACGTAAATGCAAGTGAAGATGCATTGTTAATCTATCTTTATGAAAAATACAAAATCTTAAAAGCAGTTTCGCTCTGGTCGAAGTTTGGAGTACTTTGATCAGAGCTGAAGGCAACTCTGTCTCCCGAGTGTTCAGGCATATGCAACGGTGATAGCTTCTTTTCAAGCGTAAATCAGTGGGTATCAATTCAAAAAATCGAAGATGCTTACGAAAGTGAAGGTTAACCGGTTTTTGAAAGAGGCTGGCAATGAAAGTGTTGGAAGAAGTTCTTATTATTAGCGTTTGCAGAGCATGCAGAAAAGAATAACTTTCAGGTGTCTAAACTTATTGCAAATGGTGATTCTTTAATAATTACGCTCCCTCATATAAAGAGCAATCGCAAGAAAATATTTACCATAACTGCAGAAAGAAAGACTGTTCCTCCCGGCATTTTGTAGATTGCTTTAGAATACCTATAAAGTTATTATTTTGGAGAGAGTGTAAAAAATTACAATTGTTGATACTCTTGAATGATTTGATATTATCAATGTTTATTTTACTAAATTGTTAAAATGTATTTGGCACAATAAATCACGAACTATTGATGTTTATTTTACTCTCTATTATTTTTTCTTAAATGTATTTATACTTATTCAAGCAATTGTCATTACTTTGTTCACATATCATATATTGAAGATCTCTGAACTTTTTATCCAAAAGGTGATTGGCTAAGCTACGAATTGCAATACTTCAAATTTTGATTTAAAACTTAAAAGTTGTATCAATGCATTGTTTTAAAACTCCTGTGTCCTCAGAACTTTTATACCTTTACCTGCATCTATTCGAGACAGTGCGTTAAAATGGATTTATCAGAAACATTTAATCATTTTCACCACTGCAAAACTGTTTATAGTCCATGTCTGAATTGACTGAATCATAAATTAAAGTAAGTTAATAATTGCTTATGAAGCAAACACAAGATTTGTTTTTACTTTTTTATTTTATATTTTGGAAGTGGAACTTGACAAGAAATTAGATAAATGAAATTATGCGAATCACCATACTCAAGTGGGCGTTGCAAAACATGGACTTCACAGTACGGCAGTTCCATTCATAGAAAAGCTGAAGTGACGTGTAACGTTGTAAAAAGGTCAACAGATGAATAATAGGCTGTGGGCTGAATTCCTGGAACACCTATTTCATATAAAATGTTCAGTGGTTTCGTATAAAAACTCAATTTGTAGGTATATCTACTTTTAGCTTCTATTTAAAAGTTAACCTCGTTAGAATGCCTCTCATAATCATTGCAGTATAATTGAAGTCAAATATCAGATAAGGAAGATAAAATAATTTATTATATCAACAACAGAATATTGAAGTAATAAGCCAAAATCAATTCAATTTAACTACATCTAATGATAACGCGAAAAGTTCGCCTCAAGTAACAAATTTCTTTGTTATTTATTAAAAAATACCTATTTTTTTGTCAGTGCCTTCATTGGCATGTTCTAAAATAACTTTCAATTTAGGACGCTCT
This sequence comes from Monochamus saltuarius, assembly GCA_025584915.1. NCBI lineage: Eukaryota > Metazoa > Arthropoda > Insecta > Coleoptera > Cerambycidae > Monochamus > Monochamus saltuarius. Next base: position 14,103,002 of record CM046722.1, read on the forward strand.
CTTTTCAATCAAGAGATAATGACAGAAAAAATCTTGCAAAGTTACTATTAATAAAATGAAGTCATTAAAATGTGTGTTTCTAATAATTTACTAGCGACAATATTTTATCAAAAATAATCGCTGTAAGTAAAATTATGCAAAAATAGCATTATTTTCACAGAAGCTGTAAATTTAAAAATTTCCATTGAAATACGATCTGAAAATCATTTTAGTTATGCTCAATGAAGCAAGTATTGCTCAAAATAAAGACTGTTTTCTAGATACACGCGATTAGATCGGGAAAAATATTTTAATAGCTATTTATATTATAAGTGAAATGTATTTTATACCACATGTCCGAAAGGGAGTTCTGTAAACAGAACAGTGCTATAAAATACATATATGGCACATATAATATACAAGGTTTTATCTACGCTCAACTTATTATTTTTATATGCATGAACAAAATATCATTTTATCGTTAAAAGGTCGGCTCCAGGATTCGCTAATATTGACATGTATTAACACACTTCTTATTTCTACATATATGCAATGAAAAAACGATTTTGTGTACAGCCATTTCACCATATTTTTTTAAATAGTATCCATTAAATCGACATCTTCTATGCCTCTGCTTATAAAAAAGTGAAACTTGAAACTACCTTCCTTTATAACATCTTCTTTTAACATGTTCGTCATTTCCGCTCCTCTAGAGAGTAAGTCAAGTAAATTCAAATATTGTCGGCTGATTTTTCTGGCTTATAGCCCTCCTATTCTTTTTTAAGCGTGGCACACGCGTGGCTACATTTTTTCTTATTGATAGTTCTGTTATTAACATAGAATAATAACTCCATAATGAAATAGGTTTACAATCCTTGCTTAGTTTGTTGAAATATGCTAATAGATCTGTTTCAGTTATATTGTTACGAAAGCTCACCTTTTCATGACACTATTTCTCATATCTCTCAAATATTAAGGCATACTGCAAGCGAGACTTCTGTAGGGCAAGACCTAAAATTGCTTCAGATGCATTTTCTTCGATATTTGCAGGCAAATCTTCGTCGGAAAAACTAATTTTTATAGAATTTATGATTTTTAATCACCGAGTTTATTCGTTTTTTTTTTACAATATAAGAGACATATTACGTCGAAGTCTAATTAGTTTGCTTTCATGAAGTGTAACTAGCAAGTATTGATTGCAAAGTCAAAAATATGTGGATTAAGTTTTATTGAAGCATACAACTACAAGCTTTTTTTTATAAAATGCGTGTGCTAAACATATATCACACTAGTGCTATAAACAACGACAATATGATATTGAAATGAGTGTCATATTACTGTCATTATGTAACGAGTAAATAAAACATACTACTCAGCACAAAAATTAGGTAATACTTAAACTTTGCTTGACTTGTTTTTACTTTAAAAGAGTTTATAGTTCCATTCGTTGGTTATGTTCTCATGGAGACACATGTTATGCAGTAAATTAGAGTATAAAGTCAAACTTGTTTACTTGTTTCCTCAGTTTCTGAAATGATTCAGATAAAGAATTCGCTTTCAGTACCCCTAAATGTATTTTTACTGATACAGCACGACCTTTTGCAGGAGCAATTCGTTGTAGAATTCAAGCATCATTATACTATACAAATCTGGGACTATCTCGGATTTTATGTCTGCAGCAGGAGCGGTCGATGAGCTATAAGGGCAGCTTTGTGTCAGTCAAAGCGTCCGTTGAATCGTATCGGGATTTGGGGATTTGTAAACGCAGACCTGTCCGTGATTTTATTTTCTCTCTACGCTGATAGATTTCATTTTTCCTCTTTGTGCGAAGGTTATTCCGAAATCGTTACTTTATGGGCGGATTTATGTACCTACATTAAACTACCAACTTATTTACCAAAATAAAGAAAAAAACATTGATGGATTCTTTGTTTCAATGAATTTACAAAACTAGGGCCATTTTCATAAATCAAATACAATACATATTAGTAACTCCGCATTTTTGAAGACAGAATATGACAACCTTACTTATATATACAGGGTGATTCGTTAAGAATGAGCAGTCTCTAAACTCATCAATCATAAACTATACATGGTGTATTCTTTTAAATACAGAAAATATTAGCATAAATAGGTGAAAAATAATAGCTATTTACCTTCTAAAATTTGTTGAAGGATGTTGCTGTACACAGGGCCTTGAGAATTATTTTTTATGCGACGTGTAAATGTATATACCTCTAAATTAACATATAGCTTCCTGGCGATATTTGTAATAGAAAAGTCATATGTCTATTTGTTTTGTGGCGGCTCATCCTGTATAAACTAACTTATTTATTTTTGTATATATTCACTTCATATTTTCATTAGTTCTGCAGTCACATATTTCTGTACACACTGTATAAGTTAAAATATTTCTTTCTTTATATAAATTCACTACTCATATCTTTTCGTTAGTTCTGTGTTTAAATTTCAATGTCTGTTTTTAAGTGCTAAATGTAGATATCATGTTTTGTAAATATCATTTAAGTAGGTAAACGACCGGCGTCCCCATAAATCTTACCTTAGGGTTCGGCATGGCGCAAGGCAACAGACACACTTATTCTAAAAACTACCTAGATTATGGAGACGACGAACAGTCACATTTTTGTAACCAGTCAATAACATCGACCCAACGTATAACATTGTGGGTGCTAACCAACCGCAAGCAATAATAAATATTAGTACACAATACATTGTCCTTATTGAAATCACACTACCCTACAGTTTTTTTTGTAAATTAAAGTTAATTCATTCAATGAAAATGAAGGTCTCTATGTCATTTATTGAATACCTCAGATGCGCTTTTATGCAGAGCTTTATAATTTTAAAAGTATATTTGGTTATAAAACAGTCAGTGGTTATGTTTTAAGAAAAGTCATAACATTTACTCTGTTATTTTCTGTATTTAGAAATGATGCATCGCCTAGATTGATACAATTAATAGTTACTTATGTACAGAAGACATATTAGGGCTTTATTATGATATAGTAAAATTTTCATCACTGCGATTGCTACTTTCAATTACTTGTATATTATTTGATGGCCTAGTTAAAACTTTCTTACTTGATTCAATTTTGTCATTGATGTTATTATCTATGTATCCTTCTGCTGCTATAGAACATCCCCCGTGTCGCTTTAATTGTATAACATCACCATGGACCAATGAAGTAGTCGATAAAAAGCCTTAATTAGCCATTGTAGATAACAGATAGTTATGTGTTTCACTAGGCAGAAAAGCACAAGATTTAATGCGGCGTCTGGCGTACCAGGCAAGGCATTAAATCTGCTCTTCTGCCTAGTGGAATATATAATTTTTTCTCCAAATTTGATCCAATTTCACGCAAAATCGTATTTGTTATATTTATTAATTGCGTTTTATTATCAATATCCAAATCTGGCTTTTCGTTATTATGTTCACCGTTGATGACGTTTCTTTAATTGTTTGTGTTTACTTTAATGTCACTGTTAAGTAACTGTTCGAAATGGATGTAATTGCAAGTGAGGATGAGTTATTACCGTTAACACCATCTGAGATAAGGGACCTGGCGCGAGATGTGGAATTGAATATATTACCGGATAAGTCAAGAACTGTATATGAACTCACATATAGCAGATTCATGGAATATAGACAGATGTAGGATTTTTCTCTGAAAATGTGCTGATTGCTTATTTTTCCGATATTTCAAAGAAAATGAAGCCTTCAACATTATGGTCTACTTATGTTGAAAGCTAACCTGAATATAAAAAATAACGTTGGTTTAGCAAAATTTCTAAAGTTGCGAGCTTTTTTGAAATGGCATTCAGATGGTTTTCAAAGAGAAGAAATCGAGACATTTTTATCAAAGGCCCCGGATGAACTGTATTTGAGCACGAAGGACTATACTGAAAATTACTATCTATTATGGAGCAAAGAATTATTTTTTAATTTATATTTTAGGTTGTATTTAATGGGTTTGTTCCTCTAACAGCAAAAATCGATTCCGAACTGTCCAGAACTATTCAGTCAGTTCACTTGTTACTGTAGTTTTGGTGACTGCGACGTAAAACAGAGTTGGTAAAATATTTCAGACAGTTCTGAACCAGTTCTCGACGGCTATTGGAACAGACCTATTGTTGCAGTCACTGGGGCTTGTAAATGTGATGAGCTTTTGTAAATGAAAATGGATGATATAAATGATATGGGCGACAAAGTGCTAATTATGCTACCAAATACCAAAACGAAAAAATTCTAGATCTTTTGTAGTAACGGAATAGTTAATAATTTGCAGCCTCCTGACTCTCGAATTTGAATAATCGGCATTTCTTCTATAAGTATGCGAACGGTAAAGCACATCAACATGTTATTGGCATTCACAAGTTTGGTAAAATGCCACAATAAATTGCTACTTTTCTGGAACTGGCCCATGCGAAAGAGTAAACTGGGCACTGCTTTCACAGAGCTTCGGCCACGTTGCTGGTGCATTCTGGTGGTGATATAACAATGTTGAAGCAACATTGGGGATGGAAGTTTTCTGCAGTCGCAAAGGGTTATATCTAGGACTCGCTAGCCAATAAGTCCAACATCGGTAATGAAATATTTTCAGGCGTTTCAAGTAGTGTGGATACTAATATTGTTAATTTTACCAAAAAGATAGAAAGTGGAGAGAGTTCAATTGTATTAAAAAATTATTCACAATTCACCATAGATAATAATAATATCTCTACCCCTCATTCTGATCACAGGGATTAGCCCAGAAGTCGGAGACTTGTGCGGGAGAGGGGGCGGCATATTATTATTAAGCAGGCCGCATTTGCGCCCAGGAACGACTTACGTTGGTAGGCCCTAACCACTATTCAGTGCAGGAATGAGGAAAACCTGGAAAACCTCATTAATTAGGGGGGTGGTCAAATATCAACCGGCATTAATCTCTCACATTGACCCAAGCTAACATTATTCCACCCTACCATACCCACAGAGAGGGTGCCAATCCTCTCCACGAATATAGCTTATATACGGTCTACCGGCAGCTGGGCTCGAACCAACTCCGTCTAGTCACCTCGATTCAAGTACTAACGCCTTAAACCGCGCGACCACTGACCGATCATCAGATATTTCTAATAAGTAAAAATTTCGTGTTGTAGTTGTAATGTAATCAGTTTGGTGTATTTTTTTAAACTGCATCATGTTGTGATTACCTAACGTCATTGTTAATTTTAATTACCAGTTTGATTTAAATTATTTTCTGGAACGTTGCATAATAACGAACTTTTTCTGCTTAGTTAAAATACAACTTTTAAGCCCGTCAAGCGTCATTAAAAAGCCCCATTTAATGTAATTTGGAGAAAAAACTTATTTATACACTGCACTTTCCACGCCTATACAAAAGCTTGAAGAGATTGTTCCCAGATTTCACTAAAGAACTGTACAACTTTTATGTAACCAGCTCCTTCACTTTAGCAAGAACTGGACAAAGCTTGTCCTTACGACAATCTCTGTAGTCGGAGGTTTGAGAAGATAAGCTGGTATTGTTCAGTTGAGTAGGGATGTAAGAACATAAAGGGAATCGCTACAAGTAGTTCATTTTTCATTCTACTCTACTACTAGTCTCGGTGTTTACTTGTAGGTTACCCACAGTTGGAAATTGATATTTCCTGGATTTGCAACATTGCTAGCATGGTAAGAGAGTCTTTACTGGCGGATAGAAGGATATAACTGCCGAATCGTAGACAAGTCTGTCATTTTCTGAATCCAGTAAAAATCGTTGCCGTGCGTGTATTGTTATATAATTTATTTGTTATTCATTTGTATATACATTAAACAGACATTAAAATTTCGATAAAGCACAAACAAATCCTCAATAATTTGTTTTGGAAGCGCTACCGTAACTACGTCTGTTGTTTATTTCACTGTTTATTTATTTTGGTGAAAATTAATGTCCACGAAGCAATAATTATTATAAAGGGCACCAGCGTAGCTTCAAGTTTATTGCCAGAAAAATAATCTTCAAGGTACGAGCGTGAATATAAAACTAGCAGAAAAAAAAAGTGTATTTGGGATAACAACTAAAGGTAATTGCAATTTCTCAAACGGAGGAATGAGCGTTATATTCCAAAAAATGGCCAAGGTTTTAACTAAACATGAGATTGAACGATATGGAAATCCAGTGAAATTGCCACTGACATTGCCATTGTTTTGTCGATGATTCATTCCATCAATAACAAAAAACTCAAGTGTCGAAAAAATTATTATTATTATCCTAGTAGTCTATAAATGCTATGCCGTCTTTATCTGCACCAGTAGATAGTCCAATTTCAACTATCTCGGCGTCCAAATTTTATATTACCGGAAATAACAAGTTGGCGTCGGGATTTTTTACATACGTGATACAGAACAGAATTTTCTAATGTAAATAATGCTACTAACTTGCAAAATTGACAGTTAATCTTTGAAAATTGTACAAGAATAGCTTGTAAAAGTAAACTTTCCTGATTAATATGGTGTTTTAATAAATTGACGTTTACAAATGAGTAATAATTAAAATATTTAAAAAGATACTGTGTTCCATCAAACGATAGAACTTTATAGTAAAAATTCTAAAGGTAGCAACACAATAGTGAAGCTTTCTGCATTTTTTGATGATCCAGTAAAGTTTGTATAACCTAGAAATTAATTTACAAAAAATATTAGTATTTAAAACATAGATATACACTCCCTAATCCAAACTGGCAACCCTTACCTCCATTTCTAGATTTTCTTAGTTGATTGCTTTTGCTGTAATTCCCGGAAATTGCTTTCTGCTCGAATTCTACCGCCCCAACAGGGTTTCTCTTTTGTATATAAGTCATAATAATATATTTTCTCAACATGGACCTCTTTATTTGGGAATTTAAGCTAGTATTTTTATACTAAATAATGTTTTGCGGTTATAGAAACACAAGTAATTTACAATTTTTATTGTTTACTAACAAATAATACATGCTTGTTAACTAGCGTTTATAGAAGCAAATATGAACTATGAAAGCTCAATTTCCTTCATTTATGACGCAGCAGACGACTGATTTTGAATCTAGCAGTTTGCCATTGGCGATTCAAGCTAAGGATTACGCCCTCGTACGCCAAAATTTGAACTATATCTACAGAGGCGTTGGTTTGAGTGGTTTATTACAATAATTAAATTCAATGCAAAAGTTGCCTGTCGTATAAAATTTCTAGCATTTTCTTCAAAATATTGCGGTACCATAGCTACGATAACATTATCGTACACCGAAACAAACTTGTGACAGCAGTTCCAGCAATTGTTTTTCACGGCATGTTGATTAAATCATGGCTAATTCAAATATGATAGAATACATTTTTATATAACTGTCATTGTAACATTTTAGGGAGAGGAGATAGAAAAAAATATTCTATATAAAAAATGATGACGTCATCTTATTTAGTTTTTAGGTTTTGAAACAAAATATTTTTAAAGTGAGAAATGGACCTTAGTGAGTCCCGATCATAGACTTATAACTCTATGGTCCCGATTCATGCCAAATATGAACAGATATTTACTGTAGTTTTTTTTGTTTGAATTGAGTCCAAAACGAGGATTTTTTGACGCCATATATATTTAATGCTCTAGCAACTCTCCATGTAAACGGAACTAGCTTAGTTTTGTTAGTAAGCTATTAAAGAAGCGAGTAAGCTATTATCTTTGCCAGGATGGTTTTTTAGGATGTGGTTCTATCACCAAATTTACTATCCTCTGGCTTTGTGTATTGGCTTCATGTGAAGCTAGTACATGATCGGCTAGTATATGGTGAAGAAGCACCGTTTTGTAATTTCTGCATATATACACGCTTCAGAAATGCCTAAATTATATAATGAAATTAATTTTAAGTCGAATTTCCCTATCCCGTTATTCCCTGTTGTAATGACAAACATGCATGATTCATTGTTACAAAGAAATACGTTCTTCTAATAGTTGATCTAATGCAACTTACAATTTCCCAAATAAATATTTCAGTCCAAAAATTGTGTTTCTTTTATTCATTTTTCTCCACGGTGGATTACATTATTACACGATACTAGTTTTGATTTCCAGCATATATATGTACCGCTCTAGCATTGTGCTAAGCCAGTATTGTAAGCCAAAATAGAATGTCATAATACCAGCTTGCTATGCCAGCGTGTAAAACTAGTCTCTTGTAATCCGAGCATTATGCATTACATATCAATTTAATAACAGTTTCTAGATAATATTTTACAATAGACAGCAAATATTTCCACACAAACAGGACATGACTATTTAATAATAATTTAATTTCAATTAATTATAAATTAGCCTAGTTCGTTTAATCACAAATAGTTCTAGTTCTGCAAATCTCAAAACATTTTTGTCGGATCGTAAAAACTTTCTCAATTTATTACTCTATGGGCTACAGAAGTGACATTATTTTAAAAGTTAGATTACAGAATTAGACCAAAGTTTGTTAAACCGTGAAATAGTTTTAGTGAGTAGTACTGGAATGCGGCGAATTCAGATCATTATTCATCTTTTTTGGAGGTACTAGTTAAATTTCGTAAAATGTCTTGAATATCTCACAAGTTTCAGCGCTCTAAAACCAATTTTGCGGGCAACTAAATTCGTGTATTTGATTTATAAATTACATGCAATGATATTGTAACTTGTAAGTAGAACTGTTTATGCGAATACCATGTTGGAGGATAAAATATTATTTTTTAATGTAGCGATTTATGTGTAATCCATTTACTTTTAACATTGCCATTGTTTGTGGAAATAGTTATATGTTCAATCAGGCACAAAAGCACAAAATGTCATTTCTGCATTGCTAATGTTCGTTTTAATCCAATTGTTATTCGTTTGATCATGGATGAGTTGTAAAGCCGAAAACTGTTTGTTCAACTCGTCATTTTTAATATTTGAACCTACATAAAAGTTTAATCAAAAATATGTTTTTGTTAAAAACTATAATAACTAGGTCCTTTAAGTTTCAATAATTTAATAATTCATAACATTTTGTCTAAAGTATTTAATTTACAACACAATAGATGCGTTCAAGCAAGGTTCAAGATTGGTTTCAAACTGTCAAAAACATTTGTCCAACTAGGTACTTCTTGCATGACGTTTACTGAGAATAAATTCATAACTGTACTGGTCGAATATTTCTGACAGTTTGAAACCATTCCGGATTCCTTGCTTAAACAGACGTAATATTTCTAATACTAGTCATATATATGTATATATAGGTGTCCCTAAAAGGTCTTTATAACGCTCGACCAGATTCAGTGCGGCTCAAAATAAAGTAACGTTCAGATAAACGTTAGTGCAATGGCACTGCAGTTGTACTGTTGTATTGTAATTGTATGGTGTTAAATATTATTTACTCTGTTTACATAAAATTACTGTAGACTTAAGAAGTTGGGGAATTTTTCCGCTGTAAGTTGGCGACATGCAAATACTCAAGATTCTTGACCTTCAGATAAAGAAGTTATGGTTAATGTTTATGTTTTTGTCAACTACGTCTCTATCTACGGAAATTGTTGGTTTTTATCATTTGCCGAATAGTAATTAAAAACCCACCCTAGATAAAATATAAGCCTACAATCTGCAGGAATAGATGGTCTATTTGAATGTTTGGTTAAATGAGGCCTCACTAATTTCAGCAAATCATCAAACACTTTCATTTCACCATTGTCATTCGGGTGAAATGAAAGAATAATCGGCATTCTTATTTCGCATTTCTTTATATAAATTATAGAAATCACCTTGCATGTGCTTTCTGCAGTTAATAGGTCCATAGACAAATTGTCTCTGAATAGGTCGCACCCACCATCTCCGAGTTCTTTTCATTTTTTTTTGCATGTATAGTTATTATACATATTGACATCGCTGCGAATAAGAGCAGCAAAAGTAACAGTCCTCTCATCCAAGAAATTTTTAGAAATAAATCAATTCTAAACTAAATACGTTCTAAATATCTAAATCAGAATCTTATTTAAAAACTTAACCTGCAAAAATGTGAATCTTCTGTTTACTGTCAAAAAGGTGTTTTCTGATTGGTCCTTGTATGATTGTTGGAAAAGGATTGGTAAAAGCTAAAATGCTTTTAGCTTCTGCCATACAACTGCAGTACAAAGGCGTTACTGTTAAGTTTATCTGAATGTTACAAAAGTCATCCGTATTTCTCGCCGTTTTACTTCAGTATCTTTCAATATTTGCAAGTGGGATGAGTTAACATTCCTATTATTTGCTAAACCCTAGATTATTCAGTTATTAAATGTCTAAAATTATTTGTATTTTGTAGAAAACACTATTTCAAGAATACGGCGCCCTTTTTAATAACTTTTCTGCAGTACCAATGCAACCGCACTAATCTTATGTGAATGAAGCTTAAGTCGATTCAGCTAAACTTACCTTAGTTCAAAGTTGCCCCGTTTAGGTGCTATATGACCCTGAAGTTACAATTTGGTAAGTTGACACCGTTCTGTAGGACAACATGTCAAAATTATGAATGATATCATTCCATTGGCGTGGACCTTGGGTTTTTTATTAATTACACCTTCGATAATTCTACGCCAAAGGAAGAAAATATTTTTCAGTATAAAATTTAGATTAAGTCAATTATTTACTACAAAAAGGTTCTCTTGATAAGACTCGATTACTCTCGTGGTTTATTCGAAATTTGTAATTTTAATCATTGGCAGCAATTTTGATATATTGTATAATGTTTTAGCCTAGTGTTTTTACCATGAATACTCATTTTTAAAGAGAATTTATCACTGTTTTGAAAAATATGAATACATAACTTGTATATGTACAAGCAAGGTTGTGTCAAAATCTTTAAATCTTTAAAAACATTTTTACAACTACTTGTACTAGATAATCCTATTATGGATCTTAAAACTTGCTTTTGGGCACTGAACACATTTGTAGCAGAAGAAGACCAGCCCCAGAAACATATATTATATCTAAGGCGTGATTCTACTTGAGAATAGTATATACCATGACCAACTGTTTTATAGTAAGAACTGTGTGTAAATTCTTAAAAACATACTTGTAAATCATTCGGCTAATGCCTTGTGATTTAACGTTTAATTATAGTGTTCACATCGAACTAGTATAATTAATAACTATCAAAAATCTAAAATAATTTTAATATTTGACAATCTCTAGCAGCCAAACAACTCTATGGCAGTTTTAAGTATACGCATACACCCTGTATCTAGGTGGTGCATACCAATAAAAACAAGTTACGCCAATGAAAGAGCATTTTTTCTGTTACCGGAACATCCAGACATTTCCAAACCTACGAAATCCATCCCCTAATAAAATTACTGTGACCTCCACTACATTTATTTATCGTGATCTCCAAGGAAGGGCATTCGACAAGATGCCGTTCAAGCGGTGATTTGTACAGCCCGTTTTTTATCCGGGCTCTTACTTCGTCTCTTTCGCTCTGCTCTCGTGCTTCCTGTCCCACGGACTAATAATATTTACGATCTTGACCCGGGTGCGATTTAATTCCAGTCTGGAAAATGATTTCACGATCCGCCAGGGTCGGAATGCAAATTTCCAGATACCCTTTTCGGAATAAATTCGGATCCCGCATGTTCCGCTCCGTTCATTATAAATGCAGACCCTATACTGTCAATGGCCAGCGCAGGGTGTTTTGAGAGGAAATAGTTAATAAAAATGTAGTAAAAAAAGTCAAGCAAACATGTCAAAAAATAATAATGTTAAATCATTGAAGGCTATACAGGGTGTCCCTGAAATGAATATACCAGCGAACCACCCTAGATACTTTAGGTTAAAATACGACAACTTATGCAAGTTTTCGTATATATGTAATGCGCTGTTAGAGAGCACTAAAGTTTTTGGAAAATATCTGTAATAAGTTTTAAGACAGGAAAACGATGAACGATTAAGATTTAATTTGTTATAAAAAATATATTGATAAAGGGCCTTTATTTACAATCTCTAATTAAAGTAGGGTTTTTTACTTGACAGAGACAACAAAAAGTTGACGATTATTGAGGAGTGTCGCATGAGTCACTTTATTGCTTGCCGAACGATAAGCTCGCCGTCAATATACAGTGAATTCATAAATGATTAAAAGCCACGTGACCAGAACTGCGATTTACGAACAACAACTCGTATGCAAATAGTTTCTTGTCTCTCTCAATTGCCGTAGTGAGGAAAAGGATATTCGCATATGAATTGCTCTGCGATTGATTTGAGAATCTCGTTCCTGATCACGTGGCTTTTAATCATTTATGAAGGCACTGTATAACAACCAAGGAAACAACGTCCATTTTAAGTAGTAAATTTAACAATTAACAAATTTTGTAAAATGTGCGCGGTTTTGTTGAGATAATTTTCTTTGAAAAAATGATGGAAATTTAAAATAGTGACAGTGATATCCCGAATATACTTCCAGAGATTAGAAATGCTGCAGAAACTGTAACTTTAGTTTTGTTGCCAGAAAAATCAAAGAGGTTATACAACAGAAATTTAAAAATATTCCGAAAACATATTCATCGCCCATTTTTGTGAGAAAGCAATTATACTAAAATCGTAATCATTATGGCCGAGGCTAAAATTCACGTCTACAAAGAATAAAGTTCAAAAAGTTGACGGCATTTTTAAAGAAGCAAGGAGTTGGATATAAGCCTAAGAAATCAAAAACTTTTTCGCAAGGGGAAATATACAAATTTTTGCTCGAAGCCGATGATAAAACAGCTACCGATTAAAAAAGGTAAATTCTGTACATATTGATTATTATAAAATATGTAACTTAATAGAAATATCTTATCATAGGTAGTTCTAAATATTCAACATTCCTAACATTTAATAAAGGCAAGTGTTTTAATCAAGTGGTAGAAATGAAAGTTATTGCTAAAATACCAAACGATATTGGTGATTATCTTAACCTACCAGAGTGTCATTTATACACAGGGCATTGCTTTCGCCAAACATCAGATACTTTATCATATGGGGGATGGAAGAGTTCTATAATTGCAGAAGGATACATAGATAATATCATCAATGAAAAATATGAAACAACTAAGAGAACTTTTACTAGGTCATCAAATAATGTATAAATAACTGAATGTATCAATCGCAGTTAATTTTACCGTATCACAATATAACCCTAATATATCTTGTAGATCAGGAATTATTATTAGAAGGTTATTAAGACTGTTCTTCCAGCCTACAAATTACGAATGCTAACAAATTAATTTCTCACCTTTGTTCTATTTGTTATAATTAATGTTCTCGTTGTAATAAAGTAAATAATCGAAAAGTTTTATTTTGTTGAGTGATTGTAGATCAAACTTTGTATGAATTACGAGCAAAACGTGACACTGTAGTGATTTTTTGTAATAATTACAATGTGTTTTTTATATATTTTTTTGGTATTAATAATATTGTGTGAAACTAACTACTCTGTGGGCTAAAACCCCAACCAGCGTTGAATTACACCCATAATATCTACCCATGTATTTATTACTTATTATTAGCTTTTGTAACATTTTTTACTGTATTAGAAAGGTATTTTAGATAGATAGGAATTGCAGGAGATTTGATTTATATTAGCTTAAAATACCTTTCTAATACAGTAAAAAATACAATGTGTTTGACTGGAAAAAGGTACATTGGTTATTAGTCTTATAAATTGAACATTTTCAAGATAATAGCTTTTCAACAATCAGCTGCATAGTCCTTTGTACAATATTTTAACGTAGTAGGCACCAATAGTAAGTTAAATTTTAACAATTACTTGACAAAATTATGTTTTGTGAAAAATATGTTAACATTGCGGCTTATAAACAAATTAATTCAGAACGACTATCTGGAGCTGCAAGAATCAGTATGACTTCCATTTAAAAACGTTGCACGTTGAAAATACTCTACTTAGCATTTTACACCAGTGCAAATTTTATTGCTTGTCGATCTACCTCCAACAGATCCAATTTTCAAAGGAATTTTGGCGTCTATTACGTTAAAACATTGTACAATAAACTATGCAGGTGATCGTTGAAAATCTATTTTCTCGAAAATTACCAATTTCTGAAACTAATAAGTATACCTTTTCTCCTCAAAGGTAATGTAGGTTGAAGTTTTTTTAAATAAAAAACGTGATAACATTAAATACGTCGTGATAAAAATACGTCAAAACAGAAAACAGATTATAATTTCTCATAAAACATCTATTTTAAGTTGATACATTCAAAGACAGTATAATTATTACAAAAATATCACTTTTTAAATTCCAACTTTGACACCCTGTATCTTTTTTAATATCAACATCTTATTAAGGCAAGTTGGCTCTATGGACCACCCTGTATAAGCTTCGCTGCATATCTACTGGATGCATTGAACTTAGTTGAGGAACATTCAGCCACTAAATATATCACTGTTATTATTTCTCCTTTTTTAGAAGACTCTCGTTTTGAAGATACAAATTTTACGTTACGTTGAAAATGATTGCACATCCAAATGCACATACTGTTATTGCGCACAGTTTGAAAATACACATCAAAATAACAGTTTAACTTTGAGCAGTTATATCACAGCTTGCAGAGAGCCAACTTACTTAAAACTTTGTAAAAGACATTAGGAGCCATATGTGACCCTTATCTTTCTTTCCGTTTGAGCAGTATTGTGCTCAGGGACATACTTCAATAAATTATGTTTTATTTGGTGTAATACTGAACAAATACAAAAGTGAAAGCGTTATGATCTTAGACAATCAACTGCAATGAATCACTAACTAGCAGTTCGGTTACTGAACGAATACAATTATTATGTTACGAGGTAGAAGTCAACAATTAGTGCGGGTATAAGCACTCATAAATCTGTTCAACCATAAAAAGCACTTTAATGCAAGCACTTCTCAGGTCTGAATTTTGCAATTAAATTTATGACGCTCACATTGAAGAACTTCAAATTAATCCGAAGTTTGCAAGTTTCGAGGTAGATATCTGCATTGCCATCTATTATGCGTCTCGGGATGATTTACTATTCATAGAAGCTTTAAACTTTGTTCTACAGGCAGATTCAGTTTTACACAATATAGCAGAAGACTGTGATAATGTCGATGTGACACTTCACTTTGGATTGGAAACTTCTTATTGCAGCCTATGTTGTTTAAATTTGTTTCTGTCGCTTTCATAATTAACTAATTATGACTTAATTTAAAGAAGATTTGAAGCCTGTACAGAAATATATTGTGAACATAAAAATGTATTTAAAGTAAATGATATATTTATGGATCAGTAAGTAAATGAGGCGTTCACCTTTAATACTTTTATTTACACCTGTCACATAATGACTATGATTTGACACTGTTTCAGATGTCATAGTGACTTACATTATCCCACATGTGCTGTTTTGTAGTTGTTTATGTTCGATAAAGACACTTTACTGACATGGTGCATCAACAACCGAAAATTTTTATAATTTTAAAAGTGGTGATATTATAACTTATCACATTTTATTATCACAAAGTAAACAGGAAAATAACAAAACAAATGTACTTATTTTGTGTTATATAGGTATTAAACGTGAACGTATATCCCGACCCAATATAAAAATTAATTTCTAAAGTCAAAGGAGTTTCAATTGAAAATGTTTCAGGATTATTATCTATGTTAACAATTTGTAAACCTTTAGTAGAATTATCATTGGTAATAATTATGTTCTCAGTTTGATTTTTACCTAAAATCGTCCATTGAAATGTTACATTTTTTTGGCCTTAGCGTGCATTTTTTAGAAGACGCAATTTTATTGTTTAGATGCGAGGGAGGGACAAAAATAGTTTAACCTCGAAACTAGGTTATCGTTGAAACACGTCACGTCGACAAATAATCTTTATTTGTCACTCTTGATAAATACAAGAAATCTGCTTCAACAAATTCACAACTGTCAAATACTTTACTTTGACGTTTCAGTCATTCGCGTTCGACTGCTCAATATAAACTGACGCCAGCGGCCGAAAATGATCTGCTTATATAGGTTTCTACAGTTCTCGAAGTTTCTGAGACTTCGAGAACGTGTCGAGAAACAAATAGAATATAGCCTGGAATATTCCGGAAAACGTCAAAATAAAGGCATCACAAAAATTATAAATCCTAACATGAACAGAAACGTAATTTACAAACTAACGAGGTAGGTGAGCTTCAATTATAAATTCTAACGAAAACAGGAACATAATTAACTAACTAAAAAGGTAGGTGAACTTTCGTAACATTGCTCTCTTAGAACTGATCGTCCCGATCAGGTTACTCCATTGTCCGCATGGCCTTCTTGATAAGGTGTTAAACGATCGATGTGGACAATCTTCATCTTGGCTTGGGGATTCCTCTGGATCCTGTAAACTACGTCATTCAATCGTGACACGACGGTATAAGGGCCTTCCCACGATTTCTGCAGCTTCGAGATTTACCCTTGCTTCTTTTGGGTTATAGAGCCACACTTTCTCAAGCTCTTGAAACCCGCTGCTGTTGGCACGCAAGTCGTATCTGGTCTTCATTCTGTCGCTTTCTATTTTTATCTTCTCTCGTACTTCTTCATGTACCATCTTTATTCGATCTTTCAGATGGCTGAGATAATCATCTAAGTTTTCCTCGTGTTGCGGTCGATTCATAATTAGATCTATGGGTAGCCGCAATTCTGTGCCGAAAATCACGTTGGCTGGTGTTTTACCCGTGGTCTCATGAATTGCTGCTCGGTATGCCAGTAAAAATGGAGGAAGGCAGGTATCCCAGTTGGTCTGTTTCTCGTTGACGGCCGTTCTCAGGAAGTTTTCGATGGTGCGATTGAATCTTTCCACCATTCCATCTGATTGCGGGTGAAGAGGTGTAGTTCTGGTTTTGTGAATGCCTAGCAGCTCACAAACCTTCTGAAATACTTCCGACTCGAAATTTCGTCCTTGGTCGGAATGAATCTCTGGGCACCCCATAACGACATATCCAGTTTTCGAATAAAGCTTCGGCTACGGTAACAGCTTCTTGATTAGGTAAGGGATATATTTCTGGCCATTTACTGAAGTAGTCCATCACTACTAAAATATAACGATTCCCACTGCTGCTACGAGGAAATGGTCCAGCTATGTCAATAGCTATTCTCTCGAATGGAGCTCCAACATTGTACTGCTTCATCTGTCCTCGGCTTCGAGTCCTGGGTCCCTTACTAGAGGCGCAGGTATCACAACGTCGGCACCATTCTTCCACATCGGACCGACTGCCAAGCCAGTAGAATCGTTCTCTAACTTTATTCAGAGTTTTGTTTATTCCAAAGTGCCCACCACCGACTCCACTGTGCAGTGCTTGAAGAACTTCTGGAATTCTTTTCTGGGGCAGTATTGTTTGATAAATCTTTTCTTTGCCGTCTGGGCTCTCCCAGACTCTTTTAAATAGGCCGTTCTCGATGGCTAAAGAATTCCATAACGCCCAGTAACTTTTTAGAGATGGTGACTTATCAGCAATGTCCTGCCAGGTGGGTCTGTCCATGTTGTTTATCTTCCATTGGAAAATTGGTCCAAAATCCGGGTCTTCACTTTGTTCTTTAGCAATGGTTTTAATTTCCCAATCCTCTGGAGACTGGATGGTAGTTCTTCTGCAAAGAAATTCATCTTCTTCCTCACTTCTTGTCGCACACAATGTTTACAATTTGAAGGACATGGTCTTCTGGATAGAGCATCAGCATTACGATGGTTAGATCCTTTACGGTGTTCAATTTTGAAGTCATACTCCTGCAACCGTTGAAGCCATCTTGCCACTTGGCCTTCCGGATTCCTGAACTGCAGTAGCCACTTCAAAGAAGCATGATCGGTCCTCAAGACGAACGGCTGACCATAGAGATACTTATGAAAATGCTCCACAGTTTTAACTATGGCAAGCAACTCTCTTCTGGTTACGCAGTAGTTCATTTCTTGCTTAGAGAGGACCTTGCTAAAGTAGGAAATCACTTTTTCTTGCCCATTTTCAATTTGTGATAATATTCCTCCAATTCCAATATTACTAGCATCCGTGTCAACGATGAATGTCTTTCCAGGCTTGGGATATGACAGAATCGGAGAAGAACACAAAGCTTCTTTTAATCTCTGAAAAGCTTGTTGACATTGTTCCGTCCAGATAAATGGCTGATTGTTTTCTGTGAGTCGATGTAAGGGTTTTGCAATCTCGGCGAAATTTTTCACAAACTTGCGATAGTAAGTGCAAAGTCCAAGGAAACTCCTTAATTCATGTTTGTCTTTCGGTACTGGCCATTTCCAGACGGTTTATGTTTTCTCTGGGTCAGTCTTCACTCCGTCAGAGGAAATAATGTGTCCTAAATACTTGACTTCCTTTTGAAAGAGCATGCACTTCTTGGGACTTAGCTTGAGCCGGGCTTCCTCAACTTTTGGAAAACTTCTTGAACATTCTTCAAATGATCTTCAAAGTCTTTGCCAAGTATTATTATGTCATCAAGATAAACGAGACAAGTTTTCCAGGTCATTCCTCGTAGAATGGTTTCCATAAGTCTTTCAAAGGTGGCTGGTGCGTTGCAGAGGCCAAAGGGCATGACGTTGAAGTGCCACAACCCTGTTCCAATGGAAAACGCTGTCTTCTCTTTATCATCTGGGTGAAGTTGCACTTGCCAATAGCCACTTTTCAGGTCTAATGTGGAAAACCATTGGGATCCAGACAGGGTATCCAGGGTATCGTCTATTCTTGGCAACGGATAACTGTCCTTTTAGTGACATCGTTAAGTCTTCTATAATCCACACAAAATCTGGTAGTGCCATCCTTCTTCTTTACCAGAACAACCGGCGAAGTCCATGGACTCTGGGATGGTTCAATGACTCCCTGTTGCTGCATGTCTCTAAGCATCGTCGATACCTCTTCTTGCTTCGCTAAAGGGATACGTCGTGGAGCTTGTTTAATTGGAGTGGTGTTGCCGGTATTTATGCGGTGCTGCACAAGATTAGTCCTTCCGACGTCATCCTCTGTTAACGAGAATACATCCTGGTAGCGCCTCAACAAATCTTCCAATTTTGGACTTCATCAGCTCGTAATGGGGACTTGAATCGGTTAACAAGGGTCTGCAGGACTTCGGGTAGTTTTTGAATATTTCGAGATGCTGTTGATGATTCCATATTGCTGAACACCGATGCAACTGTTTGACAAATTCCCAAAGGTTCGCCTTTCTTGATCTGTTGTGGGTAGTCCTTTAGATTAAGCATTCTCACCAATACCAAATTGTTTTTCCTTTCTGTTAATGTCTTTCCGGTTAATATGCCCTTCCTATAGAGGCTGCTCTCTGGTTCTGGTTCTACGATTACAGTTTCTTCAACTGCCGAAGGACTGCTACAAATAGCTTCAATTACTAGTTCTGAACCTGCTGGAAGTTCTATGTCTGCTGACGCTTTCACAGTTCTAATAGGAAGGTTTCTGATTTCAGGAAACTGCATGATGATTTCTTCATCTTTGGTCTTCAATAGTCTTCGTGGAAGGTCCAATACAAAATTATGTTGAGTCATTACATCAAGTCCAAGAATGACATCATCGGTTATATCTGCTACTAGGATGTTGTGTTGGAATGTGGTTGCCCCAGGGTTATTCTAGCTAGATGGATGCCCTTCACTGATATGACTTCTCCATTTGCTGTCTCCAAGATGTAATTCCGGTCTGGCTTTTGTATTCTGCAGTGAGCGACGATGTTCGGTCTTACTATAGTGTGACTAGAGCCTGTATCAAGGACCATTTCACAATCCCGTCCGCATATACGCCCTGGTACTACCAAACTCGTTCCATTATTTTGCAGACGGGTTACCTTGATCTTAATAGTTGGTGGGGCTTGGTTGCACCTAGCCAGCTTTCGCCCCTCAAAGCTGACTAGTTGGCGTTTTCCTGGTCCTGACTAGATGTATTCTTAGGGCATCGATTCCTAAGATGCCCTTCAACTCCACAATTCCAACACTTGATGGATCTTCTCCTGCTATATACAGTAGAGTCGGTACGGACTTTTCTTTGTGATAATTGTCTAGAAATTGTCTTAAGCTCTTCATTAATCCTTCGTCATCCTCTTCGGCTTCACGCGGTTCTTCTCTCCTAAATCTTAGTTGCCTTATTCTGCCTTGACTACTTCGGGAAGCTTGTCGTGCGGCTTCAATTTCTAGCGCCTGGGCCAAAGCTTCAGATATATTTTTATGCCTGGCCAACCTTAACGCTTGACCGATCTCCGAATCTCGCAGGCCATCAATGAAGCTACTTATTGCTAACTGTTCTTGAAATTCCGTCGGTGCGGTGGGGTAGGCTAGCTTCACCATACGTGCTATATCTGCCTCAAATTGCTGCAGATTTTCTTCGAAGCGTTGTCTTCGGCCTTTTAATTGTGCTTGATAAACGTGTTGTAGATGAGCATCGCCATACCTCATTTCTAAAGCACTCTTCAGCATTTGATAGTCTTTTGTTGATCCTCGGCTAGCGTTCGTAATATCTCCATGGCTTCACCTCGTAAGGCAACTATTAGTGATGTAGCCTTTTCTTCTTCTGACCAATTATTTGCCAAGGCAGCTGCTTCAAATTGTTTAAGGTAAGTGCTCCATGACACTTTTCCATCAAATGTGGGTGCTTTAATCCTTGCAGAGGAAATGCAACTGTTGTCAGCCTTAACAATCTCCTTCGCAGGCCATTGTGACTGTAAATTTGTAACTTTATGCTCCAACTTAATTAGGCTTTCTTCTAAGACTTGGACTTTGACGACTTCACTCTGTAATTTACTAACACTTTCTTCTACGACCTGAACTTTATCTTGCACTTCATTTCTCAATAGATTAATTTCTTCTTCAACGGTTTCCTCAAACTCTTTGAGATTGATCTTAATTACTTCTTCTAACTTTTTATTATTTCCTTCTTGATAATTTTTCATTTCTTCTAACCTGTTCCTCATTTCCTCTTGACCGTTCTTCATTTCCTCTTGACTGTTTTTCATTTCTCTTTTCAAGTCTTCCATCATATCTTTCATCATTTCGTCTTGGTTAGTCTTCATTTCATCCTGGCTGTTCTTCATATCTTCCTGACTCTTTTTCATATCTTCTTGACTCTTCTTCATATCTTGCATCATTCCCATTAACTGTTTCAATGTTTCCTCCATTTCTGTTGCTCTCGATCTCGTTACCGGCATTCACTTATCTACTCCAAATGTCTTCTTTGTGGAACGTCACACTTCTGACACCAATGTAACCTCGAAACTAGGTTATCGTTGAAACACGTCACGTCGACAAATAATCTTTATTTGTCACTCTTGATAAATACAAGAAATCTGCTTCAACAAATTCACAACTGTCAAATACTTTACTTTGACGTTTCAGTCATTCGCGTTCGACTGCTCAATATAAACTGACGCCAGCGGCCGAAAATGATCTGCTTATATAGGTTTCTACAGTTCTCGAAGTTTCTGAGACTTCGAGAACGTGTCGAGAAACAAATAGAATATAGCCTGGAATATTCCGGAAAACGTCAAAATAAAGGCATCACAAAAATTATAAATCCTAACATGAACAGAAACGTAATTTACAAACTAACGAGGTAGGTGAGCTTCAATTATAAATTCTAACGAAAACAGGAACATAATTAACTAACTAAAAAGGTAGGTGAACTTTCGTAACAATAGTTTAACTTGGAGTTTGTGGGGTCACAACCCTCCAACTTCGGCCGCTATCTTGGAAAAAGAGGGTTAAATTGTTTTTAGCATTTATCAGGTAAACTATTGATCATACAAAAAATTTTTAAGAACATTTTTTATTGCAAATTGAATCCTCTCCAATTTTAAAACAGTAACTTTTTGTTGTAAAATCAAAGATAACAAAGATATTATAGAAAAACAATCCAAATTTTTGGACAAATTTTCTTTTGGACGCCATAATTTATTTTTTTTTTATTAAAAAAAATGACATCAAAAGAAGAATTTGTATTATATACTTTTTTATTATATTCATTAGTTTGGGTTTTACAGAGCTGTGAAGTGAACATTAATTTTCCCTACTGATGATTATAAATTTATATCAATGAAATGGCATAGTTTTTAATTATTTTTCTTGCACCATTCCATGAATATGTCACATTGACGATTGTATTTTTTGACTGATTTTTGTGGTAGAATTTCGAAATACGTTTCTAACGACTTTTCCCGAATTTCAGACTGCGTGGACTGAATATCTTCTTCCATCATTTTCTATAAATAATTCGCGACAAAACTTTTACTGTTGAGGCTGTGATAGTGACAAACGATTTTTGTTTAATATCATACACTAATGGATATGTTGATAAATATGTTTAATTTTTTCAGTAAAATAAAGTGTTTGTTTCCGGAAATCGTTATGGTAATGCAAAGCTCTATTGACGGTTGGCGATAAAATTTAGTAACGCATTATAAATTAAATAAGACTCAAATTACACATTTATTAAATAAATATGTAGCGGTCACCGATACCGGTCATCGACCTACATCTGTGATCCCTACAATTACAATTTAATGACGTTTGCATTAAGGCAATAAACAAATCAATGCCAATAAAACCATTAAAGTCCCTCTGACCTGAGCCCAATTATAATCAAATAAAGGGATGGTCAGAGATTAACCAGCCTCCGGGACCTTCCTCGAGAGGTCCGGTGGAAAACCACAGCAGTTACTTGTCGTTCGTTTTCCGCGTAACATCCGTCCAGACTTCTGTATTGGTGGAACATTCTTTCCCAGTTGTTATATGTTTATTAATATATTTAACGTGGACTTCTATTTCTAATCTAACAACCCCACAAATAAAACTATTGTCAACTATTGAATACTGGATTGTGAGTTGATAGGACTTTCCTTTTGAATTTAAAATATACAGGGTGAGTCAGTTTTTTGTAGACACGCGTTAACAGAAGATAGAACACATGTTTTTAAGGAGAAAAGTCCCTATAAACATATGTCGTAGAAGGCTTTGTTTTCGAGATTGAATATAATTTTTTGTTCTCGAATTTTCATTATAACTTATAGAGAAATACTTAGATTCTTTTCATATTTGGGGGATAGTGCTATTAATTAAGGGGCATAAAGCAAGCGATTAGAATGTTCAAAAACTTGCACAGTGGCAGAGTGGAGGGGGGTGCTCAACCTCTTTCTTGAACAGAATTTCTACGCCAATTATCTATCTTCTGTTAAAGTTTGTCTATAAAAAACTGACTCACCCTGTATAAGATCATATGAGAAATCATTTATTAAATATATTGATAATGAAATCTTAACAATTTGATAAATTAACACCTAACGATTTGCTTTACTAAGAAATATTTTGAGTGTGAAAATAATTTTTAGATGTTGATGAAATAACTTTGGACGTTGAGGGTAAATATTCGGCTTCCAAGGGAGCATTCTTGCTTTCGCTTATAATTTTCAAAGCAGTTGTATTCAGTAAAGTTTTGATGTAGCCTTTAGTGACAGAATTATACTTACAGCAATCATGTCTTTTTATACTTGCTATAAAGATTTGCCCCATAATCGATTAAAAGGGAGGTTGAAGATCGCCGAAAACAGTGCTCAAGTATACGCATTTCGATTTGGCAGACAACTTCGTCTATTGTTGGTGCCTGGCACATTGCATATTATATGTCCTCATTATGTCTCCTTACATAGCCTTTCTCCGTCTTCTTGCCCCCTAGAATTCTTCTTAAGATCTTCATTTTCCACCTTAAAAGATTTTCTCTTGACTTCTTATTGAGGACCAAGGTTTCATTGCCATACAGCGCTGTCGGTCTTAAAATTGTTTTATACATTCTAAATTTTACTCCTGTGGACAATTTTTTCGATTTCATTAAGTGGTTGACTGCTGCCGAACTTCTGTTTGCTTTTATTATTCTCCTATTAATTTCTGCTCCTCATCACAGTTAGCTGTTATTAACGCCCCCAATTTATTATTATATTTCAATAATTTATATTAGACAGCACCTTGAAGAAGTAAAGTATGTACCTGACAAAGAGAGTTTTCTCCGAATAGAGAGTATTAACGACTTATTTTTTTAAATGTTTCTTTTTAGTACCTAATCAACAAACTTTGGAGTCTTCTTTGCTGTCATTATGCCGTGATTCAGTTCGTCAGTGTACCTACACACGTTTACAGCATACGGAATCGATGTAACGAAGTGAATCGAAGATACTTCCGTATCCTCTTGACATTTTAACCCTATTAGAAGTTAGTGCCGTTGCAGACTAATTTAAGCGGTCCGTGGCTTTACGTGCTCTCCGATAAATGGGATAACGGCCGAAGGTTGAAAAACCTCAGGCATCCGAGAGAGATGCGTCTTCTAAGCTGCTTAAATTTGACATTGGGCGAAGCCTGTTCCGCTGGACTTCGTTGCCTAGTTGGTCAGCAAAGTGGATGCTTACCCCTACGGTGATCACTGAATTAATCCCCCCACCATTTACTTCACACAAACTTCTTTGGCCGCAAGGTCACACCCGAAGTGAAATGTCTTTCCCTTCCAAATTCCACGTAATCTTCTTATCCTAAAATCTCGGCATCAAGTTTGTTTCTAAGCTCCTAAAGGCGTAGAATCGAATTTAGGGAGTGTAAATTTAGACAAATTATTATCCGAAATCTATCTTCGGATTCATATGTACAGCGCGTCCTCGGATAGGTGACACAACTCTTTCTAAGAGACAAAAAAGTTCTGAGAATCAACTTTGTTTTTGGTGCAGTAAAATGTACCTACTCTAATTTTAAATCCATAGAATCAAGTATGTCTTGGAATTTTTAATAGATATTTGTTTAACTAGGCAGTAAAGTACAGTACAAGTTTTAATGCCGCAGCTGGTAATTAATAAATGAGCAATCTAGTCTTTTAAAGCAGCCAAGACATTAAATCTACTTTATTACCAAGTCAAATACATAATTTTTTCGCCAATCAATTTTATTATAATAACAAACAAAGCTATTTATTCTATTTTATAAAAATTGTATGCTCTTACATGAATAACAATAATTACGAGAAAATGTTACTAATAAAAGTTTCTCAAAATGAAGAACCAAATAGGTATGTAAAATTTCAATCGGCTTACTTTGATTTTTGCTTGATATTATATTTTTCTCATAGTATCCACACCTTGAATATAAAATTTTTGCATATTCAATTTTTCATTCTGAGGAACTTTCTTGATAATATTGTTACGGAAGCTCAAATACATTTTTAGTTTGTTAATTATGCTGTTTGCGTACGAATTTATAATTTTTGTAATACTTTTATTTTGACGTTTTCTAGATGATTCCAGGCTATATTTGAATTGGTTCTAAACGCATTCTCGAGACTGCGGAAACTTCGAGAACCTTAAAAATATATAAGCGGATCGGCTTCACTTCCCCTTCAGTTTATGTTCAGAAACCGAACGCGACTGACAGAAACGTCAAAGTAAATATTTGACAGCTGTGAATTGTTTGAAGTATATTTGTTGTGTAAACAATTAGTTACAATAAATAAAGTTTGTTTTTCTACGTGAAATATTTTAAGGCTAAACCTACGTAGAGGTTACAATATTTTATGGAATATCGCATATACAACCACTGTATTAATGAAAAAAATAATTTCGAATCTTTTTATTTCCAGGACTTACTTGATTTTACGAATTTGAAATAATATCGAATATTGTTCTAAAGTTGAATGTCAGAAAATCATATTCGACTCGAGATTAATTTCTTGTTCTGTCAAGAGCCGTTTTGCTATGTTTTTTAATGTATGTTTATTATATTATTCAACGAGCATATAATGATGGCTATAATTTACAAGGGTAAAGATTACGGCACGAGACGTATACAAGAGCTGTAAATCACCCGAATGAATTAGAGGCATTATAATGCAAGTAGAGTACTATACTTTGTCCACGACTATTACCAATATTTTAGCAAACGTTTTATTAGAAACATTACACAATATTTTGACACAACATGAACATGACATAACATATAATTCAAAACTGTCAAAACACCTTACTGTCAGATTTAACATTTGTCGTTCAATTAAATAATAAATCTGGTTAGCTTCAGCATTAAACTAAAAAAAGGTACTCTCGTTTATTGTCGATAAAATGAACCGTTTACGAGAAAAAGTTCGATCTATGTTCGCATGTTGAACTCTCTTATGAAGTTTTTCAATAATTTCGTTAGGGTACTTCCTGGGACAGCACTGCGTTTTTTAAATGTTGTATTTGTTCGGATTAAAAATCTTAAAATAAAACTTTTCTGTTGTTTGAATGACTTTCGTATCGCACTTTGTTGTCGAGAAAAAAATATATAGAAATCATGGCCCTTTTTATTAAAAATAAAAGATGAATTCGTCTATTATTCTTTTTCTCAAAAGCGGTTCATTTTATTGACAAGAAACAAGAGTACCTTTTTAGTCTAAGATTGAAGCTACACAGATTTATTATTTTATCATACAGGGTGTTAAAAATATAGCCATTAAGTTGTAAAGCTTAGCCCGCTCCTGGCAAACTAAAGAAGTTATGTTTCAAGGACACTATTTTAAGAGGTCCTTACTGGTGTCCATCACATTTAATTTTTATTAAATTATACTTTAAAAGTTATTCAAGAAAAACCTATTTCCAGCAGCGTTCTTCAGAAACTTCTCCGTAGGGAGGGCCTGTAGGGAAAAAATTATAGAAACTTATCATCTTATTTTTTTATGTTCTGTCTGCACACGAGAGGTTTCTCACATTTTCTCGGACACCCTGTATATTTTATCCTTAAATATAAGATACGATTTGTTCAAAATTAGAAACAATTTACGTTGAAATTAAATTGCGAGCATGACCTGGTTCACTCCCCAGTACATTTGCTACATTTCCCATGTTTCCATTACTTATATCTGTTTTGATCTTTGCAAACAAAGTGGGCGCCAGTAATGGAATCCAACTTGTCGCAGTATCGATTCTTTAATCAGACAAATTTTGGATGGCGCCGAATATTTTCGTATATGAATCTATAAAATACATGCTCTGGAAGCGGGCCTTAGGATTACCCTCGTGAATTAGAAAACTAATAAAAGGAAATTGAATTACCTACTTATAGGATGTTACTTCTTCCAGGAAATAGGATTCAGTTTTTAAAGAAAACCTGCGCCATAATTCTGAAAAAATACGAGCATTTTCGAATATACTAAAAATATTATTACAGAAATCCTACAAATGCGAAAAAGTAAAGCAGATGAAATATATTTAATTATTTTTTGAAATTATATTACTATCCTTATAAGTTAAAATTAGATAAATACCTTACATTTAGAAATATTTATTAACTATAATATAAATTTTGTCTAATATATTTTTAAAATGTGACCAACTATGCAGCTGATTTTTGAAAAATTATTATCTCGAAAATGTTCAATTTCTAAAGGCGGCTACTCACTATGCGAGACTTGCTAAGTACTTACGAAGTACTTGGCAAGTACCGAGTAGTATGTACGGCGACTCGCACTGACTTGGACAAGAACTTGCACTTCCCATCGGTTGTCGGAAAACGGGTCCAAGTCAAAGGCAGCGAGTAGATTATTTCCTAGTTTGTTTTGTCTGCGCTACACTACGCGGGCTTTACTTGCCGAGTAGCTACAAGTTTCTGTGTTTGTTAGCGGTCGATTTGTGTATCTTAAATCTTGAAATGGCATGGAAAAATGAAGTTACATTGAAGTTTATTGATATTTATCAGAAGGAACCTATCATTTGAGACCCATCACATAAGCAGCATAAAAGTAGAAATGATGAATACGATGCCTGGAAACGAATTCAAACACACAGAATGTGACTTGAAAAAGAAAAGGGACTCTTATAACAAAAGCAGCTAAAGATGTCGAATCAGAATTCTCGTCCATTTTCAAGTACTCGTCTTTCTACTTGCACTTCCCGAAATAAAACTGAAACTTTCAAGTAGGCACGTAGTGTGTACAATTTACTTGGACTCGGACAAGTGCATGCCAAGTATATTCCAAATCGAGTACTTGGCAAATCCCGCGTAGTGAGTAGCCGCCTTAAGACTAATGATAAGTATACGTCCTCACCTTAGAAACAATGTATGCTTCAGATGTTTTAATAACAAACGTGATAACATTAAGGCCAAAAAAGTTATGCTCACAATTACGTCACAAATATGGTGGCGCTTTTTAAGGAATATGTCGAAATAGACAGCAGATTATGATTTCTCATATCCAAAAACATCTATTCCTAAACTTTTAAGTGAATATAGTCAAACACAGTGTAATTATTTCAGAAAATCACTTCAAATTCCAATTTTGACACCGCATGTATCTTTTTTATTATCAACATTTTATTAAGGCATATTGGTTTAAATCGTGATATTTTGAAATGAAAATTTTAGTATGTATCTATGGGTCATAACTTACGGACCACTCTATAGTTGGAGATGCAAAAAAAGGTTTTGAAAAATGACGTATTTCTTCGATTACGACCGTTTCTGGCATGTTGACGGATTTCTCTAATTCTGCAAAGTTATTTGTAAATCGGAATGTAAAATCGTATGTTTATGCCAGTCGTATTATTGATTTCTATTCCTGCACAAAGTAAAATTTTGGCAGAACAATTTTTGGATTAAGATTATTTTTATAAATTCTCCCTGGCAATTGCAACTAGCTCTGATATAGTGAAAAAACAAAAATTGACGTTAAATAAAATAAACAAAACATATTTTAAAGCCCCTGGTAGGCTCTGAACTTTACATTATTTACTGCGAGAAGTGCTCGACTTCCGTGTCAGCTAGTTTTAACTCTTATGAATATTCAAGTACTTTTTAATTGCTTTATTTACCCGAAAAAATTAATAAGGATTTCCTCGACGTTTCTAAAATGAAACTGCTAGAGAATAAAAGGATTAATTTTGAATTGTATTACAACTAGTTTGGCGATCTTGTCTTGCTTTTTCTTGGTCTTGTTTTGGTCTCGTAAGACAAGACAAGACCAAGATAAGACTTGACAGTTCGAATTGCAGAAGACAAGACAAAATTTAGAAAAAGGTTTTGCGTGACAGAACAACAAATATTGCTTCGGCAAGAGATCTTGCAAATCTAATATTTAAGTGAGCATTAACTAAAAATAGTTATTTTTGTATATAAACCGCGAAATGGTACTTTTGCGTTCAAGAATGGAAATTATTTTGCCGAGCTTAGCGAGCTAAAATATCCATTTTTCGAAAACTGTAAAAATAAGACAATTGTGTTATTTACAACAATTTAATTCATATTTGAAATCGTTTGAATCATGTTTGAATCAAGACGGTTTAGACACGGTGAGTATCATAACGATAGCAAACAATAAAAATTAGTTAGTTGAAAAAGTAATATCAGAATTATACAGGGATAACTATGACTAAGTACAAATATTTTAAGAGGGGATAGAGAAAATTAAAAATTAACGGAATCGCCCTTCAAAAAAATTCCAAACTTTTTTATAAAGCGAAAACATTTTTTTTTTTCGAAATATTAAATCCTTATTTAACGCCGCCTATGCGACTTGTCCACACGTTGACAGAATCAGAGTAGATAACGCAGGCAACTAACAACACGACCGTAAAATTTCCTGTCAAGGCATAATTTAATTCCTGTGTTTACCATATGTTTACGTTGTAGTTTTGTGTTTTTCTTCAGTTTTAGTGCCTTTTTTAATTTTTAAACGTTTTATAGTTATTAAATAAAGAAATTTGTGTTGGGTTCAGATACTTCCCTAGTTCGCCTGTTTGGTTTTCTAGGTTATGGCACAAGACTGTCGCGGGTACATTAAAAGTTTTCTATTATCTATTCCTTTCGTTCGATTTTGTTATAATAAATAGGTATTTTATCTAGCTGTACCTACAGGAAGCGTGTTTTATCGGTAGTGAGTGGTTATAATGAATGAAAATGTTGTAGTTTTGCCAGTTTGTAACGAAATAATGAAAAACGAATGCAAAATAGTGGAGCTAACTGGATTGACTGTTCCCTACCTATCTATCAGGTATTATTACTAATAAGAATGTTCATTTTTGTCGTTTCCGCATTTAAAAATGCTGCAAAAAACGACTGCATGGTAGTAAATATTATTGCACATGTAGGTAAGTTCTATCTATGGATCTAAGCCATCTCAGCCGATGCGTATCATAGGCACCGACTTTCCGTAGAAAAAGAGGGTTTTGCCCCATTTTCTAAATATTGAGCTAAAATTCTGGAATAATTTTTGTATTGTCTTTTAGGCCTTCCTGAGCACGTTGTTAAAATTTTTGTACTTAGTCATACTTAATCCTGTATATTGTAATACATAATCTTAGAGTGTTTGATTCAAAATGAACTCGAAAAGTGAAGACGAGCAGGGGAAGTATGCTGCTTCACAATTAATCTTTAAAAAATCATCGAGACAGTACGAGATTACCTACTTCGAACAAAAGTCAGCAAGTGTCCGAGGCGGTATTACCGGCATATTTCTAAATTAAACCTTCGATTGTTTAATTAATAAAATCAGAAACAAATTTCGAAATAATGACAAATTATTTGGACATTTGTGTTATGCTCTAGAATGAAAAAGACTTTTGAACATAAAAGTATTGCGCAACTAGGCTACAAAAAGATTCACTTTTTCAAGTTAAAATTTAACGAAAACGTCGATTTTTGATGACAGTTTTCGAAAAAATAAATATTGCATTTTTATTGTCTATACATATACTTTATTTAAAAGACATTCAGCATATAAAATTATTTTTAAAATCAAAGTTTATTGAATCTAGGTCCAGTTCTTCTGAACTAAACTAATTATAAATTCAATGCCACTTAACTGAAAGCGCTCCGATTCTGTTTTGCCTATTTGATCCACTATTTATAACTTATTATGTAAAACTGGCAGTTTCTATACTTTATAACGTCTACCAATCGACCACTCTCGATGATCGACCGTAGCTGACCGAGAGCAACCACTATTGATTCCAAATTCCTAATAAAGTTCCATATTTCTCATTTGTATGCAAGAGTATCACAAGAACCATGCAAAAGTCTTGAAAAATTGTGAGACAAGAAAATTGTGAGATTCTTACAAGACAAGACATGATCTTACAAGATCGAGCAAGAACAGGACAGAATCTTTTGTCTTGTTTTGCAAGACAAGACAATACCTTTTCAACATTTGCATAACTTCTTGTTTTAACCAACACTAATCATGACAGACATATAATTATTATTAATCATAGGCACTGTATATTTTATAGAATTAAAAATTAATTTTCTGAAAGTTAATTAATCACGCAGTGCCTTGTTTACTAGATCCATCAATTGGAAATTAATTTTTCATATATTCGTAACTAAAAATCCATAAATTTAATTTTATTCCAAACTAATTTGTATTGAATTTAAAATTAGCAATACTGTGCTTTCAGGCTCACCAACCTAAAACTAATCTATGTTGAATACTTTAGTGTGTGTTTAAATATTTTGTCAAGTGTAAAATAAAAAAAATTAAATATGCATTAAAACTGTCGAGTCAAAAGCAAAATTACCATATTATAAAAAAAACACAATAAAAAGTGCACACCACTGCTCATAATGATTTGCTTTAGATACAGTTTACATTTCGTAAACTCATCTTATTTTCGTTCTTAGAACTGACGCTTGTTTTTCCACAAATAT
Source organism: Monochamus saltuarius (assembly GCA_025584915.1). Lineage (NCBI taxonomy): Eukaryota > Metazoa > Arthropoda > Insecta > Coleoptera > Cerambycidae > Monochamus > Monochamus saltuarius. Next base: position 14,134,673 of record CM046722.1, read on the forward strand.
AAATAACAGTTTATATTTGTTTGTTTATTTGCTTCTACAGTTAAATATATTATATGATATTTATTTTATATCGCTTGTTTCTTCTTTAAATATTTGCAGCGTTTATGAAATAATAAAAATGTCATATAAATAAATCAGTTTGAAGTAAAGTACCTACAGAAAAATATATTTTGGATTTTATTGTCATTATTTAATACTCGTAAAGACTGAAAATATATAACTTTTCTTTTTTCAGTTTTATCAATCTACCTTATGTGTTCATCAGAACAATATATAGGGTTATCTTGGATGTTTGCTATACATTTTTCAGGTGTAATTCAATATTGGTTGGAGTATTAGTCCACAGAGTAGTTGTTTCCTGGAATTCTGTTTTGTAAATATCGTAATCGCCGAATGACGATAGAAGTCGGGGGCTCTCAATGGTGCCTACAGTATGTACGACGCTTCATTGCTGTAAGGTCTATCACATTCAGCATGAAGTAGCTAACGGCCACTAGATGTAGCTTGGCTACATTTCGCGTACTCAGAGTCCCTCTGTCGGGTTTGACAGACATAAACAGCCAGGGTTATTAGTCGGTTACTTCACCTATAGCATACTGATGAGAGCTAATAAGCTCGAAACAGGTATATGTCGGGTGGGCCGCTCCTGAATGACTAGCTATTTACTATAGATTTTTCGGGTGTAATTATCGGTCAGAGGTCGCGCGGTTTAAGGTGTCAGTACTTGAATCAAGGTGACTAGATCGGAGTTGGTTCGCGCCCAGCTGCCGGTAGACCGTGTATCAGCTATATTCGTCGAGTGGATTGGCACCTTCTCTGCGGGTATGGTAGGGTGGAATAATGTTAGCTTGGGTCAATGTGAGAGATTGATACCGGTTGATATTTGACTACCCCCCTAATTAATGAGGTTTTCAAGGTTTCCCTCATTCCTGCACTGAATAGTGGTTAGGGCCTACCAACGTAAGTCGTTCCTGGGCGCAAATGCGGCCTGCTTAATAATAATATGCCCTCTCCCGCACAAGTCTCCGACTTCTGGGCTAATCCCTGTGATTAGAATGAGGGGTAGAGATATTATTATTATTATAATTCAATGATGGTCGTGGCATTACCTCGCAGAGTAGTTGCTTCCTAAAATTCCGTTGTTGCAAAAATATAGGATGTTCCAAAAAGGATATCTTATTTTTAACGCTATGCCTAGTAACCTTAAATGTGTCCTGGTACTGGCATAATATTTGAACGTGTTTATAAATGTTATGGACAATTATACGATCCTTCAGTATGTACAAAATGGTAACATGATTTATGACATGCTCTAATTGTTAACCCTTAAGTGCATAGGTAACAAAAAATTATGTAAGTGCATAACTGCAGATTAAAATGTGCTTAATTGAGAAAACAGAGATATGACATCTAAGGATCTTTATTGTTGAAGTAAAAACAAGTATTTTAATCCAAACATATAATCGGAAAGTCATAGACAGAAATCAAAATTTTTATTTTTTATTTTGGCACACATTGCACACAAAACCTTCAACATTTCTGTGCATTTCGCAAACAAAATTATCACAAAACTTGCAGATAACTCGCAATTTTTTGTCTTCTTTTCGAGAACACAAGTATCATCTTCCTCGCTTTTTTAGGCTTGTTTCTTGTTGGTGATTAGATGGTGTAGATTGCTCTGGTTCAACTCCACAATCCCTAAGTGCATCTTTCACATATTTTGGCATATTCGGAATTTTAGCACGGCTTTCCATATGTTTCTGTGAGAGCTACTGTCCTAGTTGCATAAGAAACATTCGACGTCTGCCTTGGTGACCTTTTAGCCAATCGGAATGCTTCAAATTATGCAAAATAAACGCATTATGCGCAGCAATATCAATAATATTCATGAATAATCTATAGGGCCACCGCTTAATTCTTCTGGCGCAAGAATTTTCCCTAGCTCTTCTTCTGTTAGAGGTTTATTTTTCCCCCAGTTAGCCATTTTGTGCAAAATCTGCAAAAATATGTGTACAATGAGATACTAAATATTAGGAACATGAATGCATACATGGGGTCCATTGAGGACCCCACTTACCTAATTCCTTGCTAACTTTGATTACAACAACAATTTATTTCTGTAAACACATTAAACATCACCTAAATATTGACAGAAGCAAATAGCTGAACTCTCACTTCACAAATGACGCGGCTAAAAATGTTAACACAAAAAATCCAACACTGGGGTCCTTTGCGGACCCCACTCATGCATTTAAGGGTTTTAATGATGGATTGTATAGGACAAAAATAACCTAACCAAAGCTTTTTTTCCATTGATGAAATTTAAAAAAAAAATTTTATTTTAAAAAACTTTAAAGATTTAAAAAATGCATTAATTAAAACAAGATTTTAATAGTGTTTAGAAGTTTAGTAGGCTTTGTCGTTAAACTATTCTATTTCTGCTACTGTTTGTAGTTGAAAATGTCTGGAAAATGTACATTTTGCGAACAAGCTGACATGTTACTTGTGTTAGATTTCTGTGAAGGAAACTGTAGAAGAAGTTTGGAAGAATATCATAAGAAATTTCCAAATCGAGTGATTCCCCTATAGAGAAACATTTTCTCATGTTGAAAGATGGGCTCGAGAAATAGGAAAGTTCTTCAATAATAGCCGAGAACGTCCTAGTGTGATAAGGGTACAAAATGAAGATAATATTTTGCAAACAGATGAAAATTAACCGCAAATAAGTACTAAATGTTTATCGCAAGAAACTGGATTATCAAGAAAGATTATCACATTAAAAAAGTGCAAGAGCTATTACCTCACGATTTGGATCGAGGAGTGACCTTTTGCGAGTTTATATTGCATCAGGTTTTTAATTTTTACAAGAAAATTCTTTTCACTGATGATGCTTCATTCACTCGTAGAGAAATTACAAATGTTCACAACGTTCTGGAATATTCTGATGTAAACCCCTATGCTCAACATTTTCAACGCTTCAAAGCTGAAGATAAATGTTTGGACTGGTATTATTGATTATTATTTGACTGGATCAGTTATTTTGCTAAATCGATTAAATAGTGAAAGTTATTTGGAATTTCTGCAAAATACTCTCCCTGATTTAAGCGAAGATTTAGCGTTGCAACTTAAACTAGAGTTTCTGTTTTTGCATGATACGGCACTGCCTCATTTGTGCTACTAGAGACTCTTTGAATTTTAAATAAATGGTTAGGACGAGGAAATAATTGTCCTCAAAATTGGGCATGACGATCGCAAGACTTCAACAAATGTGATCATTTTTATTGGGGAACATTGAAGGATTTTGTTTATTCCTCGCCAATTGAGTCTCGAAACGTATAATGAATAAATGTAACGTTATAAGAAACAATCACCATTTATTAGACAGTTAAATTAAATTTTTGACGATGAGTTCAGAGAAAATTATTATTCTTTTGAAATTCGATAAATGAAAACAAAAGTTTGGTATTATTTTAGGGGTAACTTACCCTCACAGCTTTATTGTGTTTCAATTTACTTCCTTATAGTCAAGGAAGACCAGTAATAAACCTAAATTATGTAGCAAATTTGGTTATGCCAAGTTAAATTAATTCAGACATAGTTACTAAATTCTTTCGAAATATTTGGCCCCAATTTGAAGGTCTCCAACTCCACCTATGTGCAACTTTGTATATAGGTATATTTGGTTAAATTACAATATTTTGGGACTCCCTACATGCACCTGCTATGTGTCGGTTCTTATGCGGAACATCCTATATATGTATAGTATACAGGGTGAGTCAGTCATAATGTTATTAATTTTAAGAGGAGATAGGGAATAATGAGTATAATGCGAATACGCGATTAAAAAAAAATCTAAATGCATATTTACGCCGAAAAAAAATATTTCCAAATCATTATTTAAACCCCCTTTTCAGACTGTCACTGACCGTTCACAGCCTTGGTCGGTTACAGCTGACAGTTCAACTCGATGTCGACCTGATGCAATGTTGCCAAGTTGAAATATTTTTCTAGTACCTACCTAGGCATTAGACATCATAAATAAACGATTGTACTGACTATTTTAGAATCTCATATTATTTCTTGCTCAGTTCAGCCAATAATAAGTTAAAATGTTAATGTTCAATGAACGCTTTCCAATCAATTCTATTAAAAATTGCAAGTAACGCGGTCCATTCAGTTTCTCCGGTAAAAATACGGCCCAATCAAATGATTCCCGTAAACTCCTGCCCATACGTTGAGAACAAATCGCCGCTGAAAGCTAAACCGACGAGTAGCGTGTGCATTTTCGTCCGACCAAATGTGACTGTTATGACTGCAAAGAAATTAGCTTGGTTTGTTTAAAAAGTATTTAATATTGAAATTACAAAACTCCAACGTATCTAATAATAAACTGAGTAATAAACCATTTAGGTACTATCGTTTGAAATATTAATGACACTCACTAAAATGAATTTTGAAATTTATTTTGAACTTCTGACGTATTCATATTGAAATCTGCTTTAAATTTTTAACATTAGTTATTAGTTGTTTCCCTTACCAAGAGAGATTTAATGATATTTCTATTCAGAACTTCCAGAAGTTCAAAAACTGTTTTAAAAGAGTGTCATTATTATTGCAAACGATTGTACATTACATAAAAACGTTTAAAACGTGTTTAAATACAAAGTAATAAAACCTTGTGTTGTCGACAAAACACTGTCCAAGACTAGGTCAATAACCTAGTTACCTAGTTTTTGTACTGTTATTTAACGACAAGGAGTAAAATTAACTTTTTTTTATCTAGATACATGAATGAATTTTCCTTAAATATTGATTTATTTTTAATAAAGACAAATGTAGATAATAAATAAATGTTTTCGAATGTTAGGTTATTTATTTTTAATAATTTTGATATTACGTTTTCACTACGTTTTACAATTGAATATGAATTTGTAGTATTAGTCGTAAGTATAATATAATTATTCAGTTTGTAATTAGTAATTACATACATCTAGCCTAGAAATTTATTGCTTAAGTAGTATATGGTACTAACCTATTTAAAATTCCACTTCGTGTAAGCTGCACTCATCCGTCCATAGCACTTTATTAATAAAATTTGGGTCAGCAACAATTCGATTTTGTAACCAATTGCAAAATCAAGACGACTGGGGAAATCAGCAGGTTCTAAAGATTGAACTTTCTGAAAATGATACGGGTGCAGTGAGTTTTCGCGTAATATTCTGCAGACCTTGCTTTGGGATATCTCCAATCGCCTTGAAATGGTTCTTGTAGAAATTGTAGGTTCCTCCTTAACTAAATTTAAAACAGCTTCTATTACATTTAAGTCATTTTGAGGATGCCCAGCAAGTTCTCGGCGCGGTTTAACACATCCCGTATCGCGAACACATTGAAACACTTGGACAAAGGTTCGCGCACTTGGGTGAAGCCTACGTCTCCGGTATTCGACAGCAGCGGCATTCGCATTTCGTAAACATTCCCCGTATAAAACTAGCATTTCCGCATATTCTAAATTAGTAAAATTAGGCATTGTGATGTAAATTTACGACCAATACACGACCGAAATAAACAAACTACTGCTCGTATTGTCTCCATCCCCCCTCTAGATGTGTGGTGTGATCTCTAAATTTGGGGAAAGAAATGCGGAAAGTGCGACTAAATGGTGGCAAATTTGAATAATACGCACGCTGAAGTGTTAGACGTTATGTATGTAAACATGTGGCAACGATGCCTTCCATCGGAATTAGATTATCATATGGCTGCGACATCAGAAAGTTTGAGCGTACCAGGAGCGTCGTGTTACCGATTTTTATAGGGTGATTCGTGTATTTTTTTAAAGGTCGAGTAAAAAATTTTTTTTTTCGATTTTCTGCCTTTATTAGGCCTTCCGAATACGTGGTTAAAATTAATGACATTATGACTGACTCACCCTGTAGTATATGAAACGAACATTTTACAAGGTAATAACCGATTGTAATCTAGTAAATCATAATTTTTCAGATTTTTATGGCAGTGTGTTAGAAGCATACTAATTTTATTAATTCCATGAGGCGATGAAAATCCTCTCTTTGGTTCTTCTGATCAGCCTTAACTAATAAATACGCAAAGATGACGGCACTGAAACATCGACGTCTTATTTAATGTGAAGGGGTGACTGCTGAACTGAACTGCTTATTTGTTATGTTTCAGCTTTGCCCTTATTTATCAGGCTTATGCCGCTCCGTTATATCTTTCAAAGCTACTCGTAGAATGGTAACTGATAAATTCGTTTCATCTAGATTGCGTCAATGCTCCAATTTTCCTCTAGACTGCCGCTAGTCGCGTCATTCTATATTAGACATGATTAATACCGGATTAAAGAAACTTGGAAATTTGATTTGTATAAGAGGTTCGATTTATCATTCCTCATTCAATTACCGACGAAGTTTGATGTCTTTGAGAATGCACCCACGCTTCTTTAGCGATTATTTGGATTGTGGAAACTTTTCCTTAAACGAGGAATATGGAAAAGCTGTCTATGATAGAAACTGCTTTAAGAAACTATTAGTACATGCGGTATGCAGTGAATGAACTCTATGCTATTCAGTAGCGATTTTGAATTTCGCATTTTAATATTGGAATCGGTAGTATAATGCTAGAAGTGGCGATATAACCTTTCAAAATGTGACAAATATTCGGTTGCGATTGTTAGGCGCAGGCGTAGTCCAATCAAAGTGATTTTGGTGTCGTAGTTTCTGTATTGCATACAGGTCCGATTACGAGAGTGGTAATGCGAACTAAAATAATAACTTGTTAATATTTTGCAAACACGGAATTCCAGGAAACAACTACACTGCGGGCTAATACCCCGACCAGCATTGAATTACACCTGAAAAAGCTCTCATCAGTATGCCATAGGTAAGGTATCCGACGAATAATCCTAGCTGTTTAGTCTGTCTAACCCGACAGAAGGGACCATGAGTACGCGGTGTAGAACTAACTACATCTATCGGCCATTCGCTACTCCATGCTGGACTGAAAATGTCACAGACATGAAGCGTTCTACATGCAGTAGACAATATTGAAAGCTGTCGACCTTTATCGCGTTCGGCGAGAAACGATATTTTGCAAACACGGAATTCCAGGAAACAACTACTCTGTGGGCTAATACCCCGACCAGCATTGAATTACACCTGGAAAACCTATAGCAACAGTTAGAGTCATTTGTCATTCGTCTGACGAATGACTCTAGCTGTTGCCCCCGATTTGATACTGTCTCTAATGTTATGAGGACTTAGTTTATCCCACATGGGATTTTTTATATGTATTAACGTACTCAGTTTGACAATGAGATTGTAAATTAAACTCAAATTAGACATTTATTAAATATCTAAGATCATACAAAGAAAAGACATTTATTAAATACATTGATAGTAAAATCTTCACAATTGGTTAAATTAACAGCAGAACAGGTCTAACGCTTTGCTTGAGTAAGTGGAAATATTTTTAGTTTGAACATAAATTTTAGATGATGAAATAACTTTTTCGGCTTCCAAAGAAATATTCCCGCTATCGTCTAGAATTTTCATAATTGTTCGTTTCTTGTTTTCAGTAGAAGATGTAGTATTCAGCGACAGAATTAGACTTCCAGCCACCATCTAATTTTATACTCAAACGATCCCGCAGTCGACTAAAAGGGAGGTTGAAGTTCTCTGAAAACAATGCCCAGTATATGCATTTGGATTAGTCAGTTTAAGAAATCGTGCAATTAGTTTTGGCACATTGCTATTAATATTTATATCAATAGGCTGTTTGGTACATTCACACTCATCTCTTTAAAGTGTATGAAAGACTCATAAAAGAAGATTAACTTTTTCTCAATAAATATCAAATCAATTTAGTTTTAAAGAAAAAACATCCATTCAAAATGCTAGACTGCCCTTAATAAATCCAATATAGAATGCACTAGAAAATAGTAAACCTTGTCACTGCATATTTATTGATTTAGCAAAAGCATCTAACACTGGACATCGCTTACTTTTGCAGTTACCTACTTAAAACATAGGCATTCGAGGAAATTGTTTGAATTTATTTAAAAACTATTTGTCTAATAGATATCAGGTTGTAACAGTGGGTGATAACATCAGTGATCGCAAATTAGTACCACAAGGTACTGTTTTGGGCCTCATACTCTTTAATATCTATATAAACAACTTATTTTCATTAAAGAGTAAGACAAAAATTATACGATTCACAGACGACACCGCGTTTTTCTATGATGACACAGATTGGGCAGCACTAAAACAAAATGTCGAAGATAATAAAAAAAAACTCGTTAAACCACAAACTACCAACTATTAATTTTGATAACACGTCCTATGTACCTTTTAGTTGTAATATAAATTGTCTTTTTCTCTTTCATCATCTGATATCACCCTGCAAAATCAACAGATCCCCATATATTATACGAAACCAAATACCTGGAAATTTATATTGATGTACACCTTAAATAAAATTGTCTTTGCCGTTGTTAAGTACAAAAATATGACTTGAACATTTGCGGAATTTATTTTTTATTAACTCCATAAAAAAGGAAAACCGCGTTATTTCCGTTTGTTTGAAAATTTGTCTCACATTTCTATGGCAAAAATGGCTTAGTGCTAGAATACGTTCACATATTTCAGTGCTTTTGATGTCACGTTCCTGACACAGACAAACTCGGTTTCAAAAGCGTTTGAGAAATTTGTCACATTTATATCGAACATGATAGACAGACGTCGATAACACAACACTATTAACGGCTGTTCAACAGGAACTAGAGCCATATGTAACAAAATACGTGGATGTTTTGCCATTGCATTGGCTGGGTTAGCAAAGCTACGTCAAAGCTTCAAAGAAAATGCGAAAATCCCCCGCTTTCATACACAAAGAGTAACACAAAATGCTCAGACGCTGAATGCTCTTGAAATGTTTGGAACAATTATTAGAAATATCAATGTACTCCTTTAGAATTAGAGTTTTGTTAATTCTTCGAAAACAACTAAAATAGGTTCAATGACGCACTTTTCCACTTAGGTATTTGAGCTAGTTGTAAAATGTAACTAAAATAAGTGATATTTAAACCATATTTAAAAGTTGCCTTAATAAAAAAAAATACTAAAAGTATTAGAGTAGTTAGATCACAATCAATTTATTAAGTAAGGATTAAAGGCAATTCAAAATATTTAAAGCCTCTTTCAATATAAAGCTCTTCATATTAATGGTAAAATTATTTTCATGAAGTTATTCACCGTAAAAATGCGGCTAATCCTCCGGTTAGCCTTTTTAAAGATGTTATAAATATGCATGAAGATATAAGATTACTGTGGCAAATTAAATTGTAAACAAAGCTTGATTACCAGCAAATTTCCAGTCAAGTATTTGAAACTTCCCTAATTAGTAAAAGATACACTTAAGTAACTATAAATCTTGTACCGAATCTACAAGTCCTGCCAATTTAACAAATTATAATAGCAATAATTTTTTTAAAGAAATATGATAGACGTACAAAACAATATTTTATTTTTGCATGTCATTACGGAAGTTAGCTTAATTAAAACGAATTATTGGTATTTCCTATTGCTTTTACTTAATACTATACAAATTCATTCAGAAAAGGTAAACGATGCAGCAAACAAATTATCTAATTATCATTTCTATAACAGATTTCCCTTATTCTAAAGTCGAAGGAAAATGGGAATTTTCCGTAAATTTTTACATTTTTACATCAAATCAAAGCCGCAATTTTATTAATTTTGTATTTCTAGAGCAGCATGTAATATAAAGACATTTAAAAAAGAAATTTTTGAGGCAATTTTCAGTTAAAATATAATATACGAAAAATTCGAGTTTTTCGGAAAACGAAACATTTCCGCCGAAAAAGAAAATTGGTTATATACTAGTAATCTTGTGTAGAACCTTCCCATAGAACAATTTCTTTTATAACTGATTTCCCTTAAACGAAAGTTGGGCCAGCAAAAAAATTAAATACAGATTAATCGTAATGTTCGGAATAAAAAGTTTTGTATCAAAAAGTCCTATATTCAGTTTTTGCCAAGAAAATTGAACTTCAATTTTAGTTCCTACCACGGACCTGGTCCAAATATTACCAGAGAGCTAGCAGATAATTATTTACTTATTAGGATCACTGTAAAAAATGAATAAAAACATCTCACATACTAAATCTTAGATTCTGAATTGTCTTTTTATGAAACAAAGAATACAATTTGGTTGCTAAAGCATTTAATTTGACATTTCACTACTAGGTATTTCAATTTTTTGGTTTAATAATGAGACGGAAGCTCACCTACCTTTTTAGTTTGTTAATTATGTTTGCATTAGAATTTATAATTTTTGTGATACCTTTATTTCGAAGTTTTCTAGAATATTCCAGGCCATATTCAATTTGATTCTCGACACGTTCTCGAGACCGTGGAAACTTCTACAATCCTAAAAATAAATATAAGCGGATCGTTTTTACTTCCCCAGTTCAGTTTATGTGAGCAGCCAAACACGAGTGACAAATGTTAAAGTAATCACTTGACAGTTGTGAAATTTGTTTGAAGTGAATCAAGTAGTGGCAATAAAGTATTATTTTTGTACGTGACGAATTTCAAGGCTAAGCAAACGTAGAGGTTACATTGATGTCAGAAGTCACAAACAAGAAATTTGAGTGAATGCCAGTAGATACGGTATGCGGATTCGGGCTCACACCCCTAACCTCACACCCATAATTAGGGCCAATTTTAATATAATTTAAAAAATATACTTGTGGTTTTAATTATTCGAAAATAGGATCATCGTTAACTCATCTTCATTATTTGGAGCACCCCGTAATTGCAGAATGCACAAGTCCGTGTCCTCATATTCAACCCTAATTAGGGGTGTGAGCTGAAATCCGCATACTGTATCTTCTAATGCCAGTTACCAGAGCAAAGCCTGCAGAAGTGGAAAAAGCATTCAAACAGTTAAACGAAATGATGGATGATATGAACAATGGCCAAGAAGATATGAAGGCAGACTTAAAGAAGGAAATGAAAAACAGCCAGGACAAATTAAAGGAGTCAGGCTGAAATGAAGAATAGTCAAGATGAAATGATGGTAGATTTGAAAAAAAAGCAAATCAAATCAGATCAAATAGGTTTATTTGCCCAACAGAAAAAATATCCATTTACAGGACAAAAATTAACACAAATGTAGGTAATGCACAAATAATAAAAAATTATATAAAGACAAAAAAGTTATTAATAATATGCACTCACATAACATTCTTACAATATGACTAATACATTAATGAAAATTAATTAATTATTAACGCATACAAAAAGAAAACAAAGCAAATACAAAATAACTGTAATTACAAAAAACTTATAGCTCTATTTATATAAACTGGAGACTTTCTCAAAATATTCGTATTGGCTGCTGGTAAATAAAAAGTATTATTTTGCCTAAGACGAAAATTAGGAGCTCTAACATTAAAATATTCTAATAACGACATGCAATCAACATTGTTGTTAAAAAAATTGTACAAAAATAATACACTATTTCTAGCCCGTCTTAGTTTTAATGAGAGAATCTAGAAAGCAATAGTAGTTTATGATTGCAGCCCCGAGTGGGATATACGCCATCACACTTGAAGAAAATACTTTAAAAATTTCCTTTGAACTGACTCAACATTTAAACAATGAGTTTCGTAGATAGCATACCAAATTATAGCACCATATTCCAACTTACACCGTACAAACGAAAAATAGAGCATCTTTAGCGCATTAATATTAGAAAAAGATCTACAATTTCTTATGACAAAACTAAAACCTAACATCTTAAGGGCGCCGTTACCGTGTATTAGCAGAGTAGTCTACAAGATAGTAAGATTTTAAACCCTTGAAAACCCATAAAAAATAGTGCAATGTCATATAAAACTATAAAGACATGCTTTCATCTTTTTGACTATCTAAACCACATGAGATAATAATTGTATTATTGTGTAATCTATTACTGATATTTGTAATGTTCGGACAGTTTTGAAAAACTGCCACATTTCAAAATCACTTCGTAGTGATTTATGAAATATTGTTTAAAAATATGCCGCGAAAAATGTATTTTTTATTTTATTTTTTTAACAATTTGGAAAAGTTTGGAAATTATGTACCTAAGTACTACTATATTTGAGCATTTTTTAAATTTATCTAGTCAAGCAGAAAGTTTGATTGAAAGTCAAATAGTTCTGAAAAGCTACTAAATAAATTTCTTAATGGAAATCACTGACAACTGTTTTATTTTGGAATCTTAATTTGTGACGTAAAATTGAAAAAAATACCTTTCAAAAAGTTAATGTGTTGATAATAAAACACATTAATTTGTGTTAAAAATCTGAGCGGATTTAATCCAACCGAATTTTATAAAATACGGTCCTATCAAATCCAATTGAGTGAATCGTAAAAGTATACTTAAGATGCCCACCCTCCAACACCGACTGTTTTACAGCATTGTTCCCCGGGGAACTACCGGTAAAACATCCCAAATAAAACAAATAACAAACCGAACGAGCCATTCAATTCTGTAAACCACCGCATTAACTGGCAATGCTATAAACAAATTCCGCGCTGGAATCCGTGGTTCTGCCTCGACCAAATTTCAAATTAATAGCCGGGAGAGAATTTGGGATGATATATTGTAAATCCAAAGCCCTTATCACGCCGAGATGACAATTTCATATTGTGCATTATTCATATTCCTGACGTCTCATTCGATTTGTGCTACACGCCAGCTGTTCGGTTGTTTCACACATAAATCATTACTCACGGGTCTACTTCACGGAATTAAATGCAAGGTGGAAGGAGGCTGTGTCTCACAAAACAAGAAGAAGATTTTTCATGAAATACAGCTATACTGAAGAGGAATGTAGGTGTTACGTAACGTCTCTTCGAATCATGAAAGACAGATAACCTATTATTAAAAGACCAAGCATATGTAATATACAAGAAGAGGCGTTTACAATGAAGCAACATTTAAGAGCAAAAAAATTATAAATGGGAAAATGGTCATTACTACGACTCTGGACAGAGTCAATATGACTCCATGTATACGTTTTTTTTCTGGCAGTTCATTTTGAATATACAGGCCATGTCTCTATTTTAAAAAATATTTGGATTTAAATATAATTTGCTACTTGCTTTGCTACATACACAATTTGATGTTCTTCAACGTGAATTATACAAGGTGTTCGGAAATGATAAGCAATAAATTCAGGGGATAATTCTAGACCGAAAATAAATGCTACCTCTTTCTATAACATTTTTGCCAAAAATGATTATTAACGGAGTTGCAGGGTGTTAAAGTTAAAATTTTATTTTCGATATTTGTGAATAACTTCTTAAGAAATCCAAATATTTACATAAAATTTGTAAATCGGAGGTTTTTACGAACGAGAAATTCAAATATGATTCTAATTTTGGACGTCACTAGTAGAGCAATGACAAAATAAAACTAGTAGTATCAATTGATGTAGGATGTGATTATAATAATAATTTAACGTACTTTGTACATACCTCTTGTTTCCGTTGCGAGTCCTGCATATTAAGTTTTAATTATTTTTTATTTTCTCCTTACCACAGCTGTTGAAACTGCGATGTTTATTACATTCAGAGCCTTTGCACATTCCTTTTATATTAAAACATCGAGTCATATGTGTCTCATCCTATTTTTAGCTGATAACGCAAAGAATGTGATTTAAGCTCTTGTTTTATTGGCTTTGATTGTTGATCATTTCAGTGTTTTCCAATGCTTTTTCTGCCAAAGCTAAAAGCTTCAATTTGGCGGCCTATTGTGTGTCTTATTCAACCATTATCTGACATTTTTCATCCAGAAACTCAGAGATTTCCTTACAATGATGTTTGTTAAATCCAGCTTTTCTTCGGTATCCATTAATATAAGGTAAATTTTATGTGCTTCCAAATACTTTGTTTTACGTGATGTAAAGTAAAATCGTCTCAAAAATATATTTATATTAAGTCACGGATATTTTCGTGAAACCAAAATAATTTAAGAAGTAGATATTATAACTACTTATTTTGCAAGAAAATTTCCCCAGAAGAAATTTATCTCTGTTTGTTTTTATTTAACTTCCTTCTAGACGAAATTTTACTTTACTTCTTTTTTGGGTGAGTAACTAGATGAAACGTTTTGCCTTTGGTTATAACCCGATATTGAGATTGAGGCATCAGAAAATTATAATTTTTTTCAGACTAAGAATACAAAATCATACAGAAAATGTAATAAAAAATACTGAATTACTCCGTTTTCTGAACTTATTGCAAACTTTTGTTTTACTGTTAATTTGATTACTATTTGGCGATAACAATAATATCTGTTAATTTGACTAAACAATTGACAATGAGATAAAAAGCTTCCAGCTTTCATCTTTGGAATACATGAGCGTGAATATAAATATAATAATTTATTTACAAATGTAAATATTTTATTGTTTGCTTTAATATTACAAATTCCAAACTGTGCACAGAACAGTAGACTTGATATAAATGTGTCTTTATAAACCACCAGAGGCCATTCCATTTTGTTTGTGAACGGTCGGCTAGAGACTACAATTTACTCCCCAGTAGTTCTCATGCAAACAAAACTATACGAGCTGTACCAACGGGACTGCATTGTTTTTATACAATTTAAACCTAGGTAATTAATGAAACAACGTGTGGATATAAAAATGTCGACTTGAATTAGAAATATCCATAAAATAATTTCAAAAGTCTGCAGTCCAATTTTAATTCAAGTTGCTAGCATAGTTTAATATTTTCACATTTTACTGTTATGTCTTTAAAACTTACATAGTACTTCTTAGCTAATACATATAAACTACTACTAGGAAGATACTATTTAGTTATTCAAAAATATACTGCCTTGACATACAATTCCAATTATACGGCAGGACTACAAAGAAATAAACATACAAAAAAGAAAATTACATAAACAGATACATTTAACGACCTAAATCTCTTCTGAACTGTTTCTAGATTTTGAGAATAAGTAACATATATAGGGTTTCAAAATAATAGTAGCATACTCAAGTTTTGACCTGACAAACGCATTATACAATATACAAATTGTTAAAACTTCTCTGAAGTGTTTAGCATTTCTTAATATTCTATAAATATCTAAGTTCACTTTCGAAACTGTGGGAACTCGAAAATTCAACCACAATAGGATGAGATCTGACTTATTTCTGCAATTTTAGGATTGCTTCTTCAGGTGGCCTCCTTAAAGTTGCGTCGAAGTCTAACTATAAAAATGATTATACCAATAAATTAAAATTATTTGAATTTAAATATCGACAAGTCAAAAGCTTTCATTAAACAACGTTAGTAAATTTAGCTACAATTTTAATTTATATAATAATTTTTATAGTTAGATATTTGACTCAACTTAAAGGAGGCCACCTGCAGAAGCAATCCTAAAAATGCAGAAATAGGTCAGATCTCATCTATTGTGGTTGAATTATCGTGCCAAAAGTGAAGTTAGATATTTATAGAGTGTTTTCATGAAAGCAGGTTAGTAAATTTAGATAGATTAATTTCTTTAGATAATTATTGAATAGAGCTTTGTCTGTGGAATTGTTCATTAGCATACCTAGATGTTTGGTATCAGAGAACATACATATGACTTCATTGATAGGAATTGTAGGAGATTTGATTTATATTGGCTTTAAATACCTTTCTAATCCAGTAAAAAGGGCCTCTCAATTGTTAATACGCTCGATGCAATTTTATAATAGTTGGATATAGGTCACCATATATACTTATCGTCTCCATATGCTGTCTATAGAACTAGAGTGTGGAGAATCCGCTGGCTATTGAATTTAACGTATCTACGCTCAGATACTTAGATAGTGTATCAATAAATTAAACGTTATCCTTTTGCAGGACGATGCGACCACGGGAGTCCGTGCGAACAGTTGTGTTATGAACTCCACGATGGAATGTACGAATGCGACTGTAGAGAAGGTTTCATACTGCGAGAAGATGGATACAGTTGTTACGGTGAGTTTCATATTTTCCAGCTTATGTATAGGAGTGCTTTAACTGCCTTTATTCATAGTTGGGAGAATTTAAAAGGATCAGTTTTGCTAGAAGGAGGCTCGTTAAACAGAAAACTTTTATATGGCCCTTGGAAACTCGGATCGTTGGAAGTTTGTGTTTATTTTTCCGCAACTTTTCAAAGTAACACAACAGATTTTATGGCACTAAAAGAGCGATAGAAAGGGGTCGCAAGAAACCTGGAATTGATTAAATTTTCTTACATGATGTTTTAAATAGTATCAGACAAGTTCTAATCAAAGTGTTTTAGTATTAGATCGATTTCATGTTTGATAAATCAAAGGGAACTTACAATCTTATCGAGAGTTCAATCATTGCAACATTTTTATCACGTGAAAGCTTATTGAACTTGTTAAAAGAGCTCTCAGTGAATTCTAATTTGATCTTTCAGCATGACGAAAAGACAGTTTGAAAGATGTAATCAGTGGTAAAATAACATAACTATTATTTAATTCTCATTTTTTCATAGCGTCATATATTTCAGTCATTGTTGCCATTGTTACCATTGAAAATAATCATTCTATATAGAAAGCCGTATACAGGGTGTCCGTAATGAATTGACAATAAAGAAGCTGTAGATTGTAGAAATAATATGATTTAGCCAAACATGCCTTCTACAAGAGATTCAAAATAGTAGAAAATTACTAATTTACGGCAAAGGGAAGTGAGGGTTGGAGGGGACAAGATTCCATAGGCGTACCACTTAGGAAGGTTTCAAAGAACATAAAATTACCAAAAATAACGTCGAATGTTCTTCAATAGTTTACTATAAAAATCTTATAACGTCACCCGTATCATCCTCTCAACAATAGAATGCCGTGGTTTTGGATTTTGTTGGTCTACCACCGCCACCTATGATGCGCAACCGCGAATACTCGTATCATACTTTAAAACTTAGGTATAATACACTGCACACATACACACTATAAACTACTGGTTACTATAACGATCACATATTAACACTTATTATGCACTACAATATATGAAATTCAGTTGACAATGGTAGGTAGGGTAGTAAGCGAAATAGGTATTATCGGTCAGTGGTCGCGCGGTTTAAGGCGTCAGTACTTGAATTGAGGTGACTAGATCGCTGTGGATTCGACCCCCGCAGCCGGTAGACCGTATATAGGTAAGTTATATTCGTAGAGAGGATTGGCACCCTCTCTGCGGGTATGGTAGGGTGGAAGAATGTTGGCTTGGGTCAATGTGAGAGATTGAAACTGGTTGACGTTTGACTACTACCCTCCTAATTAATGAGGTTTTCCAGGTTTCCCTCATTCCTGCACTGAATGGTGGTTAGAGCCTACCGACGTAAGTCGTTCCTGGGCGCAAATGCGGCCTGCTTAATAATAATATGCCACCCTCTCTCCCGCACAAGTCTTCGACTTCTGGGCTAATCCTCGTGATTAGAATGAGGGTAGATATATTATTATTATATTATTAATACCAAGTGGCCATTTCAATCGCGTATTTTGTGTCGTCGTCAACCTCTATCTTCTTCCTTCCGCGAATTTCCACTATCTTCCGTTTCGTAATTTCTTCTTTGACACTCTTTATTGCACTATATACACTACTCACGGATGCTTTCAATAATGATCTACGTATTTCAACCGCATCGTTTATACTCATATTTTGATCTCGCCCTAATCCCTTCATACACATTTTTTATCATAATATATTCCTCAATTGTTAGATTAGGACATTTACAATTTTGAGAGTATGCGTTACATTTGTAGAGAACACAAATCAATAATAAACTAATTACAATCACAATTCAATTATTTCCGTTAATTTAATTGTAATTAATTTATTAATATATAATAATATACTCGGACTTTTCCCGCATGTACATTATTGATAGTCGTGTAGCTGGAATACCCGGATCAGAATTGACGCAGCCTAATGACGTCACGGCATTACCAATAACAGAAGTGGAGCTTTCTGATATGCGCATGTGTATTTGCTGCAGCAGAAAGAATATCCGGGTCACGAAAAACGAAACCAAAGTTGTGTAATCAAAGACATGCGAGGCCAGTGAGCACTCATTTACAGTTTTTTTTTTAAATTCAATATTAATGAGACACATTAAAGGACACACCCATATTTGCAAAGTACTAGTTTAATTGTATATGTCGTTACCATGAGGCACTGAAATAAATTTACGTCTGATTTTCCCGGAAACAAAACAGAATGCCCAACTTTATCGGTTAATAAAGGCTCATAAAGTGCCACATTTTCCGTAGCATTTCATGGTTCGGTTATTGAACATAAAATCGATAAAAAATGATAACGTCAGCGCCTCAAGACACGCTACACCTCGTAAACTGTGCTGGTTGCAAAATGGGGGCGTTCAGGTCTCAAATAAAACGAGTTTCAGTACGAACCAACTGTGTAAATTCATGTTGTACTAATAATATTTAAGCCGTAAACTGGGTTTTATTTTTACTTTGTGGCTGTGCTTTAGAGCTACGTGTAATTTTTCCCTGCAATTGTCTTTGCTACAGCAAAATCTCGTAAAATATGTATTTCATTTTCCAAAGTAATCACTTGTACACGAGATTTAATAGTCCTTTGAAAATGCATGCCTTCAGTCAAAAATAACAAATTATAATAGAAAAAGCTAGAAGACTAAGTAGATATCTCTTCTAAAATTCTTTATGATTTTTAGTTTCGATGCCACTTTAAGTACATATTTAGGTGTATATATTATATTACTTCAAAGTTATATTCTCAAAAGCAAACATGTTTACAGATGTATGCTTAAGGTCACCATTTTGTAATAGAAATTTTTAAATATTATTACTTATCAGTACTGCATGAAATTTCGTAGGTCTATATACATAATTATTTGTTTCAGGTAAAAAAATTAAAAAAAAATAATTTTGAGGCATACGTACATAATTTTGGTAGTTTTTTTGATATCGAATTTTTCAGCGACTTGTTTGACAGTGAACTTTTAATAGTTCTACATGTTTATATGTTACACTATTATAATAACTATTATTTTCCTAAATATAACATGAGAAGCAGAGATAAAGGCAGAAATAATACGTAGGAAAGAGATCGAGCTCCATACGAATATTTACCCAATAAAAACAAATACATCCTTTTGCAATAATAATGTCACTTTCTCAAAACAGTTTTTTTTTAACTTCTGGAAGTTCTGAGAAAAAATTTCATTAAAACTATATGATGAGTGAAACAACCATGAACTAATGTTAAAAGTTGAAAGTAGATTTCATTACAAATACGTCAGTAGTTCAAAAGAAATGGCAAAATTCATTTTAAAGAGTGTCATTATTATAGTGTCACGGAATTTGCCCCACTCACTCCCAAACCGACGACTGTGGCACCGCGAATCTGCCTGAGATTGCCCCGATCGCCCCTACGCGATTCTGGTAAACAAACAACATGCCGCTGATCCAGATCGGCCTGGAAAAATCGGGAATCGACGAGAAGCGTTCCAGTCGTACGAGAAAAGGAATCTAGAGATACTGGAATATACCTGGAACATTCGTTGGGTCTATAAAAGAAGAATAAACGGCCGAGGTAGTTAGTCTTGTATAAGTCTTGTATTACAGTCTGAAGTGAAGTGTTTATTTAGAGAGATCAAAGTGATTTAGATAGCGATTAATTAAATAAGTGTTTAGTTGACCTGTAATTAGTAGTGTTCAGTAGTTAATAAAGAAGTAATTAATTAACGGATTGTTTTTCTGGAAGTAAGAAAAAGACGGATTGGGAAATCCGTGACAATAGTATAACGATTGTATATCTAGTAAATTTTCTCAGTTTCTCCAGTTTTCCAAGTAGTCACAACGTGGCTTAAACGTATCTGTATAAGACTTTTTATAAAGCTTTTAGTGTCGTAATTGCTACGTTCCATTCACTAAAAATGCCACTACGGTTATGTTTTGCTTGATACAACTTATCATACAACAAAATAAAGACACATACATCCTGTATAATGGTACAATAATAAAAAATAATTATGAATCATCTTATACAATCTACTTAATATTCTATTAGGTATATCATAAAGAAGTATATGGGTATTTTAGGTACCTGTTCTTTCTGTATTGTAACATTAATAGAGTTTAACCACACGAATTACACTAAAGTTAATGTTACGACAAAAAAGGCTCCATCGGGCGATAAATTATTTTTAATTTACAGGCAATCCGCTGCCTACAATGGCTAATACAATTTTCCTCAACAATACGGCCGTTATGAAATTAATAAACTTCCTTTGTTCGTTACTTCCAAGTAACATCTTTCTTGGCGTACGATAATGCCAATTAATTATTCGTTATTAATGAACTTTTCAAGGTTTGTACCTACTCCATGGGGCGAGAAATATTAAAACTAATTAAACTACCATTCAGCGAATAAAGCGATGCGAAAAATTTAACTGCGTCATTTTTTATGGCTTAACAGGCGCTTTCAGCTGC
Source organism: Monochamus saltuarius (assembly GCA_025584915.1). Taxonomy (NCBI): domain Eukaryota; kingdom Metazoa; phylum Arthropoda; class Insecta; order Coleoptera; family Cerambycidae; genus Monochamus; species Monochamus saltuarius. Next base: position 14,155,245 of record CM046722.1, read on the forward strand.
CAGGGCTGCTTCGGGATCTTAAATGTGGCGAAAAGCGTCTACTTTGCATGGTACAATCTTTGTAGAGTGGTAAAAATCTAAGAGAGTAAATTAAACAAGTTTTTCTTTTACAATCAAATTATAAATGAAATGCATATTTACATTTCTTATTTCATCTATATAACCTAAATCGTCTATGTATAAACAAAATGCTATATGGTGATCTATTATACCTTATTTCTGTGAATATTACCTTTCTCTAGAACCGAGAAATGGAAATATAGAAAACTAAGCATGAAGAAAACATCATAACAAATTGATGGATAAGTTCGCTTATAAATATAGACATGAGCTGCACTTTCGAAGAAATCTAATTTAAAGGTTTGAAAGTAGAAAATAGCAGCAATCCAATTCTGAAGTACGGCGTCGTCACTAATGAAGAATAGTTTAATAGTTAAAATAGAAATTAAAACACCTGCTGACATTTTTGACAAAATTTATTAAATCAATAGCAAGTAACAAAGCAAGTTATCTACTTGACTAATAGTCGGTATGACCTCCACCACGTTCTAATAGCATATTGACACGTCTCTGCATTGAGATAATCAAGTGGAATAATCTGTTGCGGAATACTATTCCATTCCTCTTCTGCCGCCACGACTAACTCATCTGCAGTCTGAGGTGGAGGAATATGATTATGAATGGCTCTAGCAACGAAATCCCACATGTTTTCAATAGGCATCATGTCAGGAGAGTTGGCTGGCCAATCTAATCTACTGATATGTCCTGCTTCGAGTGTCTCTTGAGCCCTTCTTGCGCGATGTGGTCGAGCGTTGTCGTCCATAAGCACAAAATTTTCACCTAATTTATTACGTAGGGGGTAGATAATGGGCGTATTAACTTGTTCGATGTAAATTTGACTGGTCATATTCTGTGGTGTGCGAATTAATGGGGTGCGGCGGTTGAACATTATTCCACCCCAAAACATTGTGGTACCCCCTTCATACAGTGGCACTCATGTAACACTCTTCAATAAACGTCAATTTTTCGTTATCACTGTCAAGCAAAAAACCGTACTTTCATTAGTGATTGTAGATAAAATAGCATTTATACATGATTTACAAAGTATCTAGTTCAAGAAATTGTTATAAATAAATGAATCGCTGGGATTTATGATATGAATAAAAATCAAAAGCATGAATGAAGTTATAAAAACAGATGTAAACACATCTAGAAGATGAATAATAGACTGTAATCTTTTTGATTTAATTAGATCTTTTTCCACACGTGAAAAGAAAGTAAATTTTAAATAAACAACCATGTACAAAATGAACAATAATAACTTCAACTTATGAATCTTGCCTAAAACGATCTTACCTTGAAAAATGCAACAAATAAATAATAGGATTAAAAGTAGTATGTGTTGCAATGTCGTGAATTCTTCCTCTTAGTTGTATAAATACCAAAACGTGAAATCTTACACTCTTAGAGGTATGAAAATATTTGTATATGATAGAATTTGAAATTATAAACCAAAGTGCGAACGTAGGGAAGATTGAAACTTTTTCTCATCTTTAATTCATCCATGTCGAATGTAAAGTACAACTTGAAGTTTTCCGTATGTTGCATTTTCTATTATTTATACATTGCCTCTTAATAAGCCTTATATAAAAACATTGAAATGTTTAAAATGTCGATTTTTCATCGTAATCATTTCATGTTAGAAAATCCGTTTGCAACCATCATTTTAAACAGTAGAAATATCTGCTTCTGTATCTAGGTGTAGTGTGGTCCTTATAAACCTTACCACACAGGTCCTCGATTCTCAAATGCAATGGAATAAATGCATGTTTTATTACCTATGTGTATATTTACAATTACTGAAGCTGCTTTATATTACTTTGGCAAAAACCATGTGAAATAGCTCCCCTATATCTTATGAGAAATAACTCCAATAAGAATGGTCAAGAATACAGATTTGCATTTTCTCATGAGAAATTACGTAATTTTCCTGTGGGAATGTGTTCCTCTGAACCCAAGAATCAAGCCCTAGGTTTGCAAATTTTGTTTTGAGGGAAACGTATTTTACGGATGTACTCCTTCTCCATATTAAGAAATGATTACTGAAAATGTTTTTTAGGTTTTACATCAAAACAAAGGAAAACTGAGTGGCAATTTTTTTTCATTACTTTGATTTTAACATCTAAGCATGCGAATAGTAGTGTTTATTTCAACCTCCAGTCCGAAGATATCACTTAAATTTACCACGTAGTACGCCTCTGGTGTCCACTACCACATGCACAATATTTTTAAAGATGAACTCTGTCCCTGTCTTTCTCACTCTTCCACTCGGATCCCTTCCTCGCTAGTACCCTCATTCGTCTACTTGTGCCGCTACGCACAGCACGTACACCGTTGATGTGATAAAACGGTGAGTATAGCTAACTTTAATCAATTACTTTTTAGCTTTTAGAATGGGAAAGAAAACATCGTTCATCCTCGCATAGCGATGAGTCGGATGTGGAAAATATTTCTAAGAAAGAATTATTAAAACGACTGGCAAAGGTAGAGAAGCTTCTCAGTGAACCCATACGCCATAAGCGTAAAGACAGCGTTCTCGATCTCACTCTCCTCACCGACCGGCGGCCGAGCGCTGCAGGCGGAAGCAGTCGAGGAGACACCCAAGTCGATCTAGGTCGCCTTCCTCGCGCTTTACCCCATCACCGGTGGACCGTTCCCAAAGCGGACCGGCGGTACCGGCATCTTTATGTTTAGACCGTGCTCAGTGCAGTACGGCGACAAGTAAGGAAATACAAAGCGATAATAAAATAGATGAGAACCGCAATCTTCACGATTCAGGCTCATTTGATTATGACGAAGGTAGGCACCTTACCAATTTATTAATAGAAAATAACTCAAATGGGGCACAGTCGCCCGTATTAAGCATAAACCTAGACGAAGATGTGCTAGAAATTTTAGGAGAGGATCCACATAAAGATAAAAATAGTTTTAAGTTGCATACTGCAATAGAGTCTCACTGGAGACATATGTTAGGTGTAGGGCTCTCCAGTGAGAACAAGGTGGCTTTAAGTAACAGGTACGAAGTTCCGTTTGTATTGACTCCCCCCGCGATGAACCCTGAAATAATTGCGATAATGTCTCCCATTCATAAGAAAAGGGATGACTGCTATATAAATATTCAGTCATAATTAGCACAGGGACTATCAGCGGTGGGAGACACGTTAAATCAATTATTAAATAAGGATGAAAATATCCCTAAACAGTCCCAAGAGAAGCTGTTAAGCCCACTTTGGGACGCGGTCGTTTTATCACCAATTTATTTTATAATATTACTTAAACCAGACGAGGCTTAATGTGTCCGGTTCTTAGTAAATCATTTAGAGAGGTGGCTGAAAAATTACAGCCGGACGCTCTACTATTTGGAAGCGATTTTGGCGAGAATATAAAATTGGCAAAAATCATAGAAAAGATAGGTAGAGACCTTATCCCTACTCTTTCTAAAAACACTGAACTTGCTTTCACTAGAACTAACAGCAAGGTCAAAGAAGGGGAGGGAGTCGCATCTTGCAGGCAAGTAACCAGGAAACCGGTATCGCCCGGCACGTTACAGGAGGAAGTGTTGCCACAGAAGGGCCAAGCGTCCTCCAGGACCCGATACAAGACAATCTTCCGTGGAAGGAGATAACTGTTGACGAGGTACGTAAACTTCCTCTTGCTGGTAGACTAAAATCATTCATAAAGAACTGGGATGGTCTTATCATGGATTAAGGGCTATAAAATTCCGTTTAAAAACACACCTATTCAGTTTCACGTCCCAGTAACAACATTTTCCCATAGTGACTTAGTTGCTATGGAAAAATCTGTATTAGAATTAATTCAGCTAGGCGCCATACATAGGTGCAGTCCTAATGAGGGCAATTTGTGTCTAAAATTTTCTTGGCAGACAAAAGAACGGCGACAAACGGTTCATACTAAACTTGAAGGAACTCAATAAATTTGTGGAAACTCCCCATTTTAAAATGGAGGATTTCCGTACGGCGTCACGCCTTATTAAACGAAATACCTACATGTCTACAATCGACCTTAAGGATGCGTATTTCTTAGTTGCAGTAGATCCAACTTATAGAAAATATTTGACATTTAAATTTGACAACAAATTGTATCAATTTTCTTGCTTACCTTTTGGCCTTGCTTCTGCACCTTATACCTTTACAAAACTGATTAAACCGGCAGTAAAAATACTTAGAGAGAAGGGTATAAGTTGTGTCAATTATCTAGACGATTTTTAATTTTAGGCGATTCACATAAAGAATGTGCTGAAAATACAAAGGCAGTTATTGAGTTATTAACACATCTTGGGTTCATTATTAATAGAGAGAAGAGTTTTTAGTTCCTAGAACACAACAAAAATTTCTAGGATTTATTTTCGATAGTCAAAATTTAAAATTAAAACTGCCAGCTGATAAACAAGAAAAATTCTAAAACACATTAAACGATTTTTAGGAAAATGTAGCTGCAGAATACGAGAATTTGCTCAACTGATAGGGTTATTAATCTCTGTATGTCCAGCAGTAAAATACGGCTGGCTGCATACAAAATCTTTAGAAAAGGAAAAGTTATTTCATTTAAGGAAAAACAGCATGGACTACAGCCGTACAGTAAATTTGTCGAGCAGTATATATCCTGACCTTCGTTGGTGGGAGGTAAATATTACAAATTGTTCGAACGATTTAAGGCATGACACTTTCCATATGGAATTGTTCACAGACTCATCATTGACGGGTTGGGGGCGTGCACTTCAAATGAAAGCACCCACGGTTGGTGGAGTGAGGCCGACAAAGTATTGCATATTAATATTTTAGAGCTTAAAGCTATATTTAATGGTTTGCAATGCTTCGCGACAAAATGCGAAAATTGTAATATTTTGATAAGAACGGACAATACAACGGCCATGTCCTATATAAATAGAATGGGCAGTGTCCAGCATACAAATTTGAATAATGTAACCAAAGATATTTGGCACTGGTGCCAAGAGAAAAATATCTTTTAGTAGCATCATATATTTCGTCAAAGGATAATTGGAAGGCGGACCGTGAGTCGCGGATTATGTCAACTGAAACCGAATGGTCACTTTCATTAGATGCTTTTGATAAAATAACAAAAAACCTAGGTGTTCCGGAAATTGACTTATTCGCATCTTCTATTAATTACAAATGTCAACGATTTGTTTCCTGGTTTCCAGATCCTAGGTCAGTGGCGGTAAACGCCTTTACTATCAATTGGGGACAATTTTATTTTTACGCGTTTCCCCATTTGCTCTAATTTTAAGAGTAATTCAGAAAATAATAGTCGATAAAGCGGAAGGCATCGTTGTAGTACCTCTATGGCCATCCCAGGCATGGTACCCCAGTTCCTAAAGCTTAAAGTAAAGGAAATCGTTTTACAACCTGATTGTAAACTTCTTACTTCCCCTTTTAGGAAATACATCCGTTGCACAGGAGCATTACCCTGGTAGCCGCCAAATTGTCCGCCAAGCGTTACTAGGAAAAGGCTTCCCAGAAAATGCAGTGGACACCGCACTACATTCTATTTCGCATTCCACCTTATTGCAGTACAACTCTACATACAAATTATGGTGGAAATACTGTCTAGATACAAAAAGCAATGTGTTTGATGCGGAGCCAGAACAAGTATTACAATTTTTGCAACACTTAATGGACTCAGGTAATCATAAATATGGTACATTTAACAGTCATAGGTCGGCTCTATCCCTTCTACTAAAAGAAGGTACAGGCCAGGATTATAGAATAAAAGATTTCTCAAAGGTGTATCCAACTTAAGGCCGTCTGCACCAAAATATGATTTTATATGGGACACCGAACCTCTTATTAAATATCTTGAGGGTTTATTTCCACATGAAAATCTATCAATTAAATTCCTATCACTTAAATTGAGTACACTTATGGCTCTTGTAACGGGTCACCGATTGCAGACCATAGCGGCCATTAAACACAAACATATTTTGGAGGATTCCGGAGGTTTGCAGATTCTCATTGACGAAAAAATGAAAACTTCCGGACCCCACAGGAGCCAACCATGTCTTTACATTCCATTTTTCCGGACAATCCACCATTATGCGTTGCCTCGTTGCTTAAATATTATTTAAATGCTACAAAGGCCACTAGGGGCAGCATGATTATTTATTTCTTACTTACCAAAAGCCAATAAAAGTAGCATCTAAAAATACAATTAGCAGATGGGTAAAATGTACTCTTTCTCTCGCAGGTATAAATACCGAAATTTTCAAACCACATTCAACTAGACATGCCTCGACGTCATCCGCGCTTAGGAGAGGAGTGTCTATAGATGTAATTCATAGAACGGCTGGCTGGTCTAGGACTTCGCAGACTTTTACTAGGTTTTATAATCTCACTAATACAGACCCGTCGAAATTTGCATCGGCGGTGCTGAATATCCAAGAGCAAGATGGAAATATATAGAATAACATTATTATTACTTAAATGTTACAAAGTTTGTTCAGAATGTTCATTATTTTATTTCTTTTCAGAAATATAAGAGTTTAGTTTTGTATTTTACTAGACAAGCAGTGTTTTCATAACCTTAAACAATGTACCTACATAGTTTAAAATGAAAAATTAAAGCTTCTTCGCAACATAAAATCTTTAAATATCTACGTGGTAAATTTAAGTGATATCTTCGGACTGGAGGTTGAAATAAAATTGAACGATCAAAGGAACTTACCTTAAGTGAAGTTCGATCGTAATTTTATGAGACCTCCAGTCCGAAGATATCACTTCCCTCCCTCCCGGCGTAAATACTGGTTTGACCCAAGGGTTGCGAAGAACATAACCTTATTTAAAATGAATGAGGGTACTAGCGAGGGAAGGGATCCGAGTGGAAGAGTGAGAAAGACAGGACAGAGTTCATCTTTAAAAATATTGTGCATGTGGTAGTGGACACCAGAGGCGTACTACGTGGTAAATTTAAGTGATATCTTCGGACTGGAGGTCTCATAAAATTACGATCGAACTTCACTTAAGGTAAGTTCCTTTGATCGTTCAATTTTTATGCATGTTTAAGGTAATCGATAATATCAGAGTTGTGACCTTATTTCCTAACCTAACCTAAAATAAAAATAAAAAATATTTTTTAAAGTAAATTGTAATAACGATTAGTAAGTTACTTTATGATTATATCTGTATAATCCCTATCCCTCCTCCTCCTCTTAGTTTAAAAATAGAAATTACAGACATTAAAACAAAACAATCAAACTTTAGATATTGTATTGTAAGGAAATGTCCCAGTACAACAATAAAAAGACCGTATAAATTATTTATTAATTTACTCTGGAATTCCAATACACAAAACTTGTGACAAAAATCAATAAAGTGGGACATTTTTTTATTTATGATAAAATCAGTTTAGTAATTTATATTATACTCGTGTAGAATTTATTCTTGATTTTTAGTTTAGGGAAGTTTAAATTCTTCTTCTTCTTCCGCATATATCTAGATACCTTTGAAACTATACAACACACCTCCGTATTTAAATAGGTACCTTAATTTTTTTTAGTATTGAGTTTATAGATTATTTAGCTTTTGGTTATACAAGATAGTCCAATAAAAGAAAACAAACGACTAAATTCTAATAAAGCTACTGAAGTTAGCATGCAATTTAAATTTGAAAGATAAGGTTTACAAATTAAACATCTACTTAATTATTTTTTGTAGTTATTGTGCGAAATTGGGGTTTTGTGAATTTTAAGAGTAATTAGCTTAAGCTATTATGTTTCAATTTAACCTTTGTCGGAGATCGAGGTGGACCAGTACCGAGAAGCTGTAGGAGAGAATGACGTCACGCTTTGCAATCCAGGGCGAGCGTTTAATTCCAATTTGATCTCGTATATTTCGAAAGCTACTTACCAGATCGTCTTCAAGTTTTCTGTGTTGGTCATACATCATAAATGCTTTGTAAAACTTAGCAAATAATGTACTTTGAGGTTTTACCAAATGACCTATTGGGACATATTTAGAGAAATAAAAAGGATAAGGGAATTCCATACTATTTATTTATTAATCTTGTCTTGTCTAAAATACAGTTATTGTATTTTTATAAACAAAATAAGAGCAAGTAGTATTTAAATAAAGTCTAAATGCTGTTAGGCAATATTAAGAAATAAGGTCATTGATAAGGCAAGTTAGTTTCAAGGAAGAATCGATAAGTGGGATGAAAAAAAGAAGTCGTCTATAAAAAAGAAACGAATAAGATATTTCTTTTGTAAATTATTCTAAATTGGAATGTCGAGATATTTTAAATCACGAGTCGTGCTAAGAAAACCTGCCTAAACATATTATAGAGAAAAGAGGAGTTAAAGGCGTAGCGTGAATATAGCTTCCAGCACGGTTAAAGGCTAATATCCCTCGGCGTCGAATTTCGGAAGATGAGTAAATAATTTCGTTTAATTACATCTACTTTGGCAACGCCTCACTTCTTCCCATCTTTATGAATGACTTATGACGAGTGGTATCTCGAAAGCTCGCAGTGCTGGCACCGACCAACGCTAATGCGGTTCCTGTTTTGGCTAAGGATTTACATTTTGCGAAGGTCTAATCGGCTTTCTAGGATACACTCTATTATAATGTAAATACCGCATAGTTAGGGGTACGCAAACAACTCTAATCTGCGCGAGGAAATACGCTAAATTAAAGCCAGTATTTATCAGCATTTACCAGAATATACAGGAATGATGTATTTGTGCGCCGGTTATGTGTAACGTTGACATCATGTCTTGCTTTTTCTTAATTTTGATCTTGCAAGATAAGACAAGATTTAATAAAAAAATCTTGTGAGACACGACAAGAAATATCGCGATGGCAAGAAGAAATATAAGATGGAGTAATGAAGCTTATAAAATTATTAAGTATATTGAGTTGACTGATGAACTAGAGCTAACTATAAATTCACTTGACACTTGACTGAAAGAGTCTCTCACTCTGTACTTTTAGTAATTCAGCTGATACGTTTTTAAGGGAAACTGGGTGCTTTTGATAATTGAGTCTCGTGTATGATGCGCCACATTGCTGCAATACGCCGTGGATGTCTTGCGTCTCCATTTGTTCCACTATTCGGTTTCAAATTTCCCCCGCGTTGCACTACACTTGCACTCACTGCACTCCACGGTAAAAGCATTTTTACATAGCCATAAATTAAAACCATATCCATCAACTCCAGTTGCTGTACACGTAAGCAATTTTTTATGTGGAAAATTAGATTTTATTGAGGAGGGATTTCAGAAACTCCTAGTACAAGTAGTCAGTGTTATTTAGATCGTGAAGCGTTGGGAATATAATCATCATTATCTATCGTGCAAATGGCTTACTTTGTTCCTTTTATTCGAAAGCAATGGGAAAGCATGAAACCAAAGCCTAAACCAAATTTTACAGTAGAGCTTCTTCAGGCCGATCAAAATTTACTAGCCATAACTTGACGACAGTGATGTCTTTTGCTACTTCGATGGAAATGCATAAATTTAGAAGTGTTTTTGATTTTCTCAAAGTAAGCTCAAATGAGTATTTTGCCTCAAAGCAGTACTAAAGAGTTGGTTAGATGGAAATTAGATCAAAAACGTAACGCTTCTGTTTGTGTCAGTTTATGAAGATACCAAAAGCAGTAAATAGCACAATTTTGATAAAATATATAACAAATTGATTTGAATAAGTAAAATGTGCCATTTTTATGCCATACAGTCTCTTAAATTTTGTATTTGAATAATTAATAAGGAAAGTTACAAAGTCCCACACTGAATGTTATTTTTGAAGAAATTATATGTCTATTACAAAAATTAATGATTCTGTAATTTAACACTTTTTATTTAGTAAAGGCGGGTTCTCATTACTTGATTTCATTGACCAATATGATTAAATTTGTGTCACTGAAATAAAATAATTTAATGTAGACATACGTTCAACGATACCGTGAACAAATTTTCAATTCAATTCTATATTCAGTGGCATAGAGTCAATATTTATCAATGTGTCATCTAGTGAGAATCCGCCTTAACAAGCGTAATTTATTGATTCTATAGAACAACATCCAATTAGCAGACTATTCCAAGAAATAGGTTTACCATAAATTATTCTCCGTAATACATATAATTTTAATATGAGATTTTCCCTAACAGTTTCTCTTAATGCATTATTTGAGATATAAACAGCTTGTTCAGCGGTGTTAAAAAAGCTACATTGGCTTTTACGTGTCAAGGGAAATATGTTATACGAGAAATAGAGGAAAAATACTACCATCATAGCTGCAAAATAACAGAAAATTACCTGCAACAACAGCTGTGTCATATTCCCAGCAATTTTGCGTCGCAAATTAATTTGGGACTGTTTATTTTACATTCGTTTAGATTGTATAATAGTTTTTGGCTCTGTACTTGTTTTGTACAAAAGGGGTACTAGCTAATTCTATTTTATGTTGGGCTCCTCCGTTCAGTAACGAAAAAAATTAAAATATGTGATGTTATTATAAGTGAAATTTTATATAAATATTTTACAAACACAGAAGCAGCTATTTTCAGACAATAAGATTCCTAAAAAGAAACCAATTTAATTTTAAACTGTTTTACATATTTAAACATATTTATCTGGACGTGAATTTTTAAATAAATGATTTGGAAATAACCAGGTCAATCTTGGCCACCCAGATCATCTGATATGATCCCTATAGATTTTTTTGTTCGGGGATATCTCAAGACATTAGTTCATAAAATTCACATTGAATCTGAGAAGCACCTACGTCAACAAATGGTAGCTGGTTTAATGTGATAAGAGCTACTGCTGGAAGTTTTGCACTTGTTCGAGTTGCAATTTCAAGAAGATCTGGAGCATGTATTTTGACTAAAGGTGGTCATTTATAACATTTGTTTTTTAAATTTTGCACGTGTCCATAATTTACTGTTCTGGACAATTTTTTCAAGTAACATTTTGCTATATTTTCAGTAGAAAAGGCACTTTACCTGAAACCAAAACAGTTTGCAATCGGTGCATTAAATATTTCAAATAGGATTATTTTGAAAACTGTCACTCCTAACGACTTCAACAAGGTATACCTACCTTTTTCAAATAAAACAGGTAGGAGAATGGATTGGTTCGATAGTCAGATGGATACTCTAAGATGCAAAAAAGTTCTGCCATTTAAAAGAAACATGGTGTGCCACAAGTTGCGCCCTCTACTAGTGCCATCAAAATTAGAGATAACTTTGAATTTTCACCTAAGGAATCTGTGGACTCATTTTTGCTACTTTATTTGAAAACACGCTGTATAACAAAAAACCCTTATTTTTGGCCACAGAATATGCCCCTGAATTTTTGACCTGAGAAACACCCGTGACTACTTTTTTTTTAATGTATGTCAGTTGAAAAAAGATGTAGGTACTTGGATTCTGAGACACGTATCGATCTATGTGGTTACGGCATTCATGCTTTCTTTACACTCAGTATAAAATTAAATTTGAGCACAACCTCGGAAAATACTTAAACGTCTCGTAACAGCTGGTTTGTTTCAGATTTCTCGCTCATTCGGCTGTAAGATATACGAAATCTCGACGCAAATAAAATAAAACGGAACCGGAACTGACATCTACCAGGCGTTATGCAACCGTTTCTGTAATGTATACCAGCAAGAACAGGCAAAGTCAGGTGGTAATGTATTTACTGCGCTGTTTGTTCAATGCGAATGTAATTTATACGATATATTTCTGCATCGCGGGCAAATTCCCTATGAGGCTACAGCAAGGCAGCGTGTTATAAAGCTAAAATTTATTCCTGGAGGCGCCTAGACGTTAATATTGCGTCTAATAATATTCATTAAAGGTGACGTCCTAGCAGCACTTACCTACTAGAGAAAGGACGTTGTAAAAAATATGACTTCATTATAGCTGTCCTTCTCGTAAAATTTAATTACCTACAAAGATATAACTTAATAGAGTTATTTCTTTTTACGAGTAGCACTGCATTGTCTTATGTTTAGGAAACGCGTTATATTTGTTGCCACCAGACTAGTAATATCAAGAATGTCAAAAAATATGTAAATATCAAAAAAAAATTTCTACAAAAATCTATAAAAAAAATGTTAATATTGTAAAACTAGGTAATCGTATTATTTCTTGTACTCTAGACCATTTTGCGAAACAAGCCTAAGCTGATGAAATGGTTCTGGATGTTTCCAAAAGGAAATAATGTCAATAGGTCTGTCCACAAATAATTCAATATATATGAAAATTGGAGCAAATTATTCCTTACACCCATTAAAGTAAATACAACATGAGCTCTAGAAATTGCCTGCTCCATTTGAATAAGATAAACGTTTGCTCACTGGATTGACGTCATATGCTCGCTGGTCCACCTTGTGTCTAGAGCGTACCCGTAGAACGCACATGAGGTCGCGGTCTAGGCGCATAGCGGACCGCTCTGTGCCGAGCCGATCACAAACTTATACAAAATTAGTCGCATATGTCGTTTTCTGTGCGCTACCGACTTGTTCTACTGTACAGGGTGTCTCAAACTCGATAGTATGACCTACTGTGGGGATACAAAAAAATTTAATAAAAAAATTTTCCATCTTCAATCGAATGTATTATCTTTGCGATTTGACAGAAACGACTACTGACGTCATCAATTATATTTTTTTCCAGAAACATACCCAAATTTTATTCCTTCCGGAAAACGTCAAAATAAAGGTATTACAAAAATTATAAATTCTAACGCAAACAGGAACATAATTAACAAACTAAAAAGGTAGGTGAGATTCCGTAAAAGTATTATATTTTTAGTAACTTTATTTTCTCTTCTTAAATTACCAATTTATCGAATCCATAGCTATACTTCTAAATGTAACATCTTATGTGTACTTGTTTTCTAGCTTGAAATCGATACACAAAGTAAATATTTATTTACGAATATCTTCCATCATCCCTTGTTGTTACGTTAAGGAAAAATTCTCATCCGACTCACTCAACTCTTTCATTATTTGTTTGTCTTTGTGATGGGAGGATAGTTAATAGGATTTTAGAGTCTCCCAGGGTTGCGGAGATGTATCCAGCAGTGGTTGTAAATATTTACTTAACCGAAGAGATAGAATTTAGGTAGTATAGTCCTCCTTTAAAGAAGACTTGTTTTATCTACAATACACGCTGTAACACGTTGCACCTCCTATTACACTGTACTTGAATAAAAGTTTTTTTATTTATAAATTTAATGAAGTTTACGATTAAATCAGTCTCATAATTCGCTAAAAACCATTGTGGAAGAATCCTTGATAACCCACCAAACTTCATTTGCTTTGGTAGATGAAGTAGTAGAAGCATAATATAAATAAAGTGAAATAATAATAATAATAATAATAATAATAATAATAATAATAATAATAATAATAATAATAATAATAATAATAATAATAATAATAATAATAATAATAATAATAATAATAATAATAATAATAATAATAATAATAATAATAATAATAATAATAATAATAATAATAATAATAATAATAATAATAATAATAATAATAATAATAATAATAATAATAATAATAATAATAATAATAATAATAATAATAATAATAATAATAATAATAATAATAATAATAATAATAATAATAATAATAATAATAATAATAATAATAATAATAATAATAATAATAATAATAATAATAATAATAATAATAATAATAATAATAATAATAATAATAATAATAATAATAATAATAATAATAATAATAATAATAATAATAATAATAATAATAATAATAATAATAATAATAATAATAATAATAATAATAATAATAATAATAATAATAATAATAATAATAATAATAATAATAATAATAATAATAATAATAATAATAATAATAATAATAATAATAATAATAATAATAATAATAATAATAATAATAATAATAATAATAATAATAATAATAATAATAATAATAATAATAATAATAATAATAATAATAATAATAATAATAATAATAATAATAATAATAATAATAATAATAATAATAATAATAATAATAATAATAATAATAATAATAATAATAATAATAATAATAATAATAATAATAATAATAATAATAATAATAATAATAATAATAATAATAATAATAATAATAATAATAATAATAATAATAATAATAATAATAATAATAATAATAATAATAATAATAATAATAATAATAATAATAATAATAATAATAATAATAATAATAATAATATCTCTACCCCTCATTCTAATCACAGGGATCAGCCCAGAAGTCGGAGACTTGTGCGGGAGAGGGGGCGGCATATTATTATTAAGCAGGCCGCATTTGCGCCCAGGAACGACTTACGTTGGTAGGCCCAAACCACCATTCAGTGCAGGAATGAGGGAAACCTGGAAAACCTCATTAATTAGGGGGGTAGTCAAATATCAACCGGTATCAATCTCTCACATTGACCCAAGCCAACATTCTTCCACCCTACCATACCCGCAGAGAGGGCGCCAAACCTCTCCACGAATATAGCTTATATACGGTCTACCGGCAGCTGGGCTCGAACCAACACCGTTTAGTCACCTCGATTCAAGTACTGATGCCTTAAACCGCGCGACCACTGACCGAATAAATTGTTACATATTTAATAAAGTTCATGATACTCGATTTAAAACAACATAATCATAAAAAACAAAATCGTCAACACATGCTAACATAATATTTTAGGGAATATGTGTTTTGTTACTTATGCGCCTTTAATTTTTTACTATACCTATTGTTATAGCTATTTTCAATACAAGTTGCGAAATAATGGTGTTTTAGGCATGCTTCGTGAAGTTAAGTGCCTGAAACACCTATTTCGCAATATGTATCGAACAAGATTTTTCGTAAAATTATCAAATAAATATTCAAAATAGTTTGAACATAATCTTCGATTACATTTGCTAATAATTTATTTAAGTACAGAGGACATTGGAGATGCTAAGTCCTTCAATAAAGTGACTATTCCCAATACCAAAGAGAGATATAAAAGGAGTCAATTTTTTGAACATTTTCGGCAATTTTCTACGTCCATCCACCATTGATCACAACCAAAAAAATATACCTGACACAATGAAATCATTAAATAATTTTCAAAACTTAAATTTACTTTTGAACATTATGAACATGCTATAATAGATGAGAATTGGCCTATCACTGCATTTCTAGGATTGCTTCCTCAGATGGCCTCCTTTAAATTGAATCAAGTCTACAGGGTCTCCCGAAATGAATGCAACATAGATCAAGAGTAGATTTGTGACATAGTAAACATAGTAAATTATGGTAATGTGCAGAAGTTCAAAAACAAGGTTATATTTAGATATCCAACCATGATTTCATCAAAGCACAAAGATTTCATCAAACTAGGCCGATCTTCTTGAAATTTTGCACATTGCCATTATTTAGCATTCTGAATAACTTTTTTAAATAACATTTTGCTGTATTTTCAGCAGAAAATACATTTTATCTGAAACCAAAACAGTTTTTACTCGGTGCATACTTCAAATAGGATTATTTCGAAAACGGTTACTCCTAAAGACTTCAGAAAGGTATATCTTTTTCATATAAAAAAGAGGAGAATCCATTGTTTCAATATTCAAATATATACACTAAACCCCAAAAAAATTCTGTCGCATGCTATGCCATAAGAGGCGCCCTCTACTAGTGATGTCAAAATTAGAAAAAATTTAATAAATTGCCCCCAAAAACCACTGGATCTCCAAAAGAATGCAAATATTTAAATTTTGACTTTGATGCTCTACTTCTTTTAAACCATAAAATAAGATAAGTTTGGCTACATTTCATTATTTTGTCATCAGTAATCTACTCTTGCTATATGTTAGCATATACATTAAAATTATTCGATAAACTCAATTTATATACAACTGTATTAGAAATTAAAGGTGTTCATCCACTTCACTTTAATAACTATCCCTGGCCTATTTTCGTGGTGCACAATTTTAATTTTTATAGTTACTGTGCTGTAAAAAAAGTCAACAAAAGAAAAAATATTTATAGATTCTTCTTGACGCCTTTTAACATACCTGAAATATACCTAGAACGCCAATAATCTGTTCGCTTTGTTTTTACAGCCACACTTTCATTTTGATCTCACTAGCATCTACGCCTTGATTTCTTGCTTTTGTCTCTAGAGATTTTATGAATCATTCATCTGTCTGAAGTTAAAACCCATCTCCAGCCGCAAAATATGTTCCTCAAGAACAAAACTAGCTCAGATACAATTCCTAACCGGTAAAAACAACGCTATTACATCAAAAACCGTACCTGATCCTGACAGCTCGAATATTTTCCAACGCCATTACTCTATATCTAGCAGCCAGAATTTACTAACTCGCCTATATAACCTTCCTCAACCCCCGGTGATTAGTCTCTGTCAAGGGTAATTCCACATAAGACCCGGGGCATCTGCACTCCGACTTCACAACGATACCGCTCCGTCGGGATGATATGGATATAAATGAAAAGTTACTGGATATATGCAGTCGAAATACAATGTGGTGTCCTAGTTAAGCTGCTTGTTCAGTCTGCAATATAAGTCCTCATTTTGAATTCGACAATCTTAATGTCGCATGACAACTAACTTTATGCACGTGGAAGACTCCTCACATCTTTGAAAAATTGATACATTGATCCTAAAATTTAATAAAGAATCTTTTTATAAATACTGAAATCGATGGAATAGATAGAACACTGATGCTTCTGAAGGTAAAAAAGAAAATTCAATCTTGTTTCGAATTTTGCAACATATGCAGCATATTTCTTTGTCAGAGAAAGACACTTTCCGCATGAGTTAGAAACCAAATTTTTTCATAACAATAAATGGAAAATTTTATGTTCTTAAATCTGTATTAATACAAACGGAAACAAAAGTAGAATAACAAGAGTGAATACAAATATATTGGAATAAGAGAAGTATTATCATCTTACTTATTATTAGTGATATTAATTGCAGAAGTCAGCATGTGGGTTGATGATGTGGCTGCTGATTACTAATGGTTAATCCGGATAAGACGTTAATGACTGTAAATTGCAGTTTGAAGATGATGGAATGTTCCAATGAACAAATTTGTTGGACATTTGATTTTTCCGATTTTTAAAGTCTTCTAAGTACCTTTCAGCAACCGAAGTTGATTTGCACTCTCCTAAACGTTTAATATTTGTGATACTTTCTCCACAATCGGCAAGGAAACTGGCCGAGGTTCACCTAATACTGTGACCCGTGTATAGTTCAGGATTTTGAAGGTGTAAATACTACAAATGTACTACAAATTGTATGAAAGTAGTATCTGCAAGTGGTCGTGTGCAAAAATAAAAAAACGTGCTTTTTAATGAAACCGTCAGGATCAGCATGTGGTCACGTACTAAGTCACGTCTACTCAGGTAAGAAGAGTTAACAAGCTTGAAAGTGGTATATGTCTAGTGCGCCGCAAATGAATGACTTTGGCAGTTTGATATGTCTTTCAGATGTTTACACATATTTATTTTATAAACATCTGGTTTAAGTGACCCACCTTAACCCTTACGAATACAGTATATAGCAAAAATACTAATTATGTACGTTATTATTTTCTTTATTCTAAATTGGCTCCATCAGTTGTTGAAGTGTAAGTAAGAAGAAATGATTGGTCAATTAGTATGTCAGCACTATAAGATGCGTGGTGATATTCAAAGTCAATGATGTAGAATGCTAAGAAAAGAAATTATTCAGCTTCACAATAAAACCTATATCTTTGCATATTGCTGCCCATACAATGTACAATTCCATGATATCAAAAGTGTTTGAAATGTCTACTGTAGAAAAATAACGTATACAGGGTATCTCACTTTTAAATAACAGGAGTCAAGAGTCTTTAGAGGACCTCATTTTGAGACTAAAACGCTTCCTTTCTGAGATGCAGTGTGTTGAATTTTATTTACTTATTTATTTTTTTAAAAACAGCTAACAAAAAATCGCCATGTTGTGGCGATTTAGTATTTAAGAGCACATAATTCGACATCGAAAATCATCGTATATTAATTTCAGTGGTGAAGAAGTAGTTGAATTGAAATTTTACTCAGAAAAGGCCCTCTTGTCGCCAAATCATGATTTTTAAATATTGTGCTATAACTAAATGAAATAGTTAAGAAATTCAATCAAAATTATTAATTAATAATATAGAAATAAAAACATAAATAAAAAAGTACCCCAATTAATAAAAAATGAAATATTACCCAATTGAAAACTAAATAACTGATTCATATCTGTACTCCATTTGTTTTTGAAATCATTACAACGTAACATGTTCTTGTCTAAATATAAACGTTAATATAAAATCCGCATGATGTATTGTCAGAGTTTATTGAACTGGAATGAATTTTGAGGTAAACACATGTGGCACACCATCGAAATTCCTTGCCTGCTTTATTTGAATGTCAATAAACAGCATGGCATCTCCTGTCATCTTAAATTTGAAATTTGTTATAGTATATAGTACCATAAGATATATAGGAACAACAGACAATTGGCATTACCCATAAATTTTGACGTTTGATTATCAGCATTCAGGGCTTTACGATCAGGTCAAATCCAAGGACACAAAAACAGTCAATTTGTTACATAAGCTGTTACAAATATATGCATGTGTGTTATACAAATATATGTATTTAAGTGCCAACGTAAAGAAGAACATGAAAAACTGTAGATAACTCTAGATGCAAATACAGACTCGAATAATAAAATAGTGCATGTTTAAATGTGCATTTTATGCAGATAAAGCAAAATATATTGAATTTTTTTACCGATAAACTTACGTTTTCGCAGAAGACTTTTACAAGTTCCATTTTAATGATACAGAAACAAAGTAAATCAAGGGACATATGTACCTACAATAATTATATTGGCAAGGCTTTACGATCTAAATAATTTGTAGTGGGATGGTTTCAAATGCTTACTCCATAAAATAAAATTTTTCTCTCTCATTGTTGAACAATTAAATTGATGCAACGAATCTTCGGCAAGAAGGTCATCGATATTGAGTGGGTAAATAGGAAGAAGAACGTTGACAGAAGGGAAACTTATAAATAATCAGAGCTCTGACTAACCTTATGATTTGTATATCTTGCAACATTTGAGTCTCTTCTCGCTATTTTGCAAAACTCCTGCATAATTCTTGCGAATCTCTTGCATACAAATGAAAAACATGAAATTTTATTATGAATTTAATAACAATGGTGGTTACTCTCGGTCGGCTACGGCCTCACTCGGGCACACGTAACTATCGATATGGTCGATCGTCAACAGTGGTCGTCGATTGGTAGACGTTATAAAGTATAGAAACGGCCAGTTTTACATAATAAGTTATAAATAATGAGAATCGGAGCTATTTCAGTAGTAGCAGCGAATTTATAATTAGTTAAACCTGTCTTTTCTCGCAAAATTGTTTTTATCTTGCTTTTCAATTCGAGCTGTCTTGTCTTGCGAGACCAAAACAAGGTCAAGAAAAAGACAACAGGCCAACGTTATTCATATTTCTATTAAATGGTCAACTTTGTCATTGTCAACCTCTTTTCCAGAAATAAACTCGACAGCATCACCTCCGTCCCTAGAAGACTTGAAACTCAACGGGGTAGAAGACATAATCTACCAGAAAGACGCCGTGATAGACGTGTTGGAGTTCTCTCTGCCTAACGTCACCTCAGCCGAGTCCAACGACATCCCCCAGGTCGTCCTCAACTTCACTACCCCGTCCCCCAGCCGAGCCAACTACACAACGCAAGGTCCTCGATTGGAACAGAAGCTCACTTCCGACGAGACGGGGATACCGCGGGCCACCTCGCCGATATCGACGGTCAAGCCATGTCCCCTAGATTGCGGACCTGGAGGCGGATGCAGTCTGGAGAACTCGGAGGAAGCGCCAGTTTGCCTGTGTCCGCTGGGAAAGGGTGGAGATCGCTGCGAGAAAGGTAAGTTCTGAATATAATATGTTACAAATTGTTAATAAAATCTCGTATTGAAGTATAAAATATGAAATTAAAATTCTACGAAACACTATATCTTCTATGAATGATGTACGCTGTCTGGGCTGGTTTGCCGTGGTTGATGCTTAACTGCAGACGTTTAGCCATACTTAACATATGGCATCTTCAGTGCTTCTCGTATTTTAAGCGGCGGCTGAATAGTTATAGCGGTGTCTAAGCCGAACCTTTATAGTAGTCGGTGCATCAAGGTTGATTAGTTCAGGGTTTAGATTGACCGGTTCAGGCCTATTATGGATAGCTGGTTCAGGTACGCTTTAGTTCACTTGTTTGTTCTTAAGCAAAGGCTTCCAAGTATGACTAATCTACAATCCTTCGCCCCTGTTCATGTCGTTTGGGTATTGAAGAATCTCCAAAACCTCCCTTCGTGCTAGATTGTAATACGCATTAGTACAAACTAGCGCTCTAGTGTCTTCTAGTGATATTCTGTGTCCCTCTTTCGAAGCATGATCAGCAACGGCGGATTTATCAGGCTGGTATAACCGTATGTGCCTTTCGTGTTTTTTTTCCTGGTTTCTATAGTTCTTTAGACATTCGCAGGTATACTTTGTCACAGTCGCTGCATGGCACCAAATCCACTACCGGAGTTTGTAACGGACTCAATTGATCTTTCGGGTTGCGGATTTGCTGACTTATTTTACACGTTGGTATGAACGTAGTCCACACACGTCTTTTTTGCGTAATATTTTCGCAGTTCTATCTATCACATTGGGGACGTATGGGAAAGTGGTGCTTGCAGTGACTTCCTCCTTGGGCCTTGCTGTTTGCTCACGCCGAGGTCTCATGGCTGTATCGATGTCCTTCTTGGGGTTCCATTTGCTAGGAACACAAATCGGAGCTATCCTGTCGATGGTCCTCATCAGCCAACGTAAATACACGGTGATGTAGGGTCTTCATGGCCGAGCGTTTTTGTGCCGGATATGATTAGACTTTCCAAAGAAAGTCTTCTGGCGTCTTGGGACACGGTATCTACAGGAGAACACACTTACTACTAGATACCATGGTGTACATCATTCAATTGACACCGGCCTTGAAAACATACGAACTACTATATCCTATGTTTGGAATTATGCACTAATGCTTCTAATCCTTGTTAATTTGAAATTCTATATACTTACTTCCACAGTCTTTGTCTTGGAATACTTTGCATCTCGTTCACACTATGCTAATACTCTCAGGCTACCCTTACAGTACAAATGACATTATGTAACTATATCTTATCTTTCGTCTAAATTTACATGAAGATGCGAATCCATAAAAACAAATGGAGATGTTACAGTAGAAGTTCTAACAGGTATGTTATGTCCACATGAGCAGCAGCCGGATTCTGATTACTGGAATTCGTCTCGTATCGAGTATTTTGACAGTTTAGTGACCTTTATTTCAAATATAAATAAATGCCACTGCACTGTCAAAGCAGACGAATTCTTATAATCAGAATTCGGCTGCAGTTGTAATGGTATACAATTTACCTGCTTGACTAATTTCTGGGCTGATCGCCACACATTGCAATTTTATGGATATTTTCTTAATGCACAACTTATTCTTTCTTTGCTCTAATGGAAGCAATTCCAATTAAATCAAATATACCCAACTTGTCATGTCAAAGATAGGGTTTGCGTCCTATTCTATATTTACAGTATTCAAAAATCGCTCACAACTAAAAATCACTTCTTTGCAGAAAGTATAGTTGGCACCATCTCGCTTGCACCGTAACTATAGCTTTAGATTCAATTTTACTGGCATGGTATGAATTCAGATAAATCTGAAAGTGCATATAAATTTTTATTTGGATGGCTTCAGCAGCAGTAGTCCAGTTGATTAAAAGTATTTTTATATTTTCACTAATTTTTCGCATTAGCGGTTCTAAATTCGAGCGACTATGCTAAATGACTATTCTTTGGATCACAGTACTATAACGGGTAAACTTCAAAAAATAACAGAAATAGTGAGTTTAACTATACCGGTTTTTTTTTAATTTTAAATTTTGATATGGTTATGCCTACCTCTAGTTCCCACAAAGATTTTATGAAACGTTAGGATGAAACAAATGGCTGTCAATTTGCTAAGGAGTTCCTAGAGTACCCCTGCAAGGATACAGCCAAAAAGTACCTGGCTATGTCTAGGACACATCTTCGTCTGGTGACAGGTATTCAAACTGCACATTGCTGGCTAAGGAAGCACCTCTATTACATGAGGAAGTGCGATACACCTCTTTGTAGGGGTTGCGAACAGGAAGACAAGACAATATTCCATGCACTCTGTGAGTGCACTGCCATCTCGTCAATAAGAGAGTCCGTGTTAGGAGAGCGATCCCCCTGAGCAACGTCACCACCTTTTTATCCTTATTAGGCTGGCTGGCAGCTCAGATGGACTGATCTCCTAATGGGAAGAGGTACAAGGAGCCCAATGGGGCGTAAGTGATGTAGCCTTTTTGATACCCTTCCCTTAATTCCAGAATTCCAGACTTACCTTTATATAAGTAGTAGTATAAATATTTTATTGTTGAAGATATAAGAACTACCACCTCTCAAAAATTAATTTGCATATTTATGTAGCATTTACTATTAACATTTTCTCTCTTATATACTACATTTGGTCTTGTTAAATTGGAAATTCAATGTCGAAAAAAAAAGTAAAAGTGTATTGAAAAACTAAAAGTGTACCAATAATTAGATTATTATTTTATCTCAATGTTTTCATCTGTAGTGGTTCTTCGGGTTGTTATGCCTTGACCTAGGTAACCGGTCGCTGCCAGTTACAAAATTAAACTGCAAATCTCTTGTCTTAGCTGGGATTCTTTGACCTATATTTGTTGTTCTCGGAATATGTTTTATGAGGGCGGACCTGCTATTAATACTCCTGGGCCGACTTATATTGATTTCGTTTTCTGTTGTTGGTATTATGGTTGCTACTATCTGAACAGCTCCTCGGATAACGGTCTTCCGAAACGTTCCGTACCGCACCTGCAACAGATCGCATTCTATGCTTAAAACGTTTCGCCACTCTTCACTGTCGGTATCATCAGTGTGACCTATAGGTTACGGCACTATACATCATATAACAGCACTAGCTGTGAATGCTTCAAAGCTAATACATGTTTTGTTATTTCATATCAGTAATATGTCGTAATTATATTAAATTTATAATAAATGTTGAATATCATAAATCTTATACATATTTATTATTATACATATTTATTTTTTAGGTACCTATTTAAACCAATCCAAATTGTTACATAAAGTTTATTATAAATACAGTAATGAATATCTAAATAAATTACCTCATAAAATAGTGTAATCAATGAAAATTTTATTGCTAGTATGACTGAATATAAACTTGAAAGGAAAATTTCTGACTTTTATTTTTTATTAATTGTACAATGAGTAGTATAAAAATAACATTTATACAATTTAAAGTTAAAAATTTATATTCACTTAGACAGGATGTAAGAAAAATACATACAATTATATTTTTTAATAATAAATGTAAAAAATTTAAATGGAATCTCTTTTATTAACAGATGTAAAATAAATCCTTCGCAAAATTAATCATGAAAACATTATTGAAAAGCGGCCACATCGACACATAAAGCAGCGTATCGTTTATTATTCCTCCCAGTGCCACGCGATAAGATACACAAGGTTCGCCAGAGCACCGCAAGATACCGCCACAAATAACTCACCGAGACTAACGATTCTAGGAAGAAAAAAAACCCGTTCCTATAGACTTCCAGCCGATACTTGACAATTCAGCCAATAAAGCACCTTCCAATGCATTACCTTGTTCGCTTATTTTAGCTTCTGTGCGGTTTTAAGGTGGAAGTTTCTCACAAAGAATAATACACCCTCGGAGGAACTCTCCAACTTCGGGGCGAGATGTAAATTTCCGCGCTTTGGTGCTTTTTATTCGTATCACGGAAGGTGCTATGGCGGCGTTATTAAATATTCCGGATCCTGGATGGAAGCCTCCAGTATTTTACACCGCGTATTTAGCTAGTATCCAAGATTTGTGTATCGGGAAGATATGGAATGAGAGTGATAACATGGATGAACAAATCAAGAACCTAACACGTAATTCTTTTATCTTTTTTGTGATTTTCCTACCATTCATAATTATCAATGAGATGTATCTTTTTTGATACTACCTAGGTATTACTAGTACTCAAGAAATAATTCCAAGATTATATTCAATAAGTATGAAAATGTAAGACAATCTAATATTACTATAACCCAAAAACATGTACCTAGCCCAGCGTTGCCATCCGTACGATCCTTATTTTAGCATCTGCTACGATATACGATCCAAATCTTAAGATCGTACGCCAAAATACTGCAATTTAATTGAAACTTTTAATCTTGTCTGGCCAATGTAGTATTTTGTTCTTCATTTAAAAAAGTTTATCAAAATTGAAAATTTACACATATACTCAAGTACTAATAACCAGTCATGTGGTTTGGTTTACAATAACGAAAGTTGTGTTATATGCGATATATATATATATATATGAGAATTGTCTAGAAACATATTTTGAAATCTTAAGTTAACTTCATAAGTTTAATAAGTAAAAGATACAATCTTCTTACCGAATGCACAATCCTATATGACAAACTTATACTTGACCGGGTTGGCAACATCTAATGTATAATCGTTTGCAATAATAATAACACTTTTTAAAATAAATTTTGCGATTTATTTTGAACTGCTGACGTATTTGCAACGAAATCTATTTTCAACTTTTAACATTAGTCCTTAGTGGTTTCACTCACCAATATAAATTTAATGAAATTTCTACTGATTTGAGGGAGTGTCATTATTATTGCAAGAGCATGTACCTATTTATGTATTTTAAGGAGACTTTCTGAATCCTTGACAGAAATAGGTCAGATTTCATCTATTATAGCTGACTACGTACTAATTTATATTCATTGATTTGAATTGAATTTGAATTTTGACCATTACCCTTTTTAATTTAGATATTTATTTAATCTAACTTTATCCATGGAGAATTGAAACTGGGAACCATAGGAAAACTGATTTTAATTAGCTAAGTACCTTTGCAACACATTATTTAAAAGACTGCAAAACCTAACAATAAAAAATATTTTCGAAAAATATTGACGATTCATTCAGTGCTGGTTTGAATTTCGAAAATCACTCACTTATTTTATTATGCCAAGTATGTTTTATTTTCTTAGTAATATTTTGATAGATTATTACTAATTTATATATTTATAGAATTAAATCTTATCTAGGGAGTTGTTTCTTTATTATTCGTATAACAAGCCTTTTTGAATTGTGGGAAAATTGATTTGAATCAGCTTAATATCTTTGCAATACAGTAAAGAAAATTGGAAAAGTGAGTAATGAAAAATATATGGGTAAAATATTGTTTGTGTAATTTAATGATGGTCGAGGCTAGTTCGTTTCACACAATATTGTAACCTCTACGCCTTGGCTTGAAATACTTTACGTATAAATCAATCTTTATCATCACTACTTGATTACACAACAAATATACTTCAAACAATTTTCAGTTCAGGCTGTATTCTTTTGTAGCTTGATCTCCAATCGTCATAGTTTGTATGATCTTGGCTGAACGTATTCCTAGGGCATTGATTCCTATATTCTCTTGAACTCCTCGTTGTGCCCCAGTCTGAAGTCTAATTTGCTTTGTTCTATCTGTACTGCTTATATGCCGTTTAAGTTTTTATGAATGGGGTTCAGTTCTTGGCCCTCTTCTATTTAATATGTTCATTAACGGTATATGTGACAGTCTTTTATGTGCGCATGATTTCAAACTGTATACTGTTTCATCTACAGATGAATAAATTGATGATTTAACTGCAGTTAATGAATAGTGCCTTCGAAACAAGTCGCCTTTGAATATTTTATTATAGCCTACACGGGAAAAATTATTTATATTGCTTACATGTACAACATTGGTTCTGCGACTGTCGCTCGTTACTTTTGACGCTATTAACGTTTGTTAAGAAATGCCTCAGTTGTCAGTTCAAAACTTAAGTATGCAATTATTATTTGAAATCCTATATATGTTACTCATTTTCTACAGATGGAAACAGTTCATAAGAGATTTCCTAAATATCTATCCATCGTACTAGACAATGTTTACCCTGCCAGAAGCACTCCTCAATCTGACCTATTGAATAGATCCAACTTAACTGATTTAACATTTCTTTTTGTTTGTTTATTTTTTTGTAGTCCTGCCCTATAATTGGAATTGTATCAGGGCAGTATATTTTTAAATAAATATCACAAAATCTATAACTCCTAGTTGTAGGGAATGTTACAAGGCAACCTTAAAATATTCCGTAAAATAAAATATGCAATAATATACAGGGTGTCCCATTTAAAATAACAAAATTGGTGTCGACTTCCGGTGTAACCGGCGGTTCTGGAGAGTTACAGATATTTTAGTTGTATTCGCTCATATGACTTTCCTAGATAACGATCGATATTTAAAAATGTTAAAGTTGTTTTATTATTATATTTGTCAAAGTAACGACATGATTAATACACACTGGTAATTCTTGATTAGAGAAAAATATCATAATTATCTATAGATATCACTAACAACAGGTAGAATTTATCGGCTGACAAGGATCCGGAATCCAGAATCCGGAATCCTTGATCCGGGTAAATTCTACATGTTATTACGTTTACGATCCGCTTAGTGATGATGTCACTGTCATCTGTATTTTTTAAAGAAGGACTCTCCAAAAAGAAACCATTATGTAAATGCGAAAATTATTCAACTAGGCTACTGTGATTGAACTACCTATTGAAAATGGGATGTTACAGGTGTTAGGGGATATTTGGTCTTTGAATTGCATTTACTACCGATTTCAGTAGTAAAATCAGATAACACAGCTAAATGCTTCTCTTTTGGTACTTCCGTCGTTAATTTAAAATGGAAATGAAATATGAAATGCTTGCTATGTGGCAGCGTTTCTGGTTTAGCTGGAAATTGTTGCTTTTACGTATTTCCGTTCCGCAAAAATTACGTTTTTAAATTTTTTCGAGCGTTTAAGGGTTGCGTTAGTGCTTCGAGTTTATAATTAGCTTGGTAAAAGGTAGGAACGCTATATTTCATCATCAAATTATTTACCGTGATACGTGATCCTCATGGGACCGCTATAAAATTTTAAACCTTTCCTGTGTTGGTAATTTGACCTTTGCTGCTTATAATAGAGCATACTCGTATATCTTCTCTTCAGCTGTGAAGTTTTAAAAATATGTAACTACAGGGAGATTTAGAACTTAACTTATTAAAAATAAAATTTGTTTGAATGTACGGGGGATTTACAAACATAATTTTGTAAAAAGAAATCAAAAAGGGCAGTTTGAAAATGATTTTTATCCTACCTGTTTTATATCAGCAAATTTAATTGCTTTGGCGCTATTAGTTAATAGATGGGTATGGGTAGATATTGTGGGTGTAATTCAACACTAGTGGGAGATTTAGTTCGCAGAGTAGTTAGTTTCACACCATATTGTTCATAGCTAATAAAAAATGTGGAAGTACAAGAACCTACAAAAAAGGAAATATACATAATTATAGAAACTTTGAAGAATAACAAAAGTCTAGGAAAAAAACCAGAATAACAGCAGAGCACATTAAGTATGCAGGAGAGGATTTAAGACAAAGAATATACGAAATGATCCTAAATATTGGGCGAAGAGAGTGTATACCTATAGCAAAACTACAGATAGGGGAATATCAAGCAAGTTTTAGAAAGGGGAGGTCAACAACGGACCAATTCTTCATGGTGAAGGAAATCCTTACTACATGCTATGAATATGGGATTAAAATAATGGTCTTATTCGTGGACTTCAGGAAAGCAGTCTGTCAAAAGGAATAAACTAAGTAAAATATTGGAACAATGTGGGATATCAACCAAACTGATTAGGCTACTGAAAATGATGAAAATGAGAGAATACTAAAAGCAAAGAATAAAAGGTGAATGTTTGCAAGGTTTTACTATTGACGACTGTGACAAGGAGACCCACTCTCAGCGCTTCTTTTTAATTTAGTATTAGAAAAGGTCATAAGAGATAGTCAGTTGAACAAAGAAGACACATTTTGTTTAAAAGTCACCAAATAGTAAGTTATGCAGATGACGTGGCCATAATTGCAAGAGATAGTAGGCAATTAGAAAAAGTAGCGAGAAAACTTGTGGAGGAAGCACGTAAAGTGAGATTGCGGATAAATCAAGAGAAAAGTAAACTTTTGAGAATAGGAGAACAAAAAAAGATTTCAATTTCAAATTGAGAACACAGCACGGAGAGATGGAGTTTGAAGAAGTTCAGGTATTTGGCGGCACTGATAATAGTTAAGTGTGATGAGAAGCAAGAAATTAATAGAAGAATAATAAAAGCAAATAGAAGTTCGTCAGCAATCAACCACTTAATGAAATCAAAAAATTTGTTCAAAGCAGTAAAATTTAGAATGTACAAAACAATTTTCAGGCCAACAGCGTTGTATGGCAGTGAAACCTGGATCCTCAATAAGAAGTCTAGAGAAAGGTTGGAAAGGAAGATCTTAAGAAGAATTCTAGGGGGGGAAGAAGACGAGGGAAGGTTATGCAAGGAGAAATAATGAGGAAATATATGCAATTTACCAGGCACCAAAAATAGACAAATTTGTGAAAACCAGAAGAGTGCAGTGGCTAGGGCATCTAGAATGGATGGAAGATGAAAGGAGTTAAAAAAAATTATAGGAAGTAAACCTAACTACAAGAAAAAAAGAGGGGAAACCGAGGAAGCGATGAAGAGAGGCAGTGGCAATAAATCTAAGGAAAGAAAATGTAACGGATTGGAAAAGAAATGCGAAGAACGGAGTGGAGGAAAATAACGCAGCTCTGAGCCTAAAAGGCCTGTAAACAGCTTTAAATATATAATAACGAAATGTGTAAATATATCCTAGTTTCTTTATTTTATTATAAAAACGTATGAATATCTTATAACTTACGTCTTTTAGAGCATTTATAAAGACATTAATACGTTTGGTTTATTGTTTTTGAATACTTTATTCCCATTTATATTTAATATGAAAATGTACAATAATTATTTTATGAAAATGTACATCAGCATAAAGAGATTCTAGATAAATAGCCCATTAAAGTTGGCGTCTATTAAATAATGAATTACATGTAAAGTACATGTTATTACTAAATGCGCGATAACTTACAACAAAAAAAATATAGTCATTAAGTTCATTTCATTTAATTTTCATAGTCGTTATATCAATCATTGTATTCGTATACCTATCTATATTTTTTAATACACCATTTATACCTACCTACAGTTTATTTGGTATTAGGTATACAGGAATGTATGTTTAGAAATTTTAAATGGGAAACGTTAACTGCAATTTTGGTCACTCACCTTGAAGACTTAAACTAAGCTTTTCCTAAATTTTCTTCGATTTCATTAGTCATCTATGCATGACAGTAATTTACTTTGGAAACAAGTTAATAAGAAAACTTAGAGGCTTAAAAATATACCCAAAGCGAACTTTAAGGTTAGGGGTAGCAAGTTGTTGCCGGTGAAATATTATCTCTTTGGATAGTACAGGGGGAGTACACACAAAATAATATATGGTCAAATTGAATCTTATTAGTTTCAGTTATTAGATAATATACGTTATTGTTTCTAGATATATGTATACTTCTGCCGCTATTGTTATTAGTAATTAATAAAAGTAATTTGTGGTTTTAATACATATAAATGAAATAATTTGACATACTGATTTTACTGACAACAACTATTCAAGATTTTGAACATCGAGGTATAAATAAATTTCCCAGTTTCTACGAACTAACATAAATGTTTCTGGGTCTTGGCCGTTTTGAACTAGTAAGTTATTGGCAGCAGCTATGATAGGTTCGCGATCATTACTAGTGTCTACTTCGGCGCGGTACACCAAATTAAAAAAAAATGTATGACCAATACTTTACCTGATAAATGCTAAAAACAATTTAACCCCCTTTTCCAAGATGGCGGCCGAAGTTGGAGGGTTGTGACCCCACAAACTTCAAGTTAAGCTTTTTTTGACCCCCCACCTCTCATCTAAACAATACAATGGCGTCCTCTAAAAAATGCAACCCCAAATGTAACTTTTCAATGGACTATGTTCTTGAAGTTGTCTAACTGCCTAAATACTACTAGGTACTATCAGATACTGCCTCATGTAGTGCTACTACCGACTGCTATAGGTGAACGTATACTTATCACTAAATACGACGTCCAGGAGAAAAGAAATCAAACATTAAATTAATTAATTAAATACGTTACAGCCTGTATGGCATGTTATAATAATGTTAGCTAAAGTTTAAATAGATGAAATTGACTTCTGCGATGCGGAAGCTTAAATATTTGCCGATAAAAAGGTAACCAGAGCTGATTTAATGGAGCGCCTTTGATGCCTCGGAATTAACAAGGGAAACGAACACCAGGAAACTTTTCCACCGACGTCATATTTTAAAAAGTTAACGACCGCAATTAGGGGCACCTGGATCTCGGATGCGCTATTAAAATATCATAAAAGTGCAACAATGAACTGTTTAACGACCGGCGGCTGCTGCACGTATAAAAAATCATTCGCTGGCGCAAATGGTGCTGGCGAACATTTGCCGGCGCTATCGATGGAAAAGGTGAAATATAGGATCGGGTCCACCTTAATTGCAAAATCGATACGGTGAATTATTAAGGGCTGAAACTGAAATATCGATGGCGTTTTGCGAAACGAAGTTGTAAGTTAGGCGGATATGAATTCTAACGAGTTGACAAACATGGAAGTCATGCTGGATGTCTGTAAGTTTTATCCACGTTCATTGCAGCCGACAAAAAAATGTGCAATGTTGTTGCAGTGCTGAGGCAAGCCTATAAGTACAAAATATGAAATAAAAAATGATACACTGTTACTGTGAAGCAAATAGAAAACTAAAGCAAAACTAAAATTAACACGAAATTAGTTTTGGGAAAAAAATAGATCAACACGATGCTTAAAGCTTGAAAGGATTAGTGCACAAATGATGTCTTCGGGAGTTCCATTGTTTATGTTTCCATGTGTCAAATATTCTGTTGCTGACAAAATGCAATCTTTTTTAAGCTTATACAGGTGACCCCGAAGGCGGCTGTCGTGAATCACGTCAACCATGGAAAATCAGGAAGGAAAATCGTAGTGAGTGAAACGGTACATTTGTATCAAATCTCCATGCTTCTTGAAGAGTAGGTAGTTGAAGAACTTTCAACCGTTGTTCATAAAGAAGGTGACGTAGTTGTCTGGGTCAGAGTAGGCAGCACTACGTTGCACTCTTTCCAACAATGAGCCGTCTCTGACTAGCCAAAACCAAACAGGGGCTGCAAATTCTAACAATAGCCTGACATAGTTAACATGCAGCTTGCAAGGTAACAATGGATCTGAGTCTATGAGTTTTTTAAGTAGATATATTACAGAATTAGCTTTGCTTATAATATTAGAAACATGCGAGGGCCAACTTAAGTTTCTTGTAACTGTGACACTTAAGTCTATATGCAAACCTACCACAGAAAGTTCTGTATTGTTTATATGATGATGAACAAATGCAGGGAGTGTTTTTCTCATATGATGTACCAAACTCTTATCACTGATCAATATAATGAACGAATCCTGACACTAGCTGTAGACAATTTGAAAGTCATGCTCAAGAGATATAGAGGGTTCTCAAAAAGTTTGCAAGTCATCAGCATACGCGCATACATGAGACCGAAAAGCTTTTATATATATTAAAAAAAGAGCCGGACTCAGCACTGATCCTTGCGGAACTCCACTAGTGGCAATATTAGATTCAGAGATAGTGTCGGCAATATTAACTCGAAATCATCTTTCACAAAGGTATGCTGACGAACGTAAGAGTAAAAAGCTTTTCTTATATAGGAAAAACTTAATTATAATCCTGTTTGGCTTGTCTAATATTGGAGCTAAGGTAATTTTAGAAGCTCTTATAAATTTCAAATATATTTCTCTGTAATACTGCGCGATTTAGAGATACTATGAAAAAAATTAAGTACCTACGTAATCAGCTTGGGAAATTATTTCACATTTCTTTGTTTTCGTTAATTATAATTTTTGGGGGCTCCAAATGCCTTTGAAATTGAGTCCAAAATTTTGTTTTCTGTAAATATCTTCTAAACCCCTAAGCCTATTATAATTAATTTTAAAAACATGACTAATATTGTAGCACATTAAGTGACACAGATGACTTTAATTGTTCTTAGTGCCATTTGTGCACTGATAAAAATGTATTTGTAATTTCACGTAACTTTACGTTGGTAATTTATGACCAGTGTAATGTTATGTAAAATTACATAATTTCGTAAATGAAATAATGTAAAAGGAGCATAACAAACCATGGAAATATTCACCCATTTTTATCAGTGTAGCTCTTTCAATAACTTTTTTTCTAATTTTTGTACCATGTTATTTTAAGCACCCTGTATAATATTACGTTTCAACATTCAAGCTACTCCATGTCCAGATATTGCTGTTTTCGATAAATTTATATTTTGTGAAATTCTTGACAGATGTAAGAGCTCTAAAGGCACTTTATATCTTCTATATCTCTTGAAATTATTGTTTGATAGTGGCAGATAGGGAGACATAATTGCTAAAATAACTGGATATTTGGGAGTGAGGTGATTCTGCACGAACAACTAAAGCCACAGACCCCTAAACATTTTTTACAAAACTCAAAATTATATTAATTTATTTTTTGTGATAATATAGGAATAACAAAATTTAATTTTGTTGCAAAATTTGTTTTATTTCTAGTATTCTTAAACACCTTTGTCAATAATATTACCAGAATGTAACGATTACAGTGGCTAAATGTCTAATGGACGAAGGCCAATAAAAGAGGAAGATAATGATAATTTGTTAGTACATTATGATAAATTTAAATTCTTTATTAAACATTTCATTTTTGAAGGGAAAATGGTCAACAAGTATTATCTGCGTCGTATTAGATTCAGTAAGTACATGTTCAAAACTTATTATTAATGAATGACTCTTTTAATACATGCACAAATTAACGACCGTAGAGTTGTGAAACTATAGAATTGAACTGAAGCTTATAATACTGTAGCATACCCGTACCAGATAATCCCATATACACACGTTCTGTGGTACAGTTGAATAGCTTGACTATTATTAATTAACACAAGTTTACAGCCATAAAAATTTATTAGGCTTGATTCATTATGATTAATTATCCTGCAAGGATTACAGTATTATTGTTGTAGTATATATTAATTAGTAAATTCATTAATATAGCAGCCGTTATCGACAATTGACAAAGCAAAATTGGATTAAAACTGAAGCTTAGTGAGAATATGTTTACATATCCCAAAATAAAAGGCCATACCATTAACCACATATTCTTTGGACAAAAATAATGCGTCTTTTCTTATGCCATTTTTAAGATACACACTTGAAATTTTGCACGTACTTTTATCGTATTCCGGCATACTTTTCGTGTAATTTTGGTGAAAAAAATCGAATGGTGAATGGATGTAACTGAGGGACGCAGTACCCTTTATCCCCTCCAATTATTTCTAAGTACGCCTATGCAGATTTTTTGAAATATCAAACGTAGAATTTTCTACTGATCATTTTATTTCTTTTGTAATTTTTTGTTTATATGCTCCGTTTTGAAGAAAAACGGCAATATGTAGTGCCCATAAATCTATCATTCACTATCATTTTCAAGTGAAACTGAAATTGTGTGGATATACCTGTTATTACAATACCTTGGCAACTTAGCCAATCGTAATACTTACTGAATAAATATTTGCTAATTACATTACATTACCTTACAAACATTACATCCGAAAATTCTGTTAACATAATGACCGACGCAATGGCAAATACAAAAATTTTCGAAAGCACTTTAGTGCCTTTGTAAGCCTTTACTTTTGAATTAGGTGCATTACAGTTCTCTAAACAAGTAACACATGAATGTTTTATAAGTCGTTTACCTAAAGAATATCTATTCACATACACATTCCCTTATTCTGTAAAGACATTTTAGTGTGGCATAAATTTCTAAACTTTACCTTTAAATTAATATATTACATATTATACAGTGTGTTAACGATAAGTTTGGTCAAACTTCACCAACATATTTTATCGATAAAAATAATTGAGGTTTGTCATATAACAATTTTTGATTCAAAGCTTAATAATTTTTTTATCCATATTTATATATAAGAAAAGTAAATGACACTTTTAACTATTTATTGCCATGAACAATAACAGTTCTCTAACAACAACGACAACGAGTCAGAACGACAAAGTAACTTGACACTTAATTTACCTGTATATGTTAGTTTTTCAATTAATTCATAACCAATCAGTTATTATTTTTGAAATGCCAGTGGCGTCCTTTTTTCTTAAAAATTATTTTTATATATAAATGTCTGTGAAGTTTGGCCAAACTTATAGTTAAAACCCTGTATTAATGTAATAATATCTTACCATTCTATTCTGGTAATAATTTTAAAGAGACCGAGATTTTAATGTGGGATGGTAGAGAAGAGAACGAGTAGCAGGGGATGGAGAGTGTCCCTTGGGCTAAATGTTAGCATACTGTGGTATAGGTGAGAAAATCTACACAGTTTTGTTTCACATATGCTATATGCACAAGGAATATAGGATTTTATTATTTATTATAAACACCTCCTTGTAGATCCTTAAACCTTAAAATAGACAATTCCAACAATTCTTCTCGGGATTATCCTAGAAATAAAAATAAACGAAACACATTGTTAAAATCGGGCTAAGCGGAATGGAACTGTAATACAGGAGAATCTGGATTAGTATGGCGTGTTAGCCACTAACCGCTGCGTGACTTGAGACATTACCAAGCAGAGCTTTCTGCTCGATACCCGAGTCCTTTAAAGTTATATTTATGGACTCCCAGATTTTTTCACGTGCCGTGATCTACTTTAGAGTAATATTTCTTCCAAAAGTCACACGGAAATGCTCGATTAATTATTATTTTTATGCGTATGCCAGTTGTAAGTGGTAAGAGTTACGCGTTAAATTTGAATTGCCAGACCCTATGATTTATTTCGAAAAAAAACAAACTTATACCTATAATATAAATTTATTATGTGATATTTCTCTTTTAAAGTCATATTTGTAGTTTGTTTTTCTTATGTAGTTTTGACTGTGGTTGCGTTAACTTTACGAAAATCTTGATTTCTTTCATATCTAACTTTTTTAAATGCATTTTTAATGACACAAACTCTTCTTTGAAGTTGACTCTCGCCATCTTGATTCATAGTTTAATGGCAAGTTCCTCAATTTGAGTGAGTGTTAATTGGTAAACATAACACACTTCTTGGACCCTCAACTCTTTTAAATCCTTTGGGTACCGTAGGAAAGAATTCCTTCACGATATCAAAAATATGAGGCTTTAATGATAAGCAAGTGCTGTTTAGTTTGACACCATTTGGAACTAGTTTTGTCCCTAAAAGACATAAGTAATCGTATATTATCAGTAATCCAAGTAGAATATGTTTTTGTAATTTTAATAGTCTAATAATATTGTCTAATTCATAAATATATTGGAAACGTTGCATTAAAGATATGTGACGAGATATGTGCAATAAAAATTCGATGTGATAAAAATTCTCAGAAATTTCTATTCATAATTCTTTTTCCGTTATACAATATAATTTTCCGTAATATAACGAAACAATTTAGATTTCTCAAGCAGCCGCAAACGGGGACGCAATTTATATGTATGACGTTGCATTATAACAAAATTTTAACTAGTTTCACTATTTCACATGTAACGGTCGGGTCAAATGGGCCAACTCCCCACAGATCTTTTCAGTCAGTGTACAAAATTGGAAGTTTCACAGGAATTCCAGCAGGAATTCCCTCATATCACGTTTGATTGAAATTTTATACAGAGCGATGAAATATATTTTCATGAAACTTGGACAGCCAAGATTGTTAAGTGCTTTTCACTGTTAACGTTACCACAAAACTGAACATATCGATATAGAAACGAAATTATTCATAAATTCGTTCGTTTATATTTAGATATTATGCTGGGTTGTGCTGGGATATTGGTGGCATATATAATACTCTGACTGAATAGTATAAATATTGTATAATGACTGCATAAAATTTTATTTAGTAAGATACCTTGTCCAAGTACAGCAGATAAAAAATTCTTGCTCATTGTAGCAGTTTAGCCAACTTTTGAAAAAAAAACGTTTCATTTAGGTAACCTAATTAAGTAGACTTTCATAAATGAATAAAATTTTATAAAACTTAATTCAATACTCAATACTCAATAATTTGACTCAGTGGGTTCACTCAATACTTTTAAAAAGTTCTATCATACCAAATATATATATAGTGCATATTCCGACAAAATAGATGGAAAAAAGTGAGAAATTAACAATTGGAAAAAACTCAATTAATTGTAATCAATAATTTGTCTACGTGGTTTCACTCGGTACCTTTATCTGTTCGCTCACATGAAATTATTACAATGTACATTCTAACAAAAATAGAAGAAGAGAAAACTGGAAAATTAATAATAGATTTTCATAGATGACTAATACTTTAGAGTTTCAATAATTTGACTTAGTGGTTTCACATAGAGCTCTTAATATGATCACTCACACTAACTATTTTTTACAATACACTTTCCGTCAAAAACAGAAAGAAAACTTAATAAAGGATTCGATTAATCGTAGGTACTCAATAATTTGACTGAGTGGTTTCACTCACTAATCTTAATGTGTTCACTCATAACAATAATTTACAGTAAAAATTCCGACATAAACAGAACAACGAAAACTCGAGTTTTGTTATACTCGCGTCAAGAATTCAGACGTCTTACGTCACGGCTGACGTTACACATTTGTTTTTATTGTCAACGTAATTTTCGATATTTAATCGCATTGAAAACAATGATTTCTTGCAATTTAGTGCAGTTTATAATGCAAACTTTTAGTGTAGTATATAGTTTTATTACTATCAGTTCCAGTTTCTCAAATATTTTGATGAAATTATAATAAATTATTCATTTGTTCGTATGACGTAAGTCGTCTGAATTCTTGTCGCGAGTATATAACTTTACGGAAACGAGAAAATTTTTGAAAAACTCAAATAACTGTAAATAATTTGACAGAGGAGTTTGAATCAGTATCTACCCTTAATGTGTTCACTCACAATAATTATTTGCAGTGCACATCCGACAAGAATAGAAGGAATAAAAACTGATAAATTAAGAACAAATGTTCATAAATGAGCAAAATATTAAAAAGTTAAATTAATTATACTCAATAATTTGACTGAGTGGTTACACTCAGTACCCGGAATATGTTCACTCACATTAATTATTTACTCTACATATGCTTACTGAGACAGAAATAATGTGTGAATCGGAACATGAATAACAGATCTGTCCCATCTATTCTGAAAAAGAAATGCAAAACATAATATCGATGATACACTCGTAATAGATTCGACGTCGAAAATTTAATTTCACATTATTCGCATAATGCCCCATATCGATTCTTGACAAGACATGAGAAATGTTCGTAGAACGAAAAGAGCGGTATATAAATAATGCATGGACCCAAGAAACTGATGAGTCTTGTCTTTAGAATATTAGATATTCAACTCGGGTAGAAGGAGTGGCATATCCTTGGGAAATATGGGTTTAATATATAGGTATATAAAA
Organism: Monochamus saltuarius; assembly: GCA_025584915.1. Lineage (NCBI taxonomy): Eukaryota > Metazoa > Arthropoda > Insecta > Coleoptera > Cerambycidae > Monochamus > Monochamus saltuarius. The sequence goes on from CM046722.1 coordinate 14,193,146, forward strand.
ATTCGCGACATATTTATCTTGTACCCTTAGCATGTGGTGTAATACATGTTTAGGTAAATTTATAGGTACCTCGGTTTCCCCAAAATCATAAATCAATAATGTTTTCAAGTATCAGTTTCAGATACATATATAACCGTTATCCTGATAGAAAAATAGGTATTTATGAATTTATTTGATTATTTTTTTTTAGATTTAGATAAAATTTAAAAATCTCTATTACGCCACAGAATATTTGATTTAATTTAAATTGATACACCTTTTTATTTATCCTTGTTAAGACTGAGCGCACTAATTTTGTTAAAAAATAGGTTAAAATTAGTTTCCAACTTAAAAAAATAATGTGGTCAATAATAGGTTTGTTCCTACATAGCAATGAGTGATAGTTTACAGCACTGTTTTAATATCATGTACTAGTTTGAAATCAGTTTCTAATTCCTATCTTGGAACGACACGTTTAGTTCAAGCAGTAACCGTTAGTGGTATAGTTTGTTCGAAGTACTTTTCATTTTTCGGTCTCCCATGTATAAGGAAGTGATAAATCTCATCATCACTAGAATCCGAGGTACTGCTGTAATTGCTAGCTTGCTCCTCTTCACTAGAGACTCATTTTGAAAATCTACAGGATTACGTACTTAAAAATCTGGAAATTTATCGTGCAGCTATAATAACTTTCTCAAATAGAATTATTACATAAAACTTTAGTTACGTTCATTACCTAACTTACCAAAAGTTGACTTATTGTTGTTAGCGGTTAAATTCTATCTGCGCATGCGTCTGACTAGTGGCTTCCTAATAATCGTCAAACCGATTTGACTGTCAGTAAACAGTTTCCAAACCATCCACTTTTGTGTTGGAACAAAAAATCTTACAACTAGTTCCCGAATTGATTGTGTTGGAACGGTTAAATTTGTACTGCGCAAACTCGTGACAGTTTGCTGCTAGTTTGATGCTGTGTAGGAACAAACCTATTCTATAACGTTTTAACCAACGACTTTGCAGCCATGCAAATGTTTTCTCATTCATAAAAAGTTGATATGTTGCTAATTTACGGAGAGTCACAAAAAATTCAAGAAGAACTGTATAGTTATATCGAGAAGGGTATCCAGAACGCCTCATTGATCATAGAACCTTTACAAGATTGAAGACGACCTTGCGTTGAAATATCACCAGACCTAACACCCCTAGATTTTTTTATGGGTGTTTACAAAACACCTCCGCGAGATATCAATCATTTGAAAGAAAAAATCACAAACGCTTGTAATGATGAATTATCGAGTTTAATCCCTTTATTTATTTTTAATGACATTTATGCACTTTAAACAACTAGCATTCAATTATTTTACAACGACTACTTGATCCTTCCACCGCTAATGTTATTTTTAGGTGGTACTTCTTTTGAGGCTCTTTAGGACGATATTGCTTATAACTTTTAAACGGAAAGTAATACAGAAAAAAAAGGTTATTAGAGAAAAGATAGGTTTTTAACAGGAAAAAATGGGTACGTTTCTGGAAAAATATGACTGATAACGTCATTAGTCGTTTCTGTCAAACCCCAAAGATAATATTTTCGATTAAAAACGGAGATTACCTCATCCCATTTAACACCACGTATCCCAATTTGAGACATTCTGTGCAGGTCGCGTCCTTCAAATTTAATTTTTCAAATTTGCCCGTGGTCTAGGTCTATTCGTGTATGGTGAAAACGACCTTTCCTTTTTTCCTAAATAGATCCAAAAGTTTAGAACTTTCCTCATATGCGTTCATTTCTTGGGTAGGTCATCTTGTCTCCGGCTATTTAGGAATAATAAAACACATGTTTGAGATCCAATAGATAATAAGTCTTTAAGTTTATTGCAATGAACCAACACAAATTAGATGTATGATTAAGATAGATCATTGATATATAAAATGGATAGAAGTGGTCCTAAGTTGGATCCTTGTGTTACCCCAGATGTTCCTATAAATGTTCTAGACTTAAAACCATTATACGAGACAAACAATTTACGCAGATCAAGATATGACTTAACAAGATGAAGCAATTTGGTGTTAAAACCATACAATCCTAATTTCTTTCCCAAATTCTAATGATTCACCTTATCAAAGACTTTCCCGAAATCTGTATATACCACTTGACTTTTATTGTCAACAAAGCCCGACAAAAATTCAACTAAATTCATCATTGTCGAACGATGTGAAACAAATTTATGTTAATCACGAGAAATGTAGATCTTATTACAGATATGTGTGCAAAGACATCTCGAACACTTTTGCAAAATTGGATAAAATAGCTACAGGTTATAGACTTTTTAATATCAGATGAGTTACCGATTTTTAAAACAGGACAAATCCTTGCACTTTCCAAATATCAGGAAACACTGCTTAGATTAAATAAAATTAGTAGTGGATCTCCGCAGAATAATTTTCAATAAAAAAGCTCGGTGCTTGTCTTCTCCACTAGTCATTTTACTTTTTAGCTTACTGATAGAGTTGCGAAAGTCAATATCAGTGAAGTTGCTTACATTAAACGATTGCCAGTGGATAATATGCTAGAGAAAAAAGTAGCAAATTCATTCACTATTTGATTCCGAGTATTAAATTCTTCACCATCAAGAATTACAGTACCTTGTATTTACCTCCTATAGTCTGTTGTGAGCACTTTTCAGGTTTTTTCTCTGAAAATATTCCTGCATAACTGATATTTATTGCACGAAATTTGCGTTTACATTCATTTACGTAGACTATATATCACCTACGTTCAGTATATTAATACCTGACATGCAATACGTGTCAGATCTGTATAATTCGCTGAGAAATATCCTTCCGACTTTCGTCACACGTAATAAATTATACAAAAAAACTCAAATTAGCCGTTATTAAAATTCTAATTACAAAGTCACTAATTTACGAAAAAATTAACTGTAAAAGTGAGTCATTAATAATTTTAGATAAAAGCTCCATTTACATTCTTCGTATTTAATTACAGCTTTTATAAAGCAGTTTCCTAAGCCTACCGAATTTTTTTATATCCACTTCACCCTATCTTTTTGCTGTAAATTTTTCATGGCATTTAAAAGAGATTACATGAATCTTAATTACATAAATTAAGCGTTTTCCTGAATTGAATCTCGATGTCGTTACAAACTAATTTTATGGTCATTACGAATCTTAATCTGAAGATTTTATTGACAAGAGGATAATGCACCTAATTTATTTTTATTATTGAAACCTTCAATATCAATAATTATTGATGAACTGAACTGAAATTGAGTATATTTGTTTAAAGGATGGACTATATTTTAAGACTAGCTTCTTTGGACGAAAATGACTTTACTATGACTAGTACCATCTAGCTGCCTTAAGAAATTATAAAGTAGTATTTGTGTTCCATTTTCTTACGCTAATGTATTTAAGGAAAAGCGTTGTTGAAAATCATCCCTTTGATTCGCGTGCCAATTTTCAAAATCTCAAACATAAATGCTATAGATCCCATTCCGTGTAAAAATAGTCTTCATCTGTAAGTAACATATCAGCTGTAGATCTGGTATTTTGAGCATTTTGTTGCAGCAACCATTCACAAAATCTAATTCGTAAGGGATAATCCCTTGGTATTAAGGTTTGGACACACTGTATATGGCACGGATGTAATTGACCCTCGTGTACGATACGTAACGCTGTTGATTGGGTCATTCCCAACAAACAATTAAAGTTAAAATTACGTTAACTTGACCTCTGAATTGGTCAAAAACTTTTCATGACCAATTCCATATAAGGAAAGTTTACCTATATTCGTTGGCCTTTTTCCTTATGGGAAAAAGCTAAAGTAATATAATTGGTCGACAAGAATTTTATTCCAATAAGATAATTGGACCTAAAAGAAATATAGACCAATTTTATGTTAAAATTTCGAAATATAAAAGACATTATTACCAAAATCTACCCTAATTATGCCCATTATATGACATACTTTTGCCAGAGAGACAACATTATATGTTTCATTTTATATATTCTAATAGCGAACAGGCATAGGAAGAAAAGAAAGACTACTTAGCTACAAGTAGAGTAGGAGTTAGTATATTTATAGATATTTAGATTTTAATATAATAAAGTCCGTATTTTTGGTTTCCATTCATCAAATTGTACAACCCAGGAAATTTTTTGTATAAAATCATGACCAAACTTTCATAAAAATAACGCGCCTTATAAATATACATTTTTACTATTGCTTTTAATAATATTACTATACTGAAGAATAACCTAAAATAAAAACTGAATGTACTTCGTGATAAAATGTGTTTAATAATCTTTCGTCATAAATGTATTAACTAATATTATCTGTATTAACATAATTTTAATGAGTAATTAATTAGAAATAATGAACAAAACATTTAGTGTTTATAACAATATGGCCGCTCAAACAAAATCAACTTTGAAGTCAATTTGTCTGTATGTTTTAACCTACCTATGCCAATGCTGACGTCACAGGAAAATATTAACTTTGTGGTTGAAATTTTCTTCAAATTAAGATATTTTATGGTAACTTATTACCAACTAAATTATTACTAGGTACCTACATCTAAAATTCTACTCTTGGATTTGTGATTGAAACTTCAAATTAAAGCCAATAATATTATAGATGCGTAATAACAAAAACAAAATAAATATTTTCGAACGGAATTCAATTCGAATTTCAATTCACGGGCCCTACTGAATTCATCTGACACGATAACAGTCATCAGACTACTTATATATGAAGTATTTATCGATATATTATCATTAGACTGATTTACATGATATGCAGTGTCGGCTTAAACTTGTTTTTACAACTCTTTAATACTGTGTAGGGCTTAGTTTTACCTGCAGATCGCCAAAACACAAAACAATTTCTACGCGCTATTACATGAAGATATGTCGGAATACATATAACAAGAAGCTTGTTCCCTAAAAGACCTTTATAAGACACACTTACGTCGAAATATTATTAACAAGTAAATTTGTACAATAATATAGAACAATATTTCTATTAGGTTAATTGAAATGCTCAAATATTCCTTACAAGTTATCAACAAAGTTGAAAATAGGATTATATTGTAATAAAAATAAAAGAAACCAATTGAAGGATTTAATAGGGCAAAATAACTAGTTATTACCTTATTTTTAACTACTAGTTGAAGACTAAAATAAGTATTTTGATATCGTAATAAATATGTAAATATTTACCTATTGTAATAATTTAAAAATCCTTGGATATTGAAGACAGATTTCTAGGCGAAATTAAGTAAATTATAACTTCGTCTTACACGTTATTAGAATGTTAGCATTTGAAAACATAGAATAGGTAAACCATATGTAATTTTGAACTGTATAAATTGACATATATTTCATTTTACTTGGAAGGCATTATATTACTCTTAGTTAACAAATTTTTGACTAAAATTTTGGTATTATAAGATTTTGTAACATTGAAGACTATTTTTATGGAAGAAAGTAGTAAATCTTGATCAATTTAGGATTATTTTGCTTGTGTAGTAGTCTATTAGGCTTAAATGTTAGTTGGGTCCTTGTACTTGTTGAGCGGTTTGCTTGGTACTTATTCGAGGAATCATTTCAAAAATCTTTAAAATATCTTCCTCAGCTGCTACAATACGCCGTGAACGTTTTGGACCCCTATCTCTTTCATCATTAGCAGCATTAAGCACTGGGAAATCCATCTGGATATAGACGAGAAATTGCTAAAGCATTTTGTCTTATTTCACCATAAATGAAAACGATATCCATCAACTCCGAGCTGCTATACACGTAAGCCACTTTAACATGTCAAAAACTAATGTAAACGCGCAAAAACGTTCATACTAAAATTGGATTTGGATTAGCAGCTTCTGCAATTTCACTAATATTGGGCGGAGTTAAATTTTCTATTTCACTGTCACTCGACATTTTTTATGTAATCAAACTAACTTCACTTTATAATATTATACTCACACAAATATGATTTAAGATTGCGACAGATTTTTAATTAGTTTCTTTGTATTGACCATTGCTTAGGCGGTTGATAGGAAAACTGTACAACTTTCTTTACCAAGCTGAGCGATTTTTTTTACCGTACGTAATAGGAATCTTACATTGATCGCAAACGGTGTGTTTTAAGTATCTACAGTAGTGGTCGTAGAGAGTGTTTGTCTTAATTTGCTTTATAAAGTTGTATATATTTTGTCTACTATTTTAAGACTAAAATTACGTCACTAATACTCTTCTTGCTTCACACAAAGTGCTTCTGTCTAAATATTTAACATTTTGAAGACAACTGGGTACATAAACTTTGACTATGGAAAACGCAGTTCAAGATTATTTGATAATGTAAATAGAAACGTACATCTCAACAAATATTTCACGTTTGTCATCATTTTCATGAACCGTCAAAATACTGATTCAAACAATTGACAATTACGCCGACTACGTCATTTGTACTGCTGCCATGCGCAGTGACTCGCTGATAGTGTGCTCGCTGCAAACGAGTAATAGAATAGACAGACAGATTTAGCAGACGAATTGAAAACAGAAAAATTGAGTGTTGCTAGATACTTCGAGTAACTTTAATCTGTGGGCTAATAATTTGAATTGAATTTGGTACACCCGAAAAGTGAAAATCTTATAGCCAACAGCCACAGTTAGTTGTCAACAGTGCCACCAGACATATACTGGTTTCAACATTGCTAACTATTAGCTGGTCTCTTGTGTCATGACCGAGATTCACATAAATGAGCGAGACGTAAGTGTCTACATCTAGTGATCTGCATGGCCACTCAATAAAATAACTATCAGTTCAATTTTTGTCCCAATTCGGACAGGTTTCACCATGAGTTTACTTACAATAGGTTTTTTATGATATCAGAATCAAGTCGCTCTATCGTTTCGTAGTTCGTTGCCCCAACCGATTATCCAGATTTCACATAATCTTCTATTGAATTTAGGTCCCAATAAAATCGTTTAGCTCGGTATCTCACTTGAAAATATGATGGATTGCCATGTCACCCAAGTTTTTCGTTTACAGATAGCTATCGAACTTTGCCCTCGTTTGCAAGAAGCTTCATGTCGTTGATGACAATTTAGTATCAGGTTGAGCAAAAAAATTTCAGTTCATTTTATTTAAGTTTAGTACACAAGTAGGTAAATGTTACATTAAATTCAGAACAAGGTAACATTTTGTGCATTTTGTTTCGAAATAATAATTAACTAAATAGTAATAATAATATAATAATATCTCTACCCCTCATTCTAATCACAGGGATTAGCCCAGAAGTCGGAGACTTGTGCGGGAGAGGGGGCGGCATATTATTATTAAGCAGGCCGCATTTGCGCCCAGGAACGACTTACGTTGGTAGGCCCTAACCACTATTCAGTGCAGGAATGAGGGAAACCTGGAAAACCTCATTAATTAGGGGGGTAGTCAAATATCAACCGGTATCTCACATTGACCCAAGCTAACATTATTCCACTCTACCATACCCGCAGAGAGGGTGCCAATCCTCTCCACGAATATAGCTTATATACGGTCTACCGGCAGCTGGGCGCGAACCAACTCCGATCTAGTCACCTCGATTCAAGTACTGACGCCTTAAACCGCGCGACCACTGACCGAAATAAATAAATAAATAAATAAATAAATTAGTGCATAATTTGGGAACCTATACATTTGAACACCTTTCCCACTTTGGCATTTACAATCAGTAACACAGCAGCAAATAACCATATTACAATATTTTTAAATAACCGTTAACAATCGATAATATCGATATCGCTGTACAATCAAGTACCAACGTTTATTGCCCACTTCGCCTTCCGAAAATAATTGTATTATATTACATTAGGTACATATTATTATTAAATGCATATTTCTCTAAAATATTTGCCAATTATTGAACAGTCAAAAGATTTGTCTGCTTTATATTACTTTTGAATGCAAAACTTTCTTATATTCTTGGGAGGTAAATGCTAAACATCTTTTTTAATAACTAATCGATTTTCTTATCAAAGTGAAACATTTCGAAGAACAATTCGAGGACAACAAATGCAGCAGAAGTTCGTGACGATTAAACAATTATTGATGTCAATGTGACAGCAATAATGAATCAGGCCGATATGATTTTCTTTGCATTTCATGCATTTGTATTTTTCTGGTGATTATAAAAGATACTCAGTATTATCAGCGGATAAATGTTCTGAAGTAGGAACAGATATAATTAGAATAATGGAGGGTAGCCAGTTTACATAACGTAATTTTAAGCAAATTTCCCAGAGGCTTCAAAAAGAAGAAATTACCTCAGCGACTCGATTTTATGTAATAACTCTACCGAAGTCCAATTTAGCCGGTCTTATTAAATTGTTTCACTACACTGTGACGTTCTGGATTTCCAGGATTAGCTGTAAAGTCATCGCAATACTGTAACTACATACATGGTGCAATTTTGAATGGGGATCCGACGTGAAAGCTACCTGAGATCATTAGAAACCTAAACCTTAAGTTTGTTTTATCAAATTCCGTTATAAAAATTATTTTACTTAGAACCATATGTGTAAGATGGAAAGTGGCATTTAATAGTAATTAACATTCTACCCAGACAAATGTCACTTTCAACCCAGGTAAATGTCAACATTTACTGTATAACCAAAATGTTTATTTTAAAAAATACCTTATTCTACATTAAAACATCTTCAACGAATTTTATTCACAATAAGTATTACAAATTATTTTACTAAATTAATTGTAACATTCGATTAGTCGCAGCAACATAAATTGTTAATCCATGCTGAACATCCTGCGTAGAAATGGTAACGTTTTTAGTACTGGAGTTTGACATTTCGCCAAATATTTTTGTGGCAATTTTAACGTGGGAATCTGTAGACTTGTCGACATACCCATCCGCTACGCTGGAAGATTTCCATCCTCCTAATCTCTTCAATTAGAGAATGTCACCATCGCTACTTACCAATAGTGTGGCTACCGTTCTTCGGAAGCAGTGTCCCGTATTTGTTCACCAAACTCTGCTATGTTTTTGGGAAATTGACTGATAGAATTGTGGCCAAATGGCTGGCGAGTGATTTTACCGAATCTTAATCCATTACTCACTGATAGGTTTTTGATGTTGGAATTTCGATGTGAACCTTATTTTCCACGATATTAACATCAGTCAATATCATTTTATGCAGTTTGTCACTTCGACATGTAACTGATATACCAATTGTGAGTGCAGCCTTTTTAGGCATCATCAGGTGCATTCTTAAAAAACACCGCAATGTTCGCACTGGAGAAAGCACTTGATTTTTTGTTGTTTCAAACATGCCAATAACTTGGAAAATTTAGAGATATCCACTTTATCATAAATACTTAAAGTAGTACGCAACATTGAGTAAATGGACTAAAGTGTTTTTTGATTTTGGCAATTTCGCTAAAATATGCCAGCACAATAGTTTTTAACGTTAACCAATTTTTACTAATTTATAACCTTGTAGGCAGGCGGGTGTTTGTTCGCCTAAACTAGATCAATGTCATGAGATGATTGAATTTAACATAACAGGTCACAAATTCTATTTATAAAATTAGTTGTTATTGGAGTTGTGCTCTTTGCCACTGTATTTGTGTCGATCGCGTACCAATGAACCACATATTTTAGATAGAAGATGAATTTCTTCCGGAGGAGATCAAATCTACTAATAAAGCCACTTTCGAGATATTGCCCTAGTAAGTCAAAGTTAAGAAGAATCGGTAATAAATTTAATATTCGAACAGTTTTTCAGACAACTAATACTTTGCGATCATTTTTGTCTAAAACGCGTCCAAAAATGATCTACAAAATTCAAAAATTGCATCTACAGTATACCTTGTGAATGCAATAAACACTATGTTGGAGAAACGTCTCGGCCTATGAATGTTAGAGTTGAGGAACATAAAAATTACATAAAAAGACGGGAATTTGAAAAATCCAAAATTTGCGAACACGCTTGGGAAAACGGTCATTTAATTCAATGGGGTTCGGTAAAAATTTTAGAGAAGGAAGATAACGCAACAAAAAGAAAATTAAAAGAGATCGCGATTATTTTGTTGAACGGAGATAAGTGTGTGTCAAACTGTTCAGTGAACATCGATCCTTGTTGGCTACAGTTGTATCAAGAAGAAGTAAGTAACAATAAAATAAAAATCATTTAACATCTCTATGGAAGCAGATAAACAAATTTTAAACTGTCAAACTTGACATACGTTTAACATTTTTAATACGATTTTGAGAACGAAAACAGAGAGGTTTTCGAAACGTCAATAATACGGAAGTGCGCGATAGTGATGTGATTTTTGTTATTTTTACTTATCTGTTTTTCAGTGTGAGATTTTTTGGTTAGGCAAACATAGTTTCAAAAATAACCCTTGACTGTTCCGTTTGGCGCAAGGGCTTATTTAATTAATCTCTATTATTTTTTCAGAAGTGTGGCAAAACCCAAAAAAAAAACTAAAGTAACATTATGAGTTTTCTTACTCGTTTCTTGAGGTGATATAGTTTGAAAAATGTTAGTGGCAAATTCAGTGTCATATTTTAAAGAAAAGTTCAAAATATGAAAATCGGAAAAGGACGAAGAATATCGACCTAAAAAGTCGAATGTATGGATTAGCATACAAATCGACTTCTCGTAGAAGACAAACAGCTCATACAGAAGATTGCCGCAATTTTCGGTGCATTTGGAGCCTGTAGCCGCGAAGAACTGTACAACTTTGCACAGATTTGAGAACTTTACTAGTTATGCGTATACCAGACACAAACATTAATGTGTTGTTTTTTTAAAAATTATCGTTTACTGGTACATTGTCTTTGAACTGTTATAAAAAGTCCTTCATCTAGCGAATACCAATCATTCAAGAATTTTCATAAAATACATTTGGCAAGATACCTGCCAATATTGCTGAATATCTAAATTTGCCTAATTCTCATCTTTATACTGGATATTGTTTCCGACGATCTTCAGCTAGTTTGTTGGCAGACTCTGGTACTACAATTAAAGGACACGGTGGTTTCAAAACATGAACAGTATAGTGGGTCAAATTTTGTCCAAAATTTCGGCGTATAACATTGCTCTCTAACCTGGTACAAGTTTCACATAAATAATTACTACTACATCAGGTACTAATGAAATTGGCCATGGAATTACTTACTTTTTCTACGTTCATGCAAAAAACAAAACTTTATTGAACTATATTTAGTGGAAAAAGTGGTTCTTTATTGCACTAGTGCAATAAAATATTTATTGCATTCATCTGTCATTCTACTACAGCGTTTTGTCATCATAACAAACATAAACGTTCAAATCGACGTCATATTTTCCTACATTTAGTGTCATCTAATTAAAACATTTTTTGGTTTTTGCATGAATGTAGAAAAAATATTGTATGCAACTCGTACAAAAGTGTTTATTGCACTCGATGTGTTGTCTTACTCGGCTTGACGGCCTCATTGGATAATTTCACGTCGCGTGCAATAAACACTTTTTGTACTTGTTGCATAAATAACTATTAATTGTAGTTTCTCTAACTTACGTCAATAATGTATATAAATATTTCGTTGATTTAAAATGTCTTAATTGTTAAAAGTAAATCACTTCATTTAATTTTAGCACTGATTAGTTCTAACACCAGTGCCTTAAAACGATATTTTAGACACTGTCGGTATATGTTAAAAATTATACTTGTACTGAAATTTGTAGAAAAATATCTTTATACTCGTACATACAGATTTGGAAAGTGAGGATCTTGATGGTGAATTGTATTTTGCCGCTTGCGTGTATTTGTGTCATGCTACACGCATACTCCGACCACAGCGTGTTTGCATCAAGCAGTGTTGCCAGGTGGGAAAAATTCAGTGCATCAGAATAATTTCAAAGAAGCATGAGGTTTGGAGAAAAAAGCATGAGATGGCTTAATTTATCAAAAAACACCTCTTAATTTTTAATTACACTTGTAATGCCATTTTTATTTCATTAAAAAGCATTATGTTCTGCTACTTTATCATATTACATTGTAAGTAGGTAGTTACAGGTACTTACTTAAAAGTTATTAACCACGTAACCTTTCTAATTTATTTTATTGTTAGGCCGGGCGAAAGTTGAGGCGCAGTTGACGTGACACAGGGTGACTCACGGGTCGTAAAATCTGTTGTTTCCAGAAAATGTAGGTACCCTTACGGAATAGAGTTAAGAATCACTGCAATACAGCGTGAATACAGCACACACACCGCATATCCGTACTGTCATACCCGTTTATGTATTCATTGCTAATTATTAAGAGAGCAGTCTACAATAAAGGACATTTCAAGTACCCAAATATTGTAGATACCTACCTCTATCTATTCAATGTTGCCCTCGATTTTGCCTTTATTTCTCGTTTGGTCTTTGTTTTGGTAGATTTCAAAGAGTAATTTTAATAATTTTATTATTTCTTTTTGTGTCTATTAAAAAGCATGAGATTTTGTAATCAAAATATGATAGCATGAGATTTCCTCGGAATGCATCAGATCTAACAACACTGGCATCAGTTGACCGGACAGTTAGATTTCCAATGGCGAATTGGCGTTGGCGATACGGAACCGATTACCGTAGTAGTGGGGAATGCTAGACCAATGCACATCGCCGCCCCTCTTAAAGTTCGTACCTTCCCTGGGATGAAGCGACAATTTCTACTTTCTCTGTAAAGATCCGCAATTTCCGAATCTGTATACCAACAGCATTTGCAATGTTCTCTATGAAAAAATGAGTAGTGCGAGAATTACCAAACTTTAATGAAAAAGTAACTAACCGAGAAATTTATTTTGAACAAAAGCAGAATTTTAGATTTTTACTATAGAAAATAATATTATTGAGTACTTGTGGAAATATTCCGTATGCCATATGGCATATTTCGCTAGTAGTAATAAAACTACCGCTATATGTGTGTGTTGTTTAAATAAGGTATTACAATTCGACTGTTTGATGAAGAATATGTAGTTTTATAGATTAGTATTCTGGGTAATATTTACTATTACCCCTATACACATAAATTAATTTCACGGTGAACGTAAAAACAAAAATAATAAGAAAATGCAACCGGGTAAATACCTTACACAGTTTTATATTTAATAAGCTGTTTTATCCAGAAAAGCATGTAACCATTATTGTGTTTGCAATACGGTTAAAAGCGCTTTTTCTGTTAGACGTGGACGTTATGACATCTTGAAAGTATTGCCATGGCAACGGCAAAGCTGCAGAGAGTGGCACATTTTCAGCCTTTATTTGTGTTCTAAACTTTACGCTGTACGACAGCTATCCTATTACATTCTTGTATTTTATATTCTGCCGTTTCTTATGCTGTTTGCTCACACGATTTAAATTTAAAGGCGTCAGAAACACCACTAATACTTATATCACATGTTTGTGCCACATATTATTTTGGAAAATAAAATATGCCACATTATAAGTACTAGTATATTTTTAACAAATATTTATATCTTCTTGCAAATCAAGTTACCAATTTTTTTGAAAACTTTGAAGTATACGTACTGTAGGGTTTACAAATTCTACGCCAACTTCAGTACACTTTGCATAGTCTGGAATATGTTTAAATTGCAATTGTTGAGATCATTACGAACAGATCAAATAAAAGACTGAAGTTTGGGGGACATCGAAAACGGGATTGCATATGGAATATTCTTTCTTCTCTGTATAATGAGAAGAAATTTAGTCATTAATGACAAATATTAAAGATGATTATTAACTTTACTACCTTTAACTTTGAAATGTTGAACTATCTGTATTAGGTAAAAGGAAAAACCATATATCATGAATTTTTAAGATACATACCGTGTTGTAATATTGTACGATATTCATAATTTTCTCAGAATTGATTGGACTTTTTTTAAAGAAAATTTGT